>OZ012679.1:12316933-14881932 GCA_963942445.1 Argyra leucocephala | reverse complement strand
CTCCTGCACAATTTATGTTTTGGCTGATTGGAGGTATTTATCTTCGTCGGACGATATATAGTGTCTATAGCCAAATACAAAAATATTGTACATTATATTATTACTGAGTTGAAATCTAAACTTGGATATTGAGCTGAATATAGTAGGGTGCAGTTTAGGATAATTGCGAATGGTTAGTTCTGCTTCAAATTGGATTAAAGTATTATAATAATTTTCGAATAATTATTTGACGAACAAATTGCATAGCATAAAGCGTTATTATCTAAATTTGTTTTAATCTATTGTGTATGTATCATGTATGGGGTAATTTTTTACAAATCAAATCAACTTGATTAGCTCCATTAGCTCTATTAGCTCTTACAATTTAAGCTCTATTATTCTGTCATACGATAATACGCTATTTTCAAGTGTTTTGTTTTCAAAACCCAGTATTTTAGATTTTTTTAAATTAATAACTAACTGCTTTTTCATCAATCAGTCATCTATTGTCTCATCAATGATCCACGATTATAATTCTATTTCGCTTTTTTTTTATTACTTTAGGCCAGCATCATCTGCACATGATTGCAATTTCCTTTTGAGATTGAGACATGCCAAATCATTAATATATATCTTAAACAAGTCAGGTCCTAAAATCGATCAATAGGGCACATCTTTTTTTTTATACTATTAGTTAAAACTTAGGTTAGAGAAACCTTCATACTGTCTTGGCCATTGGCTTTTGGAAAAGAAAAGGGATAGTTAGAGAGAAGAAAATGAAAAAGTCGAAAATTTTGGCTAAGTCATGATTTACCGGCCGCCCATTATTGTTCTTTTGTCGTAAACTGAGGAAGCTGTAGCATTAGAATTTTTAAGCAAATCTTAGAACGCTACAAAAGTGCTCTCGTCAGCAAAACTACAGATCGGGTTGAGTATTACATGGAGGACATCATTAAAACATATTAGAAAGGCAGTTGGAGAAACGACAGGACTCTGTGGAACACTAGCACAAATTTTAAGTTTATCGAATGTTATTCCATCAGTTGAAACTCTAATGGCACCGATTTGAAAGAAAACTTTAAACCAATTTAGTGAAAATTCAACTTAGACCTGCACCATGACATTTTGCTATTAAAGCAATAAGCCAGATTCGATCAAAAACTTTTGACATATAAAAACTGCTTCACCAGATTGATGTAAGCTGATGTTTATCCTTTCGCAGAGGCAAGCCATAAGATTACCAGTTGAACGATGGGCTCGGAAAGACATATTGACAATCATGAATTATAGCATTAAGATATTTGATTAGCTTCTTTTTTATCAACATTTCCATTGTTTTGAAGGGAATGGAAGTGATATAGCTATCTGTAGTTTTTTTTTACTTTATTCAGTGCTATTGAGACGGACCAGATAAATAAGTTTTGAAAAAATTAATTAACAGCTACTAATAAGCCCCATATTTTCCACCTTAAGAAGCAGTATATTTGTAATCAAATGCTTTCTGGAAATCGATAAATGTACATGCAATATATTTACCTCTTCGTCCAGGCTCTTAGATATGAAATCAGTGAGTCCAAGGCATTCAGCAGTAATGTTCGATTTTCTTTTAATACCGAATTGTTCTGAATATAAATCAAACCCTTAATAATACAATTTCATAAGCATTAAAAAGTATAGTAATGGATGTCCCAATACATATAAACTTTTTTCTGTGGGTCTTTTTGAAGTAAGAACGTCCAAGTACATTAAAATTATATTTCTAAGATGGCGGACACAGATGTAATTGTTCCCGAAGAACCAATTTCAATTGAAGCAGAGCTTGTTGATATTGATATAGTTCAAAAGGCTCAACCAGCCGAATTACTTAACATTAAATTATTTGGAAGGCGGAGTTGTGATGATGTTACTGTCAGTGATATCTCATTGCAAGATTATATTGCTGTTAAAGAAAAATATGCTATATTTTTACCACCTTCAGCTGGGCAACAAAACGTTTCCATAAAGCACAATATCCAATTGTTGAACGTTTAACAAATTCTTTAGTGATTAAAGGACGTAATAATGGTAAGAGGTTAATGGCTGTCCGAATTGTCAAACATTCATTTGAAATTATTCATTTGTTGACCGGTGAAAATCCATTACAGATCTTAGTAGGCGCTATTATTAATTCACAGGGTCCAAGAGAAGATTCAATTCGTATTGGTCGCGCTGGTACTGTACGTCGCCAAGCTATTGATGTATCCCCATTTCGTCGTGTAAACCAAGCTATCTGGTTATTGTACACAGCAGCTAGAGAAGAAAATGCTTTCAGAAATATTAAAACAGAATGTTTAGCAGATGAATTAATTAATGCTGCTAAGGGTTCCTCAAATGCATATGCTATCAAGAAATGGGATAAATTAGAATGTGTTGTCAAATCGAACCGATAGAAAGTTTGACATTTCATTCATAAATATGAAATTGTTCATAATTAACGGAATATGTTTCAAATAAAATAATACAAAGGATAAACCATCTATCAGGAACAGCTTCGGAAAAATGGTATGCTGAAACGTTGGTATGCTATGGAATGAAATGGAATAAATGCTGAAATGGTATGCAAGGCTGGACTTCGTCATCACAAAATTGCGGATAAAATATGCATATTGAAAAAACCGGAACTAAATGCTTTACTATAAGGAGGAAAAATATGAAGATAAGCACTACGCCTCTCTTAAGCTTTTATTGTGTAGGTACACCTGGAAATTAAATTTGATAACATCAAAAATTTACTATAGTTATTTTTAAATAAATAAAAACTTTCATTTGAATCATTTCAAAAAATTAAAAACATTTTAATTTTATTTTTTTTTTTTATTTTCCAATTCAATTCAAATATATAAAAACTAATAAAATATATTTAAAACAATAATATATAAAAAAAAATATACTCTACTACAATGTATGGAATAATTTATTCCACAATAATATTAAAGAAAATCTCAAACTACTCTAAACAAAAAAAAAAAACAAAAAAAAAACGTTTCACTAAATTCATTTGAAAATTTTTGAAACAAATCAAATTTAATTATCCCGAAAATTTACACAAAAAATTTTCAAATTTTATTTTTTAATTGACACACACACCTCTACACAGTATTAAATTGTATATTATTATAGAAAGGATAAAACTAAATCGTCTCATACCGGTAAAATTTATTTATTTTTTTTTTTAAATCTTAAAAATTTCTTAACTAAAAATTTTCTAATTTTCTTTTATATATACAGGTTAACACAAAAAAAAAATAACAATAAAAACAAAACAAAAAAATAAAAACAAAATTGAAATACGAAAAATCTTAGAATAATAATAAGGACCACGTTTCAACAAAACTTTCATTTAATAGTCTAATAAGGAAGTTTTAAACCCTTAAAATATATTGTTTCCTTATTTTGTATTTAGAATTTCATTTAAACACACACACACACACACACAAGTGTACATACAAAAATATTCACATACCAATATAATACAAATGTAATTAGAAATAACTTACAATATTTTTAAGAAATACAAAAAATAAACCACAGAAACAACAAAAACTAAAAGTATCCTTTTTTAAGCATTTTTTCTTGTTTTTTTTTTTTTTTTTTTTGTTATTTTTCCAGGATTTACTTTTCTTTTTAAATACAGTAATAACAGGAATAAAATAACACCAACAGCCGCATAAACCACCATTAACTAGTAGTCAGAAAAACAAAATATACATTTGAACACACACATACATTTAAACTAAAAAATACAATATTCATAAGTAATGTATTCAAGGATGAATTAGACAAAACAAAACAATAAAAAAAAGAAAACAAAAAAAATTAAAAATAGTCCACCTTTTTGTTTTTTCTTTTATATTTTCTTTATTTTTTTAATTGAATTTGAACAGTACAGAAATAATCAGACAAAATTTTCTTTAATTTTACTTTGAAATAACTAAAACTTGATATTCGACAATTTATACAAAACTAACCAGTATATGTACACACACACACATCTAAACATTCTTTGCAATACTAGCTACACTAGTTATGGTAGTGAATTTTAAAAACTAATTTAAAATACATTTCTAGTTAATGCAATTATGTTCGATTTTATTTAAGTGAATTTTCTTACTTAAAGAATAAATTTTCTTTTTCTACTTTTTCTTTATCCAGCATCAACCTTCAAAATAAATGGGATGATGAAAATATTCAGCAGCTAGCTACAATTTGCTATATTTAAATGTATGGGATAATATATTTTATGGATAGAGAAGGTAATATGGGTAGCTAGGAGATACCATTAAAAAATTATAAAATTAAAATGAACTGAACCCACTTAAGAAATAAGAGAAATACAACCTAAAATCTATATACATTCCGGTTTTTGGGAAGAATCCGAAGAAGAGCAAAAAATTAAAGAAGAAACCTTAACAATTTTGAAAGGATGTTTTGAAATGTAATATGTTCATTGAATGCAAAAAATAATAATAAAAACAAAAAATATATATATATATATATATATATTAAACGATTTTAACTTGTTCATTGCAAAATACATAAGTTGCCGAGTTTACATGAGCGTTTCGTAAGTAGAACAATTTGCCACAGTTATGATAGTTTTATGAAAACTTATCAAGGTTTTGATTTTTGTTATACCCGAATGAATTTCTTTATGTTACCTAAATGGCTTTGATATAGAAGAAAATCACTATTTATCGTGTATGTAATTAGAACGATAGCAAGAGCCGAATGGTATGTGACAAATGATGATCTACACTGTGATTGACAATAAATGAAGAAATTAAAAAGACAAGTTTAAAATATCAACAAAAAATATCAACCCATTTCAAAAATGAAATTAGCACTCTACCAAAACAAGAAATAACAAGAAATAGACGCCTGAAAAAATTCAGACCCCATGATTTAATAAATAGATTTTAAGTTAAAAAAAAAAAAAAAAAAAAAAAAAAAAAATATATAATGCAAATGAATTTTAGAAAAAATTACTATAACAAAATGATTGTATAGTTATACTCTACCCAAAATGTAAAGAAAGTTACTAGATGTCTTATATTACGACAGATGTAAATAAAAATGGGGTTTAAAAAAAAAAGAAAAAAAAATGATCATGTAAATGAAGTACTTTGTCGACTTTGACACACTAAAACCTCTTATCCTATAATTATTTGTTAAAACTAGTCTTTTAGACTAACCGTTAATACAATATTTTGACTCTATATTACTTCAGGTCAAACAAAATGAAATATTGAAAAATAAAAGATTTTATTCTAACACAGCTCGAACGGTGTCATGGATTTGATTTCAAGTCTTCAGACAAAACAAATCGACAAATCGTAAAACTTCAGTATTAAGATGTTGAGTTGAAAAAAACGCATATTAACGTACCATTTTGCACCATAAGAAGATTTTGTTGTATGCTTGTTGCAGTTTCTTTTTGGCTTTGTTTATATTATTACTAACCCCTAATACCGCAGTATCACCATTGATGATTTGATATGATATTTCTATATTCTACTATTAACTTTTAAAGGAGTAATTTCTAAAATAACTTGGAGATTACTGGAAGCAGTGAAATAGGTCTGTAAGATTCGGGGACTTTTCTGGCTTATTAATATCTGCCGCTTTCCAAGTACTTGAACATAATTTAGATTGAGTGGTGCATTCATTATTTTTGTTAGAACTGACAAAGCTTTTAGTGGTAGCTTTTTTTTAAGATATCAATTGTAATTAATACCAATCCATCCTGAAGCTTTGCTGGACTTTAATCTATTGATTACCTTCTTGAACTAACTTTGCCTGTTAATTTTTATTCGGCTATATGCTTGAATAACTTCAACATGATATATTATGTCTATACCTGAATTCCATGTTGTTTGATTTCATAGAGGTTATCAGCTAAAGTGATTGCTTTTCTTTGACACTACGCTCCCATGATCTGTCACTTTTTTTAAAGTTGAGCAGAATGCACGATTTGCTTTTTTATTTTGTTAGTTTCTTAGTTGCTTTCTAAAGTGAATATTTCGTTTCTTTAGTGGCAGAGAGATCCAGACAAAATAAAAATATTTCAGCCGAATATTTCAGTAGTTCTACATCAATTGCCAAAGTTTGCAAAATTTCTTAGTTTTTAGTGTGAAAAATAAAAAATTCGAAACTTACGAACTGGATTCAAAGGGTAAAAAATATCTCTGGAATTAAGATCAAAAAAAGAACCTAACCGAAAAACTTAAACTTAAGCTGTGTAGAGTATGTAGAGACGATAAAAAAAAATGTTCTATCTAAAAATCTCTTTGAATTAAAAGTCTGCGGACAAGTCATCAAGGAAAAGTGCACCATCGTTGGAGAGACGCAGTATCCGTGGATATTAGAAAACGTCATATTTTCATTTGAATCAAATCTACTTGTAAATGGTGCCAGTTCAGGACAATATTATTCTCTGTAACACCCAGAGGTAAGTAAATAAAATTAAAATACTGGCATTGTTGTTTCAGTGTGAATAAAAAATTAGTTAAAAAAAATGGAGTTGGGAAAATATATTCTAAAAAATATCCTTTACATCCTTTTTCTTAAATTAATGTCCTTAACAATCGGTATCTACATATTGGGTGGATATCAGACTTACCATAATGCGGCTTATCTTGAAAAAGTTAATTTTTATTATTTTCATATACACTGAACCATCCTTTACAATTTTATCATGTACAATTTTTACTAGTCAGATTTTTCGTTGATCAGATTTTCGATTTTCTTTAACATATTGTAGCCCAGGTTAAATTTAAAAATTAACCCCCACCAGAACTCCAGATCCAAAACAATGTTCATCCTAAAATACCCCGAGAAATTAGTCCTCAAAGGATTTTTAAATCAAATCAGACTTTATATTAGCTTGTGTTTACATTCACTTTTTCATACTTTTTTTATTGACAGTTTTTACTAAATTCAAAAATTATAAGAAACTTGAGTGTAAGATAGCGCAAAAATAACATAATTTAGATGGAAATAATAAATATTTCTATATTACCATCAGTTTTTTATCAGTTTTAATAATTACTAGGGGCCCCTGTTGAGTAATTATATTTCAAGTTAAAGTCAAATTTAAAGTTTTTAAAAAAACAGTAATTTACGTACTGACATAGACTGCGCAACCACTCGTGTTTAATAAAAAGTTTTGTGGTTAGTAAGTTTTATTTAGGACACATAAATACACGTCCCTCATATACTGCTTCGTTTCCGATATATTCCCTATAGTAAGTGGCATTTAGTGATAAAATTACTAAAAATAAAAAGTTTTGTCATTAAAGAGGTACGTATATATATATACCTAGATAATACATAATTTTAATAAAAACTATATTATTACTACAAATAACCAAAATTTAGAAACAGTTACTTAAAAAGATAAAAATGAAGAATTCAAGTGATTTGTTTTTTTGTTGTTTTTATTTTTTTTATTTTAGATGAATTTGTTTCTTTGTTTTTATTTGGCATATGTACATCGATTCATTTGAAAGTACATATGTAAATTATAATACCTGATTTGTTTG
Source organism: Argyra leucocephala (assembly GCA_963942445.1). Classification (NCBI taxonomy): domain Eukaryota; kingdom Metazoa; phylum Arthropoda; class Insecta; order Diptera; family Dolichopodidae; genus Argyra; species Argyra leucocephala. The sequence goes on along the minus strand of OZ012679.1, from coordinate 14,874,373 downwards.
CTTTTGTTTATTATTTTAATAAGATCTCACATAATATGCATAATGTATTTGCTGATATAATAAAATCATATGAGTAAAAAATTTTCAACTGTGTGCGCATTATTGTTTTATATACAACTTATTTATATATTAGGAGTTCATTAAGGAGTAGGAGAATCGAAATAAAATAAAAAGGTGTCTACTGCGCAGGACCTTAAATGCTTGTCAATTATAATTATAGATAATCAAATCTATATATATATATATATATATATATCTATATTTATCTATATTATATATCTATATTTTCTGTTTATATTGTAATGATTTTGGTATATTTGGGCATTTTTAAGTCAAATACAGGATGTTTTTGAAATTTTTTTGTTTTAAGTTTGTGCAAAAAAAAAAATTGTTCATCAGTTTTTGCTATAGATTGAAAAATAATGAAAAACCTACTGTAAACACCTTTTAACCTCCTAACTGCCTTTTATAAATTTTACTGTAAACACCGTCATCTAGTTTACTTTTAACAGATTCAATATTATTTTTAGCATAAATTAAACTGCTGTCATATTCAAATCAAAAACACTTTCTTATTAGAGAGGCCACAATTTTACAAATGTCAAATTAATATCTTAGGTGCCTATTACACATCATTCTTTTCATCAATCATTTCGTCTATATATTGACAATATATGGATGAAAAGAATGATAACCGATGACACATCAATCATGCACTCGTCAATCTTTTTATATATTTTGCAAGGACACACTGTGGAAGTGTTCTGAATATATTGATAATTTCGGAACATATATATGAATATTAAAAATATAGTTTTTGGGGGAATGTTTTTAACTTCAATTTAAATTGAATTTTTAAAGTAAATGTTGTGTATAAAAAACACAAATTATTTTTTTGCACATTTAAATAATATATCAATTGTTTTTTTTACAATAATTGCTATAATTATTAAAATTAATATAAAAATTATTCTTTTTGAATTACATCACAAATTAATATTATAACCTTATCTGAACATTGCCCAAAAAGCCAATTTTTTAATTCCGCTGATTGATAGGATGATTGACAGCAAGATTGATGGGAATTTTGCTTGCATGATTGATGACATGATTGATGAGAATAGAACCACTATCAATCATTTCTCATCAATTAACGGTCAATCAACGGTCAATGATTGACAATATATGGATGAATGAATGATTGACGAATGATTGAAGTGTAATAGGGCCCTTAAGCTAGAATGATGTTGGATGCCTTTATATAGTTTATTTTGTTTTAATAATACGTATTTTAATCAATTTTATTAATATATATTTTATAATTTTATGTTAATTAAATGGTTGACACTACAGCGACCTATTTATTCCCATGATTTATAGAAGAAACATTCCAACGAGAGATAGAATATACTCACTATTTGGCAATGCTCAATCTACCTTTGTGTCCTCTATTTTTGTGTGCCAAATGCACTACACCTTTATTAAATACATTTTTTCTTTAATTATTTATTTGACAGCGAGCTGAAAAACATATCAGCAATAATTTAAAAATTTTCAAATATTACTCAGTGGTTTAGTTTCTTGTTTTATATTATTAACTAAAAGTAGCTATTTTAATTTAAATTTCAACTAAAAGTTTCTATTCTTAATTCAAATTTAAAGTAAAAAAATCTATTAGGTTAGAAAAAATATACCGAAAATCTACATAACCTCAATTCTAATTTTTCACTTTGAAAACTGATATTCATTTAAATTAATTAAATATAATAAAAAAAGATAATAAATAATTAAATTAAATAAAAATATTCAAATAATGTAATAAACATGAAAATAAAAAATATCTTGCTCTCAAATTGACCATGTAAACATTCAATTTCAAAAATATACCAGTAAACCACACATACCTATTTTAAAAAAAAAATAACAATTACAATTAAAAAAATCGCAAAAAAAAAATTAAATGATTTTTGGAAAACTAACCCAGGATATGAAATTTAACTATAATAAACAGCAAAGAAGATATAAAAAGAATAAGAAAACTGTTATAACCGCTATTTTAGAAAAACAAATATTCTTTTTGAATAAAGAGAAAGCAAACCATAATTTCCTTTTTCTTTTCAACATTTAATTTACATATACACACACACACACACACACCTTTTTTAATTCATTTCTTATTTATATATAAATATATATTTAAAGTGATTTTATAGTTTTATAGTTTTCTTATAATAATCCCATCTTAATTTTAAATCAAAACTATTTCATACACTCTTATAATATTAATATAAAATATAACCACCCATTCTATTAGTTCTAGGGATGGTGGTGCATCAATTTATAAAATAGTTACAATTATGTTGTTGTTATTTTTATTATTATTATTATTTTTTTTCATTTTTATGATGAAAAATATCGTAACAAGTAGATTTTCAAAAAGTATATCCTTACAAGTGTATTGTTATTTGATTATAGATACATTAGTGTTTTATAATTTTTGTATTATATACAACAGTGTGTATGGTAAAGATATATAAATGTATTATAATATACAAAGAAAACTATAACCACACTAATTCATAAGGAAGAATTTATATCCTTCTTATCCTGTATGCAAATATCGTAATAGTTTTTAGAAAAAAAAAAAAAAAAAAAACAAAAACGAAGCAAGAAACCACAAAATATCTTTAAATGACAGGAAAAGCTATTAAGGTGAAAATTGTCTTTTTGCATTTAGATGGGGTTTTTTCTTATGCTTTTTTGTTTTTGTTTTTTTTTTTGTATCTTTTGGTTTTAAGAAAATTTCGAAAATTCGAATATGAGAAGTTTAACAAGTTTTTGTTGTTTTTTTTTTTTCTTCTTGTTTTCAGTTCTATCGTTAGAGATTTTTCAAGATACTGTAAATATTATAAAATGCCATCCATATTGATAATACATAGTAGCGGTAGTGTTGTAGTAAATGGTGATGATAGTAGTGATGATATTGCAAAAACTTGTGAATAGTGTAACAAGCATTAAATACTTTTACAATTGGGTAATATCTGTCTAAAATTATTGGTTTTATTTATTTTATTTTTTTTTTTATTGTTTTTATTATTTTTTACTATTTTTGGTTTTTGTTCATAGGAACATTTTTGTTTTAGATTATTTTTTTTTTTTTAAATTAAATCTATGTAAAATAGAGAGTGGCATTAAAATTTTATATATTTAATGGGGAAATTTGGAAATTGTTATGTTGAAAAATTTTGTGAAACTTACTATTCTAGCAAATTAAATCAAATAATCTTCTGCCAAGCTATTAGCTATAATATCGAAGTAGTATAGAATATAATGCGAGTAATATAATATCATAACATAAAAATACTACATGGCGATCCTGCAAGCATCGGACTGATGGAAACTATTAAAAAAATGAATCTAAAGGAACTGAATATCAGGATAATGAAACTAATGACAGACTTGCAGAAGGACAATTTGTTCGGAATAGATTACGTGAAAATTTTTCTGTACGTTAAAAAAAAAATTAATATTGTACTGCTAAAAATTGTACACCCCTTAAATTTTTTATCTATTATATAATGATTTTGTGGGTGTATGGATTGGGTGTATGTGGTTGTATGGGTGTTAGGATTATAGTATTTGAGTAAGCAAATTTTTTTTCTTCTTCATTTTACTTACATTTACTGTAATATGCTGAAAAACATATAGATATTTTGAACCGACACTGACAGCCATCTATTGATCGATTATCAAGTGTGGGAAAATTTACGTTTGAGTAGGGTAATGCCATGAAGTTAAAATAACATAAAAATGGCTTCAGTATAAAATATTTCCATTATAGATGGACCACCAACCTACTTAAATCCAATTGAATATATTTGGAAATAAATGAAAAGGACTCTGCGTAATAATCTACAGTATTTATTACTGCTGAAGATTGTAGTACGAAAAATAGCTATTTTTGTTGAATTCAAATATATTTAACAAAATTTATTATTCAAAGATTGAAAATCAATTTTTTTTTATTTATTTATTTTACATAATTATATTATAAGATTAAATTTAACTAAATATGTTTAGAAATGAAAGGAGCACTAACTACATAGTCTTTGGCTCGTTAATTATGATAAACAATATGATAGAGTAAATTATTTTACATTGTAAATCAAAATAAATTCAAATATTTGGAAAAAAAAATTGGTATAAAACTTGACGCATTTATATTATGTATATTATGAGAGTGATAACGAATCACAGCTCTATACAGAACACTATATAAGTTTTAAAAATCTACTGTGTATTCTGTCTCGATTTATATAGTCCATAAAATTACAGATCTAATATATTCGTTCCGATACGAAATATTTACAAAAAGCCAATCATTTATTTATTCAGCCCTATGTCGCACGGATGGGGTTAAATATCAATGATAATGATGATGATAAATCACTTGTTTTGGCATTTGTGCAATGTGACTTCAATGTATTTGGCAGAACAGTGTGCAATAGTTCAGATCTAAGAGTAATCATACATTTTCTGTAGGAAAAAAAACACTATTTCAGAATAGGTGTACATGAATAATACTCGCAGATTCATAGAATCTGCATTTTTCATTCTTGATTATTTAATTTTTCTAGATCGTAAATTGTACTTCAATGGATGGTAATTATTAAAAGCGTTTCTGTTTTGATTGCTTCTGTTTTCTTTTTAATTTATTAATTAAAGCCAAATCTTACGGCTATAATTTTATCCAATTAAAAAAATATCGACTTGAGAGCTGTGATATCTATGGCAAAAATATAATACCGTTTAAGTCGAAATAGTAAACTTTTCAATACCGGTATACTCAGTTTTAAGTGAATTTCTTCAAAAATATGAGTAGAGAAAAAAAATTAAATTTTGAGGTTTTAAATTGTATTTAATAATTTGCTTCAAAACACCTTCAATCAAATTCACAACTTTGCAGAATTTGTGACATAGTGACATGGTCTATGATTTTGATATAAATATGTGAGGCTACTCCTATATTGCTGTGTCAACTAATGTGTATAATAATATGTAAAATTAAATTTAATAATACACTGAAACTATGACGAATACCATAATCAAATATTTTTCGGTATTTACTAGGGTAGACATTAGTATCAGTGAATAGTAAGCTGATACCATATAAAGCATCAAAATATAAGATAAGATAGAAATAACAAAGCTTGTTAAAGAATATGTGACAGAAAATTATTGAAATTACACATTTGTATTTATCCATTAGCAAATTATAATATTTTATAACATTTTTGTGCAAATGTGTTACAGTAAGAGTGAACATTTTTAATTTTGGGAAGATTTTGGTAGAAGTACATAATATCAAAGAATATATAAATAGTAAGAAGTCTCATATAAATGTTTGAAGAAAAGTTTTTTTACTGTGGGTTCGCATATTTTACAAGATTTTATCAGATAACCGCTAATAACTAAATTTTCGCTAATTTAGCTTCAAGCGGTTTTATATTTTAGCCACAGACACTTTCATCATCACCTAAACAATTTTTTTTCGCTTTATTTTAAAATTAACAAACATATTTTTATTTCTACCATCCCAAAAACATTAAATTAATTTCACACCATACTGTATCAAAATTTCAAAAACACTATAGGTACACTATTTTCTAGTCATATTTATAGAAATAGTATTCAGTAAAAAACTAACCACAAAAATTTTAGAAAATTTTAGAAAATTTGTGCGGTAGCGAAAATTTTCAAATTTTCATTATTATGCATGCATACACACATAAGCACATTCACACAAACACACACAAATAAATTTATTTTATATTCTATACATCCACTAATATTAAACCTATACTCATATTGTATTTAAAATAGAAATGTAAAATTGATAGTTGTGATGTACGACGAGTACGAGTATGTTGAATAAATTTAAATGTGGTAAAACTTTTAAAATTTTTCCACAAAAAAAAAACAACAACAACAACGACAAAAAAATAAAGTAAAGGATTGCTTCCAATTGAAAAAATCAAAATTAAATATTTAATTGGAATATTAAATTATTTATACATATATAATATACATCTGTATACGGATATACAATGTAGAAAATGTAGAAAATGTACAGTATGATAAAAAAAAAAAAATGTTTGGTGGTGTTTTTTGATTTTACCAGAAAACTATGAGTATGTATTTTAAAGTTTATTTATTAAATTTAGAAAAAAAAAAAAATACATATGTAAATGTATTTTTTTTGTTACGTTATTAAGGACATACGATTTTAAGATATGGATAATTTACAAAAACCAAAAAAAAAATTTTTTTTTTTTTGAAAATTGCATATTTTATTAATTAATATTCAAAGAAAGTTGAAATTTTATTAAAATATTTCAAATTGAAATCATTATGATAATAAATGTTATATTATGTACCTATTATGTATATGTATAATTATAATGGTAATTAGAAAAAGGATTTTCAGGGTGGAATAGTGGTGATAATGGTTATAATTGTTCAATTAAATGGAAATTATATTTTGATATTTCAAAAATTTTTAACGGAGTTTTAATTTTTGATTGTTGTTTTTTTTTTTTTTTTTTTTTTTTTTTGAATTAATTAAAAATTTTGTTACCATTCAAAGTGATATTTTTCAGTAGAAATATTTAAAATTTCTATTTATTGTAGTTTTAATAGCTTAGCAATTAAAAATTAAAATATTTAACGTTTACCCGATAACAGTAATTTTGAATATTAAAGTTTTCCATATATTTGAAGTAATTTACACTTGTCAGCTATTTTCGAAAATATGTAAAATTAAATTTAATAATACACTGAAACTATGACGAATATCATGACTACATATTTCATGGTATTACTAGAGTAGATATTAGTATCAGCTGATGCCATATAAAGCAATAATATATAAGATGAGATAGAAATAACAGAGCTAGTTAAAGAATATGTGACAGAACAATATTAATATTACACAAATTTTTATATCCATTAGCAAATTATAATATATTTTATAGCATTTTTGTGCAAATTTTTTAAAGTAAGAATGAGAATTATTACATAAAAAGTTGATTTTGGGAAGATTTTGGTAGAAGTACATAATATCAAAGAATATATAAATAGTAAGAAGTCTCATTTTCCATCCATCAAGTCCCATTTTACTGTAAGAGTGAAAATTATTACATAAAAAGTTGATTTTGGGAAGATTTTGGTAGAAGTACACAATATTAAAGAATATATAAATAGTAGGAAGTCTCATTTTCCATCCATCAAGTCCCATTTTACTGTAAAAGTGAAAATTATTACATAAAAAGTTAATTTTGGGAAAATTTTGGTAAAAGTACATAATATTAAAGAATATATAAATAGTAGGAAGTCTCATCTCATATAAATGTTTAAAGAACATTTTTTTTACTGTTGGTTCGCATATTAGACCCACACAAAGAGGAAGAGAAAAAGGTGTGAAAGGGACAGCGATTTTTATATTATTTATATGAAATAATTATATTTTACAGTATACACTGATATGAATATACATGGTTATATATCTAAATAATAATAGTATGTATTGAAATAAGTATGCAGTTAAACATACAATAATAGAATCCCATAATCTAGAAAAAATTATAAAAGTAATAGTAATACAAAATTTATTAGTTATGCATAATCGTGAACTTTATTACGGAATTCACGTTTTGTTTTTTTCATTGAATTTTGGTATTATTGTATTTACATTTTTACATACATTTTTGATAGATTGTTTATTTGTAAAGAGATATAACAAATATTTATACATGATTGATAATAATAAAAACAAACAAAATTAGAAAAATTAAAAAAAAATTTTGTTTGTGTCTAAATTTGTTTTTATATTTTTTATTTTGAACCTTTGATTTGACAAAATATTGAAATATATCTACATGGATGGTTATCGCTGTTAACTGAATTTTTTTTTTGTTTTTCACAAATTTATACTTTTTTACGCTCTTCACTTTTTATTTTCGTTTCATTTTCTTACTCGCCCGTACCGCACCTAAGTTGAAAAAATTTGAAAATATCCGGATGAGACTTCTTATTATTATATGTTCTTTGATAATATGTACCCTTAGTTTTTTATATTGGTACAATACAAATACAATACTAACAACATTTGATATAGTAATTTTACTTTCACCGCTAGATAAAAAATTATCCAAAAAATTAACCCATAGGAGATAGAAGACTTCCTAAAAGGCGGCTACTCGAGTAACAATAGTCATTCAAGTATTGATGATTTTTCTTATGAAAGCGCTGAATTTTATTATCTGAATTTAGATAAAAAAACATGAAAGAACTTCTGAATCTGAAGATTTTGAAATTTATAATAATATTTTTTGTGACGAACAACAAGCTTAATCAACAAATATTTTCTTTTTCTTGATATTGTAGTTAGGTGAAGATTAAGTATTTGATGATATTATTATATGATCAAAAAATGATGACACATTCGTATGTAAAACCATTCTCAGTAATCACCGAAATTCTTCAATCGCAACAAATATAAATCGTAATATTTCTTCTTTGGAAATTTTTGATAAATTGATGCCGCCGCGTTCACTGATTATCCATATAGCGCAATATACAAACCATCAAATTAAATTTGTTTGAACAAAAAAATCCAAAACGACATAAATGTGTACATACTAATGTTGACGAAATTCAAGTGGTTATAGGATGCATTTTTACAACTTTTAACAACAAAGTTCTGCACATTGAAGATTACTGGTCAAATAATTTTTCGTTAGGTAACAATACAATGGAACAGATCACAACCGTTTCAAACTACTATCCCCAAAAATGTACTTTTCACCTGCGGAAAAATTGATGGTTACGATAAAATCTAGTACGTTGATGACATGATAGAATGTTTAAAAAAATTATATAAAATCCCGACTAGATAGTCCCTATCAAAGTATAGGTGAATCGATAGCAAAGTTCAAGTGGCTTTTAGCGTTGAAACAATATATGCCTATTGCTTATGAAACCTGTGAAAGAAGGAATTAAAATGTGGCTTCGAGGTAAAGCGACTTACGATTGTAATTATCTATGATTTAAAAATTACATAACAAATTCTTATTGTCTGTATATGTCAACCCAATAATGATCATATGATATTTTCACTTACTTTATATGAAGTATAACTGTGCCTCAGTTTCAGTAAACACTATTTCCATAAATTAGTTGATTAGTCTGCTGTTTTGATTGTGCCACCTTTATTCTGGTAAAAGAAACCAAATCTTCCAAGTGATAGAAGTGATGCTTGCTACATATTTTCTTTTTTCATAGGGAATTCTATGCAATCGTTTGGTCGTTTGTTCTCAAAATCTCAAAATTACAGATCTATGTCCTTCATGAACGCTACTATTGCTTTAATATAAATTTCAGAATCAGGCAACATATATTTTTTAAATACTGAAAATATTTGTGTTTTTTGAGAGCTATGACGTCGCATACAAATAGAATATGACGAGTGGATTTTTTTACTTCTAAGCACAATTTGAACATGTCGGTATTCGGTCAACCAATCTTGAACAAGTGATTGTTAAATGGACAATGGGAATCGACCTGTGATAAACCATGTCAGAATTTTGACATTGGATCTTGAACTACAACTACTTGGTGTTGGAAATTGTTTCACGAAACTGAAATCCCTTCTTCCTCCTTTCAATCTATTCAGTCCAAGATGTTTTAAGTCCTATTATCGCACAGTTTTTTATATTTAGAACATCTTGAATTTGAAATTTCAATCAAATCGTTTCATATTCCCAATGAGACAAGGATGTTTGAATTATGACTTTCAGACGTTTAAGATGAATATTAAAAACTATGTTCGGTTTTTCCAATACACATTTTTTTCTTCCTCCTTCGTTCCATTTCCTTTAATTATACTTATACTTTCTTTTTTCAATTAACCAACGGTACGCAAGTACTCAAAGGCTCATTAACCTTAAAGTTTTGGCTATATTATAAAAAAAGGGTCATTAGAATTATGAAGACATGTTTTGTGATGTAAAAGAAAGAGAAGCTGAGATAACATTAAAAAAAGTTTTATATAAAGACAAACCGATACACTTCTTAATTTACATTAAAAATATAGCTGTAAGGTAGCCAAGAGTACTTAAAAATACTTCTTAAGAAAATTCGTTCTTTAAGTTTTGTTAAATCAAAACTATTAAAATAAAAACAACCGACAAACAGACACAAAATCAAAAACTTTAAACATTTTGTTACCAAAGTTTACATGGTAGCATAGCATACATATATTTTCTAAGTAATCACTTGATTGAATTTTATATAATATAATTCTTTGCTATTTTCAATTTAACAATAAAATATTTTAATAATTTCCTCTAATATCTTTAATCACGTCCTTGAGTTATAAATTATTTAATTATTATTATTGAAAGTCTTAAAATTCTTTGAAATAGTTAAAAAATAATTTTAATTACAGATTCATTATAAACAAATTTTTAAGTATTAAAAAAACGAAAAATAAATAATTTAAATTAGAAAAGAAATAATTTGATTATATTTTCACAAATAAGAATAGAACCGCTAATTTGGAATGGAACACTATTTATTAGAATATGCACAGAGGTCCAGAAACTGCTATATTCATAATTAATAATTCAAGCTAGTATTCACAATATTCATATATACTTTATGAACCATAATACATGTTTAAAGAGTCCTTAAATTTTATTTAAATGTAACAAAAGTGTCGGATTAAAATTAGCAAATTTGAAACATTATAAACAAAATTTATACACACTTCAAATCCAATAAAAACAAAACACATATCCATTAAATAATATAACAATGGTGAATGTAGTGTAATTATTATTATTTTACTGAATGCGAAAAAGTATTTGCAGCCAGAATACATTTTGATGAATAGCTCACCTCTTGAGGTTAAGTTTTATGATGCATGTTATAAGAAACAGTAAACGATATTTCGGATTTAAATAATTAGCCATCACAACTAATGCACTATATTAGCACTACATTATGTATTTTTGATAAGTGAATCTTTTAGCATTTTAATTAATATAGATCTTGCATCGGGCTTTCTTTCCAACATATATTCACGCCCTTTACAACTTTTGCTATTTTTTTTAAGATTTTCGACATTAATTAACCTTTAGTTAACTGATTTTAATTAACAATAATTTCAACATATTTGCTAATCCTTCTTCTTCTACTTTTTGTGCAGTAAACATTGCTGATGTTATCTACTCATGATTGCAATTTTTACTTGACGCAGTTTGATACAGAGCTTTTTTAGTTTTATTAAACCGTGGACATACATTTTCTAGTTACGACATTCTTCTTTCGGGGTCTCGATTTACTTCACTTAATTCAATATAGCTTATACCGGGTGTTCCAGCGTCTGCGTATCAGCTTTTTAAAAGGGGAAGGAGTCGTTATTTTATAATTTAAAAAAAATATTATTAAATAAATCGAGGGTGCTCTATCGAAAAAAATAAAAAAAAAAACAAAAAAAAAATCTAAAAAAAAATTTACTTTACAAAAGTTTCTTATTTTTTGACGTCGAATCCGAATTGGCATAAAAAGGTACACCTTGCCATTTGAAAATCTCGATTTCGGCTAATTTGGTCAATTTTTTGCCTTAAAACACCCTCTTTTCCGGTTCTTCCTGGAAGTTGAAAATATCACGAATCGATTGAGCACCCTCGATTTAGTTAACACAATTTTTATTTAATTTGAAAGTAACGGATTCTTCCCCTCTTAATAAGCTGATATGCATGCTCTGGGACACGCGGTATATCTGTGGACGCTGAACTGTATGTCAAAAATATTCAAGTTATCTCGATCATATTTATTTAACTACTTTAGTACTTATTATGTGCAAAAATACTTCTTCATTAGTTACACTTTTCGTTTTCGTCTAACTGATTTTTAGCAACCTTCGCTAACACCAAATGTTAAAAGCGCCTAAATTCTTTCAAGGAGACTTTCGAGTCAACCTCAAGTTTTTTTTTTATATATACATAACCAAAACACTAGATGGGAACCTTTTATACCGATTAGTACGTTTGCATAGGGTGGGAAAGCAAATTTAGGGAAGGAGGAAGGTAGAAGGGAAGGAAAATTACGAGTTAAGGTATTAATGTTCGTCTTAAAGTTATTTAGATCATAAATATAGAATTTGTCATGTTTTGGGAACACATAAGATGGAATATGATTACACATTCGGGATATTGAGGTTATACACAAATTTCCTTAACTTGTTTTTACTTTCTAGGGATTTCAACGGTTTACAGATGAACACATACTGCCCTTCATGTTTTTCTGGCGAAGCGCTTTGTTGGAGGTAATATAGATTTAATTTCTATTTAGCATGTGCCGATGCCTACAAGATATCTATAAAAAAACGTGAGAGCTTCGACTATACGACGATGTCCAAGATGAGCAAGATGAACCGTGACATTTGGGTTATTGATTAGACGAATAGCCCGCTTCTAGACTTTATCCAAATGTTTTAATGCAATGCGAGAAGCCCATATAAGAGAGTTGTACTCCATTTTGGTTCGTATGAAAGCTTTATAGATTTTCAAGAGGTCACAGGGGGAGAAATAAGCCTGGCAGCGGCTAAGAAAACCTAAACCTGAGTTTAAGTTTTAATTAAGTTTAAGTCATGGATACAGAACACTTTTTTAATTTTAATGAACATCGGTGTTTAGCCTTGAAGACTGTTTATTCCGAGTGTACACGGAATTGTATGGATATCGTTGTCTTGCTTACAACCACGTATTTAGTTTATTTCGCATTTAGTAATAGCCCGTAATCGTTTCATATACAGTCGAAGTAGAATTTTTGTAACATTTATTGTAGTTCGGTATGTGTATTTTCTATAGCATTATCGGCATAGTTGATAGTTTAGAATAGACTATGAGTTATACTGGTACTGCCGTGCTAATTGAAAAAGCGGTAACTCAAAAATCTTTATTTCGGTTTTTTTTACCTCTTACTCCTCTTGAGATGGCTCTAGAGATCATTTCGTACTCGATTGGTAGATTGGTCGATTGGTAGACGACAGTAGTACTACTCTATAGATGAACCATCATATAACCGAAATATTTAAATTTTAAATTCGGAGTAGAAATTAATTAAGAGTGGGAGTAAAATCAATCGTTGACAGATTTCTGCATCCTCACTTATCAATTTATTTATAAGTAATTTTTGCCAGTATTTGAAGGGCTTTATCATCGATTTAAGTGGTTTTTAGAATCTCAATTAACTTCTCGTATTGTATTTTATCGAAAGCTTTCGAAGTCAATGATGCACATATCCACGTCATGATCTCTACAATGCTGTATAAACACTTATATTTCATATACATCTTCTCTGGATCCTAGTTCCTATAAGAATACCATATTTGCTATTTAATAGAACTAAATTTTGAATTTTTACTAAAATTAAACCAAAGATTTTGATACTGTCATTAGAAAAATTCTATTACATATTCTTCACGAATGTATAATAGTTAGCTAACGAATATAAATTGCTTAAAATCCAAATGTCCAAATGACAAAAAATAATATTCACAGAGTGACGAAAACACAAGTGAATTAGTAGAAGTTCAATATGGCGAGATTCAGGGCAGTTTGTTAGGACCATTGTTATTCTCATGCTATAGAAGCAGCTTTTCTAAGCTTAATCTTAAACGTAAAACATTCTTGTACTTGTACGATGGTCTGGTTATTGTTTTCACAGAAAAAGCTTTCAGAATTTGGAAGATAGAATAAAATGTTGACATGCAAATGATTAATAAGTGGATGCAAACACACCTCAAAGAGGCGCAAACAATCAAATGTTTTGGGGTAATGATCGACACTGAACCAAAATAGAATCAGCATGTAAATGTGATTGTCAAAACTATCCAAAATAATATTCAAAATATAATCCCCAAAAATACTAAGCGATCGTTGTAGCCTATATTTCATTCAACCATTAATAATATGGGGTAACACTTTTTCAAAAATATTGATGTGCTGCAGAGATTATAAAACAGGACAATTAAAAAGTTATATGGTACTGGAAAAAGAACATCAGCAGCTGCTTTAATTCACAACGAAAATAAAATGTTGTCTCTTGAATTACATATGAAAATGATGCAAACATTACGTTCATTGTACACAACATTGGAGTTGGTTTAGCGCTAAGTTAGAGGTCTTGTAATTCTTTGTTCAATTATTTCTGCAAATTGTAATGTTCTAACTAGGACTATCAGTAGTACAGTACAATTCGTATATTTATTTATTTATTTATTTTAACAGTTCATCCTACAGATAAATCTGTAGGCCAACTTTATAGGTCCTTTTCCCTTTCGAAATGTGGGCCTTTTTATCAAATTATATTAATTATTTGGTATATATTTCTGTATATTATATATATATAGTTATATTATTTTTTATTAATTATACATTATATCTTTATTAATTATTAAATTATATTTGAACCGATGTGGTTGTATAGAAAATTACATTTTTCAGTTATTTTCACCATTTGAAAAATTTTGTAGGCCAGCTAAGTATGTAAAATTTATTTTTCTTAACAGATGAAGCAAGATGAAACAAAACTATTTTACAGAAGTATATTTCTTCAAAAACAAATTGTGATGCAATACGAACCGAAATGGCAACTACTTTTACTGAAACAGTTTTTCTGATCGCTGTAACTGCCTCACCGTCAAAACAAAATATTTTTTGATCGCTATAATCGCACCTAAGTTTAATTTTCAATAATTTTCTATCAAAAGGAAAATATTAGAGAATTTGAATTTTAAACCTTCATTTCCTCGATTTTTTAGTATTTTATAACTGACCAGATTCAGTTAGTAAGAAGATTCAATAAAATTGAATCAGTGTTTTGAAAAGTCCCTGTTTAGCTTACCAGATTCTAGAGAATATATCATATCATAGAGTTAAGATAATATTTTCCAGTGAAAATGTAACACTTGTAAGAAATGTAGCAAGGCAGTGGCCTTCCTGCTAGTTCTGATCGAACATATCAATGCTTTACAAGGTCGACAAGCCATATGGGTAAATGGAGTTAAAATAATGTAGAAGTTTTGATGATATTTACAAAAATTTAACCAATGTATTTATATTTTACAGTGAAACCGGCATCATAACTCGTAACGGATATAGAGTGAATTTCCCGTACCATCAACGTTTTTATATCACTTCCGTCAACAATCAATAATCCAGAATGTGCATTGTAAAATAGTATATCGTAGATTTTCTCCTGATTCGAAATTAACAATGACTTTATTGGGAAATTTGTTTTTTAACAGGTTGACTTAATGTAGAACACCACTTTACTTCTATTTATTTTTTAGCATTAGACCTTTTATGCCGATTTTTACGTTTGACTAGGGTGGCAAAGGAAAATTAGGAAAGGAGGACAATCACGAACGAAGCTGTTAATGTTTGTCTTGAATTTATGTAGGTCATAAATATAGAATTTATCATGTTTGGGCCAAATGTGGAACCAAATAACAACAAAAGATGGAATTTTGTTTCACATTCGGGATGTTAAGGTTATAAACGAATTTTAAAAACATGAATTCTGTCATCTAAAGATTTCTATGTTGTAGGGATGAGCACATGCTGCCTTTCGTGTTTCACGGTGGAAGTGCTTAAGTTGAGGTAATACAGATTTAATTTCCACTGAGCACTACGAGATATCTATGAAAAAGAGAAACAACTACATACAGCTACTAAGTCAGATTTAAGAGTTCTTAATTCAGTTCAAAGCATGAAAGCTATCACTTTAGGTATGTAGATAACATAACCCAACACACTTAAAGCATATGAGTCCATTATGGCACTAGTAATAGTTTTCAAGAGTGAATGAAATAAATCATAAGCAATTTTTCATCTTCAAAATATTATTTACATCTCAAGATATTATTATGTAGAATACTTTGTTAAAAGCAAATCACCCACGTAACAATTTGATTGCTATAAGACTCTTGCGAACTCTTATAACACTATTAAAACACTCTTATAGCAGTATTAGTGTTAATTTGAGTGCTCCGCAATTGCTGCGAAAAGTTATAAATACGTTATAGCATTAAAATGAAGAATCCTATAAGGCACCGGAGCAAGTGCTGTAATATTGTTATAGGATTAGTATACATGTATTAGGGTATATGTTTTTATTTTGAAATGATATTCATTTGAAATAATTTATGTTACGCGAGAGTGAGATAGGTATTATTTTTTATTTCCAAATAATAATTTTATGTAGTTTATATTTATTTCCTGAGAAAGGGAGATAAATATTAGTTAATAATATAAAAAATGTCTTACTAATAAAATAATATTTTTCGGTAATAAAAAAATAATTGTATTAATATTTACAATTATTGTGACCAAAATGCAAAATTTGGCTGGGAATGAAATTTCATTGACATTTATTATAAAAATAATTCGAAAAAAATAACTAATTTTTAAATAAATAAAAGAAAGTATATTTTTAAATTGCATCTTTAATAAATATTTAATAAAGTATGTTAATTAATGCATAACATCAAATTTGATATTTAAATAATTATTCTTTTAAGTAAAAATGGTATTTTTGCGAAAAGAATGCAAAATAAAACTTTCAGTTTTTGTTTATTTAAAAAAAATTTACCTCGTTTGTAGAAAATAATTGTCGTCGCAAAATATTTATCTAAAATCTACAGTAAGTTTATTAGTAACATTATAGGAATACAGTAAAATAATAACACCACTACTGCTATTCCAGCAATTCTATTCTTATAACAACACTTTAACTCTTAATATAGGATTACGCACCTTTAAATTTATAAAAACATTGCTGTATCACTTGCGGAAAATCCCATTATAACAACTCCCGCAATTGCTATAAGAACATTCTTATAGCAATATTAATCACATTATTCTCATAAAAACATCATTATAACACCTTTAGTGCTTATCGGGAGTCATATAGAAGTCTTGTAGCACTAATTTTGTTTTTATAACAATAAAATGTTACATGGGCATCTACATGGTGCGTTCAACCAATATTTAAAATTTTATTTAGAAATTTTTAAAATTTTCTTACAAAGTAGAGAACAAGAAAAAATGCATTTAAAAATTTGCGCTCCCATGCTCCTTCGGTCGTTACATTACTACACTCGAGTGCTTTACCACTCGGCTACCCAGGCCACTATATTAAACTAACTTGTAACAGTGTTCAGCAGTACCTACCAGATACAATATACTAAATCGATTTATATTTTATCGCCTCCAACGAATTAAATTTTTAATTAAAAATTTATTTTACAAGTATAATTTTCATATAAGTTTTTATTTGTTTCAAGTTAACATTTTACTATAGTGTACCTACTAAGTTGTAAATTGAATAACAGTAAAAAGCAATGATATCCGAAAATATACAAAAATCAAACCAACAAATCCTTGTAATCGAAATCATTTAAATTAAAATCAACTCACTACATTACACATTCAATATGATAATACAATACTCATTTAACCAAATCCAACTTAACATCACACAGTAATTGAATTAAAAATCAATTAAAACAAAAAAAAACGAAAATCGATTTTTTTTTTCAATTTTCCATTTTCTTTTGTTTCATTTGTTTTATTTTTTTTTTTTATTTTAATTAAATTCAAAAATTACTTCAACAAACACATCACATTTCAAATTACCTTCTTAAATCCCTATAAGAACCATTTATTATTGAATTAAATTTTAAGGATCTCTTCAATAACAACAACAACAACAATTCAAATGAAAAACAAAAATCATTTTAAATTGTTTCGATTTAAGAAAGTTTTCCAAAATACCATTTAAAAAGTAAAATTTTCAGATTGAATATTTTTTTTTTTTCAGTTTTCCTTTAAAACAGAAATTTTTCAAATTTCAATACAAAAACTACCATAAAATAAAAAAAAACAGAAAAAAAAAAGAAAATCAGATTTGTTAAAATTCACTTTCACAAAAAGAAAGAAAAAAAAAACAAAAAACCAAAAATTAAACAAAAAAAAAATCTCTTTTCATTCAGTCTTGTGGAACACAGAAATTTTCTAGTAACAAAAATCAAAAAAAAAAAAAAGGACGAAAAATGAATTTGATTGCTTCAAAATGCTCGCTCGCTCCTTCATAGTACTACTATACTATAAATATAGGAGAGAACGAGATTAGAATTGATCAGGCCGCAAATTAACAGTCTACTGGACGTGTTTTGCATTAAACTATACATATTTTTTTCATATATTATCTACCATCATAACGTACGTACACAACAAAACAACAACAACAACAATACAAAATAAAAAAAAATGAATGGAATAAAAATTTCAACGAATTGGAATCTACTTAATGATAAAATAATAAAAAAAAAAAAAAACAATAAAAATAATTTTTTTCTCTCTATTCAATATAGACAGAGATTCGGCTCACATATTATTCAAATAATGGGAATATGCATAAGCAATCTGTAAATGTTAAATAGAGAAGATAGGTTTTGGAAAAATGTGTAGGCATTTAAGATTTTGTATAATATTATAATATGCGAGTGGGTTTGGATTTGGAGAGTAACAAAAATAAAAACGAAAAAAAAAAATTAACCAGAATTGAAAGTTTTTTGATTTTAATTTTTTTTTTTTCTTTCAGTTTTGGTTTAGTTTTCCTTTAATTTTTCTTTTCTTATTATTTGATTTTTTTTGTTTTTTTTTTTATATTTTAACGTGTGTACCAATTTTGTTGTGTACGTCCTGTTGTTGAAATTTGCAAAGTGTTTGTCATGTGATGAATTCTAATTTTTATTATTTTTGTTGTTATTGTAGTTGTACAATGTTTTTATATGTGTATGTGTGTAGATGTTTTAGAGCAGGAAAAGGTAGTAGGATATCTACTTTTTTTTCAACTATAATTTAAATCGATGTATATTTTCTTGTTTTTATAAATATTTAATATGAACTATATTTTTGTGTATATTTTGATACATTTATGTACAAGGATACGCATATTATCTTCACATCGGGAATATCCTTTTTGTTTTTTTTTTTTTTTTAATACGACATACTTTTATTAGTGTGTTGTCTATTGTATTTATTTTTAACCGTTAGCACCATCTAAACCAAATTGGATATTTTGATTAAAAAATTAAGAATAATTTTAATTGTTGTTGTATTTAGGGTTATTATTTAAAAGAGCTGATAGCCCATTTATTAGCTTTGCAATGTCTTTAATAATCAGTTGGAAAGTTACAGAATTCACAACAAGTATTATTTTTTTTTATTTAGCATATTAGTCGAACTACATACAAATACAATTTTAGTCGTCGGAAATCTGTAGCTTAGATAGTGGAGGCTGCCGATAGTACGCCGACACACTTAGACTAGTAGGGCCTATTGTGATAGAACCTGTAGTAACCTAACAAACAATACAAAAAAAATATTACAGAGAAATCGTGTGTTGGATCAATTTCTGGTAATTACTGGTGGTTTCATGAAGATTGAAAATGTATTACAAAAAATAAGATGACGAAAGAGAACAAATTAGTCTTTCTATTTCCAAAAGATGAAGTAGAAAAAACAAATTAATATCTAACTTCGAAGGCGGTTTGTTAAATTTTATATAGGGTCTGTTTTTTTACGGTTTTATTTATCTTTATATAGACATTTAATCTTTCTAAGCTATTTTTAGCATTCACCGCTGGAAGATCGACATTTCAAATACTTCTAACATATAATTTCAGTGTCTACGATTCAACAACGTACTTTTCGAATTTTATTCTGCGGTTTTATAAAAAAAAAATTGTCGGTTTTACTATGCTGTACGGATAGTTTTGAATTTCTTCTGCAATGTTAATTTAAATTCAAACCCTTCTTTGTTGGCATATTAAAGGTATAGAGAAGATATTGATAAGAAGATATAGAGAAGATAAACATTTCTCCGCAAAATTGTGAAGTCTTTTTGCACTTAAATACCACTATTAGTGATAACATCATAACTATATGGACAGGCAAAACAAGGCATATAAAACTTTCATCAGAGAAATATGGGGCAAATCAAACTCATTTAGGCGCCTATAATAATGCCAACACAAAGAACAATAGAACAAGACAACTATGCGTGAAGCTCACCAGGTTAAGCTGTACAAAAGCTACCCATCAGTACCTCCCGGACGGAGCACTAAAGCCAACATACAGATATTTATACAATGAAAACTTAACAATAAAATATACATTACTGGATCGCAAATACACACTTAACAACCAAATGACCACAAAAACACTAAAACTAATAAATGTATATTATATTGGATTTAGATTAGATTAGATTTAAATTGTAATCGTTTTTATTTAATTTCTATTAGTATTAAATAAGTGGATATAAGATTTGTAATAGCTCTCTATGTCAGGTTCTCAGAAAAGGGTCATAAATTTTGCCATTACATTTATGTGCACTTGAAATGATAAAATTAATTTACATAAAACTCTTAATTACAAGTTATTGATGATATATTATCATTATATTATGCTAACCTATCAGTATAATCATCATTAGCCTGACAGTCCAATTTGATCAATATCTAACTGTACCCCAATCTTACTATTACAAAGTCTCCAACTGGCAAACTATACCACAATGCTGCTTAATTCATCTATGTAAATGTTGCGGTGCTTTCATCGTTTTTCTTTTAATCGTCTTCTTCCAGATTTTTTCCCTTACAACATATTTGTAATTATTTATCCCTAAATTAATAATTCTACCTTTATCATGTAAAATATATTTTAAATCTCGTAGCGATTTAAAAATCGTTTTCAATCAAACAAACTTACTGCAAAAAAAATCCACTGTAATTTTACGGAATCAAACTGCTTTTCAGCCGTATAACGGTTAAAATTTGTTATTTTAATATGATGATAATGCCTATAAATAGGCAACTAAATTTAAGAATATTACGTTTAAAATCTGGATATTTTTTTAATGGGTTAATGAAGAAAATACAGAATTATGAAATTTAGAAAGACAAAATCCCAATTGAGAATCGAAACAATTTTGACTTTTTTAAACAAAAAAGTAAATCGGATGTAATCCAGTTGATTCAGATGCAACCAAATCCAGGCAGGATACAATTCAGAATTGAAAAAAATCGAACTGACAAAATTCAAGGAAAATTTTAAAACAAAAACCTAAATCGGATGTAATTCAGATGCCATGAAATTCAGACAATATAAAATTCAGAATCGAAAAAAATCGAACCCTTGGACAAAAAACTTAAACAAAGAACCAGAATCCCGTTTTTGTACATTTTTAATTTTAATTTAATTAAAAACACGTGATTAAACAATCTCTAACATTTATTTGTACCACCCCAAGTCTTCCCCCAGCTTGTTAAATTTGTTACTGGTCTTTCTACTTTCTATTGAATTTCTACAGGAGGATAATTTATACTATAATTGAAAAAAATTTATATCTAGATAAGTATATCAAAATCGAACAACACACTTCGCCAATTTACAGCAACTCTCTGTCTTATTTTCAACCTATCCACCCTTTTGTAGACACCAGGAAAATGTTTATATAACAAAAAATTTGATAAAAAAACAAATTGGTAAGAAATTAAAGATTTTTCTGGTTGAAGGCTGACCCTCCCAAACACTCACTTCAGCTTATTGTGATTTTGCTTTACTAGAAGCTTTTCTCTATCTTCGTACAATTGCTTTTTGTTTCTATTCCGTCCGCATTTGATCATATTTAGATTTTATTTTTTTGCCTTTTGTTCTAATTCCAATTTAAAGAAAAATAAAAGTCTGGATTTTGGGAATTTAGATTTTATCTTGCTTTCGTTTTGCAGGATATTTTCAAATAAAAATGAGTGCTAGTGTTTTTCTACATTGAATGTTTTAGTATTTTTTATGTTGTTATTTTTTAATGTACCAGTTTCATTAAAATGTCCTTATGGTATATAATAGTAGTAGAACATTAAAATTTCTATATGAGTATATAATAATATGGATAATAGTAAACAAATTTTAAATATCCTTGAAATTATGTACCTACCACAAACATGAGGGGAATATTCATTAAATTTGTTTTTTTTTTTTTGTTGTTTTTGTTACCTACAGGATAACATATTCGACTTATACTTATGTCCTTATGTATTATAAATTGTCTTGAATAGTTTTGAATTATTTTTTTCTAATTTTAATTCAGTTTTATTGAAACAGATGTTTTTATTATTGAAAATGAAAATATTTTGAATATAAGGAAAGAATTTCAATTGATATTTATTTAGTAATTTAAAAAAAAATATATATACATATATTTTCATTATTATGAATTTTATTTTAATGGAGAAAATCGTTTTTAAATTGTCATGAATTGGAAAAACAGTGTTTTTTAAAAAAAAAAAACATGATAATTTCAATTTTTCTAATGATATTGGATGGAGCACGAATGTTGCAACACCTGTAAGTAAAAAAAGTGTATTTAATTTTGTTTTTTTTTTGTTTTTATGTCCTTGACAGTAGCTTAGGTAGAATCATTCATGGTACAGCGAGCTTAACAACCTACAATATTAACAATGTTTTTCAAGCATTTATTTATCAAATTTATTAATTTTTCAATTTTAAATTTGTTTCCATCCATATAAAATTAAAATTATAATTTGCTTGGGGTTGTGCCATAAGCTGGTGAGTTTTGTTGAAAACGATGCAAACTTCATATATTTTCCATTTTTATATCTAACGAGATAAACTTTGTAAACAAAAAAAAATATATATGTTACGTATATGGTATATGGGCCAATAAAAGTCCTAAAAACATCAACTCAGTAACGTTGAATGAATGCATGCCATGTGATGGACACCAATAACTGTGGCAGTGAATAACGTTTGGGTAAGATGGAAGTGAAAGTGGAGCTCATTTATAACAAATTATTTTGAAAAACTAATGAATGCATGCCATGCGATTGGCAACAATAACAGTGGGAATGAATAATGTTTGGGTAAGATGCAGATGAAGGTGAAGCCCATTTACAACAAATTACTTTGAAAAACTAATGAATGCATGCCATGTGATTGGCAACAATAACACAGGCAATGAATAATGTTTGGGTAAGATGCAGATGAAGGTGAAGCCCATTTACAACAAATTAATTTTAAAAACTAATGAATGCATGCCATGTGATTGACACCAATAGCAATGGCAATGAATAATGTTTGGGTATAAGATGCAGATGAAGTTAAAACAAATTATTTTTATGTTATTGGCCTATATTTTTTTAAAATTTTATAAAATTTTTAATTTAGAACATATTAAATTAAATCAATTCCTATGCGGTGACTTAAACCCAAGGTTTATAAATTGACCAACTTATTAATAATTTATAATTAAAAGTATGTTACTTGTATAAATGTTTTAAATGTATAAGTACAAGATACAGCTTAGAATTGAATTAAATAACAAAAAAAAAACAATATTGACAACATTTTGTACTCTACCCTGTAAAATATGAGTTTTTGAAATAGACAGAATAAAAATTCAAACGCAGTTGGCAAAAGCCATCTAGAGCAAAATCATCAAAGCGTCAGAAAAAAAAAATATGGATATAATTGTTCCTCTGTTTCTTTATACGGCTTTAAACGTCAACCGGAATACGTATATACATTATGTACTGCATACATATGAAAATATATGTATGCACATTATGTGACTTTTTCTACGGTCTACAATTTTTTTTTTTTGCTGCATATCGAGATATTGTCTTAATGTCAAAAAAACTATCAAAACTGTCAACAAAATTTTACTGGAACGAGTTTTTTCAATTACATGAATTTATATGGTAATAAATTCTTCGTTAATACGGCATTTCGCTTTACGACCAATTTCTATGGAACGACTAAATTCCGGATATCGAGGTATTAGTGTAAATAGCTCTAATAAACGTGTCTTCATATGTTGAATATTTATTATTAGAAATTTCACAACAATAATCCAAGCTCATACGAAATTATATCTGTTTTAAATTTAATCGCTAGTTAAATCCAAAACCAAACAAATTACAATAAGCATTCTAAAACAAGATACCATAATAAATTATTCATAAAATTACAATTTAATCGCAGACTTAATGAGCCTCAAAATCAAAACAAGCACATGTACCAGAAGAAAATACAATTAGTTCTTCTAAAAATAGGTGATAGCCGCCGCAATTAATTGTGGAAAAATGTATATAATAGTAAATTAAACAAAAAACAGAAACTGAATCACTAAAAAATAACTGTAAACAAAATAACAAAATGTGAAACCAGAAAATATTGAAAACCCACACCTAAAAACTAACATCAATCAGAATCAAGTCAAGAAACGCAGTAGCATTTATTTCTATGAAATAAAAAACGATATAATATAAATGTAAAAGAAAATGGAGGGGATAAGCTTCACCAATGGAATGGCAAATTGGAATGGCAATTAAATTGAATTGGCAGGGCAAAAGAAAGGACAAGGTAGGCGCCGCGGAAGACATGGCGTAAATCAATCCATAAAAAATATAAAACAACAACGCAACATGAAGTGACATTAAATGTCTATCGCAGAGTCAGATGGAAGAACTTTGTGGAAGCTTTATGCTACCAAGGGGAATGAACCGGGATTAGAAAAATATAAAGATTAAATTACAAAATGCACAAAACGTAAAACTAATCAAATTGAGAATATACAAAAAAAAATCCATTAACACGTGCAATAAAATAAAACACACATTAATGAACAGAAAGTCTGGGTCTTCAAACACCTAACATCCAAATCGCAACAGCCACAGTTCAACACACAACGTCCAACATCCAACATCCAACACACAACACTCAATATCCAACACCCAACACTCAGCATCCAACACCCAACACACAATGCCCAACACCCAATATCCAACACCCAACACCTAACAACCAACATCCAATTCCCAACACTCAACATCCAATGCCAAACACCAAGATCCAACTCACAACACTCATCATACAACACCCAACATACAACACCCAATACTCAACATCCAAAATACAACACTCAACACCCAACATCCAACATCCAACATCCAACATCCGACGTCCACCATCCAACATCCAACATCCAACATCCAACATCCAACATCCAACATCCAATATCCAACATCCAACATCCAACATCCAACATCCAACATCCAACACCCAACATCCAAAATCCAACTCTCAACAACGCGAAGCAGATAGAAGTAAGAAATGTAAGACTAAGTTAGATAAATTAGAACTTCAAGTTATCAAAGTAAAAAGGGGGTTTGTGTGATAACTGAATAACCGAACCGAAAAGTCTCAATATGATAAAAACCCAGTCCAGCAAAAAAAAGGCAATCTAAAGAATCATAGATATATTGAATAAATCACAAACTTAATAATAAAGAATAAACTGCGACGTATCGAACTGAATAACATAAATATAACTTGTTAAAAAAAAGGATTTAGAAAAATCTAGAAACATTTGCGTAACGTACTCAACATTCAGTGGAGAGTTTAAAAAATTTTCAAAAAACATAATAATTAGTAAACAGCTATCAGAAGTCTAAAAATAAGCAGCATGTATTTGGATCAGCAAAATATAAAAAGAACATGGAAGAAGTTAACGGCATATAAAAGTCAAAATATCATGCCAAAGTTGTTCAAAATTCTAATACATAGGGCAATCAAAAAGGCTAATTAAAATGCGATCAAAGAACATTTAAAAGAGCAATCAAAGGGCAATCCAATGGCAATCAAAAAGACTAATTAAAGTGAAATCCAAGAGCATTTGAGGCAAGTCCAATTTGCAATTTGAGGTCGGTAATCGCTAAACATATTATAATTGAAGAACATCACAAAATTGACAAAACCAATTTATAATCATTACAGGAAGTATAAAAAACCAACAAATTAGGTACATACGAAAGCTTAGCAATTTCGAGCGACAAGGTAGATAACATATTGAATAATTCAGAAAGTGATTTTTTTTAATATTCTTGGGGAATTCTATGTAACCGTGACGTCTTAAGATTTATTGCACTTGTTTATCTCAGAAATGTAGGTCTATGTCCTTGATAAACGCTATTATTGTTCTGATGTCAATTTCAGAATCAGGCAATGTGTATTCCTGGAAATGTATACACACCACTATTAGTATAAGATAATTTCTAAAAGAACAGTTAAAAAAAAAATAATTGCATTTAGTTAGTCACAAGCATTGATGAAGTAAGTATGTTGCTTGTATGAGGATATTTCCAATATTAAAATAATTATTAGCGAACGCAAACCACATAACAATTAAATTATTTAATTTAAAAATAAAAACTCGATTAATAAATTTAAAAATACTTTAATTCATTTATTTACAAAATTGACAATTACATTAGCGATGCAAAAATTGAAAATAAATAAAAATAAAAAAAAAATGTATTTTCGATTCCAGAAAGCGCAACAATTCTTCAAAACTTCATAATAAACCATATAAAAAATTTTATTATATAAAATCAATGCATCATACATGTTTTTACAGCAGCATAATTTTACCGTAAAACTTACTATATACATATATCACTAACATAAAATACACATACAAACACACACACATACACATAAATTCTATCAGGCCAATTATCACTTTTTCTATCATTAAATCCAATTTAAGCTTAAACGATTTCACTTTGAATTGGTACACATCCAGTGTGATCAGAGGGACCTCATTCTATTCTATATTCTATAATATAAAAAAAATTACAATCTTTATTTTTTTGTTGTTGCAATAAATTTGCAATTTGAATTGCAATATACGAAAAAAAAACCAAGAATAATATTAAAAATAGAAAAAATATTAATCTAAAAAAATGTAAAAAGAAAACAAAAAAATAATATAAAAATTATATCAAACCAACCCAATACTTTTATTTTTATTTATTTGAAATTGGAATTTTATATCTGACATTTCATTGTTTCTCTCTCAATGCAGGATAAAAATTTCCTATCCTTTTTTTTTTTTGTTTTTTTATTTTTATGTAAAATAAATTTACAAAATAAAAATATTATGATTTCCTATTTGAAAAAAATTTCAATTCAATTGTTGCAGTCATTACCACCAACTACTTACTTTGTTTCCATATGCAAGTCAACTCTGTGAGCTCTGAAGTTGAAAAAAAATTTTTTAAGAGTTGAACTATAATAGTTTTGGTGTAGTAAATTTCCGATTGAATTTTCGAAATTAAAAATTGTTACGAAGTTGAAGGAAGTGAAGGGGTTTGAACTAAAAAATAGTATAACACCAAACTACATCAGTTGTTGAATGGCATAGACCTATTCAAAGCCAGACTTAGATTTAAACGAATTCACTGGTTTCAACTTTCTTTTAGTCCGCTATTCATTGTAGTATACGGTTTCCGCAGGGCTCAATTATTCTAACTAAGAAAGACTCAAATTAAAACGAATTCACTCTTTTAGTCCGTTGTTCAATATAGTATATGGTTTCCGCTTAGCTCAATTCTTACGTTCTTTGTAATTCACCAAGTAGCTGATTAGTATATAATATTCCACATAATGTCAATGCGCCAAATACCACTTAGAAAAAGAAGTTAATCTGCCCGGATTTGAGCACGTCTATTTGCCTAATAGCCTATAGAGAAATACCCGTGCTTCAATATATAGCTCTGAAGTATTCCTATACAATGCTGAGGTGTTCCATAATTTGCAGGTTCGGTTGATGACATAATTTTTATATTTTATACAGTTCTACTTCGAAGATTACAAAATTGTAAGAAAATGGTATGCTCTACGATTATTATGCTGGAATGATTGTATTTTGGGCATTATTCAGAACAATTCTCTTACAGATATTTAAAAAAAAACAGCATCGCTACTCCTAAATTGTAGCGATGGCTTAATGATATTAGGTGTTGTATAACATTTCCATCATTGATAATTTTGATGGTTCGTTTTTGTGCTTTATCCAACTACTGTAGGTTAGTAGTTTTAGTAGGTTAGTTTTTAAGTCGTGGCCCAATGTATGCCTTGTGTATTAATAAAAGGTCGGAAATGTAAAGTATTAGAATTTGGGATCCTAAACAAGTCACAGCATCCTTCTGTTTGGTTTCAAAGTTTCGATATTTCATCATTATCATTGTCCAGTAACCCCACATGTGATGGACAAGACTAAATAAGTCACAGCATCCTTCTGTTTGCTATTTGGTTTCAAAGTTTTCGACATTTTATCATGATCATTGTCTTGTAACACTATATGTGGCGGACATGACTAAATAAGTCACAGCATCCTTCTGTTTGCTATTTCGTTTCAAAGTTTTCAATATTTTATCATTATCATTGTCCTGTAACACCACATGTGGCGGAAAAGACTAAATAAGTCACAGCATCCTTCTGTTTGCTGCTTGGTTTCTAAGTTTTCGATATTTCATCATTATCATTGTCCCGTAACCCCACATATGGCGGACATGACTAAATAAGTCACAGCATCGTTCTGTTTGCTATTTCGTTTCTAAGTTTTCAATATTTTATCATTATCATTGTCCTGTAACCCCACATGTTGCGGACAAGACTAAATAAGTCACAGCATCCTTCTGTTTGCTGTTTGGTTTCAAAGTTTTCAATATTTTATCAATATCATTGTCCTGTAACCCCACATGTGGCGGACAAGACTAAATAAGTCACATCATCCTTCTGTTTGGTTTCAAAGTTTCGATATTTCATCATTATCATTGTCCAGTAACCCCACATGTGGTGGACAAGACTAAATAAGTCACAGCATCCTTCTGTTTGCTATTTGGTTTCAAAGTTTTTTCGATATTTCATCATCATCATTGTCCTGTAACCCCACATGTGGCGGACAAGATTAAATAAGTCACAGCATCCTTCTGTTTGCTATTTGGTTTCAAAGTTTTCGATATATTATCATTATCATTGTCCTGTAACCTCACATGTGGCGGACAAGACTAAATAAGTCACAGCATTCTTCTGTTTGCTATTTGGTTTCAAAGTTTTCGATATTTCATCGTTATCATTGTCCTGTAACTCCACATGTGGCGGAAAAGACTAAGCAAGTCACAGCATCCTTCTGTTTGCTATTTGGTTTCAAAGTTTTCGATATTTCATCATTATCATTGTCCCGTAACCCCACATACGGCGGAAATAAAATCTTTATATCCACTCCTATCTGTACTAACCTCTTCACTTGTGGCCACGCTCTATGTTGGATATTTGCTTCGACTAAAACTTATATTCTTCGTATTTTTTCGACTTTCCGTGTATCTTGAGAATTCCGTTTGAAACAATGTTTCTCGATGGTATTATCAGGCTTCCTCAGTATATGCCCAATCCAACGATATTTCGAAATTTACATTTTATGAATAAAATATTTGGTATTAATGAATTTTACTTTGTTGATATGAGGCAGGGTTTTCAGGTAATAAAGTTTACCCTTCTCCAGTCTTGAATTTCGCTGCTTAGAGAATATAAACATTTTATTTCGTTCGTTTTTAGCACATTAACAGCTTTTCCAAAGAAATATAATGAATCAAAGGTATCTACTATCATCAGCAAAGCTGTGAATTTTATTTAAAGTCGCAAATAGGAGATAGTTTACAAATATAGAAGAACTTTGACTTAACGCAAATTATTTCAACATATTTTGTATTACCAACTGTAAGAGGTTTCACAATAGGATAAATTGACACTTAAAAGAAAACATTAACCGAGTACCAAATAGACCCAAGCTTATAGAGCCACCTAAATAAGAAAATTTCAAATAATAACTCAACTCATAAGATTGAATGTTCATGGAAACAAAATTGATATTACAAGCCTGCTATAATCATATTTATATCATGCGATATATTTATTATTTATAGCTACACATTTATTTATTTATCTCTTTATAGTACATACATACATACATAGTGTATATCACAAGTTACTCATTCATTTTTTTCTCCTTTTTTATCTTTATACAATAATATATAAGAGTAATAATAATGTATGAGTAAATAGGATATCCTTAAACATCCTTTTAGGAATCCTACTATCAAGTGGGTACAAAAAACTTTTTTTTTTAAATATTATATAGGTATATATATACACACACATTCATTTTATATAGCTATTCAACACCAACATTGCTATGTATATTATTTTATCGCTTATGATATTGATATAAAAAAAAAAAACATAACAGAAAAAAAACACAATAAAAAAAATAAAAAATAAAAAAATGGGATGTTTTTATAATGCGTGCAATTTTTATCGCGCTATGCACAGATAGCGACACTCGCATACAATTTTTTTTTTTTCATTTAAATTTTGTTTCTGTTTTTGGTTTTTGTTTTTACAATTGCAATTTTGTATTTCCTGGTGGCTGGGGTCTGTTGCTTCATATAATTTTGTGATTTTATCCATTTTTTTTATGATTTGGTATTAAAAGTTAATTTTTTTTTTTGTTTTAATTTTTTTGCTGTTATTTTTTTTGTTTTTTTTTTTTTTTTTAAATAGATATATCACATTCTCTTGGTTTTAATAAATAATTTTAACATCTTTTTGAATTTTTAACAAAATATATTTAAAATGTTGTCTAGTTTGTTTGTTGTTAAAATATAGGGTCAATCATTACCATCACTGTCCTGGAGCCCCATAGAGCAAAAATAAAGTCATTCTATCGCTTTCTGTCTATGACTAACCTCTTCAGTTACAGCCAGCAACATTCTTGGTTGGATGTTTGCTTCGGAGAGACTATATTGTTTTTCCATGTTGTTCTCGGTAAATGATTTCATTCGAAACATTGTTTATGTTGTTGTCAGATTTAATCACAGTATAACCGATTCAATACCATTTTCATTTTTCGGATTTTCACGTCTATTTGCTGTTTGCAACAATGTTCTATTGGAAATGGTTTGTGGATTTTTGATTTTTAGGTGGCTTTTATTAATTTTCAAATGTTGGAAAATTACAAAAATTTGTTAAAGTTCGGGAAAATATATAAACACTACGGACAGAATATATCCTTAATAAATAAAAAATAACTATTCGTAAAATCTCTCATTAATGCTCAGTGTATTGTTTTAAGTGTAATTGCGAAAGTGAAACACACTTAACAATTTTTACTTCACTCGTTATTATCGTCTAAGTTTTTTTATTTTATTTTATTTCAATATTTTTATTATTAATCAACTGCTACGCAAATTCGACTCAATATAAAATGATATTTTGGATTCGATTTGACACGAATTATTTAGTGATAAACTGGTCCGAAATAAAAACCAAATCTTTTTTTCGCCAAATTTTTCTGTCTAATTTAAAAAAATAAAAACATACATTGTCAAACAAATTGTTACTCGTTTAAACCGTTATAACTCGTTACTGACGTTTCGTCCGTTTTTGACGAGAACATTTTTTAATAAAATATTTTATTAGCAAATTTACGATTAATACTCAATTTTTATTTGATAAGGTACACTCTGGTACGGCCAGATAATAAATAAAGAAATAATGATCAAACATAGTGCTCTTCATACTTATATACTCGTACTTATATACTCTAATTCACCATTTCGACACATTTATAGTTTTTAATTAAAAGCTAAAAAATATTTTTTCAATAACAAAGTAATCAAATTTTTTGTTTATTTACAATAATATCTTATTTTTTCAAAATCTTTAAATTCGCATTATAGGCAATCCGTCTTACGTTACAAAGTCTTTCCAATTAGGAAAATTCAACAATTTGAAATCAAATATAGTATTTTTATAATATGAATAAATGAATATAAATAAATGCATATATTATTATATATATATATCAATTTATTTTTATATATATGTATAAATAAAATTTTATTATCATATACATAATATATACATATATAAATTTGAAGCCAATTAATTAAGCACTTTAAGTTATATATATTTAAAAATATCAAAATAAAACAAAAAAAAAAACAGCAAAAAATTACTTAATTGGACAGAGAGGCAATTTTTTACAGGATATACAGGACTTATATACATATATATATATGAATATATATAATTATATATATTTAAGATATGAAAAAAAAATTAAATATAATAAAAGAATGAACATTTATCATTTTTTATTACTGTAAATTATCCCCTATTTTATATATTATATTCCATCACACATACTTAAATTAAATAAACCTCTATAATTTAATTACACTAATTCGATGCATATAATAAATTTTTTTTTTTTTTTTTTTTGCAGCAATAAAAAGGACATCATATAATAATAATTTGGAAATTACTTACGTTTTAACAATTTTTTAAATAAAATTTATTTTGTGGTCATAATTATTTGATAGTGTTGATATTTCTCTGGGAAAAGGAAAAACGATTTATCTAATGAGATTTTTATTTAAAACAAAAAAAAAAACACAAATAGCTATTTTCAAAAAATGAGCAGCAGTAAGAAAAATATTTTAAAGAGTTTTAACTACTATATTAACAAACTTAAATTAACATAAAAAATAAATTTTACAAAATCTTAAAAGCGAAATTTGTTGAAATTGCCGTTTTAAATTTAATTTAATTAATTTAATTTAATTTAATTTAATTAATTTAATTTATTTAATTATTTTTTTGATATTTTGATATTTTAATACTAATACTAATAAATATAATATACTAATCATATACAATAAGTAAAGTAAATAAAATGTACTGTTTGTAAATTACAAAATTTAAAATATATTAAAACTCCAAATTAGTACTAAATATTGTAAAGTTACAAAAAAATAAAACAAAAGAACAAAAAATGAAAAAACAATAATTTAGCTAATTATTATCAAATGTTTTTAATTTTTTATTCGAATATTTTTTATTTTCCTATTTAATTCACATTCATACATTTTTTATTTTTTAATACATCGGCATTCTATCAATTCATTAATTTAACACTTCTGATCGGGTGAAACTCAAAACTATAACCATATAGAGATATCTCTAATCATGTACAATTTCAGATTTTAATATAAAAATATAATAATATAATTTATTAACAAAAATTATTTATTAATGAACTGCCATGACATTTAAATACAATCAATTATTTTTTAGAATTAAAACTACATATACATTATACATTATATTTATTACTTTTAGTTTTTTCAATGCAGTTCATATAATTATATTGCTATATACCTATATTAATATCATATTCAATTTACATTTCTATGTCCTTTTTTGAGTAATAATGACCTAAAATATTGTTACTATCAATTTGAAAAAAAAAATGGTTCAGATTTGACGTTCTAACAAAGAAAATATATGACTATCTCTAATATAATTGAATTTATCAAATTTGTTTTTTTTTTTTATAGAAATTCTGGAGATTCTAGATATATATTGCAGAAAAATTTGATATTTTTCGATTTAGAAGTTTGATAACATAAAAGGATGTAGATATATTTGACTTCAAAATGTACTTGAATTAAAACAGTATATAAGCAAAATAATGGGATTTCAACCTTCAAAATATGAAATTCAAGAGTCCCAGGTCTTTTTTGTTTTTTCACCATATTTGTTTTAGTTATTCCGAACTATCAAATGATATTGAAACATAAAAAATCTAAACTTGCTCTACTCTACTGTGTAGAAATAGTTTTACTTACATACTGTCAAGCTTGACTTTGGAACTGATAAATGTTTGGTGCTTCTTCTATACTGTCTAGAAATAGTTTTACTTACATCCCGTCCAGCTTGACTTTGGAACTCATAAATATTTGATGTCTCTACTCTACTGTGTCGAAATAGTCTTACTTACATACTGTCAAGCTTGACTTTTGAACTGATAAATGTTTGGTGCCTCTACTCTACTGTGTAGAAATAGTCTTACTTACATACTGTCAAGCTTGAATTTTGACTGAAAAATGTTTGGTGCCTCTACTCTACTGTGCAGAAATATTCTTACTTACATTCCGTCAAGCTTGACTTTGCAACTGATAAATGTTTGGTGTATCTACTCTACTGTGTAGAAATAGTCTTACTTACATTTCGTCAAGCTTGACTTTGGCACTGATAAATGTCCAATATATACCAATACATAACTAAAAATTTTAATTTTACTAATCACTCATATTTAACTAAGGATTGAATTCATGTAATGCAGAGTTTGCAAACATGATTAAAACATATTACATAAGCCAATTTGAGGTGCCGTATTCGTATAAAAGTAGAAGAAGAATTGATGTCACATTGTTGTACTTTCTCAGATACACATTTTACAATCTATTTATGAAGTTCGACGGTCTTCTCGAATCGCCAATCAATAAATATAAATTATATCTATACTTCTTTTTGGTTGTATAAAAACTTGAAACATATTAACCTTTACAAAAATATTTTACTTTGACAAAGAAAATACAACGGATTCATCAAACCCTCATAATTTCAAAATATCACTGCCATTAACAAAACCATAAGATTCGTTAAGAAAATATTATTTTTTTTTTTTTTCTGAAAAATATTTCAATACCAAAGACAACTTAATTCATTTCTACAATAAGAGATCAGTCCGATTTTCTAATCTTCTAAATGAAATTAAAAAAATAAAAAAAAAATATATAAAAAAAAGGACTAAAAAAATAGAAATAAAAAAAATTTTCATTTTCAATTTCATTTTTTTTTTTTTTTATTATTATGGAAATTTTTGCTGTCACACATTTTAGGTGTTCCATTTTTTTTTTTTTCAATTCTTCTAGACCGAAAACGATCATGTTTTCGATTAATCCTAAGAGAATGTTATTTATCTTTCAATTCAGAATAATAACAAAAAAGAAAAAAAAAAACAAAAATTGCCTATGTCCTATATTTTTTTTTTCTAGTAATAACAGTAATAATCAAAACAACTAAACGAACAAAAATGAATAGACGAAAAAAAAGGATAATTTTTAAAACCTTTTTTTTTCTGATTTAATTTTTTTTTTTTTATAACAACAACAAAAACTAAACCACAATTGCATTAACAGGATAACGGAAAAACAAAAATAACTGTACCTATGAACATAACAAAAAAAAAAATAATAATAATAATAATAAAACTAATACCCATTCAAATGTCCAAAATACTGTTACACTTTTCTTTAGAAAAAAAAACAAAAAAAAAAAAAACGAACAAAATAACGGTAAAATTATTTTTCACATTTCTATCCATTAAACGTTTGTAAGTAAATCCTTTCATTCTCAAGGATTCCTTAGAAGCCTTTTTTTTTTCTTTTTAGTTTTCATTTTCTTTGTTATACCTCCATTTTTATTTTTTATGTTTTTATTTTTGTTTTTTTTTGCTTTGTTCCATTTTGTTATTTATTTGTATTTTCTTGTCATTCGAAAATAATATACATTACTATTGTAAAATAACTGTAAATGTACTACTCTACGGTTTCTACAATAGAAATGTATTGTGTATATCAACCAGTTAATTTCACCCTCCGTGTAATCCATGAAAATGGATGTATTTACAATAATAACAGCGAATAAAAATGACCTGGAAAATTTTCAATATTAACCCATTTCCGCCCAACGAATTTGAATGCAATGAAAATAATATTTTAATGCTACTTTCTTACTATGTTGTGCGAAACCAAATAAAGTTCTAGGACTTTTTAGGTTAAATTTCCTATTATGAGGGACGTAGGTAGAGAAAGGGTTAATGAGTGGTGGAGAGGATTACTATGGATGCTCTCATGTGGGTGTGTTTATACCGCGTGCAATTCTATTGAGTGGATTATTTAATTTTGTCGTCATTGCCTGTACGCTATAGACGTTGGACAGTCCATATTTTCCTATTCACATTTATTTCGTAGAGATATTCCCGAATGTTGAGATAGTTGCAAACTTGGCTTTTAAAACTATATTAGAAGTTGTTGATTATATTTTTTGTATAAAATTCAATACGAAATATGTATTTTGTTTCTCTGCCGACTCCACATAGACATATAGCATTTTAAATTGAATCGTTAAATATTTATAAAATATTTTATAAACCTGCCGCTTAGGTGATTAGCGCTATTCGCAGCACCTATTGTTTAGTAATGGATATGTGGGCTTACTATGAATGGTATATTAATTTTGTCTTCCCCCAGTTTTGTAGTAAATCTGCATTTGCCATTAGCTTACATTTTTTTGCCATTTTACCGATTAGGCTGATTTTGATGTACTCTCATTGATTCAATCATATATGCAAGACAAACTGAATTATTTTAGAAGACATCTAATATAATATTTTTATTTTTTTTTCCTTATATTCACCGTTATTAAATTTTCTTGAACCACAAATATTCCAAAGTAAAATTATTTCTATTAAAATATCAAATCAAATTTATAATACCTTTCAATAATAAATTTTAAATAAACAATGAAAAAACCACAATACAAATTTCAATATATATACAAAACAAGAATAACGGTACTTTAATACATATAACAGAATTAAAAATATAACCAAAAATTTCCGCATACACTGATCATTTAATTCGAGAATATTTATATGGTCCACACCCAAATCAAGTCTTAACCTTCTTCCTTCATTATAACCTCCCCCCCCCCATTCTATCCATTACACAACTGAATATTTTCAGATTTTTAAAATTTCATTCATTTTTGATAGTTCCCATATTCTTTCAATTTGTTTTTTTTTTTTCTTATATTAAAATCAAAATAATGGTATCCGTCGAATACAAAACTAAATTTTCCAAACAAAACAAAAAAAAAAAACAATAACAAAAAAATCTCATAAAATATCCTGAAAACAGAATCCTGTATACAATACAACTGAACCGTAAACAAAAAAAAAAAAAAAAAAAATCAAAAAAGAGGTCAGGTGAAAAAAAAAATTTATAACATTTTATAAGAAAAGGATCGACAAAAAATTAAATTCGAAAAACATTCACTGACATTTTCAAATAAAATACAAGACAAGAAAAAGCCCTCTCCCATACTCTGTTGTATTCCATACAATACAATACAATTCAAAAAACAAAAAAAAAAAAAAAAAATACACACAATCAGAAGTAAAAAAAAACACAACCGTACACTTTATAAGCCCAAATGTGACGAAAAGATGACACGCAGGTTACCACCAAATGAACAAAAAAGGGTTATAACGAAAAGCTCTGGCTGACAAAATTAATGATACCAATCCTAGGTGAATAAAAAAAAAAAAAATAATAAAAAAAATTAAAAACAAAAAATGTACAACGCTAACCGACATATAAAATAGCTTCCATCAAAATGGTATAAAATGGACAGTAAAATAATCTCTTTAATAACTGGACTCAAACTCATTTATTTATGTGTATATAATATTTAAAGGTGACATTTACTTATCCCCATATACATAATATATATACAAGTATATAAATAAATTGTTACAGTGTTGTACCTAGAATAGTTTCTTGAATTGATTTTTTAAAGATAGGATTTTAAAAGTCAAACACAGTTTAAAGAAAATTGTTCTAAGCGAAATATAATGCTTCAAACACAATATGAGTTGGAAAAGGATGTCAGTCACCTCAAACTGAAACAGTAGAGAAAGACAGATATAATTATGAAATACATGACATTGTGCTCAATATATTTCTATATATGTCCTGATGCACCGTAGAGCCTCTGATTATCTATTCCTCTGAATACCAAAAGTAAAAGAATAGTGTATCTGAAACCAAATATAAGCAACTAGGCTTCAATTCAAGCAATCTAATTCTAGAAAAAAAATATTATTAGATATTTTAACTATATAAAAACAATTTTTATATTTTTATTTCCGCATCCGTGGAGCATACGTGTTCTATACTTTCGATGCTTCCCCGCTTCCTCTTGCTTCAATTCCGTACCCATCCCCCTACACCGCGATTTGAGCCCGATCATTCGTACGGGTTGTTGAGATTAACAGAGGTCACTACGTGAAGATGAGAGTAGAAAAGTAAGGTGAGTGAGGCTTAAGTGGCGTAAGCGGGATACAACGACCATAAAACGTTAGACCTCATCCTTTTCAGTTTTTGAAACCACTTTGAAGTTGATTTTAAAGATTCAAGAGATTAAATATCAAATTACTTACAAGCATAGTATCATTCATGAGTACAACAATAATAATTATATTAACCTCTTCGTGGAAATGGCCATTTATAAACACCATAAAATTAATTATGGTCATTATTACTTTACGTTGCTCTCACAATTTTTAAAATTAAAACAAAAAATATTTTTCGGCCAACCTTATATTTACTAAATTATTTTCTTACAAAACCATTATTACTACCAACTAAACAATTTTAAGTCTCTGAAAGAACATCAAAAACAAAATACAAGGTTATAAGATGTCAAATAAGTCAACAATTTTCTTTCTGTGCGTTGCCGAATTGATATTTTCTTTTTAAGGCACAATCATAAAGCAATTAACCCCTTCATGAAACTTGTAAATTAACATCGCAATTGTTAGTAAGAATTTTTCTTTAATTAGGCATTTAGCAATATACATTATCTTATGTCCAATTTATTTTATGACATCCAGCGTTCATACCATCTTTTCGAAGGTCTTCCGTTTGATATTGTTTTGGCCAATCATTACCTTCGCCAGTCAATTTTAATTTTAACAAAATAATATTATGATAAATTTTAACAAAGCAAATTAAAATAATTAAATAAAAATGCTTCAGTCAATCAAATCTTCGAATACAAAACCCGGAAGTGCCTGCAATAGTACGCAACAGACCAAATCTTCGTTATAGAAATGAATTGAAAAAACTCATCGCAAAATATGAAAAAACATTGTATATCAAACTGAAGAAAAGTTGCCCGGTAATCGGTAGAAATGGTGGATATTGATGAGTCGGGTTCAAACTCTACATGGTCTGGTACTAAGTTTAGTAACCAAATAAATAAATTTGAACAAAATAATATTGTAAAACTTGCTATTATAGTGTAGTAAATCTATATCTCACAAACAAATTCAAAGTAGGACTTCAAACTATTCTAAACACTTTCTGTATTCAATTTTATTATAAACTTGATGTTTTTATGAACGTCGATATGGACTAAAATCATTTAATACCAGATGCACTCAAAAACAGTCTGTTGTTTTATCTTGACTTTAAAACCCCCCGAACCTGTTTAAAGACATGAAGTTAACAAAATTTAAAAAAATACAATCCATTATTTTACTTGGCTTGGCTTGATGTCTTGTTTTATATGAAACCATCCCCTTATTCATAAAAGAGTTTACATTAACACGATTACCAAAATATAAGTGAATTTTTACTGACATCATGCAGAGTTCGTTTTGTAAAATACCTGGTTTATCTATTGGTTCACAAGCGGCTTAGGATTGTGGCGACGATGATATTTTGTGACCACCCTCCTTTTAAACAAATTTTTCTTTTTTTGGCTTTCGGCATATCATTGCAGTCACAATTGTTAGAAACATTACTTGTATGATAACAAACACGTGTGCTAAGGTTACGGCGGCAATGAAATTTTGTGGCTGTCACTCCTCCATTAATTATTTATGATAATAAATTAATTATTTTTTTACTTTCAGAAAATCATTGCAGTCACAATTGAAAAACTACTTTCATGATAACCCAGAGGTGCCCTAGGATTATGACGGTGATAAGATTATGTGGTTTCTACAACCCTCTTTTAAAACAAATTTTTTCTTTTACTTTCAAATCATTGAAGTCACAATTGTCAGAAATTTTACTTGTATGATAACAAACACGTATGCTAAGGTTACGGCGGCGATGACATCTTGTGGCTGCCACTACCTCAATTATAAATTAACACAATTGTCACAATTCATAGAAATACTACTTGCATGATATCCCACAGGTCCCCTAGGATTGTGACGGTGATAAAATTGTGGGTTTCCATCACCCCGCTTTTAAAATAAATTTTTCATTTTACTTTCAGCAAATCATTGCAGCCAAAATTATCAGAAATACTACTTGCATGATAATCCATACGTGCCCTAGGGTTGCGCTGGCGATGAAATCTATGACTGCCACCACCTACTGTTAAAATAATTTTTTTTCACTTTCAGCAAATCATTGCAAGTACAACTGTCAGAAATACTATTTGTATGATAATTTACACGTAGCCTGGGGTTGTGGCAGCGATGAAATTTTGTATGCTGTCACCACCTCCTGTTAAACTACTTACATAGGTTTTTGCTTTTATTGTGATAAAAATTTTTATAAATATTACTTGTATTTCTATCGTATATAAATACAATAAGTATCAAAATGCTTTTGTTGGCACCTATAGCCTAAATCTATAAACTACATCATCTAAAATAAACAACCAAAGTCCATGAAGAAACAGTTGTCACATACAATCAATATATAGACAACAGGATATTAAAGAATAATTATGGTAGCAACGAAGTTTGATAGCCATATAGGTATATTCAAATATGGACAGCTGAACAGAAGCATAATAATAGTAGCATCGAAGTCTAGTACTCTTCCGTAAATGAGAGTACAAATAACGTTAACGAAGTTTGATAGCCATATAGGTATATTCAAATATGGACAGCTGAACAGAAGCATAATAATAGTAGCATCGAAGTCTAGTAGTCTTCCGTAAATGAGAGTACAAATAACGTTAACGAAGTTTGATAGCCATATAGGTATATTCAAATATGGACAGCTGAACAGAAGCATAATAATAGTAGCATCGAAGTCTAGTACTCTTCCGTAAATGAGAGTACAAATAACGTTAACGAAGTTTGATAGCCATATAGGTATATTCAAACATGGACAGCTGAACAGAAGCATAATAATAGTAGCATCGAAGTCTAGTAGTCTTCCGTAAATGAGAGTACAAATAACGTTAACGAAGTTTGATAGCCATATAGGTATATTCAAATATGGACAACTGAACAGAAGCATAATAATAGTAGCATCGAAGTCTAGTACTCTTCCGTAAATGAGAGTACAAATAACGTTAACGAAGTTTGATAGCCATATAGGTATATTCAAATATGGACAACTGAACAGAAGCATAATAATAGTAGCATCGAAGTCTAGTAGTCTTCCGTAAATGAGAGTACAAATAACGTTAACGAAATTTGATAGCCATATAGGTATATTCAAATATGGATAGCTGAACACAAGCATAATAATAGTAGCATCGAAGTCTAGTAGTCTTCCGTAAATGAGAGTACAAATAACGTTAACGAAGTTTGATAGCCATATAGGTATATTCAAATATGGACAGCTGAACAGAAGCATAATAATAGTAGCATCGAAGTCTAGTACTCTTCCGTAAATGAGAGTACAAATAAAAATATCATATATACCATAGAGTATCACAAGGTTTCATTATTCAAATTGAAAACTAAAATTTTACACCTATATTATGTGTTGTACAATATACTGTACACGTTAACAATAATTTTCTACCGTTATAATAAATAAAAGAAAATATAAAAAGGTAAAAATTTTACAGCTGCAATCACATCTTAAATATGGGTAAAGATTTCCTTCCTTCAATTTTCTTCTTATTTTTTATATTTATTTTTTGTTTCTGTTTTTTTTTTTCAATCCTTTTTAATATACATGCAGATAAATACGTGTACGTGTAGTCGCCACCGCCCGTTTTGGACCTATCTATTTATTATTGTTATCATTTTTTTGTTTCTTTTTTTTTTATTTTAATTTTATTCTTTTTATAGAAATAAATCTTAGTTAGCACAGTTCTATTTTATACAGGAGTTTTTTTTCTTGTTGTCGTTTTTTTTAGATAATGGATTGAAATGATGATGGTTTGTGTTATCCCTTTAAGATGAAGAACTTTAAATGTCCTTTTTTCTATTCTTGTTGTTGTTGTTGTTGTTGATCTATTCTCATTTCTGTTTAAATTTTATGATAAGCATCTTTTTTTTAACCAATTTCAATTCATATTTTGAATTATTTGACCCAAAAATGTTTGTGTGGTGGGAGAGGGGGAGGGGGGGGTTAAAGCGAACTATAATACTAAGAAATATAGAAAATGAAAATAAATTTGAAATCTTTAGATTTGAACATTTTAAGAATTTTTTTTTTTTTTTTATTTAAGGTTGTTTAAATCATAACAATCATCATAAATATTTTGATAATAGTGTTTTGATTATGATTTGGAAATAATAAATATAAAAAATAATAATGTTGGTTCTCAATTTAAGTTTCCAATATAATATGATTGTTTATTTGTAGAAATTATGGTTCTTCATGAATTATCAACAAAAATTGTATTTTTTAATTTATTAATCGAATTTTTTTTTAGTAATGATTGAAATTAAATGCTTTGATTGTTGCCAGGTTTCGGTACACCAATAATATTATTATTATTATTATTTTTTATTGGATATAATTTAAATTATATACAATAGTAATTTATGGCTATCGGCTTTTTTTTTTTGTTTTTTTTTTTTTATATTTCAATTTTTAAAATACTAAAATTAATAACATTTCATTAAAACAAATTAAAATTATATTACAATCCTATTCTAATTTCTTATTGT
Source organism: Argyra leucocephala (assembly GCA_963942445.1). Taxonomy (NCBI): domain Eukaryota; kingdom Metazoa; phylum Arthropoda; class Insecta; order Diptera; family Dolichopodidae; genus Argyra; species Argyra leucocephala. Next base: position 14,831,734 of record OZ012679.1, on the reverse strand, counting down.
TGATAACTACTTGTATTGCTAACAGTAATCTTTTGTTTTTGTTCTTTTCTTTTTATTTTGTTTCGATCGTGTATATTTATTATAACGGCATTACAAATTCCTGCCAATAGTGAGATATTACAAATAACTATGTTTATTTTCTTTTATTATTCTTGTCATTCTTTAATTAGTAATATTTTATATGATAATAACTTGTAATTGTCTGTTTTGTTTCTCTTTATTTTAATAAGTGTTCTAAACTTTAATTTTGATATTTAATGGTCGAATGAAATTCAAATAGTTATAATTATTAATTGATTTTAACTTAGATAACATTACTTATTTTTAATTTACTTAGAAATTTAAAAATTATATTAATATTTACATCAGTGGCGTGTGAAAGAATTTCTAAAGGGTTAACGTTTTGAAAGGTTGAGGATCTAATTTGGTTTATTGCAGAGCATTGAAGAAGGAGATGATCCATAGTTAACGGGAAGATGTTACAAAAATTGCATGTTGATTGCTGTTCCTTTTTAAGCAAGAAGGCATGGGATAAGTTGGTGTGTCCCAAACGGAGTCTAATAAAACATTTGTTCATGATGGATGAAGTTGTGGTTGGTAGTGAAATAGGTATTCTATCCGGATTAACTGACTTGTATTTATGATTGTAGTTTTCCCATTCGTTTTTAAAGTATTCCAAAATTTTCTTTGCTTTTTTTACTATGTGGTGTGAAAGTTAATAGAGGTGAGTTGATGGCCGCTTTGGCTGCTTTGTCTGCTAATTCATTTCCTCCTATACCAACGTGTGCCACATTATTTTAACTTTCTTAGTCATTTCTGTCAGTAGTTGCTTTATCGTGTCGATAACCTCTGAACATTTCCCCGTATTTTGGATGGATTCAAAAGCTGATAGACTGTCGGTAAAAATTATTTTTTTCCCCTTGGTAGCTTTCGTTATTAATAAGCTTGACAATATACCCTGTAGTTCAGCTTCAAAAATAGTAGAATCTGATGGGAGTAGACCATTTGCTACTAATGTGCCTGATTCGTTTACAACTGCAAAAGCTGTTCTGTTGTCTTTTTTGGAGCCATCGGAGAATAGAAATTCCCAATTATTTTGTTTATAAGTTTCTGTATATGCTTTGAATAATTGTATATATTGAATGTGCGGAGTATTGTCTTTATGCAGATGTGTTGTGAATTACTAATAAATGAATTTTTGGTTAATAAACAAAGTGGAAATTTGAGCTTTAGGGTTTTAATTGGCGTGACTTCTATGTTAAATTGAATCTTTAGGTTTTGTGTTTCAGAGAGTCCTGAATTTATTTTCGAGATTTTTTTTCTGACTTTTAATAATTGGGTTTCTTTGTGCAATAGCTCGGTTGTGTTTGTAAATAGTTTTGGTAAATACTTTCCTCGGAGGAGCAGTGTTCGGTTTTCTAAGGTTAAGAAACCTCCTTCAGCTAGCATGTTTTCTATTGGAGTAGTTCTGAATGCTCTTAAACTTCTTCTAATGGCGGAATGATATGGTGCTTTTATTTTGTTTAAATGAGATTTTGCACACTTCCCCCAATAATAATATTTTAATTAATTTGATTGCAAATATTCATAATATCATATGAAACAAGGGTTATTCATAATATCATATCGTCTGCTGGGAAATGAAACAACGTATATGAAAAAGTATAGTTTCGAGTAATTTGCATTTAAAGTTTTTAAAAAAAAAAACAAATTTTTTATTTAAATATTACAATAGCGTATACCACAATATTTATTTTTTTTTTTATTTTTATTTATTTCATTTATTCTTCTACATATAAGACGATTAGACTTTTAAGCATGTAACTAGAATCCATAATTTAAAACTAACAAAACTAAACATATTAGAAAATAACAATGAATAATGTTAAAATGTAAAAATATAAAGTGCTTAAACTATAACTAGATTAAATTACCAAATTAATAAAAATAAAACATATATATATTACATATATAGAGATATAAAAATGAGAAAAAAAAAAAAAAAAAAAAAACAATGCTATATACAAAAATTTACATACTTAATATATAATACATGTATACCAATGTATGCCTGTTGAACTGAAATAATACATTTGCCTACCTCAAATCATGATTTCTAAAATACTCACTGCTAAGCTCAGTAAACCTTTTAATGTTATTAACGCGCAGAATGTAGTTCGGTATGGAGTTCCAAAGAACAGTAGTTCTGACAAAATACGATAGGTGTCTTAATCGACTCCTGTGACGAGGAACTATTAAATTCATATTTCTTGTTGATCTACCAGTAGTGACCTTTTCAGAAAGGTATAATGGCATAAGATTTAACAAGATCTTTTTCATAACAACAATATACCTTGCTTTCAAAAAGTTACTTAGTGTAATACTTAATATGCAACAGCACTAATGTGATCATGTTTACGCCGGCTTGTGACAAAACGAGTGCAAGCATTAAAAATTAGTTGCAGCCGGTGAAATTCACTAGCAGACATACCAGAGTAAACAGTATCACAGTATGTGAAATGTGGAATCAATAAAGCTAGGACGAGTTTATGTTTTAACCATTCATTTAGAAAATAAGAATATTTCTACAATTTTCTTAAAATACAGTACACATTTTTGGATATTCTATCAATGTGGTCATTCCAAGTTAGTGTATTATTAAAAATCACTCCTAAATTTTTAGCTTTAGTGACATATTGAATTGCTAATTTATTCATTTTAATTTGGGATAATATAGATGTATCAACTTCCCTAGAATAAACAATCATTGCTTGCGATTTAGATGCATTTAACTTTAGCCCATTATTTTTAGTCCAAAATAAAATAGCATCTAGATCGTCGTTAATTTTAGCAATGTAGGTAATGATATTGGTAATAGGTCCACTAATAAATATTTGGGTATCATCAGCATACAATCTGCATTTTGACTCAGATAAACATAGTGGCATGTCATTAACAAACAAACTAAACAACAAGGGTCCTAATAGGGACCCTTGAGGTACACCACATTTTAGCTCAACTATATCCGATCTCATCTCATTCAAATAAACAAATTGATTTCTTTTATAAAGGTAATTACATAATAATTTAATAGCTGATAAGTCAAAGCCAAATGACTGCCTGAGTTTTTTGCATAGAAGTTCATGATTTACACAATCAAAAGCTTTGGAGAAGCTTTTTTTTTCAGTAGCATTTTTTTTATCCATTTCTATGTATATATTATCGGATATTTCAAGCAAGGCGGATGATGTGCTGTGCTGTTTTCTGAATCCAGACTGGAAATTATATAAAAGACTATTAGCTTCAACATATTGAGTGATTTGTCTATGCATAATGTACTCAAACACCTTAGATAGAAAGGGCAGTATGCTAATTGGTCGGAAATCATTAATAGAAGGATTAGCCTTTTTTGGAACTGGGATAACTTTAGCACACTTCCAATTTCCAGGATAGTTACCAGTTGTTAATATATGGTTGAAAATATGTAAAATGACGGGCAGGACAACAGGAGATATAATTTTTAAGAATTTCGGAGACATAAGGTCGGGTCCAACAGCATCTGATTTAATTTCATTTAAAGCAAAATGAACTTCATCAATGCCAACATTACGAAAAGCAAAAGAAGATGATAAATTACGAGTTGGAACATTGCACAATTCCGGATTAGTTTCCACAGGAGTTTCAATGAATAAAGAATTTAGTTCATTCACATCAAAATCATCAATACTATCACAGTTCTTTACTTTACCTATTCCTAATTTGGACAAGTTAGACTGAAAGCTGTTTAGGTGAATTATTGCTATTTAAAATTTCACTGTAGTACTTCTTCTTGGCCTGTTTTACATGTAGATTAACCTTATTTCTAAGTTTCTTGAAAGTGCTTCTGTCAAGTTCGGTCTTTGTTAGCTTCCAGATTTTATAAGCTGCATCTCTGTCTACTTCCATTTGTTTTACTGTCGAGCTATAATAGGGAATGAAATCTCTCTTAGGTCTAATATGGCGGAGCGGAACATGTTCATTAAAAAGATTACAAACTATCTCATTGAAGTGGTTAGTCTTGTCATTGATATATTCAAGGAAATATAAATGCACCCAGTCAAGCTGAGACGCACTGTTAAGTAAATAATCCTTATTTAAGTTTTTATAATCTCTATAAGTGATTCTTTTAGCATGCAAATCAACATTAACTTTATATGAACAATATATCAAGTCATGATCAGATAATCCAGGTAGCGATATTTGACCAAATTTTTCAACTTTATTCGTATGTTCCGTAGAAGTTAAAAATAGATCAAGTAGAGAATTACGACTTCTACCGAAATGAGTTGGAATAGCATTATTGATTACACTAAGAGAATAATTCCTAATTTTCTGCAGAAGTACTTTTCTCATAACATTGCTGTTATCAAGAATATCAATATTAAAATCACCACCAATTACTATATTTTCAAAATTACTACAGAATTTATCCAAAGCCTTATTGAATGGATCAAGTTTATATGCAGCCGGATGTGCAAAATAAGTTGTTCCCAACATGATTGTACTACCACTAACTTTGACTTCAGCTAGAATAAATTCAATATCATCACATGAACCAGAATTGCATAATACTCTAACAGGAAGACCACATTTAATATACATCGCGACACCACCACGAATCAAATTGCCAGATCCATCCAATTTAGCTCGATCACACCTATAGAGCCTAAAACCAGGACTCTTAACCATATCAGAACTTATATCAGGGTCTAGCCAGATTTCAGATATCATGATAACATGAGCTTTTGTATTAGATACGCAGAGTCTAAGCGCATCAATTTTCGGAAAAAGGCTTCTGATGTTTATATGAATAATGTTAAGGAGTTTCTCGTTATTAAGAGCATTAAGTAGAACTATACTTGGAATCAACACCGAACTGTCATTGATATCTAAGTTATTAACCGACATTACAAATAAAAATAGTGCTCAGAGATAGTGAATTATGAGTATTGGAGAAATTCATAATTTTAAGAAGCAGGTTCATGCAAACAATGATCAAAATATGAAATAACGTATACCTTTTGTACGCGATTCTACTTTTTTGTTTATTAAGAAAATTTTTATTTGTTGAATTTTAAAACAACGTATCGACTTCTTACTGGTATTGAGGGAAGTAATTTAAAATTAGCATACAGTATTTTATTTTTTTGTAAAGCAAAAATTTAAATACAGATTTTTTTCTAAAATAGTGTATAGATTTATAAGCCGTTTTTATTTTTCATCAAAATCTTAGGCTGAAAAATAGAAGAATATAAACATATTTTACCATATTTTCTTCAAAAATTCATTATACAATATTCTTATTTTTATCTAAAAACCATACTACAATCAATATTTAGAATTATTCTAAAATAGTTGTACTTATAAAATCGACTGCGAGGAATCCAATGGTGCTATAATCTAATAACAGCATATAACTATCATACATCGTTTCATTATTCAGCAGACGATATAGTGTCTCAGAACCAGAATGGCCTAACCCAGATACAAAAAAAAATATTTTTTTTTTTTAATTGGTCAATGAAAATGGTTTGATGGAACTAATAAAATATATTCCACCTATTCATTATGAATTTTATACAAATCTTCAAACACAAACTGCTGTTTAAAACATTACATTTTACGAAGTCGGAAGAAGAGTAAAAAATTCAACATTTGTTTTTTTCATTTTGTTTTTATTTGTTTATATGCATACATATCTTTATTTTTAATAATGAGATTAAAAAAGTCAAAAATACTGACCTAAACGCCCTAAACCATTATTTTTTTTTATTTATAACCAACGTTCCCTGTAAGCTGCGCAAGTACGCAATTGCGCACGATTTTTTTTTTAAATTGCGCATTAGAAATTTTATTGTAAATATTAGTTATTTAAAATAATACTTCGGTGGTAGGCTGTGCTAAATTGTTATCGATTTTAATAGTATATAGCCAAATTAATCAGTAAAATACCAGCAAGAACGAGAAAATTGTACAGAAACCATTTCTAGAACAAAAGTTGGTAAAAATAACATCAAGATTTTAATAAATAATGTTGTTCTGCCACTAAAATGAATTTTTCAATGAACTCAGTTCAAGAAATAAGAATGGCACAATTATATTGCTTAATAGTGGATGAAAGTACTGATATTTCCGTTTACAAAATGTTATAAAATACCGCTTAAATTTTAATTATAAAAACTGTTTTTGCTGGTATAATACAATTAAATGTATGTGAAGCAAAATCAATTGTTAAATTTATAAAATGTTTTTATAAAACTATTAATCTGGATATGCAATAAATGGTAATGTAAGCATCCGATGGAGCAGCAATAATGCTGGTAGCCTATAATGGAGTAACAGCACTATTAACCCTAGAAATTGGTTACTTAATTTCACAATTTGTCAAGCATTGTGTGGCACATAGAGAGGATTTGGGAATCTATGATTCCTGTAACGGTATACTTCTTGTTTCCCATGTAGAAACATTATTACGAACAGTATATACCATGTTCCATCGTTCAGATATTAAAAAATATAGTTTTGAAGAAATGACAAGTTTAATGGATTGTGAAGTTTTGATGTTCTGGCTTCTTAATGAAATACGCTGACTTTTTCGTAATTTTGCGATTATTCCGTTTATTCGGAAGTATGATGTCTTAACAGAATATTGCAAAGAAAAGATTGATAGTTCCAATTCAGTTGATCCAATCACAAGATATTGCTTAACAGCTTTAGAAAATAATGTAAATCGTATAACATCGATACAATCAGCATTAAATGATGTTTTTACCATATTAAAAGAATTATCAAAATATTTAAAATAAACAAAAAATTCACCTATGGAAGCACATCAATATTCTAAATTGATCATTTTCGTCATCAAAGAAGTCAGTATCTTGGTGATATAATTTACTAAAATTCTTGAAGATGAAGGTAAGAATTATATTAAAATATCATCTGGGATTTATTTCTATTTGTTTAAAAGTTCTGCTACCATTTGGATAAATAATTTCCTGATGCTGACATGGACATTTGGAATGCTTTTGATCAAAACACTATTGACAACATGATTTTAATTATGGCGGCAATGAAAACTTAAAACAAAATAATTTTGAAATATGGAAATCTGAGCCCAAACATGAATAATAAGATAATAATGGATGAGCATAAACATTTAAAATATTTATTTACGGAAAGATTCAAAAACAATAGTCGTAATTTCAATGATCTACTTCAGTTGGTTCTTCGTGCAGATAGTTTTAAAAATTTTGTTTGATATATGTGGAACCTTTTAAGTGTCGAATGTTGATTGTGAAAGAGAATTTAATCTTATTTTATTTTAGATTAATTTGATTAAAATAAAATTTAGAAATAGGTTGGTTGTAAATCATTTGGGTAACTTAAAAAGAAAAACAAAGGCAGGTGAGAAAAAAAATAATAATGTAATATGTAATCAATAAAAAAAATTTAAAAACAATAAAAAAAATTTTTTATAAAATATTTAATTTACCAAATTTTTGTTTTCAAAGCGCAATTTATTTTTATCTTTTGCTCAGCTAAAAAAATAAATTAGAGGGAATGTTGTTTATAACACTATTAATTATATGTAAGGCCAAAGTGGCCTAACCCACAAAATTTTGGTTTTTTTTTCTTGCAAGATATAGCTAAAGAGCAAAGGCAATTTTATAATCTGATTATTTTTTGCAATAAAATGTTGATGTGGATTATACCACTTTGGTTCTGAGACATTGTTATTATCTTCTTTACAAATATTATCTATTTTGATACATTGGAATTTTTTTTCATTTTGGAATTTGTATTTTGTATTTTTATTTAGCTTTTTATTTTATGATATCGGACTATTATACCAATTATACCTAATACTAAAACGATCTCAGTCAAGCTTAAAAGTTTTTTTAACTCTTTTCTACATTACTGTCAGATTTATGCTTAGAGCAAGCACATCAGACGTCTATTACTAGACGAAAGCTTGCTTTATTTAATTGTGCAATAACTCATCATCCAGTAGGGTTAGTAAAACACCGCCACCTTTGATTAAAAAATTTAAAAATAAACTAAACCAGGTACATGCTGTTAGTAGAAGGGTAAAAAGTCATAAATTAATACCTACGTTAATAGCTATACATTTAATAAAAACACTTCAAAAAATTAGGCCAAAAAAAATATCAAAGCTAAAAAGAACAACAGTTGTTAGTTAGTCTCAGTTGAACGTACATTAAGACGTAATCGTTTTTTAATTGTTAAAACACTTAGTTGACGATCAAAAGAACTAGAGTTAGAATTTACTTCACGGAGCATTCTAGTGATTGGATCGAATCTACCATATTCGGTAGGGTGGAAGGGAATGTGGAACAACTCAACGGTTCTGAGATTATTCCGATTGGATCTTGCAACCAAATAATTTGAAATTTCAGGGGCTAGCGTTACACCCGAAAGGATCTGTTGAATAAAACAGATATCTGCAATTATTCGACGATCAGACAACGACTGTAAGTCAATGAGTTTAAGACGGTGGTAATAAGGTGGAAGCCGCAATGGATCATTCCACGAAAAGTTACTCAAAGCGAAACGTAAGAAGTTTCGTTGAACCGATTCAATTCGGTTAATGTCAGTCAAGTAATGTGGAGACCACACTTGACTGGCATATTCAAGGGTAGGCCTTACATAAGTAACATAAAGATGTTTTGTGAGGTAGGGGTCAGAAAATTCTTTACACCAACGTTTAATGAAACCTAAAGAAGAATTTGCTTTGCTCACTATCTTATCATAATGTAGCTTAAAGCTCAGTTTAGTGTCAAGCGTTAACCCGAGGTCTATAATAGAATTCGCTCTTGAAAGCTGACAGCCATTTAGTTGGTAGTTGAACCAAATTGTCCGAATGGAATTTTTCCTAGAAAAGGTAATGACTTGGCATTTAGAAGTGTTCAATTCAAGTCCATTTTTTGAACACCAAGAAGCGAAATTGTTAAAATCGTTTTGTAACTTTAAGCAATCCGATGAGGAAGATATAGGAGTAAAAAGCTTTGAGTCATCAGCAAAACTAAGAAGTTTAGAAAAAGTTATCACTTTAGGAGCATCAATTGTTGAAACTATAAAACTAAGGGGTCCTATATGACTACCTTGAGGAACACCAGAAGACGCTGAATATTGGTCAGAAATCGCAGTTTTAAATAAAACTGAGTATTCCCGAGAAGAGAGGTAAGACTCAAGCCAGTTAAGGCTATGCGGTGAAAAACCTATAATTTTGTGCTTGAGTAATATGATACTATGAGGAATTTTGTCAACTTCTTTACTTATGTCAGTAAAAATGGTGTCAACTTGAGAACCATTCTCCATTGAGGTCATTGCCTGGGAGACAAAGTCAACCATATTGGTAGTTGTTGACCTACCTCTTTGGAAACCGTGTTGCTCAACACAAATAAAACGTTTACAATAATCATATAAGAAATCATATATCATACGCTCAAAAAGTTTAGGAATACACGAGAGCTTGGCGATGGGCCTATAATTGGTGCATTCATTTCTGGAGTCTTTTTTATGAACTGGAATAATGTAAGACTTTTTCCATAAACAGGGGAAAATGCCCGATTGAAGGGATAAATTAAACAGAAAAGAAATGGGATGCAATAAGTTAATCATGCATTCCTTAAGAAGAATCGGAGGAATACCGTCAGGGCCGGAAGAAAAATCGTCTTTTAATAATAAAATATGTTTCAACAATAGTTCAGCAGTTATAAGAATGTTTTTGATTTCAAAGGTAATAACTTGATTACTCTGAGAGAAGTCATTCAGATTGCTAAAATAGGTTTCATCAGGAGTGAAGTCATTTCTTGAAAAAGTAGAGGAAAAAAAGGATGCAAAAAGATTCGCAATAGTAGTCGGATCATTAGAAGATCTTCCCAAATAATTTAAAGTTGCAGGATATCCATCAGTTTTACGTTTAGTATTGATAAATTAATGAAACTTTTTCGGATCAGAGAAAATACATGACTTCATTCTGATAAGATAAGACTTATAATTTCTGTCAAGTAGGGCTTTAAACTTTTCAAACAATTGGGAATAAATGAGATAGTCAGAACGGAGTTTGGATTTGAGAAATTTACTCCATGCAGCATTCCTTTTATTTCGTAAAGAACGAATATTGTTGTCGTACCAAGGAGGTGACAAATTTGTGTTTATTATAGGTTCATAGGGAACTGCCATTGAGATACATTCAAATAGACGGATATAAAATTCGTTGAGACAATAGTTGATATCATTTATAATGAAAAGATCTGAAAAATTGATTAACCGTAATTGGTTATTGAGAAGATTAAAATTAGCTTTTCGGAAGTTGAATCTATAAGAAGTTTCAAAGGGAGTTTCCTCCCTCAGCGTATCATAACAGTAAGTTACGATTAGAGGTGGATGGTGAGCATCAATGTTGCAAAAAAAGAGGTTACTCCTTTCGACGTAAGAGTTTTCAGCGTCAGATACAAAAACTAAGTCGAGTTGTCTACCGAGAGAATTTTTGATATTAGAAATTTGCAGAAGATTACAGCTATTAGACCAGCCGTTTTCCTACCTGATTTTTTAATAATTGTATTTTTTTTAATATACCTCTTTTTCCTTTATTGTTCGTATCTATTCTTGAAACTTTAGGCAGATTTCTGTTTATACCTTAATTTAATTTTAAAGCGACCTAACCGAACATTTTTATTCGACTTGAATCTAGCTGAAATGTTCTAAATTGACTTTAAAACTCCCTTCTGTACAATAAACCCAACTTATTCCACTATTTTGAATACACAACAGTTTAGAACTTCAGAAACAAAATAGTGATCAAATAAAAATACACTGTACAAAATTCTAAGGACAAAATCCTGTAAAACTAATCCTTCCAATAACATCTTATTGAAAATTACACACACACACACACACATCTGCAAAAAAAAATTACAAAATTGTTATTATCAAAAAAAATATTTATATTTTATTTCTGAAATCAACTTAAGTTGTCAATTAAAACAGATAACTGACATTTATAAATATATCGTATATAATAATATATAATTCGTTACACACACTACTACACCGAAAACCAATAAACAAAAAAAAACAACCAATAAACAAAATAATAACATAAATGTATTATAAATCTGTATTTATAATAATATCCAATAAAGCATGAAATCAAAATATCTCATTTCATTTTATTTTTATTTTTAAATCACTTGAACCGTAAACAATAAAATCATAACACTAAATCAAATATCTAACAGTAATAATCAAAAATAAAAAATCAAAAAAAAAAAATAAACGAAAATCAAAATAAAAGCTTAAAACTATGAAAAACAAAACAACCTTGAAATAGAAAATCCATTCCTGTTATATCGACTTGAGAAAAGCTATGATGATCCTACAATATTATCCTTTCTTGTAAAATTTCATAGTTTATGTTTTTTTATTGTTTTTTTTTTTTGTAGACCAATCGAATCAAGAATAATAGATTTTGTAAGCCTTTTCGTTTTTTTTTGTTTTTTTTTTCGAATCTATATTCTTGTATCATAAGAAGCATCGTTTAATCCTTTTTTTACCCTTAGTCTATTATTTTTTTTATTTATGACACTGCACCTATGGCGGTGATGGCGGATATTTTGACAGCTTTAGTCTTTAGTGGAAACATTTTTTTTTTAAATTTTTTGTTTTGTTTTGTTTTTTTGTTTTTGTGTATTGAAATTTTATTTTAAAATTCAAATTGATCAATTCATGTGTAATGTAAACGTTTTTAAACACAATATATATGCAATCATAACAAGGATCAAGGATTTTTGTATTGAATTATGAGTTTTGGGGAATTCTGAGGAATACGAAGTACTTCAGTAGGACCTAATTACTATATGCAAAGGATACCTGGTGTTTCTAGCCTTCTAAAAATATTTAATCTTTAATGGCGCATCTTAACTTTTAAGGACGAAAAGAACATTTCAAAGTATACTCTTCTTGTTTTGATGTTTTTGTATATAAGCCGTTATATCTGTTGATCTATTAGATATATATATATATATATACATTCAGTTTTCTTATCTAGTAAGATAACAGTCTAGAGCATATTTTAACATTTATTTGATTATCATTGGTGCTGCCGTTATGAAGATATTGTAGTTCGAAACAGAAAATATTTAAATATATTTTCGAAACCAACTATTAAAGTAAAATTTATTGCTCATTTTCTTTTATCTCTTCTTTCAATAAAAATTTGGCTTTATTCTTCGACAGTAAGATATCTCTTCATCTTTATTATACTCAAATATTGAATAAAGTCAAATCTATAATCAGTTTCATTAAACGTTGGTAAAAGATTTTAATGATTCCTATGTACCGTAATTCTCGTAATGATCCATAATACTTCAGAACTAAAATCATAACCAACACACATCCAAACATGCATAAATAAACATGAATCAAAGAAGCAAGTAAGTTAATTACCTGTCAATACTGTATTAAAATACAGACTTGCTGATTTAGATATTTGGAAGCCCGCAGCAGCAAAGTCCATACGGTTTTCGGGATGTTATCAAAAGTGTGACACTCAAACAACATATATCTGCACACTAAAATAAAAATCTCCAATTCAAGTGTAAAATATATTGTCTTATATGTCTGCGAGACATCGAAAGTTTCAGACAACATCGCCAGGAAACTCTAAGCGTATATAAATGGATGTTTTTTCAAACAGAAAATTGTGGCAAAAAACGAATCAAAAACAAATAGACCACAATAGCATCGCGGAACAATGTTTCGAGTAGAATCCTCTGGATACAAGTCGTGTCGGAAGGCGGACAAAAACATGAAGAGCAACAGTTTTAACCAAAGCAACTATAAACAAAGAACGTGGTCATAATTGAAGAGTTTAGCCACAGATAGGAGATGATGGAATAAATGTGTACCCGCTTTGTGCCCCACGGATGAAGCTACAGAACAGTAATAATGTTGATGTAGTGTAATCTGTTTCCACCTGCTTAGTATGGTTTAATTTGGAATACACTAGCCAAACATTGAGTCATTTCTATAGTATTATGTACATAATGAATGCTTAAGTAATGCAGAAAACGCTGAAACCGATTGAAAAACATAGAACTATTGCTGACATAGTATTCGTAACTGAATGTATTCAAAGAGCACATTTTTATTCTACCCAATTATATCCTTATATTATAACCTTACTTTTACACTTTTTTATCAGATCAGAAAAATTGATGTTAATATACATTATTAAATAAATTCGTATAATCGACGATCCTTCTCTTGAACATCAACGTATAGTTGGACCACATTCTCTACTTTATACATACTTCGTAGGTATTAAACACAATGCTCAGCAGAAATAAAAACAATGCTTCCTCCTCTTAAACAACTCCAACGTTAAACAATAGGAACCGCTAGTGCACACTGCTATATTGTAGAACTCCCAGGATGGCGTAATATCGGCTACGGAAATGCATATAGTTCGAACTTCAAGAATGTGGAATCATATCATATTCAATATTATCATATCATATCATATTCAAATTGTGAATCATATTCAATCCCTTGTGATTCTACATCCAACATACAATGTACAGAAGTTTACAGAAAATATTAATACATTTCAATCCTACAACAGTCTATTAATCGATCGCATACCTTCCTTTCTTTCCAGTTTCATTCTATACTATTCCAGCAAAGTACTGCCCGACTATCATACTTGTCCGCTTTTTTAGTTTTATTCTATACTATCCCAACTCCCAGTCAAGCAGAACGTAAATTTCAAAGGTTATTTGGCCTAACACTTTGACTAATTATAAAACAAAAAAAATTACAAAATCAAACCAAATTTTGACAGGAAATACTTCCATCGCCTGACTTTCTAGTTTTATTCTATACTATCTTAACTCTAAATCAAGTGAAACGTCAGTCTTAAAAGTCATATCGCCTAACACTTTTACTAATTATAAAACAAAAAAATGACAAATATCGTACCAAATTTTGACAGGAAATACTTCCATCGCCTGACTTTCTAGTTTTATTCTATACTATCTTAACTCTAAATCAAGTGGAACGTCAGTTTTAAAAGTCATATCGCCTAACACTTTGACTAATTATAAAATAAAAAAATGTTTAAATCGAACCAAATTCTGACAGGACGTGCTTTCAAAAATTCTGAATAGGATTGTTATTTTATGTCAATGTTGACATAACCGATTATGACTCATCTGCACAGAATTGCAGCCTAATTAGAGAACCGAAAAAAATATTTTTGTGATAATGAATTTTCTTACTTTTGCAGATTTGATGTAGTTCGACCAGTAATTCTATTGTCTTATTTAGAACAGAAAACAACAATAAAAAAGCCACAAAAATCACAAAAAAAAATAACTGCTTCAAATTTTCTAATTCCATTCCTTCACTTCAAAATAATTACCTAATTACCATTCCTATTTTTGTTTTTGTTGTTTTTATTTTGTTATTATTTTTTTTCTTCTTTTATTATTATTTTGAAATATTTTATATTTAATTTGCTTTTAAATGACTTCAATTAACGAATTTAATGAATAAATTCATTCATTCTATTTTTTTTTTTGTTTTTTCATCTCTTTCTAATTACATATTTATTATTTCTTTCTTTAAGTAAAGCAAAAAATTATCACCAAAAATTTTCATTAAAATTTCAACAAAACAATTTTTTGACAGTTTCTTTATATTGTTGAAAAATTCAGCCTATCAAAAAATGTGATAAGTTCAAATATATAATTTTTCTTCTGTTTATAATTCATTCATTTGCTATCTCTTTCTTACTTATATAATATTTAATATTAGTAGTTTATAATCAACTCAGGAGACTGCTTTCATGGTTAGAAATTATCAAAAATGTATTTTTTTTTGTTTTTTTTGCTTTTTTTTAAATATAAATCTTAAATGACTTAAGTCCTTGCAACTTGAAAGTAATTTGAACCCCCACAAAATTCTTAAGAAAATTTATTTTTCTTTTTTTTTCTTTTTTTGCTTCTTCACCTTCATGAAATTTTTATATAATAAGTATTAGAAAGGATAGAAAATGTATATATATATATTTTATATAACATTTAGTGATATAAAATGGTACTTATATAAAATGTATTGTAAAAAGAAAATATATTTAAGAAAATTAGAGTATAACGATTTAAAAGAAGGGGTGGGTAGATCCTATATAGATATAATATATAGGTGGTGTGTATATAAAAAGTATTTATTACAAGAGAGAAAAGGTGGTTAAATCGTTTTAATGGCAGGAAATTATGAGTTAATGGAAAACGATTTAATGGTGGAACACACATATATATATATTATATATATATATAATATATTGTATATATATATATATATCATTTTAGTGTAGAATGTTTTTTTTTTTATTATTATAAATATTTTCAACTAAAATAAAGAATAATACCCTAAAGAATTTTTATCTTTAATGTTTACTAACACCAATACATACGCACTTATAAAAATTCAATGGATTTTTTTTTTTGTTTTTTTTTTTTTTTATCCCTCTTGTAATTGAGAGGTTTTGAGAAGGAACACACAAATTTTTGGGTGATTTAATCTAACAAAAGTGTTATTTAAAGTTGAGATGATTACATTTTGTAATGATTGGTAACATTATCATCACAATCAACAATCAAAAACAACAAAAAAATAAATAAATAAAAAAAAAAAATAAAAATAAAATGGTAGTTAGTATTAGTTATTATTATTATAAAAGATAAAAATAATATTGTTAATGGATTTGATTTAACTGACTGAATATGGTATATTATATTGTCCCAGTTGTAATTTATAGATTTGAATTTAAATAAAATTTTAATAAAAACATTTATTTACGTAATATAAAATTTTTGATGGTTTTAAATTGATGGAATAATTTACAACTAGTTGCTGATCTGGTCTTTTAAATGTTTCGGTCATAAGTAAGTACTTACCTCTTTTTATAAGTTGTGCCTTACGGTAATTATCTTACTTTACTGTAATGATTTTCCATCGTTTAAATTTATTCTTGGTATATTTTTTTTTTATTGAATTATCTTAGACAACAACCGCATACGCACTACATAAATTATTTAAAATATTTAATTTAAACTTAATTTAGGTGAGGCAAAAAAAATCTGGACATTGATGAGTTGCAGCAATTTTATGAATTAAAATAAATTTGTGTGTGTGTTGCACTTCGTTTGCTACTTTGCATAGCTTTTTTTTTATGTTCTTGATGGTGATTTAGATAGGTGCTGTACTGCAAGCTTTTACTATACATATTTAACAACAATGTTTAGAAAATTTCTAGCTTCAATTTATAAAATGTGGAAAACTACGAATAACATGTCAGAAATGTATTTGTATGTAAATGTAGATGGATTTGTATATTTATACATGGGGTGAAAATTTTAATTTAAATTGTTAATTGAACAATTAAAACATTTTTAAACAATATTTAGTTTCGCTATGTCTCAGATATTTTTATCGTATTTTTTTTCATTTACAAATAAGTTATAATAATATCAAGTGTAGTCCAATAATTATGAATACAGGATTTTACACTATAGGACGTTATAAGTGTAGTGATGAATGCAGGATATTGTGTTCATCACTAGTAGAACAAGGTACATCTTGGGGAACAAAAAAATTATTGTGCATACAAATGTTTAATTTCAGACTATATTAGCCAGTTTTTTAAACACAGTTGAAGTTTTTTTTGTGTCTGTTTTGGTACTTAAAAGGGATATTTTGTAAACGACTGATGATATGTTATTAAAAATAATTTCGATGAAAAGTTAATAAAATTTCCATTAAAAATGGTTTTATAAACACAGTTCTAACAATTAAAAACCTCGTTAAACGAAATATCGTTATACAAGTAAAGAGAATGAATTAATTTCTATTATCTTATACATATAAAAGAAATAAATTATACTATTTTTGTATTAAACTAATCAATGTGATGGGCATATTCCCATTAGACATCTATTAGCTGAAAAAAAACGTTAGCACAAATGCACATAATATTATCATCCAGGTCACATATATATATATATATATATATATATTATATTATCACAATAAGCCCATTTGTGGCTGCGGTGATGTAGGGACTGGATCCATCTCGGAATAAATTAAATCTGAATCTAAAAGAATTATTCAAATGAATTAGTGAAGCACTGACACCGCTTATATCAAAAAATGTCAGTAAGTTAAACTATTATACTATTAGAAAAATAGAAATTGTAAGTACAGTAAAAATATAGAAATTTTAAAAGATAGGGGCTCAAAAATAATGATTAAAGTATGATTTGAGTACTATCGAACTGCTTTCAAGCGAACAAATTAATAAAACATATCAAACTTATTTTAGAATATTGTAAAATCTGGAATATGAAGAATACGAAGCCAAATCTGGTAACATAATTTTCACTGCTAGGAGAGAAATTTTTTTACGATTTGGTTTTTATGAACTGGAAAATTAACGACAAAAAAGACACTTATAAACTGGAGGTAAGCCCGACCGTAAGGTTCCAGGTCCGATGGCAGATGAAGCAAAAAAGATACATTTTATTGGCATTTCGACCTTATCCAGTACCCTTTGTCATTGGGGATCTAATAAATGACAAAAAACAAATTGAGGATATAATATGGTAACAACGGAGCTAAAATGGAGCTATTCTATTTAAGAAGGCCGAATTTCTGACATATTATTAGTAGTTTTCCACATTTTACAAATTGAAGCTAGATATTTTCTAAACATTGTTGTTAAATATGTAGTAAAAGCTTGCAGTACAATACCTACCTAAATCACTATCAAAAATATAAAAAAAAGAGCTATGCAAAGTAGCAAACGAAGTTTAATTTGTCCACTGCCCTATCACTACTGGACGCAGAATTTTGTCCATCAATTGAAATTCATCATCATCATTGTCCTGCAACCCCATCCGCGGGGCATAGGGCGGAGTAATTTACTTTCGATTCTGTTATCTCGGTGTTCCGCTCGACACCACCACATGAAATATGCCGCACCATCAACTCCGATGTGCGGTTTACTACAACCGAGGCTGTAGGAGGATTCACCGTGATTTCATCGCGATTACCTGTTGGGGACCTACCGTTCGTTGTCATGTTTCATGAAATGTTATCAGTTGGTTGACCCTTTGGCATTTTCTGAGATATGGGTGATGAAACCATAAGCTCAAACCTGACTGGCACGCCCGCCTGTTGATGCAGACGCTGCATAAATGGTTATGGAAAAGACCCTTAAATTCAAAATGTGAAAGTGGCTCAATTCCGGACATGGATCTTTCGCCTTTGGTTGCTACCTCCGTCGTTCTCCGACACACGCCATGCTTCCCCTCTCTTCTGTCCTCTACCCATCCTACTACACTGGGGTTAGAACTCATCTTTCGTATGGGTTGCTAGGGTTAACAGGGGTCACCACGTGAAGGTGAGAGTAGGAAAAGAAGGTGGTAGAGGCTAAGCGGCGTAAGCTAGATACAACGACCATAAAACGTATCACCACCCCATTAGACCCCAAAATGCAGTTTCATTCAAAAATGTGTGGCTTCATTTGCAGCACAAAATAATAGTGTAGTTAGTATATTGAAACCGAAGGTAAGCAACTACATCTAAAATTATAAAATATTATTTAATCTGATTGTCGAAAAATCCCGATTCTCTCTAGAAATAAATAGCAGGGCCTATTCTACAAAAGTTATACAGAGGTCTATTCTATTAAGTTATACTGTAATGTTCATTAAATTCAAGAATAAAAATTATAGATTTTCACGCAAAACTACTTAAAAGAATCGCCTACAATGATTAATATGCTCGAAATTCAGCAATAAAAAATGACTCACATGGGAAGTTAGTAAAAGAAGAAATAATTATTTTAATTCAATTCAAATTCATTTCAAACAAATATTAGAACCGGTGAGGAAACAAGCCAAATCCATAGGTTGAAAAATGACTAAAAAAAAACCATATAGTTAACCTAAGAGACAGAAGAGCACAGAACGTTCTGGTATACCAAATGCAAAAATTCGCAGCATCAGATACTGTTATATACAGTTGAGTATTATAATATTGAGATATATTACATTGTCTGGCAACTCCCTAACTATAATTTAATGTAACACACTGATGACAACCAGCAGTCTCGCACTGAATGTCACTTAATAAACACGCATATTAAATATAAAACAACTGTATTTTATTATAAATATATATATACATATAATATAGCCACACTGAGATATAACAGATACAGAATCATTAATTTTTGTCATTTGTTTTATAGCAAACAAGAATAAAACCACTCCAACTCGATGCCTCTAATACCATAGCTATTCAATTTTCTTAATAACATAATATCAGTTTCGAAAGCTCTTCTCAAGTTAAAAAATACAGCCACTATAACCATGTTATCATATTGTGTCCAAATATCATGCTCCAGTTCGTGATTATTACATTTAGTAGAGATTGGCAACTATGCTGCAGAATCATAGATATTAAATTGTGCTTTTCCAAACAGGTCAGCAATTGTTCATTAACACTATTTTTGCCTCTATTGTAATTGTGTTAATCGGATTGAATTCTGTAGCCTTATTAGTATATTTGGTATGATTACTGCTTCTTTCCATATATTTCTGTTAATAACCCACTTTGTAAGTTGAAATAATATGCTAAGGGCGTTTCCGAACCTCTCGTACTTGCACTTGATACTCGCACTGTCAAATCGCACTAAATTTAATAAATTTAATTTTGCGATCATCATCATCATCTTATAGCGCTACAGCTCTAGGTGAGCTTTGGCCTTCATCACTATGCTCCTCCAAAAAGGTCGATCTTGTGCCGCTTGTCTCCAATTTTGGATTTGTAGGATTTGAGCATCGTTTTTCATGTTGTCTGCCCATCTGCTTCTTGGTCTTCCTCTACCACGGCTGCTATCGGGCTTTCTATTCACTACCACTGCTTGCTTTCGGCTTTCGCTCATTCGACTTACGTGGCCAGCCCACCTTAGTCTTTGGGCCTTTGCAAACCGTACAATGTTCTCACTATCAATCATATTATTGAGCTCGCTGTTGCTTCTGATTACATATTCTCCATTCTGTAATATATTTGGGCCGAGTATTTTTCGGAGAATTTTTCTTTCAAATATGCGCAGGCTATTCTCCTCGGCCACGTTCATAGTGCATACCTCACATCCATACGTCACTATGGGTCGTATGAGAGTTTTATATATTATCATTTTGGCCTTTCTTGATATTAATTTTGATTGAAGCAACTTTCTGTTTGCATAGTAGCATCTATTTCCGGCCTGAATTCTATTATGAATACAGCATTGCATACTATTATCACTTCTTATTGTTGCTCCGAGGTATGTAAAGGTTGTAACTCCTTCAAAGTTGTACTCTCCAATTGTTATATTCTGAGTATTTCTTATTTGTTCATTTCTTGACATTTTTAGATATTTTGTCTTGTATTCGTTGATTTTGAAGCCTACTTTTTGTGTCTCCGCTTCTAGTTGTACAAATACTTCTGACATATATCTGTAATTTTTTGCCATGATTACTATGTCATCCGCATATGCCACTATTTGTGTTGTCATATTGAATATACTGCCTTTATTTTCTTATTTTCCTATGGCGTAATGTAGTATTAAGTTAAATATTAGTGCGGATAAGGTACTATTCCTTGCCGTACTCCCGTTTCTATTTTAAATTCACGGGTTATTTGGTTTTGTATTATAATTTTAGCTTTTGATTCATGCATTGTCATTATTATGAGGTTTGATAATTTCTGAGGTATTCCCAAATGTCTTAGAGCTGTTAAAATTATGTTTCTATTTATGCTGTCAAATGCTTGCTTGAAATCTATAAAAAGCATGTGAAGATCTATGTCGTGTTCATAACATTTCTCCATGCTTTGTTTCATGACGAACAATATCTGGTCAATCGTTGATCTTTGGCTTCGGAATCCGCATTGGTACTCTCCCAGTATTTCTTCAGCAAAGTAAGCTAATCTGGAGTATATGACATTGGATAATATTTTGTAAGCACAGCTTAATAACGTTATCCCCCTGTAGTTGCTGCTTGTCATTTTGTGAATCTCTTTTTTGTGAATTGGACAGATTGTGCCCCACTATCTAGTATATTTAATCAATTGTCTTGGTATTTGATGAACAGCTTGAACAAATACAATTAAATTAATTTAATTAAAGAATTATAAAAACAAAACATAAAATTCACGAAAGCCAATAATAAAAAAATATTTTAAATTTCATAAAAAATTGTGGTTTGTCCTTGCTAAAAAAAAAAAAAAAAAAAAAAAATTAATAAATAAATGTTATAAATTACTTAAACATTACAATAAATTTAAATTTTGTAAAAACAAGAAAAAAAAAATTGTTTTGGTTTCCGACGGATTTAAATTATACAAAAAAAACAAAGAAAAAAATTTTTTATGAACAAATTAAATATTTAAAACATAAAATACACTTCAGCTATTATAAACCATAATTGTATGTAATTAATAATATTTAATATAATATTTTTTTTTATTTTATTATTATTTTTTTTTTCCATATTATTTCATTAAAAATTATTTTTGCTATTTGATAACTTTCCATATACTAGAGCTATTATTGAAGAGAAAAAAATTATTAAAATTTTTCATATTTATTTTCTTTTTTGTTCTTGTTTTTGTTTTTGTTTTGGTAATTTTCTTTAATAACACTATTTTTATTTTTTATTTTTTTATTTTGCATTTAAAACAAGGCAAAGAGTTATTAAAAATGTAAATAGCGCACAGCATATTTTTTTTTTGTTTTTTTTTCTGTTTGTTTTTCTTATTTTAAATAAAATAAAATGAAAATTATGAAAATTACTGCAGTAAAAATCCACAAAATTTTTATATAATTCGTCAATATTGTTACTGATGTTTACTGATGTTATTTTATTATTATTATTTTTTTTATGTTGTTGATTCAATGTTATTTGTGCAATTTGGTGAGATAATCGTAAAAAAGTTGTGTTTTTTGTTTTTGTGTTGTTTTTTTTTTTTTTTGTTTTTTAAATTGAAAATGAAATTAATTTTTGAATGAAAGAAAAAAAAAACATAAATGTTATAAAATTGTTATAACGATTATAAAGGGTTAAGTGGAGCTTAAAATATCATTTGATTGTTTGAAAATCATGCATTTATATTTAGCTTATTTGTAGCTAGGACATATAATTAGTATGTACCCAATTTTCAATAATGAAGAAAAATTGACTGCAACAATGATAAAAGATTAAAACAAGCATAATTGTGTAAACTACTGTCAGTGCTCCTTTCGTTGGCCTACCTATAAAAAAAATATTTAATATTAGAAAACTTAATAAACTAGTAAAAGGACTACTGTAGTCTAAATCCTTTTTCAAATTTAATATTAGTCGGTTATCATGTTAATTTATCAAGGAGAGTTGATCCAATGTCAGAACACTCATATGTGTAATTAATACACATGACCCAATACATTCAACAAACATTGTTCAAATCATATTATCAGCCAGATTATCCAATGTCAGAACACTCTCTGCTTTACAACATGGCACAGTCTGTTTAACAAACATCTTTTCAATATTGAAAAGTTCAATACAAAATCTTCTTCTCACCTTTTATTTGAAATCAAGACCATAACTCGTAAAATATATAAGTATGTCTAAGTGTACATAATATCATCTGCTACGAAAATTTGGACAATATTGACCAAAGACATAATAGCATTCACCAAAAATGTTAAACAATCAAATGTAGAAATACTATGGATCTGAAAAGTCCATGTCTATATAGAATAAAAAAAATTGCGATTTAATATTATTTATGAAAAACTTAAGCTAGAAAACAACAAAATATTGAGTAAATATAAATGTGAGCTGAAAAGTCAATGATCAACTACATATCAAATATTTTTTATTAAATACAAGTCTAATGTCATATACTTTTTCTGAACGGTAATAAAAATGTTTTGACAGTAATAAGTGAAATCAAATCATCCTATCTAGAAAATATTAATATCCAAAATGTTAGTTACACAACAATGATATTAAAATAAGACAAATTGGCAGAACAATTTGGTTATAAAATATTGAGTAAGTCATGATGATGCTTTCTCAATCATAAATTTTCAACTAGTATTGGCTAAAGTTTAGTCCAAAATCATTATAATTCAAAATAACGTACGGAGGTAATCGTAAGATGATTTCCGAAATCTTCAAGTCTTTGATAAAACTTCATCTTTTTTTATTTTCCTATCAACCAATAAAATCTGTCTGAAGGTGACATTCAGTAGTTTTTATAACATTTATTTTTAACTACGCAACATATAATGGCTAGCGAATGAGAGATTATAATGGTTAATCGTTCAAGAAGTTCACATTATACTTCATTGTATAACTGGATCTTAACCCCGTTGCTCTAACTGTCTATTAAGTACCTACAGAATGACATGGCACTTAAGACTACTCAAACTGCTTGCAGCTAATAAATTGTTTGCTAGTCTGATATGATTCATTCTGGGTAGCTGCAGAATGCCATGGTACTTAAGACTACTCAAACTAGTTGCAGCTATATAATAAATTGTTTGCTAGTCTGATATGATGCGTAGGTAGTCTTATTTGGAATTTGGTGTTGAAGCTATAAATTTCGTCCTTAATATTTTTTACCTGTTTATCACAAGGTAGAATATCATTATTGACGAACCACGGTGTGCCAGTTATTAATAGTAATATATTTTTGATTGGAATCGCTTTTATATTTCAATATTTGTATCGTATTACTGGCTATTTTCCACAGTTGGGTTCCGAATGTCCATATTATTCGTAATAAATACTCTGTACGAGCTTTGATAGCTCTTTTGAGTTAAAGAAAAATAAATATAAAAAAAAAGTTTGTAAATCAAAATCTTGATATCCACCGACATTGGTGAGCTGCGACTAATCATTCCAATACATTTTATTTAATTTCAACTCCAGTTGTTTTCCTTTGCTTTGGATATGGATTTTCCATGTAAGTCTTCTATCTAAATGCATGCTCATGTACGGTTTATACATCAAAATTAAGGCGAACAGCTTTCGAGCAAAAATAAATATTTTTGAAATATTCGGAAATATTTAATAATGTCCAAAGAAGTCAAAAGAAAGGAAGAGCAGAATACAAGTAGCTGTTTCACGATTACTAAGTTTCATACATTTTTCGAAGCAGTAATTCACAATGACAAAATTATACAATCTGGTATACAAAGTAAGATTCAATTATGCAATATAGGGCTAGGCTAGGGATAAGGCTATTTACTCAAGATACGCATTAGGCTATTTAGAAAACAGAATCACTACTCCAATCAAAATTGTTATCGATTTAAAGTAAAAACGACCAACTAAGGTTAATTTGAAATAATTGGATAAATGTTACTTACTTGAAAATTTTGAGCCTGCAATCAATCGAAGAAGCCAAAAAATAATCGTATTATTTTTATAAAGCTTTAACAATAATCAAACAAAAACCCAATTTTACAACTAAATTCAAAATTAATTTATAGTATACCGAATCATTAAAATGAATATATGGATGTACACTGTCTTTGAAAATAGACACAGAAATTTTAATTCTTGCAAAATTAAGCCTAGATCGCGATGTGACGTAAAATGTTCCCAGGTTATCCCAAAATGTTGCATTCAAATACAGGCCAAAGCCGCATTAAACTTTCTAGTCACAATTCGAAGAGCGGAATGCTATTCATAATGTACCGGTTTGTAATTTATTCATTTCAAGCTTAACTCAAGCAGTTACAAATAACATTTACTTAAAAATATACGTTACAAATTTAGAAATTTAAAAACAGTTAAAAATTTCCTAAAAGAGAGAAAATAAATTAAAAATAAATTTTATTTTTAAATTCTTAAAGTCGATTTTTCAATACAACCTTTGAATGAGAGAAGTCAATCATGGCCAAATATTTATTTTCCATTAATAACATTTTAGTAATGAGTTCAAATCTATCATAATTAGTTTTATGATGAACCAGGGTGAAAAGATAAACGGATCTAAGTCGACAATTATTGTTAATAACAATTTTATTAAAAATAGGTGGAGAAATAATGTAAACCTTTAACAAGCTTACAACAACAATTTCCCCTCTTTTCTGCAGGTCAGCCAAATGAATTAGATTTAGATGGTGTTCGTAAGGTGGCAATCGAATAGGATCTTCCCAAGGAAGATTACGTATTGCAAAGGGCTAAAAACTTCTTTTGAATGATTTTGATTCTTCGTATATGAACATCATAGAATGGAGACCATACCTGGCTAGCATACTCCAACTTAGGTCGAATCAATGTTGTAGACAGAGCTTTTAAAATATAAGGATCAGAGAATTGCTTAGACTAACGCTTTATAAATCCTAGCAAGGAATTTGATTTATTTATAATGAAGTGAAATTTAAACGTTAACTTATCGCCGAAGTACACTCCTAAATCTTTAATAGAGAATTAACTCTTTACAATAATTCATAATTAAGTGAATAATTATTGTAAAAGATTGGTTCAGAACGACGTGTATGGCACATTAGAACACACTTATTAATATTAAGTAATAAATTATTATTGTTAGACCAAATATAGAAATTGTTTAGATCAGTTTGAAGTAGGATTGAGTCATCAATGAACTTTATTTTTTTGAAAATTTTTCTATCATCTGGATAAAATTCTAATTCATTATTTTTAATCACAGATGCAACATCATTCACAGAAATAATGAATATAAAAGGCACCAAATGACTCCCTTGTGCATATTTATTGTATCGACAACCCTACTATGACGTCCACCCTTATGCAAGTATAGAATATCTAAGTATTGTTTTGAGCACTATTTTAGACTATTTTATAAATATCTCTTGGGTGTAAGGTTGTGCTCAAAAGAAATATTTATACTACCTGTCAAACGCTTCTGCAGAGAAAGAAGAGTGGCATTACGTACTCACCAATATGATAGTGAAAATATCCTAAGTGGCTCACAATTAGTTGTTACAATTCGTTTATAGTCAAATTTTTTTGCGAATGTGAAATCATTCATTTTTAAATATTCAGCCAAATCATTGAGATATTAATTTTAGTACTTACGTACCCGACTTGGTTGGGATAGGATACAATAAGGAATAAATTCAACTTAAATTTCTGTAAATTGTATTTCCACATTGAAAAAATTAACCCACTGATAGCCTTTAAAATTTGAAGAAAAATTTTAATAAAAACGTTTAAAATATCACTACTGACCATAGAGACATTTGCATATACCTAACGCGGGACTAGTCAAAGTTTAGCAGTTTTGTATAAAAGTATCGTTTACAACCTAATGCCTGGTTTAAATTACATAAACAATTTAAAATAAACTTAGAGTCATATTTAAGACATATAGAACTTCGTTATTACACCTTTGTTTTAATATGTATACTATCGATATTCCTTCAACACTGGAGTCCGGACTGTATTTATTCCAAATATAGCAACGTGTCCTATGCCTACTATGATCAATTAAATTTTTTTTTTTTTTTAAACAATTTTCATTTCAATATTTTTTTTTTGTTTTTATTTAATTTTTTTTTTTTTTTCATTCTTTAACCAAATAAATATCAATAAAAGTTGATTGGATTTAATCGAATTTGTCAATCGAACATTTAATTATATAAAGTCAATCGTTTGTGCTAATGGATTACATGTGTAAATTCCAATGGTTGCTACTTTTTATGTTTTTTTTTAATTTTAATTGTTTTTTCTTTTTTTGTTATGTTTTCATTACCAGCAACCATAATTCAACTAAATTGATAATTTTATGATGAGTCCTTTTTTTTTTGTTTGTTTATTATTTGCTATTATTTTTTTTGCTGCTTTATTTGTTATTTTTTAATGAACACACAAAAAGGTAAAATAATTTTTTTATGTTGGCGTAAAAATTATTTTAATTTTGACGTATTTTTTTTTTTATTTTTTTTGTTTTTGTTTTTGTTAATCGTGAAAAACCTCATCAGTGGAGATTATCGTTTTTGTTTTTTTATTTTTCAATAATAAATAGGATCCTTAAGTGGATTATTATCAATATCGTAATATTTTTTTTCTGTTATTATTATTATTATTATATTTTTGGTACAAATAGTTGGTTATATTGCTGCTGTAATTTGAAATTTAAAAAATTAAAAATAAATTTCAGATTAAAAACAAAAAACAGTATTATTAAACGATACAAGTGAATTAAAAAATTAATAAAATAAGCACAGAGAGAGAGAGAGAGAGAGAGAGAGTGGAATTATTTTTTTATTTTGCGGTAAATTAATTAAAAATTACGATTTAAAGTCTTAATATTCGGTATTTTATTTATTTTAATATATTTCTGTAATCATTTCTATTTAAAATCATTAAAGAGATCATTATACACACTTACAAATGCAATTATTTGGATTCGATTATGGTTGAGTATAATATTTTGTATGTATATGTTTACTTAACATTGTATTTAATTTAAAGTACACCTCAATGATAAAAACATGTTGAATATATGAATAATATAGATCAAAGCTTTCAATTATTGGTACTGGGTTTTAGGATAGAGCCTGCATTCAATAAAACAACAAAGAGAAGTTGAATTATGTAATTCTAAAATTATATTAAAATATATATTAATTATAGCTCGATTACTAATTGTCATTACAGATAACAAATCAAACTTAGCTATTTTATTAAAACACAATAGACTATGTATTTTTAGGTTAGTATACTAGGCCAGTATATTTTTAATTACTTCGTACACACCCATTTCGGACTTACACCCAAGAAGAAGAGCAATGACACTGTTAACTGAATTAATAACTAATACAAGTTATAATAAATAATACAAATTATAAAATAATTAATAACGGAATTATTTGATTATTAGTATTATATATTTATTCAATTCACAAATGGATCGTAGTCGCTCATATAGAGTGTATTATTACATTTTAACACTGTAGACAAACATAATAAATAGTATTGATATTATAATATAGTATATTGATAACATAATACAATTGCGAATGATACATCAGTATAACACAAGTCCCTGAAACACATAAATAAAGTTTTGTTGTCATATTTTCACTTGCAAAAGCCAATTTTTACTAATTTTAAATTTGAAAAATAATTAGACAATGACAGGAGATTTGAATATAGTGAAGAAGATGAAATGTAATAATTTTTTAATATAAATATTAAATTGAATTACTTACATATATGATCGACATATCATATAGGTCCTGGGGCGGGCTCATCAACGTTATCCATTTTTGTCGGTCATGAACAGATGAAATTAATTTTGAAGAGATGAAATTATTTCATGTTTGCTGATATTTCGTCTCTCCAACAAAGATTTAGTTTGCCCCAACGTCTTGTACTATCCTATCTGGATAACTAAATATAATAATTTTTTTATTTGAAAAATGAAAATAGATTTGTATAGGTAATTAATATACATAATTGTGGAAATTACAAAAACATTTATGGTATATTTTGACAATTCAGTAAAAGTACAGTACAAAAAACAGTATATTTTTGGTTTGATTTATTTTTTGCCAAATTCATAATGCATGCGAAGAAAAGATCTTACAAAATTAGTAAAAAAAATGCTACATAGGTGTTCTGCAATCTAATACTATGTTAACTCTACAATACAAAGCCTAGGTATTGATATTACGTTAATAGTATGGTGTTCGATACGTAACACACACATGAGATATAAGCGGTGATTTTATGAATATTATATGCCGTCGATACTACTACTAAATATCTGTCGATGGCATAATAAAAATTTGAAAGACAACACAAATTGTTATAATAATACACCAATATTAATCGAATTTAATTTAATTCACATCTGATGTAATCAAAATTTAGTTCAGTAGATTTCAGATCTAAAATCATAGGAAGTATACCTTATATATCCTTCGGATTTGTTAATTATTGTAAAATAAATAATTTGCTTAGAGGCATAATAATCTGAGTCAAGATTAGGCGTTTTACATCCAAATTAACTCATAAAACCCCGAATTGTTGTAGAAAAGTGTTTGGATTGTATATTATTTTGTATATGAGAGTGCAGTTCATGTTTTAATAATAAATGGATTGATTTAATCTACTATAGAAGACATTAAAATACCCATCCGCAGTATTCATTCTTAGAGATGAAAAGCAAATTTTTAGACATGAAAAATTTAATATTACGTAATTTTTACTCTTCACGTAATTTTTTTAGAATAAAATCAATTTGATATGGTGTCGGGACAAAATTACATAAGACATAATTACATATGGACAAAATTATATAAGACATAATTACATATGGACAAAATTATATAACACAAAATATTTCATATAATATGTTATGCAACCATTATTGATATTATGTACTTGACCAATGCTTATGGGCTTAAATCTGAAACAGAAATAATAATTTTCGAAGATAAATTTCTGAATTAAATATTTTGAAATAATTTTTCATAATTTACACAGTATTTACATAAACTCCAGTCTAATGATTTTTACCGAATCTGTATACAAATAAGAAGAAGGATGATGCTCTGTACTTTAAATTATAATTCATATAATTTTTGGACTAATTTTATGATTTGATGGCAACTAACAGAAATTGGAACCTAAATCAGTTAATTAAATTTGGTTAATTTGATTTTGTAGTATCAAATTGTAGTATCATAATATATTTCAATAATCTAAATGTGTTTGGTTAGCAATAATTTCTATCTAACCACATATATATACAAATAAAATAAAAATATAAACAAAAGGACACAATAGCTATCAAGAATTTTCAAAATTGTAAACAAAAGCGATATTGAACATTTTAAGTTTACTTAATTCGATAATTCATTTTAAATGTCTTTTTCTGAATTACTATTTCAAAAAAAAATAATTATCCTTATTATTTTTTTATTTTAAATTAAGTCATTTCATCTATTTTACTATTTTACTAGTACTACCTAACATTATTTGTAAAATTCACTTACAAATAATCTGTTATACACTATATTACAACCTTCTCTTAATAAACATCTGTTTCAATTCCCAATAATAAAAAATTTCAATTGAATTATATATATATATATATAAATATATACAGATATATATATATATATATTATATATATTTGTTAAATTTGCAGAACCTCAATGATATTGATAAACAAATGGACTAAAAACTAATCGAATTAAAGGTTGAATTTTATATTTTATAACATAATATAGTATCATGCAAGTGCCATAAAGGTAAAAAAAAAAATAAAATTATATACCAACAATATAATAATATAACAACTTTAAAATAATTCTTTTGGATCTTTATTTTCTAAAATAAAAATTTACTTCATCAATAAAATCATAAAAAAACAAACACAAAAACAAAAACAACCAAAAGAGCAAAAACGATAACAAAAAAAAAAAAAAAAAAAAAAGGATTCTTCGGTCAATTGCTTGCAGGACTAATTTTCCTTAAATTTTTATTAGGTTACTGTTATGTCGATTAGAATTTGTTTAAAACATAAAATAAAAAATGAAAGCAATAACAACAACAACAACAACAACAACAACAACAAAAACATCCTTATTTTTAAATATATTTTTTTTTTTCATCCTTAAATATGCTATATAGTTTATCCTTTCTAAATAACGGTATTTTATTTTTTATATACATATATATTGTACATATAGATATATATGTATAGAAAATAATGTAAAAGAAATGAGCAACAGGGAGAATAATAATAGGTTGTTGCTTCAATTGGTTGAAATCCTATTAGACTTAATGCGTACTTTAAGTCCCTTTTTTGTTCTTTTTTTTTTAATTTTTTTTTTTTTTTTGCTAATTCTATGAATATTGAAAGTATTACAGCAAAAAAAAAAAAAAAAATTAAAAAACTTTAATGTAAGGATAAAAAGAGTTAGACACAAAATAGGGAAAAAATAAAAAATAATTTTTTTTAATGGATTTGAATTTACTGTACCTATTAAGAACTCTTTTTTTTTCTTGTTTTGCTTCTTTTCATTTTTACCCTTCATTTCTACTTAGATTTGTACACTTATATTACTTTCTTAAATAATCGTAGACTTCTTATATTGTGGCTATATAGAAATTCTAGACATAAAATTGATTTACAAGAACAATTAAATTATATGATTAGAAGCAATATTATGTGTTTTTTTGGAATTATTGAAACAGTAAATGTCATAACAGTAAATTTGTGAATTTCTTTATTTTGTGATAGGTTTTTTGTTTTGATTGAAATTCAGAAATTCTTATTTCACAAGTTTTTTGATTTAAAATCCTGATTTCACTTTCGATAATGGAGGTCCTGAAACAGAAAAATAGACCTATATGTTCAGCATTTTTATTGTGTTTAGTTTAGATTGTTGCATTGGGAATTATAACAATAATTATAATCGAATATTCGAAATGTATCTGACACTGTAAAGATTAACGAATAGCATTGTTCTAACGAATTCGAAATAAAAGCAGGACTCAGACAAAATTGATATTTCATCCTCTTCCTTCTCTCTACATTTTGTGCAAAAGTCGTTTCAGGTGAGTCCAAATATTTTGGCATGTTTGTCAATAAAACAATGACCCGTAATGACCCTTGTGCTGATACCACACCTTTTCAAAGATAGTAGGTCTAGCGGCCTTAATATATAATAAAAATTACATGTATTTGACAATTAATAATAGTTTTTATAAAATTTAAAATTTTAAACAATTAAAATAAGATTGTACAAGATCATAATACAACCATGCCGAAACCTATATAGCGCCTTGGACAATGACAATTAATGACGAAAATAAAATTAAAAGTATTCGAAAGAAAAATACTGATAAACATATCATGAGTACCAAATAAGATTAAACGATGAGCTAGAAGCACTAATTGATAGACACAATATTGTAAAATTTATTATAATGCACAAAAACTAAGATGGACAGGACATGGAGGTAAAGATGAATGCTTAAAGGATAAACAAATAAGAATATTAGACGAAGTATCAATACTAGAGGAAGATGTAGACCAAAATTAAAATGACAGAAATCGATAGAACTGAACAGAGGAAAGTTATAAATAAGATTAAGGCTCCCACTGACCTGTAGAACCAACAGATGATGATACAATTTTATTTTATTTTGTATTTTCAAATTAAATTAAATTTAGTAATATTTTCTGTGTACCCCAATAATTTGCCATTTTTATTGAGATTTCACTTCAATTGCAAAAAGCAATAACAAATAGTTATGAAGAGTACAGAAACAAAGAGTGAAACACAATAATCGTTAACTGAGCTCAGATGCTAAACGCTTTATACATTGCATACTGAATAATTAACTATAAGAGGGTTACTATCACATGCCTGTGTTTTAGTTGCCTGCATGTCTGTATGCATTTTTTGTTTGTAGCTTAGTGTTACTGGTTTTCATTAACCTTTGTATGTAAGTCATTTGTTAGCAAGTATTTATATGTACAATTTATGGATCGCCTACGAAATACAAAATACAAAATCCCAAATAAAAAACCACCAAAATACCAAAATACAAAAATTTCAAATCCCAAAATATCAAAATTCCAAAATCCAAATTTACTTCATTCAGTGTTTTTGAATTCAATCGATTTGTTTATGCCCATTATCTGGAAAAAGAAGTTATCCTCTGTTTTGGATCCAACAGTGGCTACCCATTTTTTTTTCTTTTTACATACCTTATAATTTATTAAATATTTCGTTCTAGTTGAAATTTACAATAGTTTTCAACAAATATAATTGAATCCTTCATATGGTGAGTATTAAAATATAAGATGGGTGTACGCATTGCCTTATTCTAATGATAAAACAATATTTAGTTAATCTACTAGACAGCTAAAGTCTTCTTTTTTAAACTACTACTGTTTGGTATGGTTAAAAAGTTCCATACCAATGAATTTGGATGATACGACAGTCTGATGGAGTAGTTAATTGTGATTTTGTTGCACTCTTCGTGAATTGTTTGTATATTTAAGTCTTTATGAATGTTATAATTCTTAACATACCAATTGGAATTCGTTATAATAAGCAGCGTGCAGAGTCGGGCTAGAAATTACATAGAGAAAACCAAGGCCATGAGGATAAATAATACCAACACAAACACCATAACCATAGAAGGTCAAACAGTCGAATATGTGGAAAGCTTCTCTTACCTAGGTAACATTCTAACAACAAGCGGAGGTACAGAAGCAGATGTCAACAACAGACTACGTAAGGCCAGAGCTGCGTTCGGTGAACTAAGTCCAATATGAGAGAATGGCCAAATAACTAGAAAAACAAAGATTAGAATATTCAAAGCATGTGTAATGTCAACACTTATGTATGGCAGTGAAACTTGGATGACGACAAATAACATCAGTCAAAAACTTCAAGTATTTGCTAACAAATTCCAAAGAAGAATATGCACAATACCATCAGCAATAAGGACTTATGGCAGATAACAGGTGAAGAACCGATAATGCATCAAATTAAGCGCAGAAACTGGAGATGGATAGGACACACTCTAAGAAAACCATCAAATAATATAACAAGAATGGCCCTAGAATGGAATCCCCAAGGGAGCAGAAGGCGAGGAAGATCCAACAACACCTGGCGTCGAACTGCGACTTCTGAGATAACAAGATATGGACGAACTTGGGAGGAGATAAAGACCATTGCGCACAACAGAGAACAATGGAGGAGGCAAGTTGATGCCCTATGCTCCTACAAGGAGTAGCAGGAAAAAAAAAAAAAAATGACTCTTGATATCTTTGACTGTCTTCTTTGTATTGTTTCTATAGTTTTATGTACGGCTTAAGTATAGTATTGTATATCGGCTACGCATAAAAATAATTCATATAAATATTCTGTAAAATGTGGATAGAACTTTAATTTTTAATATAACTATAAAATATCTCCTAAATCGTTACATATTCATTATATAATGTACACATATTATTATGTACAACATAATATGTACAATATTTATCATATTCAGTATCGAGCATATCCAATCAAATGATAATGCAAAAAAAATACTGTCAAATAACATTGAGGGAAATAAAATACAAGCAAATGACACGCTCCCACTACTACACCATTAATGCAAAAAATTGCTTGTAACAAATTTTGACCGTGTAAACCAGATACAATAGAAAATAATATCCTAATCAGGATTAAAAACAAAAAAAAAAATGTATTTTTTTGGAGTATACTTATACAAAATGGAATTGAAAGGGGTGAATGAAATTTTAAATTCTAGGCATATTAATGGGAAAAACTTAAAGTAAAAGACTAGAACTGATTGTTTTATTTTGTTTTTGTTTTTTTTTTGTTTTTTGTAACTGTTATCGCAAATTGTTTCAATTTCGAAGGACTAAAAAATTTATTTTATTCTTTTATTGTTTTTGTTTTTACTCTGATACGAACATTATGTCTATTTTTTTATTTTTCTGTTTTTATTATTGGGAAAAGGACTCAGTAAATCTCATTGTAAAATAGACTAACTTTTTTTTTTGTTTTGTTTTTAAAGGGATTCATTACTATAATAGAGAATTTAAAATTTCAATGTGTAATTTCGAAAAGTTCAAGTTTCGAAAGTAAATTTGTTATTTTGTATTTTTTTTTATTTATTTTTTTTTTTTTTTTTAATTGTAGTTATTGAATGCGTAAAGGATCCCTTATATACGGATACTATGATTTAAATCGGATCAACTTTAAATAAATGTTTTTTTTTATTATTTTTGTTTTTTGTTTATTATTTTTGTTTTATATTTTGAAATTTTCTTTAACATTTTTTAATATTCAAAGCACGTGTTTTTTCTCAGTTCTAAAAATTTACGTTTTGGTTCAGCAGTGTAGATATTTTCGAAAAATGAATAAAAATTTTGTTTCATCACGATGATGACGATTGTAATGATGAAACGATGATTTTTAGTTAGCATCAAGTGGCAGTTTTTATTATTCTATAAATATGTACATAATATTATATATGGATATAAATTTTGTAGAATTTATATAATTCATAGGGTAATTTCGAATTTAAGACGTGATTGAATTTGATAAAAGCAAAAAAAAAAACAACAATATTCAAATTGAATACCAACAACTAGAAATATTAAAATTCTAAAGAAATAACGGTAAAATCGTTGATTCGTTGATATTTTTTAATTGCCAGAAACAAACTCAAAATTAAAATTAAAATAAAATATAAGAATTGAATTACAAATTTTTGACAATTTAAGATAAGAAGAAAACAAAAGTTTTTGCAGAGTTTTCGTTCAGTTTTTGTTTTTTTTTTCATGTTTCTGAGTTGAAATTTTTTTAATAATTTTAAATTTTCAAATTTATTAAAGGGAATTTAAAGACGAGACGAATAAAATTTGAAATTAAATCAATAAAATTGTATAAACAATGATTTAAGCTTTAAAATGAATGCATATAGGTTTTAATAAAACAGTTCTCATTGGCAGTCAACGGATCATTTCAAATTTGAAAATTTATTTAAAGTTTTTGATTAGGATTTGATTTTAAATTTAAAATAAAAAAACAAAACAAACAGTTAGTTGCAAGTACTAATGAAGAATGTACATGACTAGCAATTGATGTATATTTGTAATTAATTAAGTAAAATTTATTAGCGAAAAAAAGTTAGAGTATTATTTAAGAAAAATAAAAGAATTAATTCAAACTTTTTTTCAAAGTTTCGTTAAGTTTTCAAAACTTTCAATTTAAGACGGATTTTAATAATTAAAGTGGCAGTGTTACTATAATGTAGTAATTTTTTAGTTATACAAGTATTAAATTTGATTTATATTCGAAATATCAAAAAAAATTATTCAAACTGTTTGTCAAATTTTCGTTAAGTTTACAAAATTTTCAATATAAGACGTACTTCAATAATTAAAGTGGCAGTTTTACCGTTATGTAGACATTTTTTAGTTATACAAGTATTAAATTTGATTTATATTGGAAATATAAAAAAAATTGATTCAAACTTTTTGTCAAAGTTTCGTTAAGTTTTCAAAACTTTCAATTTAAGACGTATTTTAATAATTAAAGTGGCAGTGTTACTATAATCTAGTCATTTTTTATAGTTATGCAAGTGTTAAATTTGATTTATATTTCAAATATATAAAAAAAAATGATTCAAACTATTTGTCAAATTTTCGTTAAGTTTACAAAACTTGCAATTTAAGACGTATTTTAATAATTAAAGTGGCAGTGTTTCTATAATGTAATAATTTTTTAGTTATACATGTATTAAATTTGATTTACATATTTGGAATATTAAATTTGATTTATATTGGAAATATAAAAAAAATTGATTCAAACTTTTTGTCAAAGTTTCGTTAAGTTTTCAAAACTTTCAATTTAAGACGTATTTTAATAATTAAAGTGGCAGTGTTACTATAATCTAGTCATTTTTTATAGTTATGCAAGTGTTAAATTTGATTTATATTTCAAATATATAAAAAAAAATGATTCAAACTATTTGTCAAATTTTCGTTAAGTTTACAAAACTTGCAATTTAAGACGTATTTTAATAATTAAAGTGGCAGTGTTTCTATAATGTAATAATTTTTTAGTTATACAAGTATTAAATTTGATTTATATTCGAAATATCAAAAAAAATTATTCAAACTGTTTGTCAAATTTTCGTTAAGTTTACAAAATTTTCAATATAAGACGTACTTCAATAATTAAAGTGGCAGTTTTACCGTTATGTAGACATTTTTTAGTTATACAAGTATTAAATTTGATTTATATTGGAAATATAAAAAAAATTGATTCAAACTTTTTGTCAAATTTTCGTTAAGTTTTCAAAATTTTCAACTTAAGACGGATTTCAATAATTAAGTGGTGGTAACAATTTACTTTTTCATGTAATCCATTTTTCACAATTTATTTTTCACTAAACTAAAACAACTATATATATATACTGCACTATATTTTAACCTATCTACATATACCTACTATGATTAAGTACATTATAAATAGGTATAAAAAAGCGCAATACGACTTTGATTCAAATAACAGTCTTTAGTTTAATAAATTTTAGCTGTTACTATAATGCAACAGAGCTAATTCGGGTTAAATTTTATTCAATAAATAATAATAATAGTATTTTAAATGTGTATTTGTTCAGCACAGCTCCACAGCTTAATTAAATTTTATAATTCACCGATAGTTTATATAAAATTCATTATTTAGATAATTTATTTCCAAAATTTGTATTTGATATAATTTTTAATGAGTTTTATGTTTAAGTAATATTTTAGATATGATAATATTATATATATCGTAAAATTATAATATCGTATCAGCTACAATTTATTTTTAATTATTTTTTTTTTTTTTTTCTATATAACGTCTTTATAATTTTGGGGCAATAATATAGAACCGCTTAAGTAAATATAGGCGAAAAATGATATATTGTTGGTATATTGATAAATCCCGAGACTTTTATTGAATTTTCAAAGTTAAAAAACACTCATTAATTTATTCACCTAACTGTGTATTGAACATGATATAGCAACTTACACTAACTAAGGCCGTTATAATAATATATTAAATTATTATTTAAATGCCAAAAATAGTATATAGAAAAATTATAATAGCTTATATTATGTTTAACGGTTATATTATATTAAATTTTGTTCTGCTACATCACTTTTCTTAAATTGACTTAATGTGATTGTATCCAAATTTATTTTGCCATTTTATTTTACCTATATAGTTATATTTTCATTTTACCCTTATATTATAACAGCTTATTTTTTTATTTTTTTTTATTTTTAACTATAATTTACGAATATTATTCAACAAAATATATTTAAAAATTTAAGTTCAATTATAATGAATATTACAAACATACACTGGTTTTTTTGTCTTTATGTCTTCCAAATTCATTTTCACATCATAACTTCAAAATGGTAATGGAATTGGTCATACTGAAACGTTTTAAATACCGACTTAAGCGGTTATAAACTATTACCACATACTACGGACTTAAATATTACATTTTAATTTAAAATTTTCATTTAATTCACCGTCTAAAATCTAATTAAATTTCATTCAATATAAAATTATTTGAATTCAATACAATAGTAATTTACAACAACAACAACAAAATACAACTTGCAAGAAGACTAAAATGATTGCAAGCAATTTGCAAGTCGATTAAAATTTTAAATTACAATTAAAATAGAAACAAAAAAAAAGTATAATCAATAATTGCATATCAATATTTTAAAAGTGAAATTGTATTCATTGAATTTTCTCTCTTTACTTTTATCATGTACGAGTATTCAACCCCCATCAACACACCGCTAAAATCATTCATTAAAATATTTTTTTGCTTTGGTATATTTTCTGATATTTTTTTTTTTTCAATTATAATACACTGTTTATCATAACAGTAATGATTAAATGAATCCTTTTTTTTTTTAATTCATCTTTTATAATGAATAGATACATTCAAATATAACATAACAGACAATAAAAAATAATCATAACAAAAACAAAAATAAATAAAAAAAAAATATTTGCTACAGTGTTTGACTTTGTGTCTCTTTACTTTTTATGTATGTTTATAGATATATATATATACATTATATATATAATATTATTTCTTCCTCTGACGAAATCTATACACCATTTAATTGAATTTTAGCATTTTAAAAAGAAAAATATTGACAGATGATTTAATTAAAAAAAAAAAAATAAAAAACAAAATCATAAAAAAAAAACTTTTATATTTTTGCATTTTAAGTGCTGGTATTTGCATGTTTCTATTTACTCAATTGTACCATCACACCATTATATAATTTAATCAAAAAAAAAAACAAAAACAAAAAATTAAAAACAAAATAAAAAATGAAAATAAAATAAAGAGAAAGCAATTTATATCGATAGTGGTTTCAATTACCACACATCTATATTATATAAATATATATACAAATACATAAATCTACATCCACTCCAACAAGTATAATTATTATAGTAGATTTTGAATCAAACAGATTGTCATGAATTTTATCAGATATAAATTAATTGGTACATAGCTACGTATGTATATATATAATATAATGATTAAATATTTCTGAATATATGGGCTTTGGTATGTTTCTTAATGAAATAATTTGAAAATCAATAGTTTTAAAGTGATAAGGGGTGGTATGGATAAGGAATGATCAATTGACAATATATTAATTGATAAATCTTCTAAAAGATGCCTTTAAAAAACTTAAAATTTATATCACAAAGAGAATTTATAATGTATTCTTGACGCATTGTTTTTGTTTTTTTTTTTCTGGATTTAGATCTTTAAAATTTTTCAAAAACAATATCCGAAAATTTGAATAAAAATTCATCATTTATTTGTTAGATATTTTATATATATATATATATATATTCATCTGTTTGTTAGATTTGTCTCCAAATGACGTTGTTAAAATTAAATAAAATTTGAATTTTAAATTGATAAATTTTAAAATGAACTAGAATTGATTGCATATATAAAAATTGCATAAAATTAGGGGCAAAAATTGTAGCATTTTTGATAAATTTGGGGAAAGTAGAATTGATAGTAGAAATTTAGAATAAATTAGATTAGATTCTAATTTAATTTAATATAATTCTAATATCATTCAGAATTGGTTCTTACTACAATTTATATCACTGTAGTCAAAATAATGGTCTATTGTGATTACCGATAGCGGTGCAAAATAGAATAGCAGTAGATATAGAAACTCAACAACAAAATTCAGCAATGGTGCAACACTTTTGATGTTCGATAGTTGATTAAAAGTCCTGAACTCGTATATCTGCAGCCACAAATAGCCTATTGTGATTTTGGATAGGAAGACAATAGAATAGCAGTAGATATAGAAACTCAACAACAAAATTTAGCAATGGTGCAACACTTTTGATGTTTGATGGTGGATCAAAAAACCCAACCCATATCTCTGCAGCCACAAATAACCTATTGTGATTTTCAATGGCAATGCAATAGAATAGCAATAGATACAGAAACTAAACAACAAAATCCGACAATAGTGCAACACTTTTGATGTTCGATGGTGGATTAAAAGTCCTAGCCCCATATCTCTACATCCACAAATGGCCTATTATGCTTACAATAGAATAGCAATAGATATAAAAACTCAATAATAAAATCGATGATGGATCAAAAATACCTGAAATTACTACATGTGACCATGAATGATCAAGAACTATTTAAGATAGCACTCTATAGTACTAATTGTTAGAATGACAGAAAAGTAAAACTTTATAGGGCTAATCGGTAGAATAACAATTTGACGATGTGGCAAATACGAATTAAAATCCCATGAGAGATAAAATTCATTTCATCTGCTAGACAATTGTAGAAAGTTACGCAACCGAAACTAAATAGAATAGTTGTTTTTTATCTTATTCCAAGCATTAGGATGTAACCTTTAGTTGGAATAGGACAGAATAGGAAGAAAGAATTAACAGAAATGTGCAAAATGAGGTTAGAGATGTTCTTCTTGAACTACTGTAAGTTATACACTATGGTGTACACATCAGAAGGGGTGTATGATTCCACATTCGTGAAGTCCGGAATATGAAAAAATTTTTGTAACATGTTTTACGTCATTTAGGTATTTCTACTGTGTATATAGACAGGCATCTGCCGCTTCTCTTGTTTGCAGTTGGATCTATTTAAAAGTAGAATTAGCTCTGTGATTTTTAATATGGTGATGTATCTACACTGTAATGTCACACGCTAACATATTTCCAATATTGTATTTAATTTAATATTGCCATTGTTAGTTATAAGATTATTAAAAGATATGAATTAAATAAAGCCAGTGTTAACTCAACGAAGTAACACACAACACACACTTACAAAGTATTAAGATAAAATACAACTTAATCAATTATAGAAGATATTATTGACACTGTAAGGTTTGTAGCAAATAAAGCACTAAATATACAGAGCCGGT
This sequence comes from Argyra leucocephala, assembly GCA_963942445.1. NCBI lineage: Eukaryota > Metazoa > Arthropoda > Insecta > Diptera > Dolichopodidae > Argyra > Argyra leucocephala. Next base: position 14,790,550 of record OZ012679.1, on the reverse strand, counting down.
CTTGTTCAACAATTGTTTTTCCATTTAACAAATTGTGTCACCTAATGCGAGGTACACAACTTAGTCGAAAATTCTGTATTCTGGCGAAATAAGGAAAGACAAATATAAATATTTTATATATATAATTTTCTGCGTTTATCTGGATGTTTGTAAGTTCGACGGAATACTCTAAATATATATAAAAATTGAAATATATACAAATTGTAACATCATGTAATTGTCATAAACATAGTATCTGTTTTTTATTGCTTATATATGCCATCAGTCATTTGTCATTTGTTATCTGTCATCTGTAATTTGTCATCTGTCATCTGTCATCTGTCATTTGTCATCTGTCATATGTAATTTGTCATCTGTCATCTGTCATTTGTCATCTGTCATCCGTCATTTGTCATTTGTCATTTGTCATCTGTCATCTGTTATCTGTGTCATTTGCCCATTTCATAATCATTGTCATGTCATTCAAGTGTTGAATTTAGTTGGCGCCATATAAATTTTTACTTTTATTATGTCTTAATTAATTTCATTTTACAATTTGAATTTTACAGTAGAACGCTGCTATGATTGTAAAAATATAAAATTATTGTAAATTATTGACTAACTTATATTATAATTGATTGAATACAATAGAATGTCTAAGAATATTGATTATTTAGAATTATTGAGGTCTTAGGATAATATATGTTTAAATTTTCAATGATGGCAAATAAAATGTCGTTAAAATGATCGAGTAAATAACCTTTAGGGAATTGAAAATTTTGCACCTTACTACAAATATTCTGTTCATATGGTAATTAAAAGCATTCTAATAATTCTAATAAAGGTATGATATTGATAAATTAGTAAGCAAATACATATTTTTCTTAAACTTGAAATTAAAACTCTAATGAAGGAGGAAATGCTAGAATTTATTTTGGTTCCATCATTTACGGCGGTTACAAAACTAGTATATTGATAATTTAAATATACATTTGCGACTGCAGAGATATAAAGCCAGAACCCATTCTGAATTATATTAGAAATATATTAAATTAAATTAGAATTATAACCCAATCCGAATTATATTACATTAGGCTAGAATCTAGTCTATTTTAATCTAAATTTCTACTATGAATTCTACTATATATATGTATATATATCTTACAATATATGTATATATTAACAGAACATATTATTTACATATCTATTGATCTTAGGTTTGACAAATGAACATTTTCGCATTACCATCGTATTATTTTGCTGTCTAACACTAATTATTGCATACATGATTTTCTTACTACCACCAACACAATCAATATTTTGAACTTAATTAAATAAATAATAATTGACAATAATTTATATAAAAATTAAATAATAATTAAATAATAAAAAAAATCTTCAAACAACACTATAAGTCCACAACTATCTAACTAGATAATTACGTAATCTGAACTATATTAGAATATCAAAATAAAATTTAAATAATATTTTAATTTTCCTCTAAAATTTTAATTTTAAAAAAAAATGTTCATACCACATTTAAATTTCTCTTTATCATCTGTATTTACCATACAATGTATTTATTTTGAATTTGTCTACACAAGTATTTATTTTATTTAAGTTTATTTAATTATCATTTTTGGCTCAATCCGCCTACCTATTCTATAGCAAAATAAAAAATAAAAAAAAAAAAAAACAAACAAAAACAACTTTGAGACTTTTAAATTAATAATATATGTACATATATACTTTCGAAATTCGTTTCTATTGTATATAAAAATTATATTAAAATCCAAATTGCTTATATATACATCCCTCATATATGTACTACTCGCACTACTAGATAGTCTATCTAAAAAATGAAAATGAAAAGTCTATAAAAATTTTCATCATTCATGTTTTTTTTTTTTACCTGTATTTCATATAAATAAATAATATGTAAATAAATAAATTAAGATACCAATATATTAAAATAAGCCCGTATATACTAGTAGATATATATATATATAGATATTCAATTCACAGAAAATTCAAATACAAAAATTATTTTTTTTTTATATCTTAAAACAAATTTTACCAAAATATTCCAAATATAATATAGAAACAAAATAAAAATTAAAAAAAAAAAAAAACAAAAAAATACCTCGAATGCGGCTGCGGTCATATCGCATCTGCTATGCGGTACTTCAGTGGTAAATGATTCTATGGTCTAAATAAATATTAAAACATGAACTGGACTGCTTACTTCATTTTTCTGAATTAAAGTATAAAATATTCACAAAAGAACACTACATATTATTATATATATATATATATATATATATATATATAATATTTTAAATCCAAATACTTTCAATATTTATGTAAAGAATCAATATATGTATATGTATATAACAGTATATGGCAACATTATTATATAAATAGCAAAAAAAAAAAATTGTTTTTTTTTTTAAATTGAAATTTTTTTTTCCAAAAATAAAATAAAAGACCCTCTTCTATAATGCAACAGCCGACAACAAATTGAAAAGCAACATAGCTTTGATGTTTATCCTGTTGTAGTATTACACAAAAATTTTTCGCAATTTTCAGTTTTGTGGTTATAATTTTTTTTTTTTGTGTTTTTCTTCTTATTTTTTCTTTTAATTTAGTTTAATTTTTCTTTATTTTGTTGTTGTTGTTTTGTTTTTTTACCTATTTCTAAAATTTATTTATATTTTGTTAATTTCTCTTATAAACTCTAAATTTACATTTCATTTCTTACCAACTGGAAAAAAAGAAAAAAATTGCAAAAAAATTAAATATTATTTTACTTATTAAATATACCACCTTCAAATCGCCATTTTATTAGAGTTGCCATCGGATGTGAAAATTATTTTGTTTAAGTGAATTCAAAAATAATTAGAAACAGAAAACTGTTGTGTGATGGAAATGAAAATATGTGGTGAGATCTCTGAAAAAAAAAACAATTAGACTAGTTGTAGGTTAAACTATAAGCGTGTTGGTTCTTACACTGCAGATATCCCTAGGCTAGAGTTTACAAAAATATCAGTATTTGCTGATGACACTGCAATTTACTCTGCTGGCACTAATCCCAATCACATATTAACAAACCTACAAAATTCACTCAATAAGCTCTCTAGTTATTATGCAAAATGGAGAGTAAAAATTAATGCTTCCAAAACAGTATCAATTTATTTTACGAAAAAAAGGAAAGCCTCTCTTTTACCTTCTATACCATTAAAACTGCAAAATGACGAAATTAACTGGGCCGATACTATTAAATACCTAGGCATTACCTTAGATAAAAGGCTAACCTTTCAAAAGCAAACTTCTAACACTATTGATAAAATTAACAAATGTACTCGCATGTTGTATCCCCTTATTAACCGAAAATCAATCTTATCCACAGAAAACAAATTGATACTTATTAAGGTAATTTTTCAACCAATAATGTTATATGCGGCACCAGTCTGGGGAGATTGTGCAGCTAGTCATACCAAAAAATTGCAAATTGCGCAAAATAAACTTTTGAAACTTGTATTCAATCTTCCCAGATGGTATTCAACCAAAAAGCTGCATGATAAAGCCAGCATGAATACAATTTTAGAAAAAATAAGTTATTTAACTGTAAAGTTCCACTCGGAACTGTTCATGTCAGAAAATCCTCTGATCAGAAATTTAAATTAAGTTAAAAAAAATTAGGCTAGTTTAGTTCGTACGTATAGATTTTACTATAGATAGGTTTTACTGTTTAAATTAGCGTTAAGTTTTACAAAAAAAAAATTCAAAAAGGTTTTTCATCTCCAATTTTCCTTTAAATTTATAGTATTAAACTCGAAAACTTCTAAATAAAAATAAAAAAATACAAATCAACTGTAGTAAAGATAATTATATATCTGTATCTAAGTAAATAGTTTTTAAAAGAATTAATTGTACAATATATGGAGCATAATAAATAAATAAATAAGCGTGTTGGTTCTTGTTTTTGTAAAAATGAATGATTAATGCGAGTGTTTGTACTAGAAATGTTTATTAACTATTAGCATTGATTAATAATACTATAAAGATAGACATTTTCATACAACAGAAAATGTTCAGCTCACTTTTTCCAAATTCTCTTCATTATATATATTTTCCGGAAGATAATCAATGTGTTGGTGCATTTTCTATATTCAATTTGAATTTTTAAATTTTTGAGCGTTTTATACGACTTTATTCTCTAAATAATTTGTATGTGTTTAGTTTCTCTGTACTGTTCTTGAATATTATTGTTTTTAACTTTTTGTTATTTGAATTTGTATAGGTAATTTGAATTTTTTTTGAATTGATAGGTACAAAAATTTCAAATTGGATAGCATTTTTATCGAGTAGTCTTTTAAGAATATTTTTTTTTTATTTTTCTCTCAATATACATTGTAATAAAAGGATTTTTATAATTGTTGATATTGTGCATGTATATTATTTGTAATAATAAATTATAAATTTAGAATATAATTTTATAATGTTTAGGAAACGAAAATTTTTTTTTCTTGTTTTAATTGAATAATTTTCAAAAATAAAACAATTTCAAAAAATTCAAATAATAGTGAACATTCATCCACGTTATGATTTCTAATATATATTCATACATACATATACATATATGTATAAATTTACAAATAGAATCAAATTTTTGTTAAAGTTGTTTTAAATACAATTCTAAATTTTAAATTCAATTCAAATCGGTTTTTAGGTACATACGAACTTATATACCTACGTTCAATTATTTCATCTCTAATTTTTCATTATGAATAGCTATTTAAATTTCGTTTTAAAATTTTGTGTTAATTTTTTAAAAATAGTCACATGTATGGCAGTTTGACACTTTTTATGTGCAAAATCCAGCAAAATATCTAATTGCTAATTCTTCAAAATTACTAAATGATTTACTATGTGATTGAACTGTATTTGAAGTTGAAGCTAAAACATTTTCCTTCTCATTTCTTCAGGACAATTTTCAATAATAAAATCTTCATGTGCCAAATCATTGGCATCAATGTCCAAATAATTGTTGTGATCTGTTTCACAATTTGAGGATGTATTTTCGTTATAAATACTCGCCTCGTCTTAGCAAAAATATTCCCAATTTGTTGTTCAGATGGATTTCTGCAATAATCACCAGCAGATCTTATATGAGAAAACATATTTTCTAACGGATCTTGGTTCAGTCTGCGCGTCATCAAGAAATTAATATTCTATCAATTTGATCTTTCGATAAAGATAATACAGCAGTTATTGTTTGGGCCATTTCATTAATGGAAACATTTTTTTTGGTACTTTTAATTTTTGATTTTTTAAGATATTCTAGCCTTCCCTCTAAGAATAAAAACGGAGAATTTTTAACGGTTGTGAATTCAAAATTTTTAATTTTTTGTGTTATAATTTGAAGAATTTGAGTAATCAATTAACTAGTTAACTCTTAAAACAAAATCAACAGTCAGATTGGCTTTATTTACTCAATAAATTAAAAAAAATTCGATCAGTGTTATTTATTGCTTTTATGGCTGACTAAAATCATAAAAAAAGAGTCTACCTTATTGACACCAAGTAATTCATAAGTATTTCGATTTGTACTGCATTAGTCACAAGCAGGTGCAACAGTTTTAGAACTAATCTTTGTTAGCTCCTTAAAATATTTTAGTAGTAAATTGATAAAAAAATGAAAGGTTTTAAAGTTACTCTTTTCAAATTATTTTTGGATAAATTGTAACCCTATGCGTACTTATAACTTTCATGTAAACTTTGAATCATAAAGAAATGTGCTTCTGTTGCTAGTTTTTGTTTTCTATCCCCATATAAATCTTCCACACCATCTATACAATCCCTTTTTATACTGTAAGATGTTTCTTTTACTTTATAAATTATTTCCTTTAGAAATTCATTTATATAAAAAATGATTTTGGTAACTGGTACATTTTATGAAATTATTAACTGAGATATAATTAAGAAAATTGTTTCCAAAGAGAAAAGTGCTCATCAAAAATATTGCCCAAAACTGGAAATACTCATATCAGTCCCAGTACTTTGCAAAAAATCTTAGCTGTTTTAGCTTTTCAATTATTTACATATGCAAATATGCAGCTACGAAAACAAAATAATTATAATTTTTCCATATAATAATGAGTAACAAAGTAAACTTGCTGTTGTGAGTAATATGTACACTGCTGGTCTTTCTTTAAATTCTTCAAATATTTATACTAAAAATACGTACAAACAACTATTAAAAATTGTCCATATTTGTTCGTAGAGAAAATGTTAGATTATCTTAAAAATTAAAAGTTCTAAAGAAATCCACCTGCACAATAAGATTTTTACAAATATATTACGAATTTGATGAATTTCATTTACAATAACAATATATTTTCAAAGCTGGAGTAAATCATGACAAGCCTTTGGATATTGATATTTAATGCTCTTGTTATGAAATAATGATAAAGTAGAAAACTCTGAATTTGAAAAATACCATTGTAAAATTGTGCGTTGCAAGCTTTAATTATCTTATAAATAAATTGTGTGCTAACTGCAACAAAAAAGCATATTAAATATACTTTTCAATTTACTCTACCGTTAAGATTTTTTATAAATTTTACAAAAATTAATGATGAGTTTTTCAAATATTTTTAAATTCTGTTATAATTTTAAAATCCATGCGTACATACATATCCACATATTGAAAAAACCAAAAAGAAAGCCTTTTAAAAATAAAAATTTGTAAATTTATACATATATGTATATGTATGTATGAATATATATTAGAAATCATTACGTGAATGAATGTTCACTATTATTTGAATTTTTTGAAATTGTTTTATTTTTGAAAATTATTCAATTAAAACAAGAAAAAAAAATTTTCGTTTCCTAAACATTATAAAATTATATTATAATTTTATAATTTATTATTACAAATAATATACATGCACAATATCAACAATTATAAAAATCCTTTTATTACAATGTATAATAAGAGAAAAATAAAAAAAAAATATTCTTAAAAGACTACTCGATAAAAATGCTATCCAATTTGAAATTTTTGTACCTATCAATTAAAAAAAAATTCAAATTACCTATACAAATTCAAATAACAAAAAGTTAAAAAACAATAATTCAATCAAGAACAGTATAGAGAAACTAAACACATACAAATTATTTAGAGAATAAAGTCGTATAAAACGCTCAAAAATTTAAAAATTCAAATTGAATATAGAAAATGCACCAACACATTGAATATACCCCAGAAAATATACATAATGAAGAGAATTTGGAAAAATTGAGCTGAACATTTTCTGTTGTATGAAAATGTCTATCTTTATAGTATTATTAATCAATGGTTTTACAAAAAAATTATTTTTCAAAAACTGGTTTTTTTTTTCTGAATAAATCTTTTCCAGTACCAAAATTAGTCCATTAGTTATTTAAAAAAATAATATTTAACATAACCAAATTATATAATTCAAATGTAAATATGTACATAATAACCAATTAATATTAAATGTAAGTAAGAGAGCTAAATATAAGTTAGCCATATGAATACTTTAAGTTATATATAAGAAATTCTATTTTTAAGTTTTGTTTTGGAATTATTAATTATATATTAGAAATATAAATAAAACTATTAAAAAAAAAAAAAAAAAAAAGTACAAACTTTTATACATTTTGCTTTCGAGTTTACGAAATTTTTGCATTAGAATTGCGCTGATGTTGTACCGTCATGCAAGGGTATACCGACATATGCAAGTGCTTACCTAATTAGTGTTTGGTAGCAGCTTATTTTTACTATGTTAGGTAGTTATATTTTTATTGTAAAAAAGTTTTATTGTGTATTTAACATGTTCGGTGTAGTTCAAATTACGATCCAGAAGAACTCCAAGATATTTGATAATTTTTTTGTGTGATATTGGCGAGCTGTTAAGAGATTTAATAGAAAAATGTTTCTAGTTTGTTGTTTTAATGTCTGAAATTGATATATGTAGTAAGTGCCAACCATTATTAAACGTAAATCTATCTGTATTGGAACGAATAAAAAAAATAAATAAAAAAAGTAAGGATAGAAAACTATTAAGCTCAGGTTTCATGTATGAGCATATTTTACATATTGATCAAATTCACAGAGAAGTCTAGCATATAAATGAAACATTTGAATGTAAAAAATATTGTTCTGCAGCATTTCTCGACATCAAGCAGGCCTTCGATAAAGTCTGGCACGAAGGACTATTATTTAAATTGAAAAAGCTGCTGCCTCACCATTAACATCAATTTGTCATTAAGTGTCAAACTGCCATACATGTGGATTATACTACTATTTTTAAAAAATTAACACAAAATTTGAAAACGAAATTTAAATAGCTATTCATAATGAAATATTAGAGATGAAATAATTGAACGTAGGTATATAAGTACGTATGTACCTAAAAACCGATTTGAATTGAATTTAAAATTTAGAATTGTATTTAAAACAACTTTAACAAAAATTTGATTCTATTTGTAAATTTATACATATATGTATATGTATGTATATATATATATTAGAAATCATAACGTGGATGAATGTTCACTATTATTTGAATTTTTTGAAATTGTTTTATTTTTGAAAATTATTCAATTAAAACAAGAAAAAAAAATTTTCGTTTCCTAAACATTATAAAATTATATTATAATTTTATAATTTATTATTACAAATAATATACATGCACAATATCAACAATTATAAAAATCCTTTTATTACAATGTATATTGAGAGAAAAATAAAAAAAAATATTCTTAAAAGACTACTCGATAAAAATGCTATCCAATTTGAAATTTTTGTACCTATCAATTCAAAAAAAATTCAAATTACCTATACAAATTCAAATAACAAAAAGTTAAAAACAATAATATTCAAGAACAGTATAGAGAAACTAAACCCATACAAATTATTTAGAGAATAAAGTCGTATAAAACGCTCAAAAATTTAAAAATTCAAATTGAATATAGAAAATGCACCAACACATTGAATATACCCCAGAAAATATATATAATGAAGAGAATTTGGAAAAAGTGAGCTGAACATTTTCTGTTGTATGAAAATGTCTATCTTTATAGTATTATTAATCAATGCTATTAGCAAAATAAATTCTATCTTCATTAGAGTTTTCATTTCAAATTTAAAAAAAATACGTATTTTCTTACTAAGTCATTATACTTTTATTTTTTTTATTAGAACGTTTTTGGTTCATATCCCTATTAATCGTCTTTTACTATTTATACTATTTACTTAACAGTACTTTTTATGGCCGCAAATTTTTATTAGGTACCTTTTTTTTATTTTTACTTCACTACAGGTAGGTACTGAAATTTATATTTGTTAAAAAAACAGACCAAAGCAATTTGTATATTATGTAATGGAGCATTCCGTCAAACATTCAAATAAATGCAGGAAACTATATAATGTATATAATAATACAGATAAATCCAAACAAATACATAGAGGTTATACCTTACAAATCTTACCACAATGTTAACAATGATTTAATTAAATATTGAGTAAATTGTGCATACAATAAAATTGGTGTGAGATGTTTTTGAAATATATTTGTTGACTTTAGTTTCCGATCAATAATACTAAACACTAGGCTATTTCGTTTCCATAATGTACTACTTAATTGATTTGAATGATATATTGTTGTGATGCGTAGCTTAAATGATAACAATATGTTATAACAATTTGATAACAATATGTAATACAATTCAAAATGAGTATCTTTAGCTTTACTACACGAAAGTTAAATCATTTAACTTTTTACCAAAAACTTTAAAACAAAATTCTGGCTAAATTAATTAAAATAATCATCATATAATAATAATAATAAATAAATAATAAATACTTCAAAAATATATTTAAATCAGTTGATAAAATGTTAATTTGTTCTAGTATTAAGTAATAAAAAATAAAATAAAGTTTGATAAAATGTTATCTATTCTAGTATTTTTAACCCTTTCAAAACTATCAATAAACGATTGTGCGATATGATGAAATGTTTTTGTACTACGTTGTAATATTGATATTTCAATTTCAGACCCAACAAAATTGATCCGTACCTCTTGTTTAGTTATGTGAAAAGTTATTAACTGCACCGGTTATACACTAGTATGTTTTAGGTGTGCAAAACTAATAAATTTTTTTTTTGGTTCTGAAATGGCTAAAAAATGGGCATACTTTATATTTTTAATATCAAACATATTTTCTTCATATTTGTGATTAACATTTTGGTTTCTAAATTAGATTAGAAAAATTACTGTGACCCGGAAATATTACTGTGAACTGTATAATTCAACTATATGCTTATAGAGTGTACCAACCGAGAGGCGTTCAAGTTCAAATTCCACAAGACTGCATTTTCAGTTTTTTAAAGAGAGAAAGTAAATGTTATTCTCTATTTACACCACATCCCATCATTTTATGTAATTTTTTTTGTATTGTTTGTAGTGTTACATTCAAGTTTTCTGAGCGGATCTACATCTTAACATTCATACTCCATTCGGAGGGTATAAAATTAAAAAAAAAACAATATTTATTGCACTACATAATCAAATTCGAACAATTTACTTATCTAATCGGTTTAAGCCCAATTTGATTTGGGATTTTACAAAAAGTTAATTTAATTCTAAACAAATTTAACTTTATTAGACTTAAAATATCACAAATATTCTGTAATCCACTCGCAATGGATTCGGAATGAAATATTATTTTCACTCGGAATGAAATTTGATATTCTGTATTTCGAAATTTCAAATTCAATTTCACAATGTCAAAACATCTGTGTGTTAAAAATACGAATGAATTGAATCCGATAAAAATTGAACGAATTTCACCATTTCATTTCACAAAGACTGGTGTACAAACTATTGTTAAGAAAAAAGTATAAAAAGTTTTTGAACCAGGGTCTTCCTAAAAAGTGTTTTGTAAATAAATTGGAAATTGGAAAAAAAAATATTCAGTTTTCTATTCCTTCACTATAATAGGGTGAAATGTTATTTCATTGTCTAGTTAATTAGCGACCTTTACATTGAACAATTTTCAAAATCATTAATTATTATTCAGTTCAAGAAAAGCAAAAACAATTATTCTAATCACAGTTTTAAATGCATTAGTAAAAATACAAGCACTAAAAATTGTGAATCTTATAAATTTAATTATAATTCAGAGTACAATATGGTGCCAGAATATAAAAATACAAATCAAATCCGTGGCAAATTCGAAAAATATAAATCGATCAAATTCAAACTAGCTCTAAATGGCATAAGATAGTAGAACAAATAATGTCATTTATACATCTCGGAATGGAAATATTTGTAAAATCTAAACCGCACATGTTATAAAACTCAGAATCAGATCAATAATAAAGTGATAATATCAGAATGTTTGAAGAGTTCAATCATTTAGAACAATAAATTCATGGACTGGTAGACTAATGTTAAAATAATCAAAATTTTGACTCATTCTGTAATACAGGCTATATTCAATAGATACCAGAAACCTAAACTAATACCAGTAAATCAAAAAACATGAAATTAATCTAATCAGTTCAGTATTTTGAAAACAAAAATTAAAAAAAAAAAAAACAAATTTGTTTTTCTTTTTAATAAAAATACAGATGGTAAGCCTAATTATATTTAAACATTATGAATATAACGTACATATTTAAATTCTTTTCTTTTATTTTCTTTTTTTATTATTATTCTTAAATGCCCATTTCTAAAACAAATTCGCTACATATTATGTAGGTACATACATACATACATATTATGTATGTACACATCCTCTAATGCTCATTTTAATTATAAATCAAATTTACATACAAATATATGGATATTGTATACATATATTTATGATATATGTTCATATAGTTACATAATAATAATATGTACATTGTGCACGTCATATAAGTATAGTGAGTGAATTTTCAAACAATATGCATACCGTTAAATTGCATGAACAAATCATTTATTTATTCATTCATTCATTCTTTCATTCATTCATTATACTCAGTTATTCATCCACCATTGGAATACATATATATTATAACCACTATGCCATGATTATATACCTTTACCTTACCCTACCGCATTCAAACGATCAAAAGAAATAAAATATCTATTGCAAAATTATGTAAGTATATTATTATTATTGTACAATAATTTGCAAACTATATATCTAATATAACTCTATAGATACATACATACATATACAATAAAGATACATTCATAATATATATAATATATTATGTATATTATATATTGTTGGAAAATAAATTTCATTAACTGTAACATAAAAGATTTTATTACCGTTATATTTATTATTCGTATATAGGATGCATTATAATGATGCAACATATATACATATAATATCTACTATACATCTATACATAATATGATTTATTAAAATAGTTTGAGAGAGAAAATTTTTGAAGTGAAATTTTTATTTTCCTGTTATTGTTTTTTCTGTTTTTTTTTTTTGTTTTTTTTTTTTGATGAATTAAAAGTGCAAATGAATTATTGAAACAATATAAAATTTTGTGTGTAACTGTATCCTTACAACAATAATATGAATGCATTTATGATGCAATATATATTATTTCAATAATTATACAAATACGATTTAGGAATTAACGGTATATGCGGTGTTATAAAGCTGATGGGTTTGATTTTATTATTTACCCAAAAGGCGATAATATATATGATATGATCATATGAGATATTTAAATGGATTTAATTTTAACTATATTTAAAGTTGATTTTATATTTATTTATTTATTTATTTATTTTTGTTGTTGTGTATAAGTGTTACCAACTATTAAAATTAATTTCGTTTTAAAAAAAAAAATATAAAATTATTAAAATTTTAACTATACACAATTAAATTAATGTCGATAAAAAAATTGAAATATTTAATTTGAAAATTAAATCCAGCATGTTTATCATAGCTGTAATTTATTTATTTCATTATGTACATATACATGAGACGGTAAGTATCTACAAGAGTATATGATAATTAATATACTAATACATTAAGAACATACAACTGACAATGTGTGAGAACCATTTTCAAAATACATTGACGAATTAGAATAAATAATATAGACCCATTATTACAAAAGATATAACCAACATCCAATGGTATATAAATCGATTGAATATACTGGTATAATAGTATAATACTGATTTGAGTAAAAAATTGTTCTAACACTATTAACGACAAGTTTTATATCGGAAATGGAAAAAAATTGTAGTAAACGAAGTGGGATTAAAATAACTTGAAAAATATTAATTAATCCAGAACTATCCAGATTCCAGAACAAATTTCAATTACAAGAATTAATCGAGAACAAATTTCAAAAACAAGGAAATTATACAGTGAAGTGAAGCTGATATTACTAACACCTAATTTATTTAAACTCCAATTAGAACCTGCAGAACTTGGTAATGGTAGTAGTAAGTAAGTAATCATAACATAATATTAAACAAAATTATTTCAAGTTGCTAAATTACATTTTAACTGTATTAAAAGCATTGTCAATACTATTCTAATGATATGAAGTTTGTATTTTTACAATATAGCGTAATTTCGACTATTTTATAAACTCCTTTAATTGACTAGAATACTATTAAAGTTTAATTATCCGCCGTTGATGACACAACAGTAATATATTCCAATTACGCCTACGACATGAATGATTAAAAAAATAATTTCAATACTCTTTGAAATTAATTTTTAATATAATTTGGTTATAACTGAATAACATGTAAGTATGCAATATTATGAAAATAAAATCACTCTACAACAGATCTATCGAACATATTGTATGATTGTAAATATATGTCTGATCTGAACTCTCGTAAACATCTGTTATAGTGCATAGTTTTGGAAATTATAACAAATCAAAGATCTTTATTATAAACACTTAAAAACTTTGATGTCTAGAATAGCTTAGAAAATATATTGATTTAAATAAATTTAGTCTACAAATTTTCAAAATGGCGTTGTCAACTTTAATACACTAAATTAATAATGAAAGAAAGTATTTTGCAAAAATTAATGGGACCCCTTTTCAAAATTTCATGCAAATCAATTTAGATACTAATATTCCGGGATTTTCAATACATTATCATAGGTTGTTTCCGTTTATTCATTCCGAATATTCGGAATATTCAGAATATCTCAAAAAGCGTTTTTTTATTCATTCGGAATATTCCAAATATTCTGTTCTGTATTTTTTTATTTATTCCGTATACTCCGAACGTATTCTTTTTGTTCCATCTCAGAGTTGGAATAAACAGAATAAAATTACGGAATGACAGTTCACTTCTATCATTCTATACAGTACCTAATAACAATTTGACTACCTATATTTTATTTTAATTTAAAAAATGGAAAATATTGGTTAAGTAAAAAAATGTTTTTAAAAATATATATATATATATATATACAATGAATAGTTGTATAAATATTAATATTTATATAAAATTAGTAAATTTATTCAGAAAATAAAATTTTTTGAAAGTTTTTATTGTTTTGTTTTTTCAAGGGATGAGTTTATATAATGGTTATAATAACTGTTATAACTATATTAACTATATTAACTAATTTACACAAATTAAAAAATAGTAAAAACTTTTGTTCACAAAAATTAATATATAAATAAATAAAAAAGTAAACAATGGCAGTTTCTATTGTTTATTCTTTTTATTCCATTCTGTTCGTTTATTACATTCGTTCGGAATATTCTATCGTGACGTCATCAAGTATTCTATTCCTTCCATTCCTTCTTTAGAATGAATAAACGAAAACACCCATAATCAAAATAGAATTTGTTTTAATATTCACATTAAATCTAACTAATGTGGCAACTCTAATTCATAATATTAAATATCATTTAATATTATGACCAAATGATGTGCAAATAAAGGTGTAACAATTTGTATGATAACACACACGTAATACACAATATTATAATATGCAAGCTAATATATACAATGTAAATCAAATACTAATCTATATATATATATATATTTACATAACCATATATATATGTATATAATATAATATATTATTATAAAATAGATTTTGTTTTTTAAGGCAATTTCATTAATCTGATATTTTACAATTATTATGATTTGTATTTTATACAGATATTATACAGTTATTATTATTCATACACAATTGATATGAAATTATCCTTGCATACATATTTCTATTCATTCCTATAATATACAATATTTATTTATATATACAATATTATAAAGTAGATATTTAGAAATTAAATTCAAAAAAGGATTCAAATAATGCGGGCATCATAATTAGATATTTAATTTTTTACCTTTCATAATATATATACATATATATATATATATATATATATATATTTACCTATTTATATATTATAGAAATAAATATATAAATCTACACCAAAAATTAGAAATTTATACAAAATATATTAGAGTACAGAATATTTATAAAATTTTCAATTGAGAAAAGCACTTGAATTAATTTAATGGGTAATTAACCTAGAGGTTCCATCGGGAATTATTTTATAATAGTCATAAAAAAATTTTATTTTGAGTTTTTGATTAAAACACACTGACTTTTTTCATTTTGTCAAAAAAAAAATATAAACATAGTCTCAAGAGGCAATATGAAGGTAGATTTTTATTGTTGAAAATTTAATTTTCAAAAACCGAAATTTAAAATAAAACCAAAATGAAATGAAATTTTTGTTTAGCTAATTAAATGAATTGAAGGATATTGATTTAAAGTTTTTGGAAGAGATATATATTTTTTTTTTCTGTCATTCGTGTAAAAACTGACAAAAGGTACGACAATTTTTAAAATATAACAGGATTTTCATTATTCTATTTATTTTATTTTTATTATTATTAATAAACAAAGACGCTGACCAAATATCTAAACAGCACAGGATTTGTCAACGATATAGGTAATATGGGCTAAAAGATCATACCGATTTACCGGTAATTTAATTGCATCCTTAATAAAAAACTTAATATCTGTTCGAGTTTAAAATTCGTGTGAAGCAAATATTGTGGCTCTGGATATTTCTAAAGCATTCCATCCAGTACGGCATACTGCATTATTAGTAAAATATCAACCTATAGGTCTGATTTCCTCTTCTCTCAAATCGATTGAAAATTTCCTTTCTAATCGTACAATTCAAATCTTAGTTGATGGATCAATTCCAAATAAACGCTGATGTTGCCCAAGCACACCAATTCTGTCATCTAGGCCCGCGGTTCACAAACTATGTTCCGTTGAAGATCATCAAGTGTTCCGTGTAAAAAACAAATTAATCTCGTTAGAAAAAATAATTTTTATTTTTATCATTTTATTCGTTCTTTAACATCAACAAAAGCAGTTTTACCAGTTCTATGTGTAAAATTTTGCTTCAGCTTTCAGTTAT
This sequence comes from Argyra leucocephala, assembly GCA_963942445.1. Taxonomy (NCBI): domain Eukaryota; kingdom Metazoa; phylum Arthropoda; class Insecta; order Diptera; family Dolichopodidae; genus Argyra; species Argyra leucocephala. Next base: position 14,774,084 of record OZ012679.1, on the reverse strand, counting down.
TTTATATATTTTAACAAGAAAGTTCAAAATTAATTATTTTTAAAGTACAAACAAAAAGTGAATCAAAAATTTCTATAAATTTAGGTAAGTAATTGTTTTGTTACAATAAATATCAAATTTTATTATATGTGCTTTTATTCACATTTTTTGTTTCTACTATCCCTATGGTGTTGTTCAATAATATAATTTAAATATAATTTAAAAACTAGCTGGATTAGATGGATTCTTGATTAAAGACGGGAAAGTTAAGACAATAAGGTGCTAATACTTCTTCTCAAGCACATGTGGTTTAAGAAACAAACAAGTGTGATAATAATAAGCCGGTGTTATCTAAGACTGCTCCAAAAAGAACATATGATGATAGTTACTTAAATTATGGTTTTACGTTTACTGGAAATACAGATGTTCCTGACGCATTATGTGTTTTATGTAGGAAAATTCTATCAAAGAGTTCAATGGCTCCAGTTAACCTTCGCAAACATTTCGAAACAAACCACGCTGAGTATAAAGAAAAAGATATAAATTTCTTTAAAAGACAACTTGAGTTACTGGAAAAATCTCAACATCAAATGATAAAATTTGTGAAAACTGAAAATGAAAATGCGACAGAGGCATCTGCTCGCATGAGTTACCGCATTGCCCGTAATGGTGAAGCTCATACAATTGGAGAGACGCTTTTTAAACCTTGTATAAAATACATTGCATCCTGTATGTTAAATGAAGAATCCGCTAAAAAAATTGATTCACTACAATTATCCAATAATACTGTTCATCGCGCCGCATTAAAGATCTTTCTACTGATATAGAGACACAGCTAATTAATCAACTTAAACATTATAGTCAATATGTATTGCAAACGGATGAATCAACAAACATTGCCGGCCTCGCTGTTTTATTAGTATTCGTGCGGTATGTACATAATAATAGTATTGAAGAAGATTTACTAACGTGCGAATATCTGCAAGGAAAAACGACTGGAAAAGATATACAAAACACAACACGACACGAAAAGATATATAAAACACGAAATCGAATGGAAAAAATGCACTGATATTTGTACAGATGGTGCACAAGCCATGCTAGCCACAAAAAGCCACTGCGTTTTGCATAGACAAGCATTAGTAACCAAACTAATGTCGCCTTATTTAAAAACTATTTTGAATGAAGCTGTAAAAATAATCAATTTTGTAAAATCACGACCACTTCAATTGAGATTATTTAAAATTTTATGCGATGAAATGGGTAGCGACTACAGAGCACTTTTATTACACACCGCAGTTAAGTAGCTGTCCAGAGGAAAAGCATTGCTGAGACTTTTTGAACATCGAAGTGAATTATTAGTTTTCTTCTCGTCGAACAATTTGACAAAGAATTTTATTAACTTATTAACCACTCCCTCATGGTTGTTAATTGTTGCGTATTTAGCAGATATTTTAACTAAGTGCAATGAAATTAACATATCATTACAAGGAAGAAATATTACAATTTTTAACGTACACGATGAGATTGCATCTTTTAATAAAAAATTAAACTACTGGATTTCTAAAGTTGAACAAAATAATTTAGATTGTTTTCCCACATTAGAAGAGTTTTTAATTGAAATAAATTGCAAAGTAAATGATAAAGCCTCCAAAGAAATTTTAGAACATTTGCATAACTAACAGTCGAGCCTATTACAATATTTTCCAAATTCCCCTGAAGATAACTCTTGGATTAAAAATCCTTTTGTAGTAACAAATAAGCCAGTGGGTTTTAGCGCAAGTAATTATGAAAACATAATTGATTTAATCACTAACTCTAATTTAAAACAAAAATACAATAAACTTCAATTAAATGAATTTTGGTTAAGTTTAACAGAAGAATATTCCAACTTGTCCAAACTAGCTATTCATGTTTTACTTTCTTTCACAACTACATATTTGTGCGAGGCTACATTTTCATATTACGCTGCAACAAAATCGAAGTACAGAAACCGACTGAATGCAACACCAGACATAAGGATTTAGCTTTGATATAAAAAAAATATGTAATGCAAAGAATCAAAAACACCGCAGTTATTAATAATAAAAATGATTTTTTTTTACTTATTCATTTAATTATTTTTATGTATTTCGTATATGTGTAATTGAATTTCAGAAAAATATATTGTTTATTTTGTTTGTAACTCTTATATATATAAATATGTATATTTTTAAATACACAAACTTATAGCTTATATAAATAAAAATGTGTTCCTCTGGAATTATTAGTTTTGAGAAGTGTTCCACGACTCGAAAAGTTTGGCAGCCGCTGATCTTGGCTATTCCTTATATTTATAAATAATTTTTATATATATATATTATGTAATAAGGATAAATGACAATTTCATGTAGAACATTAATACCTTCGTTCGTAATTGTCCTTCTTCCATAACTTTTTTTCCAAACCAATCGGTAAAGCAATAATAGCGTTTATCAAGGACATAGACCTGCAATTCTGAAATGGACGGGGAAGTAAAATAGATCTTAAGAGTAACCGCAACTAGTAAGAATTCTCCAATTACCAAAATAAAAAAAAAAACAAAAAACCAATCGGTATATAAAAGGCCCTATTTAGCTATATGTATAAAAAAAACTGATCCTACTCAGTCCGTGGATGGATACAAAATTTACATCACTTTGTACAATACCACTGTTTAAATAAAACTAATTTCTGGAAAATTAGATTAAACATGAATAAATATAATTCATTTTAACATGGTTTTAGACCTAAATCAACTCATGACAATACAAAATTCGTAAGACAAAATCTTCAATGACAAAATCCTCAAAAATAAAATCAACAACAACAAAATTTCCAATTAAGATTGTTTTCTTATTTTTTGTATCCAAGAGTGATTGTATCCATTTACTCCAAATCTAAAAAATGGATATATTTGTACTATTTTTGTGTCCACGCAAAACAAAATTTCGGCGAATTTTCTTTTATGGGGGATATGGTATTTGTTGGGGATTTTGTTTCTACGGATTCTATTTTTGATAGTTTTGTGTTTTGTCGTATGTAGGTAGGTAGTAGTGGCTGTTGACATTACATCAACACACTTAGACCGGTGAGGTCCATTGTGATCCCACGGTAATTTTCCTCGCGTAGTACCCTACTCGTTGAACGAATTTGAGCTTTTAACGAAGCGGCGGAGGTTTTTGATACCAGTGTTTTCAAGATCACCCAGCGAGTACAGAAAGAATGCTTCTAAATGGGTTTTCCTTTTATGGTAGAGACCAGGGCAGAAACAGAGTAGATGTTGGACAGTTTCATCCCCCTCCACCTCTCTACAAGTTCTGCAGAGGTCGTTTGATGAGAGTCCCAGTCTTCTGGCATGTTTACCAATCAGACAATGACCCGTAATGACCCCTACCATAGTACTAATGTCACACTTTTTCATGGTTAGTAGGTTAAGGAATCGCTTCAGGTTCAACATAGGCCAGATCTGCTTGGTGATATTGCGGTCTGGTCTAACTGACCATCTGAAGCTTTTATTGCATCATTTTGAAGCAATAAATTACAGGTGGCAAGAAGTGCACCCAGATTACTCCTTTCCGGAAGGAGTTCTAATATAGTGCCCCCTCTAGCAAGTAGATCTGACATGCAGTTACCCGGAATATCACTGTGTACGGGCACCCATCGTAATAATATGTTGAACCTATCCGCTAGTTCGTCCAAAGAACTGCGACAGGCCAACACAGTTTTTGAGTTGATAGCTACCGACTCCAGTGCTTTAATTGCGACCTGACTGTCTGTGAGTATACAGATATTTCTAACAGATAATACGCTGGATCTCAGCCGGTCTGAGGCTTCTTTTATTGCCATCACCTCCGGCTGAAATACACTACAATGTCTTGGTAGGCTGAAGGATAGACTAATATTCAGGTTTTCCGAGTAGACTCCACCACCCACTCTGTCATTCAATTTTGAACCATCAGTGTAAAGGTGTACGTGTTCCTTGTTTAGAACCGTGATACTCTTCCAACTTTCCCTAGACGGAATATAGATTTGATATGATCTCTCAAAGAAGTACCCTGTAAGAGTCATATCTAGGTTCTCTGGAATAAATTTCTTGTATTTTGTCGTACCCCAGTCCGTAGGAAATTTGTTTTGGCAGATTTCGTTCGTCTTCGTTTTGTCGGTTATCTCTACAATCGATTATTATTAATTTTAATTAGGTATTGACTATTTTAAATTTTGATTAGCCTTCTTATGAAGGGTCGTATAACAAACTAAAAATCGATTATCGATTGTGAAACAAACCTCTTAACTTCTTAACTTAACTATTTTGAGTTTGTTTTATAGCCCGCAATATATTCGATAAAATTAATTTAAATTTTCATTTAAAACGAATCTTTGTCTTGTTCTTCAACAGTGTGTTTGGCAGAAAAACAAAAAAAAAACCAGGAGTGGTTTTTTTAGCATGGTTGTAATTATTAATGATATCCTGGAATACTTTCAGTATAGCTGAAAATCACTAAAACAATATTTCAAATTTTTACTTTAATTTATTTTTTAAATGTAAAGACATCCCATTGTTTTATAAATTAACATGATACAAATTTAGTTCATATATCCTTCTGAATTTAAATACATAGTTTTTGTGTTCTTTCTTTTATGCCTTCAATAAAATATTGTCAACATTTTCATAAATTTTCTTTATAATTTGGTTTTTTTTTTTTTTGTTAATTTTTATACCAAAAGGAATGGTAAATTTCATTAATTTTTTTTTTTTGCTTTTTTTCTTATTATTTTGTCTATTTTTTGTTGTTTTTTTTTTGTAATACATAATTTCAAACCAAGAAAAAAAAATTAAATTTTTTTTTAACTTAATGGTTAATATAAATATCAGGTTTTATATCTTCTGTGCTGGACTTGTGATCAAATATTCGTTGGCCAACGAAAAAATAAATAACCACAAAAAAAAAAAATTAAAATTTGTTTTTGTTGTTTTTTTTTGTTTTTTGTTTTCCTAGATGATAATTGTAATTAAACGTCAGATGATTTTTTAATTTATTATAATGAAAAGCGATAAAAATTGCCACTGTGTCCGGAACGTTCCATTAACATTCTCCTTATTACTTCTATTATTAATGAACAGTCCATACAGTTATGTACCTATGTATGTATGTAATATATAATATATATGTATATATAAATATATATATATGTATATATATATTACTAAAAATTATATAAACACACTCTCTGTGTTTGTGTATATTGCAAAGAATAATTTCACTGGTTTTTTGCATGTTGTTGTTGTTTTTAATTTTTTAACAGTTAATTTCCATACATTTAAAGAAGGCGAACTATGTCATAATTTTTAGTCCTTGTTGAATTATTTTTTAGTTATTTTTTTTTATTTTTTGGCTACACTGAAAAGAAAAAAATCTGAATTTTTGGTAATTACCTTTCTGGTTACTGTGGTGTCCTTTTTTTCTAAAATAAAATTATTATTTTTCCTCTTTTTTTTTTTTTTTTTAATAATTTTCCATATCTATGTGTGTTTTTCTCTTCTATGCAAATTCATTTGTGAAATTCTCTACTTATGTATGTGTACAAGGTAAACAAAAAAAAAAAAAACAAAAATGAAAACAAGAAATGCTTCTAATGAGTGTGTGGTTTGGTTTCATTTCAAAAATATAACAAATAAGAAAAAACAAAAAAAAAAAAACAAGAAAAACAAAAAAAAATTGTTCGCAATAGATTTTGGTCTTGACATAGAAATTTGCCGCGACAATATTTTGAAAAAAAAAAATAACTGTTTAAAAAAAAACGGTTATTTTTGTTTTTGTTTTTTTTTTTTGTTGATATAAGGATATAACGATGGTCATGATGAGCAATTTAACAAACAAAAAAGAGAGTAAAAAAAAAAAAAAACAAATAAAATTTATTTTTGTATGTAAATAGGTAGGAGACACCACAGTATAATGTCGTCTTTAAATCTTTTGTTTATAATAAACCACATTCGTAAATTATGTACAGGGTCGATTCTATGTAAAGTCACTGTTTTATGGTTTTGTTTAGACTTTCATTAAAAAAAGATCATTTTATTAAAAAAATTTGTTGGCTGCTCAAAAATTCTGATTCCAAAGACACAAATTGATAAGTACTATGATAACAGCAGTTTTAACACACCATTTAGATTGGGTTTCAACCATTACATCAATTTTATATCTAATATGAATTCAGGATCTGTTAATGAAACTTCTAATGACAAACAAAACATATTTAAGAAAGTAGCTAATCAATATCCTTACAACATTTTATTTTAAATAATATTTTCAGGTTAATTTTGAGCTGTCATATGATTAACTTCTGATAATCAGAAAGTCCTATGTTCGAATCCCGATTAGTCCATGGGGGTTAAATTGAATTTTTATTTCATTATTCTTAACATAATAAAATTTTTTGAAAAAAAAACAAGATTTTTGGACAAGGAAGTTGGTGAAAAAGGCAAGTGCAAATATGGGAAGAAAGTTAAGAACGAAGTTTAAAAGTATAAGACGTATAAAATTGTTTGATATGATGAAGTTAGGTTTTTGACATTTGCAAAATTTTTATTATAAACGAATTTTCATAATCTATCTCCTGTCATCTGCAGATTTCAATGGCTCATGGCGGATTTAAGGAATAAGCACATTATCTGCTCAATTGAGTGATACAAATTTAATATCGTCTGAGCAAATACCATTTGATGACCATGAGATATTTATAAAAGAAGAAGTCAGATCTTGCCATAACCATCAGTAGTTTAATTTCTAAAAGAGTTATTTTCTGTTCCTGATGAGCCTTGAGCATTATATAAAAGACCAGCCAAATCTAATTTTGCTTTATTATAAAATACAATCAATACAACAATATCACAATATCTGGAATGTCGTATGCGTCTCTCTGATATCGTTGTTATGTCGTTCTTATCTCTGTATTCACATATTATTTGCCTCAGAGCTCGCATTTCTATTGTTTGGATTATATATTTAGATTTAGATGTGTCTGTGATTATCTCAATAGCATATGTGCCTATGGGTCGATTACAGCTTTCGTAGATTTCTGTTTTGTTTTCTATGTAGGATCTCCATCGCTTTGGAGAGGATCGATATTATAGATATAGGTCTGTAATTTTAATTTCAATAAGCTCTTTCAACAACTCAGAGTAATCCCATTAATGGGACGCCGCTCATAGTACTTTAAATTACTCTCCCTCAATAATAAACATTCACTAAAGCATTTTTTCGATAATTTGACTACTATGGAAATAAGAAATATTTAACATCTTCATTTGAAGTTGAAGAAAACATTGTTATAACAATTGGAATAAAATATGACCGGTTCGTTAACTATATATATCACCCTGTATTATGATTAAATTTATTTTTTTTGGCAATAATTTTAATTTTTTGTTTTTTTTTCCTTTATTATATTTTTTCTATTATTTTCATCATCTCGGCGATGAATGTCTTTCTCCTCTACTACATGAATTACGAGCATAATTCTGATATGTAAGAGTAAATTTTTTGTTTTCGTCTTTTAATTCGCGTATTTTTTATTCAAAGTATGCATACACAAATTTGACTCTACTCCTCAGGAAGAATCTTAAACCGGAGGCTTAAATAGAATTTTGTTTTTCTACTTCTTATGTATGTATTTGTAAGTGTATAGACCGGTAAGAAAAAGAATAAAATGAATAAAAAATAATGAAAAAAATAAAAAAAAACTCCCCATTGTAATTAACTTTTAAAAATAAATTGGTCGCGTATTTTTAGTCTGGTAATGAATTATAAGCGTTAATGGTAAAATGAACATTTTAATTTAATATATATGTATATGATAGGTTATATATATACTCTATTAGGTTTTTTTTTTTTTAATTTTTTCGTTTTAAAGTGGAATTTAGAGATAAGTTATTTAAAAAAATAATAAAAACAAAAAATCTAAAATGAGTGAAAAATATTTATTTATTTTTTTTGGTTTTTTAAATTTAATTAAAATATTTTTTTTTTATCGGAAAACCATTCGATTTAGTATGCGGTAATATCTGCTGTTTAAGAGTTAGATTTATTTGATTTTCAATACCTCCAATATATTGATTATATTAAATTGATTTTTTTTTATTGAATATCTAAAAATATTTTATTTTGAATACAATGGCTTCAATAAGCACAACCTAGTAACAATTAAAAATATTTAGCGGGTGCAAGATACTATTAGAGGGTGCAAGATACTATTAGAGGGTGCAAGATACTATTAGAGTGTGCAAGATACTATTACAGGATGCAAGATACTATTAGAGGGTGCAAGATACTATTAGAGGATGCAAGATACTATTAGAGGGTGCAAGATACTATTAGAGGGTGCAAGATACTATTCCATTTAGGTATAGTCCTACCCTTAATATTCTATCCTTAGAAAAGTGAGTTGGATTCATGTGGCAATTGAATCGGGTGTGTCTTGATCACTCTTTTTTTATGCTCTCTAAGCGATAAGCCTCTATTAGTTAGCTTTAAAATTTATTTCTTGTCAACATTCATCAATTGCTTTGACACAAAACTTCTTATTTTTTAAAATAGCCAATTTAGTGACTGTTTTCTTCATATATATATTTTTTTTTTCAATTTTGTGATGGCGAATCAATTTTGAATTTCAGACATCACTTCATATTTTTTGGATGTCGTCTTTGTAGACGTTTGACATTAATTTGACCATTCGTTATTGACATCGTCAGTCGACATTTTGACATTCTATTAACATGATACCGCCAGTTTCTTCGTCTACTTTGACTCCAATGGACAATATCTAAAATGTTGTATGCGTCACTGATATCGTTGTTATGTCGTTCTTATCCCTGTATTCACTATTTGCTTTAAAGCTCGCATTTATATTGATCGCATTGTCTATTTAGATTTACACGCTGGGTGGCGCAGTAGGTAGAGGACCTGCCTTTTAACCGAAAGGTCCCAGGTTCGATTCCCGACGGAGGCAAAAAATGCTTTCTGGATTTTTCGACCTGGTCCAGTACCCTTTATCATTGGGATAAAATAAATGATAAATAGTTGAGAGTTTTGGTTATCGCTAAAAATAAAAAATGGAACTATGCTATTATGAAGGCGAAGTACTCTACAATAGATATAGTTTTCCACATTTAAATTAGTCTATACCACAAAAATTCTACACAAAAAGCTATTGTATGTGATTGTGTATTCCAAATCTCTGTTTAAAAGCAGTTAGGGTGTTCATCCCATAGACTTGGAATTATATAAAAAAAAAAAAAAAAAATATGTGTCCGCGATTGTCTTAATAGCATACGTTTCTATGGACCGAATACAATTTTTGTAAATTTGTGTTTTGTTTTACACGTAAGATCTCAATCACTTTGGAGAGGATCAATATTATAGCTATAGGCCTGTAATTCTAATTTTAATAACCTCTTGCAACAACTGAGAGTAATCCCAATCCTAGATAGTAAAATTTATAGGATATAATTTATGGGAGAGAGGGAAATTTATCTGACCATCAAAAATAAATGTGTGTGTCAGATCTAAAATTAAAGGGTTATCAACTCCATATAAAAATGGGTAACCTACATTTTATAGTCAATTTACAAATAATATCTGTCATAGCGAATTGAACATCAGATGACGAGATGTAGAAAATTTCATGCAATTTCAAACGAAAAACAAACAAAACATGGGGTTAGTGAGTAAATCCACAAAAAACAAAATCCATAATGACTTTTGCCACAAAAATAAAATCAACAGAGAACGATCAAAAAAGACAAAAATCGCCGAAATAAAGAGGAGAATGTTACCAGTCTGAAAAAAAATGATATTGCCCTTTTCCAGAATATTAATAAATAATAACGGAATCAATTTATTTAAATTTTTATATTTATTTGCGGAAAAGGGCAATAGGCAATATTTCTTTTAGTACAGTTTGGTAATCCTGTCTGAGTTAAATAATAGTTTTTTCTGTGGATTTCAGTTTGTGAATTTAGTCACCAACCCCAAAATATGATCATTAAAAAAGTGTTCTATATCTCAATTGTAATTTAAAGATTCATTTCTTTGAACATATTTATATTAATTCAGCTTCATCTGGCTTTTAACTATACTTACAGTGCTTACCTGCGGATATTTGTTCTTCAATGTATTTTTGAATTACAAATTCGTTATTTTATTTAGATCATACTCGATTTTCGGATCACTTCTGCTACTTACATCTCATCCATTTTTGAATTAATTTATTTATTATTTATTAATAAAAACAACTTCATATGCAATAAAACTTCTTTAAACGGCAACAGACGTCATTTAAAAATTCTTTGAGTCTAAAATTTATTTTTAGGTGCATTTACAAAATATTTTTTTTAATAATTTAACAACCAATTTTTTTCTATTAAATTTTTAATTGTTTTTTTTTTATTATATACTCCTTCCCATTTATTATCATATCAACACTAATTTCCAATGTGATTTGAAATTAATGAATTTATATATATCTATATATTTTATTTATATATTAAAAACCACTTATCATAATGCGGATATAAATGCACACGTGTCTTGTATTATATAGTCATAATATACATTATATAATATACCTCGAAATATATATTATGTACATATAATATGTATAAAAATCCTGTAATTAATCTTAAAACTAAATTTTCCTATTTATTTCTTTACATTTGAGAAATGTTACACAATCATCAGTTATAAAAATTAACGAAATAAAAACAGAAAAAAAAAATAGAATGCAATGAGAATAAATTTGATGTGTTTACATGTTGAATTGATTTAGGTTTAAGCTCGGGTTGAAATACATTTTTGTTGTTTCATGTTAAACCCAACATTTGTGAAAGTAAATAAAACACTAGCTGATGTTAGATAATAGAAATGAAGTTTGAAGGAATTAAATCGATAGTCCCAGGTTCGATTCCCGACGAAACAAAAAAAAGTGCTTATTGGGGTTTTCGGCCGGGTTTGGTGGCCTTTCGACCTTTACTCTGTATTGGGATCAAATAAATGACAAAAAATAGTTGATAGTATATAATCTAATAACAATTTAAAATAAAATGGAGCTGTTCTATTTAAGAGGGCTAGTTGCTGACAATAGTAATAGATTTCCACATTTAATGAGTTGATAAGCCAGAAATTTGATACTCGAAAAATATTGTAGCAAGTGGAAGTAAGAACTTGCAGTATCTACCGTACTTAATTAAGCACGAAAAAGGTAATTTCAATAACTGAGACTACCTAAGCTATTGTCAAGAACATAAAAAAAGAACTTGGGTTCTAACTACTGAAATTTTAACCCTATAATTTGTATGACATATACAATTGTTGACTATTTAGTCATCGAAATCGAATATATCATCTGTCACATATAATTTACATCACAGCAAATATGATTTAGTACATTGAAAGCTAAATTAATGTCCATGCTGATTGAGAGCTATATTAATGTCTATTAATGTCCATACTGGGTAATGGATAACTAAAAATAATACTGTCAAATAATTAGACATAGTCCAAAATTACATGATGCCCTAACTGATAATTTATATCAGTTAGGCAATTAAATATTAAGACCATTAAATTACAATGCTTTAATGGTCTTAATATATTTTATATAAAACTGTTATAAAACTGTTCTAATGGCAGTTTTATATAAATTTACATATATAATGTACCTCACCGCTTCTACTGAAATCACAATAAGCCATAAGAAGAAGCCATTCTGAATTTGTAATTTGAATTTTCTTTACTTCATTTGATTTCCCTTAATCAGATTTTTCTCTCTTCAAAGATCTTGTTTTACAGATTGCAAACATTTATATGCCCTCTACAGTAAATATTATCATTTCTTGAAATATCTTCAACCCTTTCTGTAACGTTTATCCACATTTAAATTTATCATTTTACTTCGCTACAGCATTTTCATATATACATTCAGTATGATTTACTGAGCATAGTCATTCCTATGACTTACACCTTATCTAAATTAACCACTTTACTTGTACTTTACATTTTCGTCTATATGCTTGTTATGACCTACTCTAAATGGAGTTATTGTAACTTGACCTTAATCAACATTGTTACATGACATACCTTATAAAATACGACGTTCCTCTTAATATAGAATTAACCACCACCGCGAATTGAAAATTCTATTCTTTGCACAATTTCGAACCCCAAAGCATTTTCAACTTTTAGTACTGATAAAACAACCGAGAACAGACTATGGATTGTATGGTTTTTTGACGTATTCTGGTATTCAAATATAAAATGTTAAAAAACTAAGTTTTGGAAGACGTTAGGCGGACATTTTGTCCACCGTCTTCTTACGGTTGTGAAACTGTTAAAACGATTACGGTTCTATTTTACTGTTCGGGATGACTGTTATAACTACAATACAAGATTGTTTACTTATTACTAAACTTTATATTAAACTAATAAAAAAAAAAAATTGTTAAACAAAAAAAATACGAACGAGTGTAATGAGAGTAAATTTTGAGCTACAAGTTGGCATTCTTCTTCTCCAGTGCTTACTGAATCTATATACTTGTAATTTTGATTTGATTGAGGTTTAATGTCAAAAATATTAATACTATTAGGATGAATGATTTTCTTTGTTACACTATTTTTATTTCACATTACCATTTCAATACAACTTGGTAATGTGGTCCTCGGTGACCTGAAAACAATTTTGTATCCAAGTAAATTTGAATTTGTAATTGTGACTAATTCAGATAAAGTGTTTTCTATCTCTAATCTTCAAAATAAGAAACTATTGTGCTTTGTAATACAATAGGATCAACTTATGTTCAACTGTAATCCAATCGCAATTCAACTTGATTCAACTAATATGAAGTTAACTAACAAATTACAAAAAAAAAGGACTTGTCTGCATTCAAACGATTTTAGTTTTTGTCCCCGCTAAAAACGAATATTTGAATTTTTCTATTATTTTTAGACTTTTCAACATCTTTGTTAGCCAAAGACGTACAGCACTAGACATGAAAACTTGAAATATTTTGTTTTAATACATTTTTTTACACATACACACATGAATACAAATATTTAAAGTAAAATAAAAACAACAACAACAACAAAAAAGTAAATTAACAAATAAAATGAAAATTCCCAAAACCAAATCTAATCACAAAAGCTGAAAAAAAATAATAATAAAAAAAAAATTTTTTTTTGGAAAACGTATTATGCGAAAATAAATTGTTTCTGACCGACTTGAGGCCACAAAAACTCACACAATACACAACACAAGATACTCTTTCCATTTATACGATTACATATACTCAATTTGAATCGCACATCAGATAGAATTCATTTTTTTTTTTTTTGTTTTTTTCATTTACTTTTTTATTGTTTTTTTTTTTTTTTTTTTTTTTTTTTTAAGAAAACTGTATCGTAAAAAAATATCCCTTGGGCAATTTACATCAAATTTCATCAGTTTTTCTCTATTTTAACATTATATGAGTATAAGTTAGTATGTATGATTAGATGTCTGTTTATAATGCGTGTTTGTTTGTTTGTATGAATGATTTTCCTTCTTAAAAAAAAAAAAACAAAAAAAAAAAAAAAAAAAATTTTTCTATCGTATCTTAAGGTTACTTTTCTTTTGTTTTTCTTTTTGTTTATTTTGATGTTTCGAAATTGAGATGAAGTTATAAATTTTCTTCGTATTTTTATCTTTCTTCTTAACTATCATAATACATATTTACTTTAGTATGTATAGTTTTGTTGTGTTTTTTTTTTCTTTTTTTTTTTTTGTTATCCTTAAAGTCCTTATGTGATTTTTGTAGTTATACCGCATTGCATAAATAGTTGATTTGTGTTGTTTTGCTGTTATTATTTAAGATAGATTGGAAGGGCAATCTTTAGACGATAGAAAATAATTATTTTGTTGCTTTTGATTGCAAATTAATTTATTTGGGTTGTTGTCACAATTCACTTGTTAAGTATTTAAATGTAGTAAACTTTACAAATAAAGTACACTGCAATGGCTTCTACACTATATAACTAAAAAATTGTCAACTAACTACATACTTAGTTAGATTTCAATTACATACTTATAGTTAGATGGATAATATATCAACAATTACACACTTAGCTAGATGGTCAACTGATCGTTTAGTTCCTGAGACTGACTCATTAACTTTCACTATTTTTCTGATCACGGGCCAATTTTATCCAGCTGAAGGTACGAAATTGTTTCATATCCGCCAATCCCGCTGCCGGGTACATACATGGATTGATTCAGAAATTTAAATTATAGCAGTAATAGTATTCTAGTATAATACCAAATATCAGTTCAACTCAGATAAATTCAGGATAGAAATTTTTGTCTCACTTTCTACTTGAATACCATACTTCGCTGCCAGGTACATGCATCGCCTGATGCATAAATTGATATTATAGCAATAATAGCATTCGACAGGGCTTTGACCGAATACAAAGATCTATTCAATCCAGATAGATTCAGGTTCAGTTTATGGGGGAAGGACGCTCACCTTCTATTTGAATGTCATGTACATACATCGCCTAATTCAGAAATTGACATTATCACAACAATAGTATTCATCCAGGGGGTTAAACTGACCAAACGCGAAGTACAGCAGATCATCTGAAAAGATCTCGTCTTCCATAGAACATCCCACAGTTCAAAAAAGGTACAAAAAGATGTCAACCGTACACCAAAGCCTATATGAGATATCTTTAGTGTATTGAGGGGTGAATAATAATTCAATGATGACTGTATATTTTGCCTAATATATTTCTATATTATTTTCCAATAAGCGAAGTCAAGTGTACAATATTTGTGTAAGTAAAATAAAATAATTAAATTATATATAAACTGTAGATAGAAATCGGACATATGTACGGGCTCTAATACGGACTTGTTCGCATACAACAAATTTCATAAAATTTTATAAATTATAATGAAATTTCTGTTTTTGATTTACATGTGAACAATTTTTATTACTATTCTAATGCACATTTCCGAGACCATTAATTAGACAAATAATCTATTTTTTTTTTTACTTTACTCAAATGTTTAAAGGCATAATACTAAACGAATCAACTTATATGAAATAATTTTATTCCATATTTTCTTCCATCAAATTAGCTTTTTATATAATTCCAAGTCTATGGGATGTACACCCTGAATGCTTTTTACACAGAGATTGGAATACACAATTACATACAATATTCAGGATTTTTATGATATACCTGTACTACTTTTAAATGTGGAAAACTATGAACGGTATATAGCTCTTACAAGCGAATATAGATATTAAACATGACCATAAGATATTCCATACCTTTCGTATATCTTAAACTTTTTTATATTTTTTATTTTTTAAAAATTTAAATTTCCATAAATGTTTTACATTTTATACATTGTGTATGTTATATTAATTTTTAGGCTTTTTATTTTTATTATATTATGTTCATAATTTTTAATTTTTCATTATTATAAGTTTTTCAATTATATTTGCTTAATTTCTATTATCATATTGATATACCCTTATGGACTCGTAAATATTAGTGAATTAAGCAAAAATGTAAAAAAAAACCATAATGTAATATTTCAGTTGTGTAGATGTAAGTACATCTGAGCTCTGTATATAAATGTAATAAAATTCAAATGTAAATGTAAAAATTAAATTGAATAACATTGAAATTGACATTGAAAATATTTCTATACATACTTTAAAGCCAAAATATACACCTATAGAGTCTTTCTTTAGACACTGTTTTAAAATTAATTCATAAATAAGTGAAGAAAAGTCGTATGTGGCCTTCAAAAATACAAATGAGACAGCCCCACAAACAAAATTGTCTCTTGGTCGTAATTATTCAGTAAATCAGAAAATTAATCATAGCTCAGCAGATATCTTGATAAACTATATTAAACAGTTATGAGCCCAGTTTGAATAGCACACAATCCTCATGTCGCTATAAATGCTCTTAGCAACGTCTTTTGCAATACCTTTTCTTTTTTAAACAATAAATTTTTAATTTAATTATAAATAAATTATATATATATAAAAATATAAGTATGATATTGGATCACAATATAGTTTTCCGGAAATGATTGCCCAAACCACAAACTTATTTGAGTACATAATACCATCATCGCATTTGCAGTAATCAGAGAAATCAAAAGTAAAAAATAACAGTAAAAAATAAAAGTTCAATTTTTTTGTTCTTCTTCTATTTTTTCATTTCATTTCAGGATCAAAAATCAAGGATAATAATATAAAATGAAATTTTCGCTTAAAATTTGTAATACAAAATAGGAAAGTAACTCAACAAAAAAAAAAAAAAAAAAAAAAAAAAAACAATACAATACAATATAGCTATAATATAGATATTATAAAAATTACTGAATGCCACTAGCACATATTTAATAATATCAACAACAACAACAAAACTATAAATACACACGTACTTAAGTTGTACCCATTCTGTACAACTTACTGGTACAACACAGTTTATAATTTTTTTACTATTTCTTTTTTTTTCTTTCTTAGTTTTTATTTATTTTTATTTTTTTTTTCAAAAATTTTTACGACTCCCCTGAGCTTGAATGTTGTAATCATCAGTGTAGTAGCTTTCGTTTTTCGTTTTCTCCTTAAGGGATACTTCAAAATGTGTTATTTTTCATCCTTTAATACATTTTTTTTCATTCATATTGTTTATATTATGATTTCCTCTTCTATTGTGTATTTTGTATTTCTCTTAAAACAGTTATATTTTTTTATTACAGTTACATTTTATCTCCCCTAGTCCGTATTTTTAGAATTAAAAAAACTTAAATTAGATTACAAAAAAAAAAAAAACAAAAACTATGCTACGTATAGAAAAATGAAACTAAAGGGTCTAATCGTTTTGATTTTGATTGCTGCCTTGAACACAACATTGAGCCAAACATAAAGACACAAATATTTTTTTGTTTTGTTATTGTTGTTGCTTTTTTAAATTGTTAACTATATTTTTCTACTTTTTATTTTTTGTTAACTACTGTTGCGTCAAAATATGCCGAAATAAAAAAAAAAAACAAAAAATAAATAAATTTAAAAAATACAGATATATTACCGTTATAGAATTTTGTATGTCACAGTTACAATAAAAAAAAAAAAAAAAAAATAACTGTTGATAAACGGTTGATGATTGCAAGGGAAACGAAATAACATTTATACCCCATTGAAAATCACTGAACCTAAAAATCTCCAAATGTTCGAAAAATCAAAATGAGGGTGAAAAATAAAATTCCGTTTTTCATTTTTACAACGAAAAAAAAAAAAAAAACCACATATTCGAAGTGGAAAATGGTAAGTAACAGGATATTTGTTTTTACAATTATTATTCTTTCGTTTTTAGAATACATATTTTTTTTTTCTTTAAATTTTTACGTGCGTAGGTAGGTATGAATTGTTGTATATAAGAGAGAAATGCGTTTTTAATCTTATATAAAACACGTGACATAACTGTTTTTTTTTTTTTTTTTTTTTTTTTTTTTTTTACTTTTATTATTTATCTTTTTCTTCACCTTATCAAATTATCAGAAAAAAAATTATCTCTTTTTATAATACAAAAAAATTTTTGCCAAAAAAAAAGTGAGTGACTTGAAAGAATAAATATTGAAAGAGCAGAGTGAATGGAAGCAGCCATAGAATTTTTCAATGTTAAGGTATTTACATATGTACTGTCATAGCCTACCATCATCCAATCTTCATCTACCCACTACTTTTATATTTTTTAGAATTTTTTTTAAGGTAAAAGTTATTTTAAGAATAGGTAATAATGTCGACACAAACAAAACTCTTGGAATGAAAAAAAAACATTTAGAAAAAAAAAAAAACAGAAAAAAAAATAAAAACAAACAAAAGTAAAATAAAATCATCACCCTCTTTAAGTTCAAAGACTACTCAAAGAATTTTCAAGTGAAATATATTTACCGTTACAAAAACAAAAATACCGTTAAAGAAAAAAAAAAACAAAATGAAAATAAAGTGAATAAATTCTCACGCATAAAATTGTCTACGGTTGTTTTTTTTATTTTTCTGTTTTCATTTTTTTTTTTTTTATATATTTTGTTTGTGTTTTTCCTGTAAACAGAAAATAAAACCAACAACCAAAAACAAAAATAACAGTATAGTAATAACAAAATATAAGAACAAAAAAATATTACACGATATGGTCGCAAAGTGAAATGTATTTGTTGTGTTTTTTTTTTTTTTAGAAAAAATAAACCTATACCGTTATGTATTTTTGTTTCCTGTTGAATTTATATGAGTTGTTGTTTTTCTTCATCGCCATTTTAAAATTCTTCAAATTCACTTTCTATTTTAAGAGTTGGAGATGCCATTTGTTTAGTTGTGATGGTCTGAACAGTTCTTGTAAAAATAAATAGTGTGCTGACACAAAGCATTGATATTCGAAAAGGGGCTGTATTCGACGACAAGGCCGCTTTACTGTTTAACAACTATACTGAAGCCATTTTTCAAGAAGCATCAGTGAACGATTTAAATGTTAGTATAAAAAGTAAATGGCACATATATAAATAATATCAGATTATGCAAATGATGCAGTCCATATAACAGACAACCTAAGGTATTTACAACGTGTAGTCGATAAAGTCAGCCATCATAGCAAATTGTTCTACTTAAAAATGAATATCTCAAAAACTAAATTAATGATCGTAAGTAGAAAAAGAACACTTTACACTGCAGAAACAATTAGAATAAATAACCGTTCAATTGAGAGAGTCTCCACACAAAAATATTTGGCATGTTGGTTACACGAAGATAGGAGCCGTGTAAAGAAAATTAGATGCCGAATTGAAACAGAAAGAAATGCAATTCTTAAATACAAAAAAAAATGTTTGCTGTCGGGAAATGAACTTAGGCCTTCGCTTACGATCCATTAAATGATATGTTTGGTCTATACTGCTATATATGGGTTAGAAACATGGACCTTAAAAGTAAGAGAGCTCAACAAATTTGAAGTTTTCGAAATGTGGATCTACCGAAAAATGCAAAGAATGATGTGGACAGAACAAACGAAAAAATTATACGAAAAGAACTACTTCTAAGGATAAAGAAGTAAAAAACCTCCTACTTGGGGCATAAAATGGGTGGAAATAAATGCAAGGTACTTCAGTTAATAGTTGAAGGAAAAATTAAACGAAAAACAGGTATAGGAAGAAAGCATTTAACATGGTTGCGTAACATTAGAAACTAGATAAACATCAGAAATTAATTGCCGATTTAATTCATTCAGCAACGGATCGAAGCATCTATCAGGACATTGTTCCCAATATCATAATGACATACAATTATGGATATAAGGAAGATGGTCAGAGACATCGATATTTTTATGAAAACAAAAATGAAATAATCTGTTAATACTCTTGAGTCCTGATATTTTTAACTTAAAAAAATAGGAGTTCAAATTCTAAACGAATGGAAATAAACAAACAAAAAAAAACCACTTTAGTTAACATTGATGTGATAGTAAATACCCAGATTTGGCTCATATCAATAAAGCAAAACCCATCAATACCAAATATTCTATCGAAAATGTAAATATCGAAATCTATGAAATTCTAATAATTCTTGGAATCGAAATAAACAGCAAACTTTCCTTCGTGGCACGATCACATTTTTTTGTCGCGAAGCATATTGCAGAATATTTAGGATTATTAAGCAGAAGTTGGAAATACTTTATATATTCTAACATCCTATACAAGACATATACATTTAGTCTCGAATTGAATATAGCTCGCATACTTAAGCAATACTCGCAATAGCAGCCTTACAGTACCTAGATAAATTACAAAGGCGAGCCATCAAAGTTATAAACGATGGAGATGTTACACAGCACCTAACATCATTAAGTCATCGCCGTAGTCAATCCGTAATGTAGGAGCAGCCCCCTTGCTTTACAAATATTTGTTGGATAATTGTTCTGATTAAATAAAAAATATTATTCCCAAAATCATCAAGGGCATCTCTTTTTCATAAATTTGTAGTAAAGCTTTTTCGGACCAGAATTGTGATATATGAAAATTATTTCATCAACCGAACCTCTAAACTATGGAACACCCTTTCATCTTTTGTGTTTACATATAAATTAGAAGTTTTCAAGAGATGAGTGAATAAATATCTTCTACATTGTTTTTTAAATTGTATGTATACTAACTATTCTATTCTATTCTATATATTTATTTATTTATATAAAAGTAGGATTTGCAGATAAATCTATACCCCAACATTGTTGAATTTTGGAAGTGATATTATTTGATTATTTGATATATTGAATTAATTTAATTGAATTTACTTAGTATTAAATTAGTATTGGTAATGTTAATTATATAAAGTTTTATACAAAATTAGTTAAAAAAAAAAAAAAAACATAGGTCCAGGTCCTGTTCCATTTCGGAATGTACACTAAGTAATATACCAGTAACTATTTGGTATATATTTTATAAATATATTTCTATTCTATTCTGCTCTATTTTATTATATTCTATTATTTTACTACTAGGGGTCCCTGTTGAGTAATTATAATTCAAGTTGAAGCCAAATTTTAAAAAAATCAGTAATTTACGTACTGACATAGACTTCTCAAAATAAAGTACAAACCAATTCATGTTTAATAAAAAGCTTTGAGGTTAGTAAGTTTCATTTTGGACACATAAATGAAAATACACAAAATATTCCATATAGTCAGTGGCATTGAATGGATAAAACTACTAAAAATTAAATATTTTTCTAAATAAAGCTGTATATACATTTTACATATTTTTAACTAAAACCATATGATTACTACACATGACCAAAATATATAACAGTTACTTAAAAAAATGAATAGAATAAATTTGCTTTAATTATGTATAAAAATAATAAGATGTTGAAAGACACAAAATGGATATATTTTATTTAAATGTTTAAATATTATAAAACAAAATAGAAAACTTTTCAACCCGTATGCGCATTTCTGTTGTATATACAACTTATTTATATATTAGGAGTTTTTATTAAAAAGAAGCGAAACAAAATGAAAAAGTGTCTACTGCGCAAGTCCTTAAATGCTTGTCAATTATAATTATATATTATATATTTCAAAAATTTTGTTTATTTACTTACTATATCTATCCTTATTTTTAATTCTTTAAGTGGCCTAAATTCTACGAAGGCTTACACATTTAGCATTTTGTACGCGATCGAATTTCTTACACGATTAACATTTTAAATTAAAATTTGTATTTGACAATTAAAAAAATTTGTAAAAATATTTGACACCCCACGTCTCTTTTTAAATATCTATCATTTAAAATAAGGATAATACAAATGGATTTTTTAATGGTTCATATATTTGTACCGTACTTTTTTTTAATTTACAGATTAAAAATTTGTATTACTTACAATACACCCTTAAAATACACAACAAAAAAACTTAATCGCTTTCAATTTTGATTATATACTGTATGCCATTTCTGCCCCTCATATTTATTTTAAGCATATGGTAACTTCAAAATTTCAAATTGAGTAAATTGAAACACAACTAACTATTATATATATATATATATATCTATATATATATATACCAAGTAGAGGTACCAACAACTGATTTGACTGAAAAGCAACAGTTTAATGTTTTGACGTGTTACACTGCTGTTGCTTCCCATCAATTTATTCCTTCATTCACAAATTTATGACGGACGAAGGTGTATGAATTTTAAATTTATTTAATTTGGAAACAAAAAAAAAATATCAACAAAAACAAAAACATTACATTAAAATACGACATAAAAAAAATGATGAAAAAAATAAACAGAAAATGAAAAAAAAACACCCGGATTTAAATTCATTTCAGTGAGTTTCAATTCAACTGGAAAATATCCTTATTTTTGTAATATTTATGAAAATTTTCTTTAAAAAATCCAGCACAAAAAAAAAAGCAAACAGAAAAGAAAGAAAATATAAAAATAAAATTCATAAAAATTATTTTTAAGTGTATATATATATATTATATAGGTGTATGTTTAAATATATGTGTATATTTGCATATTCCAGTTGATGAATTGAAATAAGGATCAATTTTTTTGTTTTTCTTTTAGCAAATATTTTTTTTGTACACTTTTTTCGTGAAAATTTAATTAGAATAGGAAAAGTGTAGAAAAAAAAATAGTGCAGAATTGGTATAAAAGAATAGAAATTTTCAAATTAAATGAATTGAAATTAGAAAGATTTGCTATTATGTGATAATCATGGGATGTTCTGAAATATACTTCAAAAATATAGTTTATATCTAAATTTATATTAATTCGGTGAGTTATTGGGAGTTGAAGTCCAATTTCAAGATAATTTATTTAATGTAACTAACTTGTTTTATACATTTTTTGGTTCAAAGCTGTAATAGTAAAATTACATAAATTTAAGATTATTCTGATATTCCCGAAAATATGTGATGAATGAAATAAGAGAGTAGATAATAAAATTATATAATAGAACAATAGTAAGATGATATTTTAAAGCTAATACAAAAAGTAATACAAAATACAAGACAATACAAGAATAAAAATATTCAGTAAAAATCTCAATATTAAAATAATGAAGTAAAACAAAATATAATGCAAAAAATTTAAAATTAAGTAAATGAAAACAATATAAAATAATTTAATCAAATACAAAATAGAATACAATATTATAGTTAATTAATATTAATATTATTATACATTGGAAACAATTAATTAAAAAAAGAATGAAAAAATAAAATAGAGAAAGAGAAAAATATAAAAATTAAAATAAAACAAAATGTACCGCAAAAAATTTAAAGTTAAGTAAATAAACACAATATAAAATAATTTCATTAAATACAAAATAGAATACAAAATTATAGTTAATTAATATCAATATTATTATACATTAGAAACAATTAATTAAAAAAAGAAAGAAAAAATAAAATAAAGAAAGAGAAAAATAAAAAAATTCAGTAAAAATTTCAATATTAAAAAAATAAAGTAAAACAAAATGTACCGCAAAAAATTTAAAGTTAAGTAAATAAAAACAATATAAAATAATTTCATTAAATACAAAATAGAATACAAAATTATAGTTAATTAATATCAATATTATTATACATTAGAAACAATTAATTAAAAAAAGAAAGAAAAAATAAAATAAAGAAAGAGAAAAATAAAAAAATTCAGTAAAAATTTCAATATTAAAAAAATAAAGTAAAACAAAATGTACCGCAAAAATTTAAAGTTAAGTAAATAAAAACAATATAAAATAATTTCATTAAATACAAAATAGAATACAAAATTATAGTTAATTAATATCAATATTATTATACATTAGAAACAATTAATTAAAAAAAGAAAGAAAAAATAAAATAAAGAAAGAGAAAAATAAAAAAATTCAGTAAAAATTTCAATATTAAAAAAATAAAGTAAAACAAAATGTAACGCAAAAAATTTAAAGTTAAGTAAATAAAAACAATATAAAATAATTTCATTAAATACAAAATAGAATACAAAATTATCGTTAATTAATATCAATATATTATTTATTAGAAACAATTAATTAAAAAAAGAAAGAAAAAATAAAATAAAGAAAGAGAAAAATAAAAAAATTCAGTAAAAATTTCAATATTAAAAAAATAAAGTAAAACAAAATGTACCGCCAAAAATTTAAAGTTAAGTAAATAAAAGCAATATAAAATAATTTCATTAAATACAAAATAGAATACAAAATTATAGTTAATTAATATCAATATTATTATACATTAGAAACAATTAATTAAAAAAAGAAAGAAAAAATAAAATAGGGAAAGAGAAAAATTAATATGCGAGATAACAAAAATACAATTACAACAAAATAATGAAAGCCTGAGAGAAAAAAAATACTTAAATAAAACAGTTATAAAAAATTAGGTTAATTTAAACAAAATCTCAATTTGATAGTGGTCAAGATTCAATAAGTTAAATCTAAGATTTTTGATGAAAGTAACAAAAATTCTATCCGATCTTTTATTTTATTATTTTTTTTTTTGTTTTTTTTTTTAATTTTAAAACAAAATTTCTTTGAAAAATATAAAACCAAAAAAGAAATAATTAATTCATTAAAAATGGTTTATCATCTGATTTATAAGGATGTAGAGAAATATCATAAGGCATAGAAAAAGCTGGAACGCCTTCATGATATTTATGAAGAGGAAATGTATTTTCTCCAGTGACGAGTTTGGGTAAAAATAAAACTCCATAATTCATAATTCGTAAGGCTGGTTCAATTATAGCTGATTTATTATCCCCACGTAGCTTTAGGCAAATTTTCTCATGTTAAAACAACCCAATATAAATAATTTTCATTCCAAATGGCAATAAATTTGTATGTGAGGCATAGCTTTATTTCGATTTCAATTGATAAAAATGATTTCTCAACCAAGGGTGCTTGTCAATATTATTTTTACTATATGATAAACATCCACCATTTATCACATGGTAATCATCAGGACTGTTTTTTACATTTGCATAACTTCGATGTATCATTTTAAATTGTGTTGTGATACATCTTACTCCTAAAAATGCTTAATCTCTTCTTAAGCTATTTACAAAATTACTTCAAATCCAAGTTTGAATATTAGGCCCCAATTTACCAATATTTGAGCTTTGTGTAACAACTGCAACATTTTGATCTATTTTGGTTGAATATTTTCCCAGACCTTGACCTAATTTAGCATGACCAAATCGATGACCTCTAACAGAAGAAAACCTAAATTCATTTGATGGTGCTGATGCTGATGAAAAATACATTAATAGAACTGAAATCAATTTTCCTAATCTTAGTTATGCAAGTTTGTATTTTAGGTATTTTATATTTAACTAAATAAAGCATCAACACCTGTTTAAAATTTGTAATACGATTACCAGCATTAGGATGTGCTTCATGTGGTAAAGGTGGTAATCTTGGACTCAACCAAACACCTTGAGTACGATTGTGCCAATCATCTTCATATAGATTTGCTGTTATGCGCCCTGAATCATCTTTATAAACAAACATAATCATTTTCGTATGATGAGTTGAAAATGATGACGGCATATAAATTTTCAAAAGCAGTTATTTTTGGCTTATGTTTTGAAATTGATTGTAACTTTGGCGTATTTTCTTTAGATAAAATCAACATAGGTTTATCCAAACAATCCAGCAAAATACTAATATCCTAAAAGCCAACCAATAAATTTACTTGTAACGATGATTCAATTTCATCTAAGCTTTCGTCCAAAAATTTCTCGGAATGTAATGGAAAGTGGTTCATTATGAATTGGTTTCATTATGAGTTGCTGTTAAGAACAAATTGTAAGGTGCAAAATTTTTTCTATATTTCCTTTTGGAAAAACCACTGGAATATAATCATAAATATTACGTTCTATTTCTGGTTTCTTATATAGACATAATCCATCAGTTTCTGTTGATGAATTTTTACTTCATCTCTACTATACCCATCATTGTTTTCAGTTACTTTATCAGAATTTTCTTTTTTGTAAGTTGCAGTTGGTTTTGGAGTAAACCAATCTGAAAGACATATTGAAAATTTAAATATGATGTACATGGTCTAGAAACATTTATTAAGAATTAGATTACTGACCCTTAAACTGTAACAAAACCTAAGTTGGTGTGCAAGATAATCTAATCTAATAAAATAAATTTTTACCATTTTGGAATAATAACTGTCTAATAGGTCGTATATTCAGCTTTCTAAATAGTAGAAAACTAGGCGTAAATCTATTTTTCATCAGAATCAATCGAATACAATATTTTTGAGCATGATGGGACGAATCTGCCCTATGCAAAACGGATGGGGTTACAGGACATTGATGATGGAACGAATTTAGTTGAAGAAAGATTCCTTATTGTATTCCCCCAGCAGCTATTCTCTATTGTAATTTAAAGTTGAAAAAAGCAGAGTATATCATTTTTATAATTTTTACACAACAATATAAGTTTAGGTGAAAGTCACTTCTTACGAATTTTTTAAAGTATTTGTGCTAGTGAGAAGTATGCTCCGACAAGTCTAATTTACAATCAAAAACTACTTGGCCTAACTTAAAAGATATAATTATTAATCCTAAACAGTATCAATCCTAAAACATGATACACTATAGGAAGAACTTGAGGCCAAAGTGTAATATAGTGATGGTGATAATGATGATTTCGAAATTTTTAGCAGACATGTAATTGACAATTTAATTTTCACTTTGGCCGGTTACTTTTACCAAATTGCATAATTTTAGGTTTATAACAAACTTTTACAAATAAGGTCCAGGTCATAATTTATATCATAAAAAAAATCCAAGTTACTATTTTTACTGTAGTGAAATACAGTGTCATCAGTAAAGGTTGTTAAACCATTAAAATCATCACCTTTAAAATATTGCCATGATAATAAATTAATTAAAATTAGGAACAAGATTCAACACCTACTTTGATACTGACACTATCACTAAAATTTCCATTCAGTTTGACTCTGTGTTTTCTATCACTAAAATATGACTTAAGCCATTTAAATATAAATCCCCTAAATCCCGCAATTGTCAATTTTTTTACAGTAGTGAGTAGAGATAATAATTCAGTGACGTCGATAAACAGACTAGTACAACAGTTGGAATTATTTAAGTCATTATAATATACCAAATATTATTTAATTATTTAAATTTAAATACTAAAAATAATAAATTTTTAAACCTTTAAAAAAAATTATTCTCAAAACCTCCATTTTAAAAATTTTTCTCACTAACAACAAATCCTCTCACTCTCACATAAAGTAATTTTTCTCTTTGCTCAAACAACGAAAAAAAAACCGTATCTTTGATTGACATTTTAGTCAATCAAAAATTCCTAGGCTAATTTGATGTTATTTATTTTTTTTTTTTTAAATCCTTGATATTGATAGTAAATAAGAATACAACAAAATAAAATAATAATAATAATAAAAAAGCGTTCAACTACCGTTGAAAGGATAAATATTAACAACATTACAATATTTCAGTGGTTTATTTCAAATGTTGAATACAAGTACCTATGTGTTGCGGTAAAAGAATTGAATGTTCAAATTTGACTTTCAGATATAAGGTACGTATATGTATATATATATATATATAAAAAAAAAATAAACTTAAAAATGAACTGAAGAGCAAAAGTTCATTTTATATTGACTTGACATGTACATGTTGTCGTCGTCTGCACAAAAATTTACTAGAATTGAACTCTAATTTTTATTTTTATTTTATTTTATTTTTTTATTTATTATTCAAAAGTATTTTAGTATTTTTTTGTTTTTTTGTTCACATTTGAAACTACAGAAAAAGTCTTGAATTTAATTTTAATACTTTTAGAAGTGAAAAGATTTTTGTTAAGAAATTCCATAGGGAATTTTCAGTAGATTTGTTATAATTCGAAATCTGTTAAGAGCTTTGATATAAAATTTTTATAAGATGTTTTTTTCGTTTACTTTGACCTATAGCACACTTAAGGAGTTACAGGACGTTGATATAGTGGATTATGAGTCTTTCATATTTAAAAAACAATTTGAAATTTTTGGTTCTGGCAGTTTTAAATCGTAAGGTATGGATGGGATTTTAACTCCTCTAATATATTGGGTCAGCAAAACAAAACAAAAAAAGAGGAATTAGTAAACACGATTAAGGAAATTAGTAAAGAATTGATAGAATATTAAAAACAGAAACAAAAATAAAATCCATATACGGGAAAAATGGTTAAGAATCTAGTAACTTTGATTTGCCTTCCAACATGTCAAGCCAAATCAAAGAACAAAAATCAATGAGCAATATGCTCACAAGTCAAAAGTTGAAGCAATTTAAAATCTTCAATCAATTAAAAAATTATATCATAGATTTAGACTATCTTCGAACATGTAATGATAGGCTAAGTCAAAATTTTGCAATGTTAAATTATGCTGAAGAAGCATTAGTCAATTAATTTATGTCAACTAATTTCATTGTATTCTTAATTTCTACGATAACATTCTAGTGGAGGTAAATATCACTGGTTGTGTTAAGCCATATCTTATACAAGCAGAACTGAATAAATTGTACTTGACATTCAAAAGATTCCGTTTAATAATTAGTAGTTACAGTTTTAATAGTTATTCTAGCCAAATATTTGTTGTCATTATTAATTTGTTATTTCTATAGAAACCTCATGTCTAGTTGAATATTTAAAAGAAAACTCTATACGAACTTTATAACAAGAGTGTAATAAGCAAGCTATATTTGAGATTGCAGCAAATCAAAAATAATTTCCGGATATTATGGTTTATAAGCAGTTTTCAGAGGAATTTCGTAGTGAAAAGATTCAATAAAACCTCAGGAAACAGTAAATTAAGGTCTATTTAAATAAAAAAAATTTAACGGTTGGCGGAATAAAAATTGCGAAAAAAATGTTCAAAAATTCACTATTGGTGGGCTCGATAGTCGATTGGAAAAGCAATCGAGTATACTAATATAACCAAGCAATACTGTTCAAGCCCCGTTAGAACAAAAAAATTGTTCAACATCGGTCCTAGTTTAATACAATAATTTAATGAGCATATAATAATTAATAACCAATCAAAAATATTATAATATAAAATATGAACCTACCAAATAATTGCTATACAAAGTTCCATATTCCGAATGGGAAACAGGTACCTGTAGTGGGACCACAGACTTATCTGAAGTTATGTAAATAAATAAATTATATCCGCTGTTATGTAAATAAATAAATAAATTTACTATATTTAATTCCAGAACTATTTATACAGAAAATGTAAGTATACTATCCATTCTTACCAGTTCAGAACTAATCTTCCGCAGTTAGAGATTAAAAATGGTTTCTGCCAATACATTTTACTGTTTGATTTATGTTTAAAGCAAGCAAATCAAACCTATGTTACTAGATTAGATTAGATTTAAACTTTTCCGGGAGGGGATCTCTCCCCTATATCACCGCAGCCGCAAATGGGCTTATTGTGATAACCAGTATTTATTAGTTATGGAAACTAGTGTTTGAGTAATTAAGAATACCTGATTTTGTGATACCACACAGGATGTTCTTCAATCGTGTGCTGGGTAGCTTTCATTGTTCGCGGAACGCTGTTCCCAAGTGGCTAAGTCTGCTGCGAGTGAGCCCTTCGCATTCACAGAGCAGATGTTCAATAGATTCTTCCTCTATTTCGCATATTCTGCACAAGTTGTTGTCTATTAGACTCATTTTAAAAAGGTGTTTCTTTATTTGACAGTGGCCTGTTATTATCCCTGCCAGAATACGTACCTGATTCCTATTGAAACCGTTTGAAGAGTTTTGGTTTTCTTGAGCGAGCGTGTGAGCCTTTTTGCTTGACGATTTCTAGGAACATTGGCCCCAAAACCCCCAGCTTTTTGCTCTACCCAGGCTGATAATTGTATTTTCGCTGTGCTCAAGGGAATCCCACAGAACGGACTTGGCCCTATGAAGAGTGTATCCGCTGCTTTTTTTGCTAGATAATCTGTAGCTTCGTTTCCTGCTATGCCAGAATGTCCTGGTACCCAGATTATTGTGACCTTATTTGTTTTTGCCAGTGTTTTAAGTATTTCTACACAATCCCATACTAACTTTGACATGATGGTATATGAATTAATAGCTAGTATGGCTGCTTTGCTGTCCGAGAGAATGTAGATTTTACGTTTTTTGTAATTTCTTCTTAAATTCTCTGGCACACAAAGTTGTACTTTGGCTTGGAAAACTGTGTTTGTAGAGTCTGGGTTTGAATAGATATGGACCTTGAGGCTTTTTCCATACACTCCCGATCCTACTCCATTTATCTTCTTGGAGCCATCCGTATACCATATTATTGATCCTTTGTCAAAAGTGGGTGGGCAGGTTTCCCACGTCTCTCTGCTTGGCAAGATTATATTGAAAGGTTTCTCAAAAATATTTCTTGGTAAGCAGAACCCCTGTTAGTAAGTGAAGGATTACTCAATTTTTCTGAGCAGTCTATCATCATCTAGTAGGATAAGCAAAAAACTGACATCGGTAGTGAAAGGTTATAGTCCTAATTATGCTTTGATGTTATACACCTTCAATATTATTCACTCCACCTAACAGCTACTCTCAAATTTCTAATGTTTAGGAATTTAGTAAATTAATATTAAAAAATTCAAAACTTGTTATCCACGAAATAAAAAATTAAGTCAGATTAATTTGACATTGAATCATGCTTGCAGTAAGGTAATGAACTGTTGGCTCTACTTTTTAATCTAATAAACAAAAATGCAATTAGAAATGTAAACACTAACGGAATACAACGTAAATCATCTAGAATAGCACCTTATGCAGACGTCAAAAATAATAACAACAACGTTTATTTTATTTGAACCAGTCAAAGTCGAGTTCCAACGTAAAGGCAACAATAACAGAATGTAACCGTGAAGAGGTGTTATTGAATTGTATTAACGTAAAAAAGTAATACGATGTAACGACAATATAAAATTATACATCAATGATGGATTACAGATAGGTACCAAATGTTACTTTGCAAATTAGAAGGTACTGTAAAGGGAAAAAAAATGACGAACAAAATACTAAAAAATTCACTATTGGTGGGCTCGGAAGCCGAGTGGTAAAGCATTCCAGTATACTAATATAAAAGACGAACACGGTTTAAGCCTCCTTAGAACAGAAAAAGGTACTGTTATTTGCAATACTGTCTACATACATATTACAGCCACCAGTTCAGATCCACCACCCTATTTCACTTTAAAATACTATTTTATAGAAATTTTAATATTAAAAACATTTTTTTGTTATTAAAATAAATTTATATTTTTGATATTACAATTTCTATAAAATAATATTTTACAGTGAAATAGAGTGGTGTACCTAAACAATTCAAGCTAACACTATGTAAAACAATTATCCAACCTGTAGTATTATACCTATACGAGGCTTGGTCGTTGACCCTAAATAGAAATGATTGAATAATAGAATAAAAATGATAGAATAATTATGTAGAAAGCCAAAACACATACCTTGAGCTCTACTATCTATAATAATGATTATTTATTTCAGTCAGCCATACATACATTATTATCCATTTAATTTGTGAGATTGAAAAAAATTTAAATAATTTAGTCTTATTTGTTTCAGAAGACCATTCAGTTTATATTTAGTTTTCGACAAGAGATGGGTCTACTAATATATTAGGACTATGAATCCAGTCAGGACATTATTTTGACTGATTTATAGTATTTTTGGAAATTGCAAAGAATATGAATTTTTTTTTAATTTAATTTTCATAGCTCATCATTACTCATAACTCATAATATTTTGCAATATAAAATTAATTCTTTTAATTTAATTTAATTCAAATGTTTCGGGATAGCAATTATCTCTTTCATATCTCAAATTAATGTATTTACAATATTACATCAAAATTAATATACAACATCATATTTCAATTTGACTGTTGAGCACAAATTGTTAAAGTTCTAATCTACATGATAATATCCCTCAATGTGGCAATAAATCGTCGTTAATTTCCAGTTTCAACAATTCACAAGTTTTTGGTAAACGTCATCATTACATTCAAATTTTCAGACCCAAGTATATTCTACAATTTCAATCAATATGTGTCAATCAACTCTTCTAATGATAAAACGTGTGTAAAAAATACTAAGATAATTTTAAGTGTAATATAATAACTAAGAGTACCCGTAATGGGTTCAATAAGTAAGTTTATAAGTGATAATGTGAATCATTTTTTTTGTTAATTTTGTGTATGATTTAAGATAGAAATAAGTTGGCTATTACAAATAAATATAAAAAAAAAATGTCTCTTCTAATAAATTGTTTAAATTTTAACACAACATAAATATTTTCATTCAACATGACAATAAATCTTCGTTATTTTACCGATTCAATAATCCGAGAGCTTCGGCTTAGCATAATGTCCAGCCCAAATTTTCAGACTTAAATCAAATTCTTATAATTGAAATTTAATCATTTGGAACTAAAAAAAAAAATAACATTTTTTAACTATTTATTTTCTTGTTTATACCTACAATGAATTCAAAATGTGGTAAATGTTTTCGATTGTCATACAAAACAAGTCAACTAGGCTTCTTAGTTAGCACAAAAAAAAAAAAATCAAATTTAACCAAACAAAGAAAACTTTCAGTATTAAAAATCTATAAGAAAACAAAAAATAAACCAGAACACATCATCAAATAAGTAAATACAGCCGCGACATGACTATAAGAATATTTTTTGCTTCAACAAAACTTTATATTTACCAACAAGAAAAAAAAACTGATGTTCTCAGATGTCATTTACACATTCAATTTTGTACATTATGTTACCTATACAATACCTACCATACAACACAACTATTTTCAAATCATTGTTAAAACATGTTTTTCACGTACTATTTATTCTTCTAAATTTGAATATCCTTTTTAATACATACATACATATCTCTACATATTATTATATTTATTGCAGAGTAACCGATATCGCGAACAAAATTCAACTAATGGCATGTCTACCTATACAAAAGTGAATCGCTATTCAACCATAGAGAGAAAGAAAAAAAAATGTTTTGTAAATGTTTGCATTTGAGGTGTTTAAAAATCAAAATAGGAATTACTTCTATTTTTAATTTTGTTGTTGTTGTTATATTTGGAATCAAAAGTGTTTACAAATGTCGCTGAACTTATTTGAGATCATTCTTTAACTAAAAAAGGATACTAGAAAATATTGTTTTTTTTTTTTTTTTTTTTTTTTTTGTAATAAAACCGAATACCAAAATAAACAGAATAAAAAAACCAGTCTTATAATAAATAAAGAAAATATGAAAAAAAAAAAAATGAAAACTAAATTTATATTTTTCCAAGTTAGAATCGTGTTTTGGCAATAATTTCAAAGATTTACGATGTGTTCGAATTGAGAAATACAATCAAAATTAGAGATGAGAGATGTTTGAGAGCAAAAAAAAAAAAAAATTAAATTAAACTAAAATAACAAAATCAACTATGATTTTATGCCAATGGAATTATGTTATTTGTTAGTAAATCATTTGAAAAAAAAAAAAAAACAGAAAAAAACAAAAAAAATTGTGTCTCATTATGTTAGACATGAAAAATTTTTTTTTTTTTTTTCATTTCATATAATAAAAAAAATAATGAAATTGTTTTTGCGATTTAGAATATATTTTTTTTTTATACATTTCTTTCAGTAACAAATATAAATACTAAAAAGGACATACACCCATCCTACTTCATTAATGACGTAATCGTTACAAGATAATAAAATCTTAATTTAGGTATTATGTAAATGATACTAAATTGAACAATGGTGGAAACTCAACGGCATTAACCGATTTGACATCCATTTTGTATCCATTCGCTGAACGCAATTTACCTCAAAAATGTACAGCAATGCTAGCGCCATCACCAGAAAATATAATAAATACTTTTAAAAAATAAATTTTAATTAAATAATTTATTAATAAAATTTAATTTTTATAACTCAAGAATTTCCATTTTTACCCTAAGCTTCTTCACAATTCAAAAACAATAATGGCGATTTAAATTTGACAACTTTTATAAAAAAATATATATATACATTTCATTTCTCTTACAGTAGATGTCACAACATTTAACATACAAATTTTTGTTATTGTTTTTACAATATATAAAAAGTCAGATCCATGAATGTACCTACAATTGTTTAGATCCATTTTTATATATTGCGATTCATGTAATGTACCTAGAATTTTTCAGATCCATTTTTATATATCGCAATTTATGAAATGTACCTAGAATTTTTCAGATTAATTTTTATGTATCGCGATTTATGAAATGTACCTGGAATTTTTCAGATTCATTTTTATGTATCGCGGTTTATGAAATGTACCTAGAATTTTTCAGATTCATTTTTATGTATCGCGGTTTATGAAATGTACCTAGAATTTTTCAGATCAATTTTTATATATCGCAATTCATGAAATGTACCTAGAGTTTTTCAGATCCATTTTTATATATCGCAATTTATGAAATGTACCTGGAATTTTTCAGATTCATTTTTATGTATCGCGGTTTATGAAATGTACCTAGAATTTTTCAGATTCATTTTTATGTATCGCGGTTTATGAAATGTACCTAGAATTTTTCAGATCAATTTTTATATATCGCAATTCATGAAATGTACCTAGAGTTTTTCAGATCCATTTTTATATATCGCAATTTATGAAATGTACCTGGAATTTTTTAGATTCATTTTTATGTATCGCGGTTTATGAAATGTACCTAGAATTTTTCAGATTCATTTTTATGTATCGCGGTTTATGAAATGTACCTAGAATTTTTCAGATTCATTTTTATGTATCGCGGTTTATGAAATGTACCAAGAATTTTTCAGATCCATTTTTATATATCGCAATTTATGAAATGTACCTAGAATTTTTCAGATCCATTTTTATGTATCGCGGTTTATGAAATGTACCTAGAATTTTTCAGATTAATTTTTATGTATCGCGATTTATGAAATGTACCTGGAATTTTTCAGATTCATTTTTATATATCGCGATCCAAGAAATGTACCTAGAATTTTTCAGATCCATTTTTATATATCGCGATTTATGAAATGTATATATCGTGATCCATGAAATGTACCTACAATTTTTCAGATCCATTTTTATATATCGCGATTTATGAAATGTATATATCGTGATCCATGAAATGTACTTAGAGTTTTTCAGATACATTTTTATGTATCGCGATTTATGAAATGTACCAATCGCGATCAATGAAATGTACCTAGAGTTTTTCAGATCCATTTTTATATATCGCGATTTATGAAATGTACCTAGAGTTTTTCAGATCCATTTTTATATATCGCAATTTATGAAATGTACCTAGAATTTTTCAGATTAATTTTTATGTATCGCGATTTATGAAATGTACCTGGAATTTTTTAGATTCATTTTTATGTATCGCGGTTTATGAAATGTACCTAGAATTTTTCAGATTCATTTTTATGTATCGCGGTTTATGAAATGTACCAAGAATTTTTCAGATCCATTTTTATATATCGCAATTCATGAAATGTACCTAGAGTTTTTCAGATCCATTTTTATATATCGCAGTTTATGAAATGTACCTAGAATTTTTCAGATCCATTTTTATATATCGCAGTTTATGAAATGTACCTAGAATTTTTCAGATCCATTTTTATATATCGCGATTTATGAAATGTATATATCGTGATCCATGAAATGTACTTAGAGTTTTTCAGATACATTTTTATGTATCGCGATTTATGAAATGTACCTAACATTTTTCAGATCCATTTTTATATATCGCAATTTATGAAATGTACCTAGAATTTTTCAGATCCATTTTTATATATCGCGATCCATGAAATGTACGTAGAATTTTTCAGATCCATTTCTATATATGGCGGTGGTACATTTACCACACCGTTCAATCGACAGATCAACGAATTTTTGAATTAAAGATCCACCGGTTAATACCACTGAACGCACTAATTGTTGTTGTAAGCAATATAATCAGTAGACAAACTCAAATTTCAAAATTTTATTATTATTAAATAACTATAGAAAAATTAGCCGAAGTTATCGGTGGTCAAACACAAATTGTATAAAATTCACTTTAATAAAGTTTTATTTATAAAATCAATTTTAAAAAAATATAATTTTAGTGTTTTTCTAGTATGTAGAAAATTCTATCTAGTATCTATAAAATTGCATAACAGATATCCGAACATATGCTGGGTCCAATTCAAAATCTTTAGTTGGTTTGAATTTAATTTTATGGTACCATTGTATAGCTTTGGTTGATTGAAATTACGTAGAAACAATATATTTGTAATATTATAAGCTCCTACTTTTAAGTCCGGGTAGTGAGGAAAAAATGTCACAACCCTGTAAAATTCAACAAATTTAGAAATTTCGTTAAATAATTGACAGTTTCATTTTAATTTTCATTTTACA
Source organism: Argyra leucocephala (assembly GCA_963942445.1). NCBI lineage: Eukaryota > Metazoa > Arthropoda > Insecta > Diptera > Dolichopodidae > Argyra > Argyra leucocephala. Next base: position 14,737,977 of record OZ012679.1, on the reverse strand, counting down.
AAGAATGCAATAAAAAATATTAACTGTTATATTCTAACTAATGCTCCATGATGATATGTGAAAAATAAAAACTTAGACAAAGACTTTTAAACTATTTGACTATCATAATGGGGGGGGGGGGAGTTTTCAAATCAGTTCCTATTTATTATTAATAATTGGATGCGCTATACTTCCATTACAGATTGATTCATGTTGTAAAGCTTATATTTACGAATGCAATAGTTGTCAAGTTGTATTTGATTAACTATAGACATGATTTATATTTGAAATATTTGATTGTTGTACATTGATTTTAAGCTTTAAAATTGGATTGCTTAATTTGACTAATAAGTTGACATTGGCAATAACTTTAATATTGTATTTGATTAATATTAGATTTGTACAAAGAATTACAAGTGAAAGTTTAAACTTAGATTACTTAATAATAAACGTGGCGTTATATCTGAGTAATATTATGAATTAAGAATATGCTTCCCCTTATCTGGATGCCATCGTATGCTAAACACATAAAAAGAATTTAATCAATTCAAAAAAATACGGTTAAATGTTACCTACCTAAATTTAATTGCCACCTTAATTTTAAATCATTGATATTCAAACTATGTATTGTGATCTAGACATAATATTGCCTCAGTAATGTGTTCTTATTCTTATGATGTTTTATCAGCTAGAATTATTAAATTTAAATAATTTATACCTATGCTCCAATGCGCAATGTACAATAGATTTTTATATCTCTAATCTCAACGAACTAAATATGGTAACTCTGAGTTTATAGTTAAGTCATAACGCCTATTTAATACCTGTTCATGCGTGATAGATTTTCATTATACTAGAGAACTATTTAAGAGAAAATAGATTAGTTATTTTATAATTATTTAAAACTAAAATCAAATAAATATTTTAATAATACTTGTATTGCCGAAATAAATATATGTAGTTGAATACTTGACGTGCAAATTACAACACTGCAAAGAATATATTAAAAACAAGACGATTATGAACCGGAAATTAGATTTAAATAAAAGATAGATAGCTCATACGAAAAAAATGGTCTTCCCCTCAGCAAGCCGATCAAAAAAGAGATTTCCAGAATCGGTGGAAAACATGAATTGAGCTTATAAAGCCTTACAATCCCAATATATGCAAACTTCTTGATAGCCGTGATGTATGAAGAAGCTTGCTTAGAGTAAAACTATGTGTAAAACCGTGAAACATGAAGGGCAGCATCACTCATCATGCTCATCCCTACACCATTTGGAATCCCTAGATGACAAAAGACAAGTTATGGAAATTCTTTTATAACATCAACATCCCGAATGTCCATCTATGTGTTCCCAAAACATGACAAATTCTATATTTATGACCTAAATAAATTCAGGACAAACATTAACACCTTCGTTAATAATTCGTAATTGTTCTCCTTCCCTTTTACCATCCTCCTTTCCTAATTTTCAATTTCCAACCCTAGCCAAACGTACCAATCGGTATAAAAAGTCCCCATCTAGTGTTTTGGCAATGTATACAAAACAAAAACCGGATTGAGTGAAATATAAAAATTTTTAAACATAAAGTTAACAAAAAATAATAATTAAAAAAATATGACTAGGTAAAATAGAAAATAAAGCAGCCAAATTCGAAAGTAACGGAACCGACATCGGTGTCATGGTATGAAACTTTACATACTAACAACAAAATTTATACAAAAGAAAACAATTCAATGTGTTCGAGACTAATCCGAACTACCATCAATTGGAATCGGGACGAATTGCATATTCCAAAAGTATACAAAAATTTAAAAAATAAAACAAAAAAAATATTTTAACTAAGCTTTAATAAAAATACTTACCTTAACTAAAAAAAATTAATTTAAATCGAAAAAATACTATACTAATCAAGAAAGCATTAATCAAGCAAGAAAACTTATATAAATATATACAAAAAAAGACTTGTGAAAAACTTATTCCACTCAAACGACACACAAAAGGAAAGCATTAATCGCAATTTCGAATGTATTTAATGGAATATGAATCTATACATTCCGGAACACATAGCTATAAAACTACATACATATTAATATTCTATTCTATTCATCAAGTTGGTTCCTGCACTTTTTAGAAATAATTTCCAACAATTACTCAAAATATTATAATTTTATTTTAATTTAGTATTTCAGAGCTAATTTCCAACTTCATAGCATTTTAGCGAAAAATGAAATCTTCAATTTTAAAAATAATTTTTATTCTAAGAAATATTTCTTATCATTTAAAAATCCCATTTGAATTTACAAAACGGATGCAATTATTTAAAATTATGAAAAAAAAAAAAAAAAAAATAAAAAAAAAACTGATTTCAATTGAAATGAAATTTTCTTAAGAAATTGAAATAAAATTTCCCATGTCATGCCAAAATTAAAAAAAAAAAAAAAAAATTTTTAATAATTATAATGGGCTTTTTAAAAGGATAATTTCATGTCACCTTGTAATTTCTTCTATTTAAAATGTTAAAAAAAAAAAAAAATACTTAATACTTTTCTTTTCATATTGAATTAGCAATACAACACCATATACCAACACATTCTTCTATACCTAGTATACATACCTGTCTATCTAACAACTAAAGAAAGTACGTACCATTTTCAACGTGTTAACATATTTGACAGTAACATAAGTAAAAAAAGAATTATAGCATTTCCTTTTTAAAATTGTTTTTCTTTTTTTTTTTCTTCTTATTTTTTTTTCGTTTTGTTCTCAATAGAATTTTAGTAGTCAACTCTTTCAAAAAATGTAGTTTTTGTTTTTTTTTTTTTTTTTTTTTTTGACTACAACATAACTTTAACATTAAAAATAATAAAGCTATTTAAAATGTTTTACACAACGGCATAAAAAAAAAAAAAACAAAACAAAACAATAAAACAAAAAAAAATTTTTTTTTTTAAATGGATCAACCCTTTTAAAATCACCTGCCGGAAACATGCTACTGCAACATGTACATGATAATCTTATGTTTTGTACTCACTTTTCTTACAAAAACAAAAAACCAAAAAAAGTAACGATGAAAACTTGTTCATGTTATTCTCGGTAGCATCTTCAGTACTACCTACTGTTTTAATACATACAATGTTCTGAAAAACCAGCAAAAAAAAAAAATAAAAACAATAGCAAACAAAAATAAATAAAATTCATTTTATGAGTGTTCTTTTGAGACGCACCCATATCACGAACTTTAAATGTGTTGAAAAGATTATTGTGGAAAATTTTTACTTAAAATAATTTTTCTATTTTAATTTTTTATTTTATTATAATTACAACAATTTTACAGAGTGTGCCCGGTACATTGAATAATAAGTCCCAGAGATGATTGTGGGACGTTAAAATAAACCAAAAATATGTTTGGCTATAGAAGTGATGCTATTTTTGATCCTTTTAGGATATGTAAAGCAGTAAAAAGTGAAAATTTTGTTTTGTTTTTATAACTCACATATTGATTTATTTTTAATTTATATATGAGTACTAAAACTAACTAACTACAATTAAACTAGGACGAATGTAGTCTTATACTAATAAACCTGGTGATTAGTTTCAGTAGGGTTGTAGGGTTGATGAATGAAACACTAATTTCATTTAAATATATATATAGTATAATATATATAGTATAATATAGGGTTTTATACTTTAATTGGTTTGGTAATGCGCTGGAGGTGGACTTGCATCAATTAACTGTAATTATTTCTAATTAATTATTTATTTTTCAAATTTATTACTTACAGCAAATCTTATTTCCTACCTGATGTAGCTCTAAATGCTTTAATGATAAAAATACATTATACATTGCAGAAAATACTACAAAGTTGAGCACACCCAGTATATTTTACAGTGTTTTTAATAAAATAATTGGACATTGAATTATCGCTAGGACAATAGAAAACAAATTTTTATATAAAAAAATTAATTATAGTTTATTTTAATAAAATAATAAACAACTTTAATAAAACTAAATATTAAAATATCATTACAGAATTCGTTGTGGGGTTTCGTGCGTTCAATGTTCGAGAAAATGGTGTAGAAAAACTAATTAAACTAAAAATAAAAATATTTTTCTTCATCCAATCGAAAGTTTTAAAGAGAAGTTATGGAGTATTTCCAAAAATGACTATAATAATATTATATAACTTCTGAAGCTTATATCGAAACGTTAAAAAACCGCCTGTGAGTTATAAAAACCAATTAAAATTATTTACAAAATAAAACTAATAAAATAAGATTAAATACATAACATCAAAAAATCGTATAAGCTATATTACCACTCATTTTATATATTCAAGTTCAAATCTAAAATAACGACTTATCAAAATATTCGTAACACATGGTATACTTATAATTAGATAAGGTCGGATCAAGAAACATTTTGTATATTCGAAAAAGAGAAAAATTTTAATTTTAATTGAAGAAATATTTCATCCATTTAACACTACTGAAAATAGTCAGAAAGTATTGTAGCAACTACCTATAGACAACTCATGACCGGTTTGACCTTTAAATGTTTCTATAAAAGATATCGAGACTTTGAAAACCCATCTGTGAGTTATAAAACTCAATCAAAAGCACACAATAATACTAATAAAATAAAAATAAGTTAATAATATTAATGAAATCTGAAATATATACCGCTTAGCTTATACGTTAAATTTCGAATATTACAATTAGTAATATATAATCAACATGGATAAGATGAGTCAGTTAAAATATTTAAAGATAAGTCTGTAAGATAAAAATCGTTATGAATACTTATTTTGTAATTGCACGATCATCTTAAAATTTTCCATTGTTGTTTCAAGGTTGGAGAATATCATCGAAAGGCTCAAACCCACTTAAAACTATCTATCTATCTATCGAATCAAAAACCCATCAAATATAACTAACTAATAACTTTTACCAAGAATAAGCTAAGAGAACAATCAGAAAATGAGCCTACGCTAACGTGTGGATACATAAGGAAAATACACTAATTTAGGACTTAGTATTACCGCACTAAAGACTAAGTTGGTATACAAAAATGTGAATAATGCTTGAATCTAAATTATTCAAACTAGAGAGTAGTAGAGGGTATTGTAGCTTTTAAATAACGCTAAATATCTAGATATGATTCTTGATTCTACTCTAAATTAAAATTGATTATCCCGGATAGACTAAAAAAACTAACAAAAGCTATATTTGGTTCTAAAAAGAATTGTGGCACCAGCTCAAAAATAACTTACTGGTTTTATACCTGCGTCGTAACGTAGCTAGATTTATACTGACACATGAACCGCTTTTTAAAACTCTGGAAGTAAATGATAATTTCTAAATGTAATAAAATTATAAAAATGAGCTGCATGAGTATTTGCGGCCTATCTATAGGAATGCAAACTATTTTAGATTTACTCCTTCTCGATAGACTTATTATAGTCGTCATGTTTTGCTGGTTAATAAAAAAAAAATTTTAATTCACTTATTTTTGCCGACTGACTGTATTAATGTCAAACATGTACTTAAACATTGATACCTATGTATTCTATTTGCATTATTCCTGATATTATACCATTGATCGCCGCTTTTTACTTTCTTTGTTTGGGACAAATGGAACCGATGCTGAACTTTTAATCAATGTGGAATAACCATTTCTTGATATAGCAATATGAATCGAGACGTCACAAACTCGTAATAAAAACAGCAGTCAAAAATATCCCATGGATTAGAGAAAATGGTTTTCTACAAGATAGCAATTTCGATCATTGTGATTTCTACAGTAATTAATAATTGGTGGTATGACTGATAACCATACGAATTATAAAATAGACAATTCCATTTGCAAACAAAAATTGTCCATCTTATGAGTGAATTTTATAGTTAACAACTAGACTTGATTTAGCAATTTACAGATGGTTCATTGGTTCATGAACAGATTGGTCACCTAAAATTTTATTAAAAGGCTAAATTTAAGAAAATCTATCTGATGATCAAACTATATAGTAAACGTTTTTAAGTAAAAGTACTAGTAAAAGCCCAAGATACGAAAATTATGCTATCATTAGACTAATTTACAGCTATACTATCCAATTATACCATCTATAGTTACTGTTAAATGAAAAAAGGTAATTTCTAACGATTCTGTACATTTTAAGCTATCTACGCAGGCACTACAAGACACTATTCACTACACTTCTCTTTTATGGCAAGCCAAAATTTCTAATGATTTTGCTCATTTTGAGTCGTCTATATAGGCACTACAAAGCACCTCACTGCATTCCTTTTATACCAAGTCACAATTTCTCCATGTTGAGTCGTCTACATAGGTGTCGCAAAGCATTACACTACAATTATTTTATACAAAGTTACAATTTCTAAGCATTTTGTGCATGTTGGGTCATCTACGCAGGCGTTATAAGACACTACACTACAATTCTTTTATACCAAGCCAAAATTTCTATTGATTTTGCTAATTTTGAGTCGTCTACATAGGCACTGAAAAGCACCTCACTGCATTCCTTTTATACCAAGTCACAATTTCTATATGTTGAATCGTCTACGACAGGCGTCACAAAGCATTACACTACCAATTTTTTTATACCAAGCTATAATTTCTAATGATTTTGTTTATGTTGAGTCATCTACGCAGGCGTTATAAGACACTACACTACAATTCTTTTATACCAAATTACAATTTCTAAACATTTTATACATGTTGGATCGTCTACACAGGCCCTAAATGACACTATACTACTATTCTTTAATACTAAGTCACAATTTCTAATGATTTTGTTGATTTTGTTGTCAACACAACCAATACAAAATACTACACTACACGTTTTTTATACCAAGTTGAAACTTCCAGCCATTTTGTCTATACTGCCTCATCTATATAGACACCATCAGGCAGAACAGTACAATCATATTATACCAAATCCCAATTTCTAATGGTTTTGTCAATTTTAATTTGTCTTACAAAATTTTGATAGCCAATTAAATTTAATAATTTATAATTTATAACATGTTAACACAGACGAATTTCATTCAATGCAATACAAATTTAATAATAAATTTCAAATGTTCATAATACACCTTCAATGTTTGAATATTTCTACAAAAGAGATTCAGATTCAATATTATTTCCGACCTGATTCATTCATTTCCGGCCAGATTCATTTCCGACCTTATTAACTTTTTTTTGTTTTGTTTTTGTTTTAAGAAATATTTTAACTTTTCACTTCAACACTTCGGTTATTTTTAATTCATTGGAAAATCTAAACTTTTTTTTTTTTTATTTTTGTTTATTTCTATACATAAAAATTAAATGCAAAGTTTATTTTTGTAATAATGTAATACAATTTAATAACATTTCAGATTAAAACTACATTTAATATCAAATATTTGTTTTTTTTATTTTTTGTATTCATTTATTTACTCAAATGAGCTCAATTGCTCGTACAATAAGTACTGAAGTGTTTTTAGTTTTTACAATTTTACTTATAACGACATTGACATCATCGCCAGATCACAACGGGCGGTCGTCGAGGCCTTTACCCAGATTGAAGAAAAAGCGAAACGAATGGGTCTCAAAGTAAATGAGGATAAGACAAAATATATGTTGTCGACAAATAAAAAGACCTCTCAACATCATATTGGTCAAAACATCACTGTCGGCACATATAATTTCGAGGTAGTTGAGGAGTTTACCTACCTTGGAACCAGTGTTAATCCCACAAACAACATCAATGTGGAGGTACGGCGAAGAATAACCCTTGCAAACCGTTGCTGCTTCGGTTTGTCAAAACATCTCGGGTCAAAGCTCCTCTCTCGAAACACCAAAGTACAAATCTACAAAACGCTCATACTCCTGGTTTTGCTTTACGGATCAGAATCATGGACACTGCCTAAGGCAAGTGAGCATGCACTTGGTGTCTTCGAGAAGAAAATTCTTCGTCGGATATATGGTCCTGAAAACGACGATGGGGTCTGGAGGAGAAGATATAATGCCGAACTCTATGAGCTGTTCAATGAGGTGAACGTAGTCACAAAAATTAAAGTCAAGAGACTACAGTGGCTCGGACACCTAGAGCGGATGGACGAAAATGCTCCAGCTCCAATGCTCCAGAGAATCTTCGATTCCAGACCCGAAGGTACAAGACGTCGGGGCAGACCAAACCTTCGTTGGAGAGACGAAATATCGGCGGATTTAAAGCAATTTCGAATCTTCAACTGGAGAGAATCCGCCCGTGACCGGCAAAAATGGAGGATGTTGATGAGTCAGGCTCAGGACCTACATGGTCTGTTGGCCACCTAAGTAAGTAAGTACTTATAACTAATTAAGTTTTATTTCTTTTTCTTAGTATTCAAATATTTATTCAAACTACTGTAATAGTGTACTAAAAAACACCTTTAAATCCCTCATCTAATTAGAATATTATCAATACTCACATTTTAAATTCTAGAAAAATTATCTAAGACTTCTTGAAATGTTACATCGAATCTATACCTCTAACTACCTTTAATTTTATAATTTTATTATAATAAAAAAAAAAATTTGAATAATAAAAATATAACAAAATGTAGAAATACGTAAATCTAGTAAAATGTGTATAATGCAAAAGAAATTATTAAAATACAGAACATTTTAAGGACATGCATTTAAAACCAAAATTCAATACGAATACAAATACAAAAAAAAAACTGTTTTAAGTAAAACGAAACGGCCCACCAGGAAAATTACATTCAAAATCCATTTTTTTAACATTTCTAGGATTTCTTATTTTGTTCTTCGACAAAAAAAAAAAACAAAACAAAACAAAATAAATGAAAATGAATGAATAGAGGATTTCCAATTTTAGCATGTAAGAAGAATTTTTTTTCCTTATATTTTTTTTTTCTGTTTTGTGTAAAAGTTTTATTCCTTAAAAATATTGTCTTCATGTTTTTTTGCATCTGAACATTACTTTGGTGTAATCATAGAACATGCACATTTATTTTTTCCTTATATTATAACAGAATACAATGGGTGACACGTTCTTGTAAGGAATAAAATTTAGGAACAAAAAAAAAAATTATTTTCATGTTAATAAAAAACAACAACAAAAAAAAATCACTTTTTTAAGCCTTTTTAACATGTTGAATTATTTTATATTTCAAAATTTATATTAAAAAATACCTTAGAATTATACCTGAATTTTTGGGAACGTGTTAAGGCGGAGTATTTTGAAAGAGATAAATATAATTTTTAAATTATGTTCTTTTTTTTTTTAAGTAATATTTTATGGTTATTTTATTTTTATCCAATTAAAAGACAGTAACAGTATGTGGAAAAAGAACATTGAATGAGTATACGGAATAATTGGTAGAAATGGGGAAGTTTTTTTTATTTAATAAAATTTATTAACAAAAGTTTTGACTTTAAAAATCAAAATGGAATGAGGACTTTTTTTTTATTACTTTTTTCTTTTATATAAAATATGGAACTCTAATAATATATCTCCACTAGTGAATCCCCTGTGCAATTGCACAGAAGTAGTTCTTTCAAACACAATTTTATGTAAAAAGAAATATTTGTTTTGGTATAATTGTAGTTGTTTTCTGAATCGCTTGATTATTGAATATATATTTAATGAAATTAAGTTATAATACCTAATACTTTATGAAGAAATTAATACTAATTTCATAATATAACTTAACACAATAAAATCCCATTACTCTCAACACGTAGTAGATCGATGTATTTTAATTCGTTTATAGTCAAAAACGTTTGTAGACACAATTCTGTTATAGCAATAGTCAACAATTTGTTTGAAAGAAAGTAAATAAACTTCATAAGTTCATACAATCGCTTTCGTTTATACATTAAAATATAACGCCAATTTTTTCAATAAAACAAAAAAATAAGGCAAAAATGAATAGTTTTATTAAAAAACTGATTTATATATGGTTTTTTTTCTGTTCTTTATTAAAAATGTGTGTATTTTGTGATTACATAACAGAATTGCTATTTATCAATAAAATATAATTTAAAATTGTTATTCGAAAGATATTTTATTGAATAGGATTTTGTTTGATAAAGATTGAATTTTTTTTTTACTACCCCACAAAACGGTTATTGTCAAAAATATTACTGAAATTTAGCGACTGACTATAACCGTGTTTTACTGTATATATTTTTTTTTAATGATAGCAGAAGCAAATGAACTAACTTTTATTATATAATTTTTGAAGAGTATGATCTGATCTAATTTTTTTTTTTCTGGTTTCGCTTTCAATTTTTGTGTGTGTTTTTGTTTCTGTACTTTTTTCTATAAGTTTGTGTGTTTATTTAAAATGACAGAATTTGTATGAAGCCTTTTTAAAAATTTTCCTTAATTGAAATTTCTTTTAGAGTATAGATGACGCTCAACTTGGAAATAACCGTCACTATTTGGTGTAAATATTTGAAATGTTATAAGTATTTAGCACCAAGAACTTGCTAAATTTTTACCGGAGATTGATGTTATTTTTCGTGTTCAAAATTTCTGAACTCTCATTTCATGAAAGTCACCACAATACACTTGGACTCTCCTTCTACAATCTATAGTATATTAAGAAAAAAAAAAATACTAAAAAGAGTATACTGCAATACGATCATTTGAAAATTAAAGTTTTAAAAAAATATTTATCATAAAAAAAACATAAATCACACTCGTTGAACTACTGATGCAGATTTCAGGCAGAATAAAAACAAGTAAAATTAATTTCTTTAGTCGTTAAGTCGTTAAAAACCTATGCAATAGAATACAGCATTTAGTACCGAATGAAGTTGCCGTTAAAAGTTTGGTGTGCAACAGCTTTCTATAGTTCGATAAGCCACCGCATTAGCATAGCTCATTACTTTTATGCAGTCATCAAAACTTTACCAAAGTGTGAATCGCGATAGTCTATTGGGAACGACTTTTTTCTAAAATAGAAAAAACTCTATTGGGTTTAATCGCGGATGCTATTCTTTGCGGACACGGGAAGGGCTTTTTCACTTTCTTTATTAGAATTTTAAAGTCGACGACATTTTGTTGATAGACATTAACGGAAATAGTAGAAATGAAGAATAAACAAGTTTCAATTTTATTTTAATTTTATGTTTTTTAATGTTTGTTGTTTTTATTTTAAGAAAAAGTTTTAGTAATAAAAAAAAGACAATTAAAGAAAATTGTGAGTTTGATGAAAAATAACACACAAATTGGAAAAGATGCCTCCAAAAACCTCTTCATCAAAAAAATCGCTCAAAATCAAACCCATTTTCACAATTATTTATTTAAAATAATCGCAAATTAAAAAACAAAACGCCAAAATATTTAGCCACAAAACTTCAAAAAAAAAATATCAAAGTAAAATGAATTTACGAAGAATTTATATTTTTAACATCAAATATTATGAAGTACATGTAGAGACGCCTTTGATAAATCTATTAGCTTCAATAGACATCCGCGATATGAACTGTTTTTTGATAGACTTTTTCTAACCTTTTTTATAGAATTTCAATAGACATCTGCGATTGATCTTCAAATAACCAAATGAAACCGTGTCAAACATTCGTAAAATTTCGGTTCATTTTCATTTTCTGTAATCTGTTTATCACTTTCTTTGAAAATTTCATATCAAGCTATGATTCTAAAGTTTATTTTTGTAGTTTTGATAGTTCCATTTGCGTCTTAGTAGCCGTTTTCACGTCTGAAAAACTTAATATAAATGATGTTGGTTCATCCACTCTCTTTCTGATTTTGATCAACGATTTACTCCAAACAACAATCAATCCAATCCACAGTTTTTCTGATGACAATACTCGGGTGACGCCTTCGATTTTCTCTGAAAATCTAATACTACAACATTGCCGAAGTCTGCAATCGAAGACAAATAATGGTTAACATGATTGGCCCTGATTTGACTAAAATTGCTGATGGCGGCAAAAAATACAGAGTTGAGTTTAATTCGTAAAAACTCGGGCATTAAAACGTCTAAACGAGGAAGTGAACACTATCCAAAAATTGGATTTAATGCAAGACAGAAACGAAGTGAGGGAAGATTAATGAAAGAGGAAAGTGAAGGTACAAAAATAGGTAATAATTTATGGATATATGGTATGATATAAAAATAAAATATAAGTTAACTGTTATACAAACATAATTGGCTTGTATGATATTGTCTAATTCTATGTAATTATAATAATAATGACAGTACCTCTCCTGCATTTATATTTCTATCCTAGAAGAATTAATTTGTACTTTTAGCACTTCATGATTATATTCATTTATATAAATCTGACTCTAATTGAGTAATTTTAAATCTCAATACCCTTAATAAAATAATGTTTTAGCATTCTTTATAGAACCAGTAAATTCCAGATTACGTTCCGATTTAGATATCTAACAAGATGTCTAACTAATATTTTCTAAATAAAGTAGATTATTAAGTCATCAAGGCATTCAAAATAAATTTTTTTTGATTTAACTCCGACTAATTGGTTAGATATCTTGGTTGATCAAATTCGTACGAAGTCTACCATTTAAAGGCAGAATTTCGTTAATAAGATATCTAATTTACTAATCAAAATTAAGTCGAAAATTCATTTATTACTTGACGCTATAATACCCCATTAATAAAAATGGGATTATTATGATTAGTATTGTATTTATTTAATTTAACTTAGTTTAAGACAAATTGAATTTTTGATATTATTCAATATGCAAAAGCTATACTGAAAATTTTCAATTTTACAACTTAACCAACTCATCTATTTTGACCACATATATTTAAACAATTCAATCGGTTAAAAATAACTTTTTTATTAAAATATTTATGACAGTAGTTATAATTATAAATACCTACCCTTGTAATATAAATAACAACAATATATAAAATAAAAATAAAATCCTTTTTAAATACTTAAAACCAATTTAAATTTCTTGATTTCAAGAAATAAAAATAAAAAACACAACAAAATAATAAAAATATATAAAAAAAAGTCATATAAAAACAGGATTTTCCTCAACAAATTAAATTTAAATGTTAATTTGAAAAGGTCAAAATCCCGTCAACTATATGTAAACTGGAAGTTAATTTAAATTTTTTTTTTTATTTTTATGTAATTTTTTTTTTTGGAAATGTCACTCTTTGTAATAAATACGTACATCACCTTATATCCTTTTTGCTTTTTATTTTCTTTATTTGTGTATCTTTACGGTAATTTTATTTTTAGTTTCTTCTTCCTGTTTTGTTCTTATTTTTTTTTTTTTTTTATTTATATATTTTTCTACTTTTAATTAAGTCCCTAATTTATTTTATGTCGTTATTTTTTTCTCTACTTTTCTTTCTACATCGTATATGAAACCCAAAATTGGGTAATCCTTTAATTTTATTTTTTTATCAATTTATTTTTTTTTTTTTTTTGTAATTTAACTTAAAATAAAAGTAAATGTGTAATTTTTTTAGTTAATATTGCCAGTTATGGGATATGTTTTATTTAGTTTTTAATTTATTACAGAATTTAATTTTAGGCTTAATATATATAATATAATGCAAATAGATAGTTTGAGATTGTTGGAATAAACAGGAGAGCAGCGGAAAACAAGCAAACCAATTCACAAAATAAAAAAAAATCTTTTTTTTATTGCTATTTGTTTTTAAATTTATAATTCAAGTCCTAAAATAATTTTTGACATAATTAAAGAAAATTTAATTTCCTTCAAAAAAAAATTTCGAAAGGCTATACGGCGGTCAGTGTTTCAGAAGCTATAATCTATTTTTTGCCCACACTTCCTGTTTTTTTGCAGTAAAATTTTAATTTATTTTTAATACACGAATTTTTATTTTATTGATAAAAAAGGAAAAAACAAATTTCAATAAGTAGGTAGGTAGGCTTGCATCATATTATATTGTGTATGGTTGTTTTTATAATATACTTTACTTTTGTACTTGATTTGTTTTTGTTTTTTTCTAATGAACATGCAAAATTGAAATTGAATTTTTTCCTATGCGTTAATACGCAAATTTTTAAATTATATATTTCAATTTGATCATAATCATATCATATATTATCATTTCGCTCTGCTTATTACGCAAAATACTACGAAAAAAGTGTTGAGAGATTTTCAACTAAAATTCAGCTGCCTCACAAATTGTACCATCCATTTACTTAAAACAGCCACAAAATGTTTTAACAGGTCAGAAAATTGTTTATGTTACACAGAAAATTATTATTCTCATATTAAAAATTTAAGAAAACATATCAAATCGGCAGGAAATATTTTCAAACATTCTGAATATGGTGGTTATTTTATCTTGATTTTGTCTTATGTTGGCCGAAGCGGTAATGTAGGCACATTATATTTCATTGTAATGTCACTCAGTTGCGTTGAAATATTTGTATATTTTACAGCTATGTTTAAATATATTCAAAAGACAATAAAGAGAATTAAAATTTAACTCGTAGTTCTGCAATATGTTTATGGTTCCAAGTATCTAGCTCATTGAAAAGTTAACTTAGCTCGAAATTGATTGATGGATTTGAATTGAATTGATTGAATTTGCATCTAAAAACAAACCAGAGCACAGAGAGATAAGAAAGTGAGCTAATAAGAACCAGCTAAAATAAAATGCAAATATAATTGTGATAATTTTCAAAATCAACTCAAACTAGACCCAGTACATTCATTATTTCTACATTATAAAATACAAATTGTATTCAATTATACCATTATATATTTTGAGTTAGTGTTGTAAAATTATGTAGTCCTCTTGTTCAATTTTCGAAAGTGTTTATATTTTAGTCTGAAGATGCAAATGAATTTTTATACAAAACAGAAAACAACAACTATTTTTACAACAAGATATAGTACCAAAACGATTTAAAACAAACTTATCAATGTAAGTAGAAAAATATAGTTAAAAATAAGAATAACAAAAAATGAAAAAAATCAGAAAATATCCTTTTTGTTTTCCTGTTCTCTACTCATCCATTAAATCGAACACACTATACAGTCTAAAGAAGAAAAAAAATTACATAAAAAAATACAAACCTGTATTAAAAAAAAAAAAACTTTGAATGAGTGGAGATTTAAAAAAAAAAAAACTATTTTTTTTTGTATTTGCTAGGATGAAAGGTTGTACTTTAATTGTCCGCGCATTCCATTTTGTTTGTATTTTTTTTTATTTTTATTCTCTTTATTATTTTTTCTTTTTTCTATAATCCGTTAAGGATTAATAAAAAAATTTTTTTAGTGTTTCTGAGCGATAACAAAAAAAAAGAACAAGATAGGTGTTATCCTAGTTCTAGGATTCTTGAAATTTTAACGAATGGATTTATTTATTTATTTTTTTTTTATCGAATTTATTTTAAAAATTTTGTTTTCTATTATCTTCAGTTTCAAACAGGATGCAAAATTATAATATTATGTACATATATTTTTTGTTTTTTATTAAATTTTGCTATTTTGAAAGCTAGTGTCGATAAATTGAAAATTGAAAATCTTCACGTGGTTTGTGCTGACAAACATTATAGACTGTTATTAGTTTAATACACACTACAAATTGGTTAAGGTCTATGTGAATTTTAACTTTCATAAATTCAAAAAATTTTGTCTAAGCTTAAGTGCATGTGAATTGAATGAAGCGGTTCAATATGATTACAAAAATGTTAGGTTAACAAACTTGGATACCAATAAACCTAAATAGGGTAAACATTTTGAATTGCAATTCAAACCAAATGTTATATTGTAGACCAGAACAGAAATTAAATTTAAAAGCTTATACTTATAAGAAATAATTATGAAAAATACACATGGTGATGTAATATAAATTGATGTTGCCATGAGTTGGACATAATGATCCTTAAACAAAAAAATTTACCAAAAACAAAGACAAGTTGTTTTGCTCAGAAACAAAGCCATGTACACTTCAGAAGAAAATTAAGTCATAGTGACAAAATAATTAATGGGAGCGTAACACAATCTGAAAATTACAAAATTACCAAGTAACAAATTCCGAGCACTTTGAAATCCTCATAAGCATAACTCCTAATTTTATAATCGTAAAATTCCAAAATTAAAAACTTTCAAAGCAAAACTTTAGAGATTTAATAGTTGGTTACAGAACACGCTCTTTCTAAAATATATATGTATATTGCACATAATGTGTATATGTAATTAATGCAAATCGAGACAGTATAGTGACCAAACGCTGGCCACCCCAAATTAATTTTAAAAACAATTGAAATTAGCTTATCGAATCAAAAACAATTAAATTATACAACTACTGTGCAATATTTTATATTATCATCAAGTGGATAAGAAGTAAAAGAATAGCCACAAATGTATCCGGATTGAATGATTAAAGTTTAACTGGTATTCGCCCACTCCTCTTAATTTGAGGACTTTTGACAAAAAAAAAATCGTAATCAATTTCATTATAAATTGTTTTCCATCATTTCAAGTTAATGATGGCACTATATAATTTTTGTTTATCGATTTATCTTAGATAACAACCATATACGTAATAATTTATTTTTAAATGAAAAATTAAATTTAAATTGTTGTTTGACTCGAACTCTGTTAAAATGACTTATACATTTTAAATTGAAATTTTTTTATTTGAAAAATATTTAGTTTCGCTACGTCTCCTTTTAAATATCTATCGTTTAAATAACAATAATAATAAAAATCGGTTGTGGAATGGTTGTGATATTTGTATCGTACTTTTTTTTTAAAATTAAACATAATGATTTTAATTAATTAAATCAAAAATATTAGCTTACTAAATTAGGACCCGATGGGATACATCAAAACAATTAACCGCCATGCATATCAGCGATTGTGGGGCAAAATTTTGGGTTTTACCACACAAGAACTTACTATTAAGTATATAGTATAAATTTAGTCTTAATACAAGAAAAAGTATAACAAGAAAATAATTAAATACAAAAATATTTTGTTGTAGAGTAATTAAATATCGTTCCATTGACAGAACCTTTGCTATAAATACAAAATAATTCATTACTTTATATGTGAATTTTTTCATGACATTTAACCTTCTCTACATTTAACAGTATCTTTGAAATTACCTTATACAATTAAAAAAAAGTTGTAGTTCTCTTCAACTCTTTACTTCCACCTTCATTATTTACATAATTCCAATTTTAACACATATTGATGATTTGCTGGCATACACATGTGCGTAGAACCTACATCAATATCAATAATAATAATCATTATATTTAATCTATAAATTGAAAAAAGTACGGTACAAATATTTGAACTCTTTCACAACCGATATTCATTATTATTCTTTTAAATCATTGATATATGTAAATGTATATAGAAAAGGAGACGTGGCGAAGCCAAATATTTTTTTTTCATATTTTTGAAAAAAATACGATACAAATATTTAAATTACTTCACATCCGATATTCATTATTATTCTTTTAATATCAGAGATATATTATGTAAAAGAAAAGGAGACGTGGCGAAGCCAAATATTTTTTTTTTATATTTTTTTAATTTTCATTTAGAAATTGGAATTTAAAATTTCCCCCCATATGTACAACTAATTTTAAAATAGAAAAATTTGAATTTATCAAATTGTCGCAAGTCAACAGAGTACATTTTTTAAATTCGGTTGTTGTCTTAGATAAATCAATTAAAACAAAAATGATATAGTGAATAAATTGAAATGATAAAAAGCAATCCATATGAAATATCGATTACAATTTTTTATTAAACTGCTTCGCATTTTGAGGAGCGGCCGAATAATACTATAGTTTAAATTTATTTACTAAATTAATGAAAAAAACTAAAACTCATATTTATTGTAAGAAATTGAAATTATTCTAAAATTCAGCTTGTAAGAATGTATATGTTCTATCAAATTACAAACCAATAATAATATATGCAAGTCCAAATAAGGAAACTGTTACCTATTACCATTAAGTTCTTGTTCCCATCTTCCCTACTCATCGAATTCTAGAATAACCTGCTATGCATGTAAAGTTAATCCTTAAATTAAAACACAATAGAAACTAGTAAAAAATAAAATTTTGAGCATGGAATTTAATTGTTTTTGAATAAACTTCTCTTCAATTTAACTACTTGTAGTTCTCTTCATTTAGACTATACTTACAGTTAGCTCTAATTTTAGAAAATATTTAGAAAAATATTGGAGAGTAATCTTTATATCAAAAAAACAATCGAAACTAGACAGACAGACAAAAACACAACTCACAATTGAAAATTTCTAAATTCTGAAGGACTTTTTTAAGACAAAACAAAAACGAAAAAGAAAAAATTCAAATTTACCAATTGAAAATAACAAAACGAGTGGATCGAATGATGTTTTTTTTTTATATTTTAAATTTTCAATTTTTTTTTTCCTTTCTACTTTACCAGAACCAAAACAAAAAAAAAATAAATCTCTGTAAAATTTGTCTCATTTCGGCAATGGGCTTTAAAAGATTTAATGTTATTTCCGATTTAAACTTGATTTAAGAGGACTAGGATAGGAACAATAACAAATCTATTCAATTCACTAAACATACACAATTTAAAAGAGAATCAAAATGATTTCAAGGGTGAAAGAAAATTGAGAAAATTGGGAATTACCTTATTGTTTTTGTTGTTGTTGTTGTTGTTATTATTATTGGTAAAAAATTTCACTTTTCTGCAAGATTTCACATTGTAATTACAAAATAAGAGACAACTAATAAATTTTGTGATATTTTTTTTTTTTATTTATTTTTGTTTTTATTTTGTTTTAGATTATTTTCTATTTCTCCCACATTTTTTATTAAAATACAAGGTTTTTCCACTTGATTGTACTTTTTTTTGTGTTTTATACTTTTTTGGTTTTTATTTTTTTAATTTTTTTTTTTTCTGTTTTGTTGGTGTATTAAAGGATACAACAAATTGAGAGACCATATCAAATTAACCAATATATAAAAAATTGTAAAATAAATTAAAAAAAAAATTTTAATTTTATTAAAAAAAAAAAATGCAAAAAAATTGTAAAAAAATTTCAGTTGAAAAAAAGAATATAAAAAAAATAAAATTAAATAAATAAATAAATTGTGGGAATGCAACAAGATTCGGTTTTTAAAATTGTGAATATAACTGAGGTTTATTTAGATCTATTTGGTTCTATGTGACATTATTTGATATTTGAAAATCGACAGAAAAAAATAATCTGAGAGAATGGTTTCGATGTTGGTCATATCATCAATCATGACTAGTTCTTGTACTGTATATTTTTCCATTTTTAAATATTTTACAATTCTACTGATGATCTCAGCATATCTACAATTATAATTGACAAGCATTTAAGGACCTGCGCAGTGAACACCTTTTTATTTTATTTCGCTTCTCTTTAATGAACTCCTAATATAATAAATAAGTTGTATATAAAACAATAATGGGCACACAATTGAAAATTTTTTAATCATATGGTTTTATTATTCACCAAATACATTAAGAAATAGGTAGAAACGAAACAGAAAATGAGAACTAAGGTATTTATGTTTTTTAACGAAAACATACTAATTTCAAAGCTTTTCATTAAAACATGAGTGTTTTCTGCTTTGTAATTAGAAGTCTATATATCAGACCATGCAAATCCCTGTTCTTTTAAAAACTTTAAATTTGGCTTTAACTTGAATTATAAATACTCAACAGTGGTCCCTAGTATTTTTTTATTTCATTTCAATCTACAGGTATAACCTTACAGATTTTGTTTACAAGTTAGAGTTTAAACTAATAATTACATAGTCTGCTATCTATTGCTTGTTTTGTTTTGTTTATTGTTGTATAGGTATGTATTATTCAACATCTCCAATATTGTACAATCGTGTTCATACTCTGTATTAAGGACATCTCTAATGAATGACTTTTATATTATTGCAATACCGTACTAATTCTGATTATTAGCTTGAATTATAAGCCATACCATACAACCATAACTTTAGGTTAGTCAATTACAATAGCCCTAACTACCGGTCGTAATCAAACCATTATTTTGTTTTCATTTTATGGTAGATTATTATTAAATCTATATCTCCCACATTTTTTATTACAAATACAAGGTTTTTCCACTAGATTAATCTTTTTATGTTTGGATTCTGGGACCGATCCAAAATTAAAATATTCTAAATATTTTGATTACTTTGGGTATATAAAATTGCATTGACCCGATTGAAGAAATTGAACAGAAAATAATTTTTTTTTATTAATTTTAAAATTATGACTAAATATAAAATGTGGAATCGTTAAGAGCAATTCTAGTTTAATAATTTTGATAAATAAAAGTCATTAGATTTATTTCACAATTGAAATCGATTTCCGCTATAATAACGTCATCATCAGAAATACTAAGTCAATAATTATTTATTTTGTTTTTATATTATTTTCATCTCAAGTGAGCTTAATCATGGCTCGTGCATAGTGCAATCAAATTTTTTTGTATATAAAGTAGTTTCGAATGCATACTGTGATGTGACGGTGTCTTATATTTATTTATTAGATGGTTTATCAATTGTACAGAGTGCAAGTTTAGTAGAATAATAGAAAAATATTTAACATTTAACAGTTTCATTTTTTCAGAACATAATATAGGGTCGAATCTCTTATTGCGAAACATTAAAATGCAAGTTTATAAACCACTCATACTCTCGGTTCTACTCTACATATTAGATTAATAAAAACTATTTATTTATTTATTTATTTATTTTCAATTATGTTTGCCTAAAGCGATTTCTCTAATTTCAAGCAGTGCTATCCAATGCATGTACTTTGTGTCTTTGAGCAACAATTTTTTGTTCAACATATGGTTCAGAAATGTTTTCGTCCCATATATGTTCACCCATATCCTGCGAGAAAAAGGTTCATCAATACTGCTGGAATATTAATATAGAAATAAAATAAATTAATTAAATAATTATTTCAGCCCAGTTAGGATTTTCTATAATAATAATTATTTACGATGGACCATGTAGGGGAAAATGTAATACCAAAATATGTAATCTGTGTAATAAGGTGAGCATAGTCACGGAATTTATAGTCAAGACAAAGTAGCTACCACACTTAGTGCAGTAGCTTCCACATCTATTAGTGGGATGGACAAAAATACTCTAGTAAATTTTCGAATTCAAATCCAATGATACAAGACGTCGTCAAACTAAGCTTTCGTTATAGAGACGAAATATGGGGGGCAGACATGAAACGATTTTATATTTCTCAAGTGGATATAGAAGTCTACCATGATCGGCAGAAATATTTGATTATTGTTGAAATTATGTTGATAAATTAGCTCTCGAAACCTTACGCTCTATTACTCATTTAAGTAAGTAAAGTTGATTGTAAATCGTCCTTTTAATTTTTTTCGACCCATATCCTGCGAGAAAAAGGTCCATCAATACTGCTGGAATATTAATATAGAAATAAAATAAATTAATTAAATAATTATTTCAGCCCAGTTAGGATTTTCTATAATAATAATTATTTTTATAAATTGTATTAATGGCGTATAAAACAAATCAGATTTCAATCAACAATTATCTTATTTTCTATTAATTTACAGTTAAAAAATGAAATAAAAAAAATTACATCATCTCTTCTTAACGGTTTAATTTTTTTTTTATATTCAAATGTTATTTTTATTTTTTTTTTTGTATAGCTTTATTGGCTTAACGCCATGATATGAGAGATTTTGGTTCAATGATGCAAAGAAATAATCTGAAAAACAATAAAAGGATATATTATAGACCTATTCAAAACGATATCGCAATTCTACGGAAATTTATTGTTTTTTTTTTTCTCACTTTTTTTTTTTTTTTTTTTTATTTATTTTAAGCACATCAACAGAAAGAGAAAGAAAATGAATAAATGTAAAAACAAAAAAAAAAAAAAAAAAAATTAAAATAAATAAAAATGAAAATACAAAATAACAGGATTAAGGACATTTTATCAGGATTAAATTAAGTTAATTTTATTTTAAGGATATATGTATGTATGAATTAAAAAAATATATATATTTACGTGTATGTTTACTTTATTTTTATGTTAAAAAAATTGTTTTTTTTTTTTTTTACTAAAATTGTACGGTTAATTGAAATTGTATGAAAAAATGAAAAATAAAAAAAAAATATATATTTTTGAATTCGAATTGAATAAAGTTTATGTGTTAATTTTATATTTCGTTAATAAATTTAAAATGTAAATTTTCAAGTTAATTTAATTGAAAATAAGGTGATTAAAGTTTTCAGGTTGTAGGTATATAAAGGATAATTAAAATTTTAGTGAATAGATTTATGCAACCCAAATGGGGAACCACACATTCGAATGGAAAAATATTATATAAAATTTATTAAGTTATGTTGGGTAATATCTATATGTATTTGATTTACTAAATATAATTAAGCTAATAAAGTTTTTTGAATTAGAGTTCTATACTTTCAATCTCATAGTTAAGCTTAAATGTCTCACCTCCTAGGCTTTGGTTTCATAACCTCATTGAGTTCAAAAATAAATATTAAAAACTCTAGGCATGTTTTTACCTAATTTTATTAAATATCTTATAAAGTATAAGTTAGTAGTAACGCATTTCTATTGTACATTACTATAATTTTTATCAGCTTAAAAAAAGTGCACCATACATAAAGCAAACTTTTAGATACATATGTACGTAAAAAAAAACACTTCTCTATAAGATTTCTAAATTAATGGACCACACATTTTCTACTGTTCCTTAATATTTTCTGTATTGTATACAATTCACTAATCACTAATCACTATTCACTATTCTATATTGATTCTCATCAATACACAATGTTGACAATACACTCTAAATGTAAAGAGTAACAAAAATCATTCAATCTATATTTACTCTTTCATTAGCCAATTAAAATTACATTACAATTGGGACTATTTAAGGCACACAGCTTTATCAACTTCAAAAAAGTGCGCCACGTACATAAACAAATTCTATATATATATATGTACTTAAAAACAAAAAATTTCCATACGATTTCAAAATTTAAGGAACAGCCTTTTTTGTGCCATCCATATGATCGCTATTCGCTAATCACTATGCCACTGCCATTCCACTGCCATGCCATATCAATGAACAAAACAATTTCTTAAACATATTTTGTTTGTTAATTAAAAAATATTTTTCTCAACATATGAAAGTTTTGAAAATTTTATTGGTGCAGCTAAATAAATTGCTTTAAAGTTAGATATTTGTTCAACTTTTCTCAACCGTCTTCAGCACTTAGAAGCCGTAGAAAACTATCTCTTTTTTCATACGAAGTCGGTTTTGTTATTAAAGTTAAATGCATTTTATATATATTTTACATTAAATTTAAAATATAAATTTTGAACTATTGTTATATTCGTCTTAAATTTTTAAATTTTGTAGTTGAAGGTTATATCTCCGCGGAACACCACATTAAAAAAAAATGCATCAAAAAATTCTACCTCAAAGAATGTGGAAACGAACTTATCTAGGGCGGCTATCTGAAGAAGTACACCGGGGTATGTTAAAAACGTTAAATTTGGCTTTATTTATCTATACTTATAAAAGGGAAAGTTTGTTTGTTTGTTTGTTTGCTTATTTGTTTGTTTGTTTGTTCGCTATACACACCCACAGTTTTAAAGATAGAGTTCTGAAATTTTGCACAGTTATTCATGGTACCGGTATGCAAATAACGCGGTACTTTACAAAGCCATCAGATGACAGGTTCGGGTTGCTGCCGTACAACTCTTACCAAGACTCAGGAATATTTTAAAAACCATGTGTGTGACAGATATGAAAATTTACATTTAGATTCTCTTTCACAAATACAGAAATTCGACTGTTACCGATTTCAAAAATTTGGACTGGTTCGGGTTGCTGTCGTACAAGTCCTAGCACGTACGTTTCAGGAATATTTCAAAAACCAATTGTGTTACAGGCATGAAAACTTACACTTAGATACTCTTTCACAAATAAAGAAATTCGACTGTTACCGATTTCAAAAATTTGGACTGGTTCGGGTTGCTGTCGTACAAGTCCTAGCACGTACGTTTCAGGAATATTTCAAAAACCAATTGTGTTACAGGCATGAAAACTTACACTTAGATACTCTTTCACAAATAAAGAAATTCGACTGTTACCGATTTCAAAAATTTGGACTGGTTCGGGTTGCTGTCGTACAAGTCAGTCCTAGCACATACGTTTCAGGAATATTTCAAAAACCAATTGTGTTACAGGCATAAAAACTTACACTTAGATACTCTTTCACAAATAAAGAAATTCGACTGTTACCGATTTCAAAAATTTGGACTGGTTCGGGTTGCTGTCGTACAAGTCAGTCCTAGCACATACGTTTCAGGAATATTTCAAAAACCAATTGTGTTACAGGCATAAAAACTTACACTTAGATACTCTTTCACAAATAAAGAAATTCGACTGTTACCGATTTCAAAAATTTGGACTGGTTCGGGTTGCTGCCGTACAACTCTTAGCATGTATGTCTCAGGAATAAAAACCAATAGTGTTACAGGCATGAAAATTTACACTTACATACTCTATCAGAAAAAAAAATTGTGTTACAGACTTGAAAATTTATTCATAGGTATTCTATGAAAAATAAAAAAAACATGTATTGTCCTGAAAAAGTATTTTCGAATTTAGGAATCAGTATAAAATTTTTACATGACTATGTGAAGTGGCTATGTAAATTAGCCACAAAAATGTGACGATTCGTTTTATTAATCAGAAAATACTGCAGAGTGTTCCAGGGGCTCCATGTGTACAAATCGATAGATACAGTTATCGATGAAAATGAAGTTATTCCTCCTCATCAATTGGAATTAAAATTAGTAGCTTCAATAGTGCTTCTACGAAACTTGAAGAACCCAAAACTACGGTACTAGATTAAGAATAAGAACTTGGCATCCTAATTTCATTTAAGTACAAATTCCAATTGATTGTGGAAAAAACGAACATGTCTTTATTTCAAGAATACCTCAACAGCAAGGAGCGTATTTGCTTATACTTCATCAGAAAAGATCACTAAAATATTGTTTACAAAGAAATAATTTTAATATAAGTATAACTTAAGTTGGAGTATTGTTGATATTTTTTTATCGTAGTGAAAAAAAATATTAGAATATTTTTGATAAACCAATTTTTTTCAATTCGATTCATAAATCAAACTTCATTGAAATAAATTTGATTCATTTTGTGGTCGACCCGGACAACGTCGGGTAACTTTGCTAGTTTATAATAAATAAGGGTTTCTAGTATGTATATTATTATATTTAGATTAGATTTAGATTACAATATAACTTCTATTAAATTAGTAGATATAATATTTGTAATAGAGAGATGACACATATTTTACTCGTAAAAGGGTTCTAAATTTTGGCTGTATATTTATGTGCAGTTGAAATAAAAACATTGAATTAAATTAAATATTTTTTTTAAGTATATATCCTGTTAGTTAGTAACCTCTTGTTTCTATTTCGTAAACTATTCTTAAAATTTAAATTTAAACAGATTTTCTAACAAAAACTACAATTTATTTATTTATTTATTTAACAGTGGACCTACAAATTAAAAACTACAACATTTTAGTATATTATATGTAATGTATGTCTATCTCCCTCTATACAATTAATTTTTGAATTTAAAATGAAAATTTTCAATTTATTTAATAAATTTTTTATAAATAAAAAATTCTTTAAAAACTTTACTTAATTTTTTCCCTTCCAAATCACTTTATTAATTAAGTATTGAATTTCACACAAATCATTTATTTATACTTGAGGAATACTTTTATAATATTATATATAGGTATGTTATATACAAAATCCCAAAAATACCAATAAAAATTATTACTGTAATATCAATAAACCACCTTTGATTATCCTTTCAAAAATGAAAAAAAAAAACAAATGAAAAACTTGAAAAACCATAATAACCTTATAGAAAAACCTAATATAAATTGAATTGAATTTTTTTTTGCTTTTGTTTTTATTATTATTTTTTGTTGTTTTTCTTTTTTATATAAATTGTATGACATTATCAAATTATTGCATGTCCATCATCATTTATTTCAATTCTTTTCTAATAAATTATAGAGAAAAAAAAAAATATAATCAAAAATCCTATACAAAGTAATAAAATTCTTATATACATTGTATATAGTATATAGTATGTATATAACATTGTATTATAAATATTAGGAAGTTATTAGAGTGGTCATTTCAAAAATAACTTTTTTTCAAAATTTGTTTTTTGAAATAAAAACAATTTGCATATAAATAGTATATATATATATATATATATATATATCGTATATAGTATATGTACATACATAAGTACCCATATAATATTTTAGCTTTTTGAAATTTTAAATACTTTATTTAAGGTAGGATTTTTTTAAATAATAGGTACACAGGTAGATAGATATTTATTTTATTTATTTACACAGTAACAATTAAAAGTAAATAAATGTATTAATTATTAATATTAAATTAAAATTTGTTTAATATAAAATATAAGATTTTAAAAACCTCTCAACAATTTTTAGATTAGATTTAAGTTAGATATATTGAAATTTATCCACGTAGGCGCAGATAGAGTTATCAAAGTGGTGTTCTACAGTAGGCTAATCCCTTACTTATACCTCTTTCAGACCCAAGCATAAAAATTACTGTAAAATTTTTAAAAAATGATATTTCGATATTATTTTTTGACAGAACGTTTTTAAGTTATCAATAGAAAAAAAAAATTTTCACTAGATCTGCAAAAAAGGCCCTAACACAATTGTGTAAGGTGGGTCATTAAACGAAAAATTATTACTCAAAGGATTATAGTATATGTTTGAAAGAAAAAAATTATATTGGCAGTATTTTTTTCATTATTTCTATAAAAATAGCAAAATATTAAAAATAAAATGGGAAGTTCAGTTTTAAAATATTAACAAAAATTAAATTCATTCACAGATTTTTCACAGCTATTTAAAGTTATATTCTTAAATACTAAATAAATGACAAAATAAAGAATAATATCTATTTGAAATGATATGCTTCAAAACAATTTTTGTCTTTGGTAACACAAAGAGACACCTTACATTTTTTACATATAGTCCTAGTACGACTACAACATTCAGGATTTCGGCATCTCTTGAATAGAGATTTTATTTTGACAGGTTTTGAGATGAACATTGTACTTTCAGTGTCACATTCTTCAATGGAATATATCAATGGCTGTGCCATCAATGAATAGAGGCCAATGATCATACCGATCGAATCTAATATCCTCAGGAGCATCACGAGGACGATATTTTGTACCATAATAATCTGCGGGTAATTGAAAAATCTCTGGTGGTGGTGGTACATTTTCAGTTTTACACATGGTCTCACCAATCTCAATCTTAAATTTTCAAAAATCTTTTATTTTGTTTTTTGCTATACCAAATTGAATAGCGTCTCTTTTATATTCCATCCACGAATTAAATATTGCTAAATCTAGAAAGTGGAATAAAACTTTAACTGGCCATTTTTTTGTTTTAGTTTTTATTCGATAGTATTCCAGCATTTGATCCCCTATGTCAACTCCATTCATGTTAACGTTGTAGCGCAAAATGACTGCTGGTATTGGAACAGGTAGTCGCCGTTTCAAGTTTTTGTTACATCGGTTAACTTCACCAAGTGGTTCCTTACCACGCATATGGTAGATGCTATTGTTACGCATTTCATATCGCACCACTTCACAACTGCTACTTCATCATTTTTTACAAATTGCGACACATCGCCACGACTCATTTCTTTGTCTAAAGGTAGATGTAATCGCTTTCCTAAACGATTTGCCATAATAGTTGACTTGAAACCCATTTGATACAATTTTTCCAAAAGTGGTATAGTTATAAAAAATCTATCAAAATATATATGGCTACCTTTAGGTAAACATTTTATCATATGAATTACAACAGATGGTCCATGTCCTAGTCTGCAATCCGGGAATGTTCCAGCACCTTGAAAAATTTCAAAATCTACTATTAAACCATCGGAAGTAGAACAAACGAAATTTTTTAGTCCGACTGGACGAGGTTTTAATCGTAAGACCTGACGAGCAGGACATCTTCCAGTAACTGGAATCATTTGCTCTTCAATTGAGTATGCTCGTACTTCCGTTGCAAGCTTATTGCACCTATTTCAGACCATATCCAGTATTGGTTGAACTCTCCAAACTTTGTTTTTTATATCAGGCTTGTCGGTGTCCACAAAATGAATGATATTTCTCAGCATGAAAAATTAATTTCTTGACAAGCTGTTTAAAATTAATTCATTACGGAATCCTTCTGCCCAGTACATCCGTACTCTTGGATATCCTAGGCATCCCATGATTATGTTGCACCCATAAAACTTTTTAATTTCTTCTACAGTAATATTGGTTTCATCGCCATAGTTTTTTAAAATGTACATTTTCGTATAAAAAACTGCTGTTTGAAAATGGGTTTGGGAAAAGTATTTTTCAAAATACATCATCGGAGTACCCAATTCCGAATAATTTTGGCACGTGTGAAACTGTATACCATCAAAGTTATGGAATATGGATTCTTTCCATAAATCTTCTCTTAGTATTTGCGGGCTCGGTATCTGGCAATGTTGTTCTGGAAAAAGATAATGAAACTTATACTCAAATAAGGGGCATTATGTCAACAACAAGTCAACAAGTCTTTAAAAAATAATCGAACTGTAACTTTTACCTTCACTTTCTTCAACTTCTTCTTCTAATTCTTGATCACTTTCTACTTCTTGAAAAAAAGATTTTTTTGGAATAAAAATGTCATTTTCATTGATTTCGTCATCGCTGAAGTTATCGTTTAAGTTTTCCAGCAAGTCTAATATTTGCTGAATGTCCTCATTATTATTTAGATTATAACATTTTCCTAATTTGTATATATTATGTATGTAGTTAGTAATTAATTTCTTCAATAATTTTTAAATTTTGTATTCAAAAGAAATAAAAATACTAGATAACACAAACGTGTTCCGATATATGAAACATGAATAAAAGCCCAACCAACACAATCGTGTTATCTGATTTTTACACCATAAATATTCATGGAAAATTTCAGTTTTGTCATAATATTATATTTTGTGATGAAATAACAGAATTAAACACAAATTAACTGTTATTCATAAAAACAAAACAAAACATAAAAATAGAAATTATTTATAAATACCTGACAACATCATTCTTCACTCTACGACTGCCCGAGTAATACTGACGATCATTCACGAACAACAAGATGTTTTTATTTTTTTTCTTTTCTAAACACAAAATAATACATAACACAATCAATGCTTTTGGGTTTTTAAACAAAAATTTATCTAGACGAATAAACAGAAGCATTTAAAACCACCTAACACAATCGCTTAACTTGGGTCTGAAAAGGATATAGTATAAACAGATTAAAAATGAAATTCAACATTGCCTCGAAAATATAAATGATGATACCATCGTAAAATTAGCAGCTAGAAATCGAGTACGAAATGTCAAGTGGAAGCCGTATGCTCCCAAAAGGCGTAAGGAAAAAAAAAAATTTTGAAATTTATATTGAAATTGTTTTTATTTAATTCATATTAGTATTAAATTATCAAATAAGTAGATACAAGATTTGTAATAGAGAGATGGGGCACACATATTCTACTAGTAAAAGGATCCTAAATGTTGGTTGTACATTTATGTGCAGTTGAAATAATAAAATTAAATTAAAGTTTAACAATTTTTTTTATGTACAAACTATAATTCAAATTTTTTATATTCCATTGAAGAATGTGACACTGAAAGTACAATGTTCATCTCAAAACTTGTCAAATAAAATCTATATTCAATCTAAAATACACGAAAAAAATAATACACCAGGCCCAATTTTATTCTTACTCTACACATTTTAGCTGCAATGAACTAGTAACACAAATATCAGCTTGATATTTATTTATTTATTTAGTTTAGCTCAAACTTCATTACAATTATTATTATTTTTTTTTTTGCAATACAACATAACACATTCAATTAACAAATTAAAATTATATCCAATTTAGAACTAGTTAAAATACATTGAATTAATTGCACACATATTAAAATTACTACAGATTATAAGAAATTGATGATAAAGTTAAAAGAACTGAAATCTACACATCGTCGGCTGGAAAAACGTTTGTTGAATGTGACGAAATATAGTTTCCAGAAAAACGATGTTAAAGGTTTGAGCTGCTGTTATTCAAAAACTGGACGATAAAATTCAATTTTTTTTTGCCCGAACAACATACAACGTATCAAATCAGCTTTCGATTCAAACTTGTCGAATGGTCCGCCCACGCTTAGTTTCGGACCTAAAAGCTGTTAAGTGCCGGATGGATTTGTCGTATGTGCAAAATTTTTTGTTTTTAAAGGTTTTTCTCTTGTTGTATGTGATTTTCTCATGTTTATATAGTTGTAGTGCCATGAATTTCCATTTTAAACCTACAAATTTTATAGTTTTTTAAAGATTCAGTAAAAAAGCATAAATATTTTATAATTTTTGCTTCTCGAGAATGAGTGAAAGAGATGAAATTAATATTAAAGATATTTCTCAGTAGGCTCCAACCTTGAAAGGATTTCGCGCCATTAACGTTTAATTTTTGAAATTCTGTCGTATAACAAATTGAACTGAAGTTTATAACAAGACTTTGTAAGCTGCAGATTTGAAAAGAATATAGGATTAAATAAAGGTGTGATTTGAGGGTTTCTGGCTTTTCTTTCCTTTAATGATTGATATCTTTGTTTTTTCACTCATATAACGTAAAAGGGAATAACAATTTTTTAAGGGATTAAACTTTATTACCTGTATATCAATCAAAAATTTAAATTTAAACATAAATTTGTTTTTTAGAAAATGTACTTTATTTCAACAATAACGTTTATAAAACTAAATAGCTTATTCTGCTTCATAAAAAAAAAAATTCGAAAATAAAAAATAAACGAAAAATTCCAGGATCAATGTTCTTTGTACTACTGTAATATTATTAACGTTAAGTTAAATAAGCTTATTACTAATAAAATAAATAAAATATCACAATAAATTCAGTTTTGTTAAATTTTAAGTAAAATTTTTAAATAATCCTTGTCCGTTTCGGGCAAGTATGGCAGCATAGATTTTAAATCATCTTTCTTTTCTCGGCTGATAGGTTTTACTTCAGAATGCCTCAAGGGTGCAGATAATATCTTTTCAATATCAACAGCATTTCGAGAAAATCGTTGTTTTTTTTTATTAATGTAAACAATAGTTATCATATTATGTTTAGGATGTAATTTGTATTTAATCATACTAAAATCTCTAGAATACTCAATTAATTTTAATTTGCTGAATGGAACCTTTTGAAAAGAAAGCTCTGACGATTTGCGACTGTACAAATAAAATTCTTTAGGTTGCATTTGAATGATATTCAAATTAACGTTTTTGTAGTTTATATTTTTTAGCAATCTTATTAAACTCATAGGGCTGTGAATTTCTAAATTTTTTAAGTGCCGTTCAATGACGCTATGAACACAGTCGACTTCCTGGATTTGCGAGTGTTCAGGTTCGCAAAATTTCTGTGTTATTTTTTGCAGCATGTCATGGTCGTGTAAAAATTGCATTAGTGCCACTGCCATAATTTGGTTTTTGTTTTGTGGCACGCGTGAATCGCTCCATAAAACCATTTCTTCAATATCAGTTTCTGTTTGTAAGACTTGTTTTAAGATTTTAATCAAGGCACAAGCTAAATTATCACCTGATCGTCCCATAGTTGCTTCACTCCACCATGCGCAAAAAGTGATTTTTGGTTTGTTTGGAATCAAAATTACAGCAGTTAAATTAAATACAGTCAGTTTTCTTTTATAGTAAAAATTAGAAGTATAGCCCTTCGGGAGTGTAATAATGTTTTGTAAATCGAAGCATATAACAGCTTTTTTAGGATCAATATTTTTGCTGTCGAGATCTCGTTCAGCTTTTACAAATTGCTTTAATTCTATGTGGTTTTGGATATTCATTTCTATTTTCAATATTTTTATATAGCTCGCATTTGTCACATCGATTTTTTTAGGTAAGTAGAACGATAAATTAAAGTCATAGTTAAACACCCTTCTGTAAACATCGATGGTTACAGGATTTTCATATTTTTGTTTGTATAGGGCATACATTTTGGTAACATTTAAATGACTTTCTAAATATTTTTTTGAAGACGAAGAACGACAGTAATGAGATTCCATCGTTGGAAAGCTAGCAATATGTTCCTTAACTTCATTTAAATAGTCGTCTCCAATTTTTTTTCTTCCTGTAAAATACTTTTTGGAAGGTAATGGGACGCCAGTGGTTTTATTAAAACACTTTTGAAAATAATAATAAATTCTCCTTTCACTTATATTTAAAGTGGAAAGAAAAAATTTTTTACAGGTTTGAATTAATTTGTCATTGTTTTGAAGATAATAGTCAAACACTATATCTTTTCTGTTTTCATTTTTCGCATTTAGTTTCGTACGTCTTCTTTTAATATCTCTTTCTCTAACATAATTGCTGTAGAACTCTTTTTTCTTTTCGTCATTCAATTTCCAAAAATCACAATGAATAGTTTTTCTTGCTTCTTCCGAAAAAATTTTTCAACATTGATAAAAACACGTTCCAGATGGTCCAATTGATTTGGCAGGAATAAGTTTCCCTTGTCGGTTTGTATATTCTTGTCCACCTTGACGTAATTTCTTTTGCATATTAGCTTTCCAAAGAGCGGGGTTACGCTTTCTTTTCCGAGAAATTGGAGTGGAGTTGTGAGATGAACATGAAATTGAAGATGGTAATTCTCTTTCATCACTAAAAAATAGTTTCCCTCATGGTTGGACGGATTGAAATTTTCCACAAAATCGTTGATATTTTGTTCAGGAGAGTAATTTGGATCTCTGACGTCATCATCATTACTGAAATCTGAACCTGTTGAAACAATTTGAAAATCTTTTTTAATAAAAATGTTGTTTAGAACTTTGAGTAGAACTTTGTTGTATGTTTCACATACGACATTTGTTTTTTATTTTTTGATAATTACTGGCTACATTCGACAAAAGCATGATTCAAAATCTCGAGATCTAGAACTGCTATTAAAATTCCGATTGGATCAAATGAAAGAGAAACTTTTAAAACCTAAGTATCAATTAATAACTCAATATGCCCAAAAATGCACATTCAACAAACGTTTTTCCAGCCGACGACATGTAAAATATATCAACAGGTAAATAGGATATAAAACAAGTAGAATAGAATGTGCAGTCAAAATGAATCAAGTCCGCATACCAATTCAAAAACACGTTAAAATACCTGGGTTTGAATGATTGGAATAAAATAAATGACAAAAAAATAATAATGTGTTCATATCCCGAAAGGGAAAATTGCATGAGAGTTTACCTGCCAAATAATACCATGTGAATATGTTAGCTGTTATATAAAATATATAAATAAAATACCTACGATACTATGTGCAAAACTATCATTTCAACTTGGCCCAAAAAAAAAACATAGATAGGTACTTTATCTAATCTAATAGTTGTGTTTATAATAAAATAATGATACCATTCTTCTAAGGTAGTCAAATTTGGCTAAAACTAAAAATTAAATTTTCACAATTAAAAATTAAATTTTCTGTGATTCTGAAATTAAAGTAATTTATTTATAATTTATAGTAAATATTTTTATGGCAATATAAACCGATTTTTGCCAAGGACAATGAATAAATTGTGACAATTTGAAATTTAGTAGGTTATGGGTATTGACTCACGGGTAGTTCCTTTATAAGTATCCCGTAATAAGTTGACATTTCGAGTTATCAACATATTCTTTGGATGTGTCGATATATATTATTCAGATTGATACATGAGTATATATTATATTATTTTTAATTCTATTTTTATTTGAAAACAATGTTAGTATTAAATTGTTTTTAGAAATATGGAACAAGAGAACCATTCAGGAGATAACAATTAAAAAATAACTAACCACAATAGTCTATACTCTATAGTATTGCATAATCTAGTTAATACTGATATTCATAGAGATATCGATTCATAACTACAACAATACTATTCAAATATTCATTACATAGAGCTAAAGAATAAAATTGCCAAAATAAAATTCATATATACCGAATCTAGGTACCTTCCGATTTTGTTTTTGCAAGCTGTCTAATAGACTTAATAGGAGGCTTAAATAAAATATAACAAATAAGTTAAAATTATTTGTTTTGAACAGTAGGTAAGCCTTAATAATGCAAATCACCTTAGACATCTAAACCAAATATAGGTACATAGATCCTCTCTATCATATTCCCAATGACATAAAACAAAATACAGATATGAAATAAAAATTAAATATTTTCTTAATAAAATGATAAACACCCGATCAAAATTTGATACGGGTTTTACAATTTAACAAGAATATTGAAATGATACACAGACAAAAAAGTGTATCCAAATACTATTACTTACCCGAAATTTAAATACCACTATAATTTTTTATATCACCAAAACTACTTGAACCCACCAATACGTCTATACAGTGTTAAGCTATACATAGAACTTATGATTTGTTCTTCAATTGATTTTATAACTTATTACAAGATGTTATTATAAATATATCTGTGGGTTATAAAAGTCAAACAAAAATTTTTAATGTAAAATTTATATATTATAAGACTCTGTAATACAGCATAAACAAAATTCAGCAATGGCTAATGAAGTGAAGAGTAAGAGTGAATCAACAAATAAATATCACATTTACTTTGAACAGAATAACTTGTCCGATGGTAGTGCTGCATAACGAAGTAGTCTCACAAAAACTAAACGTTAAAGTATCTCGGTATTCATTTGGATAGAAGACTTACATGGAAAACTCTTATCAAAAGCAAAAACAAAAAAATGGGATTGAAATTAAATAAAATCTATTGGATAATTAGCCGCAACTCACAAAATGTCCCTTTAAAACAAGCTACAATATATAACCATAAAACTATATTTTAAAAACTATATGGACAAATGCAATTCAATTGTGGGGTACTACCAGCAAATTCAATATTCAAATATTAGAGCGATTTCAATCAAATATATTACGATATATTAACTGACGCACCGTAGCTCGTCAATCATTCTTGATATTATACATTTTCACCTACAGGTAAGAACCATTAAAGAAGAAATTAATAGCTTCAACACCAAATTAATATCAAATACGATTAGCTTTACATCCAAACAGACTAACAAAGATATTGTTGTATTATGCAGTATTATGCAGCTACCCCAATAAATAGTAGAACCAACGAAGTAAAGGTCAAGAAATACAATAGAATATAATATGAAAATCATGGATGGTTAACAATTGGGTTCTCTCATCCGTTAGTTATTATTATATTATATGCGTTATTATTTGCGTACACATAAAAAAAAATGTCATACAAACTGCTGAATCTCTCCATCTGAAGACAGATTGTATGGTCTCATAGAAAAGTAAAATAAATAATAATTATTAAAATTTTTGACTGACTTTACAATTTAATAATTAAGCATAAACAGACAGCCGAAACAGCTGGAGCTTAATAAAAAATTAATTTATTAGAATTTTAACTGTAAAAAATGTTACAAAATAAATTTATATAAATATAAATTATTTAAAAACCTTTAAATTTGTTTACTTTTAATAAAAAGAACAAGTTCGATTTATTAATTAATATTCAATCTTGATACATAGATATTTTATATCACTGTCATTATCATTAAAAATGTTAATATATATTGTTCATTTATTTTTTACACCCACTGTACATTGTTTTTTTAATTTATTTTTAATTTATAAATCTTAAAAAGAATTTTATTTTTATATAAGGAAATTGATTTTGATCTAAATAATTCCTTTTTAATAATAATAATAATAATAAGAGAAAAAAAAATCTTCTATGATATGATCTGGATATGGTTATACTCTAAAATACTTTTAATAAGTGTATAACCTAACCTATAATTACTAGGTTTTATAAAATTTTCTTTTCTTATTCTAAGAACTTATAAGTAACCCTTATCAAAACTTTAAAAATAAGATTATAATATATTGAAACAAATAATATATACTAAACCCCTATATACATATACATTTACATATATAAATTACACATAAATTATATACGATTGTAAATAGTTATTGAAGCAAAATAATAGTATATGTTGTTATATTGTAATATGAGTGTATTTATAAAAGGACAATTGAACATCCTTTTAATTTTTTTTTTATTATTGTTATTATTTTACAATACTTGTAACACCAATTTAAATATACGTATGTATGTATGTATATACATAAAATTTATCTTACTTTCATCTTTAAGTCAATCTTAAATGATAACAAAACAATAAAAGAAGTTACAATGTAAACACAAAATTATCTACTGTAGTAAAATATCCTTTAAAAAATTAATTCTTTTGTAGAACTATATACCACTATTTTACTATTTGTGTGTATGTATTGGAATAGAAATAAAATTAAAAAAAAAAAAAAAACAAAAACAAGTTTAAAACTAAAATAATAAAAAAAAAAATTTAAATTAAAATTATCAAAGTTTTCTCAGTCAGTTAAACTTAAGTCAAAATAAGATAAAAATCTATTCTACATAGGTACAAATTTCCTTTTTACAAGTGATTTGTTTATTCTAAGGACATCATTTTTATATGTAATAGTAAATTGATATAAAATTAATATTAGAGTTGTTCTTTATACAATAAGTATTTTTTTTTTGTTTCGGTTTTTATTTCGTTTTTGTAATAAAAT
Organism: Argyra leucocephala; assembly: GCA_963942445.1. Taxonomy (NCBI): domain Eukaryota; kingdom Metazoa; phylum Arthropoda; class Insecta; order Diptera; family Dolichopodidae; genus Argyra; species Argyra leucocephala. Next base: position 14,701,083 of record OZ012679.1, on the reverse strand, counting down.
ATTAAAAAAATTTTAGTAGTACCAGAAATAAGAAATGTGGGAATTAAATCAGGGACGTAAACGATATTTAAGATAGATATCTATTGGGGTCACAAAACAAGTTAATAATATGTAGTCGTAGAAAAAATGTATTTGAAAATATGATCGTAGAAATAATTGATTTAAAATTTAATTTGTAAATTTTAAATAAGTTAATATTAACCCACTAGCTTGGTAACCCGCCATAAATGACGGAAGCAAAATTAATTATAGCATTTCTTCCTTCATTAGAGTTTTAATTTCAAGTTTAAGAAAAATATGTATTTGCTTACTAATTTATCAATATCATACCTTTATTAAAATTATTAGAATGCTTTTAATTACCATATAAACAGAATATTTGTAGTAAGGTGCAAAATTTTCTATTCCCTAAAGGTCATTTACTTGATCCTTTTTGACCACATTGAATATTTATCGTATTATTCAGAATTAACCTAATCCTGTTAACATTCAATAACATTCGCTGCGTAAGCTTAGCGTCAAAGTTTATAGCGAACAAATAATATTTTATAATGAGCCACACAACTTTGAACGGAAACAATTTTAAAAACAAAAATAAATAAAATTGTAAATATAAAAAAAACAATAATATTGTAGGTACACAAAATATTTATTTTGATGAATAAAATAAAAATTTGTGTTGGAGAAAAAATTAAAACAAAAAAATTTACTGCAAATAAATAGGTATTTACAAAACTGTTCATAACTTGAGAACCATTGATCGGATATTTAAAATTTCATTTCATTTCAAAAAATTCATTATCCATTATCATTATCATGAACAGTTCATGTTAAAATTCATAGGTACATAATTATTATATATAACATATACTAAAAAGAAGAACAACAATCAATATGTTTTAACCGATACCTATATATATACCTACTTACTATTGCAAAAAAAAACATCACTATCAAAGTCTCTACAACATACATTTCTACATACTTGAAGAAAACAAATTTACCTAAAAATTATAAATTTACAAAGATAAGAAATAAAAATAGTACAAAATTTCATTTAATTTCTTTAAAAATTTATAGGTTGTTATTGTTTTTATGTGTAAATCAGCAGAACTAAAACCTAACCCCATAATATATAGATATACTAAATATTATATACGATCATAAATTTATATACAATATATATATATATATATATATATATATTAAAAAAAAACAAAAAACAAAAAAAACTAAAAATAAATAACAATTTTAACTCATCATCGCATCACATTTCTGGCTAGAGTATATATATATACCAGTGACGGGGCGTGGAGTTTTCAAATGGGGAAGCACTATAAAAGGAAACATTAGTTTGCTTTGGTTTTCCTTTTCTAATAAAATTTTTACTAAATTCGACAGTTAAAACTGTTCACATCTATTTCTCAAAGTAGTTTTAATTCGGTTTAGGCAGAAAAACGATCGCTCAACTGAAATAGTTGTTATAGAGGATGTTGTTATTATCAATTAACAAAGCTTAGACTATTCATTAAAAGAGCTGTATAATTCTGTTTCAATTAAAAATAATAATATTTCGCAAATACTGTTTTTGTTATTAAAATTTTAATCTGAAAATATAACTTTAATTAAATTCTGATTTTAAGAAAGCAATATAAAAAAAGTGTGAATATGAATTTGCCATATTAATGTTGGAAAATACAACGTATACGAATTATAAAATTTTATTGAAAAATGCTGATTACACCCCGTTTTATTGTTGTTATTAGTAGATCAAACATTGGTTTACCATCCTTAACATTTAATAATTTTTCCTCAAAACTTTTAGCAGAAAATTATTTGTTCTTTCAATAACACAATTACAATTTTCTATTATAATTATTTATAAATAATAAAAAACAAAATGTTTTAAATTTTTAAATTTGTTAACAAATTAATTGTTTCAAAACTGCATAAAACAAAATTATGGCAGAAAATAAACAATGTAGCATTCAGTAACAAAAAACTACAGAATTACTTAACACAAATCAATACCACTCTCTAAAAAAAACCAAAACTACATACATTATTTATATAAATATTAATTCTCATTTAAGTCAACAACCACAATAATGCATAAAATTAATTCATTCCCTGCTATTTTTTTTATTTGTAATTTCATTTTCTGTCGTGCGATATTTTGTTGTTGTTTCCCTAGATAATCTATTTTCTATCAGATATTTTCTAATTATATCAGGTAGATTTGGAATGAATATCAGCAACTCAATCAATTTTTTTTCCTTTTGATTTTTTTTATTGTCGCTTCTCTTATTATTTTGTTGCTGTTGCTAAATAGAGACAGTGTGTGTTGAGTGTATGTATATTGTAAATGAGGAGAATGATATTTAATTTGTCATTATAATAATTATGCAATGTATAATTGTTATAGCTATATTGGTAAGAGAATAATGATTTTTAATAGGCATTATTTTCAAATATTTTAAATTTGTGGTTGTTGAATATCTCTTGTTGGCTTGTATGATTGAAAGAATAATAGTTATAGAAAATAATGATGTTTATATAGGCATTATTTTCTAACATGCATAATGTAGTTAATATCATTCTATGCATATAATTTTTGCTTGAAATTTTTTTTCATTCGATTTGAATTTTTGTAGTTAAGTAATTTTTATATTAAATTAAACATATATATTATATTCAGTTGTAAAAAATAATATTTTATTTGGGGAAGCACTCATTCAACTCAATATATGGACGCTTCGTGCCTGATATATACCTATAGTACTATACAAGCTATGCATACGGTATGGCAAAACTATGATGCTACGATCATTATCATAACAACAACAAAAAACAAAAAACAAAAAAAAAATAAAAATAAATAACAATTTTAACTTTTCATCGCATCACATTTCTGGCTAGAGTATATATACCTATAGTATACTATACAGGCTATGCATACGGTATGGCAAAACTATGATGCTATGATCATTATCATAACAACAAAAAAAATTGTAGACACATATGCATATTGTGTATAATTTTAAGTAATAAGAATAACCTTTAAGTGCATTATGTTTTTTTTTTGTGTTAAATGCTGTTTGCCTTTTGGTTATTATACTATATTAAACTATTGATCAAATTTCTATTAGTCCTTCTTATTATAAATCAAAAAAATTGTTTGTTTTATTTATATTATTATTATTATTTTTTATTTTTCCTTATTATTTGCGAAGAAGACTAACATTAAATTAAACAAATATATTTCATGCAATGGTATTTTTTCCTGCAAAGGTTCAGCATGGTAGACAGGGGTTCAAAAAAGAGTACCAAAGCAATTTGTATATGTGTTGGAGTATTCCGTCGGACTTACAAACATCCAGATAAATGCATAATAATATATATATAATTACATAACTTTTTTTTTTTTTTTTTTTTTATGATCTTGACACTAACTTAGGTAGAATCATCTTTTCGTGCTTAATTAAGTACGGTACTGTAATTTTACACTACAATATCTACCACAATTTGAGTATTTATTTTAACAAATTACTGGTTTATTACTCATTAAATGTGGAAAACTACTACTATTGTCAGGAACTAAGACTTCTTAAATAGAATAGTTTCATTTTATTTTAAATTGTTATCAGATTATACTATCAACTATTTTTTGTAATTTATTTGATCCCAATACAGGGTAAAGGCCGAAAGGTCACTTTTAAGTTTTACTGCAATAAATATTCAATTCGTTAAGTTAAAAAACGAAAACATTTTGGTTAAATTAAAACTAAAAAGTTGAAAATGGAAAAGATATAATTCCTATATATATATATATTTTTTTTTCAATTTATCTGGGTCTTTGTTTGAAATATTGATCATATAATGATCAGGATTGTTGACACGGTTATGATTATTGACCCTGAAATTCAACTAAGAAAAAGCGGAACGAATGTGTCCAAGTGAATGAAGAAAAACAAAATATATGTTGTCAACAAATAGAGAGTAGGTCATGAGACCTCATCAGAGAGGTCTAGAGATATCATGTGAATAGAATGGCAGGTAATAGAATATTAAAAACATATTTTACAATTAAATAGATATAGATATGTAGATATACTAAATATTATATACGATCATAAATATTAAAAAAAAACAATAAACAAAAAAAATAAAAATAAATAACAATTTTAACTCATCATCGCATCACATTTCTGGCTAGAGTATATATACCTATAGTACTATACAGGCTATGTATACGATAGCAAAACTATGATCATTATCATAACAACAACAAAAAACAAAAAAAAATAAAAATAAATAAAAATTTTAACTCTTCATCGCATCACATTTCTGGCTAGAGTATATATACCTATAGTATACTATACAGGCTATGCATACGGTATGACAAAACTATGATGCTGTGATCATTATCATAACAACAAAAAAAATTGTAGACACATATGCATATTGTGTATAATTTTAAGTAATAAGAATAACCTTTAAGTGCATTATGTTTTTATTTTGTGTTAAATGCTGTTTGCCTTTTGGTTATTATACCATATTAAACTATTGATCAAATTTCTATTAGTCCTTATTATTATAAATCAAAAAAATTGTTTGTTTTATTTATATTATTATTATTATTTTTTATTTTTCCTTATTATTTGCGAAGAAGACTAACATTAAATTAAAAAAATATATTTCATGCTGTGGTATTTTTTCCTGCAAAGGTTCAGCATGGTAGACAGGGGTTAAAAAAAGAGTACCAAAGCAATTTGTATATGTGTTGGAGTATTCCGTCGGACTTACAAACATCCAGATAAATGCAGAATAATATATATATATATAAATACTGCATACAGTTAAAAAAAACAAAAATTTTTTTTTTTTTTATGATCTTGACAGTAATTTAGGTAGAATCATCTTTTCGTGCTTAATTAAGTACGGTACTGCAATTTTACACTACAATATCTACCACAATTTGAGTATTTATTTTAACAAATTACTGGTTTATTACTCATTAAATGTGGAAAACTACTACTATTGTCAGGAACTAAGACTTCTTAAATAGAATAGTTTCATTTTATTTTAAATTGTTATCAGATTATACTATCAACTATTTTTTGTAATTTATTTGATCCCAATACAGGGTAAAGGCCGAAAGGTCACTTTTAAGTTTTACTGCAATAAATATTCAATTCGTTAAGTTAAAAAACGAAAACATTTTGGTTAAATTAAAACTAAAAAGTTGAAAATGGAAAAGATATAATTCCTTTATATATATATATTTTTTTTTCAATTTATCTGGGTCTTTGTTTGAAATATTGATCATATAATGATCAGGATTATTGACACGGTTATGATTATTGACCCTGAAATTCAATTAAGAAAAAGCGGAACGAATGTGTCCAAGTGAATGAAGAAAAACAAAATATATGTTGTCAACAAATAGAGAGTAGGTCATGAGACCTAATCAGAGAGGTCTAGAGATATCAAGTGAATAGAATGGCAAGTAATAGAACATTAAAAACATATTTTACAATTAAAAATAATTAAATAAAAAAAACATCTTATATTATGGAAGTAATGCCAGCATAATACACAGTTCACTATTACATATACCATTTCTCATACCAACAAACAAAAAAAACAAAAAATGTTTTTATGTTAAATATTGTCCTTCTAATGGTTTATTATATTCCTTAAATCATACATGTAGGTATATATGGGTATATTTAAAACTTTTATTTCCAAAAACAATAACAAACAAAAAAAAAAACGAAATTCTAAACTCTTGACCAAAATTATTTACCTTGTTACCTTTTTGAAAACAACTATTTTCTCCATCAAGGACATAAAATCATTCTCAAAGTATAGAAATTTTCTTAAAAAATATTTTTCTTGACTTTATAGTCACATCCAACAATATAGAAAATAAAAGAAAGAGAAAGAAAATAGTAAATTTGGAATGAGTATATGAATACAATGTAAATATTCTGATAAGATTGTAAAATTCTGATTATAACTCTCAATTTCAAGTTTAAACGGACATCTTGTCATGTACACAAAAGGAAATATTTGGTTTCCCATTTTATTATTTTTTTTATTTTTTTTTTTTTGTACTCTGAGGTCATACCGTAACAGGTTGTCCACCACTATAATATACCAAATATTATATATAAATGGATTTACAAGTATATTATGTATGTTATCTATATTATGTGTACATAGAAGAGATTCATTTTTAAGAACCCATATCATCATGCATTTATGTATTACGTAATAAGTATGTAGAATAAAATCTTTAAATGATGGAACACAATACTGACAATTTGAATATCATCATAATAAAAATATAAAGTTAGCTTAGATTAGAAATTCAGGTTTCTGGTCAAAATTTTTGATTCTTACTAGTTTTTTTTTTTTTTTTGTTTTTGCTATTTTTTTTTATTTAATATAGCTTGTTTGCATAATAAGTGTTCTTTTTCATTTCTTTAATATTTTTTTGTTTTTTTTTGTTTTTCTCTTTTCAATAAAGGACATTAAAAGAAATTTTCATTTTTGTGAGTCTTATATCATCAACCAAGGAATTTTTTTTGAATTTTTAGTAACATTGTTATGCAAATAAAACTCACTCAGGGTGTATATAAGTGATGTTTATAGATTTAGAAGGTGTATTATAAATTTGAAATTCGGTTTTTATTAAATTTTTTAAGGATATATGGAAAAATATGGAGTGATATTTTCAATTTGATAAAATTGTTTGCAATAGGCCGTAAATCGTAAATGGTATAGAATTGTTGAGCTAAAATACATTGTAATATCAATAAACAAAAATGCTAATGCAAACATGATCCTTCAAGATATCTGAAGTTGTTTTACGACTCTAATCACTATTAATATAGTACAGTTATATATTTTTCTTAAATAAATTTTTTAATTGAATATTAAATATACTGTCGTGAACCTGCGTATGACCTAATGGCTATATATCCTAAGGATATCTGATGTTACTAGTTTTTCAAAAATATATATCTTTAATACATCTATGTTATGAAGGAACTTTTCTAAAAATCCTTTGTCTGAAAATGAAGCGTATCATATTCTTTAAGGACGAAAACGACATTTGAAAGAATTCTTGTTGTTTTGATGTTTTTGTATATAAAAGGTTATATATTCGGTTCTTTCATTTAGTAAGATAATAGTCTGAAGTATTTTTCAACATTCATTTGATGATGATAGGTGCTACCGTTATGGAGATATTGTAGTTTAAAATAGACAATTTTTTGAAAAAATTAAATTTTTATTATCTTCCTTTAAAAACCAAATATCTCAAGATTTTACCATAAAACCAGCGTTAAAAATGTTATACCAGGGTATGATCAAATCACAGTATCTCAAGGGTAATTGGTGTTACGGCCTATTTAAAAATATATATCCTTAATAGTGCATTTAGGCTTTATAAAGACAAAAAGGACATTTGGTAACATCCTTGTTGTTTTATAGGATTTTTGTATCTGTTGATCTATAAGATATATATATATGTAATTAGTAATGTTAAAATATGCTCCAGACCGTTATCTTACTAGATGAAAACTGAATATATATATATATCTAATAGATCAACAGATATAACAGTATATATACAAAAAAAATTAAAACAACAATGATACTTTCAAATGTCCTTTTCATCCTTAAAGGATAAGATACGCCATTAAAAATATATATTTTTATTTAAAGCTAGGAACACCGGGATCTCCGGGATATAGTCAGTACCCTACATTTCTCTGCGATATAACACATCTATAAAATATACTAATAGCCATTTTAATACAACATTTTTTAATTTGTTTCACATTTTTTGTTTTTGTTCCAATACGACATTTATATTTTTTGTTCAGAAATTCATCCAACACGCAAAAGATTTGTCGCATTCAATTTGATAGCCATTGACAATTACTTTGACTGTTACAAATAAAGTGTATTGCATCTGCTTCTGATCATAAATACATTTTTTTCATAGACGTTGATTTTTAAACCAAAATTTGTGCTATAACATCCAGAGTGGCACTGATTAATGATGTCAGATTCCCGATGAAAGCACACACCTTATGAATGCCCCAGTGCCTTTCACATTGGGATAAATTAAATAACAAAAAAAAAATAGTCCTACATCCCAAAAGGGAAAAGTTAAAGAAAATTTAGCCAGAAAGTGTGCTTGCAAATTAAATTTTAAATACTTTAATTTATTTTCTATGTGCGGCAGTCTTAAGCTTGACAGAATATTGTCCTCCATTGACAGCGGTTATAATCAAATTCCCTCAAGTTGGAAATATGTATTTTTTATATCCACCAATACTTCATTTTTCAAACGACGCGTTCCCCCGGATTTGAATTTTAAATTTTTTTTACTGACATATTTTCTTTTATTCACCGCTCTACTTTGCCTAAGCCAGTGAAAGTATTTTAGGAAGGTGTTTTAGTTTGGCTTTTTTTATACTAGCTTTATGTTGTTAAACTGCGGATATGATTCGGCGTTATATCGTCTCCAACAAAACCCCTTCCCCAAATACAGAACCATAAGTTCAACAAAGAATTTTTCTTTTGAAAATACTAGGTAAATGCTAAGGCTCACTTACTTTAGGTAATATCCCCGCTTTAGAGCCAGGTAGCATGCACACTGATACAGAAATAAATAAATAAGTTTCATCATTACCTCTATCGTATCTTAAAATCACATATGATACTTATTTAATATTGTATGTCCTTCAAATTATACATAAAAAATGTTGTATAGTTTTTATTAACACCAATTAATATTGCAATTAACTTTTTTAACACTAGCTATGGCTATCGGCTTGTGTTGTTGATTTTTATATAATTTGCTTAAATACCTGTTTGATAAAATGTATTATATTTACTAGGTCTACTAGGAAAGCCGTTCACTCGTATGCCTGTTCTACAAATTCCTAGTTCTCAAAATTCGTGTTGTGTTTAATTTATTTGTAGGCCGTAAAACTCTTCTGGATATGGGCAATTAAGCTTCTGCAAACAAATTTTAGCTTCATAAATTCTTGGAAAATTCAGATAACATATATTTTGTAGTTAACTAAGTTTTCCAAAATCTTGAAAGAAATTAAAATAACATTTTTTAACAAAGACGAAATTAAAAAAAAAAAAAACAGAATGGTATTAAACCAAATTTTAAAAAGCTGGATTTGAAAAACCCGGATTTAGGTAAAACAAAATTCCAGTGAACTGGCTTTCATTCTGCTCCTCCATTTGCTAGTAGATTGCTTCTGTCAATAAAATATGATAATTTTATACTCACCAAACATCAGGTTCAGCAGTTCTTTCATTACTCAAACAGCTGGTGGTTGAATTGAACTTTTTTATGATTCTAAGCCTATCCTTATTTCCAATTCCAATCTCATTTTAGTCCGTTTAAATTTATTTATGCACAATTTTGAAATGTCCGACCCCAATTTCATTTTTATACTGTCAGATATTGTTTGGAGCAAGCACTCTAAGCTTGTTATGTTCAATTTCAATCTCATTTAAGTCCGTTTAAATTTATTTATGCACAATTTTGAAATGTCCGACTCCAATTTCATTTTTATAGCACTCTAAGCTTGTTATACCCGATTCCAATCTGATTTAAGTCCGTTTAAATTTATTTATGCACAATTTTGAAATGTCCGACCCCAATTTCATTTTTATACTGTCAGATATTGTTTGGAGCAAGCACTCTAAGCTTGTTATACCCGATTCCAATCTCATTTTAGTCCGGTTAAACTATATTTATTATATACATGAAATGAAATGAAATGACCTTACAACTGATATTGAAGAGGAAAACAAACGATCCTAATACAAGTCAATCTAACTTAATAAATAACTCTACATACCATTATATTAACTAAGTATGTGTAATATCAGGAAAAAGAAAAACCAAAATTTGTGTAATAAAGTTGAATTGAAGATTTAAAAATAAAAAAAAAAAAAAACAGATTTTTAGTTTTATTATTGTTGGAATAACTTTTGAACACTTAAATTCTGAAATATACATACATACTTAAAATATATCATATAATTACGAGTATATATAAATACCATAAGTATATGTGTGTAATTTATATTTACTTTTAAGCTATTTTCAAAGAGTGAATCCTTGTCTTTTTTTTCTTCTTATTTTGTAAAAAATTCCTATTCTATTACTTACATCTATCTATAGTCTATACCCTAAACATATTATAATGTATGAGTGTTGCTTGTGTTAGTGTGAAAATTTTCCATATTAAATTGGATTTTTTATTTTATTTTTTGTTTTTTTTTGTATTTCTTCAAGATTTTATTTTTTGTGGACATTCTAAGGACATTCAAACAATTTAAAGGATTTTAAAGTTATTTTTTAATTTAGTTTTTTTATTTTTATTGTTTTTTTTTTTTTTTTTTTTATTATTATGTTTGTTTTAAGGTGTGTGTAAGTAAATATGAGTAATGAAAAGGGATTTTGAAGTTTTAAGACATTTTTATTATTGTTGTTATTCTTATTTTATTTCTCTTTAAAATTAAATTTAAATTTTTAATTTTGGTTATAAAAATAAAATAAAATAATAAATAGTAATAATAATAAAATAAGTAAAATCCAACTAAATTTATGATTTTAATTATATTTTTGTGATTTAGTTTTAGTAGTAAATAATACATATATAAATACTAGTAGCATACATATTGGTTGTATGTAATTCAAATGAATTTTATAATTAAAATGTCAAAAAAGATCAAATTAATTTAAAAATGTTATCAGTATTAATTTATTTAAATAAATTGTAAATTTAAAAAAAAATGTAAATTTAAAACGAGTAGTTTGGGTAAATAAGAAGGGTAGGTACTGACTGGTCGTTAATAAAATATTGTAACTGTTTAATTCTTAATAAAAGGCTTTCTCAATACCCACACGTGAATGGAATTAAACCATTATCAATAGATAGTTTTCAGGCTTAAAATTGCGCTAATATCAATGGTTAGCTCTGCAGAAAACTGCTTTAGACTATAAATAAAACTACTGATAAAATTGACAACTATACCGCGGATACAAATATTAGTGGATACAATAATAACGACTTGAAACGAATAAGCAAAAAACTATATAAGATATTTACAAGTTGAAATATAACTTCTATATTAATATAATAACAAATACGACGAACTGATAATGGAAATAGAAAATTACATATATGTGGGACTCAATATATTCGGCCATTGCCACTAACATGTAAAAATTATAAAAAAAAATATACACTTGTATATTGTGACAGTGAAGAAATGGCAACATCTGAAATCTGGAATGCAACCAATAATGCACGATAGCTTATCAACCAGTACAGTTCGAAATTGAACTAATAATTTCCGATAATTTTTCGCAACCCGACGGTATTTACAGAATTCGTATAGCATTGAAGAATATTCAAATACCAAAACTACACAGTTACGTACAGTAGCGAAGAAAAAATGCCATCGCCTGAAATCCGAGATAGAATCAATAATATGCAAAAGCATTCAATGTTCATTCAAATACAATACAATCCAGAATAGAACTGATAACGCAAGATAGATTTTCAGAAAAATACAACTCTTATGTATATACAGAATCTATATCAAGGTCGCTGAACGTTGTAGGGTCATAGAACCAAACCATTTCCGCAGTTAATATCTCAACATATCAGATTGCTAAACCAAACAGGAAAAAGCCTATGTTTAAAAATTTACATTGGTAACAGCAGTATGGTTAGCGTCTACAAGTCCTATAGACGCCTAAATAGCTCAACAATATCAAATTTGATATGCAGAAAGTAGTTGTAATTAACTGGAAAAGATAAGCTGAAGATCGAGTTATTTGGGGTCAGAATTTTAAACGAGCTCTGAATACTATGGCGAGAAACAAAAACACGGTTTGCCATAAAACCTGGAAAGCAAAGAATATAAAATTGAATAGTAATAATAAGCTTAAAACAAGCTGAATGCTACAACATTTCATATAATTAGTACATATACGTTCCTTATATGAACAAATAAATAGAGGGAAAAAAAATATTTGATCACACATTACTTACCTTCAAACAACTGATGCTACAATAATGATGGTCCATATGATTGGCAGAATATAGAGAAAATTTATTAAATATTAAACACAAACGAAAATTATTTAGCACCAATTGATTGCGGTGCCGAACTGGAATATACGTACAGTAACACAAAGGAATATACATTTATTATTACTGATTGTGTCATTACCAATATAGAAGTATGTATCCAACAAATAGGTATAATATCACATTTTCTCTCAAATTTGAAAACAGATATCAATTTAGTTATTTCTAAGCTTCATATAGACACCCCACAACTAAAATAAAAAAATCCCAAATATGTTGAAAATGTCAACGTAAAAGCAATCATTACCCGAGTAAATTAGCACAAAAAATTTAGAAGAACTAACTAGGTTCTAAAATGTAAAGTTAACTTAAATATCTGATCTTAAATTGAATTAACGGTGAGTTTAAATTACCATTTCCACTTTCAATATTTTAATTTTATTTCATTTACTGCTTTCTTACTCTACAGCTCAATTGAACCCTTCTAATGTATGACAAATTAATTTAGTAGGTTAAAGTTGAACAGTAACTACAAATCGAATAGATATGGGTCCTATTTATCTGTAAAAAATATAATAAAAATAGTTTGCACTGCTTATTCAATTAAAACAAAAATGCATTCATCATCTCTAGTCATTTGAAACATAAGTCCAATTCTAAAACAGAGCTTGTTTAACTGGTTCTTACTCTCGTAAAACTGCATCACTATCATGACCACCAAATATACAATATTTACTTAAATTATTTTTTATTTAAAATATTATCTTATTCAAAATTGTTGTATGTATAATAATGATCTTCTCTCTCTCTCTCTCTCTTTCACTCTCTTTCTTCATTTAATATAATAAAAATATTAATTTAATTTGTTTTTACTCCAACTTATTTCTCATTCCCATGTAATTTGGTATCTAAGAAAAATAAATAAATAATTTATAACCATTACTGCTAATGAAATAACAAACATTGAAATGTAAGTAGTATATATTTATAAGGAAAATGGAAAAAAGCAACAACAATATAATAATAATAATTTATTCTTACAAATTAACTATTCGCATATCTCTTCATTTATGGCATCTAATTTATATGACTAATTCTCTTCTTTTGTTTTATTTTCAATTCATAATTTCATATTTTTTGATAAATATCATATTTTTTTTTTCTGATTTTATTGTTGTTGTTTTTGTTTTTCTTTTTTTATAGATTATTTCTTTTCTATATAGACTTAATACTATGTGTACATATATATATGTTTCTTAGTAGGTACATCCTTAAATTCTGATGAAAATTTTATTTATGTTTTTTTTTTTTTGTTGTTTTTATTACAAAACTAATCAATTTTTCTTCTTAATAAATCTACCGCGTGATATTTAATGTTTACAATTTGGCTAAATAAACTAATTCTATTATAATATTATAGAGCAGAGGTTTACAACTTTCTTTCTTGCCCTTCTTTTGATATTTCCATTTGGTACAAATTATCTTTATTTGTTTTTAAAATTAGCTTCGTAATCTCTCGAAACAATGTATGTATGTACCAGGTGTAATTTTGTTACCATTGTGTTTTTCTTGCCTATAAATTTTATTCTAAAGAGTAATTCATTATGTTTTTGGAACCATTTAAGCCGTTATGATTACATTAGAATTGTAGCTGAAAAATACAAATTAAGAACCGCACAAATTATTTAGATTCTTGGTCCACAGCGAATCGTTGGTCCATAGCGGATGAGCCGTTGAATTCAATCACCATCCATAAAATGATATTACTTATTTATTTACTATATTAAATAATATATTTATCCTATTACTTCTTAATAAAATAGATTGTAAAATGAAATTGATACAAAAACAAAACAAATTTGCCTTCAATACGAACCAATACTAACTCCTTTACATTCTAGCTGGACCCAATTGGCGATTGATAGCTCGCTTTTAATTGCTCATTATTGATAGTAATAGATACTTTAAAAAAAATGTTACTAGTTCATTTAGGTTTCTAAAAGATCCTACGAAAAAATTAATTTTCCAATCTACCCGGTATCTTTCTTTTTAATTTGGTTCATTATAGACTTGTTTCATTAAAAAAAAAACATTTAATTTCTAATGTTTAGCGTTTTTCGAGTCATTGTCGTTTAACAGCTCATCATTTCTACACAAAATTATGTATACAAAAAAATTTATTTTCAAGTCCATCTCAGCTTTTGCCAAGAATTTCTTTATTTCAAAACTCTTAGTTGCGATTAGTCACTATTGCACTTTATCATAGATTCACAGCTTATTATCATGGATTAACCGCTCATTATCATCGATTCACAGCTCATTATCATGGATTAACCGCTCATTATCATGGATTCACAGCTCATTGTCATGGATTCACAGCTCATTATCATTGATTCACAGCCCATTATCATGGATTCACAGCTCATTATCATTGATTCACAGCTCATTATCATATATTCACAGCTCATTATTGCTCATCACTGCTACTTAACCAAAATCTTACTTATTTTTCCACAAAGATTCGCTCACAGTTTTTTAGTTTGAATTTTCTTCAGTAAAAATCTAGCTGATTTGTATAATTTGCAATTTCCAGCGGTTTTGTCTATAAACAATTTTTACTTTTTATCGGATTACAAAATTTCTATCCATAGATTTTGCCTAAAATACATGATTTGTTTATTTCAGACACACCCTAACTAATATATTACTGTCCCCCGTGCTAAATCTCAGCTTCAAAACTGTTAAAATATTCTATTTTTGTCAGTCGTTGTTTGTTACCATTGTTTATCACACATTTTCTATACTTAATCATTATTTTATTATAAATTAATATAAAATAATAATAACAATTATTATTTTATATTAATTAATTAACGTGTTAGAGTTGGAAGCTGAGTTTGCACCACACGATTTTAAAATTTACAAATTTAGGGAGTAAGCGAGTGAGATCCCATAAATCTCGTTTCATTGTTTCATGCTTATACTTTAAGTAATAATACAAAATTACTATTTTATATTTAGTCAGAAGCTGATAGTGTTCCACCACACGATTGTAAAATTTAAACATTTAGGGAATGGCAAGGAGATCTCATAGATCCCATTATTTTCAAATAAACAACTACTTAAAAAATAATTTGCTGTACACATGGGATTATTTTGTGTAATTTTTTTTTTTGTTATTAAATGTTCACATCCTGGTCAGAACATTTTCTCCATTTTATAGACATTTTTTCACATGAAATAAAATTCTCAATGCCACTCCTACAGCATTTCTGCCATTGAACAAGATAGGCATCAAGTGCTCATCCCTAGACAGTGCAAATTTTTATATGCCTCAAAGCTGGTTATCGAAATTCGTTTGTAGTAAAATTTTGTCAAATGTGGGACTATATTCCAACAAATGTGTTTATGACATGTAAAAGTATACCCACATACTATCCACAAAAACTCAAAATTAAAACTACTGATTTCCTGATCAAAGTGACATTTTTCTTTCCCTAAGGTGTGTATTTGTGTATAAAGATATCGTTTCAAACCTAACATTTGGCTTAACTTAACAAAAAAACAGAATATTATTAAACACAACTAACTGTAATAAATGTATATAAATTTTTGTGATTTGGACAAATTTTTTTAAAATTATGAAAATGAAGTGATTCAACAGAAATAAAATGTTACAAAACGCTATCACAAAATATCTAATAACTTCAATCACCATATATCCTTTTTTATTTCAATTTTGTTTTCTTGTTTTTTTTTTTCATGAATTTATCAAGAAAAACTCTAGTCCTCAATTTAATGATAAGAATTTGAATTCCTTCAAATTTTCCAAAAAATTTTGTTATTCTTTTTGTAACCAAAATCGTTCAACAACCCGCTCAAGTATACCCACGATGATGATGATGATGATGATGATAATGATGATGATGAAATTTTTCATACACCACAAATAACACCTTCTTCATACCTCTTGAAAATTTTTAGGGTTTTTTTTTTATTATTATTATTTTTATAAAAATTATTCCAGAATTATTCATCAGGATCAAGTATATTATAGAGGGTAGCAGCAAAAAAAAAAAAAAACAAAAAATTATAATAATAGAATTAAAAAAAAAAAAATAATAATAACAATAAAATAAAAACTACAAAGTACAAAAGATGAATGGTGGAAAATAAAATTATTGCATGTTTGTATTCTATTATCTTTGTGTGTGCAAAAAGGATTTCATTATAAAATTTTACAAAACAAAAAATGAAAATGCGATGATTTTTCATACTTTTTGGAAAAGATTACAGTGGTTTTTGTCTTTTTTATTTTTTTTTGTATTTTTTTTATTAAAAATTTTAAAATATTATGAATTTCAATTTGTATTTATAATATCTATATTTTGTTATATAGTGTACATTTAACTCAAATTCTTGTTCAATCCCTTGAAATACATAATTCTGTACAACACGGTAAGTGAAAATCAAGATGAATCGGATGAAGTCAAAAATTGATCCTAACAAAAATTGGGACTAACATATGAAAGATAATTGCCAGATGAAGCACAGATTAGAGTGAAAGAAGATTATAAACGATGAGCTCATCCCAAGCTGCAGCACCAAGAGATGATGATTCTGTCAAAATAAAATCATAAGTTTTATCCAAACACCAATTTGGCCGAAATTTTTTGTAAAAATTCTTAATAACATACGTTTTCTAAAAAGAGATAGAATTCTAATTTGCCAGTCAACCATAATGTCAACCTAAACCTGTCGCTATTCATTTTTATATGTTTAAAGTTCTATTCCATTTGAAGTATCAGTCTAGAACTACCAATGTCGGAGGTTCAATGTGGAAAATGATACAGATATTCTTGATCTCTTCCTTTACGCCTGTTCAGCATTAGTTAGTACCAGACATTGCTATATTTGAAACAAAAAAAACATTGGTAGCTTGCGATTACTGCTGGCACCGCACTATGCACTGCAATTGCAAAGTACTAATGAAGAAGAGTGCAAATTATTGAGATTCTAATTAGCTAAATTGAGAATAATCTATTCTGTTATAAATTATATAAAATGCAAAATGTGGCTTATAGATGTAGCCTATATGGTCTATAAGAGATGAGTTATTGGATTCACTCTTCAATCCGTCAGATTTATCTCACCTTTTTATTTTCTTCATTATAGAATTTTCTACAGATTTTCTTCATTAAAATAAAAATGTTTCGTTATAATGGACCTAGCATGAAAGCTCAAGCTCATCATTTCTATTTAATCGAGATATTGCCGTAAGTAAGACTTGTTAATAAAAAATTAATTTGCTCCTAAATCCTACTTTCCGTTCTTATTTGGCTCATTACCGGTTTCTGCCAAAATTTTCTTCTATCTCTCTATTGATATGATATTGCCATTTTTCATTATTTTTGATTATTACCAATTAAGAGCTCATTCTTGTTCATTATTGTTACCTAAACACACTAATCCATAGTTTGTTATTGACTTTGGAATTGAAAATGGAGCTTTTTTAACACAACCCAATAATTTCATATCGTAAGCCTAGCTGGGGCATCTTTATTTGGTTATATATCAAAAATTTGTTTGATGTCGATAATTTCTATACTTGCGACAGATTAGCCAATGTATGACCGAACAGTTGATAGTCTCTATTTGTTTCTTTTCTTCATGTTCAACTTGTCTTAATATGTTCGTCCCAACAAAGCGTGACATCTAAGTGTAATTACCAGGTATTTTTTTGTATATGGTATGACGACTCTAACTAGTCTTACCTAAAAATTAGGGTACGCAAAATTATTCATCCAATTGACTTGTTCAATCGCACAGGGTTATTTAAGGTCTGAGTTATTTGATTGAGTATGCCCATAAGACAACCAACACATCAATTGGGTTATAAAATTGAGTAGTATTAAAAAAGAACATTTTTAAGTTCAAATTTAATTTCCAGATGCAACTTGAATAGTCCCTTCCTTCTACCTACGTATCAAATGCAATTTAAGTTGTATTGGAAGTAGTCTTGAATGTATAGCTGTCCATACTTACTGATAGAAACATCAACATTAAATATCCGGTTTTCGATGCAAATTTTTCAACATTATAAAAACTAACGGTAGCATATCTACATTTCCATCTTGTTATTTTAAAACTATGTTGCTAAAAATTTATTAAAGAAATTTAATGTATCCAAAACAGCTTACATCAGCTTATTAACGTTTAATCCATCGGTATTTAGTTGAACCACCCAAACCCAATACAATTTACTAAACACCTTACAGTTGTTAAAATTTCACTAAAAATCTCTACAATAAATTCACCATTGTTTTATGAGTTCCAATTCTAATACAAATCATTAAAACGTTCCCCCCAAACGCAAAAAAAAACAACAACAACAACAAAACCAAACTTTTGATTTAAAATTGTTTAATTCTAGTCCTTTGTTATTTTGTTTGTGTTTATGGTTTTTATTTTTTTACTCTAAATTTAATCTGATATGTACGCGATATGCGTAATCTTACCAACCTAAATACAAAAAAAAAAAAAAAAAAAAAACAAACCACAATTCTACAATACTATCACATCTCATCTCTAACAACTAAAACCGAAAGCAGATAACAAAAAAAGATAATAATAACAGAAAAAAAATTTTCTTTTTTTGTTATTATTTTCTCTTTTTGTTTTTTTTTTTTTTTTTTTTTTTTTAAATAAGAAAAATTTCTTGTTGACGAGACATCCCTTAATCTGTAAAATTGTTTATTCGGGTTCAGTTGTTTTTATTCATTCTAATACTATGGATTTTAATGTAATCTGCATGTTGTGTTGTATACCAACACATTGTTACGCACTCTCAAAATTTAAAAGAACTCTTCAAGAAAACAAAAGTGTGATAATCAACCCTACAAAAATAAAAAAAAATAAAATGAAAAATTTTCAGCTCTCATTCATACTTAAAAAATAAAAATTCCCCACATCTTGTATATTGTATAAGTACATACGTAGTGTTATTATGAGTACGCAATATATACGTGGGTGATAAAGAATGCATGCTATATTATAGTAATGGATGAATGTTGATGGGGTTGGTGGTATTGGTAGCAGTAGCGGGTGAATATATGAGTTTACTATAAATAATAATTTAAAGAGTATTTTGTATGAAGATTTTCATATACAATTTTCATTGCTGGTACATCCATAGTCATACCAATTTTTTATATAATTTTTACTCTCTATACAGTATGTTTACAAATTATTTATCTTGTCTTTTAATATTTTAGAGCTACACCCATAACATTTTTCTTGTAGCTGTCGGTTTTAAGTCATCTCAAGAA
Organism: Argyra leucocephala; assembly: GCA_963942445.1. Taxonomy (NCBI): domain Eukaryota; kingdom Metazoa; phylum Arthropoda; class Insecta; order Diptera; family Dolichopodidae; genus Argyra; species Argyra leucocephala. The sequence goes on along the minus strand of OZ012679.1, from coordinate 14,681,603 downwards.
ATGTTTCAAGTAGCAATTTTGTCTTTGCTATACGTGCATTGCTGTTTATTTTGGAACAATAACGTAACTGTGACGAGTGATAGTTAATTTTACATTTCCATATCAGTTTCACTACACTAAGATTTGCTACCCAATCGTTCAAACAGGCTTCTGAGATCAATAAGATTTGTCAGTTAATTGTAAGAGTAGAAAAATAAAATGGTAGAAATTGATTAACCAAATGGTCTAGGTAGGTAGGTAGAAGTGGCCATTCCAGTTACTTCTGAAAAACCAATTAGCACTTAATTATGCCTTTTTGATACCACGACTCGAGTGACCTATTTCATGTTGTTAGTTGTTATAGGTTGGCGTTCTCTTATCTACACTCTCCCCAGGGACTCAGTACTGGGGCCACCCTATGAGATTAAGAAGATTGATCAGATCTCCTATTTTGCTTTCCGCAATAAAACCTATATTGCTGGGGAAAGCTTCACCTAAAGTCCGGAGTCTGACTCTAGCTAATGCTGGACATCAGCAAAGGAAGTGTTGAAGAGTTTCTACCTGATTCTCATCCTTGCAACTGCGACAGTATTGAAAAGAATACCTAACTTGGCAGCGTGGCTTTCTATTGGCCAGTGACCCGTACTGATGGCTACTACTCTTGCTATATATGTGCGGGATCTGGTTAAGAGTTGTTTGGTTTTATTGATATTATACGCGGGCCACGTTTCCCTCGAGGTCGCACAGGTATTTAGTCTATGTCACCTTTCAGTCGCTCTGGCCCGATATGGTCTACTAATATTACTACACAGGGGCTCCTAGTAATCGTTTAGACAAACTGCTGGATTTTTTTATTTTTAAGTATAAAGTATTGATTTTTATAAATTTTATGTTATTGGATATTAATTTTATTTTATTTTATTGTTAATATATTTTATATATTATTATCTCGATATTTGTTTTATTGAAACACATTTCACAGTCACAGATTTACATCATAATTGAAACACATTTCTGTACTCAAACCGATTCGGCCACGAAATGGATGATTAGCAGAGGCTATAGGGTGTTAACTGAAAAAATAAATGTGTATTTGCATCACTATCCCATTATTTGCGCCTGAATTGCAAATTAGACAATCAGAATAAAATTTAATGAGAACGATATTGACAACTGTTGTTGTATTGAAAATAATATTTTTGATTAATTTCTTTATTTACTACTTCAAAAATTTAACAGAATATAACAGTAAAAAACGAATGAATTCAAATTTATTTTAACAAATATAATTATTATAATAATGGAGTTAGCGATAGAAAGAAATTACTGTAATATTTCAATTAATAATTTATAACAATTTTATTTATTTATAAAATTACTCAAGCCCTCAAAATTTAAAATTTTCAAGTTAAACAAAGACACTACATTTGCTTTATTCTAGTATATAAATTGTAAATAAAATAAAGAAGACAAAGCAATATGAAAACATTTTTTTTTGTCTCATAATAATTAAAACTTGGGTCTAGAATTCACCACACACTAAACAACACTCTATCACTGTTGCGATCCAATCTATCAAAATGAAAAAATTACCTATATTCTACGAATCGTGCTGACGACGTAGTTAACATACACTTCACTCCTCTTTGTTCACAAATTAATTTTCAGTTTGTTGACAAAGGTGTATGAAACGTATGTTAACCATGTTGCCCGTACCACTCGTGGTCAATTGGTAATTTTTTTAGAATAACTTAATTAACAAAATTAATAAACAAAAATTTTCATGAAGAAATATAAAAATCTTGAGTTAGACTATTAAGTGAGAATAGTCAGTCATGAAATATGATAAGTGTTAGAAATAATAACACTACAATATTAATTTGGTCTAAACACGTTCAAATTAGGTTTTTGTAACCAAAAAAATTAATCAAAAAATTTAGAAACACAAATACAACCGACATAACAAACACATAACATGACAAAGCGCTATATGAAGCTATCATCAAGATAGGGCATTTGAAAAGTGATCATTATAACAGAAAGGTTGCGTTCAATAGAATTTAGCGCTGCAAAATGACTGCAGCGCTCGGAGCAAATTTTCTATTGCGCTAGATTAAACCACTGCATAAATTTTACAGCGAAAAAATTCTATGCTCTATTGAGCAACGACTTTTCATTGACGTTTAGGTGTTCATATTTTAATGTAAACAATTTTTTTCTTACATTAAATTTGTTGTGAGTGTTGAGAAATTAATAACAATAAAATAAATATACACAAATAAGTTAGTAATTTATTAAGTGTTAATATAATTTTAATATAATTAAATTTGAAAAACATTTTTTATTTAAAAAATTGTTAGTAATTACTGTATTAAAAAAAAATTAAATTATTAAAATTAAAAAAAAAAAAATTGACTTAAAGTCACATACAAAAAACGTTATTTTAAATTTTGCTAAACGTTAAATACAGCAATGCAGCGCTAATTGTTACATCTCTAGATTGGTTTAGATTAATTTATTATATTGCTGAGCATTAAAAATGTATATGTATATCACAAAAATTGTTTCCACATTCGATAAAACACTCAACCATCTTACCTAGCAGCACCACAACGTTGGTCTTCAATGTACCACAACGTTTGGAGTGATCCAAATATATTTTTTTAAGAGCAGTAAAACACTAGTAGTGTCACAAAAGCCTACTTTAATAATTCAAGCAATATAAAATGTATTGTATTGTGTATTAAAATGTAAAATGTATTAAAAATGTTCACTGTGCTGTTTAATACGTTTCATTAGTCACATCAAAAGTCTTGGATATTATATTTTTTCCCCAATTTTTATTATTTCCCCAGCTTTTTTATGTAGACCTGATTCATTGTATTTTTTCAATTTTTTTCTCATTGATAATGGTAAATTTTCTTTGGTCAAACCATGAGCTTTGACAGAACACGATTTGCACTGAAATGTAAAGATGTTTTTCATGTTTTTAATTGTTAAAAAATATTCAACCATGTTACTTAGTATAGCTTGTAACAACCTCCAATAGCGCAATATAAAGAGTTTAACAAAAATCGGTTTCAAGTATGTCAATACTCAAACATGTTATCTAGTAGTATCACAAATGCTAATAGCAATTTCAAATAGTATACAAGATGAGTATCAGACACATTTGCTTTCGATTGTATTAAAATACAGAACCACCTTAACCACTAGTACCGCAAAGTCCAACAATAACCTCAAGTAATACAGAGAGTATAAAAAAATAATTTTTCAAATGAATTGAATTCAAATTTCAATTTTTATTTATTTAAACACCATGTGCTAATAATATAAATATAATAGGGAGGTGTATGTTATTATATATATATATATATATATAGTATATATATATGTATATATGTATATGAAAAGCGAGTCTGATAAAAGATTTATTCGCGAAAAAATAAAGAATTAATCATGATAATATTTAACAAGTTTTTCTGTTTTAATTTTTTTTTTTTTTATGTTTATTAAGGGGGACCCAAAAAGAAAAAAATATAACAACAACAACAATAAAAAAAGTAACACAAAAATATATATATATATTATAATTAATTGAAGTTAATTTATTACGGATTTTATCGTATCGTAAAGTACTATACAAAAAAAAAGAAAAAAAGTATAATAAAATAATAATACAAAAATACAAAAACAACAAATACAACAATAATAATTCAAGTATAAAAGTTATTATCCTTTTGAAAAGTATAAAAAAAAACATTGAAATTTCTGATTTAGCTGTTGTGTCTATGAAATTCGTGGAAATATTTTATAAGATTTTTCCTTTTTTGTTACAATTTTGAATTTTTTTTGTTTTTGAAGTGAAATTAAAAACTTTTTTATTTCTCATTTTTCAAAAAGCAATAAAAAAAACGAAACAAAAATCGTCAGAAAATCAAGAAAAATTATAGAAAATTTTCTTGTCTTCAAAGAATAATAAAACAATTGGTCAAATTAGGGATATTTTTTATTCTGTTTTGTTTTTGTTTTTTTTATTATTTTTATTTTTTTTTTTTTTGTTCTTTTTATACACAAAAATATGAAATTAGTTTAAACATCGAAAATTAAGTGAATATCGTAAGCAAATTTATAAGTAAACCAAAATAATTGACGTCATGATTAATTTGATTTTTTTTTGTTATTTTTTTATTGTTGTTTTTGTTTTTTTTTTCGTAGACAAATTTATGATTTACTTACTGTTGAAATTAAATTGATTTTAAAGATTCTCAAGGGAAGAAAAAATCTTCACAAATTTAATAAGAATAATTTTATTTTTATTTTTTATTTTATATAAAATAAATAATTTACTATTTTCGTTAGGTATTATGGCTTAATGTGGAATGTAATGTAAAATCAAGATGTGAAGGAGTTTATCCAGAGTATTTTTAGTTGATATGATAATTTTGATTACTTATTTAGTAATTGGTTGGTCTATTGGTGCTATATTTAGTGATATATATACTGTGATATATATGTTTTTGTAAATTTTTGTTTGGTATTTATAACTCACATTCGTCCCCGCAATGACAAACTATCGAATCTGCAAAATCAGCGAATTTGAGCTGACATCGTAGTTTTACATGTTTTTTTAAGTTCTTTACTGTGACAAAGTCCCGAATCTCTATCTTGTCTCTAAATCGATGTAATTGACTGTTATAATTTGGCGAAAGTACATATCTAACATTTATCACTACAACAAACTGTCGAATGTGCTTTTGGGTTAATTTTACTTTTGTCATTATTTTTTAAAATGCTAATTTTCACTGTGAAAAAGTAGCGAAAGTGTCAGATTAGTTTCTTTGTCGTTGTGAATTTTTAATTTAAACTTAAAATTTACTTAATCTACACTCAGTAAAGTGACGAATCTTTTAATTATTATAATATTTCTACAATAATCCCTATTTGTGCATAAAAAATAGCTATTATTATATCTTTGATCTTATTTATGTATTTAAAAATTGTTTTGAAATGTTTAGTTGATTTTAAATAGAGAACCAGAATGAAAAGATTTTGTTACAGCATGAAAAATGTCACGTTAAAACTTGTGATTTGCAAAGAATAATGAACATTATAAATAGATGTTGTGGGTGTTCTTTCGGTATTCAGTTTATAAAATTGAATTGTGATCGATTGTGATCGAGTTATAATTAAATGTCAAGTGAAAATTTATAAATTTTAAACGTTTGAGTAAAATTTATTCCGATTAAAAATTTTAGAAATTTTCATTCATTAAGTTTACCAAATACAGGTAGCGAAAAAATTATTATTAATTAAAAATCGAAAGTACCTGTAAGGTTATAATGTAAGGTTGCAATAAATGATATGTAACATATATAATGAAAAACAAAAACAGGTGAATTATCAGCTATAGAAAAATACCAACTTGACATTCACATAAAATGAAAAGAAGCTGCTCGTAATTTAAAAAATATTCAAAAGGAAAACACTCAAAAAGATAATACACTTTTGGCGTTTGAATTTGATTTACAAGCCGTTTTGATTACCCCTAAGGGAGCTACTATTCCATTTTTCTACGTAAAGCTAGCAGTATATGTTTTAACAGTATATAATTTAGGGGATGCTTCAGTAGAATGCTTTTTCTGGGATGAGACCGAAGGTAAAAGTGGAAGCATTGAAGTTTCTACCAGCATATATAAATATATTATGCAGTATTCTGAAGTAGAAACTGTATTTATGATGTCTGATAATTGTGGAGTATACAACAGAAAAATACTAAATTTGTGTGTATGTGTTTAGAGTTAGTTAGGAGACACACACGTTACGTTAAAATAATAAATCACATATATTTTGAATCAAGAAAAAGCTTCATAAAATGCGATTCAATACATCAAAAAAAATTTATGACGGAAAATGACTTCCGGTGTGTACTCCAGAAGAATGGGTTCAGCAAATAAGAAATTCACGGAAAAATCCATCTCCGTATAGCGTTTCTTCGCTACCACACACAGATTTTATAGATTATGTAGAATTCAGAGAAGGTTTTTTTATAGGAGACGAAAACAACAATATTCCCTTTCAAAATTTTTGTTTGGTTTCAGTATTCGAAGGTCACCCCCGGATAAATTGCATATAAAAACTGATTATGAGCAAGTTTTTATACAATACAGTTTAAAGCAAAGGAGAGGTTACCCTTCGAACTTACAACAAATACGAGCCTATTCGATAAGATTTTCAATATCAATGGGATTTAGAAAAACTGTGCGATGAATTGCAAATTCCAGTCTATCACATATTTTATGAGAATTTGACGCCCTCTGATTCAGTAAGAGATGCTTTTCCAATAACAGATACTTCTGAAGAACCCTTTCACAAATAAACTTATTTAACTTTTATACATAATAAAATGAATTGTTATGTTTTGTTTATTATTCGTTATTATAGATAGAAATTTTAATTGTTGTTTTCATTTATTTTTATATAAATAGTTTGGAATAAAATTTATTTTGTATTTTCTATTCCAATACAAAATAAATTCTATTACATTCTATTACTTATATACTTTTTACTAATTTTTCAAATATTAATTTCAAGTTTTTCAAAAATTATATGCAGATTCGCTACTTTATGCAAAAAATTTAACACGAAATTTTTAGGAACTTTGACAAACTAACTACAGCAAACTAACGAAACTGCAATTGCTTTTCGTCTTTTTCGCAAATCTTTGCTTTGCCCAAATATTTTTCACACTTTAAAAATAAATTATTAAACAATTATTAATAATGAAGCCTATGCAAAAAAAATCAAAGCGAAAAGTATAAAACCTGATTTTACATGAAAGGTTAAAGTTTGTTTTTGTCCTCCTGAAAATTGTAAAATTTACACATTCGCGAGTTTGCCATTGAGGGGACGATATAGTTTTCTTTAAAACCTATATATATATATTATATGACTTGTGAAACTAATCAAATTTAAGCTATGAGGGTTGCTTAACTTTATTTATTTATTTAAACAGTTGATCCTACAGATAAATCTGTAGGCCAACTTTATAGGTCCTTTTCCCTTTCGAAATGTGGGCCTTTTTTTTTTATTAAACTATATTAATTATATGGTATATATTTTTGTATATTATATATTTATATTATTTTTCTTTTATTAGTTATATTATATCTTTATTAATTATTAAATTATATTTGAACCCATGTGGTTGTAAAGAAAATTACATTTTTAAGTAATTTTCATCATTTGAAAAATTTTTTGGTTCTCACGGGGTTCGAACCCATTCTCCTTCGGTCGTTACATTACTACACTCGAGTGCTTTACAAGTGTGGTTTTGCTGTCACAAATAATTATTATGAAGTGAAAAAATGAAAATTTTATATTTCAGTTTACGTAGCTCTATTCCTATGGTTGATAATATTTTGATGCACTGTGCTTAATGTAAAAAGTTTCCTCTCTTTTATAATAATCCTTTTCACAATCAAAATGTACGTAATTATAACGAAATGCTGTTCCGCAAGTTGTTTTAAAGTTGATTGTGTTGATTCCTTCAAATATCTAAGTGTTAGAATAGATTCTAAGTTAGACTGGTAAACTCATACATTAATTGTAAATAAGTATTTTCTTTTCGCTTTCAGACAATTTTGTCACTAAACAGTTCTTTATCTTCTAAGCATCTTACCTTTGTATATTATGGTTTATTTAATTCCAAGTTTAATATGGAATTGTTAATTGGGTTGGTACTTTTAATAATTATGTTAGACCTTTGTTAATTCAACAAAAATATGTAATCAGACTGATCTTAAAAAAGCATCACAAGGAAAGTAGATTCCCTTTATTTCAATGTTTGAATATTCTGCCTCTGAAGCATGTCTTTTACTTTCGAGTACTCAAAGTATTTTTTAATAGATGTTGTTACCTACGAAGTAGGAATTCTGAAATGAATAATCTGAGAATCAACAACAGAAGATTAGCTATCATATATCTTCTTATAATGTACAACATTATTTATGCTCATTTCAATTGCACCTCAGTTTCACAACTTACTAACTCCACCTATGACTATAAGTTTGCCAGTTTGGTTAAATCGTGCCTTTTTAACTTCAATCATGATCAGGTGAATGAATTACGTATAATTTCGTAAATTTTTCGCTTTTGTATTTAATTCAACTTTACTGTTTTTTCTTTATAACATATTGTTGTTTATTTATGATTATCTTTTATATTCGATGCTTATTTGTTACTATTTTTCTATCAAATTTAGTTTTGGGCATTTTTTTTTTTTTTAAATACACTCGATACTGTATGCTTTATGCCTATATTAATAAAATTTTGTATCTATAGAATATTTATTATATATGACTTAAACAATGGAATAAAAATAAAAAACATAAATTAATGAAGTTTCTATTATTAGTAGATAGTTTCGACATTTCCATAACTACTATAAGTGATTGTTTCAACACTACAAAACCTATGAAATATTTCGTTTATTCAATCTCTCATCATAATGCATTAATTTCATTTTCTAACTGCATTATCATTCGACCTACATACGTTAAATAAAAATTGGTTTATTCTCTCAATTCTCATTATTCTATTCATAATGAACTTTATTTTTATTATTATGGTTGTTATTATAAAAGGCTTCAGACAAAAACAAAATTAGTATAAGAATATAAGATACTTGTATGGTGTAGGTGTAATGTATAAAAATGCAATAAGTTTAAATATATATGTATATATATATAATATATATATTATATATATTGTATATTGTATATTGTATATATATATACAATACCATATATAAATAAACATACAGTAAAGCCAGTCATGCTAAACTAAACATAATAATATAAAGTCCATTATACTCTACACTTAATTAACTGACATTAAAAAATTACATCAGACAAAATATATTTTTAACATTCTTAATACATTGTTATCTAAAATAAAAAAAAAAATATTTGAAAAATGAATTAAATTAAAGAAAAAATAAATTATTTCATTATTCAAATTCAAATAATTTCCACTATTATTAAATTAATTTATCATTTAAAGTCCTAAAACATTCAAAAATTAATGAGTAAAAAGTAATAGAGAAATATTTCCTTTTCTATATTCAATTCAGTAATCAATAATTTGATACTGAATCCTGATTACCGTATAATATTAATTAGTTATTTAAGATTAATCTTGTAAAATTATTTCAAATCATTGAATTTAATTTTGTATACTTTTTTTTTTTTTGTTATTTCTTTGTTGTTTTTTTTTAACTCTAATCCTTTTGTAAATTACACTGAAAATTTAAATGACATATTTTATTTATTTTGTAGTATCAGGACGAAATGCTATTTGATTAATAGGAATTTTTGTTTTATTTTATTAAAGGTTTATTGATTTTATTGAAGGCTGGACATTTAAGGTTTTAATTATGTAATAATTATTATTCTTAGATTTTATTTTTTTTTTTTTTTTGATTTCATGATTGTTATATAAATTATAGCTTTATAATACGCTATAAATGACGGAAGTAAAATAAATTTAAGCTTTTTCTATCCTTCATTAGAGCTTTTATTTGGAATTTAAGAAAAATGCGAATTTATTTTTTCATCACATCTTTATTTTTTTTTAAATATATTTTATTTGATTAAGACGCTTTTAATTACCATATAGACAGAAATTTTCTATTCACTAATGGTCATTTATACGATTAATTTAGTGACATTTTATTTGCCATCATTGAAAAATTATCGTATAATTAAGAATCAAGTTAATCGTGTTAACGATCAATAGCTGCGTAAGTTCAGTGTCAAAGTTTGAAAAAAAAACGATCTAGATTTTATTAATTTGGGTAATTTATTTTTTGTCATATCATGTTTGACGTTGTATGACATTGTCAGAATCTCAATGTCATTAATGTCATATTAAATTTACTTTTATCAATTTATTTCTTTTTTGTCTTATTTATATAAATTTTGAAATCTCAGAATATTTATGAACTAATACCTAAAAACATATTGTATATATATATAATAATATATATATGTTCTTTGCTTAATACGCATAAATAGAATATTGAACAATAATAATACTTGATAATGAGCCACAACTTTAAACGAAAACCATTTTAGTAATTCAGTTTCGATTTTGAACTTGCAACTTGCAATAGACAAAAAAAAAACAAAAATAACGCAAATTGAAAATATAAAAAAAAAAACAATAATATGTAAATACACATAATATTTCTTTTGATGAATAAAATAAAAAATTGTGTTGCAAAAACAAAAATAAAAATTTACTGCAAATAAATAGGAAGTGTACCAAACTGTTCATAACTTTTGAACCATTGATCGGTGTATAGTCTTTCCAGAATTTTTTATAAAGGAAATTAAATTTTCTTTGATTATGCGATATTTTTTTAAGACTTTCGCTATGAAGTTATAAGATAAGAAAGAAATACAAATTCATTTAATTTAAAAAAAATTCATTATCATTGTTCATGGAAAAATATATAATAATATCTACTACACACATTAAAAAAAAGGACAACATCCAAAAAATACTAGAAATTATTAAAAAAAATTATGTTGTACGGAATATTTTTTTTTCAGTTTTTTTTTTTTTTTTTCTTGAAATATTTCTACGGGTATCATGAAAATTAAAAAAAAAAATGTATAATTTATACACATAATTCATAAACTACAATACCTAAGCATTATAGGCAGATAAATCTACAGAATTATATAAATAATATTATTAGATAATATGATATAGTTTTTTTATTTATAGCCCACTATATATCCTTTAAAATTTATGATAAGCCAAACCATCTCTGACATCAAACAGAAATTTCGTTAAAAATTCAGTTTTAGTTTTTTGGCAGGTCAATAAAATTACAAAAAAATTGTTCAGGAACAAAATCCGTAAAACTAACTAATCCATCCCAAACTAGAAAACCCTAGCAGAAAAAAAACAGAATCAGCAAAGAAAACATTCACAAAATTAAAACTTTTAGCAACATGGTCTTATTGCTGTTTTTAACATCGGAACAAACCATCAAGTATATAGGTTTAAGGGCAGAACGAATGACCGCAAAAATTAAGTCCGTTTTTAAAAAGGTCGATAGAAACAAACGTATTCAAAAAAAATTACGTTTTTTTAATAGCTTATATTTATGAGTGATCGCTTGTTGACTACAAAAATGGAAATTTGTACTATTTACCCAGAGTTGGAGAAAAATATTTTTGTTTGGATTTGGTTTTTGTGGATTTTGGCATGCGGATTTTTTCTTTTAACCAATATCTTTTACCTTGTCCGTAAATTTTTGTACTAATTCTTCTATTCTATTCTATTCTATTCAATTTTTTTCAAATTTTGTTTTATTAATCTTTATTATTTTACTTTCTCTTTCCTTCATCTTTTTTATGGCTAAAATTCTACGAAGGCTGTTAGGGTACTTATCCCATTGTTTTTTGGCCTAAGAAAACAAAAGCCTGACTAAAACGTTCAGAAATGCTCCAAAACAAACATTTTCTTTTTCGAATGAGTTATTTATTCCGTTAACAATCCAATGTCCCTGCTCAATTGGTGCGTGTTTGTAACAAAAGCCAAATTGATGGTTAAGAATCAGAATTTCATTTTTAATTATTGAAATCCAATCTTTTTATCAGAAATTTTTCTAATGGCTTCCCTAGAATTGCCAGCAAGTTTATTGGTCTATATGAAAAAACGTCTTCTGGATTTTCACCTGCCTTCAGAATCATTATTTTCTCCGACCGAATAGAATTTATCCTCAAGCTTTAGTAGAGCGTTGTATAAAAGTGATAACTTGAGTCCTTGAAGTGATAGTTTATATAGGATATTAAGTAGGGTAGGTAGTAGAAGTGGCTGGCTAATCCTAATAGAAGTTGCTTCTGAAAAACAGTTAATTGGGCTTTTTTCATAGAATTGTTTTAGGGGATCACTCTCCCATTTTTACTCTTCCAAATAACTGTACTAGAGCTTCCCTGAACGATTGAGAAAGTTATTCAGATCACCAGTTTTAATTTCCGCAATAATACCTATATTGCTGAGGAAAAGCCTCACCCGGAATCTAACTCTAGCTAATGCTGGGAAATTTCAAAGGATATGTTCAAAAGTTTTTGTCGCAGTTTAATTTTTACACACTGCAGCAATGGGGGTTGAACGGAATACGTTACTTGGTAGCGTGGCTTACTTATGCAGGATCCTAGCATTGATTAGATCAAAACGTGGTGTTGTATTTGTTTTTATATCTGATTTGATGATACTTCTTATCTCATATAATCAATATTTTTTATTTATAACTCCATTTGAAGGGAACAACAAATAATTTCGTCTATTTCAAATAGTTCGGCTCCTGTAGAACAAATGCTTGATGGTTGAAATACTTTAGAAAGATGATTAGCAAATGTGCTAGCCATGGCCCCATTAACCATAGGGCTAATTGGGCTACAGCCCAGGGCCATTGTAATTTAATTATTACAAAAAGAAAGGAGAAAATCAATCGGGTTGTTTTGAATTTAAAACTGCAAGAACTGTTAAAAGAAAAAAGCAGTACGATGAAGAGACATCAGCCGACACACAATTTGATAAAAATAGTAATTTCCGTATAAATATTTTTTATGTAATTATTGATAAACTTTTGGCAGAAATAAAAAAACGGAAATCTGCATATGATCAGCATTGCCGCTAAATTTGGAATTTTAATGAATTTAAAACATTTCGACGAAAATATGATACGAGAAAAAGCAACTATTTTATATAAAGAATACCCAAATGATCTTGAAAATGGTCTAATCGAGCAATGGTTTACATTTTAAACATGTAAATTTAATATCGGATAACTTAACAGCATTATCTAAATCTGACCAAATTTTAAAAACAATAATTGAATCGCAAATTGAATGCACTTTTCCGAATATAACAACAGCTCTACGAATATATTTAAGTATCGCCTGTACAAATTGTAGCGGAGAAAGGTCGTTTTCAACTCTCAAGAGAATAAAAAATCATCTAAGATCATCTTTAGGACAATACAAATTAAATAATTTAAGTATTTTGTCAATAGAATCGGATGTCCTTGAGAAACTGGATCACAAGAAAATTATAGATATATTTGCTAAAAATAAATGCCGCAAAAGACATATTTATATAAATTTTTTGAATTTTGTTTTACGTAAATACATATTTAAGTTTTGAATTTTTGAAAATAAAATTAAATTTTTATAATAAAAGTATGTAGGGGTGCAAAATTTTATTTAGCCCAGGGCGCTCAAACTTATTAATACGGCCATGGTGCTAGCTATAATTCCTGCAGACCCAATCACCAATACATGTACAGAAAATTTTGTACTCTGAATAAATCCAATAGTGGCAGTTGCAGTACATCTGATAACAGAATTGTACAGCAATAACTCAAACATAATTTTCAATTAGTCGCAAACAAGCGAATGAAGGAATTAAATTGCTTCCGAAATATCGATATTTCTACAATAAAAATAAAAATTTAGTGAAAGGCAATTCGAATTTTAATTCATAAACACAATATCTCGTTTTTGAATCATTTAGCATTTCAAAAATAAATTTTTAAATTGTATCGGATTATTACTTAAAATATTAATAATTTAGAAATCTTAAAGCCTTAAAAACCTGCAACACTAACTATTCAAAAATTCTAATTGTCAATAATCTCCATTTTCATCTAAAATAATTCACAAATATTATTTTCTTCTCTTCTATTACAATTTATACAATCAAAAATCATATAACATTCTATAGAATTGCATATAACTTTTAAAAAAATTATCAAAATTTAAGTAAGTAATTAGAAACGGTCGATAAACTTATATTTAACTAACAATTAAAACTACCTCAATTGTTCTATACAACTCCTATACTCCTACTTCTCTATTCCCAAAACTTAAATTTTAAATTCTTTGAATTGCCAAATCATTCAACAAATCTCATCATTCATTTTCTTTACTTTACTTTGTATCCTTAATCCTGGGTATTTACAAAAAATCAAAACAAAAACAACAACAACAAAAAATAAAAAATAAAAATTTTGTTTTTATTGTTTTTAATTTTTTTATTAACAAAAGGCATATAAATTTTCAACTGATATGCCATGTATTGTTTTGTCGGTTGATACTATACTGTAGAATGAGCTGGTGAAGCCTGTTGTATGAAAAAAGCCACAAAAAAAAAAAGAAATGAAACCATTATACAAAAATCTTAATTCAAAAAAAGAAAAAAAAAAATAAAAACAACAAGAAAATAAGAACAAAATAAAAGATTATCATCCTATATGCGTTCTGGGATATTTAATTCTCTCTTTTACCGATATGATGATCCTTTGTCCTTGTAACTTTTGTTCTATCGAAAATAAGAAATATAATATTATAGTATTGTTACACTAATACTACTATACATTATATCATATACATTGTATAGTAATTTTTTTTTGGTTTTCGTTTTTGTTTTTTTTTTTTTTTTTTGGAACAAATGAATCCTTTTACTATCATTAATAAAAAAATATAAATACATCTCACATAATATGTATACATGAATGAATACTTTTAAAAGAAGGAAATCATATATTTATGTTTGATGATAGCGTTATTTTATAAAAGAAAATTCCATTAGGACAAGGACAATATAAAAATAGGAAGCAACAAACCTAAATATTACTTTACTTTACTATTAAGTACAGAATACACAATATTATGAAAGTAATATTTTTGTTTTTGTTTTTGTTTTGATTTTCTTGTCATAAATACAGTATATATAATGTTCAAGAATGTTTTACATACAATCAACAACTATAATAAAATCAAAAGAAAAAAAAAAATAATAATAAAAATAATAATGATAAAAAAATAAAATAGAAAGAAAAGTTAAAAAGCCCCAAAATCAAATTCACTTCTATTAAAACTCTTATTTTTTTTTCCTTGTTTTTGTTTTTGTATTTTGATATTTTTAATTTTTGTTTTTTTTTGTTTTTGAAAACATATTATAATTAACAGGATTGAATTTCTTCAAAAATAGAAAATCCTTAGCACAAAAACTGGATGTAATAAATTGTAACATACTCCAATGAGAATTCAATTTTGTGATATTATCTGGCATTTTGACCTTCATCACTGCATTTCTCCAGAAAAACCCATAATTAGAGGCTTAATTCATATGAAATAGCTCTACTACAGTTCTTCTGTTTTCGTACGACCAATCCCAACTTCGAGAGACGTCTTATTTGATTTTACTGTGCTTTCGAATTGTCGGGAGAGGTTGCAGAAATCCAGTTCACTTTAAATGTATAAGCCTACATTTAAAGCTCTATAACAGTTCTTCTGCTTTCGTACGACCAATCCCAACTTCGACAGACATGTTATTTGATTTTTCTGTGCTTTCGGATTGTTTGGAGAGGTTGCAGAAATCCAGTCAGTTCACTTTAAATGTATAAGCCTACTATGTAGGATTTGTTTAAACGAATACGAGTACCCGTGGAAGTTGCAGAAGCCTAATTAGGGTTAAATAGAAAATCCTAGATATGTTTATAACAACCAAAGCAAGTTATATTCGTTTTATAATCAGATGGTTTTTACAAGATAAGATGAGTTGCATTTCTATGTACTTTGTGCACTTGAGAGATTCAAATTTTCTTGAACCCTTTGCACCTTCATTAGGACATGCGAAAATGATACAATCTCAAATTACAAACAAAAAATTGGTATAGTGCAGCAATATGAATTGAATGCACTTTATACTAATGCAGAAAGCAATTGTATGAAGTATGAAAGGTAATCAAAAGCAAAAATAGAAATAGTTATAATTTACAATAGACAAAGCCATTTTGTTGGAGCAAATAAAAGAAGCCCAATTTCATAAAGTATGTTAAGGTAAATATAATCAAAAAAATAAAAATAGGTATAGTTTACGATGCCCCGAGCAATTTGTTCAAACAAATAAAAGAAACCCAAGTTCATAAAGTATGACAAATACAAAGTAGGCATAATTTACAATGCCCAGAGCCATTTTATTCGAGCAAATAAGTGCTGAACAGCAAAAAGTATTACAAAAATGATTATGAAAACAATGCCGGAAGGAAAACAATATCAAGATATACCCAAATGAAGATAATCAAATTACATCGGTAACTCAGACAAAAAAATAGATCAAATTTACAACGCCCAGGGACATTTTGTTCGAGCAGATAAAAACAACTACCAAAAATGACTATGAAGAGTATACCGGAAGGATCAAAACAGTATCAAAACATACCCCAAATGAATAAGATCAAATTACATTGGTAACAAAAACAAAAAATGGTGTCATAAATTGCAATGGGCCAAGCCATTTGATTCGAGTAAATAAAATAAGCCTAACAAAAATGATTATATGAATTCATATATACCGAAGCGAACATGATCAAATTATATTGAACAAAATTATCAAACAAAAATATTTTTTTTAACTACATAAACGAATATTAAGAACCGAGATGTGTTTTAATATATCAAAAAAATTGCAGCAGACAGTAAAGTCAAGAGTAAGAAGTAGAAAAGGGCACAATTAAGTGCTAATTGGTTTTTGGTAATTTTTAGAACCCACAACGCACTACTATAGTATCAACAATAATGCTCATCATCATATCATCAAAGTAAAGAGCATAAAATAGTACTGATTAGAACCAACGTGCCCCACAACAATACACAATAAAGTGCTAATTTTCCAGACACAACTGGAATAGTCATTTCTAGAACCCACAAGTGTTCTATAGTATCAAATATGACGATCAATATCATATCATCAAATTAAGCCCTAAATCAACTAACATAAAAATAGATTTCAGTTGTAAATAAATGATATCTCAAAGATTATTACACTACCATTGACTCAAAGGCTATTTTCATTGTCTTGTTGAGGAGCAAAAACAATCCAATTTTTGGCATTAAAAGTAATCTCAATATCCAACCCTGACTTATTTGCTAATTTTTCTATTTTTGATTTTTTTTTATTTCTTTTCATACAAAACAATTTACGTATGAATACAAGTTTCAAAAGACTGTAAACAGGACAACAAAATCTCCTAAAAAATAAAGGAAAAAAAATGAAATCAAAAATTTTTACTCTTTTTACTCTTATTTTTGTTTTATTGTTTTTGTTTTTTTTTTTTTTCAAAAATCTTCAACAAATCAACCAACCATTTAGTAATGGCATTTGTTTGCGTTTTAGAAATTTACAAATACAAAAAAAAATAAAATAAAAAAATATGAAAAAAAGACAAAAAATACGACAATAAAAAATTTGCAACACTCTTGTAACCCATTCATTGAATTCTCAAGGATTTTTAAGGATAATTTTTAATTATTTTTTTGTTTTTTTTTGCATATTTTCTATTTTTCATTCCCAAAATATCAAAAGGGGTATACAAAATACAGGAATACTATGTATTATTAGATATTATGAGTATTTGTTTTGTTTAGGATGTTCACTCATTTGAATCATAAAATCATCGTTATCATCATCATCAACATCATCATCAATAATATCAACATCAAGTTATTATACGATTATAATCATCATGATTATTTAAGTGCCTGTTGTGTTGTGTCCATTTTCTATTATGGTTAGTTGTAGTATACAAAAAAAAAAAAAAACAAAAAAAAAAAAAACTAAAACAATAAAAAATATAACTGGCCGGACATGTATGCACATTCATTGCATTTCAATACACACAATCAAATAATAACCAATTATATTATATGAAATATATATGTACATATAGAAATATACCTATAAAAGGAATTTCTTCATTTATTTTTGTTTTTTTATTTATTCTTTTTTTATAGTTTTTTTATTTTGTTTTATGTACGGTAGATTTTTAATGTGTGGCTTTAACAATGCAGATTTTAACTCTTTTTCCATCTTTTTCGTCCTTTTTAAGAATTTTCTTTTTTTTTTTTTTTTTTGGTTACAATTATATGAGTCTATTGTAAGAGTGATAATGCATTTAAGTCGGCTTTTGTTTTCAAAAAGGAATGAATTGATGATGTTCATGATGAGTGTATATATATATACTATACATATATTTTTAAATGGGGATGTATGAGTGAATCTACTAGTAGTTGATACAATTATTGTTGTGTGTTACAGTGGTCTAATAAAAAATGTTTATTACAAAAAAAAACAATAGTGGGTGGGAAAGAATGGAATTATAATATGTGGATACACTATGGGACAGACAAACAACTTAATACATATGTAGGTAGGTATGTGATGAATTTTTGAATGAATGAATAAACAAATAAATGAGAGATACTCATCATCATCATGGACATTTAATTTTTAAACGATTTTTGAATCAAAAAAAAAAACAAAAAGTGATTCTTTATAATGAAATTAGCTTGTTTTGATTGAAAAATTATTTTGATTAAATTAAATAAAAAACACAGATACACACAAACAAAATCGCAATGTATAAAAAAAAATTGTTAAAATTTATTTAGCGTCAATTTAAGAGGACATAATAGAATTATTCAACAATTTCGTATCATTAATTGGGGAGACAGGCAGGCGGCTAGTGACCGACAAAAATGTAGGATACTGATGATTTAGAGCTAGAACCTACATGGTCTGTTGGTCAATTAAGTAAGAGAGTTCGAGAGAATTCAATAGGATTTTACTTTTTGACTCTATAGTGTTGATTAGAAACATTCGATACATCAGTATGAGAAGACTCTACTATGTACTATAGTACTATTAGACTCAATTATTTTTTTTTTATTATAAATTGAAATACAGATACAAGCTGTAAACAGCTTTTGACATTATACATTACGTACCAAATTATCTGACATGGTCAGATATTTGATGTAAATCATATGAGATTTAATACCAAATTTGTTATAAGCTTAAACTCATTATTAGAACAAATTATACCTAGAAAATTTTTACGCAGCTTAAGTTGAAGTTTAATTCCAATAGATGAAAAAACATTCCCAGAATTTTCTAAAAATTGTTTGACATAAATCACCTTTTTATTTTCTTTTCGTTGTTAAGCGCTTTGTCCGGCTTCTTCTCTGCTTGATGTAAGCGATCATATGTCCTTTTGCTGTATTACAAAAGTATCTACTAATTTTTGTGTCAATCTTTCAAATGCATCATTTGTAGAAAAACATATCCAAGTTCTAAACCAATTTAGGAAAACTATATATTTAATACAAGAATTAAATAGGATCATGTGAATAATATCAAAACATCATAAAATCAATATACAATATTGAACTTTTGCAACTTAGAGGTATTTTTTAAAGCCATCAAAACAATTGAAATTACCCAAAAAATATAGCACCTATTAATTTATATTTCCCTGGTTTGTGTCTTTGAATTAGCCACCTCAAAATGTTTCTAATTGACCAATACAGACACATCAAATCGTTCCTAAAGAAATGTTTATTTTGTAAAGCGAAATATTGACCAGTAATATTCCTATTGTTTCCATGGTGATAAATTTTCATTCGCCATCTTTGAAAATTCACTAGATTTGCTAAAAACCCTTTTTATAGGAAAATTATCTGTAGATATGCATACATAATGTCCAAGATATTATAGACGACATATCAAGGACAATATTGACTATTTCTTCAATTTGTGCTTAAATTAGAAATCTACCACTTTCTTCATATGCACACATGGTGTCTCCATTGTATGCAAAAGAAAATTTTAAACCAGAATGGACAAATATTTATAGGTGACGCCACGGGATGTAACAATAAGGAGATTAGAAACAAAAAAGTTATGGTTAAATTGGACGATATGCTAAGAGAGTTAATAGTTTTTCGGAAATAGAAAGTTTTGAGCTGATATCAGTATAATTCACTTCGTTAACATACTATCAGTGACCGGACTTATATGTAAATAAAATAGTGAAATATGCATAATACGAATTGCAAAATACGAACATAGTCTTATAAAAAATGTTTCGAATGGAATCCCCAGAGGTAAACGTAATGTCGAAAAACCAACAGAACCACGAAGGATGAAAGTTTTAATCGAAACCAGCACCCAACAAAGAACCCGACCGGCCAATGAAGAGGTTAACCGCAGACAAGTGACGATGAAAGGGCTCCCCGTTCTATTCCCCACTGATTACGTTGCAGAATACTGATGATGATAGTCTCCTACTCTATGAAAATAAAAAAAAAAATTATTAATTAGAATAGAAGCTTTTTTGTTTAGTGTCTTTTTTTCGTTTTTTGAGTAAATGGTAGAAAGTACTAACTATAAAAACTACCATCGATACTATCCCTCTCATCTATCACTTTCAACTACTCCTTTCATTCAAACCCTAAAACGATAAAACTCTCTTACAGCTTACTAATTTTTATTTCGAATTTCAGAAGTTCGATACGAAGTAACTAAGACCAAATTTTTAAACTAAAATCTACAAGAAAATAATACCACCAAAGACAAAAGATCAAAACAAATATTTTTCCTCAACTCGAAAAAGAATCTTAAAACCAAAACAAAGGCGCTACAGACTTGAAAATTTGAAATCTGGTACTACATCGAAAATAACCAAATATGGCGTTTTCCGAAATTGGGAATGACTCGGGCAGCTGTCATATAACTTCTAATATCCACCAAGAATATTTTAAAGACTAAGGGTGTAGCAGACTTCACTACTTTGTATTCTGTTGTTCCATCGAAAATAAATAAATATGTGTTTTACTCTTTTTCAAAATTTGAGCTGGTTCCATTACCTGCTATATAAATCCTATCACCCGCCAAGAACATCTTAAAATCCAAAAGTGTAACAGATCTAAAAATTTGTATAACTCTATAGCAATTAAAATTATATCTATTCTCAAATTGGAACTGGTGTCAGGTAACTGTCATACAACTCTCAGCAGCCGCCAAGAATATATCAAAAACTATAGACACTACAGACTAGTAAATTTAAGCTCAGGTACTATACTATAAACTAAAAAGCATAATGAATAATGAAATAAAAAAAAAGTGTTAAAAATCTACCGTTTCCAGACAATGGACCTCGACCACCGGTTGCTTATTTTAAAAAAGCAATCTATTCACCAGCAATCAAAAAATTAAAAACAAAAATTATGAGAAATGCAGCAAATGTTAAATATGAACCGCTTTAACAGCGTTGAGCTGAGCAGTAGATTAATAAAATTCGAGGTCGAAGAAAGTAGATTAGCATTTTTTAAATTTTTTTTTGTTAGCCAATGTTTGTACTTTAGTGTTGTCTGTGACAGAACAAATAGATCGCCTTTAAATGGGATCGCCAACAACGTTTTTCCTATAGATTCATTCCAAAATATTTGGCTTTTAGCTTTAAGAGGTTTCCAAATACAATTTCCAGTGGGACTTGCGTTCTTAATCACGCTCAACAAGGCACAAGAAGTAAAAATTCTGGAAAAGCTATTATTTCCCTTTTTGTAAAATCCATTTTCCGTTGTCATTTTCAAAATTGTCTTATTTTTGCCGGTTATTTAATTCGCTGCCTAATATGTTTTTAATTGAAATATACCTAATGGCAACAATTCTTCTTCCTACAACAATTACGTTATTATAAGGTAAATATCAAAATTATTATTGGATATTCATCATCATTATCATTCTGTCCTGTAACCCCATTATGTGGAGCATATTAGGACATGTTGTATATTGCGTTGAATTAAAGTATGTAACAAAATTCTGCTCCAGTGTATATGTTTATAAACTCAAAATCATACTTTCAAATTAGATAATCATCAAAACCCCAAAATACAATATCTCGGGTTACAAGTACCACAGTCGGTTAGGAAATCAAAATTATAGGCATTTTTCAGAATACCTACGTTAAAAGCTTGGAATTTGTATTTGCGATTTTGGATTTTGTATTTTGTAGTTTTAAATTTTAAATTTGTGATTTCGTACCCAAACCCTTCTTAGATTTGTTATTGGTACGGTGACCATTTTCTGTAAAAAAAAAATTTTAATACAAAAATAACAAACAAGAATAAATAAGTTCATACATATTATTAAATAAAAAAAATTGCCATTTCATTTTTATTTATTAACTAGCGGAGTTATCCGGCGTTGCCCGAGAAAATTTAAAGTCCCTAGAATTTTTCTTCGTTTTTAGTTTGAAAAGGGAAGTATTATGTGATGTTTGTCTGTTAGTAAACTATCTGTTAAATGTTTTTATATGTCATTGTTTTTAAGTTTTAAAAGACAAAGACAATTAGGAACAACCAACAGAACAGAAAAAAGGAAAGACGAAAAAATACAAAATAATAAACTAATTGAATTGACGGGTGATTAAATAATTTTCTCAAGATAAAACTTGATTATAAACAACGTTTTAGTTTCGCCTTCACACTTAAATCCACACCGCAGTACTTAATAGGCTGTCCCTGTGCCTTTTTATCGTAATCGAGAACGCAAGTTTAACTGGATATTGCAACCTCTCAAAGTTAAAAGGGAGATTATTTGAAATAAGTGGTATCCTTGGGATGAAAACGACTTCACCCTATCCCTTCCCTGTTAAAATAGTTGCTTCAATTACATTTGCCAGCAATTTTTTAACACAAAGTCTTGTACCGTTGCAAAGTTTTGGTGGATCGAGGTTCCGTATTAAAATAATTGGTGATCCCAGTTTCAGTAAAAGACGATGTGGCGGTAATCCAGTCGGATCAAGAGAATTTAGGAACTCTGTTGGAAAATTGACTACCTCATTTACTATGTTATCAATGGACTTGTATTCATTTACTACGCCCGGTAATATGGAAAGTATTTGATTATTCATTTCGCTGACATCAGCATTTTTAGCAGCAAGAATTGCCCTCTCTCGAAACCAGTTCAAATTATGATAGTTTTGTGAATATCCGGATAGACTGCATCTATTAGTTCTGCGACAAACGACACCAAATTACAAAAATGGGATGGTAATTGTATTTTTCCAGATGGCTCAACTGCAAATCTACCTTTTCCGATCTCAAGTAGCTTGTTGGCGAAAATTTGAGCACTGTCACCCCAGATGTACTCTCATGTTTTGTTTCAAACTTATCTTTCGTCTCCACAAAGATGAATGTTTAAACATGCGTAAATTTCATCGGCTGGTGTTGACTTTGGAATGACGAGTAAAGTTTGACGGAAATCTCCACATAGAAGTACCAGAACTCCTCCCATAAGGTTGGTTTTCCTCTCAGATCTCTCACAGTCACGTCAAGGACTTCGAGAGCTTTCTTGTGAGCCATGGTACATTCATCCCATACAATAATTTTGCATGTTTTGAGCACTTGCGCTCGACCACTTGTTTTACTAATGTTGCAGGTAGGATTTTCCTGTCTGAAGATGTCTAGTGGCAACTTAAGTGCAGAATGGTCTGTTCTTCCTCCTTCCATTAATGTTGCCGTGATTTCTGAAGATGCAATGGCAAGAGCAACTTCTCCTCGAGCTCTGATTTCGGCTAGATTTTTCCGAATTTTCTTCTGTATTGCTTTAAAACCTTATACCAAGCTGCGATTCTAAAGTTTTTTTTTGTAGTTTTAGTACGCTTAAACTCATATTTCTAATTTAATAATAAAATTGTTTTCTTTATTTTATTTCATTGAAAGATAGAAATAAATAAATAAAGAAAGAAGAAAATAAAGAAAATAAAATAAATAAATGAGAATTTTGTTTTGCTGTTTTCTTCACCCCTTTTTCTCTTCCTCTGTAAAAATAATAAAATAAAAAAAAAAATTTAAAAACTTGCTTTTTGAATGACTATCACCAATATTTCGTACCAATATTAACTGCACTAAAAAGGTTCAAATAAATAAGCTAAATTCATGCTCCATTAGAAAATTATATATGGTCTGCATAACATCTGAAATTCAGGCATTTTAGTTAAGGACTTGACATTTTAAATGCACCTTGGATCCCGATTACAGTTTTGTTGGACCTGGTTTCCCCCAGAGCTCTTTTGAACGAAAATTCATATCTCTGAAACTGGACCGATTTGGCTGCAATTTAATACACATATGTTGGGTTCCAATGAAAACTATTTTTCTTATTAGAAAATTTGAGGGATCTGCGGACCTGCTCGGAGTTATATGACAGCTACCCGAACCAGTCAAAATTTCGAAAAAATGTGAAAGTCAAATTTGTTTATTTTTGGAAGAGTAGCTGTGTGCAAATTTTCAGCTCTCTAGGACCTTTGGTTTTTGAAATATTTTTGTCGGCTACTGGGAGTTGTATGGTAGCTACCCGAACCAGTCAAAATTTGGAAGAAATGTGAAAGGCATATTGGTTTGTTTTTGGAAGGGTACCCGTGTGCAAATTTTCAGCTCTCTAGCACCTTTGGTTTTTGAAATATTTTTTGCGGGTGCTGGGAGTTGTACGACAGCTAGCCGAACCACTAAAAATTTCGAAAAAATGTGAAAGTCATATTTATTTATTTTTGAGATAGTAACTGTGTGCAAATTTTCAACTCTGTAGCACCTTTGGTTTTTGAAATATTTTTGTCAGGTGCTCGGAGTTGTATGACAGGTACCCGAACCAGTCAGAATTTTGGAAAACAACATATCACGGGTTCGATTCCAAGTAGTAAAAAACCATCCTGTAAGATTTTGTTGAGATTGGTCCATGCGTCTCGGAGGAGTTCTGACACAAACATACATACATACATACATACATACATACATACATACATACAAACATCCTTCTTTATATATAAGATTAAAAGTAATATTTTCTTATATATCTAATATTGCTTTTTCATATTTTTCCGATTTATGAATTTTTTTTAAAATATCTTTATTAGATTGCAAATATTCCGAAAACTGTAAACAATTCATATCAAAATTATATTTTGTTATTAGAAGTGCTTTAACAGTTTCAATTTTCAACTGGCTTTTTTCAGTTGTCCAAAAATTATTCATTACCGAAAATATTCGCTCGGTAGCAGCATTCGAAGCAGGCAAGCACAGGCAAAACTCAATTAATTTTAGTATATTTTGATAACTTATTTGTTTCGAATCAAAATGTTTTAATATATCCACCCATCTTTTATCTGTCGATACTTTATTTTCCATCCAAAGCTTTATTTGTTCTGTAGTAACGAAGTTTTTAACCAATGAAAATTCATCAAAAAGTTCAACTTCATCAAATGTATTTAGATTAGGTCATTTATGTTTAACAAAATCTACACAGCATTCAACATCAGTCCATATTAGTGGTTTTGTAATTGTAGTCCATTCAAAAATTTGTATTTCATAAAATTTATCTGTCCACTGATCCAAATATTCGATGCAAGTAGAATAAAATAAACATATAGTCTTTTTGAATTTAGAAACATCAATTTCTCCATTTTTCTCTAAATTTAACATAATTTGTTTTACCGTTCCAGGATAAAAACAACTGTTTTTCCTTTCTACTAATTTTGTTCGTAATTCTTTAATTATTCCTGCTACTTCTGGCACACAAATATTTTGAGATTCATTTTTAAGTATACAATTATGAAACGTTGAGGATTGACTTTGTACGAATAAAAGCCAAACTTCGGCTGACGTATCTTGAGAGAATGTTTTTAACACAGATGGGCATTTATCTTCAGACAAAAAATAACACTTTAAAGCCTGGAATAATTTAAGAATCCTATCTACAGCTGGTCTCATTGTTAACCATCTTGTTTTGCTGTAACCGAGTACTTTATGGAAATTGACCTCACTAAACTCACATGTTTCTTTAAATTTTTTAATTCTTAAAGAATAAATATAGAAGTAAGAATATATGTTAACAACAACTATTTCTAAGTCTATAGGAAGACAATACGAAGCAATTTGGAGGCAGTTAATTATTATATGTGCAGCACAATTTACTCCAAACAAATCTCTGCTAATATTTTGTTGAATCTTGTGAAAATTTTTGTTGCGTCCTCTTCTTGCAGCTCCCCCAAAATTACAATTTGTGTTGTCGGCACATAAAGCTAATAATTTGTTTGATAATTCATGATTACCTAGAGTTTTTAAAATATAATTTGTTATAATATCAGAAGTTTCGCCGGGCAACTGTTGTACTTCCAAAATTTTAACTTTAACACCATAAATTGGTAAAAAATAACATATCAAAAGAGGACAAATTTTTATGTTGCCATGATTTGAGCAGTCAGCATAGACAGTTAAAAAATTTATTTGGGAAAGATCGGTCTTAAGCAATTCCAAAGACAACGGTTGAAAAATGTTGCAAATAATTGCTTCTGTTTTTGTTCGTGCACAAGCATATTTTTCCTCAAAACATTTTTTTATTAGTTTTGATGTGCAGTCATTAGAACGGAAGGAATGGTTGTGTTGTACAGCATGATAAGCCCACAAACCTTCAATTTTTAGTTTTTATAAAAACTTGTTTTCCAGCGTTAGAGTAAAATTTTGGTATAACAGTGAAAATAGTCGAATATTTTCCTTTTAATTTTACTGATATGCTTATCATACAGATACGCGTATTTCGTCTACTACTTGCAGTCTTCTTCAGTGTTTTGTACTCGACTCTTCAATTTTTGCTAATTTTTCTTCTTTGCTGGTGAATATTGCACTTCGTAAAAACCTGTTTATATTTGTACTAGAAGCAGATACGATATCAGCTTTTTTATGTTTTTCGGTTTTCAAATGCTGAACAATTAATGACCTTCCTCCATTAGAAAGGCAAAAAGATGCACCGCATTTAGAACATTTGACATCATTTGGCGAAATTTTTTTAATGTACGGAAATTCTGTTTCTAATTTCGAATTAAATATACATTTTCTTCGTTCTGGCATTTTTAGAGTCAAAAGCAAATTAATATTTTATAATACATTTTAACAAGAAATAGAAAACAAAATAAACATAAAAACAAAACTAAGATCCAAATGTGATATAGATTCTGAAGTAGAAAATTTTATTAAAATTATTCAAAATGCTGGATGGAATAATACAAAAAATTGTGAATATAAATCGGTAGGATTCAACTACCCTAGAGAAATATTAAATATGATAAAAATAAAAAGAAGAGCTAGACGCAGATGGCAACAATCGCGTGATCCGGCAGACAAAACTGTGCTAAATAGGTTAACTCAGAATCTTAATAGAAAAATTAAAGATCTTAAAAATGAAAATTTTGAAAAATACATAAAAAATTTATCAGCTAAAAGAGAAAATAACTACTCGTTGTGGAAAGCAACAAAGAGTACAAAAAACTCGATCTCTCAAATCCCGCCAATCAGAATGAAAAGCGGTGAATGGGCGAGAGATAATAAAAATAAAGCTGAAACATTCGCAGATCATCTTGAAGAAATTTTTTGTCCAGACGAGACAGATTCGGATGATCTCACTGAAGAAAATAATAATTGGCAAGAAAATGTTATATCACCATTTTCAGAGAGTGAAATAGTTGAACAAATTAAAAAACTCAGAGATAAAAAAGCTCCAGGTTTTGATCTAATTACATCGGACGTCCTGAAAGAACTTCCGAAAAAAGCTATAACAATGCTAACACGCATTATAAACGCTGCTATAAGAATAAGGTATGTGCCGAATATGTGGAAAATAGCAGAGATAATTATGATACCAAAGCCAGGTAAGCCCATAAATGAGGTCAAATCCTACAGACCAATATCATTACTACCAATAGTATCAAAATTATTTGAAAAACTATTATTGATTCGAATGAGACCGATCATAGAAAATAGTAATCTGATTCCAAATTATCAATTTGGCTTTAGATCTAAGCACTCGACAATCGATCAAATTCATAGAATAACAGACATAATAGAAAAAGCTTTAGAGGAAAAGAAAGTATGTTCTACCATATTTCTAGATGTAGCCCAAGCTTTTGATAAAGTATGGCATCGAGGCTTAATAAATAAACTAAACAATATGTTACCTAAACAATACGTAGATATACTCTCATCATATCTAGAAAACAGACTATTCAGAATAAAACAAGACGAAGAGTATTATACTATTAGAGATATTAAAACGGGTGTGCCTCAAGGTAGTATTCTGGGTCCCATACTGTATTTGCTCTTCACCAATGATTTACCAGAAATGGAAAATATAACTGTAGCTACATTCGCTGACTATACTGTGTTGATGGCAGTAGGATCAAATATTGACGAGGCTACAATTAAATTGCAAAGAGCAAGCGATAAGCTATACCTCTGGACAAAGAAATGGAAAATTAAACTCAATGAGTTAAAATCAGTACATGTAAATTTTACAAATAAAAAATTAGAAAATCAACCACCATTGGTAAATCTGAATGGGGTCAATATACCCCAAGAAAACAATGCTAAATACCTAGGAATGATATTAGATGTCAAACTTAGATGGAAAGAGCACGTTAAAAAGAAAAAATTTGAGCTTGAAAATAAGTATAGAGAAATGTACTGGCTCTTAGGTCATAATTCTAAATTACCTATACATAACAAGATTTTGTTATATAATCAGAAACCGATATGGTTGTACGGCATACAAATATGGGGATGTGCCAAACAAACACATGTACTTTGTATACAAAAATTCCAAAATAAAGTCTTGCGCAACATGGTAAATGCCCCCTGGTATGTTCGCAACAGTGATTTGAACAGATATCTAAAAATTCCTTGCATAGAAAATGAAATAAAAAGATATGCAACAAAGCATATAGCTCGTCTGGAGGGACATGTTAACGTTGAGGCCACTCAATTGCTAGATAATCAAAATGATGTCAGAAGGCTTAAAAGAACTAAGCCACTAGATTTAATACGATAGAATTTCGTAAACTTTTTCTTTAAGAAAATCAAAATAGCAATAAATTAATGGTTAGTCCGTTGGACTAGTATTAATGGGAGGGGTGTGGTTTAGTCAGTAAAAATCTGGCACACAATGGAAGCTACGGGGCTCATTGTGTCTATGAAGATTCCCACCAATCCACGCAAAAAAAAAAAAAAAAAAAAAATTTTAACAATATGAAATAAATAATATTACCAATTATTTTACTCAGTGAGAAAACGTTTTTGATTTAAAATTTCATTCAACCCACTCCTAAAAACAATTGAAGTTACAAAATACATGCTACATTGACAAATGACAATTAACAATTATTCCGCCCAATAAACATTAGTTTCGATGTTTTGAAAATAAAATTGAAATATAGTACTTTGGCCAAATATATAGTACTTTTTCCCAAATTATAGTACATTATATTGCAAAAAAAAAAAAATAGTACAGCCTTTCAAAATATAGTACTGTACTATACAATATAGTACGAATGGTCACCGTAGTTATTGGTGACTTTGTTGGTTTCAAATTCATTTTGAAGCAATTTTTTTACATATATATAGCTACATACTTTTATACATAAGTTACTTGGATATTATGAACATAACAGTAAATAACAAAATTAATAATATTTCAAATCGTTCCACCTCTGTACTTGAATGCTCGTTGCCAAATATTCGGATATCCATTACTTCAAATCCTAAGCATTTCCAAAACTATTTACTACTATATAGTATAGAAGAAATGTCAGTTAATACCTATAACTTAGAGAATTTTTGTTTTCATTCGAAGAATAATGATCAACTTATTGATTTATTATTATAAAATCGAACACCAACTCCAATCTAAATCCTTAAAGAAAACAATTTTTTTTTTTTTTTTTTAAAAGTATAGTTTTTCTAAAATCTCATTTCACTCAATAAAACATAGAGATAATTAAGCTATCCAATCAGATATATAAGACATATTATTTTCTATTGATGATTTTCTTTTTATATACGTCCATACCTTAACTACCTACAAGTCTATATACACACTATATCAGAATCTTTGATATATTATTATTAGAAAATTAAGCCATTTATAACAGTTAAATATCATCGGTTATTTCAAATTGTTTGATTGAAAAACGATATCAAATAATAATAATACCAGTGTGTATGTGTGTGTATAAAAAAAAGGATATAAATATAATTGAAATAAAAGGGTATATTCATAATTTCCAAAACATTTATTTTCTTTAATTTATTTTCACTGAGATTTTAAGGTCTTTTTATTTTCGGAACCACAAAATAATATATTTCAAAAATACATTTTGTATTTATATAATAAGTATGTATGTGCATTTATCTTATATAGATATTATATCATATATTTTTATCCCCCTTAATATTCAATGTTGTTTTTTTTGCCAGTTTTTGACTTATGTATATTGTATACGTATAATAAGTCCAATAATAAATAATGTTGTTAGTTATGGAATTTTAAAATTTATAGTAAAAATACAGTGGAGAAAATTAATTTATAGTTAATTTTAATATTTTATTGCTTAGTTAGTTTAAAAGAGATTTAAAATCACAGATATTCGTGACTGCCATAACATAAAACTATATGTGGGTTCATAGGGATATCCCATAATACAAACTGGACGGTTATTTTTTCAACGAGCAAATCATTATATTTAATCTGTAAAAATACGGTAAAAATATCTGATCATTTCAAAACCGGTTTACATTATTATTCTTTTTAACGATAGATATTTAAAAAGGGGACGTAGCGAAACTAAATATTTTTTTCAAATTTTTTTTAATTTTCAATTATCTTAACATACAAAAATCTTAATTTATCAAATTGCCGCAACAACATACTCAATTTATTTTTTTTTTTTAGTTATTGCTAGATAGAAGGTTGTGCACGATGAATTGAAATGATGAAAAACAATTCATAACGAAATATTGTGTACGATTTTTGATCAAACTTCCTCGAATTTCGAGGAGCGTACGAATACTATCCCACGTAACATTTTATTGTTATAAAAACAAAATTAGTGCTACAAGACTTTTATATGACTCCCGATAAGCACTAAAGGTGTTATAATGATGTTTTTATGGGAATAATGTGATTAATATTATACCATTCTTATAGCAATTGCGGGAGTTGTTATAATGGGATTTTCCGCAAGTGATACAGCAATGTTTATATAAATCTAAAGGTGCGTAATCCTATATTAAGAGTTAAAGTGTTGTTATAAAAATAGAATTGCTGGAATAGCAGTAGTGGTGTTATTATTTTACTGTATTCCTATAATGTTACTAATAAACTTACTGTAGCTTTTAGATAAATATTTTGTGACGGCCATTATTTTCTACAAACAAGGTCAATTTTTTTTACATAAACAAAAACTGAAAAATTTTATTTTGCAGTCTTTATTTGATATGCATTAATTAACATACATTATTAAATATTTTAAAGATGCAATTTAAAAATATGTTTTCTTTTATTTATTTATAAATTGGTTATTTTTAGAGGGCATTGTATTTTTTCGAATCATTTTTATAATAAATGTCTATGAAATTTCATTCCCGGCCAAATTTTGCATTTTGGTAACAATAATTATAAAATTATAAATATTAATACAATTATTTTTGACCGAAAAATATTATTTATTAGTAAGACATTTTTTATATTATTAACTAATATCTATCTCCCTTTCTCAGGAAATAAATATAAACTTCATAAAATTATTATTTGAAAATAAAAAATAATATCTTTCTCACTCTCGCATAACATAAATTATTTAAAATGAATATCATTTCAAAATAAAAACATATACACTAATACATGTATATTAATCCTATAACAATATTACAGCACTTGCTCCGGTGCCTTATAGGAATCTCCATTTTAGTGCTATCATGTATTTATAACCTTTCGCAGCAATTTCGGAGCACTCAAATTAACACTAATACTGCTATAAGAGTGTTTATAATAGTGTTATAAGAGTGCGCAAGAGTCTTATAGCAATAAAATTGTTACGTGGGATAGTCATAATTAATTGGAAAATATTTTAAATATGTATCTTTAACAAAAATATACCCTCTCTCAATCACATAAGTTTAGTTAGTTCCATATCAGACTCGAGTAGTCGAAAATAATTTGTATTGAGTATTGAGATTCTCACAAATTGAACTATCCAGTATTCAGTGGACAGAAAATTAACTAAAATTCCAATTTAGTTTGATTTAATTTAATTTATTTTCATAAACAACAACTCAGTCTAGATTTAAAAGACAAGGTTTTAAAGGAAGTTATTTATTTCGAAATTCAAAAATCAGAATAAAAGAGAATGTAATTCAACAAAGACTGGAAAAAGAAGCTAAATCCTTTCCAATATATTTTTTTTTTTTAATTTTATTCACCTAATAACCCTGGGAATACCAATGAGTAAGGGAACAGTCCATTTAAGTTACTGAAGTACTTCCTTTATTTACAGGATCTATTACTACAACTTCTTGTTCGGATTTCTGATACATCAATGAACAAATACTTATTGACAACAACTTTTTCATATGACACAAATATTCGCAGCTTCCACTAAATATTAAAAATATCACAAAATGATTTCTGATAATCTTCAAGAACATCGGAGACTAATACTAATGGCAATGTAAGGCTTTGGAGAAGAATTCAAGAATATCTGATTGACTTAAGAAAGCTGACTGAATATTTTTTTCATATAAACAGTTGCATACTGAGATCCACCTACCGCTTGACTGCTGTAAGGAAGATAGGATAGGAAAATAATGAAATTATAATAAATAGAAAATCAAAGTATAACTGAAACAAACACAATTGTTAAATGTCTTTAAATTAAGAAGCACGCACTAATGGCAATGCTAAATTGCTCAAATGTACCGCAAACAAATGAAAACCTAGTAATTTATTCTAGCTCACAAATATAAAATCAACGTTAAAGGTATAACGAGATTAAATAAAATTTATTTGTAACTGTGATGCGTAATTATCTGGCTTCAAAAAATATTGTAATATTGAACAAATTTCAATTGATATATAAAAATTATCAAAAAATTATATAATTAACATACTTAAGTCTTTGTGTCCCAAACTGAGTAGTATTTTTAGCTCAAATTGATTTTTTTTTTCAAGTACTTTCCTTGTAAAAACCTGCAAAATAGAAATAATCAGAAAATATTTCATTTGTAAGTAAAGTACGCGAACACTTTTAAACTATTCGTGTTGTGATGCTAAATCAAAAATTGTCTCCACTGTACATTTAAATACACACTATAATTATATAGTATTTATTTTAAATTGATTTGGAAATACAAATTTTATATATGTGCATAAATAATACATAATATGCACATAGATTATGATTGGAGGCACGTGGCATATCTCATGCAATTTTTCATATTAAAAAAAATATGGATACCCCACTTGTTAAAACACCGAAAAAATGTTTACTTGTTTTATGTTTTTATTATTTTTTTTCAAGTCAAATTCTTCAGATTTATGATTGTTGCATTAAACGTCATAAAATAAATAAATTATTATCACCCTTTTTTATTTTGTAAATTGCATTTTTATCGATTTCTATTTAAAAAAAAAATCAAAAAAAATCAAAAAAGGTTGTTGTATTGGATAAAATTAGAATTACATTGTAATGTAAATGATGCGAATTGTATTATATTACTAAATGGTGTGGTAAGATTATGATTCAAAATTTATTTTTTCTTAATTTACAATCAGTTAAGGGTTATTTGGACGGTGAACAATTAT
This sequence comes from Argyra leucocephala, assembly GCA_963942445.1. Lineage (NCBI taxonomy): Eukaryota > Metazoa > Arthropoda > Insecta > Diptera > Dolichopodidae > Argyra > Argyra leucocephala. Next base: position 14,648,015 of record OZ012679.1, on the reverse strand, counting down.
TTATAAAATTGTTTAAAATCAACAAATTGTATAAAATTATTGTGGTATTAAATAAAATTGAATTTTTCGAATTATTACGAAAATAAAATTACATGATCTAGGAAAACAATCATTGTCGATCTTTTCAGTCCATTTTTTAGTTCTTTATTCTAAATCTGGTGAAATGTAAAACTAGAAGTTTTAAGAAATCGAAACAAATTATTTGAAATTTGAATTTAATTAGCGTTATTAAATGAATTTGCTTAAAACTATTGTGACACTCAAGTCTTAGACTTAGAATCAAAAATCTATTAAGCAGTAAAATTGGATAAAACGAAAAAAAAAAATAAATTAGTCTGTGGATAATTTATAACAAATTATAGAATAAAGTGTGATAAGAGAAGGCAAAACAAAAATGTTCAGCAAACAATTGCAGAAACTAACACTTGTAAGATGTTTACAAATTTTTAAACCATCAAATTACCTTCGGTTAGAACCGTCCAGATAAAATAAGCCTGATTTAGTTAATCACTCATAATATGTCGAATTATAACTGGTTCGTTGATTTGTTTTTATTCACGATCCACTAGTTCAACTAGTGCAACTTTATTTATTTACCCAATACAACAACCATTATCCAAATGCTTGATTAAATACTAGTGCACTCTATATTTTTTAAATATTCAAATATTATATATTGGTTGAACGTGGGCTATTTTTTTACTGATTTGGCAATAATTTTGTGTAAATATAATTTCATTTTTCACGAAACACGCTCTTTTCACGCTCAATCTTGATAAATTAGTGTAAATTTTGCAACTGTTAATAAGCTGTCAAATAAATTATATATAAATTATTATTAATTATTACATTTATATCTAGTTCTACATATTGAGTTCTATGTATTTTATATTTTGCAATTTGATAAATAAATACTGCTAGGTTAAATAGAAATGCTCAGTAAAAAACTTGAATGTTCAGTAAAATACTTTCAGTAAAATTTATTAAACGCGCAGTAGATATAAATTAAAGATTTTTTTGCGCAGTAAAATAAAAATTCTGCGAAATATATTACCTTCTCCAGAAATCTTAGAAACCCGTGCCAAATTTGTGTTAATCTCTCTAACAAAAGACTCTGCTAATACAGAAGTGTTACTACACCTTCTAGAGAAAGCGGATATATTCTATCTTTCCCGAAATATGTAGAAAATCGTTCCAAATTTGTGTTAAAAAGCAGATAATCCATACGAGCATAGTTTGATTTAAGTAACGGTTATCCAAATGCTTGATTAAATACTAGTACACTCTATATTTTTTAAATATTTGAAATATTATTGAATTTTTATCAAATATTATGCCATTTTAGCTATTTCAAACAACCGAATGCTATGACATTATCGGATGACATACCAGCTGTTAAAATAGCTCTTTTGGAAAATAAAAATGCTATTTTGCTCTTTATAAAAAAAAATTAGAAATACATATTAACACAATCTAGTTTTAGTAATATAAATTATTTTTATCCCAATTAAATTCCAGCAAAAATTATTACGTTTTATGTAAACAAATGCGACGATGTAAACGAATTTTTTTTTTTGGTAGAGATATGTCAATGTCAAAGTGAATTAATCAATTGTCAATAGTGTGTCAATCTTAAAATTTAATTTCAACAATCAATTAGCATTGCAAGTATATATAAATATCCAAAGTGAAGAAGGTGTTTATTATAAATTAGCCAACAGATCGATAGTCTGTTTAAAAAATTTAACAGAAATGCCATCTATATAAATTATAATATTTTTAATAACAAAATAAGTTGTTAAAAGTTATCTGTAATAAGAAGATAAATTGTCAATTCTAAAATAACAGTCTAGTAACAGTTAAAATAAAAATATTGCCTGTTGGATGCGATTTGACTGAAACCATTGAACCATTTTATAAACAAATTATTTTTTAGTTGTTTTTTTAGTTATATTTGAAAATTAAAACCTTAACTAAATTAAACTAGCATTTAGCTGTACATTTCAGGGATCAAATTACCAAGGAAAAAAAATATATCTGGCAACACTGCATATGCCAATACAAATTCATTTTTTATATTCCACACCATATTTCTGAATTTTTATTTTTAATTTACTGAAATTCAGTTTGACATCGAACATGTCGAATTTTCGAAAAATGTTATATGACTTTAAATTTGTAATTTGAATTTCGTAAAGGATGAAATAAATAAATTATTATTATTATGTAAAAAGTGATTGTTTAATTTGATAAAATTAAAATTTATTGTAAACAATCATTATTAAATTTTAATTCACTGCACATCACAATACAAAATAACAACAACAAACAATCATCAGAAGTTATAATATCCAATTTTGACAGTTTACGACACACTGATAACAATTTAGAAATTTTGTGAGATCCTGTATATTCGAACGCTGCTGGAACCAATGAAAACACAATTGTTTTCAGATTTGATTCCACTAAATTTAGTTTTAGGAACACCTCACTACTACCAACTACCTACACACATCCACAACAAACAAAAAAAAAATAACTAAATTTTATTTATTTAAAAAATTCTTCAACAAAAATTTGTAACAATTTTTTTTTGTTCCTGTTTTGATTTTTTTTGTTTTTTTTTTTTAATTTTACCACAAGCCTTTAAGCGTTTATTATGACGAAACTTTAAATATCCTTTGGAACAACTTTGATACAATGCTGATTCTACAACTTATTGCTTCACGTTTTTTTTCTCTACATAATACATATTATATATATATATATATATATATAATATATATATATATATAAATTGAAAATATTGTATATTAACATGCATATTGAGTAATGAAAACTAAACAAAAAAAAAATAAAATAAAATTCAAAGTTTTAGTTCCTCTAATACTTGTAAAGGAATTCCCGCCATAAGCACTGGAAGGAAAAACAAAAACTAAAAATTACAAAAAACAATAAAAAATAAAAATAACAAAAAAATATATATAGAAGAAATAGCATAGAGTTCAAAAAGAGATCATACTTCAACAACACAAATATTTAAATTGAAAGTTTTTCTCAAAAGGCTAGCTGTAAAACTTGTGAAATTTTTGAGAAACTTGTAAAACTTTTCAAAAAATTATGCAAAAAAAAAAAAAAATAAAAATCAGGAAGAAATTTACTGAATTTTTTATTGTTACTTTTTTTCTCTCTCAAATTTTAACTTTTTATTTATAGGAAATGTTATAAAATAGTCAAAATAAATTATTTTTATAGGTTAGATTTTTTAACTTAACTTTTTTGTTATAATATAGGTTAGAGATTTGATTGTGAGAGTATAGAACATGCAAGCCATAAAAATTGAATCATCAGAGAATAATCAAATTTTGGTATAATTTTATATTTAAAATTATTTTGACAACTAACTATTAAGTTATATGTCTTTTAATGCTTAAAAATTCTGGAACTGACAGCGATTTAGCTATACCAGGCTTCATCTAACAAAAATAACCTCAAACACAAAAGACCACGAATAGGTTATCCATCAAAGGTTATCTATAGCTGTTCATCATCATCATCATTGTCCTGCATTGTCCATCCGTGGGACATAGGGCGGATTTATAGCTGCTACAAAAGCTTAATAAAGCTAGCGGAAGGAAACAGAGGACTCCTGGGCATAAAGAAACACAAGGTAATGAAGAAGCGGATGTCCTGATAAAACCGCGAGCGAAAAGTAAATTTTTAGCACCACAGCCAAATATTGCTTATTCAATCAAACATCTACCTACAAAGAGTTTGTTTCCAAGTGGAAAACTACAGAAACCCAAAACATATGTAAATTATGTATGCCATGGACCAAATAAGATCAAACGAGGATCTAAAAACACTAATTGATGGGCATAATATTGTAAAATTTATTATTAAGGCACAATTTCGACTTACAAACTGGCATTCTTGTAAAGGATTTCGTAAAAAATGTTGCAAATAAATCCTTTGCCTTACCAACTATTGTTAAAATAGATTACGTTAAGTTAAATGAAAGTCTAAGATTTGAATTTTGGGAAGAGGTACATCAAGAAAATAATGCTTCCATTGCGTATGACAAATTTATAAAAATATTAGAACAACATATGAGACCATGTACTAGGAAGGTTAGAGCAAAATTTAATGAAAAAAGATTGAAACCTTGGATGAGTCTGAGTCTACTCCGCAAAATAAGAAGGAAAAATAAGCTCCGAATGATATGCTATAAACATCCACTGAATGCAAGAATTAAAAAATCCTATATTAAAATGTGTACTAATTTAAAAAAAGAAATTCCTAAATGTCGTGATAATTATTTTCAAAATGCATTTAGAAAATGCAATGGAAATTTAAAAAATGAATGGAAGCTTGTAAACAGTATCATAAATAGGTCTCCTGATAATAATAAATCTTTAACATTGTCAAACAATGGTTCCTTAATAAATGACGAAGCAGTAATTGGTAACTTATTCAATAACTACTTTACTTCAATAGCTGAGAACACTATTTCAGGTCAACCATCTATATTATGTTCTTGTTGTCACAGTCTAATCTTAATTTAATCAATCCTTAATGATGTTTATCGTACGAATAGTTTATATTTTAGTTCGATTTCGCCCTATGAATTAATGATTGCTATTAATGCCCTGAATAGTTCTAACTCTTGTGGTGAAGACGGTATTTCGAATGTATTTTTAAAAAATGTTGCCTTTAATATCATAGATATTTTATCACATATTTTTAATTTGAGTTTATATTCTGGAGTTTTTCCTGAGTCATTAAAACTTGCAACTGTTATACCACTCTTCAAGAAAGGTAACCCTAAGGATGTTAGTAATTATAGACCTATTTCTCTACTTTCCTCAATTTCCAAAATATTTGAAAAACTAGTTAAGAATAGAGTTTTGGATTATTTAGAAAAAATCAAGTTTTTTAACTCAGAACAGTTTGGTTTCAGGAAAGGGCTATCTACTGAGGATGCTCTACTTAATTTTTGCATAAATATTAATAAAGGATTAGATAGTAAAAAATTTTGCGCTGGACTATTTGTCGACATAAAGAAAGCTTTTGATATGGTCAGTCACGAAATTCTCTTAAAAAAGTTATATAATATTGGATTTAGAGGTGCAATTTTTGATTGGTTTAAATCCTATCTCAACTTTAGAATGCAAAGGTTTAATATTGGTGATAAAAAAACTAGGCCTCAGTTTATTAAACATGGTGTACCACAAGGGTCAATTTTAGGACCGATTCTTTTTTTAATTTATATTAACTCTCTTTTCAATCAAAATTTTAAAGGTAAACTAACTGCTTTTGCTGCTGATGATATCGGCTGTTGTTATTACCTCGCTAAGTCCCCTTAATATGGTTGCAGAAATTAATCACGATCTAAATGTGTTAAGAAGTTGGTTTTCAGAACATAGGCTTGTTGTGAGTAATAAAACCAAATTGATGTTTTTTAGTTTATCTCAACAAGATTATCCGGACTTAGATTTAATTTTCCATGCGTCTGAATGTAGTAAATTTAAATTAATTAATGAAAATTGTTCTTCCATTGCTATTCAGCGTTCCTTTTGTGATGATTCTTTTTGTAGTGTTAATTGTTTCAAAATTGAAGTAGTGAAAAGCTTTAAATACTTGGGTGTTACTTTTGACAATAATATGAGTTGGGCTGAACATTCATTGTTTTTAAAAAAGTATTTACGATCTACGTTACGTAGCTTTTATCGACTTAGGCAACTATGTTCTTCTAACACTTTAAAAATGATTTATTATGGAATATTTCATTCTAAATTACAGTATGGTATTGCTTGCTGGGGAGGATCATACTATAATAAAATATCCCCTCTACTTATACTTCAGAAATGTATTATCAGAAATATTTGTAACAAGAATCGCTTCTATCCAACATTTCAATTATTTTCGAGTCTTAAAATCCTACCTGTTAGACATTTGTATTATTTTAAAACTTTAAAAATTTTTTTTGTTCGGAGCGGATATTTAAACTCTAGAATCTCTAGTAATCACAATTTAAGAATTAATAATAGCCTGTTAGTTAACATTCCTAATTTCCGCACAACAAATTTCCGAAATTCATACTCCATAGTTTCAGGTAGATTATTTAACAAACTTCCACATGCAATCCGAATTTTACATAATAGAAATGTTTTTTTAAACTTGACTAAATCTTGGCTTCTGGGTTTTAATCATGATGAAATCGAAATTCTTCTGGATTTTTTAGTATAATAATATTGTGAATTATAATTTTTTCTTGAATTATTAACTTTTTCTTTTCCTTCTTTTGATTTGTAATTTAATTGTCTTTTATTAGCTTTTACTTAAAATATTTTATTACATTCATTTCGTTTTAATACTTGTTTTTATTATTTAAATTGAATTTATGATTTATTTTTCAATAGTTGAATATTTGAGTTTTTAATTATTGAACTTATATTTTGTTTGTGAATAATTTGATTTTTGTTTCACATGCTCTATACTATTTTATCTTAGTTTACTTATTTTGTTTTTTTTTTTATTTTTATTCTTATTCTTTTTTGTTTTCATTTATTACCTAATTAATGTATTATTTTTAATTTTTTGTTTTTTTTATTTATTTGGGTATATTGAATTTTTAATACTTTATTGTTACCCCACAATAAAAAATTTTGTAAATTTCAAATTGTAAATTTTTATTGAAGTGGCGCTTAACACTATTTTCTTAATAAAAAGTGTCACTAACTATTCTCTTATTTGTAAAGAAAATTTATATAAAAATCGATCTTTATTTGTAAGCACTTTAATTGTAAATTTGAGAATAAAGAATTTTAAAACTAAAACTAAAGACTAAGATAGGCAGGATATGGAGGAGAGGATGAATAATTAGAGGATGCCAAGAAGAAAATGAGACGCAATACCATACAATACGAGAGCAAGAAGTATAGACTAAGATCAAAATAGCTGGACGAAATCGAAGACAATTATCAAAATATTATTTAGTTAACGGATTGAAGATAGTTTGACAAAATAGACCAGAATGGGGAAAAGTTCTAAACGAGGTTAAGGCTCAACTTGAGCGCTAATTCTATTGTTATTTTCTTAAAGAAAAAGTCTACGAAATTCTATCGTATTAAATCTAGTGGCTTAGTTCTTTTAAGCCTTCTGACATCATTTTGATTATCTAGCAATTGAGTGGCCTCAACGTTAACATGTCCCTCAAGACGAGCTATATGCTTTGTTGCATATCTTTTTATTTCATTTTCTATGCAAGGAATTTTTAGATCTCTGTTCAAGTCACTGTTGGGAACATACCATGGGGCATTTACTATGTTGCGTAAGACTTTATTTTTGGAACTTTTGTATACAAAGTAAATGTGTTCGTTTGGCACATCCCCATATTTGTATGCCATACCGTACAACCATATCGGTTTGATTATCTGATTATATAACAATAACTTCTTATGTATAGGTAATTTTGAATTTCGACCTAACAGCCAGTACATTTCTCTATATTTATTATAATGTTTTACTGAGCAAAAATATATTTTTTGTTGTATATTCAAAAAATTATTAACTATGCAAAATATTTATTTAACTGCATTTTAATTACTATGTTTTTCAATATTTACTGTGCGCTTAATTTGCGCGCGAATAAATACTCGGTAAACATTAGACTTAAAATATATAAAAAAAAAAGTGCGTACCATACTTAATACATGAAGAGGTAATTATACCTAAGTAACACTGTCAAGAACATCACAAAAAAAATACACATTCTTTTTAACTGCACTGTCGAGCAAATATTTTTATTGCTACTAAAAATTGTTACACAGATGGATCAAAGGAACCCCATGGCGTAGCCTGGGCGATAGTCAAAAACAATTCATTCTGGAAGACGGAAACACTGCCGGAGGAATGGCTTAGTCTCACAGCTGAGCTTACCACCATATACAGAGCAATTCAAGCTACCGAAACCCAATATCAAAATTATACAATACTAACTGATAGCCTTACCTCAATCAAGTCAATCAAAAATCCATACACAAATGAGTACATGCCAACATATATTAGAAATTCCTTAGCTAGAAACAATGGCAAACTACGATTGGTTTGGATTCCAGGCTACGTACGATTAGATGGCAACACAAAAGTAGACTTTGAGGCAAATATAGCGGCCAAAAGCCCCCTTACAAGAGGTTCAATAATGTCTTATGTCCATGCTAAAAGGAGCACATTGCTATATACACGGCGCACATCCGCCAAACAGCCTCGAATTCTTCCAATCGATTTGCCAGATCCCACAACAATAATGCTAATATCCCAGGTCCAATTAAATTTTAATCCCGCACTCTAGGTGTAAGACTTACACAAGTTCGCCTAGGGTACACCCTCCCAACCCACACACACCTTTACACCAGATCACCACCACCGACATGTATTTATCTTTACAGAATGTCCATCCAATAATCCAATCACGTCCCAATACACCTCCACCCCGCTACAAGCACTACAATTTTCAAATTCATCCCATATATCCCTAATTAAAGCCCTTTTTACCCACCAAAACATCTGGGAACAATTATAGCACGCCACCGTTCAGCCAATACTCAATTCAAAGCAACTTAACCAATCAAAAAAAAACACCGTTACTGTAGCATAGAATTCCCTGCACATCTAGGCTCAGTGGACTGGATAAAAGCAGGAATAAAAAGAAGAAAAATAAAAAAATTTTTTCTATATTTTTAGCAAGGTTTTCGTTAATTAAAGTTCTTTTATAATTATATAAATTGATATTTGTTTTTAATCTTTTTTAGATTTACAATTACATGGAATTGTTTTAATTTACATTTAAAGCTCAAATGAAATGTATTTAGTTTATTTTGTTTTTTTTTTTTTTGTTTTTATTAAAATAGAGTTAGTAATGTAATGTTAATTAGTACGTAAATTAGATACTAAGCACAAAATGAAATTTAACCTTATAAAGCTTAAATTTCATCTTTGTTAAATTTCATCTCTATAAAGCTTAGATATTTAATTTATTCTTTTATTTAATTCTCCTGTAGTACATAAGTAGTACATAAGTGTTAGATATGAGATTACATCCTAATGAATTGTAAAAATTTTAATTTTTTGTTAAAAATGCCCACATCGCGAAAGGGAAAAGGACCTCAAGTTGTTTAATTAGTTTAATTAAATTAACCACTGTTTAATTAAATTAAATTAAAAATTGTTATAAACCTTTACTTTAATTTGTCCCCATGCTTCGTATTCTAGACAAAATACGAAGCAAATTATTTACCACCCTTCACCTGACCGGTTGAACTTATTTTTTAATCTACTTACATTTACATTTTTAATATACAATATTTTTTCTACCTGTACTGTTAAACAAAACAATTTCACTTCATAACTTTTCAGCTTCATTTCAGCTAATTTCAGCTTAACCTAAAATCAATTACACCGACAAACGTATTATTTTTAGCTTAAATCAACTGGTTTTAATATTAACTTATATTTAAATATTAAAAACAAATGAAAAACATTACAATTTCCTCTTATTTATTTATTTTAACAGTTGATCCTACAAATAAATCTGTAGGTCAACTTTTTTATAGGTCCTTTTCCCTTTCGAAATGTGGGCCTTTTTAATTAAACTATATTAATTATTTGGTATATATTTTGTATATTATATATATATTTATATTATTTTTTTATTAGTTATATTATATCTTTATTAATTATTAAATTATATTTGAACCGATGTGGTTGTATAGAAAATTACATTTTTCAGTAATTTTCACCATTTGAAAAATTTTTCGGCAATTTCCTCTTTTTTTTATAAAATTTTATTTATAATCATTTTAATCATCATCATCATCATCATCATAATTTTTACATCATTCGAAATAGACAGTAAAAAAAAAAAATAAAAAATATTTTTTTCTAACAAAAAAATGAAGAGAAATTAAAGAAATAAAATTAAGCGTAAACGTGAAAAACAAACAATCAGAATTTTCCTCTCAAATGTTCCTAATTTTCTTTTCTAAAGTAATGCGGATGCGACTCTATGAAAAAGTTTTCACAATTTTTTTTTTACATTATTTTTTAAAAATTTTATAAAAAAAAAAAATTTAAGTTTTCCTTCCGACAGGTAAAAAAAGACACAACAATAACAAAAAAATTATATTACTAGAAGACTAGAAGAGGTTGAAATCCTAGATAATAATGATAATGATTATAACAATGATGATGATGATGATAATGATGATGTTGATAATTTTACTGCAATGTTAGTGATGCTGATGATGATTCTTATGATTCTTAGATTTTTGTTTTTGAGCTGATGCTGAACTCAACTGAACTAAAGTTTACAAGTATTTTGGGTTTTTTTTTTTTTTTGTATATAGAAATCGCCCAAAGGCAACAATTTACCTAGACGCATTTTAAACTACTTTAAAACTATTTTGTTTTTATTTTATTTTTTTAATTTTAATATCTTAAATTTTTTTTTTTTTTTTTATGCTAAATTTTTTTGTTATTATTTTGTAGGTTATGTATTTTTTTTTTTTTTGCGCAAGTAGAATTTAAATATTTTACCGATGTTTGAAGAGAGGGCCAGGAAGTTTAATTAAACGCTTTTCTAGAGAAAAAACAAAACAAAAACAATTCTAGGATTAAAGTTAATCATCATCATATTTTTTTTTTCTCAGCGAATTTTCATTTTTCACGTTAATTTTGCCTTTCGTATTTTACTTATGGCATTATACAGGAACCCATAATAAAAGTTACGAGTTTAATTTTGTATATATGAACTTAAGAGAAGAGGATTTAAAGTATCTTTAAATGGTTTAAATTATTTAAGGAGATTTATTTTGTGATTTTTTTTGCATTTTAATTTGCTGTTGTTGTTTTTGTTTTGTGTGTTGGGGTTTTTATTTTTGTTTTGATTTTTTAATAGAAGTAATAAGTTTTTTGTTTTTTTGGTTTGGAAATTTTTAAAAAATTGTTTATAAAAAGCATGCAGAAAATGTTATGAATTTTACTTTTAAAAGAATTTTATTTTACTTGCAATTGTAAATGAAAATTAAATTTTTGAAAATTGCTTAGTGGATTTCTTTGAGGTTATCTTTTTTGGGGTCTCTATATAAATCTGTTTTGAAGTGGAAAAATTTCACCTTGAATTTGGTTTTCGTAACTAAAATTCTGGAAATGATTAGTATGAATGCATATTTGAAGTATAAAAACAAGTTATATAATGTTTATAAACTGTTATATATAACTTATATACAACATATAGAACAAGAATTTCATAGATATATACAATTTATATACAACATAATATGTACAACAAAAATTTTCTATGTATGAAATTTTTTTTTGAATATATTATTTTGTATACAAGTTGTACATATTGTATAACTTGTTTTCATATATACATTCTATGTTCAGATATACATTCATAAACTAATTTTTTCTAATACAATTAACCAAAGATAAAATTTGTGTTTGTATGAGAAACATCTAAATTTTATTAAATCTTTTTTATTGTTATTCAAAATTGTAATTTTGTTAACACGAAGGCTCGTACTCTAACATAAACAAAATAAAACATATTAGTAATCAGCGCCGTAACTAGGCAGGTACAACAGGTGCACAAGCACTGGGCCCAGGTATCTAAGAGTACTAAAGTTATTTTTCTATTAATCAAAAGCCCACAAGCACAGGGCCCAGATACTAAAGTTATTTTTCTATTAATCACTATACTAAAAAAACGCAATAATAGAAAACTGCAATTTTAGTTCACGCGTAACTATAAAAAAATGGAGTTTTAAGCGACAAACACAATTGAAACTACTAATGAAAAATTAAAATGCATACTATCTAGCAAATGAAATTTTAAATAAAATAGCAGTTGATAAATTGGATATTCATATGATGTCAGAGGACAAGAATACGACAATGGTGCTAATATGTTTGGCAAATATAAAGGTGTAAATGCACGTATTTTTTAAATCAATAATTTGGCAATTTTTGTGCCTTGTTCGGCTCACTTCCTTAATTTAGCTGGTGTTCATGCTGCGTCTACAACATCACAAATTATTACATTTTTTGGTAATGTGCAAAGATTATTTAACTTTTTCTCATCATCGACAGCACGATGAGAAATTGTAATGGAATATTTAAGATTAACACTTAAAAATTTATCGGATACAAGGTGATCATCAAAGACCAATGCAATGAAATCGTTAAGTTTACATTTATTCGATGTAAAAACAGCATGGGAATCGATTACAAATGGTTAAACTGCATCAAATCCAGAAACTATATCAAAAGTTTGTTCTTACTAATTGATTATAAATTTATCTGCAATTTTTCTGTGTGTGGAATAAAATTCTTCAATGCCCAGAGCGAACAAATAAAGCATTACAGCGAAAAGATGTATCGATAGACCATGCAACAAAATTAATTGATGGACTACGTTGTACTTTAAAGGGAATACGAGATAACAGGTTTCGAACAAGATTTTGAAAAATCAAATAACTTGGCTAAAACAATTGATTTACCAGTTGTATTTCACAGTAAACGGAGGAGAATAGTTAAAAAAATGTAAATTGATGAGGCACCGTACAAATGCAAATGCACAATGTTTTTGAGAAGCTGTTGTCTCAATTAGATTGGCGTTATGAACAACTTAGAAATATGTGCAAAGATTTTAGCTTTCTATATGGTTCATCTTTAGAAACAGACAGCGTTTTGTAGATTATAAAAAAAACGGCTGCTGATCTTACCATTAAGCATAGATTTAAATATGTACGAGCCCGCCTGTGAAATTCAAAGTTGTAAATTTGAAGCATCGATATTAGTAGACAATTTAGAAACTGTAACACCACTTGATATTTATCAAGGTCTACGTGACTTTGGATTAATAGAGTCTTATCCAAATATTAATATTGTTCTGCGACTATTTCTTACTCTTCCAGTATCAATTGCTTCATGTGAGAGAAGCTTTAGCAAATTAAAATTAATAAAAGATTATTTAAGATCAACTATCGGACAATAGGATAGGTTATCCTATCTTGCCATAATATCTATTGAATGCAATATAGTTAAAGATATATCAGTTGATGACATAATTAATGAATTTGCTTTTAAATATAATTAAAATTTCGTTTATAATGTGTGATGAAATTTTTTTCCATAATAAATGTTTTTTAAAAAAGTTATCTTACACATTTTTATATCATAATTGTACTATAATTTACTTTTTTCCAAACAAATATAGGGGCCCTAAAAAAAATATTGCACGGGGTACCTACTGGAAAAGCTAGTTACTCTGCTATTGGTAATCATGCATTTTATCAGTTACTATACGATCATATGTAAACAGTCGTAAATTCGTGGTAAAATTCCAAGACGAATACTCAAAAAAAAAATGCCAATAAGATTGCAAGAGAGGATTGACAGGATTACTGTAAGAGAGTATGCTGAGGTCTGTACTTCACTTAAAATTATAACCTACAAACAGCAAAAAAATAATACCACCACTACCTTTACAGATGATTCAGTGATATTAGCACCAAACACATATCCTCTATTGCATCGATATTGTTACATGAAAGATTATTCACAATCGAAAATTGATTAAAATACTAACGAATCAAGGCTTACAAGTGTACATACGACTTTTACGACATGAAGAAAAAAAACTGATGTGATAAACCAATGTAACATTAATACATACTGAATCAGATCAATTCAACATCCTGAAAATATCTAGAAATGCATCCAGACATATGTTTAGTTTGAAGGCTCTCTTTGTGAATAAAAATAAATAATTTTCTTTCAAATAAAACGTTTTATAATTTGATAATGAGAAGTACTTCATAATGATCACTGTCAAACAAATTAATGTTATTAAAAGCTATGTTAAAATCTATATTGTTACAACTGTGGTAAACCAATGGTCATAGATCTTCAGAGTGTTTCAAAAGAAAATATAAAAATAATTCAGCAATGACAGCGTTACTAGCAGAAAAATCATCATATAAAAACTAACACATATTGATAATTTTTTTTTTTTTATCTTTGATGACGTATCAATTTTTGACATTAAAAAGCTAAACACTTGACAACATGACATTAATTGTAACCAAATCAAAAATTTAACACAGATTTACTAATGATCTGATAATAAGATTATATAACCAAAAAAAAATTGAACTTTTATGTTTACTGAATCAGAAACCGATGCAAAAATTTCTACTTTAAATTTTATTATCTATAATTTTTTTAATTATTTTAATTTCTAATTTTTAATACAGGACATTTTTTTTATAAAAACTTATTTTTTAGCGTTAGAGTAAAAAATTTTGTCAGTCAAGTACAGGAAAATGTTTTTCAATTCAATTTCAGTTTTTAATACACAAAATTAATAAAATTAATCTATTTCATTTAGTTAACAATTAACCAAAATAAGCATAGTTAGAATTTTTGTCCTATATATAATAATTAAATTGATCTATGATTTTGAGGCATGACAGTTACAAATGATGACGAATAATAAATACTTTTTTCATACATTAACAAAGAAAACAGTGGGATTCTGACGGAGATGTTGTATCGGCGCATAAATCTAATGACCATATCCGAAGGATAGCTGGAAGTGCTAGCTTTCCAAAAATATATATCTTTAGTAGCGCATCTTATCCTTTAAGAACGAAAAGGACATTTGAAAGTATCCTTGTTGTTTTGATGATTTTGTATATAATTGTTTAAAAATTGACCTAGTGTCATGACAGTAGTGTGTTTTCAATGTATAGTAATTTATTTGTTCTAAAATCTTGAAAACACATTGATACATTGCAAAAGTCGAATCTTGAACTTAACAGAATTATAAAATTTGATTTAAAAGTGTCATCAAAACATTATTTTTATATGAAACAATTCCCTACTATATTCGGGTGTTCTAACCAACAACAAAACCAATATTATGAAATATTGATATTTCGATACTCCACCATTGGTTGGGTTTATTATTTAATAAATTCGAATATTAATATTATAATAATAATATATTTTTTCATTTTTTTATTTTTTTATTTTTTGCTTTAAATTACAATTAATTATATTTAAAAAAAAAAAATTTGATATAATTTTATTACTTTAATAATAAACAGATGTAAAATATGATAAAATTTACAAAAATAATTTTCTATAAACTTCCTTTTAATATCCTTTAATATCCTTGATATTATCAAAAAAAAAAAAAAACAATAATACTAAACATAAAATTTGTAATTTAAAGCTGTCATACAACAAAATAAAGTAAAACAAAAAACAAAAACATGATAACCTTCACTTTGACAGTCAATGAAAAACAATAACAAAAATAAAAATGCAGTTTTGATGGATGTAAACACCTTGTTTTAATGTCTTTTTTTTTATCTCTCCTTCCGTTTCTCACTCTCCTTCTCTATATATATACCTATACTTTATTCCTTTATAATAATATTACCTTTCATTATTATTATTCATACTTTCTCGTTTTATCATTTTATCTTTTATATAATATTCTCTAAAATAAATTATTAATATTACGCGTTCTTTTCTCTTAAATACTCGGATTGAGGTTATGTTCCACATAACCTCGAATTTTATTTTTTAAGTTTTATTTTTGTTTTATTTTTGTTTTTTTTTTTAAGCAAATCCTAGCAGCGAAATCTAGAAGAAAATAAGGAAAATATTGAGAAAAAATATGTATATATATAGATTTATATATATATATATATATATATATATATATATATATATTTGACTTATGAATAGTAGATGAATAAAATGAAATGCTTCGTTTTTTTTTTTTTACTTTTATATCACGTTTATCCTTTCGGCAATTTTACTGTACTCAAAATACAAAAAAAAAAAAAAAAATGACAAAAAGAATGAATCTTTTGCTCGCAACACCTTTAAGAAATTTATCAAAGACATGTCCCATAAATTTATGAGGTAATAGACGAGAATAGTAAAAAATAAAAAAAAAATACCCTGAAAACCTTCTTAGCATATATATCTAAGTACGTAAGCTACTCTTCACAAAAAAAAAAAAAACAGAAAAAACTGTTATTTTTAAATAAAAAATTTAAAAAAAAAAAGTATTTTCTCCTTGAAACATTCATACACTCACACACACACACCCACACTCAAGCACAAGTGTATAAAGTGAATTTAAAATTTGATTTATAAAGTAAAACGTGCAATTTTCAAAAGCAAAATATCTGGTACTTGTAGAATAAAATCATATTCATATTAAATAAGAAGGTGTGAGATATATATATATATAGATATATATATAAATATATTAATTTATGTATAAAAGAATGGTATTAATGTGATTCGTTTTTATTGAAACAAAAACGCAAAAAATACAACAAAAACAAAAAAAAAAACTATAAGATATTACAGACATTTTTTTTTTTTTTTTACTTATCTAGGTATAGATAGGTACTAATCTCTTTGAAATAAAAATATTTCTATAAAATATTGGAAAAGCTTTTCCTTCTTAAATTCAACTTGAAACTATTTATTTAATAATGATTGTATAGATTTTAGTATATAGAAGAGTGATAACTGTAGTAGCTATACAGCATCTGCTCAATAATTCATAATTCAAATACTGGATTAAAAATGTTATCAATATCAATGACGTAAGAGGAATTTGAAATTACTGTTAGTATAATATACCCAACTACATACACAACAAATTAAAGATTGCTGAAAGCCATTTTTTTTTACTAATTTTTCCGCGCACGTATATAGTCTAAGTGTGAAAATTCAGTGTATGATCTATTATCCTCCTATAACAAGCAACAACAATAAAAAAGGCACAATTAAGTGGTAATTAGTTTTCCAGAAGCAACTGGCCACTGTTACTTAACTACCTATCTATTATA
Source organism: Argyra leucocephala (assembly GCA_963942445.1). NCBI lineage: Eukaryota > Metazoa > Arthropoda > Insecta > Diptera > Dolichopodidae > Argyra > Argyra leucocephala. The sequence continues at coordinate 14,631,066 of OZ012679.1, read as the reverse complement.
ACACCTTAAAAATTAATGCTCGTAACAGGTTCAATGATCACATTATTAATATAAGCAGCAGAGCTATAATACTATAGTAGTCAGTGTAATATGGACTACAATACGTGTATAAATTTAATTTAATAAAATATGTTTTTTGTTTGTTTTGTAGATAAAAAAAAACCATCAAAAGAGACTTCAAGAATTACTGTTGTATAGCGGTGATTATAGTTTAATGGACTGTGAAATATTAACTCACTAAAATGAACTATCTTTGTTGCCATATGTAACATATAGTATTAAAGAAATTAACTATTTTTATAACACATTTATTTTATAACACAAAAGTCTATTCAAAATTTTATAATTAACTGTACTCATTCGTTTTAAACATTAAAGGTATTGCAACGTCAACAGGTATTAGACAAAGTGATAGTTCAGCTCTGTTTAATAATCAGAAATATATTTAACTCGATTATATGATATAACGATAAGAACGTTAACATCATATATTACGCAGATGAATCTGTACTACTTGCAGAAAATGAAAATTTATCATTCCAAAATATTTGTAAACTTAACGAAACTATTTTTACTACATTCTTAAACAAAAAATCCCAAATTTATTTTCTATACTACACAAACTGGAAATGAACTTTAAAATAATTAATAGATTTTAGAAATATTTGTTTTTTCTACAAACCGATGCATTTTCCAATTATAATATGATTTATATCAATCGCAAATATTTTCTGATATTTAACGAAACATTTTTTCACAATCTTAAAAATGAGAGTAAAAACTATTTTCTACATTAACTATTAAATAATCGACCGCAACAAATAACAAACCGAAATATTCTCAAAATATATGTGATATATACCCATCGAAGATATATTCAGGTATTTGACGAAACATTTTTTCACAATCCTAAAAATGAGAATAAAAATTATTTTATACAATTAACTAGTAAATAATCGACCGAAACAAACATCAAATCGACACATTCTCAAACTATATGTGATATATACCCATCAGGAATTTCAGGAATTTGACGAAACATTATTTCACAATCTTAAAAATGAGAATAAAAATAATTGTCTATATTAACTAGTAAATAATCGACCGAAACAAACAACAAGTCGACACATTCTCAAACTATATGTGATATATACCCATCGAAGATATTTTCTGATATTTAACGAAACATTTTTTCACAAACTTAAAAATGAGAATAAAAATTATTTTATACAATTAACTAGTAAATAATCGACCAAAACAAACAACAAACCGACACATTCTCAAACTATATGTGATATATACCCATCGAAGATATTTTCAGGAATTTAACGAAACATTATTTCACAATCTTAAAAATGAGAATAAAAATTATTTTCTACATTAACTAGTAAATAATCGACCGAAACAAACAACAAACCGACACATTCTCAAATTCTATATGTGATTTATACCCGTCGAAGATATATTCAGGTATTTGACGAGACATTATTTCACAATCTTAAAAATGAGAATAAAAATTATTTTCTACATTAACTAGTAAATAATCGACCGAAACAAACAACAAATCGACACATTCTCAAACTATATGTGATTTATACCCATCGAAAATATTTTTAGGTATTTAACGAAACATTTTTCACAATCTTGAAAATGAGAATAAAAATTATTTTCTACATTAACTAGTAAATAATCGACCGCAACAAATAACAAGCCGAAATATTCTCAAACTATATGTGATATATACCCATCGAAGATATATTCAGGTATGTGACGAAACATTATTTCTCAATTTTAAAAATGATAATAAAAATTATTTTTTATATTAACTAGTAAATAATCGAACGAAACAAACAACAAACCGACACATTCTCAAACTCTATATGTGATTTATACCCATCGTAGATATTTTCAGGAATTTAACGAAATATTTTTTCACAATCTTAAAAATGAGAATAAAAATTATTTTATACAATTAACTAGTAAATAATCGACCAAAACAAACATCAAACCGACACATTCTCAAACTCTATATGTGATTTATACCCATCGAAGATATTTTCAGGTATTTAACGAAACATTATTTCACAATCTTAAAAATGAAAATAAAAATTATTTTCTATATTAACTAGTAAATAATCGACCGAAACAAACAACAAACCGACACATTCTCAAACTCTATATGTGATTTATACCCATCGAAGATATTTTCTGATATTTAACGAAACATTATTTCACAATCTTAAATATGAGAATAAAAATTATTTTATACAATTAACTAGTAAATAATCGACCAAAACAAACATCAAACCGACACATTCTCAAACTCTATATGTGATTTATACCCATCGAAGATATTTTCTGATATTTAACGAAACATTATTTCACAATCTTAAAAATGAGAATAAAAATTATTTTCTACATTAACTAGTAAATAATCGACCGAAACAAACAACAAACCGACACATTCTCAAACTCTATATGTAATTTATACCCGTCGAAGATATTTTCAGGTATTTAACGAAACATTTTTTCACAAACTTAAAAATGAGAATAAAAATTATTTTTTATATTAACTAGTAAATAATCGAACGAAACAAACAACAAACCGACACATTCTCAAACTCTATATGTGATTTATACCCATCGAAGATATTTTCAGGTATTTAACGAAACATTATTTCACAATCTTAAAAATGATAATAAAAATTATTTTCTATATTAACTAGTAAATAATCGACCGAAACAAACAACAAATCGACACATTCTCAAACTATATGTGATATATACCCATCGAAGATATTTTCTGATATTTAACGAAACATTATTTCACAATCTTAAAAATGAGAATAAAAATTATTTTATACAATTAACTAGTAAATAATCGACCGAAACAAATAACAAACCGACAAATTTTCAAACTATATGTGATTTATACCCATCGAAGATATTTTCAGGTATTTAACGAAACATTATTACACTTAAAAATATAATTTTAACTGATTTTCTACGTTAGACCGATTTTAATAAATTTTTAAATACTTACCTAACATTAAATATGCCAATTTCAACTCAAAATAAACACAATTTAAATGATTCCAAAACATGTCTCTATTCTTTCATAACTTCTTTTCCCTACATTTATACATTTTTAAATTCCATTATTATTAACAAAAATAATTTAGAACAAAAATACATAATATTTGAATCTATTTTTTTTTTTTAAAGATAACAAAAAAGAATAGATATAAACAAAAAATAGAACAATCCACCATCAGCCCACCCCCCTCCTTCATTATTTTACACCATTTTATTAAAAAAACCTGTGGCTTTATTTTCAAAAATTAAACAATGAAAAAAGGCCCATTAAAAAAAATTATATTTATTTTTTATAGGATATAATGGTGAGTACAACGCGTCAAATATTAACAATGAAAATATACAAAAAAAAAAATAATAATAATAATAATAACAAGAAAAATTCTAATGATTATCTTTATATAATAAAAACAAAACAAAAACAACAACAATAATAATAATAAGAAAAATTAATAGTAACAAGATGTATACGAATAATACAAAACAGTGAAGAAACGAAAGTAATCTTATCCTTGAAATCAGCAGTTAAAAAAAAACAAAACAATAAGAACAAAAATATTATTAATAAATGTCCTTTTTTTAAATACTACTCATATTACACATATTTACATTATTTTAATAAACTATATACATATAATAGTCAATGTATATAATATTATACAATACATTTTTGTATAAAATTCTAAATTTCAAGATTTAAAAACAAAAAAAAAATAACAACAACAAAAAAAAAACGAAAGAAACAATTTTTGAATCTCACCATTCTTTAACGCCTTAAGCGGATTCTTTTAAAATTTAATAAAAAAAAAAAAAAACAACAAAAAAAAAATCACAAAAATAGTCAAAAAAACAACGACGACTTTTGTTTTTTCACTTTTTCTATTTTTTTTTTGTGTTAAACTTCTTAAGAATTAAACTAAAAATTTGTATTTTATTCTTAAAGTACAATACTAACACTTGCATATAATAATATACAAATACACATACACACAATACAAAATATACATTTTATATAAACTAGCTAGTAAAGGTATATTCATATTTAAATATTAACTTCCTTTTCATTCATTCATTCATTAGAGTTGTGTAAAAGTTTTTTAAAGTTTTAATAAAACTAGAGAAAAAGAACAATAACAACAACAACAAAAATAGAAAATCTTTCTTAAAATAGAAAATTATATTTTTAAGAATATTCATTGTTTAGTATTATTGTCGCCCTGTTTACCTTTTTTTTCTGCTGTTGTTGTTGTGATGTTTTCTTCCTCTTTATTTTTGTGATATGTTTCTAGTCTATCGCTCTTCAGGACATCTTTTCTTTACGCTCAAAAAATAAAAATAAAAATAACAAAATTTAAATTCACTTCAAATACAGTAGAGAGACAGAAAAAATTTAAATGATGCAATGTAAATGAGAATGATCCAGGGATACAAATCGCCTGATTCTGAATTTGACATCAAAACAATAATAGCGTTTATCAAGGATATAGACCTGGAATTCTGAAATGGATGAGGAAGTAAAATAGATCTTAAGAGGTCGCGATTACTTAAAACTTCCCGATTTAAAAAAAAAAAAAAAATGAGAATGATCACCGAATTATGTAAGCAATGTTGTTCAATTCAATTTTTGGATACTACAGACCTAGAAGATCCTGGGCTTGACCCACAATTGTCCTCCACTGACTTTGGTCATGTGCAGGATCTCTCCAGTTAGTGATTTGAAATTTTTTCATATCTGCCGATACTTCATCCTTCCAACGAAGTTGGTGGACTCTCTCGACGATGCGTTCCGGGGTTTCGATTCGAAGAGTTTCCTAGCTGATGCATTTTCATTCATACGCTCTACATGGCCTAGCCAATGAAGGCGCCTTATGCACGAAGTCCTACGATGAAAGCGAAGAAGAGGATGTAAATGAAAGCGAGAGGCTGTATAAGTATCGAATTCTTCAGTTAATATTACAATCGAAAATTCATGTAACAAAAACATCTGATAGAACACACAAATGGTGTAATGTTCAATGCTATATCATCATTTTACGAAGAAAGCGTAATTATGTCGTGGCAAAGTTAATTACCAAAAATTGCAGGCATCGTGTGGCGATCTCTAACCAAATTGCTGGGCAAATATTTTCGCCCTATATTATTTATAAGAGTAGCAATAACTATAGTAGTGCAGCAATATAAAGATAGATACTACGATGTTTTTATAAGAAGCAATAAAGATCGCTCCTTAGAATAAATAAAAATATGAGTGTATTAGGCTCTGTCCCCTCTCTCCAATTCAATTTTTTTTAATAATTTAATTGGAAAAAAAATGTTTAATCAAATTCATATAGTTTTGGGATTCATTTATATACTAGCTGTACCCCGTCCGCTTTGCTGGCCCAAAGTGCCTATAATAGAAATACCCAATTTAAAATAATTTTTTAAAGACAAAAATGTAATCATATTCATTCACTTTATTTTAAGAAAAAATTTGAACTAATATTTGTATACAATGTTTAACATTTTTTTAATTAATTATTTAAAAAAAAAAAATTTAATTTTGTTGTACTAAAACTACAAAAATAAACTTTAGAATCGCAGCTTGATATAAGGTTTCCAAAGCAAGTGATGATTGTAATTATGGAAATAGCAAATTAGCCGAAATTTTTACCAAATCTGTTAATGAAATCATATCATCAAGATTTCATAGAATTTCGGCTAATTAGTAATAATAAAGTTCATTTTTTAAATATTCCTGATAGGTAATGGAAGTTGTATGGCAGCTACCGGAACCACTCAGATTATTGGAAAATAGTAAAAGATATGTTTACTCATTATATTTGTGATAGGTATGGCAGCTGCCCGAACCACTAAAAATTTTCAGAAACAGTAATAGACATATTTTTTTATTTCTGAAGCAGTACCTGAGTACAAATTTTCAGCTCTGTAACACTTTTGATTCTTAAAATATTTGTGATAGGTGCTGGGAATTGTATGGCAGCTGCCCGAATCACTCAAAATTTTGAGAAACGGTAAAAGACGTATTTTTTTATTTCTGAAGCAGTACCTGAGCACAAATTTTCAGCTCTGTAACACTTTTTATTCTTAAAATATTTGTGATAGGTGCTGGGAGTTGTATGGCAGCTGCCCGAATCACTCAAAATTTTGAGAAACGGTAAAAGACGTATTTTTTTATTTTTTAGGCGGTACCTGAGTACAAATTTTCAGCTCTGTAACACTTTTGATTCTTAAAATATTTGTGATAGGTGCTGGGAGTTGTATGGCAGCTGCCCGAATCACTAAAAATTTTGAAAAACGGTAAAAGATGTATTTTTTTTATTTTTTAGGCAGTACCTGAGTACAAATTTTCAGCTCTGTAAGACTTTTGATTCTTAAAATATTTGTGATAGGTGCTGAGACTTGTGTGGTAGCTGCTGAAACCCGTCAGAATTTTAAAAAGCGGGTAGGCCTATAACCTTCCCCTCTATTCCAGTAATATACCCTGAAAATTTCATCCAAATCGATTTAGTAGTTTTCGAGTCTATAAATAACATATAAAGACAGACAGACATAATAAAATTTCATTTTTATATATATATAGATAGATATATATATATATATATATATATATATTGTTGACAGTACTCTACGGTAACATCATATATGATTTAAAATATTTAATGCTACAGCCACCTCAGTTAATACGAAGAGAACAATAATGAGCCACCGCCACAAAGAAAATCATGATTAAACCAAAATTGGAGTAAAGAAGAGTTAACTAAATTTCTAAACTGAAAGCTGTCTTGTTATGGCAAAACTGATACCGTATTTGAGCATTGTTGGAAGATATAAATATTAATAGAATCCAAGTATATAAAAATATACTTTGAAATTATTATATTTTGGATACAGCGCAAAATACCGTTAAATGTTTGGATTTCCTAAGTAGTAGTATTAAAGCATAGTTTTGATATTTGTACAGCTCTTTTACGGCACGAAATCGAATACAATTCACATAACGGTAATTTACAAAAAAAAATCTGAAATTAGCTGAAATTACAGTACAAAAATGCGTTATCCATATCGTAGAATTTAATACTTCCTATGATTCATCTTTTTCATCCAAATATTTACTTAGCATCTTTGCACAGCTTCGTTACGACTCCAGATGGAATACAAATCACATTTTTATGGACTGGTGCTTTACAAAAAAATATAAAAATTATCTGAATAGAGTACAGAAATGTATCACCCCTCTCGTCGAATTTAATACCTCTTCATTAATTATCATTACCTAGATTTAATATCATTCATCAATTTCATGCATATAGATCTACTTTACAGCCTGCTTACACTATAGATCCATCAATTTCATGCATATTAATCTACTTTACACCCTGTTACAGTATAGACAGTATATATGTTTACGATATAGATCTAATTTACAGCCAGTCACATTTAGGGACTGTTTTTTTTTTCAAATATAACTGAAATTATCTGAATAAAGTACAAAACTGCATCATACGTCTCGTGGATAATGTAAATGTAACATTAAGCGGCGTAACTTTGTTCATCATCGCATTGTTGGTGCACTAACTATAATTGGCACAATCATGCTCGGTAGAAATAAATTGATGAACCTCTTGAGCAATTCCGTCGAAGAATGTGAAATTCGTTAAATGACTATCCCTATACACAATAGAAATACTGAAATAATTCAAGATTGGTTATAAAAATGTGTTAGAACACTTAAAACCATATTTTAAGGGAAAATAAAACACAGAAAGAAAAAGTGAACAATTTTACTGATGTTTAAACTTTTGCGAATCCAATACGCATTAAAAATCCATATGCTATTTTAAAATGTCCTGTTTCAAAATGCATACCTTTGGACAAATTAATTCTGTCACCACTGTATTTATATATACCTTTCAAAATTCTAAAGATGATCTCTAAAGATGCGAAAATTGTAAACAATAGTCGCAAAAAGATTACAAATTTTTTTTTTTTTATTTCGTTTTTGTTTTTTTTGTTTTTTTTCTGTTTTTTAATAGAATAGAAAATATGGAATGATAAGATATATTTAATTTCTTATTTTCTTTATATAAAAATAGTTTGAATTGTATTCGTGTTGTTCTGTTTCATTATCGTCAATACAACAAAAAATAAAGGAAAACAAAAATAACAATAAAAAAAAAGAAAAGGAAAATGTTTTTGTTTGTTTGTTTTTTTTTTTTAAGTGAAAAGAATATTTTCGTAACTAGATACAAGCAATGATGGTGTATTTATAAATAAAAATATAATATCTCTTCTTATTCCCGACTTATTTATTTCCATTAGTTTTTATATAGTAGTGTAGAAAATAATTAGTATTAGACTTACTATGTTTTAATTTATTTATTTAAGAAGCAAAGTTATCCGACCGGATACCCGGGTCCAGCACAAAATGTATAAAATTGACTTCATTAAAGTTTTATTTATGAACCTAAATAAGAGATATTTATTCTAAAATGTCCATAACAGATATTTAAACACACGGGTCCAACTCAAAATCTGTAGTAGGTTTGAATTTGTTAGAAATTCTGCTTCAATAACGTAAGTATGCAATACTTTTATATTTGTACTTTATTATTCATCTGTAATTGCATAGTTGTCACTGACTGGAATTAGAAGTAAAACCATAACGGTTTATTCTAGCTAGTGTAGAACAAATGTAAAAAATTTTGTTAAATCCAACAAATTTAAAAATTTCATTTGCTAGCTAACAGTTGAACTACATTGTCGCTATTTAAATTTTACCATTAAAGTATTCAAAATTTTTGCTTTCACTGAGTTCAAGTAAGTTCGGGACAAATTATATAATAATAATTAACTACATATTCTTCTGAGCCTGTCAAAATATCGGAAAACGGTAAAAACATGTTTGTTTATTTTTTAGAGAGTATCTGATTACCGATAATCAAACTTGACTTGTGTGGTTGGTACTAGAACCAGTCTGAATTTCAAAATATGTTAAAATACGTTATTTTTGATAAATCATTTTGTATCATTTTTGATAAACTTTCTAAGTACAAATTTTCAGGTCTGTTACTTGTTTAGTATTTCAAATATTCCTAATGAATGCTATAGGAGTTGAATTGTATGGCATCTATCATAACCTGTCATTTGACAGCATTACAAAATACTAGTTTATTCTCTTTTTCGATCATCATGAAAAACTATTTGCTATGCTTATCAACCCACACATTACTTCAGTCACAAATTAATTTATTGTGATTGACCGTAACATTGCAATCATGTATTTGAATACTGATTTATTGATTAGACTCAGGACATTCTTAAATAGTATATTATTCTCATTGCAAGTAAAACACTGCTCCCACTAGTGAACTCTACTTTCACTGAGACCCTTACATTGGCACAGTAAATGTTTAATAGATTCTTCGCCTTTATTTCACTTATTCGAAATAGGTTTTTTGTTTAGTTTTGAACACTGATCTTTATAAAAATTTAAAATTCATGTTCTCCAACAATTCGAATAAAATTACGCTAAAAATATATCACATTACAATTATAAGTGATTTTCCCTTAACTTATCTATAAACTAATAAATTTATTAAACCGGCTTTACAGATTTATCATCACTATCCTGTAATCCCATCCGTGGGGTATGGGGCAGAAATGAAATATTTCTATCGTCTCCTATTTACGGCTAACCAACTTCAATTATATCCACGTTCTTTATTGCGTACTTGTTCTAGCTAACATTTTTGTTCTTCATGTTTTTCTATGCTTTGCAACGTGACATGTACACTAAGGGTTCCATTCGAAACATTTTTTCGTGATATTATTTAGAGTATACCCGATCCAAGTCTATTATTGCCTTTGTCGACTTTCCAAGTTTATTTGTTTTTGATTCTTTTTTTCAACATGGTTTGTATCCAACGAACGCTTAGGATACGCCGAAAGCATCTATTAGTAAATGCTTGGAGTGTGAAAACTTTCCATGTTTCAAAGCCGTACAAGAAAATGGATTTTACATTTGAATTAAAAATTATTATTTTATTACGCAGAAATATGTAGTTTGCCTGCCATATTTTTGAAAACACTCCCAAAGCCGTATGGGCTTTGTTGATGCGAGCTTCAATTTATAAATTGACACCTCCATCTGATGATATGATGTTGCCCAGATAATTTAATTTACTCATTTCTTCGATTCGCGTTTCCTCATGTAGGATAGGATACATTATTTATGTTTTAGCTGTATTCATTTTATGGTCACACTTTTTGCACATATCATTTAAGCTTCCATTTGCATGAGACAATAAAAAACACCATGTCGATGAAAGAGACTGAGACTGATACTTTTAAAATGATGGCACTGCATACCATTGCTCTCGGTTACAACCACAATCATCCATTATTGCTAAAAGCAATATGGGTGATCAAATTTAGCCCTCACATGCTGTCACTTGTCCTTTTGACACACATCGCAGCAATTTTTCAGCCTTACTGGATATAAGATGCCAATATTTTGCATCCTTAAAGAACTCTATAATTTTGGCTATAATTTTTATTCGATTTACTGTATCAAAATCTTTCCCAAAATCTACAAACATGAGATGTAGCGATTCTTATCCAGATTAGTAAAATTGAATCATTTTCTTTTGCTAAATTTAAATCTCAACAATTTTCCGTTATACAATTTTCAATTTTATTATAATAAAATCCAAATATTTAAATCTACTTTAATATTTTAATAACGTTAATATTGAACTTCATCCCATTTTGTCTATAAATCAAATTCTCAATTCAACCAACCAGTTGTATACCAGCCATATCCTCCCTTACAATTTAAAGGAATTTAATTTCAAGGATTATGAAATATAATTCAAAAATGCATAAAATGATAACAGAGTTTTTGTTACAAAATAAAAAAAAAACAATTACAGTTAATATATAAAACTATAGGGTTATAAATATTTGGATTGTATCCGGGGCCGATCCAAAAAAAATTAATTAACTAGGTGAGCACAACAAAACACACAATTATCTTTTGCACCGATTGGTACATTTGGCTAAGGAGAGAAAGGAATGTCAAGTGACAAATATAGAATTGATCATGTTTGGAGAACACATAAAATAGAATTTGATGTGATTTGACTGATGTTCTGGTTATAAACGAATTTCCAGAATTTGTTTTTTGCTATCAAGGGATTGCTATGGTGTAGGGATAATCATATCCTGCCCTTTGTGTTTCACGAGGGATTTAATTTTTATTTAACATAGACACACATGATGCATGTGCATATAGACATACGAGATATCTATAAAAAACGGAGAGAACTATACGACCATGACCAAAAAGAGCAGGACGAACATTTAACGCATCACTCAGAAGTGCCAGTCCATATGTGAGTATTATGCTCCATTTTGAGCCATATGAAAGTATTATAGACTATCAAATGGTGACAGTAGGTCTTACAGCGACTCAGGATACCTAAAACTTTGGCTGCGTTTTTTCCAACATCAAATATATGGTCATTACAGATCATTTTTCAATTTAAGTGCATACCTAATATGCTTAAGCTTTCAAACCGCTAAAACGAAATATCAGGATCAAAAATGAAAATTTTCTGAAGGCATTATTACAGTTCTGAGTTTTTGAAGTATTAAACACGACTCTGTTTTTAAATGATTTAATTGAACCTAATGAAAACTGTATTGGGGGAACCAAAAAAACATATTGCGGGCCGGACTGATAAATGTTTGATTGATTCGTGTCAAAATTTAATGTAAAAATTGCAACCGTCATCAGAATAATATCAAAATCTTCAACTTCAGATAAACAACTAGACCTGTAACGTAATAGGATTTTAAGCTCAAATGAGAAGGATAAAAATTAAAAATTACATGGGATTTATATGTTATCAATAAAATAAGTTAACAGGTCAATATATCTACTTTTAGAAACTCCACTCCAAACAATATGTCGAATAAAGAAGAAAATAGTGGAAATTAATAATTTTTGCACTCTACACTGAAAAAAAAGCTGAATGCTGAAATTTGCTAAAAAACATGACAGTATAAAAATAACGTTTTGTGATTGTAATTATGGCAAAAAATACTAAATTATTAACTTCAAATGCATTGTGCAGTGTTAACTTGCAATACAATTTATTACAAAAAGTTAAATGCATAATATCATATGTAACATAACATTTTTCTTTATAAAAAAAATAGTAACATTTATAATGTTTTAAAAGAAAAATAAATATATAATTATAATAAATTTTCCATTGAATTTAAAAAGTTTAGCTGTATTAACTAAAAATGTTTGTTATTTTACATTCATTTTTACTTTCACATACTGATATTTTTATAAAGCATCAGCATTGCAAATTTTCTATGTAGATTATTTATATTAGATTTGGGCGCATAACAAAAATTACAAAAGTATTTATTTAAACTCTGCCTAATTTGAAATAAATTGTTAGATACGCTTAATTGCGGTTTTTAATTATCTTGTAACACAAATTTTCTAAAGCCACCTAGCAATATTTACCTAAAATTAGCTTTTTGAATTTGTCGTCTTTCTTTTGCATATAAAATTGTTACGGTCGATTTTTTATAATTTTTCAGCAAATTCGCACAATATGAATTTGTGTGAAAGAAAAGATTTTAGTGAATACAGAATAATGCACTTTTGTTACCTATTTCAGTAGATATAGATATCCTTTGATTGATTTGCTCGTGTTATAAAAAGTTGAATTAAGTGATTAATAGCTAATTTATTGAGCTAAATAAATAATTGAATGTAGTGTAGTGCAATAATATCTAATAATCATAATAAAAGTATTAATTAAATGATTAAATCAAAATAGTATATGAACTAATAAGATTTATAATTTACATTCAAAATAATACTTAGCCTAATTGTTATGAAATAGTTTGGTTAGGTTATCCAAATAACGCATGAAGTTTTAGATACAGATTAACATTGACTATAATTTATAGATGTGAATTTTTTAAAATAGAAAAAAGAAAATATATAATTATGTGATAATAAAATAAATAATAATGCTCAAAAAATCAAAATAAAATACAAAACAAAAAAAGTAAAGTTAAAAAAACAAAACAAAATAAATTAAAAAAAGAAAAGTTAAGTAAAAAAACAAGCAAAATAGGACCATTATAGGACCATTAGTTCAATTGTGATCTATGCGATTCGAAGTGCACAACACAAAATCCTCAAAGGCATTGCTCGCTCGACAAAAAACACGTTTTTCAGTGTTTCACGTTTTCAGTACAATGAAAGAAGTATATTTTTAAGTTATTTGTAATTGAATTAATTCTTCGTTTTAGTAATTACAACAATTTTATGTATATATACACACGTATAGGTATTTTAAATATGAAAAAGTTAAAAACTTGTAATTAAAAATATGATAATATTTAAATGTATAATATAGATCAGGCTTGTCTAAAGTGCGGCCCACGGGCCGCATGCGGCCCAAAAGACTTCGAAATGCGGCCCAATCGAAAATTATGAAAATATTTAAAAATATAAATTTTTATTAAAAATACCTATCTGTTTAAATTAAAAAAAAAATTTTAACATTATTTTTCATATTTGTAAGTTAAAAAAAATTTTTTTTCATCTCAATTCATTTGATTTTAGCTAAATTTAATTGGTTTATTAAATTTGTAATTCAAAATTCAGATAAAATGATACATTTTGAATGGAAACTAGACGTTTTAATCGAGAATTCTTAATTCGACATTGATTCGATCGATTGTAATCGTAATCGTAATTGTTAAATTGAGAAATTATTACAATAGATGGCGAGCTTAGCGAGTGTGTTGGTTATATTGAAATGTCAAATGTTTTTAACTTTGAAGCAAGTCTGTCATTGCTTTCTGATTCTTATTAGAAGAATATTTGTGTTTTGTTTGAATTTATTTTGTCTTCATACATATACACTTTTGAAAAAATAAAAACGGTAATATAATAATTTTCTATGTGTTTTTGTGCCCTACAGTTCGTTATAATTGTTTTTAGATGGCCTCCATGTTATTGAAAAAACAAGTAGAACCTAAGAAAAGAAAAATAGAAGACGAAAACAGAGTTTTTAATGAAAATTGGACGGAGAAATACTTTTTTATTGAGCAGGGTAATAAAGCACTTTGTTTAATTTGTAGAGATTTTGTGCCAGTTTTTAAAGACTACAATTTAAAAAGACATTATATTCAAAGGCATGCCCCAAAATATGATGTATATCTGGGCTCTTGTCGTAAAGATAAAATCAAAGAATTAAAAAAAGGCCTATCGTCTGAACAAAATTTTTTTAAAAGGACAGCTTCTCAAAATGATAGTGTTGTAAAAGCAAGTTACGTCGTAGCAAATTTAATAGCAAAGAAATCAAAACCCTTTATTGATGGGGAATTTATAAAAGAGTGTATGGAAAGCGTAGCAAACATAATTTGTCCTGAAAAAAAATTAGAATTTTCTAAAATTAGCTTATCACACCAAACTATAGCTACAAGAATTGAAGAGTTAGGGAATTCAGTTGAAAGCTCCTTAAAAAATAAATGTACCAATTTTAAATTTTATTCGTTAGCCATCGACGAAAGCACTGACGCTTCTGATACAGCACAATTGGCAATTTTTATCAGGGGCATCGATGAGCATTATAATATTATAGAGGAGATGGCTGCTTTAGTATCGCTAAAGGACACAACCAAGTCTGCAGATTTGTTTGATGCATTAAAAAAGACAATGAACAGATTTTCCTTATCTATTACAAATTTATCGGCTATTGCCACCGATGGAGCCCCTGCCATGGTTGGTAAAAATGGCGGACTTGTTAAAATGGTACATGACGAAGCTGTCACTGCCGGGAATGTCCTTTTAATGACGTATCATTGTATCGTGCATCAAGGAAACTTATTAATGTATTATGCATTGTTATAAAAACCATTAATTTGATAAGAGCAAAAGGACTTAATCATAGGCAATTTCAAGAGTTTCTTAAGATATTAGGTACCGATTTTGTAGATGTTATTTATTATACAGAAGTGAGGTGGCTTAGTAAAGGAAAAATGCTCAAAAGATTTTACAATTTAAGAACTGAAATAAAAATATTTATGGAAAATAAAGGAAAATCTGTGCCTGAATTTGAAGACGAAGACTGGGTTTTAGATTTAGTATTTTTAGTTGACATGTCAGAACATTTGAATAAACTTAATTTAAAACTTCAAGGTAAAGGTCAATTTATAAATGATATGTTTAATATAATAACGGCTTTCGAAAGAAAATTGGAATTTTGGCACGATCAAATAAAAATTAAAAATTTGACGCATTTTAGTACTTTGGCTGCCCATGAACCAACCAGTTGTACAAAATATGCGGCATTAATTTTTGATTTAATTCAAGAGTTTAAAAGTAGATTTCAAGATTTCCGGAAAAATGAACTGAATTTCAAGATATTTTCTACGCCATTTTCTCTAGAAATAAATAAATTACCTGCAAATTTTCAAATGGAATGCATTGATCTGCAAAGTGACATGCAACTGAAAGAAAAATTTGACAACTTTTCGTTACTAAATTTTTATAAAGATTACCTATCCCGTGAAAAATATCCCAACTTTTATAATCACGGCTTATTAATGTGTTCAGCTTTTAGTAGTACGTATATTTGCGAACAACTTTTCTCAATAATGAAACACACAAAAAACAAGAATAGAACTAAAATAACTGACCAACATTTGGAAAATGCATTGAGAATTGCAACGACGTCTATTGAGCCCGATATTGATTTACTGGTTCAACAGAAACAACTTCATCCTTCACATTAGATTAGATTAAAACTTTTGCGTCTTTGAAGAAAATCGCCAAAATAATATTTGATGTATTATTGATTATATCAAATTAAAAAAAAAAAAAATAAAATGAATTTAATTTGCTTTTAAATTGTTTATTGAGTTATTATTTATGCCGATTTTATTAAAAAATTATATGCGGCCCAACAAAATTTTTTTTTGCAAATTGGCCCAGCAATGCTCATAGTTTAGACACCCATGATATAGATTAAGGTATATAAATAACAAGTAAATATCTTTAAACTTAAATATCTATGATGTAAAAAAAGCAAATAAATACGATTAAAATTTATTTGAATAAAATTTTATTATTTTTTTAATTTCCATTTTAGTTCGTACTTTTATAACACTGTAAGTTTAAAAATTTAGCTAAGAACTGTATCAAATTTAAAAAATTTCGTGAACTGTTCTTACATATGAAGATTATTTAAATATCATTTACTTAAAATAAAAAAACTTTAATAATATGTATATGTTTCATTATTGTTAATACTTTTATTAAATTACAGAAACAGAACGTTACATCAAAAAGATTCAGCATTGCCTCCCAATTTATATGATATTTCTACAACAAAATAGCTATATTTACAATAATCTTAACTAAATCATACCAGCAAGATAAAGCTATTTATTAAGCTATGGATGTATGAAAATTTGCAATGGTGAAAGTCAATTTCAGCTAGTATTACATTACAAAGTATACCAAATTAAATAGCAAAAATGGCAATGTTATACCTTACAAATTTACAATGTTTGGAATAACTTCTAAAAATAGAACTTTTACCTAAATTTGTAAGATAACATTGCAAGTTTTGCTATTTTTTTTATTTGTTTCTTAGAGTTATACTAGTTGCAATTGATTTTCACAATTGCGCATTTTCATAAGTCAATTAATGAATATTAGCTTCATCGTGTTAGTACGATTTACTTAAAATTATTGCAAATATACCTATATTATATATATTATTCTGCATTTATCTGGATGTTTGTAAGTTCGACGGAACGCTCCAACACATATACAAATTGCATATGTATACAAATGCATATATATACAAATTGTTTTGATGCTTTTTTAACCCCTGTCTACCATGCTGAACCTTTGCAGAAAAAATTTATTGCATGAACTATATTTTTTTAATTTAATGTTAGTCTTCTTTGCAAATAATAAGGAAAAATAAAAAATAATAATAATAATATAAATAAAACAAACAATTTTTTTGATTTATAATAATAAGGACTAATAGAAATTTAATCAATAGTTATATATGGTATAATAACCAAAAGGCAAACAGCATTTAACACAAAAAAAACATAATTCACTCAAAGTTTATTCTTATTACTTAAAATTATACACAATAATATACATGTGTATCAGCATATTTGTATTGTATAATATTATACATTATACTACTTTATTGCTTCTACCTTTTATTTTTGTCATTATTGTGTGCGTAACTCACTTCACTCAAAAAAAATTATTTTTGTTTTTTTTTTTATTATTTGCTGTATCTGTATTCTGTATGTTCTGCATGCTCCATTCCAAAAATATTATTTTATTTTCAGTGTTAAGTGTTCACTGTTCAATCAATAAAACTTGATAGAAGTAGAGTAGGATAATAAACTCTACTTCTACGTCGGATAATAAAACATTGTTTTTTTTTAAATTGAAAATTATTGATGAAAATGTTTTTGTATTTTTTGTAAATTTTACCAATTTAGATACAAAATTTTGAATATTTTTTTAAAAATAACACAATACCATAATAACAGTTTATTCATATAGCAAAATAAGATCCCTATACAGTATACAAAAGACAAAATTTATATGAAAATAAGATCCCATTTTTAAATTTGCTCTCCCAGAGGCCACAATAACGCTAATACGGTATAATTTATACTAAATGGAACCCAACTAACGAATTATAACTAAATGGAAGTGAGTACGAGTATACCATACAAAAATACAAACATTTTATACAAATTTGTTGGTATGGTACTTCTTTTTCTGTTATATAAAAAAAAAAAAAGATTAGTGTTAGGCCAATATAAACATAAATAAAAATAAATAAAAAGTGATATAAACATAAGTACTGTAATTTCGGAATAAAGAATCTAATGAAGGAAAAAAAGAAACTAGGATTTATTTTGCTTCCGTCATTTATGACGGGTTACAAAGCTAGTTTTATTATATAATCGTTCTTATGTAATATACCCAATATTGATTTTCAGCATTAGAGCTCGTCATATTTTGTATCTAGAATTCTCCTTATATAAGCACAGCTGAATATGCATTAAAGAGATTCTAATTATTTTTGGTAAATTTATTATATTATAAAAGAAATTGATGGCTTTTTCTACTAGAAATAATTAAATAATTCTTTAATATAAATTATATCAATTTATGCTATTTAGCGTCACTATCCTGATATGAGCTATATAAATAGTACATAGTATGTAAAAAAAAATAGCAATTTTAGCTAATTTTTTTTTCAGTGTAAGAACTCTCCGCTTATTTAAACATATTGGCCAGGATTGCCTTCATTGCCAGCAAACCCTTGCACTGACCAACTAATCTCATATTATCAACGTTAATTCAATTAAATAATATGTTTTCACATTCATGTTTACCAGTATAAAAATTCGGAAAAAATCGACATGTGAAAAATTTCAACTTCTAATAACATAACGGTGGGCAAAATTTTCTTTTATTTTTGCTGTTCTTTTTTTTATTATTATTATTTTAATTTTCCACTCAAAAGACAATTCCGTTTTTTTTTGTTTTTTTTTTTTTTTTGTGTTTTAAATTAAAAAATATTTTCATTTTTACGTTTTGTTTTATATTATTAAATTCAAAATAATAAAGGATACCTTAAACTTTACAATTACACCCACACTCTTATATAATAAGTATATAAGTATTAAATATAAGTAGGTGTGTGTATGTAATGTACCGTATATAATATTTTTCTATAATACAATACAATAAATTAAATGATTGTGAAACAATTTCGTTGAATTTAATTTCAAATGAAAACGTACAAGAATTTATATATGCATATATATAATTTTATTACATACCTATAAACGTAAATAAAATTTAATACATATACTTATAAACATAATAAAAAAAGACACAATGACGAAATTTTTATGGATTTTAAATTTTAACCCGTTTTCAAAAAATTATTCGAAAAAAAACAAAAAAATTTAATTTCAAAGTTCAAGGATTCACTTTTGTAACAATAACAAAAAACATTAAAGAAAAAAGTAAAAAATAAAAATAAGGAGTTTACAACAATAAAATTTTCTAATAACAAAATAAAAAAAATTTTATTTAAAATCTCCCAACAAAAATTATTTACGTGACTTCTAATTGTAGCCATAAATAACTGATAGACTAATCGGATTACATTATCTCGAGCCATTAATTTTCAGCCCATCTATATATAGTCCATGTGTCCTTTGGGGAAAGAGACTATAAAATATATGTATATATATACAATCACACATTGTCTACATACACATAAAAAAAGTATTCTAATTTTTTTTTTTTTCCGTTTTTATAGTCAAATACTAGAAATGACAATCAACGAAGCGAACCAGCCAGCCAAACGGTTGGGTTACTGTCCTTATTAGATGAAGATGATGGTGGGTAAATATTCTTGCGCTAAAATAATACAAAAAAAAAAAAAAATATAGCATTAAAGGGTTCAATGTTTTTTGTGATTACACAAAAGAATTTCATATGAAAAATAAAAAGGACATTTTTTGTTATTGTTGTTATTATATTTTTCCTGTTCACTGTTTTTGAAATTCACATCTTTGTTACTTCATGCCTATATATAATATTAAAAAAAAAAAAAAAATAAAGGGTGGGTGGGGGTTGGTAATAGTAAATTTTTACTACTATTTTCTGTTTATTGTTTTATTTTTTTTTTTTTGCTAAAATTAGTTAAAAAAATTTTTTGAATGAAACGAGATAATTGTCACTGGCGCACTTCATATTATTTCTTTTGAAGTTAAAAGTGATAATAATAATGTTGCCGGAAGTATATATATATATATATATATACTGTTCAAATGATATGATTCTATATGAAATTTTATTATTTGCATTTATAATACAACTGATTAAATTTTTAATGGATCACTGATCTGTAGAGAGACGTTCTCTAGTACAGAGTTGGATTTAGAATTCTAATAAAAACTAAATAAAATAAAATCGTAGGTCAAAAATTACACAACATTACATTCATTAAATTTTATAGTTTCGAAAATTGATGTTCCTAAAGTTTTACAGATAATTCAAAAAGCTACATCTACCTTATATCTTCGATATTGTAAAAGTTCAAAATGATATCAATAATTTCTCCACTTTGTTTTCAAACAAAAATAAATTTAATTAACAACTTCCAAAAATGTCAATTTACTTTTTTTACCTAGAATAAGTTCGGTTCGCCATACATTTTTATATACTTACCAATAAAATCGCTGGAACAGTTCATTTCATCTCAAATGTCGCGATCGCACTTGATCGAAAACTTAGCTTTGAACTACACTATGATACAGAGCAGAGCCAATTCTTCTTTGGGCTTCAACAAACGATGGTCTAATCTTTTCAGACCTCTATCCCTATATCATGATATACATATTTTTTTTTTTTCTTTTTACACTCTTGACAGTAACTTAGGTATTATATTTATAATTTATTTAAGACCAACCCATATATGCCACCCCAAGTATAATCCCCCGGATTGTTTGATAAATATTAATCAGCGCAAATGTTTTTACGTTCTACGTTGCAGAATTTTTCGTGTTCCACTGCTATTTCTGGCTTATTTCAAACATTTAATATGTGGCTGTTGAATCTTACAGTCATTATGGAGTCATCTAAAATTATCTACAAAACTTTAAGTTATTCAGTTGAACGAAGCAATCCAAACAATGACAGAATAGTTGAAGAGAGATTTCACCTCAATTGCACCCTCACTGAATATGGAGGGTTTGATTTCATTTTACTACAAAATGCTTGGTTATAATCATATTATTTTTATCAATTTCGGTTAAAGCAAAAGACAAGTGGCAGAAAACAGTAGGAAGTCTATCAAGTCTAGTCACTCTCAAGCTAATAAAAGATATACTAAATTGTTGTATAAGGGGTACTAAAAATTTTATTATTATTAATTGAATATAAATTAAATTATACAATTTTGATTTCCAAGCACAAGCTGCCATCTACCTATCGGCTTTTGATGCTGAAAATAAATATTTTATTTAATATGAAATAGTAAAAATTTTACTTTGCATTGTGAAGAAAAGCTCAAACATTTGCCAGCGTTCTTAGCAATATCAAAAATATTCTTATTCCAATGCATTTTTGTTGGTTAAGCTTCATGCCCAAAATATATACACTTTCGATCTGTTGTTAGGCTTTTCTATTTCTATTGATTCGCACATTTGGGATGGATCAACCAGACCAGAGATTCTGATTTGCAAGAGATGAATTTAAGTTCTTTGTCTATTCGGAATTCACGTCTGAGCCTAGGATTTTTTTTTTATTGTTAAATCTTCACAAAGCAAGTAGGTAGATTATTATGTAACTGTTACTATATTCTCTGATTTGGCGACTTCTATCGGTTAATAGAAAGATTAATTTTATATCCCACTACAGGATTTAAATTCCTGGTTGTCCCATTGGCTAATTGCAATATTTTCTGCGATCTTATACAGATT
The DNA here is from genome assembly GCA_963942445.1 of Argyra leucocephala. Classification (NCBI taxonomy): domain Eukaryota; kingdom Metazoa; phylum Arthropoda; class Insecta; order Diptera; family Dolichopodidae; genus Argyra; species Argyra leucocephala. The sequence goes on along the minus strand of OZ012679.1, from coordinate 14,609,373 downwards.
CGATTTAGGCCATAGACAGACATATTTTACTATTACTATTGTACTTATTATTGTTTTGTGACGTCTATCGCTTAATATGAAAAACGAATTTAAATATCCCATTACGGGTGAGGTTGTCCTATCGGTTTATTGCATTATTTTCTGCGATCTTACAGATTCGATTAGGCCATTAGACAGACATATTTTAGTATTACTATTCTACTTTATATTGTTTGGCGAAGTTTATCGCCTAATAGAAAAAATTAATTTCATACCCCCCTACAGAAATTGAATTCAAGGTTGTCCCATCGGTTTATTTCAATATTTTCTGCGATTTTACAAATTCGATTAGGACATAGATATATCGCTTAATAGAAAAGATATATTTTATACCCCACTAGAGGAATTTAATTCAAGATTTTCCCATCGGTTTATTGCAATTTTGTCTGCGATATTACAGATTCGATTTAGGCTATAGACAGACATATTTTATTATTACTGTTGTACTTATTATTGTATTGTGACATCTATCGCATAATATGAAAAACGAATTTAAATATCCCATTACGGGATTTGAGGTTGTCCTATCGGTTTATTGCATTATTCTCTGCAATCTTACAAATTCGATTGAGCCATTAGGACATACTTAATAATAACTCAAATAATGATAGTTTCATTAAGATAAGCCAGACAGAGCAAAACTCATTTCCTGATTCAATATTGAAAAAATACACTACTATTAATAAAATATAGGGTGAAAATCAAATCTATACAAAATAAAGGTTATAATACACAAAAAAAATTCTGCTTGTTGCTGCATTCTAATAAAAATCATTTTTTTAAATACACACAAATTTAAAAAAACAAACCACCCGCTACCATCATAATTGCCTTGAGTGCCCTCCCCTTTCTTTCCTTTTAAATATTATTTACGTTTCCGTTTTGTTTTATTTTTTTTTATTATTTTTTTTTTTCATATTTAACTGATTTACTCGTTATATTATATTCCTTATATGTTACTATATTTGAATTACATAAAAGGAAAGAGATACCTTTATTTAACTGGGATTTTTTTTCTTCCTTTGTTTTGTTTTGTTTTTTTTTTTTTGTAATTCTGATGATTATGGTGAAATGTGATTTTTGTTGTTGTTATTATATTCATTATTGTATCCAATATTTAAATATTATACCCCTAATGTTTCTAAAAATATAATAATAAAAGTCATATCGACCCATCATTTTAATATCCCATGGGTACTTTTATTAAACTAAAACAAAAAAGAATAAAAAAAACTTTTTTAACTAATATTTCAGTTGAAAAGTTCAAAGGATATAATATAACAGGTCTACAAATAATGTATTTTTGATGCTGGTATTTTGAATAATTCAAATCAAAAAGAGATAGCAATATATTTAAAAAAAAAAAAAAAACAAAAAATGATTTCATGTGTTTTAATTTTTGCTGAAATATTCAAAAAATTTGAAAATTATTATAGGAAATTTTTTTAAAAAAGGGGTTAAAATTTGTTACACAACAAAAAAAAATTTGATTTCTAATATAAGAGTTTTGGTGTTTTTGTTATTGTTTTTTTTTTTGTTGTTTGTTTAAAAGGAGTTGATATTTTCATTATAGTAAAAATTACAAAGTAAAAATATCATTACAAGTAAATGTGCAAATCAGAAAAATCAGTTAATTTTGTATTTACAATTTACGTTTAAAGCTGGAAAAAAAATATTTTAACCCTATTCAAGCCAAGAAATAATTTTGAGTAGAAATGTTGGTTTAAAAAGTGAAAAAGTAATAATTTTTGCTTTTTCGTTTTTAATATTAATCATTTTATTTTTGAATAAAAATATTTTAAAAATTATTTAAATTTTAATTAATACCTACCTCAGGGCTTTGTTAATTAACACCCCAAAGTATTATCGCCCAAAAACAAAAATAAAATAAGATTCATAAAAAGCCGGAAATAGAACTCTATATATAGTCAACATGCTGCGCAAATCCGCTTTAAACATCGTTAGAACCGCGCTCTTGATTGGAGCCCACAAGATAATATGACTAAGGATGGACAATATAACATCAAGAAAAGGGCTATTCTACAAGAATATGAATCATTTAACCTTCCACCGAAGCCAACGCATTTGTTGTTAGCTACACCAAGTATACATATTATTCATAGTTGGCTGCCTATGCTAAACCGCAGAATGGTAAACCCAGATGATAGTATAAACAGAATTGAAGCGACCAGCGGCAGATACAGCTACAACTTCTGTCAAAAGAAAATAGCCCCATACATTTTATTTATTTATTTATTTATTTTTTTTATTTATTTATTTATTTCAATCTACTGGGTATACAGATTTTGTTTATAAAATATTAAAAACTAAAATAAAATAAAATTAGAAATTGAAAACAAAAATTCAAAAATATAAAAATAATTTCAAATATAAAATAGCATTAATAATAAAATGCATTAACAATTTCAAAAAGTTAAAAAAAAGTTAAAAATAACATTAAATCAAGAAAAGAAGTTAAAAAAAAGAAACATTCAGACTTAAGTAGTATAAATAAATGTTAATGGTAATAGCAATTTATAAAGGTAGGCAGCACATTCAAATGATAATAGAGAATAATTTTAATAAATTTGTAGAATAAAATTATAATTGATTAAAATTAGAAGAATTGTAATGTATCAAAAAATGTGATGATTTTTCTTCTAAAAACGAATCTACTGTAGTTGAAGTCAATTACTGAAAAACTGTTATTAAATAAACGCTGAGAGTTTGCTATAGGTTCGGAAAAACCATAATTCGTTCTATGACTTTGAAGATATAAAAATCTTTGGCTTTTGAAATCGCGCACTGGAGCATAGATATTATAAAGGCGAAGAATAGATGGACATTTTATTCTGCCAGATAAGATATCATAGGAAAACATCACGGAAGCAGTATTTCGGCTAGCCTCAAGAGTAGAGAGCTTAATAAGTTGACATTTAGCTAAGTATCCAGTAATATAAGGTTGCCAGTTGAATTTACGTAGACAAAACCTAATCATATTCTTTTGAACAGACTCTATTCTCTTAATATGTTTATCATAATAAGGCATCTAGATCGGACAAGCATATTCGAGGTGAGGAGGAACGAGTGCAGTATATAAATTTTTGAATGTATAAGAATCAGAAAATTGCTGTAAGTTACGCTTATTGAAACCTAACATGGAAAAACCTTTAGAAATAATTCGATCTATGTGAGCATTAAAAATTAATTTATTATTGAGAATGATACCCAGGTCTTTTGTTTCACAGAAATGTTCAATAATAGAACCGTTGATATTATAATAAGATTCAATTAGAGTTTGCTTCCTGGAAAATGGCATGTAACTGCACTTATTAATATTAATTTTAAGGCCATTAATGTTACACCAAGAGTAGAATTTGTCAAGATCCTGCTGCAGGAGATGGCAATCTTCGTCCGACTTAATAACCGCAAAAAGTTTAGTATCGTCAGCAAATGATAAGATCAAAGACTTAATATCGAACTCGATATCGTTCATAAACAATAAAAATAATAGTGGCCCCATATGAGTTTCTTGCACATATGCACATAAACACAATTACGGATACAAATGTAGACGGATAGAAATTGGAAAAATTTATATCTTTGTATCTGTCACCCAGCAACTTTTGGTAGGATATGATTGAACATACGATTAATCGTAAACAATTTCCAACAACATTAAAATATTAAAAGAAAATCTTTCTTTTACATTCTTTGAAATGGTTTTTGAGGAAAAATTAATAAATTTAGTAGTTTTTGTAGCTCTAGTCGCCCCAATTCTGTTTATACCACTATGATAAAAACATATCGAAGCGACATTTATTTTGGTTATTCCACTATATTTCAATTTCATATCTTAATAGACAAATTTACTTGTTGTAAGGTGATATCAGGGGTTATAATAGAAGCCACAATCGTACAAATGCATACATGGTGGTGATAAACTTTCTAATTTTTGGTATTTTGATAGGAGTGCGATTGAAATTGCCTACGTTTTTTTTTTTTTTTTTTTATTTTCTTGACAGTAACTTAGGTAGAATCACCTTTTCGTGCTTAATTAATTAAGGTACTGCAATTTTTACACTATCTACAATAATTCGAGTATTTATTTTAACAAATTACTGGCTTATCTACTTATTAAATGTGGAAAGCTACTACTATTGTCATGAACTATGAACTAGGCCTTCTTAAATAGAATAGTTTCATTTTATTTAATTTGTTACGTTGCGGATCGAATATTAAATTTATCGCACGTTTTCAATCATAGGACACATTGTTAATAATATTCTTTAATGCATCTTTCTTTCTTGCATCTGTGGAGAACACGTTGTCGGAAGCAGTCACAACTTCGTTGCGGAGATGAAGAATACTATAGCGGATGTGAAAATATTTCTTATTTCCAATTGCAGTTAGGTGTAGACAATATAGGCACCAGGCTTAGGATCTTCAATCTTTGTAGCGCCCAAGAAGTAAATCAAATATAAAATTATTCAATTTGAAAGACCGTAAGTTATAATTCACCTTTCTATAGCTTAATCGGGAAGTTGACAAAACAATTCAATCTATACAAGCAATGTGACAACCACGATTTTAAATCTCGTGGGAAATAAAAATTTATTTATAGATACTCGAACGAATTTGATCGAACCGACACCAAATTGAATAGCAACACAGGACTAATAAACAATTTTGTGAAAAATTTGCCGATTCAAGAAAAATCCTTTGCTACTAATAGAAGTCCGAACAAAATAATTTTATAAAGTACAACCGTTATACGAGTATATAATATAAAATTCATACCTTTGCATTATATGATATTGATTTATACATACATAACTGATAGGAGTTTGAACCTACTAACACCGCAGTTCCAAATGACCTTTGCATTATATGTATCAAAATATTAACTAATATAAGCCTTTCAATCAAGAGAGGTAAAAGGGTGACTCTTTTCCGCCCTATGCCCCACCGATAGGGTTGCAGGACAATGATGATAAGGAAAAGTGTGGCTCTTCTGTAAACGGCAATGAAAATATTGTAATTTAACAGAATAACAATGGTGCTAGTTGTAGGAATCATAAAGTTAAATCGTTGTTAAAAATGGGTTAAAACTTTAATTCAATTCAGGGTAATACAATATTATTATTAAATTTTAACTTAATTTTATTTTATTATAAAATTTTCCGGATCAGTATTTTGGTTCTCGATTTTTAAAATATAATAATTGTTCACCTTTGAACAAATTTTAATAAAATTAAACTATGAAATATTTTAAAGAAATATTTTTTTGTTTTTTTTTCCTATTTCCTATAAATTTTGTAATATTCGAAATAATTTAAAATAAATTTAATTTTTCAAAATACGTGTGGAGAAATTTCAAAGCATACTAATCCCGGAGGGATACTCATCTAGTTTTTTTTTAAATTAAAATATTGGGTTTAAGAATAGTTCGTGGTCATAAAATAGAAAAAATTTGCAGTTATGACATTTATTTTCTTAATAATTATAAAATATTTATAAAATTAGGAAATTACCGTCAACAGTATTATATTATTTTTTTAACCCTTTTAACAGGACAAATCTAGGGCGAAATTGTTTAAAAATATTTTATAAAATTTTGTTTAAAAATTAATATGTAGACAGTGAGATGTGAAATTTGTAATCAAATGTGTTAACTGGGTCGATAGTGTATCTGAGCTTACTCAGTAAATGAAAACTGTACAGTACTCCAGTTTGAGCAAATAATTTGCCATACAGTAGAAGAAAAAAATTGAGACAAAAATAATTACTAACACTTGCACAATAAATTTCGTCATTAAAACATATACAAATATATTCGAAACCAATCCTAATAATTTTTTTCACTTTATGTAAACGTTCCTGTAAAGTTATCATAACAAATTGAATTACTTTTAAGGATTTAAGTTTACTAACACATACCATGCCAAGGCCCATACCACCAAAAAATATTTACCAAAATTTTACCTGTGCAGACCTGAATTTTTGTGACACCGTCTTACAGTTTAAGGATATAATAAAATCACAAACTCTAGCTATGTTTCATTATTTTAAATAATATCTTAATCGCTTTTGGCTCGGAACCGTGATGGTTGTGTATAATAACAGAAATCGATCAGAATATTAATTAAAATGACTGAAATATACTTAGAATTTCTAATCTTTATTATTAAAAATGTTTCAACTAGAGCCTACAGTATATTTTCTTAAATTCATAAAAGATATATAAAGGCAAAAAAAATGCACAGTATTATTATTGGGCAAAAATTGGCAACATCTGAAATGCTAACAATAACCGTCCAATTAAAAGAAAAAAATTATAAAGCTTCTTCAAAACCCACTTTAGCCGTATAGAGTGCGAATTTTAAAAACTAAGCTATAACAGCAACAGCAGCGTTATAAAAAAATATAAAGGAGATTAGTGGAAAGGTAATTAAATTCGGAAATGCGATTTGTTTCTGCGGTAAAATCAGAGCTCTACTTAAGACAGACTGATCAATTAAAAAAAAATGTTACAAAAGAGTAGTTGAAGAAAAAATGGCTTAATGCCATTTATAATCAATTAAATTGTATCGTGTTTCTTTTAGATCACTAGACTATCATCATATCATGGCAAAATATCTAGAAAAGGGTGAGAAGACAAAAGTTTATTTGATACCGATATACCGCAATCAACCAAACTTTTCGGTTCCATGTTGTTCATAGTTAACAGCGCTTAAACTCAGTTCATTTCCTGTGATTTTTCGAAGTATTTTGCAGATCTTCAAAGAGTGAAGTCATTTAAGTTTTCCACGATTTTTTAATCATTTCTTCAATTCGTGTTTTATCTAGCACAGTGGTGATGTCAAGAAAAGCCTTATATAAAGAACAAAAATAAAATTATTATATAAAGGTTGAATATCCTTTTCGTGCTTAAATAAGTACGGTAAGCGAACCTGCGACCTTTCGGTTAAAAGACTGGTGCTCTACTTACTGCACTACCCAGCGTAATACACTATATAGCTTAATTACACTATATTTGAATACCATACTTTCTAGTTTTCTACAATCAAATCTTTACAAAAAATCAAATCAAAAAAAGACTATATTAATAAGTCAAGTTGAATTTAATCACAGCGAGAAAAAAAAGTAAAACAAAAATAATAGAAACCTAAATTAAGAAATTAAAAATTACATATTATTATGTATAAATATGTAAAACAGTATATACAATATTATATATTTGTATAATAAATAATATAAAATAAATAACAAAGTTGTCACAAATTAACATATATATATATATATATATATATATATATATATACATATGTACATTGTACATCCCATGTGTATACTGTACTTTATAGAATACCCCCGGAACAAAATTCCCTAAACCAATTTTATAACAAAAAGAACTAAAACATCTCTATTTTATGTTGTCACAAATTTTATTATTGTAAATGTATAAGTACATATACAGTAATGTAACGGTAATTATAAAAAAAAAAACAATTAAAATAATATTTTCATTGATCGTTAACATATAGATCCTCGGCGGCCTCAGCAATATTATCTTATATCTAATACGGTTTTATAGAGTAACTTCATCCTAATTGCCCTTGCTTCAACATCAGCTTTTCAGTGACAACTGGATTTAAAAAGTTTCAATTTTTTTTTACCGGAGAGGTTCCAATCCAGCAATTGTTTTGAAATGAAGTTTGCAAGTCTGTTAAGTATATCAGGATAGCATGCCTCCATTCCCAATTTCTGTGTTTGATCGAATTATTATGAATTTATTATTTAAAGTTAATATTATGTAGAAAAATATAGCCATAATAGTAAGTAAAGTTTTAATTATTATTGTTGTTGTTTTAAAAGGCTTCAGACAAAAAACAAAATTAGTATATATACGCATATATATATATACTTATATTTTAGTATGATGACATGTTCCATTAGACATGATGATGATGATGTTCCAAAACTAAAATTTAAATTGTATTTATATTTTTTTTTTTTAGAATATCTCAGATGAAGGCACAATAATTCATCTAATTAGCAATTATTATATAAATATTTATATTAACAGTTAATTAAGCAAAACCAAAACTTATTCGGTCAGTTGAGGCAATAAAATAATTTTAAAATAATAAAGTTAAAACTGAATCTTTGTTTTGCAATTTATTTATCGATTTTATTTGTTGCAACATAATCAGAAGAGTGTTCGTTATTAAATTGTTTATAGGTTATAATATATATGGCAATAAAAGTCATCACCATCTGTTTTCTACATATCAAGTGGATATATCTATACCTTGCTTACAACTTTCTCCCATTTTACTTTATCTTGTGCAACTGTCCTCTATTCATTTATTCTATATGGTAGTAAAAACAAGTTTAAGCAAAATCAATGTGTCAGACCAAGATCTTGTGTTTAGTTGTTACTGTGTGGAAAATTCTATTCTAATCTAATTCAAGCAATGATCGATGTTTTACGCCAATTGTTATTTATAGCAAACTAAACGGTATAAGCATAATTATTTATCAATTCAGTACCTAATCGTTGATTCGAATGTTACACTGTTGATGTCAAATGTCGAATGTCACGGAAATGTCACTAATAACAACTAATGACAACTGTTATTTAATCACTTTTCATTGTTCCTAATAATGTTTCTAATAAACCGTATTGCTATGACAACAAATCATAATAGCTTAAGTCAACATAAGAAAAAATCGAGATCGAATGACCACCATATTCAGAATATCGGCAAGTATTTCCTGACAAAATGTGGTTTGATTCTTACAACTATATATCACATTTTTGATAGGGTACATTATCGCTTATGTCAATATGACTTTAAAATGTTTTATTAACTTAAAATATTTTAATTTTTACAATTGGCCGTAAAAACTTATAAATTGATAATCGTTTTTTACAAATTTGGAATATTATTTTAAAATTTTTTAATATATTGAATTTCTATACTGCTTAAGCCATTTTTACAAAATATTATTTATTAATATGAACATCTCACAACAATGTAAGCCTCTTTTATAAAACAAAGCTTTTGGATTATGAAAATACTTACATAATTCAAATGAGTACTAAAAACTAGTCCAGTCCCGTTACTATATTTTTAAACTCTAATTTAACTATTACACTTCAATGCTCTCATCAATTTGCATGTTGAGCTATTACACACGAATGTTGAACTCATCAATTTTGTATCCATTTTTTGACATTTTGCAATGACATATTGTAGAAGTACGCTTCTGAATGTAATTAATAATTTCGTAACATATATGAGTGACATTGAAAATATATAATTTCTGGACAAATGTTTTGGACTTCAATTCAAAATGAATTTTGAAAGTAAATATTTTGTATAAAAACAATAAATTATTTTTGTGTACATTTCAATAATGTTACAATAATTGCTATAACTATTAAAATTAATATAAAAATTATTCTTTTTAGAATTACATAATAAATTAACAACATTATCTGAACATTGCCATAAAAGAAGTTATTTGTTTAACTCAGCTGATTTTGACACTAGATTGATGAGAACATTGATGGAAAATTGATTAGAATAAAACTACCATCAATTAATTTCTCATCAATATATTGATTATATATTAACAACTATTGATGAAAATATTGATGTGTCATAGGGGTGTAAAAATATCATAACTGTCAATTGTACGAAAAGTTATCAATTACCTTAGTTCAAATTACTACGACTTCACTGTACTCTTATGTAGATGACAATTGGTTGCGAATTTTGTGATTATGCCTTGTATATGTCTTTTATAATTTAACTTTGTTATATGTTATTATCAGTGTTGTATTATCAAAAAAAAAACAATAACAACAAGCAAAAAACAACAAAAGAAGAATATTGAAACAATAGAAAAGAAATTGTAAATTATAAAAGCGCCAAATATAATACATTATTTATTTTTTATTTTTATTATAAAATGTGTCAAGAGAATAAAAAAAAAAAAAAAAAACCAAACAATAACTAAAGCAACAATATATAATAATAAACCAATGTTACAAGAAAAAAAAAAACAATAAAAACAACAAAAACAAAACAAAAAGGACATTATCAGTAACATACTCTGCTTTAAAACAAAAATAACTGATATGTTGTTAAAGAAAAATTGCGAATTATAATCTTTACGTATATAAAGAACATATCGTTATCCTTGTACAGGATAACAGTAATACAGGATAAAAAGTTTTTTTTTCCACTTTTATTTTATTTTTTTATTTTATTTTTGCTTTTTTAGCAAATTTTAACATTCATCTTTTCTTGTTCTTTATATAGTATATTGCTTGGCAGATTATTGTGTATAACAATCACTAAAACCACCATCATCAGAAAATTTCATAAAATATATTATACAAAATATATATATACATTACATAGCTATATGTATATATTTATATAATGTAAAAGTTTTAGAATTTTAAGTCTAAAAAAGCATAAATATAAATTTTTTTTGGCGCCATATTTTCGACAAAAATCGGCAATTTTTATGGAATAAAAAAATAAAAATCAAAATAATAAAAAAAAAAAAATTAAATGAAAAATTTTCCTATAATAATTTTTTTATTTTTATTTTTTTTTTGTTAAGATAAATCAGAAATTATATAACAATACCACAATTCCGACATAAATAAATTATTATTGTTAAGAAGTATCAAAATAAAAGTAGGAAAAAAAAAAATAATAAAAATAGAAAAAAAAAAAAAAATTTACTGTTAGTTGAGAAGTTCTCTATTCAAATACTTGGTAAATTTTATTACATATAAAAATACACTTTACTTACATCAAGGATATTTTATAAATAAACATGAGAAGATAGGCACTGCTTTTTGCTAACAACATTAAAGAAAACAAGAGGACTATTCTATGCTTAAGATAATTTGCTTAAGATTAGATTTGAACTATTCATCAGAGATTGACCCAATTTTAATAGAAAAAAAATTTCTTTAAAACTAATTAAATTCATTTTTAAATACATCGGATTAATCGATTTTGATATTGGACAATGTTGGGGTTGATGTAAAATTTTGTGGAGTACAATAAATACATATACATATGATATCGTGGAATAAAATAAAAAATTAATCTTAGTCATTGTTATGCATATCTTAGTTCTATCTATATAGTTTAGGTCTACCATATCATCATCATTTCGATTCCGGTATCCCTCAAGGTAGCAACTTATTTATAATCTCCATAAATTATGTTACATCAGAAATTAAAATTAGTGAAGTTCAAATATATGCTGATGACATGCAAATTTTTAATAAAATTTCTTCACCAAATGATTCATTCTTACTCCAAATTAACCTTTATAATAATCTATATTTGGTGTACGAATTATAATCTTCCTTTGAATGTAAAAAAAAATGTGTTCAGTGATGACCTATCATAGGCTTCGTACCACATACTTTTAAAATAACTATTTCCTTAACGGACATGCATTTGAGGTCGTGAACTCTATAAAAGATTTAGGTGTAATTTTTGATGATAAACTCGCATTTAAATTACAATATAGTGATATCGTCAGTAAAGTTAATTCAATGTTAGGTTTTATCAAACGTTGGTCGAGTGATTTTAAAGATCCATATTATATCCTAAAATACCTTTTTTTCTGATAATCAGGGAGACTAGATCCAATGTCAGAATACTGATATGGTTTATTACATGTCATGGTCCATTTAACAAACATCTGTTCAAGATTGGTAGATCGAACAGAGACAGACGCAAATTCTACTTAGAATATTGGTTTGCAATGACATTGGCTCACAAAAGACATAAATATTTCCGGGAATACCCATTGCCGCTGATTCTGAAATTAATATTAAAGCAATAATAGCATTCATCAAAGACATAGACCTGCAATTCTAAGATAATACAATAATAAAAAAATTACTATTAAATTACACTAATAAAAAAAAACACAAATACCTTTAAATTACATTTCTTATTAGGCCCCAATTAAAAAATGCTAGTCAGATCTGATCTCTCTATTACGAAATCCATATAAAAATGATTGAAATAATTAAAAAAAAAAATTATTCTTAAGATTCTCACTATGTATCATCTTCCGTGATCTAACCCCATAATTTTGCCAGCATATGCATAGATTAAAATTAATCCGACATTGCCAATGTCATTTTTATCACTGAAGTCATTAAAGGAAATATTAACTCTTCTTATATTTCAAACTTAGCTTAGATTATTACTAATCGCTTTCACTCTTCTAAACTCCCATTTAAATCGAACTAATTATGGAATGAACGAATCTACCCATAGAATGATGATTATGGGTAACAAATAGAATAACCGTATTGATTTAAATGTCTCCGGAGAGAGAGACACCCAAAAGAAGCTCTTATATTCCATTTAGGTAATTCTGATCTCATCTTTCTATCTTCAATATGTTTATAGTTGCCAATTTTTTCTCAATGTATTAACTTTAACCCGTAACTACTAATTTTCAAATATAAGAGTATATTTTATTGATTATATTTTGCAAATTTGATATTGATTTTTATTAATTTTTTTCAACTATCATTTCACAATTTTGCAATTACATTTTAGTTTACAATTTTAAAAATTTACAATTTTAAAAAATGTTTGAATTTTTATAAATATAATATTTTTAATTCGTTTGATTTAAGCCCGTAAATAAATAAATAAATAATTACCGAAGCAAAGAAAGCCGTCTTTAGATGTAACATTATATCAACCAACAACGCTGTAATCTATTACATTTAAAGTATTTGAGAAACTACTCCTTAAAAGGCTTGCCTAGATTATTGAAGAAAGAGATCTGATCCCGAACCATCAATTTGGATTTATGAATAAACATCTTACAATTAATCAAGAGTATTGGTGCACAAATACGCAGTAAAAAAATCGTTCGAAAAACAAAAATCTGATCAATCTATTTAGATGTTGTTCAGTCATTCAACAAAGTATGGCACTAAGGCCTTAAGTTACATCGTGATTGAGCAATTTAATTTTATGATATACTTAAATCATATAAAGAATATTCAGAAATAAAAGTAATGTCTGCTGGGATTCTACATTAAAGTTGGAACAATATTTTATCTGCTATATACAAGAGATATATCCCTCAAATCGACAAAATTGTCATGGCTACCTTTGCAAAGGACACTACAGTATTATAATATTATATAAAATGCAATTACAAATGCAATATTGCATACATTTGAGTAGAATTTAATGTTAGACACAGAAGGAGACAAACACATTATATATATGTACATATACTAGTACGGGCCTGGCCAACCCACGGCTCATAAGCCACATGATAATTTATATATATTTGTAAAATATACCAAATATGAAAAATGGCTTTAAATTTAGAGCTATATTGTTAGTATGAATAAAACATGATATGTATTCATTTTTGTTTTCTCTTAAAATTATGCAAAATCGAAAACAACATTTGTTTATGGCTAACCGCAGCATATATTGATTTTTTTAAATTTAAAAATCAATACAACGTGAAATAATATTTTGATGATTATTTCACGGTGGAATTTTGACATTTAGTTTTTGACAATAAAACTTTTCACACAGGCGACAGTAAGATGTTGTTTGTTATTGTGAATTTTGTGCTTTTAGTGAAATAACCAAAGGAATAGATATATTTAATCCGTTTTGAGAGAGTTTCAATGAAAATAATTTAGGTCTAACTGTTTTATCTGGGATTGCTACAGATGGTGCTCCTAACAGGAAAGAATAAGGGTTTTATGGGTCTGATCCAAGCGAAACTGTCAGAAGCTGGAATAGATATTGGACAGGCTTAAACATTTCATTTCATTATACATCAAAAAAGCTTGTATAGCCAAACATTAAAAATGGATCATGTAATGAATATCGTGGTTAAAACTATTAATGTTATTCGTAGTCGTGGACTATATTTCCATCGTCAATTTCAAGAACATTTGGAAGAAATAAATTTACACTACGGAGATGGTATTTATTTTTCTAACATTCGTTGGCTAAGTGGAGGCAGATGTTTAACAAAATTTTTATATCTGAAAGAAGAAATTAAGATTTTTATGGAGTTACAAAACAATTGTCAGGCGATAATTCGTTGCTACATTTATGTTTTCTTGTTGATGTGACTGGTCACCTCAGTAGCTTAAATTTAAAATTTCAGGGTGAAAAAAGCTAGTTGCTAAAAGTTGTGGTGGAATTAAATATTTTATGCTCAAATTAAATTTGTGGGAAAATCAATTCAGAAATAACGACGCAACTTATTTTTCTAAATTAAATAATATTAGTTTATCGGTACAAAAGGACTTTGATAAATATGCTAATTGTTTGAAGAAATTGGAAAAAGATTTCAATTCAAGATTCAATGAAATTGCTTCATATGATAAACATTTTGAAATATTTCAATCACTATTCAATGTTAATCCCAGCACATCACCATCTGCTTTGCAAATGGAATTAATCCTCAATGCCATCCCGAATTAAAAACCATCTTTCTTGAAACATATGATAAAGTACAGTTTTATGCAAAATTTATTCAAAAATTCCAAATATCCAAATATAAGAAAATTAGCTGCGAAAATCATAAGTCTTTTTGGTAGTAGCGTACTATGCGTTAAATCTTACTTATAAAATTTATTTCGTAATTTTGTTTCGGCTCATGCAATTATAGTTTTTTTTTTGGCTCATTATTCAGTTCGGGTTGGCCAGGCCTGTAACTAGTATAATGCAATTGCTAATCTAGTAAAGTTTGGATGCAGTTTAAAAAATATATGCACATTAGAATTCAAAACATAACCAAATATATATCATATCGCATCATAATGCATTTATATTATTTTCTAACTACATTCTACTTCTGCCTATACTTACTTCCATAATGCATGAAAAAATTTTTTAATTTATTCTCTCAATTCTCATTCTTTCATTCATAATTAACTGTTTTTTCATTATTATTGTTGTTGGTATAAAAGGCTTCAGACAGCAAAACAAAGTAAGAATAATAATAAATATACATACAGATATACATACATTATTTATTTTGAATAACTGTAATTGCTATTTATTAAAATAATAATCTAGGATTTACTTTTGAACATCTGATCTTATAGTTATATATAATTAAACACTATATATAATTAAACACTATAGATTATATCATTATAGTGTTTAATTTTTTTGCTATAAATAGAGTCTTCCCACAAAAGAAATAGAATATCTTGGTATCAGCTCCAACTCAGAGCATGAATTTTTAATTAAAATATTCTCATATTATCATTTTTTCGCTGGTAGTTGGATTTGACATTGCTGACAACGTTTTTAAACATCAAAAAATAAAAACAAAACAGTTATTCTGAAATCTCTGATATTATAATATTATTGTTTTGTTTTTTTTTACAGTTTTATATGTTCTACAATTTATAATTATTTATTTTTTTATTTAGATACATATATAAATTTTGATTTATTAGCGATGTATTTGGATCTCATGATGCTACAAATAAATTAATAAATTATTCAAAAATTTTTTTATTTTGAAATTCCACCATTTGCTTTTCTGTTTTGTTTGTTTATTTTTATTTTTCGTTTCGCTACAATTGTGTTTCATTTGACGAAAAAAAGTTGAGCGAAGCGAATTTCGTTGGTAGTCGGTGGTCGCAATTGTGTTTAACACTTCAATAAAGTGGACTATGCTATATAAAATAAGCCTAATTCCTGGCAATAGTTGTAGTTTTCCACATTATTAATTCGTCGATATACCAGAATACTTGTAAATCATTATTTTTACTTTATTTAACAAAATTGCAGTACCGTACTTGATTTGTTATGTGAAAACGTATTAATCTTAATAAGTTATAACTATTCTGACAATTTGATAAAAAAAAAAATAGAAACAAGTTTAAAAATATATAAAGCTACCACACAAACACCTCTACAACAATAAATTTCCTTTTTATATTTTAAAAAAAAAAAAAATCTTATTTTGTTTTACCGTTTGAATATCAAACAATTTTCATTTTCTACCATTTTTTCTCATTAATGATCCTTTTTAGAACAGAATAGAACAAAAAGTATAAAAGAATAAAACAAAATTTCTCCTTGAAAAGAAACGAATCAAGATAATACGTCTTCTATAATACTAGTCCTACTACTAACTACTACTACTACTACTACTCTCCTACTACTACATATGTATAGGTATTAAAATCAGACGTCATAATTATCATTAAAATTCATATTGGTATAAAATATAAATGCGTATATTATATATCAAAATGATAGTAAATAGATGATGGAGTGGGGTTGGGGAATATGCGTATACGTTTATAAAGTAAAAAAAAAAAAAAAAACAAAACAAAAAAAAGATTGTATAATATAAAAATGGACAAACAATATTTTAAAATGCGTTAAAGAACATTAAAAAAAAACAATTTCAAAGTGCAATAAAAGAAAAAACAACAAAAAATAAAACAATTTCTCTTCATATACCTACAAGGATTCATTCACCGTTCATTCATTCATTCTCATTCATAGGTATACAATACATACTCGTTTTGAGTACATATACCTATATCTCAATTTTTTCCTTTCAACTTATTTTTACAATTTTTCTTTGAAGATCGTGTAAAACAAAAAGGTATCCTGATGTATATGTGATAAACGATTGTAAGGTATTCACAATTAAAAATTTATAGTAGGGTACAGTGATAACAATTTCAAAATGTTTTTTATAATTTTTTTATTTAAATAATCTAATAATGAATTTTATTATTACCCTATCCTGCCCTAACTTAATAACGTAAGCAGTACGTAATTAAGTTAGTTTAGTATAGTTTAAAAAAGGATGGCAGTCACAGTAATCCGTTGCTACCATGACACTAGGTTTAGTTTGAACCAATAGCGATTCCCTCCATAACACAATACGAATAGAATTGGAACACTACTTATTCCCCAAGCATGCAAGTAGCTGAGATATATTTGTGGATATTCTGAACATGAACCTTGGAAATAAACTTAAATGACGCGGAAAGTATAAATGAAATAACGCCACAAAAATTTAACCGTTATTATATTTTCTTAAAGCATTTTTTTATTGTTTAAACAATACAATTATTTATTTTTCTTAGCACCTGAAAAAACTGGATTTCAACAAATAAGTAGCGGGGGTTTGATAACACCACCCGTCGACTACAAAAAAAATTGTCTTGGTTTTCTTAAAATCTAGTAGTCAGCGCTTACCCTGCCTTCTATAAAAACAAAATTTTAATGAATGAATAATGGGAGCTAGGGACAGAATCTCCGACTGAAAATTTAAAATCTTGGGGCCGTCTATAACAACAGGGTTTGAGGAAATAAGTAGTGGTGATTTGATAAAAGCATCCCTCAACTAACAAAAATTCTGCATTTATCTGCCATTTACAAAAACCGGATCTGAATTAATAAGTAACGGAGGTTTTTAACACCATCCCCCGATTACAAAAAAATTGGCTTACAATTTATTTGTCTTTCTTACCTTGTTGTCTGTGTTTTTTTACCGTCCACAAAAACAGGGTTTCAATAAATAAGTAGCGAAGTTTGAGCACAACACGACTAAAAAAAATTGACTCACAATTTATTAGCTTTTCTTAAAATCCTTACGTTTGCGCTTATTTGTCGCTTACAAAAACAGGGTTTGATAACAGTTTAACCGTCGACTAAAAACAAACTGAATTATAATTTATTTGCTTTCCTTTCCGTCTACGTTTAATTGCTGTCAATAAACGGAACAAGATTTCTATAAATGAGTAACGGTGGTCTGGTGACAGCGCGTCACTCAAATAAAGAAAAATTGGCTATCAATTTAATTGTTCTTCTCAAAAACCTGCATTCTCCGCTTACCTACCATCTACAAAATAAGTGTGTTACTTCAAGAAAATTCAAGTGCAAATTAAAATTTTACTACTTTCAATAGACTTTCAAATAAATTACGCTTCTACACTTAGATAAATTATCTTCAATTCATCAGTCAATTTCATAAAATTGTTTTTAGCAATGAAAATCTGAGTCTTGTAAAATTTTTCAATAAATTTAGAAATATTTTTTAGCTAAGATACGGCCCCACACTTAAAATCTCACCATAAATTTCAATAGTGAATTGAAGCTAATGAATTCAACTAGTGGCGAATGAATAAAAAACTAAATGAAATAAAAAAAAAATGTTTGGTGATGATGATTCAATATGCAAAAAATCTAATAATCATTAATAATTTCAATAGCAAAAACAAAACAAGCGAAAATTAGATTCAATAACAAAACAAAAATATTCTGCAGAAATCAGAGTTTCTTCGTCTGCTACACATATCCCATTATAATCAACATTCTGGGTGCAATATCGTTCTATCAGTATTAATGTAAATCACCTATTGTGAATGTTATTGATAAACAAATCAATTAACCTAAAAATCTTGTTGATGAGAGAATTGATCCTACTCCAATGTATTATGAGAACAAATTCTGATAAACAACAATTTTTAGCAAAATCTCTAATGCACTTACTTATTTATAACATTGAGCAGATCTCTTGAGCTTACATATCATCATCAATATCCTATAACTCTATCCGTGAGGCATAGGGCGGAAATAAAATTTTTCCATCAGTTCCCACCTGCAGCTAACCCCTTCAATTGTAGCCCTTACTGGGTACTTGCTTCCGCTAAGATAGTTGTTTTCCACGTTTTTCTCGTCCTACTAACGCAACGTGTACGTGTACGGATTCCATTCGAAACATTGTTTTTGTTAGTTTTTATAAAAACTTGTTTTCCAGCGTTAAAGTAAAATTTTGGTATAACAGTGAAAATAGTCGAATATTTTCCTTTTAATTTTACTGATATGCTTATCATACAGATACGCGTATTTCGTCTACTACTTGTAGAGTTCTTCAGTGTTTTGTACTCTCATTTATTTTATTCGCACAGGTAACAATTTGATGTTTCTCGCAGCTGCATGGTTGTTTATTATCCAATGAATTAGCAACCAGGTAGGGGGTTGAATAAAAATAGTTTTATTTATTTTATTGTTGGTATTTGAAATAATTTTTCCGATGTTAGAGTGACAGGTAGGGGTGGTGTTATTCGTTTTATTGTATTTCACTAAAAATTTAAATAAAGAAGAATATCCGTTGCCTTGGTCTTTATTTAGGAGTGAGTCATTTTTAGTTTTGTAAATTTCGATGCTTTCAGCTGAATCTAGTTTCCTATGTCAACAATGTCTTCTTTCGAAATGCTATGATTCTCCTGGATGATGTGTTCTGCTACTTTGGATCGGAACTCTGTTGAGTTCTTCTTTTTAGCCAGTTCTGCTTCTTTCAGGTGTTCATTGAGTCGTGTTTGCATGTTTCTCCTAGTTTGCCCAATATAAACTTTGTTGCAATGACTGCAAGTTACCTTATATACACCTGATTTTTCCATTTGTTCGATTGGGTCTTTAGTTGAACCTAGAACAGACTTGAGTTGGTTAGTTCTGCTGCTATATACGATATCTAACCCGTGTTTTCTTAATTTCGTTCTGAGTGGGAGAGAAATCTTGCTAAACTCCAATGCTACTCTTCTGTTTTTGTTATTGTCAAGTTTCGTCAGAGTATACCAGAATCAACGCCATTGTCGCCATATTTGTTTTTGCTTCATGTTTTGTCACAGCGTTCTGTTGGAAATAGTTTGTGTTCACCTAATGTTTAAGATGCGTCAGAGACATCTATTAATGTACTCTTAGACTTTCCTAGAAATGTTGACATGCCATAGTTCTACTTTCTCATTCTTTAACACTATTTAAACATTTTGTTTGTCACTGTATAATATATAATATGAGTGAGTGTAGGTATATGAAGATCCTTTTGACAAAAAAAAAAAATGAAAATCTTCTCGTCAATTTTTTTTTTAAAGAAATTTTTCCTTTTATTTCCTTTTTTATTTTGTGTTTTCTTTTTTTTTTTCGTTTTGTTAACAATTTTAAATTTTATTATCCTGTAGCTCTTTTACTTGTATATATAGCAAAAACACTCATTCATTGATATAACATAAAATTTCCTCACACGATTATCATTTTGCTTTTAGAATATTTTTTTTTTTTTTTTATATAACCGTGGATATGCCTTGAGGTGACAATGTCTGAGCTTATAAGGTTCGTTTTAAAAGACAAATATTATACATACGAGTATAAACGAAGTATACGCACAAATCACGTTCATTCGTTCGTTTGTTTGTTTTTTATACAATTTTTTTCTTTCATTTTAATAGAAAAAAAAAAACAAAAAAAAAATTAGTTGACAGGTGAGATGAATTTTGTATAGTTAAAAATTTATTTTTTTAAGCAATATAGAAGTGTACATTAAGAATCAATTTAAAAAAGAATAAAGGTAAAATAAAAAAAAAAATTATATTTGCTAATATTTAATAGTTGAAAAAGGATAATGAATGAATGGTTTGAATATACGTGTAGAATTTTCAATTGTAAAAAAAAAAAAAAAAATTATAGAAAAATTCAATTTTATTATGAACTTTTACTAATACTTATAAATTTATGATGAGTACAATACAGTGCATATTATGAATTTTATTCAAATTTGTATCAAAGAAAGAATCAGAACGAAGGCTGCTGTTATGAGACTAACAAGAAAAATGACACAATTCAGGTTAATTATTTGTACAAATCTAAAACATCATATTAGAAATATTTAGACCTATATATAGGCTGACCATCCGTCCCTTTTTTGAGTATGGCATTCCTTAAATTTAAATTTTTTTAAAGTGACGCAATTTGTCCCTTGCTCTCGCCATACTTCCCTTAAAGTCCCATATTTTATTCATATCCCTGAAAACACATATTTATTGCAACGCGTGAAAATCATTCATGTAGGCAACAACGGCAAATCTCTGAATTTTTAAATCTAACTACAATGCAAATTTTATTATTTTGTAGCTACATACAATGCACCTAGTAAGTGTAGCGACAATGCAATTTTTCTTATTGTGAATAGCACTTTTAAATATCAATGTCAAAAACAGCGGTGTTTAAAGAAAGTAAATAATTCGTTTTTCTATTTATTTGAATATTTGAAGATTTAAACTTAACTTTGGATAAAAATACATTTTCTATTAATAGTTAGTGAATAATTTTTTTAAAGGATGCCACCAAAACGGAAATCTATATTCAATAAATTAACAATAAAAAAAGAATATCCATTTATTAGAAAAATCTTAACAAACAGTGACGTAAGATGTTCCAAATGTTCTGTTGAATTTTCAATTGCAAGCAGGGGCCGCCGGGATTTGTCGCAACCAACGTTCCTTCTATTTTTTTATTTAGCTGAGCAAAAGAAAAATATATTGCGTTATGTTTAAAAAATTAAAGAAAAATTTGGTAAATTAGATATTTTATTAAAAAAATAAAGTTTTTTATTGCAGTTTTTTATTGTTTTTGAATTTTTTTTATTAATTACATATTATATTTTTTTTTCTCTCCTATCTTTGCTTTTCTTCCAGTAATGGTATACTTAATCCAAGTTAATAATATTTTCCGCCATTAAGTGTGACCATATTCTTATCAAGTTGTACCCAAACTATTTACCTCCAACCTATTTCTAAATTTTGTTTTAATCAAATTTATCAGGCTAAATCCTCTTTCACAATCAGCACTCGACACTTGAAAGGTTTCACAGATATCAATCAAAAGTTTTATATTTTGAAAATTATCTTCACAAAGAACCAATTAAAGTAGATCACTGAAATTCCGACAATTGTTTTTGAATTTTTTCGTAAATAAATATTTTAATTCTTTATACTTATCCATTATTATTTTATTATTCATGTTTGGGATGATATTTCCATATTTCAAAATTAATATTTTTAAGTTTTCACAAATAATGAAGCAGACATAAGAAACAGAGACAATGCAAATATCTACCCAACTGAGGGACTGCCAATATCTACTCAAGCTCCAAATATAGAAGAAATCAAAGCTACAATCAATATCCTGAAGCACAACAAAGCAACAGGTGAAGATGGAATTCCAGCAGAAATAGCCAAACTGGACCCCGACCTATTCGCAAAAACAATTGAACCCCACATCAGAAAAGCATGGATAGAAGAGAATATACCACCATCATGGAAGAAAGGAATGATTGTCAAGATACCTAAGAAAGGAGACTTGGCAAATTGCAGCAACTGGAGAGGAATCACGGTTTTAAATACTATTCATAAGATAATAGCAATTATTATAAAGAAAAGATTAGAAGAAGTACTAGAACCAATACTACGGAAAGAGCAGGCAGGTTTCACACCAAACCGAAGCTGTGTAGACCAGGCAAATACTTTACGGGTCATAGTTGAACAATCAGTAGAATGGAATGCCCCACTATATCTACTATTCATAGATTTTAATCATTCGACACAGTCAAGAGATGCGCAATATGGAGAACACTTACAAAGAAGGGAGTTCCTGAAAATCATCAACATCATCAAAGCGATGTATGAAGATGCAGAGACAACAGTTCAACACAGAGGTAAGATCAGTGATCCATTCTACACCAATATAGGAGTTAGACAAGGATGTCTACTATCTCCACTTCTCTTCAACACAATACTAGACGACATTCTAAGAGAAGTTTGCACTGGAATAAACGGAATAGAATGGAAGTTTCTCTACGGAAACTTAGAAAACTTAGATTACGCAGATGATGTATGCCTCATATCAAAAAATCAAAGGGACCTACAGAACAAAGTCAACAGATTACAGGAAGAAGCAAAGAAATCGGTACTGGAATTAAATATCGAGAAAACCAAAGCAATGAGGACAAACAATAGTTACAGTGAGCCAATAACAGTGAGTGGACAACAGATAGAATACGTAAAAGAATTCAACTACCTGGGGAGCATTATAACATCAAGAGGAGGTGCAACAGAAGATGGCAACAGCCGTATAAATAAGGCAAGAAGAACATTTGGGAGCCTAATGAAGATATGGCGGAGCAACCAAATATCGAGAACAACAAAGCTAACAATATTCAGAGCATGTGTTAAGTCAACATTAATATATGGCAGTGAAACATGGCTCACTTCGGTCAGAATCAAACAGAAGCTACAAGTATTCATCAACAAGTGCTTGAGAATTATATGCAGAATATTCTGGCCGGCAAGAATTAGCAACGCGGATTTATGGATGATAACTGGAGAAGAACCTATCAACAGACAGATAAATAGGAAAAAATGGAAATGGATAGGTCATACACTAAGGAAATCAGAAAGTGATATAGCAAGAAGAGCTCTAGAGTGGAATCCACAAGGACAAAGGAGACCCGGCAGACCATACAACACATGGAGACGCACAATCGATCAAGAATTAACAGTCAACAATTATACCTGGGACGATATTAAGGAAGTAGTACTCAACAGAGAGGAATGGAGGTTCACTATCGAAGACCTATGCTACCTATGCTACCTTCAGTAAAAACATCATTTAATGCAATCAATGTTATACGATTTACATTATTTTCTAAAGCTGTTAAGCAATATTTTGCGGTTGGATTAACTGAATTGGAACTATCAATATTTTCTTTGCGATATTCTATTAAGACATCAAAACTTCACAATTCATCAAACTTATGTTTTCTAATAGATGAACAATCCTTTACACCGTTCTGAATTCCCAATGTTTTCAAATATTTAATGATTTTTATTATAAATATTTTCTAAAGACAGAATTACCGTTAACTCTAGCCTATTACAAAGAGTAGAAATTAATTTTTGAATTATTTACATTAAAAATATATCTCAAATATTTATTTTAATCTAGTTCTCGAACCTTTGAATTACTCTTTACAAAAACTATTAATTTTATGTATGTTAGATATGTAGTAAAGTATCAGCTAAGTAGGTTTTACGTAAATTGTATAAAATAAAATGTTTTTTTTTCAATAAACAAAAATGACTGGGTTAATCATTCAAGGTTATTCATAATATCAATATATTAGATGACTTTGGTTTACAAATATTATGCCAAATTCTTGACATTACAATTTTCTTGAACTTATCATTTCGATGTCAAGTGATATCAGTGACGTGCTTCAACTATAGTCTCGTGTTGTAAATCATTACTTAAATTTTCTTATATACGACTTTCGTGTTTATATGCACTCAACTAATAATAATATCAGTTAACCACTACAAAATGATAATCAAACGATAACAATAACTCTATTTGAATTGTTAGAAATAGATATAAGCGTTCCACATTATACTCTCATCTCATATTAAATACTGCAGTTATACACATACAATAGTGATGAGAATTTGATCAATAAAATTATTATCATTATGTTTTCATTGAATATCTTTATTTTCTTGCAATTATGATCAACTTTCTGTTTTGATTATCAACTGAACGGAACGGATATTAGATTATAAACTATTTTTAATTAATCCTAATTATAATATAACACAATTTTTGGTTTTTCTTTTCTTTTTTTTTTTGTAATATACTCTTTTATATCTGAAATAACTGTAAATTGCAATGCTTTGTTGTGCAAGCAAAAAATAATAAAATAAAATAAATAAATTTCTTTTTTATTATACATAATAATGACTATATAAATTACATATATATATATATATTATTGTATTGTAAAAATTACAATGTTAAGTGTAATTTAATACTGGTATTAAAATATCCATAATAGAGTTAGAACTATAAAATAATTTTAATGTATGTAGTAGTAGTTCTACTACATAAGATAAAAATGTTGTGAGCTGTTTTAAAAATAAAAAAAAATTAAATTCGTTGACCTTGAACCCGGCTTGATTTTTTATTATTACAAATTAACAATATAACAACAAAACGACTAACAAAAATATTATTGAGACTGAACTTAATTGATGTAGAATAGTTAATTATTATATTTTATTTAATTGGATTTAACTGTAAAAATTTGATGATGTAATCGATAATAAAAATAATACTATAATGTTGTGTATATACAAAAATTTGATGTTAATATATAAATACAGGGTGGTTCAGTTTCACCTAAATCGTAAAATTATATCATAAATTTGGGCCAAATTTCTTCAGTTGTGTTGTAGCTGCCATACATTTTAAGCATGATAATATTTTTTATATGAGAAGTCAATGTGTAAGTTTTATATCCATACTGCTGCTACATTTGACAATTTAACTGTCTATTGACTGTTATACAGTTGCAGTAGATTAATATTTATTTATTGTTTTTAATAACTGTCGTTTTGACAGTATTTTAGATTTATTTAATTAATTATTACAATTTGATTAACTACTGTCTTTTTGACAGTAAGGAAAAAATCAAATGATTAAAGTTTTATATGAAAGTATATACATGTAAATAAAACAAAAAAAATAATTTGTATATAAGTTTTTTTTTATTTAATTTTTGGATTTGAAGTTGGTCTTTAAACTAACTTCGTTTTTCCTTCATTTTTTAAAATTATAAAATCTATTAATACTAATTATACTTTATTAATTTTAATGTATATATTTCGAAATAAGAATAGTATAGAATTACAAATTATAAATTTTTCAAGTTCAAGTTCAGTAACCATTATTATGTGTACTTTACAAAAATTAGCTACATTTTTGCATAACAAACATAGAAATTAAATAAAGCCTGTCAGGTTTCATATTTCCGTATTTCAAACATTAGTTGTCAAATATTTAAAATACAATATTTTTGATTATTGTGTCAATGCTAATTTTAAGAGGGTCATTAAACTGTGTTCCCAATGCAGTTTTATGGACGGGTATGTTAAGATAAGCTCGTATGACAAAAACAATAAATATCATTTTCTGGAGATATTTATCCTTGACATTCTGATATTTTTGACACTAGTTTGGGAAGTATATACTTACTTACAAACTTGCTATACTTACTTTGATGAAGTGTACTTTTAAAATATCAGGGCAACACTTTTTTAGCAATTGTTTTTAACAATAATGTATATAAAATTATTTTTTTTGACAGATGATTTTGGCAGTGGCAACCACCTTTTTTTTGTTTATGAAATAAATTTCCCAAATACAAATTTAGTAAATCTATTTTGTTAAAAAATAGTTAAATTTTGTTAAAAATGTTATCACATTTAAAATGTTTAGCAGCTACGACCAACCTTTACATAGCACAAGTATATTACTGAAATATTACTTTACCGGCAAAAACCGGTAAGTCTAACAAGTTGTATATGGCAAAATTGTAGAGCATGGTACATCAAATCACTAACAAAAAATTTCTCAAAATTTTCCGAGACATTCAAAATTTTTTACAAAAATGTCAATTTTTCAAATAAAAATCTAACGAAAGGAAAAATCAGGCCATCCTGCATCCAGCTTTTTAAGAGTTTGGGCATCTTGTGTTTTGGGGATTTTGTGTCTTGGAGATTTTGTGTCTTGCTGATTTTGATTTTGGGGATTTAGAGTGACTCCCGTACCTGTAGGATTTAAGAAATAATTTGTCATACCTTTAACATGTCATGGTACATTTTCTACTATGCTGACAATTTATTCGTTGAGTTGATCATATCTCTATTTAAAATATTTAAGTCAACTTCTATCAAATCAGAAGTCTAAAATCTGATTCTATTTAAATTTAAATAGTAACAAAATATACCTGTACTTGTACAAAAAAAAAAATGTTTATGAAATTACCCATCACTTATTCAACTACAAAAATTATAATAGTATATTATTGTCAAGTTCATTGTATCGTCTAGATTTCATTTTCATATTATTCAACTGCTACTCATTGAATATTATATGTTTATTCTTTATCAAGTAAAGCTAATTTTTTTTTTATTTTTTGTATCAGAACTCAAAACTCAGAATTAATCGTCAACTCAACCAAAACAATAGAAAAACAAAATAAAATAAAAAATTGCAAAAAGTAACAAAAAAAAAAAAAAAAAATAAACAAAACTACTTAAGCTAGCCATCTTCAGTTTATTTTTTTTTTTTTCGTCACTCTCTTTAAGTGAAAGCAATAACAGTGATATAACTTCTGTTTATTCAGTTCAAAAAAATGTAGTAAATTTTTTGTAGTAAAAAATGTGCTACATATTATTATTAGTTTATGGTTAGGATTAGGGGCTCTGTAAAATGATCCTTCGTATCAAGTACAAGGTGTATATTGTGACCTAAATAAATAATTTCACAATTTTAATTGAACAGCGGTAGCTAAGTATAGACTTTAAAAATGTTATTAAGAAATGGATCCGGAAAACGTGGAACGTTTAAAAAGATATAACGGTATAAATAAATTATTATTTGATTTGTAATTGTCCGTAAATTGATTTGTAATTGTCCGACAATTATGAAGAGTGCTTGAATTTGTCATTGGTGGTTTATTTCCATTCTATTTTCAAGCTAAATTCAAGCTTACGAAAATGTGAAACGTTTGAAAAAATATAACGGTATAAATAACTTATTTTTTGATTTGTAATTTTGACATTTTTAAATTGATTAAATTTTTATTGAAATCCGACAACTTATGAACAGTGCTTGAATTTGACATTTGTGGTTTATTTCCGTTCAATGTGGAACGTTTAAAAAAATATAACGGTATAAATAAATTATTTTTAAAATTGTAATTGTGTCATTTTTATATTGATTAAATTTTTATTGAAGTCCAACAATTACGAACCGCACTGAAATTTAACATTTATGGTATCTATTTCTATCAAAACATTTAATTTTCAAGTAGAGTTCGGACTTTCGTATTAGTCGTTGCTTGTGAACTATTATTGTATTAGTGTACTATTTTAATTATTAATAAATATACAATTGCTTTAACCCAACTAACAGACTAATATTTTGATAGCGAAGGCAATTTGTGCCTATTTTACTTCCTTTTAAACATGACAAATTTTCCATTATGGTCTTCCTAAAACAAAATTTGCTCCTATCAATTAAAATAAATAACAAAAGATAATTTTAAATGTGGCCTCGGTAGCCGAGTGGTAAAGCACTCGAGTGTAGTAATGTAACGACCGAAGGAGCACGGGTTCAAACCCCGTGAAAACCGAAAAATTTTTCAAATGGTGAAAATTACTGAAAAATGTAATTTTCTATACAACCACATCGGTTCAAATATAATTTAATAATTAATAAAGATATAATATAACTAATAAAAAAATAATATAAATATATAATATACAAAATATATACCAAATAATTAATATAGTTTAATTAAAAAGGCCCACATTTCGAAAGGGAAAAGGACCTATAAAGTTGACCTACAGATTTATTTGTAGGATCAACTGTTAAAATAAATAAATAAATAAATAAATAGATAATTTTAAAACTTGAATTGTTTACTGGTCTAGCAATAACAACATAAATGTAACTTTTAACTATATAAGAACAATAATTGTTATAACTGAAAGTATTTAAAACATATATAGTATTGAAGAGCTCCGCAAATCTAGTGATTTTATGTAATTATTCAGAGGCTTCTGATTCTCAATATGATAAGTCTTCTTGCCTGAAACATATTAATTGTTCATTTTCAAATCAAATTATGTATACTAAATAACTACTACAATCTTACTGACTTTATTTTTGATTGATTAGAGTTTTCAGATAGTCAATATGATAAGTCTAATCGCCCTAATCTCTCGTCAATACCACACTTTATTATTTATTTTTAAATGTAACCTAGTGTCTTCACGTGAGAGTAACTAAGTAATAAAATAAATATGTATACCAGATTATCAAAACAAATTTATACGAAATGTCAAATCTACACTTCCAGAATAATGGACAGGAAAAAAATCATAATATGTCAGTTGAAAAATAATTTAAAAAAATGTATAATATGTATTGGTAAAATTATTGAATGCATTGAAAATGTAACACCAATAAGACTCAATTCCAAATAAGTCTGTAGTAAATCTAATATAACAGTTTTAATTGGTCAGAGACTACACAGGCTCAATATAATAAATTTTTTATTTAGACAATGACATTTTCATTTGTCGCTTAGATAATGACATTTTCATTAATTTCATAGAAACTGGAATTCAATATTAGAGTAGTGTGCAACCCTAGCCCTAGTAAATATTTTAATTTATCAGAGAGTTCAGATACTTGAAAATTTTTACGTCTAGTTCATTAGTAATGTTCATTATTCAATTTTAAATTTAAATTATATTCACTAACAAATTTATATTATTAACCCCTTCAGAATCCAGAAAAAAGTTTCACTACACACAAATGGGTCTAAAAGGGTTAACAAAAATATTTGTACACACAAGAGAGTGGGAAAAAGTCATTATTCAATTTTAAATTAAAATTATATTCAGTAACAAATTTATATTATTAACCCCTTCAGAACCAAGAAAAAAGTTTCACTACACACAAATGGGTCTAAAAGGGTTAACAAAAATATTTGTACACACAAGAGAGTGGGAAAAAGTCACCAATTACCGAACAGAATACAATATACATTCATAGAATAAAATAAACGAATGGAAATTTTGGACAAATTGTTGTTGTTGCTTTCTTTAATTATCTTCATTTAATTTTTTCCCAAAACCAAGATATTGTGTAAAGTCCTAACAACAACTTTACTGTAATTACTCCTACTCCGCAAGCTACCCAAATAGATTTTTACAGAATAACATAAAAAATATGTACCTATTTGTTTTGCGAGATATAAGTATTAAGATAACAGCGTGGCGTGATCGTGCAACCTATTCCAGAGTTCCCAGATTACCATAATTATACATAAAGCAAAAACAAAAAGTATACCATTAGTAGTAACTATATTTTTGAAATGCGCATAAATATATTACCCGTTCTATATAGAATAAAATTTTTGTAATTAACTTATCGAAATAGCAATAAAATTATATTATTTAAAATAATACTAAGCCAAAGCCCAAGCAGCTAAAGCTTACAAATAAATTTGTTGTAATAATTGTAATAAATGTAAATAAATAAAAAATAAATAAAATAGTAAAATAATACCGTGACTTATTAACTTCGGTAAATTTTCAGAAATAAATAAACAAAACTATTCTATACTATCTTATATACGGGTCGAACATTTCTATTTGCTACAATATTTATCAGGCAAAGTCACACATCTATATATATAATATTATGTAAAACCAATTCGTCACAAATTATTATTCTTACAAAAATTAAATAATTTCAGATTCAGAATGAAAATATATTATAACGATCAACGATGACGAATACACTATTATTCTCTTT
Source organism: Argyra leucocephala (assembly GCA_963942445.1). Classification (NCBI taxonomy): domain Eukaryota; kingdom Metazoa; phylum Arthropoda; class Insecta; order Diptera; family Dolichopodidae; genus Argyra; species Argyra leucocephala. The sequence continues at coordinate 14,579,014 of OZ012679.1, read as the reverse complement.
CTCTGTTACTCTTTTTTACACTCTTTTTTATGTTTTTTTATTTTTTAGTATTTATCGTGTTATCAATGTAATTTGATCGTTTACTTTTTTTTCGAAAAAATTAATTGTTATTTGTTGTCCATCGTCATTTCAACAGCTGTTTTCTAAGCTTAATAAATATAATATACTATATAAATCCAATGATAATATTAAATATATAACATAATTATATCTAAACTAACCTATATAGATATACATGTATATGTACATTATATTATAAATAAATAAAATAGTTATAATAAAAAAAATACTTATTTTTTGTTTTTGTTTTAAAGAATATTGTTTTGTTTGCCGATAGTGTAATCAATTCTAGTTGATAAAAATTACTAAATAATAAAAAAAAATTTAATAACAGAAAGAAAATAAAAAAAAAAAAAAAAAAAAAATAACCAAAAATACACTCAACTTCAATAAAATTTAATTATCAATTTTAGTGAACAACTCAATTTCAATGTGAATTGATTGAAGAGACCATTAGTGCCAAAAAAAAAAAAAAACAATAATAATAACAAAATTAAAATATAACAAAAATTAAAATGAAATTATTTTATTTTATATTTTTGTTAATAATATTAAAAAATGTAATTAGTATACCAGTGCATGAAGTTGAATTGAATAAAGAATGGGTATTAGAGAATGAAAATCGATGTAAGTATTTAGAATTATAATAACAAAGATGTTAATGTGATATATTTTTAATGTACATATGTATTTAAAATTGAATTGTGTTCATAGTAGTGCCATTTTTAACTATAGTTTACTTAGCATCAGATTAGGCAGACAATAGATATATACGTCTAATGGTTAAACCCATTAGGTTAATTACTAAAAAGATTAGTACTCGTAATCACTTCATCATTTACATTTTATACCAGCTCTATTGCATACAAGTTGGTATAGTTTTAAATTTATTATACACCATACTAAAAAATGTGGTATATTAAATACGTGGTATTATAAATTTCTATAAAAATTGTGATTTTATCTATCATCTATCATCAGACGGATAACGATCAAAATTAAAGTATATACGAATATGCCAGCAGTGAAACGAATTTTAAACACAAACAAGATGTCGATTAACTTTTTTGCAATAGAGTTGTATTATTATTTATTTATTTTTGTTTTACAAAGATATTATTAGAACTGTATACAATATGTCAGCATTATACTTCCTTCAATAATACATAAATCTAGATTATAACAAATTTGAAATTACATTTGATCTCATAGTTTCGTCGTTGTCATTAGGCCTATTACAATATTGTGTCATAACTTTAATTTACTGTTATTCCTGAACTTTTAACGAATCTGAAGAATTTTTTAAAGTTCACTAGATTCGTCTTGTTATTATGAGTACTTCTTCATAGTCTTAGACTTTAACATTTCTGAACTTCAAATTAATCTGGATAAGTGAACTGGATACTTTTTTGTTATTATTATTATTCTGAGTAAATCCCAAAGTATAGTATAGTTATATATTGTTATTCAAATTTTTATCATAATTGAAATTTTTGATCGGCAATATTGTACTTTTCAAAATATTTTTTGAATAATTAATATAATCTTGTTTAGTGCATATGATTAAATAAACAATACATAATGAATGAATAAATAAACAAGTAATTTATAATGTGTATACCTTACCTGTAATCTTATCTATATTATCGAAATGCGCTTAAATATATTACCTATTCTATATAGAATAAATTTTTTGTAATTAACTTATCGAAATAATAATAAAATTATAATATTTAAAAATCGAGTACACCTATTTATGAATTAAATTTTTTAAATTATTATAATTAATAATAATTAAAAAATAATATTTAAAGCAAGATGATAAACCAATAAATTATTGCTTTAAATTATTAATTAATAATATAAATAAATAAATAAGATAATATTTTGGCTAAAAAACGAAATTAAGTATATAAATTACTATATTAATATAATAACTATACTAATAAATACAGTTAATTAATTATTTTTTCAATTCAATAACTGTCCTGTAATTATAAAAATAAATAAACTTAACGAAAGTTTTTTTCACATATTTTTTTATTCTTAGTAATATTTTTTTCTCCGCTCCACCTTATTATATTCTTTTATTCTTTTACATTCTTTTCTCATCCCACGGATGGGGTTGCAGAACAATGATGTTGATGAATATTTTTTAATAATATTCAAATCATAAAACTTCATAAATAGAAAAAAATATAAACTTAACGAAACTTTTTTCATAAATTTTTTTATTCGTAGCAATATTTTTTCAAAATGTTCAAATCATAAAACTTCATAAATAGAAAAAAATATAAACTTAACGAAACTTTTTTCGATTTATTTATTTATTTTATTTAATAATAATTTGGTATATGAATACCAATTTCTTAATAATTTGGAATATGAATTCATAAGTAGAAAAAGCATAATATCTATTAGACGGTTTAAATAACTAAAACATTTGATTTAACAAAACAAAGATGATATTTGTCATTACACTCATTAATGAAAATAATAGAAATTTACAATTAGATTATTAAAATTTTCTTTATGTAATTATGTTTGTACTTACTAATATTGTTTTGTTTTTATCTAATGATATATATTTTACATATAATTAGTTAAAAAAATTTATAATTTACATAATAAAAATTCAAACTTAACGAAAATCAAAATTTAATTGTAACTTTCGCAATATTTTTAGTATATTATATAATTTTTTCAATTCTTTTATTTATTTTATTTAATAATATTTCTTAATAAATTGGTACAAATAGATAAAGTATAATATCTATTAGACTGTTAGATAACTAAAACATTTGATTTAACAAAACAAGGATGATATTTCTCATTACGTTTATTAATGAAAATAATAGAAATTTATAATTAGATTATTAAAATTTTCTTTATGTAGTTATGTTTGTACTTACTAATATTGTTTTGTTTTTATCTAATATGTTTTATATAGTTTTATATTATATAGTTGAACTAATTAAATGTTAGTTAAAAAAATTTATAATTTATATAATAAAAATTCAAACTTAACGAAAATCAAAATTTAATTGTAAATTTCGCAATATATACAACAGTTATAAAATAATATTTACAATAACTACTATATTTACATTAAATACAATAGTCAGAAAATATATTCTACTGTAGTTAAAATTTTACGGTCCAAAGCTTAAAGAAAATTTGAATTTTTACTTAACGAAACTATTTAGTGGTTCAATTGTGAAAATTTGCTTAAACAAAAAGCATTTATATTGGCAATGAATAGCTTTTTAAATAGTTTGAAGATTCACAAGTTTAGTAAACTAAACTTAACGAAGAATGAATTGAAAAACATAAATGCAATTTATAAAATAAAATATTATAAACTAATATTATGATTTATGGACATAAACATTAATTTGTACTTTTGTATATAACTACAGAGGTTTAATGAATTCTAATTATTAAAAGTTTAAACTTAACGAAATTTTTTTTTTTTTTTAATCAAAATTATGTATATATATATATATATATCTATATATAAATTATGTTTCTAACTGTAATAATAAATTCTATATACAAATATACTTATCTCTATACAAAGCTGATATTAATATTTGATTGCATGAACATTTGATTTGAAAAAAATCAAATCAAAAATACAAAACTCAACTTAACGAACACACAATGATCAAACAAAATTCAGCCTAACCAACATGAAAATATAATACTAATTTAATTTGATTTTTTCTAAATGCAATATTATATTAATTATTTAATTTATCTAGCTATTATAATTGAGAAATTAACTATACCATCGGGAATATTTAGTGCATATGCATTACATTTAGGATTATCAGAAGATGAAATATTATATTCAAAAAATGATATTAATTGGCGATGGTTGGCACATGATAATTGGACATATACAAATAAATTTACTGTTAGTGATGAAATTAAATCAATTAAATTTGTAAATTTAGTATTACATGGCATTGATACAATAGCAACAATAACATTAAATGATCATGAAATTGGTAAAACTGATAATATGTTTGTACGGTATACATTTGAAGTTGGTAAAAATGAAATTATACAAGAGGTGTGTAAAAAAAAAAAAACAAAAAATGATTATTTTAAAACAATATTTTATTTTAAATTTAATATTTAAGGGACAAAATGTTTTAAAAATAAAAATTAAATCACCAATATTAGAAGCAAAAGAAAGAGCAGCAAAATATCCATTAACACCACCAGAATGTCCACCATTAGGTTATAACGGTGAATGTCAAATGAATTTATTACGTAAAATGCAAGCAAGTTTTGGATGGGATTGGGGTTTAGCTGCACCATCAATGGGAATATGGTATTAAATATTAAATATTTTATTTCAAAAATTTAAAATTTATTTTTTTTTTTATAATTTTTATCATTTAGGAAACGTGTTACATTAGAATATTATGATATTGCTTTAATACGTGATGTTGATGTAACAACAACTCTAACTGAAAATAATAAATGGAATCTTGGTGTAACAGTTTATTTAGAAACAGAATTAACTGAACCATATTATGGTGAATTAATATTTTATGCTGTGTAAGTCTTAATGTGTTTTTATGTAGGGTTACTTTATAATAGTAATATATTATTTCTTTTTAAAAGTAATTTAATCTTAAGATAATATAATATATTACTTTGTGTACTAATATATTACAGTACTCTTTGACATACATAATTTTACTAACAACATTTTTACTGACATACTGATATTTATTTAAATAATTACTTTATATGTAATACATTTGCTTTATGTGTTACTTAAAGTAATACACTCATTTATATAATACATTTAAACTTTATATATAAATACATTACATACATTACCTTATGACATATATATGACCTCATGACTTTATATAATATTTTATTTTAAGCAATATATTTCTTTATGTAATGCATTACTTTAAGTAATACATTATATAATCTAACATATTACTGTATGAAATACATTACTTTATGTAATACATTTACTTTATATAATAAAGTAATTTGCATAAATAAAGTAAAAATAAACGTAATTTGCGTCAATTGAGTCTATTGTATCATTTGCGTCATTTGCGTCATTTGCGTCATTTGCGTCATTTACGTTAATTGCGACATTTGCGTCGATTACTTCAATTGCGTCAAATTGCGTCAAATTTCGTCACTTGCGTTAATTGCGTCGATTGCATCAATTGTGTCACGTCATTCAATGTTTTTGTTCCTAGAATACTATTAATTCCATCTGAATACTCTTTCCAATTTAAACGGCTTCAATTTCCCATGAAAATATGATTTACTATTACCATAAATAAAGCACAAGCACAAGGGCAAACTTTAAGTGTAGCAGAAATTGACTTAAGAGAGCCATGCTTCTCTCATTGTCAATTTTATGTAGCTTGCTCCAGAGTAAGTAACAAAAAAAAATATTTTTATTTTAACTCCAGGAAATAAAACAAAAAATAATTTGTATAAAGAAGCTTTAATTTGACCAAATCATTAAAGCAATTCATTGGACTATTTCACAATTTGAAGTTTTATATATTTTGTGTTGGACCCGAACAACGTCGGGTGACTTTGCTAGTATATTATATAAATGTAATATATATTCAATTACTTTAATGTTAATAAACATTCATTCATTTATGTAATGCATTACTTCATGTAGTACATGACTTCATAAAATGCATTACATTATGTAATGCATTACTTTATATAATACATTACATCATGTAATGCATTACTTTATATAATACATTATTATTTTTATCTCTAATTAAAATTTGGTATTTTTGTTTTTAGTGAATTATTAAAAGAACCTAAAAGAGTTATATTCGAAAAGAATCCAATACAAAATTCTATAATCAAATTTGATATGGCCATTGATGTAAGTTTTATTTTAATATCTTTTTTGACATTTTAAAATCACCGTATACCACTTACTATAATATAATTGTTTTACGTATAGAAACATTTGGTTGAATTATGGTGGCCAAATGGTTTAGGAAATCAAAAGCTTTATCATTTACATTTTACATTTAATGGTTGGCGTACACCACATGGTAGTGATCCTAGAAATTTAACATTATCACAAAAATCTATTAGAATTGGTTTCAGAACAATTGAATTGGTGCAAGATAAATTGGGTAAGATGAGAGTAGAAAATTTGATTGCAATTTAAAACAAAAATAATTAATTTAATTTTCTTTTTAGAAAATGGTTTAAGTTTTTATTTTAAAGTGAATGGTCATCCAGTTTTTATGAGAGGAACAAATTATATACCATCACATATATTACCAGAGCTTGGACAAAATCAGACAAGAAGTAAAAATTATTAAATATGATAGAAAATTATTTATGACAAAATGGTTTTTTTTTTTTTCTACTTATAGTTCGTCATTTAATGCAATCAGTTAAAGAAGCCAACATGAATATGATTCGAGTTTGGGGTGGTGGTGTTTATGAATCAAATTTCTTATATGATATGGCAGATACATATGGTATATTAATATGGCAAGATATGATGTTTGGATGTGCTATGTATCCAGCTTTACCAGAATTTTTAGAGTAATAATATAAATATTAATATTTTTTTAGTAAGAGTGATTATATTATACAAATCTGATAGCGATTGTTTATAGTTTATATCCTCCTCCATACGTTATTTTCCTCATTAATATTTTGTTAAGTACTTCTACTTGTATGGTGATACTAAGTAAAAATAATTTTCCAATTAATATACTGAACCCGCTGTCGCCAAGCATAATTTTGCCATTTTAAACTGTCGTGTCAGAGTGTCTAACACGTTTGATTTATTTATTTATAAAGAACAATTTTCCACTTAAATGTTAAAAAGTTGTTCAGCCACATTATTTCACTAAGCCTTGTTTTTGTAAATAGATTGTCTAAGTAAATATGTTTTTTAATTCAGCTCTGTACGAATAGAAGTCAATCAAAATATTAAACGTATTGGACATCATGCTAGTATTGCAATTATTGCTGGAAATAATGAAAATGAAGCTGCTTTAGTACAAAATTGGTAGTTTATTTTTAAATTTAATCAATCAATTTTGATAATAATTTTCAAATTACAAAGGTATGGAACTGTTAGAGATCAAAAACGTTTTGAAAAAGAATATCGTCTTTTATACAATGAAACAATAAATGATGAATTAAGAAAATTTTATAATCATCCATCAAGACCAGAACCATTAACATCATCACCATCAAATGGTGATAAAACAAAAGAAGATGATTTTATTTCACGTCAACCACAAGATCCAAATTATGGTGATAGTAAGTTGGTATATTGTATTAATACCTAATTATAATGTTTTTACACGATTCACGTAATAACACGGCACTAAAATACAAAATGATTTTGGTTTTGAACACACATTATTGACACAATAAATTGAAATTTCATCGAGTTAGTCCATGCTCAATTCTATATCACGGCAATTAATTTTTTTAAGAATAGAAAATTTTTCAAAAAATGATTAATAACCACAATATGCGATCACTCTGTAATTACAGGCCAAAATTCTGAGCAAAATAGAACCTAATACCTTGTGGGGGTATTTATAGTTATTCAGAGGGAATTAAAAATAATTAAAATTGAGCTTTCATTAATCCGCCTTCGTTCCAGCTACTTCGCACAAGTACTTTAAATCTTGGTATTTTTCTATACATGTATTGAATTGTCAAATAATACATACCAATTAGCAAAATCGGCTTTAAAGAAGTGAGTTAAAGTAAAATTATGATTTTTCATATTCCATAACGATTTCGACAACAAAACAATTAAATTAGAGTTATTAAAGTTAGAAAAATCAATCAAATTTGATTTTTCATTCAAATACCGTTATTAATTTAGTGATAAAATCAATAACGGTATATTTAACTAAGTCAATTACAAACTATCAATTACGATTTAAAAATTATCATTCAAAACAAAAATAAACAAAAATGAATAGTGTGTACAATCTGAAAAGTGTATGAATGTATTAGTAAAGAAATTTTAATAAAATAACAAAAAAAAATTATAATTAAAGTATCATTAAGACCCTGATTGTGCTAAAACAGTATCAAGAGCTTAAATTCAGCTTAGGATAAACTTAGATTTAATTGAACTGGTCTACAAAATTTTCAAAAAATAATTTTAACCTCGTAATGATAAATACACATACATATACAGGGACCTCAAAAGATAATAAACACATATTTTGCTCATATCAAACAAACATATCCAGACAAACAGTTACGTTGTGTCAAATTTCATTTATTAGCGTCAAATTGATCACCCCTATTCTCTTAGATGCATCACTCTGACACGATAAACAATTAGTCCGGCTTAATTTGTACCTATATTTCCGAAAGACAAAATGCGTAAAACGAACGATAAAAAATATCGTTATATATACTGACAACAGTTTTTTGTCATTTTGTCAATTTAAATTAGAATGGAAAAATATCACTTCATATGATACGTCGTCTAAGAGAATATGGGTTTTTGTATATATTATTATATATATATATATATATATTTTTTAATATTAACTTTTTTTTTTGATTTATTCAGTACATTTCTATAATTATTTGAATGATTGGTCAAATCCTAGTCTATATCCAATACCAAGATTTTCATCTGAATATGGATTTCAATCATTACCATCAAAATCAGCATGGGATAAAGTACTTGGTAAACATGATAATTTAAAAGGTTTATTAAAACATCGTCAACATTTACCTGGTGGAAATTCAATTATACCATGTTTAATATTTAGACAATTGCCATTAATAACAACTGATAAAATTGATTATGAAGAAAATATAATATATTTTAGTCAAATTGTACAAGCATTAGCAACAAAAATTGAAACAGAAGTTTATAGAAAAAATCGTAATAAAAAACAAATGACAATGGGTGCATTATATTGGCAATTAAATGATGTATGGATAGCCCCATCATGGTCTAGTATTGATTTTAATGGAAATTATAAGGTAAATTTATCTAAAATAATTAATATTATATTTTTTTATTTTTTTTGTTGTTTTGGTGTTTAATATGATTAACTGATTTGATCAATTTCCTATATGTACATCTTCTCTTCTTGACTATATATTTTTATAACTGATAACGGGCATTAATTTCTACAACAACTATATTTCAATTCTATTCTTCATCGTCAACTTCATTTTCATTAATTGGCGTCGTACTTGGCGTCACACACTTCGATTTAATTTTCTGTTGATAATTCGTCGTATGATTTTAGAAGCTCAATTATATCATCAACGTTGAGCACTGCTTCTCCTACGCCAGCTTCATTTGCCAAACTTTCAATATCACTTACATCTGAGTTCAGAACAACTTCTGGCCACAATTTACGCCATACTCCATTCATGCATTATTTATTACTAATATCACCCTACGACTTGCCAACTTTACCGACAGCTTTCATTTACGATTTCAGCCAATCTTTTGTGGATATTCTATTTCCCGAATCAGTATTCTGAATAAGCTGGCTGAATGTTAAACAAAGATAACTCCCTGGTCGATTGGCTGCAAGATATGTGTTGTATTTGGAAGCAGGAATACGATTTTCACAGGTATAAGCGCATTCATATGGATGGCCAGGTGCATTATCAAGAAGAAGTAATTCTTTAGGCGTCAAACAGAAAAAAATAAAAAACTTAATATAATTGAACACGAGTTATAATATGTAGTAAAGGGTGTTTTTTTTTAGAGTGATAGAACTTTAAATTGAAATAAAACACATTTAAATTAAGATTGAAGACACATTTTTTATTTGCAAGATAATTTTATGACATTTAGGCTTTAAAAATAATTTCCGGCATATGTCCAACACGACTAGCTCTGAGGAACCGCATTCGATCAGACCAATTTTGGACCACTTTTTCGAGTAATTCAGGCCTTATTTCATCAATAACACGGGTTATGTTGGCTTCCAAAGCATCTATTGTTTCTGGTTTATCAGCATAAACCAATGACTTCACATAACCCTAAAGAAAATAATCCAGTGGTGTTATGTCGCATGATCTTGGAGGCCAATTAATTGGACCATTTCTCGAAATAATGTTATCACCAAATCTTTCTTTCAATAAATCAATTGTTGCCGTAGCACCATCTTGTTGAAACCAAAACACTTCCGGATCGATAACATTCAAATTTCGAAACAGAAAATAATTGATCATTGATCTGTAACGAGCACCATTCACTGTAAAATTTGCTCCAGCATCGTTTTTAAAGAAATGTTGACCGATGATACCTCCAGCGTGTAAACCATACCATACGGTGCATTTTTCAGGATGCAATGAAACCTGCAGAATTTCTTGAGAATTGTTTTCGCTCCATATACGGCAATTTTGCTTGTTTACGTAGCCGTTCAACCAAAAATGAGCTTCATCACTAAACACAATTTGTTCGATAAAAAAGTGGATCAACTTGAAGCTGTCCTAGGGCCCAATCAGCAAATAAACGACGCTTATTATGGTCAAGTGGCTTTAGTTCTTGAACCAGTTGAATCTTATATGGGTGTAGACCAAGATATTTATGTAAAAATTTCCATGTGGTGGTTGCACACAGTCCAACTTGTTATGAACGTCGACGAATAGACAAATTTGGATCTTCATCAACACTAGCTCTTACGGCACCGATATTTTCTTCTGTACGAACAGTTCTTTATCATGTTGTTGTTGTTGCATCGAGTATAGAAAATGTTGTCCGAAATCTATCGATAGTTCGACGAATAATCTGCTCTGATGGACGATTATGTAAACCATAAATTTCACGAAGTGCTCCTTGAGTTTGGCGAATAGAACACTGATTTTGAAAATAAATTTCAACAATTTGTAAACGTTGTTGCGGCGTGAGTCTTTCCATGATAATTTCTCAATGCTTACTGAACATAAATGTCAAAACTACATGGCTTCTATTTTCTGTCAAATCACAGTTATCCCTATCGAAAGTTCTATCATTCTAAAAAAAACACCCGTTACATGATAATTAACATATTCCGTTTGTGCATCAAAAAACATAATGAAAAAAAAAATTAAAAACAAAATTTTTTAAGTTAAAAAAAAAACAAAAATTTATAATTTTTTTTGCGCAAAACTAAAATCACGTTATAGGAAAAACTATAGGGTCACGTTAAGCGGGGTATTACTGTATATATATATATATATATGCATTTAATTTTATTTTTTATGTTTGTTTAATGAATTAGCATGTTTTGTTTTACCGTTATTATAAATTTTTTTTTCTTTTTTGCACATTCTAGATTTTACATCATTGGGCCAGAGAATTTATGAATCCAATTTCAGTAATAGCACATACATTAATTAATGATACCAAAAATGTTGAAATAACTGTTGTACGTGATACAATTGAACCACAAAAATTATCATTAGATATTATTCGTAATACATTTTTGTACAAAAGATTGGCACCAGCTAAAAAGTCAGCTGTAAAATCTATTGATGTTGTAAGTTCGTATTTTCTATTTATTTTTTGTTTTTTTTAATATTCATCTCAATTCTTTAAGTACCTAATTTTCAATTTTTCAATTTTTATATTCAAATCTAAAATATCTAAGACTCATATTTCTATACTTGGAGTTGAATACTAAATTGAATACCAATGACCACTTGAAGTGACAATAGTTATTGATAACCCTTCAAAATAAATGACTTGTCAAGCATTATGGGAAAGTGATTAAAATGATAAAATGAATTCCTGTTTATGAAGTATGTTGGTACTAAAAGTTCAAAACAGAAAGATGCAGTCATTGAAGAGATTGGAGGCAATAATCTAAGGCCAATTTTAACATTTACACCTTTTGGGTCAATCAATTGAGGTGAATTGAATTAAAGTGGGTATATGACAATTTGCTGAATAGGAATACAAAATCCCGAAGGAAAAAATTTCCTTAAAGTTTGAAATTACTAAAATCTCGAAAAACAAAATCTCGATAATGACAAAACCCTACAAAAACTATTAATGCATAAAACATTAAACTTTGTTAAATTACATGAACTTTATAAATTCTTCGAAAGCAGGCGCACTAAAATATTTGCACATTCTGCCCGACGCTGATGCGACACCAGTTACTATGAACACCATTGCCTATTTTTTAATTGCGCAAGATATTTGTCGATATGGAATAAATTACGAACAAAAAATTTTATTTGTTGCGCAGGCGCGATCACTACGAACACCCCTCCCTCATATATCTGTTTTTTCCATGAAATGTTGTTGATAATAATTATATTTATAAATACCGAGGTATTTTCCACGAAATTTATATTAGCAATTTTTGTCAGTAATGTAAATTATAAGACCAATACAACTTTATTCTGCATCATTGAACCGCTTATTAGGTTTTTTAGGTCAAATATATTTATTTTTACAAACACGTAGAAAAAATTACTTGTCTATAATGATGACTATTTTGACTTGAATAACAGAAAAGACATGTGTAATGTAAACACGTACGATTTTTTGACATTTAAATCATATCCATGGATTAAATCCTATGTGTAATAGAATTGAGATGAATTAATTAATTTTAAATATCAAATTTTCAAAAACATTTATTTTATCTAATTTAGATGGCAAATACTGCTATATCAGCTGATATATTTGAATTAGAATCAAATTTAGATCCATCATCATATTTTTATGAAATTTTATTAAAAGATACAAAAGAAAATAAAATAATTGCAAGAACATATCATTTTCCAAAACCAATTAAAACAGGAATTGGTATTATGAATCCAAATCTTCAGGTAAGTTTAATTTTTTATTTTTTTTCAAATTCAGATTTTTATTACCTACCTCTATATAGTGTATAATAACTAAATTATTTTATTTTTAGACTGAAATATTTTCAAGTACATATTCAGATCCAATAACAAGTGTTAGTATTGCTATAAAAATTTCTTATCCAGCATTATTTGTATATTTAGAAATTGTACATCCTAATATTGTTAAATATAAATTATCTGAGAATGGTTTTATACAAACTGATCCAATTAAAGTTGTTTATTTAGAATTTAATTATGATTTTAAAATTACAGTAGAAAATATTAAAGTATATACTGTGAATCAATATATGAATAAAAATGATTATCCAACAATTGAAAAATTACCAGAAGGTTGTAAACAATAGGAATTTTAATTAAATTAATATGTATATGTATTTAAAATATATTAAAAAAATATGTATTATAAATAATATTACAAAATATAAATAAATATGTGTTATTAAATAATAATATAAAGTAAAACCTTTTCAATAAATATTTGTTTTTTATTATAATAGTATATGTGAGTTCAAAAATGCAGTGAAACTGTAAAATTATACAATGTAGTATATTCTAAAATGTATCTTGACCTTGTACACTATTCAAAAATGCTTGAAATACGTAGTGGAAACATAAAATCAGAGCAGAATGTATTGTGATTTGCGAAAAACTTTAGACTACAGTTTGAATGTACTTGTCATAGATACACATAGGTACCAGATTAAATTAAATATATAGGTTAGCTATTTTTATATATATATTTTAAATACATATAGTTTATCTATCATAATAGACTGGCGAGATAAATATAACATTTATTACATATTAAACCTTATTTTCGAATAATTCCGCCTAGGCAAAAATCTAGTACGAAAATTTTGACATTACATGAGAAAACTATCGTAATTTCAATCGTGTTCAATTATTAGGAGTGATAGTTAAAGTTTTTAAATAATTTTCAGCTAAGTTTTAAAAAATAAAAGTATAATTAAAAGTAAATAATTGTTGTTAAGTTTTGTAAATAAAAATTAAAATATTAAAATTGTTGTTTGTTGTTGAACCTAAATATTAAAATAAAGTTTTGAAAATAATAAAACTTCAATCTTTCTAAATAAATAAATACAATTATGTAGGTATGTCAATATTTCAAAAAAAAAAAAAAAAATTTATATTGTTAAATTTTTAATCTTTTTTCACTTTTTAATGTTTAAATTTTACTTCGTTTAAAAAGTTCAAAAATTCGAATCCAGAATGTAAACAAATACCGAATAGAGAAAAATGACATTTAAAAATTTGTACTAAATTGTATTAATAAATAAATGCTGCCAGTTCAATTTATTCATCCTATCTTAAGTCTATTATGACACTTTTTTAAACTCAAGCAACACGATTTTACTCATGTGAATCACATCGCCTAGTCTATTATGATAGGGCTGTATATTTTTGATGGATTAAATAAGTTAATATGTTAATAAAATATACCAAATGTCGATATAGCCCAAGCAGCTAGAGATTAATAAAAAAGTTATTTATCATAGATTTTTAATTGTAATAAATGTTAATATAAATAAATAAATAAATAAAATTTAAAATATATTTTTCCTCCGAAAATATTTGCTGACCTATGAAAATTTGACAATTTTAATTTTACGATAATAAAGATAAACTAAAAGTCAGATTATTACCGATTTATATTACAAAAACACAAAATTATAATTTCTCGACGTCAAAATGTTTGTGTATTTATTCATATTTTGAAAATGGTATTCCTAAATGTAACTAAAATCAGAATGTATGTAAAAGTCAGATTATATTACCGATTTATATTACAAAAATACAAAATTATAATTTCTAAACGTCAAAATGTTTTTTGTGTATATTTATATTGTCAAAATGGTATTCCGAAATGTAGCAAAAATTTGATTATATATTTTACAATAAAGTGGTTATAAACGCTTTAAATGGTAGTAGAAATATATTCGAAACTGTGTTAAAACTTTATACACTACATTTTGGAAGTCACCCTATATGTATCGTCTAAATACAATATCAAGCACATTTTCTGTGACTGTATAAGTCTGAAAAACTAGACTCGGTGATTGAACAGGGTATACATTTAAAAATCTGACATCAAATGTCAAAATGTTACTTTTTACTTTTTTCTATCACCCATATTCTGTTAGACCCATCGTTGACGAGAAGAAAAAATTCATCTCGTCTCGTCTCGCTGAATATGCCTTTCTGTTAGACACTATAAGCGGCGCGATAGAACATTTTATTTGTTGGTAGTACTGATAATTTTTTACTATCAAAAATAATTATTGGTATATAAACGAAATATGATTTATAAAATTTTTGGAAAGTGTTAACCCCACTAACTTAGTATTAGTTTTAAAATATTTTTTAAATGAAAAATAAATATAAATATTCAATTTATTTATTTAATTCAATTTTTTGATAAAAAGAACACAAAATACTTTGACGAGATACTCTATCGCTTACAATTTTTGACGAGATAAAAAATGGCTATCTCGTCTCGTCAAAGGTCTAACAGAATACAAAACTATCTCGTCAGAGATATTCTCACGCGATCTCGCGAGATGGGTCTAACAGAATATGGGTGTATGTTTCAAAAGTCATTTTATACAATTCGGAATTTATGACATTGTCTAAATATTTTTAAAATACAATATGGAATGTAAAATATTATAAATATTTTGGGTTTTACTACAATATGGAACTCAGAGAATGTCCAAATGATAATTTTTGATACTAATTTAAAGAGTTCGGCGTTAATTCATTGTAATGATATATCGCTACTTTGCCAAAACCATAATTCGCTTCTCAAAATAAGACCAAATAATTATTATTACCTCCTGTCAAAACTGAAATAGTTCACGTAATTTCTTCTTATTGTAAATTCTATATATTAAATTTAAATAAGTAACAATTTTTTTTTTATTTTCTTCAACTCTTTATTACATTAAAATAAAAATTTATTGAAAGTCTCATATTTAATATACATTTTTTTTTTGTCTTTTTAAATATAATATCTTTTTATAGAAGGTGTTCGTAGTCTTTTTAGAAAACTTTACTCGGCAAATGGACATTTCGTAATATTTACTTTAACAAAATTACAATTTGGCAAAACAACCTTTAGTAAAATAAATATTTAGCAAAAAAAAAAACATTTCACAACTAAACGTTTTACAAATGGACAATTGGCAACTCTACAATTTCAATATCTATTTATATTTCTAAGCTGTATGAAATGTAGTCCGTAATTTTGAATGTTCGGAAATAAAAGTAGCCAAATGTTCAAATGTCAAATTTGCTAATTTTCATTTTGTTAATTGTTCATTTTGCCAAATAAGGTTATTTGCGAAATGTCAAAAGACCAAATGACCAATTGCGAAGTGAAATTTGCCAAATGTACTGTACCCCTATTTAAAAATTTATGAAACTTATTTTGTTATATTTTTAAAAAGAATTATTTTTCATATTTCAATTTAACTTAAAAATATAATTTAAATTATAAAACTTAAATTGTGTTGCAGTCTAAATGTAAGTATAGTAAGTTACTTTTGTTTATCAAAAATTAATTATCATTATACATATTATAAATAATATTTTTAAATTTCTGATTTTTATACTGAATATTTCAATTTTAAAAATTATTTTTATTTTTTTTTTCTAATTTATTTAAATTAAAAATATCAATTTTATTTCGTATAATAGAATTTATATGAAAGAATAATTTTTGATTTGTTTTCTTTTCTGATAAATAAAGAATTTTATGTACTCGATTTACTTTTTTTTTTGTTTTGTTATTTTATCATTTAATGTATATAATTTTATTATATTTTTATGATTTTATTATCATTTAATAAATTTATAACTTTATTAATTTTATATAATATACATTTATGCACATACATACATATATTTATATATAAAATCAATTATATGATATTATTAAAAAATCAGTAAATTTATTACCACATAAAAAGATAATATGTATTAAAAAAAAAAAAAAATGTACATAATTTGTTTTTTTTTTTGTTTTTATTTTTTAATTTTATTTTTAAATAACTCTTTTGCTGTTCTAAATTATTTTCCATGTAAAAATTTAATGTATTTTAATCTAATTAAAAAAATTTATTTAATGAAAAACAAAAAGACAAAATAAAAATAGAAATTAAAAATTTATCATTCAATATTGTTGATCTTTATATAAATTTAATTATATAATAATATTATATATAATATATAATTAATTAACTGTTATATTAAAATTTCGATCAGTTAGAATGTATCTACAATATTATATTGTAATATAAGTTAAAAAAAAAAAGAATAAAAATTGCATTTTTTTTCAATTGTAATTCAAAAGTAGTCAATTGTAATTTAGAAATAGTCAACTGCAATTCAGAATGTACTTAATCGTAATTTAGAATACGAGTATTTGGTATATTATTATGCAGACACTTTTTTAATCACTCGTTATTTTTTTCTAGATAACATTATATATTTTTTCAATTGAATTATGTATTTCTGCATTGCAATTGACTATTCTAAATTGCAATTGACTACATCTGAATTGCAAAATATTATTTTTGATTTTGCAATTTAATATTTCTAAATTGCAATTGACTATTCTGAATTGCAATTGACTATTCTAAATTGCAATTGACCACATCTGAATTGCAAAATATTATTTCTAAATTGCAATTGACTATTCTGAATTGCAATTGACTATTCTAAATTGCAATTGACTACATCTAAATTGCAAAATATTATTTTTGAATTTGCAATTTAATATTTCTAAATTGAAATTGACTATTCTAAATTACAATTTAATACTTCTGAACTGCAATTCGAAAACGTATGTGTGTGTGTAGTCGTTTCTTTTTATATTACATATTTTTATATTATATGATATATTCATAATATTATACCATTTGTCTATTTAAATCGATATAATGTGATATATTAATATGGAATGTAATATTAATTGTTAACTTGGCATCTGTCAAAATTATTTAATAATAAATTATTATTTAAGTTTTGATTATTCATATGGTAATTTCATTGAATATTTGATTTTCATTATTTCATGTTAAATTAAATTTTAACTTTATTAAACTTTTATTAAATTTTATATTTCATTTTTTTGTTATATTTTGATAATTTAATTGATTTTTATTTTAAATTTATTATTTTATTATTTTTTAGGTTAGATATTAGTATTCAGTTTTAGATTCGTCATGTCTATTGTATGTAAGTCAACTTTATTTGTATTTGTCTTTAACAAAGAAAAAAACATTTTAGTTTATGTTTTTATTTAGTTATAAATTACATTATTTATTATTAGTTGTCATTAATACCATATTAAAAGAATTCTAGAATTTTTGAATAGTTTTGAAATTACTTTTTTAAAATAGTTAAGAGTAAAAAATAGTTTTACATATTTTACGCAAATTGCCAAATACTACAGTCCTCCACTTTTACAAGTCTTTCATGTATTTTCTATATCCAAATATATTTGACAATTCTACGTTTACAATATACTAATATTTTTTTATATTTTTAAAATTTAAATATATTAAATTTAAAATAAATAAATTATTTAATTTGAAAAAAAAGCATTGAATGATAAATAATTTTTTGTTTTTCTTTTTTATATTAATATTTAAGAGATTATTTTATATTTCTTAATTTTTTTTTTTTTTTATATTATATGTATACATTTTGAAATTATATAAAATTTTACAATATTTCAAGTTGAATTATGTAGATAAAAAATTACCCAAATTCAGAGCTTTAACTTACATTCTATGTATAAAAAGTGAAATAATAAAAAAAAAAAAAAACTAAAACAAAAACAAAATTATTAAAGAATTATTTTTTTGTTGTTTATTTAATTTATACACATATATTATAATATTTAATAATATTAAATATTTATTAAAATATGTAATAAAAAAAAAAAAAAAATGAAATAAAATATAAAAATGAAGAAAATGTAATTAAATGAAAAATGTAATTAGTAAGTAATTAAAAAAAAGGGAAAAAAATTATTAAATTATGATTAGTAAATATTTAAGCCCTGCAATTTCGTTTTAAGGCAATTGTGTGAGTATGGATATTTATTTTTACCAAAAATTTAAAATTAAAAGTGTTTGTAGCTGTAGGTATATTTCTAATTCTTGATGAGGTATATTTTCTATATATATAAAAAAAATTGTTCTTTTTATTTTTTGTTTATTTATTTTTTAATTAAACAAAATTTATATATTTTTTTAATTCATTTGTAATAATTTATTATTTTGCAAAATTTATATATCAATAATATACTAAAATTTATACATTATGTTTATTTTTGAATTTTTATTTAAAAAAAAAAAAAAAACGAAAATAAAATATTTGAATAGTAATTTTGTTATTTCAATATTTACTACCGAGCTGGACCACATACATGTGAAATGGCGCTGTTCTAAATATTAATAAATAAATCAAATCAATTTAATATTTATGACATTTTATACCATATTTAATACACTAATATTCATTGATCGATCTTAAATGCCGACATGTTGGCCCTGAACAAATACACGAATAGTATTGTGCGTCATATTTTCAATCAATCAAAAATATAAAATGTATTTTAATATTCAAATTTATAATCAAAATTAATAAATTCATAAATTTTGTGGTTTCAAAAATCGAATTGTATAATTTTATAAATTTTATTTTGCATTAATTTATTCAAAAAAAAAAAAAAAAAAAAATATTTTTTTTTAATTTTAATTAATTGTAATTTATTTTTGTTATTTTACTACAAATGATTAATTCAGATGGAGTTTATTTAAATTTGTGAAATCGATTAGGTAATCAATTTTTTTATATTATATTTATAAATTAAATATTTTTGTTTTTGTTTGTTGTTTTTTTTTTGTAAATTTTTTACTTTCTTAAACTACATTGTATTTTTTTTTTTTTTTTTTTTTTGCATTATTAGATTTGTGAGGTAATAATGGCGATTAAATATGTTTTGTAACATATATGAGGTAATAATTATAATGTGAACATATTGTATGTATGTATTATTTTCAATTTAAAATATACATTGTAATGAAATGAATACCTTTTATAGTAAGTATTAAGTAAATTTTATGGTTACTAATTTTTGAAAAATTTCTAGTTTTAGTAAAACTATTCGTTCGAATTTATTTAAATGAAATTTTGAATATGTAGCCAAATTGACAATTTTCATTTTTAATTAAAAAATAAATTGCAATTATTAAAACGATTGAATCATATATATTAATAATTATATATATTTTATATTATTAATTATTGTTTAATTAATTTTAATATAATTTTACTTGTAATCACAATTTTTTTTAAATATTTAATTGATGACATAATATATATATATATATAAATATATAGTTTTAGATTAATTTATTTAATATTTTATTTTTAACCTAATTATTTGAATATCATTTAAAATCCCACTGAAGGTATGATAACGATTATAATTATCCAAAAATTGAAGTTTTATGAAACAGAAGAATACATATATATATAATATATTTGTAATTATACAATATATATATATATTATCTTTTAAATTTTGAAATACTTAGTTAGGGTATGCATTCACTGCAATGTATACTTTAATTTGTAACATATATACTTAATTGTTTTTTGTTAGATTTTTTTTTTCAATTATACAATTTTTCTAAATTACAATTTTTATTTATTTTTTTTTTTTTATTTCTTTTTTTAGAAAAATTATATAATTGCAAAAATTACAAAAAAAAAAAAAAAAATTATTTTATTTTTATATAACCAGTTCTATTGCATAATTTTAACAATTGTGTGTGTGAGATGTGTATATGTTTGTAAATTAAAATATATTAATATTTTAATTCTATATAAAAAATAAAACATTAATAAATCTATTTTAAATTCTATTGCATTTAATTAACAGCCAAAAAATAAAATTATTTGATGGGGAATTGAGGGGGGAATTTTTTTTTTAACATTATATTAATTATTTTATTTTATTTATTATTTGTCTGTTTTTTTTTTTTTATTATATATAAATATACCCTGTATTTGATTCTATATATTTTTTAACAAATTGAATAATATAAAAGTTTAACTATTGTTTTGATTATTTGTATGTGTGTGTGTGTGTGTGTGTGTGTATGTATAACTATTATTGTATGTGTTTGAGGTAACTGTAAAAATTTTGTAAACCGGTCTATGGCAAAAAATTGCAGGTTTTTGTTTTTTCTTATATAATATTAATTAAATGTGGATTGGTTGAATATTTTCTTAAAAATATTTCATTTTTCTTATATACTAAAATTTAATTTTTGTTATATTATTTTCTGTTGTTAATCTGTTGTTTTTTAGCTTCTTCTTCTTTTTTTTTCTTTGTTTTATAAATATAATTAAATTTAACAGTACGACGAAAAATCAAAAATAATAATAATAAAAACATAATATTTTATAATATTAAATTATTATATCCAGATGATTTGAAATCATGCGACAAAATCTAATGGTCTATTGAAACCACCTTTACGATTCATATATTGGCGGTATTTTCTTTTTAATATAACATGTACTTCACCAACATCATTACCATCAACTTTTTTATTTTTTGTTGTATCAAAATTACTAAAACCCATTGTTTTCATTATTTCAATTTCTTCGGGTGATTTACCAGCAAAATCAGCTTCACTAAAATCTGTAACTGTTGTACGATGATGTGATTTTGATGATCTACTACTTAAATTATGATGATAAGCGGCTGATGATGACGATGTTGATGGTTGATCACGTTGATGTTCTCTTGATCGAGATCTTGATCTACTTGAACCCCCACCACCACCACCACCACGTCGTCTTAATCTAACATCATCACGACTTCGACTACGACTACGACTACGACTTCTTTTACGTTCTTCACGTTCTATATCACCACTACGTGCTGTTTTTCTTGTTGATTTACGTTCTATTTCTCTTTCACGTGAACGGCGTTCACGACGTTTTTTTCTTTCATTACGTTCTTTTTGTCGTTTTGATGATGCTGATGGTGAATATGATCGTCCCATTATTTTTTTTTTTTTATATATTTATTATTTTAAATTATTTGTAATTTATAATGAAATTAAAAAAAAAAAAAAAAAAAAAAAATTAAATATTTTCAAGTTTTTATTCTAAAATCAAGATCTCGAATCATGTGCTAGGACCATATAGATTTGTCGCATATAAAATCTAAATAAATTAACAAACAAAATAAAAGAAAAATATTAAAAATTAGTTAAGAAAATTTAAAAATAATAAAAAATGTAATAAAATAATTAATTGAAATATTTCGCCGAACGAACAATTCGGCCGAACGAACAATTCGGATTTAGAAATAAACATTCCAGCACACATCAAGTCTGTAGAATCAAAAATATCGTTAGAAGTAATCTAAATAACAAAAAATCAGTGGGCTCGATTACACTTGATGTCGAAAAAGCATTCGACTCAGTATGGCATCAAGGTCTCATTCACAAAATGATTAATTACGAATTTCCAGTTTACCTTGTTAAGCTAATTCAAAGTTTTCTTCACGATCGTTTTTTTTTCAGTTAAAATCGGACTGACACAGTCCAACAAAATAAATATCACAGCAGGAGTACCACAAGGTTCATCACTTTCTTCCATTTTATATAACCTTTTCATAGCAGATTTACCGAGCCCTCAAAATTGCTGTACAAGTTTATATGCGGATGATACCGCCTTATTATCATCTTCCAAATGTCCAAACGAAATAATAAATAATCTTGAAAATGGTTTCAAAATAATTCAAGAATTTTATTACAAATGGAAAATCAAAATCAAAGGCGAAAAAACGAAATCGATTTTCTTCACAAAAAGAAGGAAATCTTGTTTCTTGCCTAACAGAAACTTATTATTAAATAATACCGAAATAATATGGGAAAGAGAGGATATTAAATATCTCGGAATACATTTGGACAAAAAATTGCTTTTCAAAACACATATAACTATAACCGTTAGTAAAATCGATTTATACATAAAAATGTTATACCCAATTATTAATAAAAAATCCAGCTTGACGGTAGAAAACAAACTATTAATATTTAAAGCAATCTTTCGCAGCATTCTTTTGTACGGTTTTCCCGTATGGAAAAATGCTGCTAAAACAAACTTAAATCAGCTACAAAGAAAGCAAAATACGATTTTAAAATTAATCTTGGGTAAACCTTTTTACTTTTCTACCAACAGATTGCATAACATAGCAAATGTTAACACTGTTTTCGAACAAATAGATAAGATATTACCTGCCTTTCTAGAAAGTTGTCTAAATTCAGAAAATCCGCTAGTAAGAGCGATTGTAGATTAAGCTTTTAGTAATAAATTTTTATGTTTAAGTTAGTTTTTAAGTTTTAGGTTAAAAAAAAATTGATCAAAAAGGTTTTGCTTGCCATTTTCCCTTAAAAAAAAATATATTATAAATAGAATAGTGTGTAAATACAGTAGTCATAGGTGTAAATACATTAGTATAAGCTCTTAATAAGGTAATTGAATAATTCAACTGTATAATTTAATTAAGGCATAATAAAGAAATAATAATAATAATAATAATTTAAGAAAAAAGAGAAAATGAGAGATAAGAAATATAGTTGTGCAGGATGAGGGATTGCTGCAATTTATGTATATTCGTAAATTATTTTAAAAAATTATACCAATTCCAAATAATTCTTTTTTTTTTATTTCATTTCTATTTAATCCATGGGAAACATCGAAAATTGAATTGATGTAGTGTAGATCCACTTGCTAACATACTTTTACTTTGATCCTTCAACATATATTGGGCCATACGACTAACATTAAACTCTATTTAATAATGTTAAATCTAATAAGCCCCCCATACACAATTAAATCTGTTTAAAAACTTTTACTTAAACAAGCAGAGAAACTTCACTATTTTTATATAGTTAAGTTAAGACAAGATATAATTTTAAAAAAATGGCGGGTAAAATTATCGCATTAATAATAATTGTAGAAATTTATATATATATATATATATATATATATATATTTAAAAAAAAGAAATGATTAAAAGATTGGTTACAAATACATCTTATGCGAAATATAAGCTACGTCTAATAAAAAAACATAAACAACTGATTTTATTTACATTTTGGTTTCGAAACTCACCATACACATTTAAACAATTTCAGAAACTTATGACTCCGCCCGTTAAAAATCAAAAAAATTTGAATTTATTAACTGTTTAAGAAACAAAAATTATACTTTCTCAAAATAAATAATTTAACAGTAAATAAATCTGCAAAACAGTACATTTAGGGGTTTCCGAACCTCTCGCACTAAACCTGTCAAATCGCACTTGATTTGTTGTCAAAATTTTAGTGTAGTCTCAAAAACACTAAATATCCCAAAAAAAATTTAGTGCGATTTACCAGGTTTAGCGCGAGCATCAAGTGCAAATGCGAAAGGTTCGGAAACGCCCTTAGACGAAATTTACGGTTAGTTATCTTAATTGATTTTGCAAAGATTTCAAAAGTCTTCAAAATTGATTTTGACACAAATTTGGAACAATTTTCTACATATTTCGGGAAAGATAGAATATATCCGCTTTTTCCAGAAGGTTTGATTGAAATTGTGTATCGCTTATTGGTTTTGTGTTTTTGGATCTCTTTTACTCAAATTAAATAAGAAATAATATTTCCCCTTTTTCAAAATATGAAAGTTGGTTATTGCAACATTGCTGTGCGTTTATTTTATTTATAATGCAAAAACTAATTTTTTACTGTGCACATTTAACTGAGCAGAATTTTTATTTTACGGTGCGAAAAAATATTTTTTGCTGTGCAAATTGGCATTTTTTACTGCGCACGCGCGTTCAATAAATTTTATTCTATTTTTTAACCTACTATTTTACTATTTTTTACTGCCTATATTATAATAGAGATGTGTATGTATTACCACATTACTTACACACGTTTGTAACTACATAATCTATGGTTAAATAATTAATAAGAATTGAAACTTGAAAGGGACAATTTTAATGCAAGGTAATATTTATTTATTTATTTATCAGCTTACCTGCACATTAATTAATATGTAGTCAGTTCATGCAGACTCTTTTCCCTTTCGAGATATATGGGATAGATATAATTTTTGTTTTATTTAATATATCCCAATGACACAGGGTACTGGACCAGGTTGTGAAACCTATTTTGCGTTCATCGGAAATCGAATTTGAGACCTGTCGGTTGAAAGGCAAGTGTTCAACCTTACTCGTCACCAAACGTGTTGCAAAGTAATATTTCAAACGAATTTGCAATAACAAATGAATTAGACAGGATGATAATCTCTCGATCTCGCCGTTATTATGATTTACAAGGCATTACAATTTGCAGTAGTAAAAATAAGGTTGGGCAAATGTGGTACTTTTCTAAAACGTCAACAATTTTACAATCACTTTTTATTATTTTTGCATTTGATTTTAGCATCAATGATCTTTGCAATTATTTGCATTTGTCATTGACGTTCATGAAAAGTAAATTGATTTAATTTGAAAAACAAATTAGTGGACAAATTAAATAGTTTAAATAAATATTATTTTAAAATGGTTAAAATTATTGAAAACATTTTAATAAAGCAAATTGCTGAAGAGGCTAACTATTGGTAGTTCTCGTTAAGTAAACATGGGTTGCCATCACATGCCTGTATTTCATTTGACTACCAGTTCATTTGACTGGAAATGCTAGATACTGAATATGATAAATATTCATATTAAAATTTTATATAGCAAGTTTTTATCAAGTATTATCAATCGTGTATCAGAACTACATCTTCTAGGTGGTGGTGATTGATGGAAAGTGTCAAGTTAAAAAAATTTAACAGCCTCCAGCAAAAAAATGTCCGAGTCACGTCTCACAAAGTCCTCGAAATTTTTTTGTTTAACTTATCTTTAGTTACTTTAGACTATACAAACAAGAGATCCCGCGTCCCAAGTGTCTGGACCGAAGACCTTGAAATATTTGTTTTCCAGCAGTTCAATGGTGCCTTAAATGTTATGAGGACAATAGTTCCGAGCCGTTCAGGGTCGATAGTTCCGGACCGTCACAGAAATTGGACCGTTTGCCTGAAAAAAGGTTTTGATCATAGTCATATTTTTGACGTTTTCGAAAACTACCTGTATATTTTCACTATAATATCAAACACCATTTTATCAAGATAATTTCACCAAATTGCATGAACCTTGGATCTACAAGTGCAATGGCATAAGTAACTAATTAAAAAAAAAATGATCTTTATATTAATTTCTTGACGTTTCTTGAGTCTTTTTTATCAGTACTAATTTGCCGATCTACGATGTACTAGTAAAATATACTAAAAACGTCAAAACGTCAAATAAATCAATTTGTTTAGTGTAAAAAAAAATTTAGATTTATGGTTAACACACACAGATACAACAGATATAAAAACGATTGTTTCATTACATCTGTTGCAACATTTCCATTGAAAAATATAATCAAATTCAAAAAAATATGGATTAATTTGATTTTACATAAAAATACATTAATCTAAGGCCAAATATTTTTAATTAGTAATTCAAGTACAAAATTTGAAAACGACAGAGAAGAATCGACTATCGAGAAGCATATAGGTTAATAGTAAGAAACTTTAAAGTTCAACCACAAGTGTACAGCTGTATTAAGTTTTAAATAATTTAAATCTGTAGGAAGAATGAAAAAAAAAATTTTTTTTTTTTTACAATTAATTTTATTTAAACAATAAAATACATTTTTTTTTTGTTTTTTTTTTTTTAATTTCGATCTTTTTGTTTAATTAAATTCTATTTAAATTTAAATTATTGTAAAAAGAATGAGCCGAAAATAATTATCTTATGAAATTTATTCAATATTGTTTTTTTTTTTGTCATTATATTTAATTACGTTTCGTTTCTCTAGGCTTTAAAATAGTAAAAAGAAAAGTTTTAGTATTTTATCTCCTAACAGATTTATTCTAAAACAAAAAAAAAGCAAAATACAAAATAAAAAACACTAATTTTTCGATCTATTATAATAATTATTACTTAAAAACTTATCCTAATATCCAACTATTACTTACTCCTATTTCTTATAATAAAAATTACTTCAATTAAAATTATTTAAATTCAATTTTTTTTTTTTTTTTTTTTTTTATTAAATACAGGTATTAAAATAATATTTCAAAACGTACATATTTTAAATTTTATAAAAATTAAAATTTAAAAACAAAAATACTAAAAATAATATTTACTTTAGTTATTTCGATTTTCGACAATTATTATTAAAATATTAAATAATTTGAATTTTTTTTTTTTGTCTTATTATTTAATTAATTTTAATCTTAATATAAACTTAATAAATAAATTCTTATATTTAATTATACTTAATTGAAATAATATGTCTGTTTCTTTTTTTTTATTTTATTTTAATTTTCTTTTTCATTTTGACCGTCTTTTATTGATTCAATTTTTGCAACAATTTTCAATGCTGGACCCAATTTCATTCCCATTGTATTTACTAAATGATTTTCATTAAGTAATAATAATGCTGGTCCATCAATTTCTTGATTGGCAAATTCATCGGCATAATCACTGAAACCTGGTAAATTTTTAATAAAATCACATACATCAGATATTGTCCATCGTTTTAATGGACTTTCATCTTGAATATTTGTATTACTTGTATTATTTGTATTATTGGTATTGTTATTTTCATTTGCATCTGATAATTTTGAACCTTCACCAATATTACTATTATTGTTGTTATTATTATTACTATTATTATTATTATTATTATTGTTATTATTATTGTTATTTTGATTATTATTATTACTATTATTATTATTATTACAATTATTGTTGTTATTATTATTATTATTATTACTATTATTACAACTGTTTAATTTATTTTTAATTAAATCATCTTTATTTTTATCATCTTTGAAACAATTTATTTTATCATCTGTATCATTACCACAATCCATGTTTATTTGAATTTTATCATCAGATATAATTTGTGTATTAGATGTTATACAAATGCATTTTTTAGTATTACCACATGATAAACATTCATCAATATTTGTTATCGATTTTGTTGTATCATTTGTAATTTGTAATTGTTCATCTAAATTCATTTTCTTTGATGGTGGTTCTTCAATTTGATCTCTTTCAGAATAACGTGTTCTTGCAACAGAAAATGGTTCTTTACCCTCCTGTATAACAAAACCTTCAATTACATGTGTTAATACATTTGGTTTTATCATCGCTTTAGGTAATTCTCTGTCACTTTTTGGTAAACCTTTTATATTTAATGATGGTTTTAATAGATTTTCTTCTAAATTATGTTGTTTAATTGTAGATGTAGGTTCATTTATGATTTCAATTATATTATTATTATTATTATTATTGTTATTATTATTATTATTACATTTATTTTCATAATTATCATCAGAAATTTCTTTAATTGAATTTGTTTGCAACATTTTATTTTCATCCATATGTTTAACATCTTTATATAATTTATTTGAATCATCTGAATTATCAATTCCAGATTCTATGGATTTTTTTGATTCAGTCATTGATGATTCATTTGTTTGATTACCTGTTATTTCTGATAAATCATTTAAATCACTATATTTAAGATTAGTTGTTTTTAAATTTAAATTTTGATCTTGTGGTGAAATTGTTTCAGATACTTGTACATTACTTATAGATGCAACTGTAACAACAGGAGTTGTTGATACAGTACTGGTTATTGAATTGGTGGGCAGTGATGTTATATAACTTGTTTGAGGTATTAAACTTACTGATGATGATATAGACATTGGCATATTTGTATTTCCAGAATGCGATGTATTAATACAAATTTGTTGCTTTTCTAAATTTGACAACATTTTAGCTGCTGAATTTTGAGCGTTTTGTTGTTGTTGTGCTGCAACAAATATTTGATTTAATATATTAGCTGACTGCTGTTGTTGTTGCTGTTGTTGTTGTTGTTGCTGCTGTTGTTGTAACTGTAAATCTCGTTGTTGTTGCTGTTGCTGCTGTTGTTGTAAACAAAGACTATTTTGAATTTGTTGTGACTGTGTTACATATGTATTTTGAATTGAATTTTGTTGTTGTTGTTGTTGTTGTTGCTGCTGTTGTTGTTGATGCTGTTGTTGTTGATGTTGTTGCTGTTGGTGGTGTTGCTGCTGTTGTATTTGTTGTTGTTGTTGCTGCTGTTGTTGTTGTTGTTGTTGTTGCTGTTGTTGCTGTTGTTGTTGCTGCTGCTGCTGTTGCTGTTGCTGCTGCTGTTGTTGTTGCTGTTGGTGGTGGTTAGTATATTGATTTCCCGATGTAGGCTGTTGTAATTGAATTTGTTGATTTGAATTTTGTTGTAATATGAGTTGTTGTTGTTGTTGCATCATTGCTTGTTGTTTAATTTGTTGCTGAATTTGTTGAGATTTATCTGATGTATTAAAATTAGTTTGGGTGTTAATTCCACTTTGAATATTTAGGGGTGCTCCTGTGCTAACAACAACCACCTTATTTCCCATTGATGTTACAACTTGTTGCATTGAATGCTGTTGCATACCTTGCTGTTGAACAGTTGCTTTCAAATGTGATGTAACATCTGGTTTTATAGCTGATAAAGCTGGTCGAACAATATGCTGTTTCGTTTTCTTTAATGATTTTTGTGTTAACATATTTTGATTTTGGGCTGTTTGAGTTGAAACATTACTGGCTGGCTTATTCGAAATAGTATTTTGTGGTAAAATTAATGGAGCTCTTGGTTTATTATTTAAATCAATTTGAGGTCTTAGTTGTGTAGTATTTTGTGGAACAGTACAAGACATCGTTATATTTTGATGATTTGTTTGTTGTGTTTGTATTGTTTGATTAGGTGTGGCAGGCTGTAAAAACATACCATGTGATCCATCTGGTTGAGTTCCTCTTATAATAATTTGATTTGGTGCGATCAATGTCTGAGGTTGGAGACCACTTGTCCAAAATGGAACATTTGAAACACCCCATGGAGAAGAAATTTGCATAGATTGTTGTGTAGTTTGTTGTTGTAAAGGATTAATTACTTGCGCTGTTGGCATTGCTTGCGATACCTGAACACATTGCTGGTTGGTTTGAATATTTGAATTTTGGTTTGTATTTATATTTTGAACATTAGATATTGTCGAAGTATTTAATTTTTGAACAACTTTCTGATTTTGAATATTTTTTTGCATATCTTGCTGATTATTTTTGTTATTATTATTTTGTCCAGAAATATTAGATAGAATATTTTGTTGTTGTTGTTGGGATCCTATCACACTAACTGGATTAAAAACGAATGCTTGTGACTGTGATGAAGGTATCCCTGGTATTGTATAAGAACCACTAAGATTGGCAGTATTCCCACTTAACATTTGTTTATTTTGTGTAGTAATCATTTGCGATGTATTTCCAGTTAATGGTTTACCAGCTGTAATAATTTGAATCGGTTGCTGACTTAGTCCAGCATGTATTATATTACCCGGCATCAAAACTGGTGGATATGCTAAATGTTGTAGATACGTTTGATTTTGTAAAGATGGCTGCAATAATTGTAATCTTCCGGTTCCTCCCCATTCGTTGGGATCAGTCTGAATTGCTTGTAATGGCGACATTGTGCTTATAGTAGTTGTATGATTACCAATATTAGAATTATTAGAAACATGATGAGGACTAATTGGTGGTCCTTCAATAATGTGCATTTGTTGAATTTGATTTTGACTTTGATCCACAATTGGATATTTTATATCCGCTGTCATAGCACCAGCATTCGTCATTTGATTATGGCTTGGTGACTCCTGCTTTACTTGAACAGCAGTAAACTGCTGTTGAAACTGCATTTGTTGCAGTTTTTGCAACTGTTCTTGTGAAATTTCCAGGTTTGCGACTTTATCTAAACTTTCACAGAAGTAATATATAGTTAAGCAATTTGTTTATCTTATTATAAGAAGGAACAATCGTTACTATTTTATTTATTTCTTTGAGTATCTATCATATATTTTATATATATAGATATGCTATATGTATATATGTATATATATATATATATATATATATATATAAATATATGTATACGTTCGAATTATCACCAATATTATTTTTATTTAAAAAATATATAATTAAATCTTATATGATTTTTATTTTCTTATTTGAAATTGAATTTTTTTTCTAACTTGCATTAATTTATTCTTATTACTTTCAGAATTGAAATTTAAAGTCTTTAACCCAAAATGCAATGTGCAGATGTTTGTTCTATTTATTATTCAATAGATAAAAAAAAAATCAATAATTCTGTCTGCTCTCCTTCTACACTAGATATTCAATTGTTAGATTTTTATTTCAATTTCACACACTGGTTATCATTTACAAGAAGATTTATTAATATTTAATTAAAATTTATAACTCCAGACATGTTTAATATTATTTTTGTAGTAATAAAACATTCAAATAGCTGGGAAAATATACACATTTTGATGAAGTTGAAATTAAAGTAGACAGTCAATAGTTAATTCAATAAATGCAAAAAATGCACTCAATATGGACCCATCTACAATAATTTTTACCGAACTCACAACTTTACGAATATTCAAATTTAAAACACTACTACTTTTTTTTAATAATTTTAATAATTTTTATTTCATTTTAGTAGAATTTTAATGAAATAAAAAATTAAACAGACGCGCGCTTGACATTAATACAACATTTGAGATTCACCCTCTTTAATTTAAACGCCATTTCGATTGAGGTGTACGTTCAGAAAATAATATCTACATACATATTTTTTCTTTTTGTATAGGATACCAATAAAAAATTTGACATTAGTATAATTTGTTTTTGACATTTGAAAGACATTTTTTTTTATGTTGGAATTAGAAATTAATGTAAACAAACAAAACTAGAAAATATAAACTTAAAAAGCAATTTTATTTTAATATTCAATTAATTTTGTGAAGTGTGGAAAAAATATTTGTGAATAAATGCATGTGAATTTATATATTAATTCAATTAAACAATCAAACAGTTATTTATAATTAAAATGAATGCACGAGATATTTTATTAAAAGCATGTGAATTTGATAAGGCTGGAAGATCTCAGGAAGCATTTAACTTATACGTCGATGGCATTCAAGTTCTTAATGATTTAGCAAATAGTGAGATTTATTTCGAAAAAAAAACATTTCTGAATAATTTTATGCATATTGGTATTATATATATATTTTTTTTTTTACATATATATATGTACACATATATAAAAATAGGTGAGGAAAATGTTATAAAAAAACAACATTTCCAAACAAAAATTAAAGAATACATAAATCGCGCAGAACAGTTAAAGAAAAAAATACTAAAAAATTCTACAAAGGGTGAAGTAATTGATAGAATTCACATTATGGAGGGTGCAACAGGTCATAGTTATAAAAGTATTTTTGGAAAATATTTAACTAATGATGTCAATGAAATTGAAATCGCTGAGACATACATAAGAGAACATTATCAGGTTTTTATTACCTTTATGAATTATTCAGTTCTCAAATTATAATTTAATGTAAAAATTTAGTTTCAGAATTTAATTATTTTTTTAGAACTCTGTGTTAAAAAATGTAGAAATCTGAGATTTGTTAAATTAACAACTAAATCTGATCCAAATTCAACAGAAAATCAAAGAAAAAATTTAGATTCTATAAAAAATAGTTTAAAAACAAAAGCTATTAATTTAGTTATAGAATTTTCTGATAGTCTACATGATCGTGAAATAATGTAAGTCAAGTTAATTTTGAATTAAATTCATACACAATTTTAAATAATTACAGATTAAATAATGGATTTATTATTAAAATAGGAAGAGGATTACACTATTTTAAACCACCAAATCCAAAATATTCCCTTGGACTTTGTGATTTTGATTTTAGAGATTGTTTCGAGACAACAATTGATATATTTAAGTGCGCACCATCATAAAATGTATATATACATTTTGTTTGTTTTCTTTATAATTTTTTATAAATAAATGATTTATATTCGAACATTGTTGTATTACTTTATATTACTACAAATATTAACTTTTTCTTTTCCAAATTAGAACTCAACTTGTAACATTATAAACAATATGTATGCATAAAAAAAAGAACAATCGATTTTATAAACGCGCGTAATTTATAGTTTCAATATATAATAATCTACTTCCAACATAAGAAAATTAATTTAAAAGAAAAATATTTAAATTAAATATATTATATTAAAATCTTGTATACATTACCAAAATTAATTATCAAAATTTTTATTTAAACAACTTTCTTACTAACTACTATGAAAAAGTTACAAAACTACATAACCTACAATTCTATTCTGACATTTTTAAAATGCAAAATTTATCATAACAAAAAAGATGATTACCGATGAGATATATATTTGTCTCTTTCACACTTATGTAAAAAAGAGATGTATATATGAAAATGAATATCGATTAAAAATTTACGCGTTTAGAAAATAGAATTTGTAAAAAATGTAATGAAAATAAAATAATAAATAAAAATAAAATTTATGACTTGTAATTTAGAAGTAAAATTTTTTAACTATACTAACTTAATCAAATATTTAGTTAATTAATTATTTATAAATTACATTTCATCATCTTTGTAATGTTATTTATTTTATTATATTTCCAATATATTAATTATAAAAAATTAGCTAAGGTACATTAATGTTATGTTGGTTATACTGGATATATATATTTTGAATCAATTAGTAATAAACTACGGGATTTCCCTATTTAAAATCTTATCTCACATTTGATTTCTACAAGTACTTCACTCAAGTTATATTATTATTCGTGAAATTGGGAATTAAAATAAAATAAATAAAAAATTATCAAAAATATTTGTTTACGAAATATTAAAGATGCCAACTTTAATAGTAAAACATTTTTCGGAGGATATAAAAGATCAAACATTTTATGGTTTTTTTCGTATAATTGATGAAATACAACGTTACAAAATTATACGTGATGAGTCAGGAAAGTCTCAAAAACTTGGCTATGTTACATTTGAAAAGGAAGATTCAGCTCAAAATGCTATTAAATGTTTTAACGGAAGAAATTGTCTCGGAGCACATAGTTTATATGTTGCTTTTGCAAAAGGACAAGAAAGTTATGGTGGTGGAAATATATTTATTAAAAACTTAGATGATGATATTGATGAAACCCGCTTAAAAGAAGAATTTTCATGTATTGGAGAAATAGAATCTGTAAAAATATTGAAAGATATAAATAGAAAATCCCAAGGTCGTGGATTTGTTTGTTTCAAATCAGTTGAAAATGCAACTAGAGCAATAATTACTATGAATGGTAAAACTATTGGATCTAAACCCGTTTACCTAGAATTTGCAAAAAATGTCAACATAAATAATGAACTTCGAAAAGCTACAGAACTTTTAGAAATCGGCAAAAAAATTCATAAGATGATGATTTCAGCACCAGATTCATCAAACAACAGAAATTTTGCTTCAACATCAATGGAACATCAAACTAGAGGTAGAAGTTCTTCAGTTCCAAGAAAAAGAAACAAAAAAAAATTCCAAAAACATCCACAAGAAAGTGACTTGAAACAAAATAATAAAAAAAACGAAAACACAGAAAAGAAAAAAGCTGAATACAATGGACCTTTTGCTGGTGTCTTAAAAAAATTAACGGAAGATGAACAAAAAGAATTACTTCATGAATTACTTTTACCTCAAATCAAACTTTTATATCCAAATCTTTCTCAAGAAATTTTGAAAATTTTAATTAAAATGGAAGTTAATGAATTAGCAAAAATGTTTGAAGACAGTACATTACTAAAAGCAAGATGTGAAGGTATTTATAACATGATGAGTTTAAGAGTTGAAAATATTCTCTCAACAGCCTCAGCAGAATAATAAGACAAGATTGGATTGATTACACCCTATTCTTCAAAAGTAATTTATAGTGAACTAACTTTATTTTAAGTTGATTTCGTATTTTTAATTTTGTTCTAATCTAAAATTAGTTTACAATAATGAAAGTTTTATGTTATATTTACCTACTAAATACTTTGTTTTTATTTTTTTTTTTTTTAATTGAAGTATTTTGATTTTTTTTTTTTAAATATCAAAGCAAGAAGGTAATTTCTTATCTGTTTTCTAGATAGCAAGTTTTTGATTTGACGTTTTTTCGTATTAAACTTCATTGGGTATGTATACAAATTAGCAAATATAAATATGTGTACAAAGAGAAATTAATTTGATATCATTTTTTCAAAAATATGGAAGTGGTTCTTATTTCAGATTACATATATAATCTAACCACCATATCGCAGTAATATTATTTTTCGGTACGAGAAATTTTATAAAATTTATATTGCACAAATCAAGAATATAAATTAATAAGAAGTTGCAGTAACACCTAATTTCGGGTTGGGTATGAAATCCGTCAAGTTGAAATCCATAATTTCAAAATCCGTAAATATAGAATCCATAATTTACAAAAACCATATTTGCAAAATACATATTTTTCAAAATCCATAATTTTAAAATCCATACTTTACAAAATCCATAAAAAAATCTATAAAAAATTCGCGCGGAATCCAAATACGACAAAATACCGTATTTCAAAATCCAAATGCAACAAAACCCAAATTTTAGTAAAATAGCAAGGTTAGTAAAAACTTAAAAAAAAACAAAATTTATTTTTAAAGTCGGAACTACCGCCCCCAAATCCACGCTACCTATTTACAGAAATCCTGTTTTCGCAGACGGCAAGCTTTTAGTAAAAAAATATAAAATAAATTTATTTTTAAAGTCGGGGGCTGCTGCCCCAAAACCCCGCTACCTATTTATTTAAACCCTGTTTTCGTAGACGGCAGGTAAACGCAGACAGCAAGCTTTTAGTAAAAAATATATAAAAAAAAATGTATTTTTAAAGTCGGGGGGCTGCAACCCCAAACCACCGCTACCTATTTATTGAAACCCTGTTTCCGCAGACAGCAAGCTTTTAGTAAAAAATATAAAAAAAAAATGTATTTTTAAAGTCGGAACTACCGCCCCCAAATCCCCGCTACCTATTTACAGAAATCCTGTTTTCGCAAACGGCAAGGTTTTAGTAAAAAATATAAAAAAATAAACAAAATTTATTCCGAAAGACAGCTTTTAGGTATATAAAATCAGTTAATTCAAAACAACTTCCTTCAAATTATTGAAAAAAAAACCCAAGTAACAAATAGAAAAAATTGCAAGTGACATCTATTGCTTGTTTCAAGGAATTTGAAACATGGATTGTGGATTTACGGATATTGAAATTTATGGATTTTGTAATATTGGATTATAAAATTTATGGATTTCACTGTTTACAGATTTTTTTCAACTTTATGGATTTTGTTGTTTATGGATTTTGAAAGTCCGGCTTTTGTGGTCAACCCCTAATTTCATTATTTTTCATTGACCTTGGTCCCGTTATTTAATTGATGCTAAAAAAATATTTTACAAAAAAAAAACATCAATATATTGGTTTTACAACAGCGAGAAACACCTGAGAAAAAAAGTTTACAAAAGATAAAGAATAGGTATATTTTTTTCCTTACGTCTTTTATACCACTGTTAAAAAAAACAAATTCAATAGAAAATAATACTATGGCCTTAAATAGATGCTTTTGTTGTTGCATAATATTGCGAGCGCAACAATTCTGTATTACACGCGTGTTGCGTCCAGTAGGGCTTTTACACGAGTATTATTTTTCTGCTGTATACTTTTTTAAATTCTCTCCGTTACAACAGCTTGGCTTTTATATTAATATTCTTTTGAATACCATATTTTGAGTGTGGGTTAGTGTATGAATGTCAGTGTTATCAAATTAATTAAAATACCAAATACAATTAAAATGCGTTTTAAACAAAAAAAAAAAAAAAATGTCAATGTGTTGGCTTAACAAAAAGCGAGAAGCACTTTATTTTTAGTTGAAAAATAAGTTTACAAAAGAATACGAGTGTATAGTTTTTTCCTTACGTATTTTACCTCTTTCGTAAGAGCAAAAATAATACAGCAAAAAAATAATATTCATGTAAAAAGATCGTGATTTTTCACAAAATAGCTATATGCCTATTTCCAGACGGATCAACTTTCAACACTTCTTTCCGTTCGTTTCATTCCCCCTTTTCAATAAACTAATGTTGCGGCAGCCATTTTCGTTCATCACTTTGTTGACAAAATTTTAGCTGGTGAACGAGAGAGAGAATCTACTAATGCAAACAAAAAAGTAAAGAAACATTTTTATTAGGTTCAGAAAAATTTTTTGTATATGCAGGAATTATTATTATTTCAGGTATTTAAAAACTTTTTATATACATAAACATAAGTTAAATTATTATACTGAATAATACAAAAATGTATTTTACGTACATACGTACGTAGTACTTACTGATAAATAAATATTTTTCTTTATATACATACCTACCTCTCACTTCAAATTTTATTTTCAAATAAAATATTTACACACACATAATAATAAAAGTGATATGTACTAGTTTTTGTTGAATTGTCTGGAAATAAGCATAATTATGTTACATGTAATGTAGAAGCAAAGAATATTTATGGGTGGAAGTACGGTTGGCGCATAGATATATAAAATATAGATTGGCAGTTAGAATAAATAATTTAATAATTTTCAGCCACTTTTGGTCAGCTGTTTTTGAAAAATCGGAGAATATGAAAAGTTTTAGAGTAAAAAAATATAAAATTACAATATTTTTAATAATTGGATTATTTTTAACGTAAAATCTAATTTGTTATAATTCTTTCTAAATTTTCTTTTAAAAACGTGTATATGTGTATATTCATACAAAATTATATATATAATATATAATTAACAAATCAAAAATTAGAGTTAAAACAGATGTTTTGATACGTATATCTTTATGTTCTTGATAAGAATTACATAAACAAAGTTAATTTAATTGATACAGTTTGATGTTAAACTAAATAAAATGACCAAGAGTGTGAAAAAATTCTTTTACTTTATCGTATACATTATATATTATTTTATTAAACTAAATCCACATAGATTCTATTATTTATACATTCCCATGAAATTTTATGTCTACATATATATTGATAATATTAAAACATATTAGATGATATGTATACAAATTTATATTATTTATAAGTATTATTATTATTATTATTTAATAATCAATGTATATCTAATCACTTGTATTATATGCATGTATATAATATTTATCATTCCCATCAAATTTAAAGTTTTCCCTTTTATTTTTCTTTGAAAACGTTAATGTTAACAAACAAAACTTATTTTAAATTCAATAAGTAAAAATTGCAAAGAATCTATTCTACAAAACCATCAAAATATTAAGAAATGGCTGTTAAATTTATAAAATCAAATCAGCTGAGTTGAAATATTGAAAAACATATGCTCATTTTTGGCTGAATCTGACATTTAATAATTAATATGATAATGTATTAGAGAGAAAGAGAAAGCAATACCAAGCTGCCAATCTATATTTTATATATCTATGGGTTGGCGTTTCAAAAATTTTGTTTCACTAATTGTAAAATATGGTAGCACGGAAAGTTGTTTCGCTTTTTTGAGGCATTTTTGGTGGCATGGAACAGCAGATACACTTTTTTTTGGCGTTTGATACGCCATTAATTTAGCAATAGTAAAATAGTTAACGCTTAAAATTTTAAAAGTAAAAGTAAATTCAAGTTTAATTCAATTATTTATTTTAATATAAGTAAATTAAAGTAATTATTATGGTTTTATTGAATAATAGATCCGGCGTCTCAAGTGTCGGGACCGAAGACCTTGAATTTTTTTTTCTTTGCCATCAGTACAATTTAATGTGATGAAGTCAATGGGTCCAAGGAATTGTAGCCGAAACTCTATATCACGTGTGTTAATTGTATTTTTCTGAAAAAAGGTTATTAATAATTATTATAAATAATTTTTGAAAAATTTTCGGATAGGTCCGCGGTTCAGAAGTCGGGACCAAAGACCTTGAACAAAAAAATTGTCCAAAAAAAAAATGTCAATAATGTTCATTACGTCAAGATAAGTATAAAAAACATTTTTTTTTTTTTGTTCAAGGTCCTACGGTTCCGACTTCTGAACTATCGGATCAATCGGAAATTTTTTTAAAAATTATTTATAATAATTATTAATAACCTTTTTTCAGGCAAGTACAATTTAAACACGTGATATAGAGTTTCGGCCCCAAATCCTTGGACCCCGGACCTATTGTCTTCATCACATTTAAGAGCCAGTGTACTGATGACAAAAAACAAATGCAAGGTCTTCGGTCCCGACCCTTGGGAAGCCGGACCTCTTGTTTGCATTGTGCTTAAGAAATTTTTTTGCGAGGGCTTTGTGAGACGGGACCCGGAACTATTTTTGCTGAAGGCTGCTCAATTTCTTGAACTTGGCACTTTTCAACGAAAATAGAAAACGATGTGTGAGTAACAGGATGTGTGAGAAATATATTCAATAAAACTATAATAATTAAATTATTA
This sequence comes from Argyra leucocephala, assembly GCA_963942445.1. Taxonomy (NCBI): domain Eukaryota; kingdom Metazoa; phylum Arthropoda; class Insecta; order Diptera; family Dolichopodidae; genus Argyra; species Argyra leucocephala. The sequence goes on along the minus strand of OZ012679.1, from coordinate 14,539,439 downwards.
TTACTAAAAACTTACTTTAATTTACTTATATTAAAATAAATAATTGAATTAAACTTGAATTTATTTTATTTTCACCAAACGCCAAAAAAAAAAAACGTATCTGCTGTTCCATGCTACCAAAAATACCTAAAAAAAAGCGAAACAATATTCCGTGGTACCATTTTTTACAATTAGCGGAAAAAAATTTTTGAAACGCCAACCGTGCTTCCACCCCTGGATTTGGATTTTAATCATAAACATGTTTGCAGAAGCGGCGCGGCAGTGGTGCGGCCCAAATCCGGCAAATATTAAATTATAGGGTAAAAACATCAATAAATTTTTAAATATTATAAGTAACCTTTGAGACATTTGTAGAGAAAATCGAAAGAAAAACGCTGTTTACAGCGATTTTTGTGCGGAAAAAATTTATATGGAATAAGCGGCAAAAAACGCTGAAAAAAAGCGCGAAAATCCCGATTGGTGTGATCATACTGATACTCATTAGTCGCCATGTAATTAAATTGTGCGGAACAAAAAGGCTCCGCACAAAAATCGCTCCGGTCTGAGGAATATACTCTAATCTGATTTGTATTTTTAGTGATAATTTAAATTAAATAATTTAATTTTTGGCAAGTTTCCGTTCACTAATAATTTTTAATATTTGATTACAAATATCGATATTTCGGACGCAACATACTTCCTTCATCAGTGCTTGTGACTAACTATATCTCTTAATACCAACGAATTAGAATTAAATGGAAGTGGCTATCCCATACAAAAATACAAACTTTTTTTTTTGAATATCATTTTAAATATTTATTTTGAATATATTGGATTATATATATATTTGAATATTTTGGATATAATTTTAAAAAAAGTATATATATGTTTGTAGTTTCCCAAAAGACGATGGTTTGAAACAACGATGGATTGAAGGAATTCAAACCGCAAAATGGATACCAAATTTAAAAAAGCATAGTAAAATTAAATTAATTTAATTAATTTTGATTAATTTATCCATTATTGTTAGATATTCTTACTCATCATATTTAAATAAAAAATTAAGTCAAAAAACATACAAATTGAGGCATATTAAATTCAGAGCACTATCCTGTTTATTTATCAAAATAATTTCCATTAAAAAGAGAGAAAATATATTGAACGAATATATTCGTCTATTTCTGTTTTTTGACAATCGGAAATACCAAAGAAAGAGAGGAATATACCCAAAACATTGGACACTTTTTTGTATGGATAGCCACTTCCATTTAATTCTAATTCGTTGCTTAATACAATTTTTTTCATTTTTTATCCTCCCGAAATATTGATATTGTTATCTATATTGATATTGTTAAATATTGATATTGTTAAATATTGATATTAATATCTGTTTTTTGACAATCGGAAATACCAAAGAAAGAGAGGAATATACCCAAAACATTGGACACTTTTTTGTATGGATAGCCACTTCCATTTAATTCTAATTCGTTGCTTAATACAATTTTTTTCATTTTTTATCCTCCCGAAATATTGATATTTGGAAACCTGCCAAAAATTAAATTAGTTAACTACGTGATTTCCCTATTCAAAATCTTATCTCGCATTTGATTTCTACAAGTACTTAACTCAAGTTATTTTATTCATAATTCAAAGAAATTTCACTAAACAAAGACGTGAATTTGAGAATTGAAATTAAATTAATAAAAAATAATTAAAAATATTTGTTGCTGTTCACAAAATATTAAAGATGCCAACTTTAGTAGTAAAAAATTTTTCGGAAGATATAAAAGATCAAACATTTTATGGTTTTTTTCGTGTAATTGATGAAATACAACGTTATGAAGTTATACGTGATGAGTCAGGAAATTCTCAAAACCTTGGCTATATAACATTTGAAAATGAAGAATCAGCACAAAATGCTATTCGGTTTTTTAACGGAAAAAATTGTCTTGGGGCACAAAGTTTATATGTTGGTTTTGCAAAAGGACAAGAGAGTTATCGTGGCGGAAATATATTTATTAAAAACTTAGATGATGATATTGATGAAACCCGCTTAAAAGAAGAATTTTCATGTATTGGAGAAATAGAATCTGTAAAAATATTGAAAGATATAAATAGAAAATCCCAAGGTCATGGATTTGTTTGTTTCAAATCAATTGAAAATGCAGCTAGAGCAGTTAGGACTATGAATGGTAAAATTGTTGGATCTAAACCGGTTTATCTAGAATTTGCAAAAAATGGCAACATAAATAATGAGCTTCAAAAAGCTATGGAACTGTTAGAAATCCGCAACAAAAATTGGAGAATGAATATTTTACCACCAAATTCATCAAACAGATATTTTGCTTCAACATCAATGGAACAACCTGAAAGTACAGGTTCTTCAGTTCTTCAAAATAATGAAAAAGAAGAAATATCTAAAACAAATTATAGAATGATGATTCCAGCACCAGATTTAACAAACATAAATTTTGCTTCAACATCAATGGAACACCCTGAAAGTACAGGTTCTTCAGTTCTTCAAAATAATGAAAAAGAAAAAATATCTAAAACAAATCATAGAATGATGATTCTAGCACCAGATTTAACAAACATAAATTTTGCTTCAACATCAATGGAACAACCTGAAAGTACAGGTTCTTCAGTTCTTCAAAATAATGAAAAAGAAAAAATATCTGAAACAAATCATAGAATGATGTTAGAAAAAAGATTATACGGTAAAGTAGTTAATTTTAAACCGATGGAAATCCCCAAAATACGTCGTAGAGTCGAATGTAGGATTCGACTTATTCCAAATAATGAAAAAGAAGAAATATCTAAAACAAATCATAGAATGATGATTCCAGCACCAGATTCAACAAACAGAAATTTTGCTTCAACTTCAATGGAACAGCCTGAAAGTACAGGTTCTTCAGTTCTTCAAAATAATGAAAAAGAAGAAATATCTGAAAACAAATCATTGACTGAAAAAAAAGATAACACAGAAAAGATACAAGATGAATACAGTGATGAAAGAAATATTGCTGGTGTACTAAAATTATTAACGGAAAATGAACAAAAAAAATTACTTCATGAATTACTTTTACCTAAAATCAAACTTTTGTATCCAAATATTGGTGAAGAAATTTTGGAACGTCTTATGGAAATGGAAGAAGTTAATGAGTTAGCAAATATGTTGGAAGACAGTGCATTACTACACGCAAGATGTGAATTATATTTATTTTAAATTTATTTTAAGTTCATATTTTTAATTTTGTTCTAATCTAAAATTAATTTACAAATAAAAGTTTTACTTTGTTTATTTTTATTTTTTTTTTTTTTTAAATATCAAAGCTTAGATAATTAATAGAATTAATAGGTAATCAATAGAATTTCTTATCGGTTTTCTAGATTGTAAATTTTAAATTTGACATGTTTTTTCATATTAAACTTCATTTGGGATTGTATACACATAGCAAATATAAATATGTGTACAAAGAGAATTTAATTTGATTTATATTTTAATGAAAATAGATTAGTTTGAGATTGTGTCATTCGTTCATGAAACAAAACTAACGGTAGAGTAGCGGAAAACAAGCAAATCAATTCACAAAATTGAAAAAAATATTTTTTTACTACCATTTTTCATTCCTTCTTAAATTTATAATTCAATAGCGAAGATCTTAAAAAAAAATTTTTTCACATAATTAAAGTAAATTTAATTTCCTTCAAGGCTATACGCCGATCAGTGCTTTACAAGTTATGAACTGTTTTGTCACCACACTTCCTCTTTTTTGCAATAAATTTTTTTATTTCATTTTTTTTTTAATACACAAATTTTTATTCTACTCATAAAAAAAAAAACCAATTTCATTTAGTACGTAGGTATGCATTTACAATCTGGATTTCTTTTAGTTTTTTTTTTCTAATGATGCAAAAATCGAAACTGAATTTTTGAAAAAAAAACTATCTATTTCTGTTTACTTTTGTTGTTTCACACGAAAAAAAAATTTTTTCGTTGAAAAAAAAAAAATTCATGCAATAAAAGGTGAGGTGCCTATTATGTATTTCGATCGAATTTCATCGAATCGTTCATCGTTATCGTTAGAGTTATTCGATTGTAATCGTTAGGGCCATTATGTATTTCGATGAAAATTTGATCGAAAGTCTTTAAAAATACTGCCATTGTTAAATTCAAATTTACGATGAAAATGACATATGTTTGATTCTTTGACTGTCAAATTCAAATTAATATACGAAAATAAACCAAACAAAAGTGTTATATTTGAAATTTTTAAGTTAGAAGTGTTTAAATAAAAAAGAAATTATAAAATTGTAAGGTTTTATAAATAAAAAGATTTCAGCAGAGTTAGATTTTTCAATTTTTGATAGTGCTGAAAAACGCTATCAAATTGCAGAATAAAAAAACAAGCGAACATTATATTCGAGATTATTCTGGTCCACTGGATTTGGAATTATTTACATTATTAATATGTCCTGTTAAACAACATTACCTTTATGGATTTATTAGAAAAATTAGGGCAAGAATTGAAATAGCAAATAATAGCAAGCCATACACACAAATGCTTGCGCGAAAGTAATCGTGTACATTCGTAATGCGTGCGCGAAAGAACGTTTGTGTATGAGTAAACATATGGAGAAGATTGCGTGCGCGTATTCTGTACTTAAAACTGTACAGTTTTACTACCATACATATGCAAGATTAACCGTGCTCAATCATGTAGGTGTAGAGTTTACGTTTTTTGTTTTTACAGTTAATTTTTCCAATTTGTTTTTTTTATGTATGTCATTTGTGTATTTTGTTTTTGAATGTACAGTTTGACCAAATTTAAAAGAGTATCAAGTATTTACGCATCCATTCTCAAATAATTATATAAATCTTCTGGATTATTTTGTCTTAACTCCTAAAGTAATTTCACGTCACTATAAATTTTTTTTTTTTTAACCACTGTTTTTGCCAAATCTTACGTTTCTTTTTTGAATTTTTAAATTTTATATATTTTAAATAAAATAAAGCAGTAATTACAGGTACTTTACCTGCACTTATGATTAAAATAACCAGAAAACTGTTCGATTTGAATTTGGAGTGTTCAAATTTTACCACGCCCCACTCCAAAATTTTAATTACAATAACAATTTGTATGCATGAACTTAAAGCTTTAAAACGAAAATTATTCGTGCAGGCAATAATGTACAGTATATGGGTAAACAACACGCCACGCAAGATTGCAGGAAAAACTCTCACTTTCGCGTACAAGTTTGCGCGCGAGTAAGAATTTGTGGTGTATGGCCTACTATTAAATAACACTTCGATTCCAAATATAATTAAATTGTCTTGTGTATTAAGATTCTGTGCGGCTTGTACCCAGGAAATGATTTGCACCGTAGGAAATGATTTTCATGCCGGAGTAGCACAGCTAACTTTTTCTGTTGTGCTTATGCAAGTTGTATGTATTTCTGTATTTGCAGCTTATACTAGTCCAAAATGTATCAAATTCCATTACGCACTAGAAGAAAAATGTCAAACAAACATTATTTTTATGATTAAAGTAGAATTACTGAAATAATTTATTTATACTAACTTTCATATTGCAGTTTATTTGTAACTGGCCTTTCATTCCTATTAAAATTTATTTCAATAAAAAATAATTATGAAGAATTAAGTAAAATACCTACCTCCATTTAAACAATTAATGCCTATTATGTATTTCGATAACGATTACGATTTGATCGAACGAAATGTCAAAATGCAAAATTGCCATTATGTATTACGATATCGTTCAGAAATTGTCGACGAAATCGATAAAGTTTATCGATGTAAAATTTTACCACGAAAGAGACATCGAAAGAGAGATTTTGTACAAATTATTTCAATTTTGAATTGAAAGGATAAAATAAAAGAGATACAAATATATTTTATTTATATTGGACATTATATTATTTTATTTATATTGGACACTTGGTGTTTTGTTTTATATTTATGATATTTTTTGAAATAAAAATAAATTTAAAAGTTGAAATGAAAGTAGGTATTTTACTTTATTCTACATAATAATTTTTTATTGAAATAAATTTTAATAGGAATGAAAGGCCTGTTACAAATAGACTGCAATATGAAAAGTTATAGTGTAAATAATGAGGTACCATTATAAATTTTCCAAAGAGGTACCAGGATATCTTGCACTCACAAAACCAATTACCTGATTATGATCACGTATCTAAAAACAAAAACTGTTATAATAATGTAAACTAATTACAATAAAGTATAAACTTATCAGAATTGCATTAATGCTAAAAAATCACTTTCTACTATAACATAAATGTTGTACGTTTTGCTTTCTTGATTTAATTTGAATAAGCTTTCCATCTACTGCTCCAATTATTTCAGTAATTCTGCTCAAAAAATCATAAAAATAATGTTTGCCTGACTTTTTTCTTCTAGTGCGTAATGGAATTTCATCCATTTTGCACATAATTATAAACTGCAAATACATATAAAACTTCTTTAAGAACAAAAAAAAATTAGCTGTGCTAGTCCGACATGGAAATCATTTCCTACGTTGAAAATCATTTGCTTGGTACAAACCGCACAGGATCTTAATACACTAACCAATTTAATTATATTTGGAATCGACGTATTACTTATTGGCTATTTCAATTTTTGCCCTAATTTAATAGTTTTCACAATGTAGATAATAAGTCCTCAATTTCATGTATAATTATATACGTATAATCTTCCAAATCTAGTGGATTAGAATAATCCCGAATATATGTTCGCTTGTTTTTTAATTCTGCAATTTGATATGTTTTTCAGCACTATCAGAAATTGAAAAATTTAACTCTGCTCAAATCATTTTATTTATAAAAACTTATAATATTATAATTATATTTTATTTAAACACTTCAACTTATTTTCAACTTAAAAATTTTAATTATAACATTATTGTTTTGTTTTTTTTTCGTATAATAATTTGAATTTGACAGTTAAAGAATGAAACATATGTCATTTTCATCGTAGATTTGAATTTTACAATGGCAGCATTTTTAAACACTTTCGATCAAATTTTCATCGAAATACATAATGACACTAACGATCACAATCGAATAACTTTAACGATAACGATGAACGATTCGATTAATTTCGATCGAAATACATAATAGGCACCTAAGGTTTTTTATTCCAAAAAATATCATAAATATAAAACAAAACACCAAGTGTCCAAATGTCACTCTTTTATTTTATCCGTTCAATTCAAAATTAAAATAATTTGTACAAAATCTCTCTTTCGATCTCTCTTTCGTGATAAAAATTTACATCGATAAACTTTCGACAATCTCTGAACGATATCGAAATACATAAATGACAATTTTGCATTTTGACATTTCGTTCGATCAAACCGTAATCGTTATCGAAATACATAATAGGCACCTTAATATGCAATAATTTAATAATAAAAAATACATTTCAAATCGTTTGTTTTTCAAAATAATAACATTTTTAATTTATTTGAGATTTGAGAATGATAGATCAGCAAGGCTTAGAAAAACCTTCAAAATAATAAATTTTATTATTTTTATATAATGTATGTATGTACATAATAACAATTTTATTGAAATCAACAGTTTTTTTTTTAAATAAAAACTTTTCACCACACACAAATACAACTTTTAGGAAAAATTGAATTTATACAAATTTTTAAAATGCATGCACAAATGGATATACATTATATTATTATGTACTTGAAATGCATAGTAGTATACTTATAGAATAGCTATATATGTATATATATATCTAGTAAAATATTTCTTTTAATCCTAAGGCACTATAAAAAAGTTAAATTTCTTTTGTTTTTTATTATTTTTTTTATTTTTTGTACACAAAATATAAGAATTTCTATTATGTCCTGAACTGAAATGAAAATGTTTGTCAAGTGTGTGTAAATGGGAACACATTTTTTTTTCGGTAAGTTTTTGTTAAAAAAGTTTTCAAATTTTAACTAAGAAACAACAAAAATAAATTAAGGAAGTTAAAAATAAGAAGAATAATAAAAACGATTTAAATTTTTTCTTTCAGATTTTACACTACTTCTATATTTTTTGATCTTGATAGAAAAAAAATTTCAAGTAGAGTATAATAATGTAAAAATTTAAATAAAATTAGTTTATTTTATTTTTGCGTGTAATACTACGAGTACTACTCATACGCTACTTTTCTACAAAAGGATATAAAGTTGAATTAGAGTTGAGTGAGTGAAAAAGGAAGGAAGGAAATCACTGGTATTTTGGTTGAATGCATTTTTAGTCTATTATTTTATTCAATGAATAAGAAAAATAATAATAATATATTCTAGTAAGCGTAAATAGTATAGAATTTACGCCTAATAGATTGTCTGTTGTGATTTTTGAACTTATAGATTATTAGGTAATATTAAAGATACCCATACTTGGGCAATCAAATATCACAAAAGGGTGGTAAATTTTGGTGAGTTGTAGACAAAATGTGGTTACAATTTTGTGAACAAATTTTATTACAATTTGTGAACAATTTGTGGTTTGGGTATATAAAGAAGTCTCTGTACATTTGGTATTTTCACTGCTAATTATATTTTGCTGTTCTTTCCCTCGCACACATTTCGATGAACAAATATAAGAGCTGTTTTGTTTTTTTTCTTTAATATATTCAAACATCTCAAGATTTGATTGTTGTTAAATATATCGACGTACACTCGAGTGACAGTATCAGTTAAAATATCACAAACATTTACAACAAGCAAGCACGTACACTCGAGTGAAAATATCAATTTATAAACAACAAGCATATAAATCCAACAAAAAAAATAGTTCTTGTGAATTTTGTAATAGGCATATCTTCCAGAAACTATTGCTGTGCCCAAAGAACTCATAATATGCATACTAGTTGTGAATGGCAAGATATTAAATGAAAAAATATAATTCATACCTATCCGCTCCGGAGTAGAAATATCTACAATACAAGAATACAGGACGTATATGGTCTGTTGGGCACTTCAGTAAGTAATTTTAGTATTATTGAATATTTAGGAAAATCTACTTTTTATTATTTTAAATTAAACCATAATTTTTTTATTTTTTTGTTGATAACTCTTAAAATGTAACTAACTATACAGCTTAGGCTAAGGTCTGAATCTTTCTATATTATATTAATGTTTTCTTCAATAATGAATAATTCAATGGATAAAATTTTGTTATACAAACACAAATGTATATAATGTAAACATTATTTTTTGTTAATAAAGAAAAAAAAAGTAAGAATACAAATACAAAAATCAGAATAAAGATAAAAAAAACAAAGAGAATATCTGAATGATTGAAAAGCCTCATTTGGTATAATAATCTAGTATAGTTTTCAATTTTAAATACTTTTCTAGTATAATAACTTGCTATTATTATAATTTTTATTAAAATTGTTTTGTTATTATAATTATACTAGGGGTCCCTGTTGAGTAATTATATTTCAAGTTGAAGTCAAATTTAAAGTTTAAAAAAAAAGCAGTAATTTACATACTTATTTATTTGTTTATACTATTTAGCTCAAACAGTTTACAATTTAGTATTACATTTCATATATTAATTAAAAATACAATTAAATTAACTTGGTATACATTCAGAACTAACAAAATTCAATATACAAAAATAGTAATATACATTTTTTTAATATAAATTAAAAAGTCAAGTTAACAAAATATTCAATTAATTTCATATAATTTTCGTCTTAAAGTATCTTTTAGATACTGAACAATATATACTATTCTTATATTTATTACTAATTATTAACATTCTATTAATAGGTTCATATTTACCATAATTTGTTCTGTGTATAGTGTAATGTAAAGAGATTTGAGTGGCGTAAACGAGTATTTGTGTTAATGATAATTTTATTTAAAGTTGAAGGGGAAATAATACCGCCTTTAATAATTTCGAAAATAAATAAAACATCAGCTAATGATATTCTCGTAGTGGAGTTTAAATGATAGTTTATCATCGAAATAAACTCCTAGGTCCTCAAATTGAATTAACCTTTTCTAAGGTTTCGTTGTTTAGAGTATATCTAAAGCTAAATGGTTGGGTTCGACGTGTGTAACACATGAGTGCACATTTACTAATGTTTAGTAAAAGATTGTTATTAATGCACCAAGTATAAAATTTATCTAGATCATCTTGAAGCATATAAACGTCTTGCATCGATGTTATTTTTTTGAAAATCTTCATATCATCAGCGTAAATTTTTGAAATCGCTATTACAAATTATAGAAGCCACATCATTGATAGCAATAATAAATAACAGTGGTCCTAAATGACTCCCCTGGGGAACTCCAGAATTTGATATGAATGGTGATGAATGGTACTGACATAGACTTCGCACGATATAGCCACCAACCACTCGTGTTTAATAAAAAGTTTTGTGGTTAGTAAGTTTTATTTAGGATACATATAAATACACGTCCCTCATATACTGCTTCGTTTCCGATATATTCCCTATAGTAAGTGGCATTTAGTGGATAAAATTACTAAAAATAAAAAATGTTGTCATTAAAGAGGTATGTATATATATATATACCTACATAATATATAATTTTAATAAAAACTATATTATTACTACAAATAACCAAAATTTAGAAACAGTTACTTAAAAAGATAAAAATGAAGAATTCAAGTTATTTGTTTTGTTTATATTTTTTATTTGAGATGAATTTGTTTTGTTTCTTTGTTTTTATTTGGCATATGTACATAGATTTATTTGCAAGTACATAATATGTAAATTATAATAACTGATTTGTTTGCTTTTGTTTATTATTTTAATAAGATCTCACATATGTGCTAAATGTATTTGCTGAATAATAAAATCATATGAGTACAAAATATTTAACTGTGTGCGCATTTTTGTTTTATATACAATTTATATATTACATATATTAGAAGTTCATTAATGAGTAGGAGAATTGAAATAAAATGAAAAGGTGTCTGCTGCGCAGGTCCCTATATGCTTGTCAATTATAATTATAGATTTGTATTTCATTATTATTCTTTTATTAATTTTATTATTATTATTTTTTATTCTATTATTTTATTGTCACAAAATTAATACCATAATAAAAATCGTTAACACTTTTTCTAATGATAAATAATGAAATTCACATACTTAGGGCGTTTCCGAACCTCTCGCACTTGCACTTGATACTCGCACTAAACCTGTCAAATCGCACTAAATTTAATAAATTTAATTTTGCGATATCTAGTGTACTTGAGACTACACAATAAATTTTGACAATAAATCAAGTGCAATTTGACAGATTTAGTGCGAGTGTCAAGTGCAAGTGGGAGAGGTTCGGAAACGCCTTCAGGCTCACTATCAATTTTTTTGTTTTGTTTTCTTTATTTCGTTTTATAATTAATGTATATCAAATACGTAATAGATAATTAAATTTAGTTTTATTGATCATAGCTTAGGTTTAAGCTGTCTGATCTTATTGTTTTTTTTTTGTATATAATTCAAATAAGTTGATTTTATTAAGAAGACGAAACGAAAAATTATATAAAATTAATAAAAAATTAATATAAAAAAAAAAAAAAATAATATAAATATATAGTATACAAAAATATATACCAAATAATGAATATAGTTTAATAAAAAAGGCCCACATTTCGAAAGGGAAAAGGACCTATAAAGTTCAGGCCTACAGATTTATCTGTAGGATATCAACTGTTAAAATAAATAAATAAATAAAAAAAAACAAATTTGTAAATAAATTAATAATTGCCAAGTTAATTAGTTTTTTTTTTTTTTTTTTTTTTTTTTTAATTATTACATTATAGTGGCCTCGGTAGCCGAGTGGTAAAGCACTCGAGTGTAGTAATGTAACGACCGAAGGAGCACGGGTTCAAACCCCGTGAGAACCGAAAAATTTTTCAAATGGTGAAAATTACTGAAAAATGTAATTTTCTATACAACCACATCGGTTCAAATATAATTTAATAATTAATAAAGATATAATATAACTAATAAAAAAAAAAAAAATAATATAAATATATAATATACAAAATATATACCAAATAATTAATATAGTTTAATTAAAAAGGCCCACATTTCGAAAGGGAAAAGGACCTATAAAGTTGACCTACAGATTTATTTGTAGGATCAACTGTTAAAATAAATAAATAAATATTACATTATAAGTCGTTAATTTTTTTCACACCTAAATCATAATCATTACCATTACATTATTATAATTATCAAATAATTTATTATTCCCTATTGATTTTGATTTATTGAGCTTTGATTTAAAATTTTTACCAAACTGTCAGTCCAAATCAAAAATTTTTGATATTTCATCATTTAACTCCACACACCCCTCTTACATTTTAAATAACAGTTGCGGACTGAAATGATAAATTAAATGATAGTCTGCACCCTACTTAACAAACAACATAATTATATGTAACAAGTAAATTTGTTGCATGCATCCGAAATTGAATTGTAATCCTAGATATATTTATTACTTTTTCAATTTAAATTATTTAATTGCATACAAATGAGGAGCTCGATTCCAAATAAATAGAATTGATACTATTTGCTATACTATAAATTATTGTTATTACCTGTACAGAACACTGTATATATGTTATACAAGAGTGCTCAAATCATATTATTTATTATTATTATATTACAACTATAGACCTAAAAATAAAATATCTACAAAATCAGATCAACCCACTTAAATTAAATCGAATATATTATATTCTATTGTGGCAAGACATTATATTTAAGTATTTGTTAATAAAGTTTGAAATAAAGGTCCTTTCATTAAATTATCAAATTTTTATTTCATGAAATTATTATTTTTTTTTTTTTTTAATATATGTATATACATTACATAGTATACATATACTTGAATTTAATTTTAGTTTTTTTTTTCTTTTTCATATAATAAAAATGTCCTTAACATGCATGTATCCTTTTTATCTTTTATATAAAATATAAACTGAAATATATATATATATATATATATATATATATATATATAATAAAAAGAAAATCTAGTAAATTTACAACAACTACAAAAGAAATTAAAATAAAAACTTAATTTTATTTACGGAAGTTACTCCTTCTGGCAATAAAGAACAAACCAAAAAACATAAAAACAAAATAAAAACAAAAAAAGCAACAATTTAACAATAAAAAAAACAACAATAAAATGAATACTCTTAAAAGAAAGAAACATCCTAAAATCTTTTACTCAAGGACAACAATAAGCAATATGAAAAAAAAAAAACAAAAGTAAAAAAATGAAAATCAAAGAAAATATAAAACAAGAAAAGTTTTCATTTAACAAAAATACTAACACTAACAAAAATCAAGTATAGGAAAACTGACACAAAAAAAAAAAAAAAAAAAAAAAACAAAACCAAAAAAATTACAATAACAAAAACCCAAGTATAAAGAAAATGGCATCTTTAAATGGCATGAAGGAAAATTAGTGTAGCGACACTTGGACATTATTTATTACAATTGTTAGAGACTTGAACTATCTATAAATCTTCGCGCTGTTGCTGCAATTTTTGTGTTTTTTTTTTTGTTTTTGTTATTGTTTTTATTTTGATTTTAGTTTTTCCACTTTAGTGATCTTCTTAAATCCTAAATTTTTTTTTTTGTACTTAGTAATATATTTTAAAGTGTTTATTTGTGTGAGTGTGTGTATGTATATTGTGTTTGTAGTTGTGTCCTGTTTACAAAAATATAATTATTGTATATTATATAATAAAATATAAGGACTAAAAGAATATTGTTGCATACAATAAATATACCTATAAATGTTAATATATTCACAAACATTAATACATACATACACATATAAAGAAGTAGTTTTAGATAGGTTTATGGTTATAAAAGGTACTTAGAAAAAAAATATATATATTTTTTTTATTCATTTTACCTTTTTTTTTTTGTTTTTGAATCTTGTGGTGTTAAAAATTTAGATCTATTGGAATTTTGTAATTTTGAAAATGTTCTTTGTAGAAGCTTTTTTTTTTTGTTTTTATTTTTTATCGGATAGCAGTAAATTATTCAGTGACTGCTTCTTATGGTGGAGAGATTCAGTGGTTCTCGAGTTCAGTGACGCTTCTTACTGGGGAAAGTAGTTTTAAAGACTGTGGGACTTTAACCCACTAAAAAAATACTATCAGTATTGTAACATTAAAACTAGTCTAACAGACTAACCATTAATTTACTATTGGCTCAAAGAATGTTAGACCTATCTAAATCTAATAAAGTGTTGATAGTCATTTTAAGCGATTTATTGTATTTGTTTTTGTAACATTTGTTGTATATAGCTAATCAACTATATTACTGGAAGTAAAATCAAGCAATTGATCCGGTTTAACATCGAAACTTGGGGTTAACATCCTGGGTTTATAATTGCTAAAAATCAGTAACCAGTCGTTGTAAGATCGAACCTGGTTTAAGATCGACTGGTTAATGATGTTAACCCAGTTTCTTTGTTAACCCACATCGATGTTATCCCAGTATCGTTGACATAGCATCGATATAACCAGTCTGTCAGAAATGAAAAAAAATACCAACAGTCTAGCAACACCAATGAACATCAGTAACCAGCCGATGCGTGTTGACATCCTGGGTTAATAAGGGTTAAACATCAGTAGCTAGTCGATGTTAAATCAGTTTCGATCTTAACCCACAACGACTGGTTACTGATGTTTAACCCTTATTAACCCAGGATGTCAACACGCATCGGCTGGTTACTGATGTTCATTGGTGTTGCTAGACTGTTGGTATTTTTTTTCATTTCTGACAGACTGGTTATATCGATGCTATGTCAACGATACTGGGATTATATCGATGTGGGTTAACATAAAAACTGGGTTAACATCATTAACTAGTCGACCCTTATTAACCCCAGGATGTTAACCCCAATTTCGATGTTAACCGTATGATCAATTGCTTGATTTTACCTCCAGTAATATGGGTGATTAACTATATATATATAACAAACAGTAGTGGACACAAACTGAAAGTAATGAAGTTCTCCGGATAGCTTTTCATATAATTATTTATTATTAAATATGATGTCGGTTTGATTTAATTTAAATTTTATTAACACAGCTGGAATAAATTCTAACCGCCAATATTAGAGGCCACTAAAGCTGCTGTGTGTTCTAGATAAAACATTTTATACTATATTGAAATTTATAATAATATATAAAATAAAAACAAAATACAATCCAATGGTTTAACGAGGATGGACTGAATATTTTCTATTAGACAATATGAACCGCGAATGACAATAAGTAAGTATAGAACAATAAAGTTAGACTATGATCCATGATGCTTTGTGAAGTATAATTGTTTTAAGAAATTAAGCCTCGCAACCACATCATATTTTAAGAAATTGATATACAGCGTCGGTATCACATTGAATCGGTAGTGTATCTGTAGATTTATATGCTTGCAAAGGAAGTAGGAAATAAAAATTTGGTTTGTTTCAGAATTGAATTTTGTGTATTCATTAACTTAATATCATCATCATCATCATCATGATCATCAGATTGACTAACATTTAGTTATGTAAGTATTTTGGTTATAAAATCACCACCATCAGGGTGACTAACATTCAGTTCTCATGCATCATCATCAATGTCCTGTAACCCCATCCGTGGGGCATAGTCAGTTCTCATTGGTATTTTAAATTTAGAGAGATTAACACCAAAAATTATTTTTCAAGTTTTAAGGTCCTAAATTATTCTTTATAACATTAAATATTATAAAATTTAATTTTATTTTGTCTTTGAAGTGTGCCGTTAGAATACTGTAGAAAAAAACCTAAAAAATTTCATTATGGAAATTAAAAAAAAAAAAAAATTAATACATTTTTTTCTACTTATTTCTTTTGTCCTTTTTTTTAACATTTTTGAGAATTTTTTTTTTTTGTTTCAATTTGTTTGATTTTACGTTTGGAATACCTAATTAAAAAATTGATTATCATTTTGAAATCCTCATTTACAAAATTACCAAATTCAAAATCTCCAATTGTAAAATTTCCAATATTGTAGAATTCCCGAATTCAAAATCCCCAATTGACAAATTCCCAAATTAAAAACCCCCAATTATGAAATCTTCGAAACATAAAATCCAGAAATGTAACATTTGTTCTGAAAAAAGGATTTGTACCTGATTTTACCGTAAGTAAAACGCAAGACTGTAAGTAAAAAATAAAAAAAAAAACAAATACAGTTTTGAAAGTCGTAGTTGCCTTCTACAAACCCCCCACTACCCATTTATTAAAATATTTCTATCTGGTTTTTGTGGATTTTGGGGATTTGAAATTTATGGATTTTGTAATTGAGACTTTGTAGTGTTGGAGACATTGAATTTGAAAATGTTGATTTCGGGATTTTTCCAAATTTTTGATTTTTTAAATTCTGGAATTTAGAAGCGGTCCTAGACAAATCTGTTAAAATTGTGCAGATGATAATAGGTTTTAAAAATAGCAAAGCAACGAGCGTTTTAATACTATTCTTTCTATGTTAAAGTCCAAAAATAAGAAATTAAAAATATACAGCATATATGTGTAGAATTTAATTTAATTTAATTTATTTATCTTCCCTGCAAGAATTAGGACTGCAGGCAAGAATTAGGACCCTTTTCCTTTCGAATGTGGGCCAACAGTTTGTATATATAATATGTAACTTAAAGCTATAATAGAAAAAATAAGAATTAATTAAAAGTTAGAAATGTTGAAGAAATTAAACAAAAAAAGAAATGAAATTTAAAATAAAAAATGAAAAATAATAGATGTTAAACAAAATCATAAATATAAAATTCATACTATTTAGATTAATTCAATAAAGCAAAAAATAATAAAGTAAAAAAAAAACAAAACTAAAAATAAGCAATTCATAATATAAAGTGATTAGAGATAGACAAAATAATAAATGAAAATACAAAAACTTAGATTAATATTATAAAAAATTAAAAAAATTATAAATACATAGAGTAAAAAAATTAAATGTATCTAGTATATGTGTAGAAGAACATGATTTAATTAGTGTATGTCGACAAAAATATGTCAAATTGAACAAAAGTGTTTAAATGGAATCATCATAGCGAATAGTGCGACACAATAACATAAAACAATAAAACAAAACGAAGCAAAAGGTGGGTGCAATTATTTTAACAGAATAACTATTTTCTATTAGTACGGATGGTATGTAGAATTTTCATGTGGAAGCACTGAATGTTCTAAACACATTGGGATACATTTTGGATCAACTACCTTGAATGGTAGTATTCTGGTTATTCAAGTTGGTGGTCGATTTATCTACCTAAGAGGGTCTAAATCACATCAAACAGACTAAAATTTTCATTGTTCCAAGTTATATAGTACATATATGTTTAATAGTTTAGAGAGAGTTATCAGAAAATGTATTGTTATATAAAAATTGTAATCCTAGCATAGGAATGATCAAATTAATTTTGTTTTTGTTTTTTTTTTTGTTTTTAATTTGTGTACTATAATACACCCATTTAAAGTTTACTATTTTATTCTTGCACTTTTACAATTTATTGCTACTTGTCTACTAAAACTATTACTACAACTATTATTATTACTACTACTACTATTACTATTTTTACTACTGTATGTTGTATAACTACACTTCTTCTATATATATATATATATATATATACTGTAATAGTCATAAAATACTCGTGTGTGTATATAATGTATAAGAAAAATGTCGTGGTAATAATATAATAAGCATAAAGAACAAAAAAAAAAGGATGAAGTTTTAATTGTGTCCTTAACAGATTAACATCGAAAAATAACTGCTTTTCTTATATTCAAGAATTCAATTAGAAAAAAAAAATATAAGAAAATAAAAAAATAAAATTAAGAAATAAATTTACAATGAAAATGAAAATAAATTTAATTATTATATGAGTATAAAATTGTACTGGGGGGGGGATTTTGTCTTTTAAAATGAAAAAGTTAATTTGTATTAACAAAAAAAAAAAAAAAAAAATACAGGGAAAAAATTTTGTTTAAAGGAATTTTTTTAATGAAATCAAAATTAAGAATTTACTTACAACATTTTGGTTTCTAGTTTTTTTATATTTCATTAATTATTTAGAAACAATTTTTTTGATAACAACAAATTTTTATAATGTATGTTTTTTAAAGGCTTTGAACAAACCGAAATAATTACCGGGAAATTCTAGAATTACAAGGCCAGTAGAAACAAAACGAAGCAATCGACAATATAAACATTTGTACATTAGTCATGATCTGTGGGACATATGACGGGGTATTTATTTTTTATTAACTGTCTTTATAATATCGTCTTCTGAATGTTTGAGGTTTGTTCCATATGCCAAATAGTCAATTTGCATGTAGTAGTTGTTTTTGGGGTTTACACTATTACACTTATCCACTCACACTTTTCCAAAACGATTGACGACGCGACGCGCAATTGATAAAAATCATAAATTCCAAAACTATTTGACGATCAGTCATAAATTCCAAAACTGTTGGCAACACATAAATTTTTGCAAACGTCGTATCAATTTGGCATTTGCTTTATAGTAGCTGCTTTGTTTTCTTTTGTCAAATTTAAAAAGTATTTAAAAAGTGGAATTTTATAAATTAAAAAATAAAAATGAATGACGAAGAAATAGATAGGTAAGTAAAATCAAATTAAATTATGTTTGTATGTTTTAAATGAATTATATTTTTATGATTTTAGTGAGAATAATGATGGTGAGATCTGGACGAAAGGTATGCTACCACGCGGAGTAATAGGAGAAAAAAAAAAAAGCAGTTGCTAACAATTATTATTATGTAGAGTGATGCATGTATTCATACAGAATAGAAATAAATTATTTGAATAACGGCACTAAAACATTTTTTTTATTTCAGAATAATTCAAGAATTTTATAATCCCGGCCATTTTCGAATCCAAGATGTGGGTAGTTAATACAGTGTCATTGACCGTTACACTAAGTATGTGTGAATTCAAAGTTTAATATTATATTTCTCTAATTAAATTATTCCAAATTAACTATAATTTAAATTCAAGAAGACAATAGATGATGTCTTACTCAACAATAAAGCAGACATGTTAAATTTTCAAAATGTGCCTTTTTCCAGAGTCCGAAGTTGTATGCAATATACATTAAGTTATTAAATCCAGAAAACTACAGATATAAGTTAAAAAAAAAGTACGCATTAAATAACTGCTACTTTCCGAAAGCATGGAAAGTGGCAAAAGTAATAATGCTAAAAAAACCGGGCAAAGATCCTACTAAGCCCAACAGTTATAGACCCATAAGTTTGCTACCAAACATTAGTAAACTGTATGAAACTATAATTAACGATAAAGTGATACAATTTGTGAACGATAAAGAATTACTACCTGAAAACCAATTTGGCTTCAGGTATAAGCATAGTACAGTTCATGCTATCAACAAACTAACTTCGGATGTTTGTTGGTACATAAATAAAAAAGATTGTGTTGGGGCTTGTCTTATCGACCTTGAAAAAGCTTTCAATAGTGTTTGGGTAGATGGCCTGATCTATAAATTAATAGAATTAAAATTCCCCATTATATTAATCAGGTTAATATTAGACATGATTACAGAAAATAAATTTTTAATTTCTAACGAATCAAATACCGAGAAAATATTCAAAATTAATAGTGGTTTGCAACAAGGAACAGTAAATTCTCCAATACTATTTTCCCTTTACACAATGGATCTCTTAAATATGCTAAATAGCATCAAGGGCGATAACTATGCAATTGCTTTTGCTGACGATCTTATAGTATATTCAGCCGCAAACAACATAAAAGAATAAAAGGTACAAAAGAATGTTCAAAAACAATTTAACTTTACCGCAGATTTCTGTAAGGTCTGGT
The DNA here is from genome assembly GCA_963942445.1 of Argyra leucocephala. Lineage (NCBI taxonomy): Eukaryota > Metazoa > Arthropoda > Insecta > Diptera > Dolichopodidae > Argyra > Argyra leucocephala. The sequence continues at coordinate 14,519,495 of OZ012679.1, read as the reverse complement.
TACTAAAAATGAACATAGATAAATGCGAAACGATACTATTCCGTGATACTGTAGATAAAGTTAACAATAACATAAAAACGCATTGGAAGGAATTCGAAATTAAATCTTCATCTCATATAAAAATTAATAAAAGTAAGGTAGTTAAATATTTGGGTGTATATTTGCATCAAAATCTTAATTTTACCTCCCATGTCCAAAAAACATTAGAAAAAGGAACAAAAGCTTTCATGGCATGTCACAAATTGTTTTACAACAAAACGCTTAATGAAAGAGTAAAAATTTTAGCCTACCAGTGCTTAATCAGACCAACAATTTCATATGCGGGACCTATTTGGTTCAACATTAGCGCAAGCCAAATGGAGAAAATTAGGAAATTTGAACGTAAATGTATAAGAGCCTGCGTAAACCTACATAGGAAAGCAGAAACGGATTACAAGCATTTTTATTCCAATAAATGCTTGTACCGCAAAGCAAATATAATAAGATTCGATAATTTTTTAATAAAAATTATTCGCAATCATTTTGAAAGATCTCTAAACACAAATGAAAATGGTTTAATATCCAAAATATATTACCATAATGAAGAGTATATTAAAAACAGTTTAAAATCGGGGTTTATTGCTCCAGAACATTTTATCTACCTAGATTCCAAAGGGTTTATTCAAAATCACGGTCATGTCCCTCTATTATATCACTATAATAGAAGGGCTACATGCAAGTGTATAGAATATAACCCTAACAGTATTGAGGCTACTTTGCTTAAGTATGATATGTTTATTCCTGAAAAGGATAAACGATTAAAAAAATAATTTTTGGTGGCTAAATAATTCGTAATGTAATTAAAACCAGATACGGTTAGTAACTCTAGATTAAGTTAGATTAGGTTTAGATTTAGATTAAGTTAGTTAAGCTTAGATTAGAGTTAATTAATTTAGGATTAGAGTAGGTGTAAATTAGATTTTAAATAGTATAAGTTTTTTAAAAAAAAAATAACAATAAATACATTTTGGTTTTGTTATATTTTTCCAAAATTTAGCGAATAAAAAATAAAATGAATGTTCAACTCAAAATATCATAACAGAGTAGTAATAGTAATTTCATCCGACCAAAACTAAATAAATAAAATATAGTTTTATAGATAGATATTTAGTTAAGTAGTTAAGAATCAATATTAGTTTTGTAAAACTTTTTTGCTAATTGTAATACATATAAAACGAAATAAAATAAAAAAAAAAGTTATTAAAAAAAAAAAAAAGTTATAAAAAAAGTATGCTCTATAGTAAAAGCTTATAAAATTTCTTAATTGTTTTTGATAATCAGATTTGTTTTTAGTGATATGTTTAGATTTATGGAATAAAAGTCGAGTTTCCTTTCACTAATCATTTGTATTTATTTTGCAAATATCGATATTTCGGAAGCAACTTACTTCCTTCATCAGTGCTTTGCGACTAATTAATGTTTACACTAATCCTTACATATATTTATATAATTTGAACCCTCAATAATATGCTCATTTTGTTAACAATAGTAATTCCTTAATAGTGCTACCTAATCTATAGTGTTTTATTTATTAAATTTTTTTTTTTTTTTTGTATAATTATTATTTATTGCATTTAAACTAGTCTTACGCAATAACCCTTATTCTAGTATTTATGATCTTAATTCTACCTGAACCTGATTTTTAATTTTAAAGTAATCTAAATAATGGCGAGAATCCACTACCTACATCATTATTAAGTCTGTTGTTAACAGGTTCTCAAAATCGCAAGAGGTTACGAATGTGAAAAGGATAGAAAAAGGAAAATTTTAATCAAGAAACTAAACAAGCTAAAAGGAATCAACGATACCCAGAACAAAACACAAACACCAAAATTTAAAATAATACCTAACTTTGTAGTGAATCAATCTAAGGCAGTCTTCTCTGTAGAAGAAATGCACCTTTTAAATAAAGGTTTAAACTACGCTTTAAAAAGTAGAGTTCCCCGGGAAGAGATAATTGTGGACATTGAATCAAATATAAAATATTTGAATGAAGAATGCAAAAATGACATTAGGGGAGAAATTAAAAAGATCATCAAAAGTGAATGTCAAACAACAGATAGGAAAACTTGTAAAGAACAACAAATATTGAAATCTCTAAAAGAAAAACCAGTTCATTACTTAAAAGCAGACAAAGGAAACAAAATAGTCATTAAGGATAAAGAGGAGTATGAAAATCTGGTAGAAGAAAAACTTAAATCCGGGAACTTTTTCGAACTTAGAAAGAATCCCTTGCCAGATTCAGTAAGAAGAGTAGAAAAAATTCTAAAAGAATGTAAGGGTAGCATAGAAAAGATAACAAACTTAAGAATGCCGAACCCTTCATTGCCTAGAATTAGATGCCAACCAAAAATTCACAAAGATGGAAATGAAATGAGGGAAATAATTGCAGATTCCAACTCACCAACATACAACATAGCAAAATGGTTAGTAGCAGAGTTCAAAAACCTAGGAAGAGAAATGAGCACAAGAGCTATAAAAAATACAGCTGAACTGATCGAAGCAATAAAGGATACCGAAATAGGGGAAAGTGAAGAGCTAGTATCATTTGATGTCAAATCACTTTTCCCTAGCATACCAGTTAAAGAAGCCATTATAAAACTAGAGGAATGGCTCAACAAAATGGATGATTCGAGGGAATGGAAACAAAAAACCAAATGCTACATAAAATTGGCAGCCCTTTGTATGAATGAAAACTATTTCATGTTTAGAGGGAAGTATTACAAAACCACAAAAGGCACAGCTATGGGAAATCCACTATCCCCTATATTGAGCGAAATCTTCATGAATTTTATAGAAGAAAGGATAGTAGAAGAAGGAATTATGCCCAGGATCTGGATGCGATATTTAGATGATATTATCGCAGTAGGGGAAAAAACCAAAATGGAAAGTTTACTTGTTAAACTCAATAACATCCATAACAACATAACTTTCACAATGGAAAATGAAAAAAAATGGCGAAATTCCGTTCCTAGATATCAAATTAATTAGAAGGGAAGGAAAAATAAATTTTGATATCTATAGGAAAATTACGACAACTAAAAGAACTATCACTTCCGATTCAAACCACCCCGATGGACAAAAGATGGCAGCATATCATACAATGATTAACAGACTACTGACCACACCTTTATCAGAAGAAAACTTCAAAAAGGAAAAATTATATATTGAGGACACAGCAGAAGTAAATGGATTTATGAAAGAAAATGTTGAGAAAATAATAAAGAAGAAGATCCATAGAACTGAAATGGAAAATCTCTCAACTTTATTCGAACAAAACAAAAATATGGAGAAGCCAAAACGAATCTGTGTAGCACATTCCGCATACACAAAAAAATTTAGCAATATATTTAAGAAATACAACTTAAATGTAGTCACTACTAGCAGAAATCTCAAATTATGTAATCTGTTAGGATCTGCTAAAGATAAGAAAAGCATAGAAGAAGTAAGTGGTATATACAAAATATCATGCCAATATTGCACAAAAACTTACATAGGACAATCCAAGAGGTTAATTACAGTTAGATTCCAGGAACATATGAGGGAAGCACAATTGGCGAGGAAAAGAAACTACACGAATTTTAGGTCAGCTGTAGCGCAACATATAGTTGAAGAAGAACATCATATAAATAAGAATAGTTTAAAATTAATAAAAGAGGTAAACAAAAATAATAAACTAGATATGTATGAAAGCCTGGCAATATCTAGAGAACCTGTTAACAACAGACTTAATAATGATGTAGGTAGTGGATTCTCGCCATTATTTAGATTACTTTAAAATTAAAAATCAGGTTCAGGTAGAATTAAGATCATAAATACTAGAATAAGGGTTATTGCGTAAGACTAGTTTAAATGCAATAAATAATAAATATACAAAAACAAAAAAAAAAAAAAAAATTTAATAAATAAAACACTATAGATTAGGTAGCACTATTAAGGAATTACTATTGTTAACAAAATGAGCATATTATTGAGGGTTCAAATTATATAAATATATGTAAGGATTAGTGTAAACATTAATTAGTCGCAAAGCACTGATGAAGGAAGTAAGTTGCTTCCGAAATATCGATATTTGCAAAATAAATACAAATGATTAGTGAAAGGAAACTCGACTTTTATTCCATAAATTATAAAATTTCATTATTTTCAGCACGGAATTCGAAACCGGAAATATCTTCTTAGTAATCAAATTATACCGAATTACTCTACCATATGATTTGGTATTTTAAGTTATTATTCTAAAACAGTGTTTATAATCCACATTAATTGATCTTAACATGCAAATATCTTGTATTATTTCAATTTTAAAACGTTTGATCCAACGATCACACTCTTTAACAGTTAAAAAAGATAATAATAAAAAATTAATAATAATATTTACATAAATTTATTAATACATTTTTCTTTTATTCATATAATAATTCTCAATTTCTTATTAATAAAATTTTTGTTAATAAAATTTATTTTCAAATTAAAAAAAAATACCAAAACAATAACATTTTAGTTATTTTCATAATACAGAAATTACCAAAAATTCACAACAAGAGACTAATTTTCTAAAACAAAACTGATATAATAAAATTTAAGAGTTTGTGCTACTTAGATCTACTTTGGAAAATTACAAAATGTAAAAAAAGGAGACCAAAAATTATTTGAACTACGATTTGATTCGATTCTCATTTTATTTCAATTACAACAACAACAACACAATAATTTTTTGTTTTTGTTTTTAATTTGGTACTTACCTTCATCTGGTCCTTAAGTATCATCCATATTAAAATATGCTAATTCAAAACTAAACGATTAAGTAATCATAACAATTATTATTATTATTATTATAATAATAGTAATTGTTACAGTTAAAATCCGAAAACCGTGTTGAAAATATTATGGATTCGTTTTATTGAATTTCGAATTTTACGTCTACTATTACGTCAATATTCTGTGCTTTAAATCCAATGAAAACGACAGGACATTGTCAGTTTAGATTGTCGACATAGAATATTTTTCATAGCACCAAGTCCAACGAATGACATTTAACAAAATGACATTTTTATTTTCGGACAACACTTCAAAAACAATAAGAAAAACATTTTTAATTTACAAAAAACGGTCAAAATGAAATTTACAGTGTAAAAACGACAAATTTTGAATTTTTATCAAATTTTGGTCTCCGGTTTGGTCATCTTGTACTATTTACTATGATACCATTTAAATAAATTTGTTCAAAACATATTTATTTATTTATTTTAACAGTTGTTCCTACACATAAATCTGTAGGTCAACTTTATAGGTCCTTTTCCCTTTCGAAATGTGGGCCTTTTTATCAAATTATATTAATTATTTGGTATATATTTCTGTATATTATATATATATATAGTTATATTATTTTTTATTAATTATATATTATATCTTTATTAATTATTATATTATATTTGAACCGATTTGGTTGTATTGAAAATTACATTTTTCAGTAATTTTCACCATTTGAAAATTTTTTTTCGGTTCTCACGGGGTTTGAACCCGTGCTCCTTCGATCGTTACATTACTACACTCGAGTACTTTACCACTCGGCTAACGAGGCCACTTCAAAACATAATTTGACATATTTTGTCAATATGCAATTTCGTATCGTTTGCATTGGATTTCAGGGTTTAAAATACAAAACTATAAGTGGTTATCCCAGAACTAATAATTTTATTTGATTGCTAATTTTTTTATTTGCTTTTAAATTGCTAAAGACATAACTGAGTCTTGGACTAATAATCCACATTGTTTTATTTTGTTTGTTTTGTTTTGGTATATTGTTACGTTAAACTCTTACGTAATAGGTTATGTAAGGCATATGAGATAAGTATTTACATGTAACAGACAATAAGTCAAATATAACAAGCAATATAAGCCTTACACGTATACTGGCAATATAAGCCATATTAGATACGTATTAGGTAATATAAATTTTTGTAATAAATGTAATTAAAATTAAATAAATATTAAAATTCTGATGGTTTGATGATGATCAGAAGACTGATGGTGTAATAACCGAAATTGATTGAGATATTTAATAATATTTGTGAAACATACCTAGAGTTTTAATAATGTTTCACCTAGACCCACTTAAACATTTAAAAAAATTTATAATTACATAACATTTTACATTGAAATTTTGGTCGATTTTTATAAATCACAGATGTACTATTGACATCTTTTAATAAGTTATAAAATCAATTAAAATGAAAATAAGAGTTGTATAGGTAGTCTAACACTATAAATACCTACTGATGAGCTCTAATAGTGTTATGATGAACGAAACAATTTCCTAAAAATATTTTGTTCGTCAACACAAATAATAATAATAATAATAATATTTATAGATACAATGGTGACATAAAATGTCTATGTATCAGTATTAATTAATAAATCGAGCTTGTTCTTATAATTAAAAGTAAAATAAAATTGAAATTTTAATATTTCACACTTAAAAAAAATTTGTAATTACATAAATTTATTTTATATATTGAATTACTGTATAAGTGTATACAATCAACTAATTTTAATTTGAAAAAATTATATCTATTGTAGATTATCTTAGCCTTCATAATACTATAGTTATGTGAAAAAGTCTATTCTCACGCAATAAGGTCCTAATTTATTATATTAATCCCTGTTATTAACTTTTACATGTATTTTGTTTAAATTAACACATTCATAAAAATTTTAATAAATTTAATTCTCTATTGTCTAGTCACTGACTTAAATTATACAATTTCGAAATGCTGCAAAAATAAACCGTAACCGTTTTTAAATCAAGAACTTAAAATTAATTGTTTATTTTTATATGTAGTTAAAACACTAGGTGGAGACATTTCATACCGATTGGTACGTTTGGGTAGGGTGGGAAAGGAGGAAGATAAAATAGAAGCGGGACAATTACGAACGAATGTGTTAATGTTCATCTTGAATATATGTACGTCAGATCGGGTATTTTCTCTTCTTCTTCAACTTTGGAAATCTTTTATTTTATTTTAGTAATCACACCTTTTTTTTACCCGATAATAATTTTCAATTTTGTTGTTTGGCTTTTTCTATATTTTTTTTTTCCAAATAAAAGAAAATCATCAAATTAATGGGTTTTTATTTCCGGAAAAAGCGACGAAGTAAAGAACTGTAACAAAATTAATGCACTAAACTCTTATCGTTTTGTCAACATTAAATCTAGTCTTTTAGACTAACCATTAATATAGTTTTAGTTCCAACTTTAGTCCTCTGCTTCAGATATATTTGATCAATATGAAAATACTATTGAAAATTATTGATAGACTAACCATTTACTACAATTTTGGATCTATTATACTTCAGATGTCTTTGATCAATCATAATCGTATTAAGCATTATTGACAGATAAAAAAATTGAGTTCAACACAATTCGAATGATTACGTTCGTTTAAGTCGTCTAATAAATTTTATTTGTAATTTTCAATACTAATTTGTAATACTTTATTATTAATTTTTTTTCTTTACTATTTTTAGAATGATTAGCTTTTAATTTAATTAAAAATAAATTATTGTAACTTGCTTGAATTAAGCTCGTAAATAAATAAATTTAATTTAATTGTAATTTAATTGTGTTTTAATTAATATATGAAATATAATACTAAATTGTAAACTGTTTGAGCTAAATAGTATAAATGAATAAATAAAATTTTGAATGTCAGAAATGAATGTTAGAAAAAGCCTTGATAAACGACTTTTGTAACATACAGTCACTTTTGTTTTATTTTGTCTATTAAGATACATCTTTAATAGCTTAGTACATTCGTTTTTTAATTGTAATTATTTTTTCACTTCAATTAGATACCCCATTCAAACCATAGTTGATCTATATAATGTGTGGTAAATCGGGTTTTTTTTTGTTGCAGTTACAATTAAAAATTCGGCGTAATACAACGTAAGCTAACGATGTATGGTAATTATAGAAGCAATATCAAGCATGAAAAATGTTTATAGCAATAACAGAATCAAGACAAATTCAACACCAACGCTAGCATAAAAAGCTATATTAAAGGCCGAACCAAGTTAAACGCTCCCGTTTTCCATGTCAAGACTTCGTGATAGTACAAACTAATTAACTAGTAACGTAAATGTACCTATCACCGCCCTAGTACATTATGCCGCCCAAGCCTTTTTTTTGTAAATACAATACTTCCACGCTTGATATTCCAAATTTATTTTTGAAATAAAAAAAGAATATTATTTCCTCGTTGTAATGCAAAATAATGCACATTTGTATTCATATTAATAAATAAGTTATTAATAGAAAACTAAACTAGGTAGACATTTTAGTGAAAATATTAGTTCAAATGTTTAAAATTTGTTTTATTTTGTTAAGCCAATAATAATTGCCCATATGATGTTCACTTATTTATTGTATTCAAATAATTGTAAAAGACATATGTATAATTAAATAGTTTCTAATACATAATTCAGATTGTAAATAAAAAATATTTAAAATTGCTAATTAATTTGTTTTGAGCGGGAATTAGGGATACGTAAATTTATGTTGTACGTATTTACGATCGACCGGGCGGAATTAGGAAATTGATATATCGAAATAATTAATTAAGTTATTCACCTATTTTTGATTATATAAGGATGCAACTGGACGATTTTAAATTGAAATTGAACAAACTAAGCTGGACCTAATTACGACTTATAAATTTAATTTCGCATATGTGTTTTTTGTTACAACTAAATTTTGAGTTTTCATAAAAATTTGTATGAAAAAGTGGGTCGGTAATACGTTCAATATGTCCTAATTCCGAACTAAATATGCAGGTGTAAGCTATTTTCACTAAATTCATACCAAGTCTATATTTAAAGAAAAAATTATATTTTAGTTGTTGAAAATAAGCAAATATTTTCCTTTTATTAGTAGACGAAATGCGCGTATCTGTATATGATAAGCATATTTAGTAAAATTAAAAGGAAAATATTCGACTATTTTTAACAATTAGATAAATTATACTCTAACGCTAACCCTAAAGAATAAGTTTTTCCAAAACTATGTTTTATTTATATTATACTTTGTATAATTTAAAAAATCTCTGGAATTATCTTGCCTTGTCACCAAAGTTTTATTAAGGCGTTCATTATAAATTATCAAAATAATTTCTTTGTACACATTTCACAATAAGTTAAATAGAAGAGTGAAAGCCATGACCATGTCTGGCATATTTTGGAGATGGCCTGTAAAAGAAGATATTCTAATATATTCAAACAGTGACATAGTCTGCAAAATTGAGCCTCCAGTTTTAATGAACAGCAGAGGACAATATAATGTACCTGAAATCATACAAATAAAAAATGCTAAAACTAAGAAGTAGTAAATGTAATTTTTACTTTGTATGTATATGAAATATTTTGTATTTTTATTTATTTATTTCAAATGTCCATTGTTATAATATTTAAGTTAATTATGTTATATCATTGATTAATAATACTATAATAGTATTATTAATCAATGGTTATATTAAATTATTTTTTTTTTAAATAAATGTATATTTTTATGTGTAAATAATTTTACTTACATTATAAATATTTTTTTTTTTTTAAATTACTTAAGTAGAGCAATATTGATTTTTTTATTATAATAAATATTTTTTATGATTTAACTAAGTACTGGTTAATTATTTAAAAAATTAATTATTAATTTTACTATTAATAATTATTTTAAATAGCTTTTTTGAATAAAATCGTAAATAGGTACTGCGAATCGCAAATAGGTTCAAAAAACGGAATTGAGTTTATATAAGGGCGGAATTAGCTCAGATTGAAATTGTTGAGCGGAAATACGTACAATCAAATTTTTTTTAGCAGTTATGATATTTTATTATTTATTTAGAAAAAATTAAATTATAATTAGATGAAATATTTTTTTTTTTAATTAAAAAACTAAAAAATTTGAAAAACGAAAATTAAAAAAAGCTTATATTTTGCTTATTTTGTCAACTTAAACTAATTTTTCCTTAAGGGGGCGGAAATTGGTACATTTACGTTATGTCTTGTAATGATATATTGACATTTTCATTATTACATTTTCCTCTTTAACAACAAAATATATGTTTTCGAACTTTAACTGTAACATTACACTTATATACAAATAGAATAGTGTAGGTATTTTAAACTTTTACAATTTAAAATGGCACTGTTAAATTTTATAACCACTTTGGTTGCAAAAAAAAAATTATTATTTATATTTTTTTTTTTTTGCCGATTTTATTTTCACCACAAAATTGCTTCAGTAAAATCCAAATTTTTATTGGAATACCCAGAGATTTTATTTTTTGAAAACTAGAAAAATAAAATTGAAAAATAAAACAAACAAAAAAAAATCAACATCATAAAAATAATTTCTAGATATTTGCATTGAAAAAAAATACAAATACGCGTACTTGGGTCTTATATTTTTGGATATGTAAATAATCATCTCAAAAGAACATGCAAAATATTACCAATTGGTTGCACCAAAAAGTTATAACAAAACAATAAAAACTAAAAAAAAATTTAAAATGAGGAAAAAATTAAATCGCAATTCAAATTGCCAATAATAGTATTAAATAAGTAAATTATATATTTTTATTCTTTATCAAAAAAATTCAAAATGGGGTTATACTGGGTGGTCCAACGCATGCGCCATTTGACAATATTTAAAAAAAAAATAGTCTAAACCTATAATTAACCTATAATCTAATTAACCTATAGTCTAAACCTATAATAATAGTCTAAATCTATAATACTTATATTGCAGCAACATCGGATAGAGGACTGTATGCTTTAGGTAGAACTCATTTTTGCTTCTTTGCAAAGTGGTTGATAAATGATAAGAAATAGAACTCACTTTCCTTGCCTTAGCCTCTACCTGGAAGTTGTGAAGAAAATTCTAAGCTGATCTCGGTTTTCTGACATTCTTATTACATATGCTGGGTCCACCTTGGTCTTTGCCTTTTGATAAATTTTATTATATTATAACCATTCGTCAGCTCATATAGTTCGTCATGATATCTTCTTCCTATATTGGCCATCATCTAATCTAATAGCACCATTTATGGGAGATTTGTGGGATTATGTTTCTTTCGAATCTTTTTATAATATTCTCGTCATTCAGTGTTAATGTTCAAACTTCATATCCGTATGTGACTACCGGGTGAATCAATGTTTTGTATATTTTGTATTTTGTTTTCCTAGATAGAAGTTTGGATCTCACTTCTTGTATGCGGCTTTTCATATTTGTCACCTTAATTTCATTTTTATATTGTCAGGCTGTCTTCTTACTTCACTTCTGGACATAACTTAGATATTGGTGTTAATATTTGTCGAAATTTGAAACACATTTGTTAAAATTTGGGTGATCTGGTCTCCGCCAAAGCTCTTATTTGGTCTTAAATTCATATTTCAAAAACTATTGGGCTAATTTGATTTAAATTTGGTACATATTTCGGTTTCTGATGACAACATTTTCTTTATTTAAATACTATTTACTTATGGTAATACCAAGGACAGTAAATATATATATATATCATATATTTATATATATATATATATATATATTACTGTCTTTGATAATATTCAACGATATTTAATTGAAAGTAATAAAACTACGCGATTTAATATAAAAATTTTAATTTTTGAGCTTTTCGTACCATTTTTTTTTGTAAACAACGGGACTCTACTTACTTCAATATTACGCAAAAAAAAACCATTTTAGTTGTTGTTTTAAGTTTAGCTTTTTGATTTTTAGATCATCTCAAATAGAGCATTTAAAATTGCTTTAAAAAATATATATATACATCCTTAATTTTTATATTGCAATATTAACCATAAAAAGGATATAAAACAGAAAAGGATTTACAAATTGCATTCTGATTATTTTATATATATATATATATATATATATATACATATATATACATAAATATGTATATTCGATTTTGTTAATTTTCCTCATACTTATAATATTGTTCCTCTATATATTGATATTGATGTTGATAAAGATGATGATGATGATTATTATCATCAAATGGTGGTGTTGGTGAGTTTTCATTTTAACAATGTTTACTTTCTTGATTCAATATTTGATTGCAATTATTGCAATATTTTACCATATTCAAAAACTGAAAAAAAAAAAAAAAAAAATAAAAACAAAAAAAAAAATATTTTTAATATAATCTGGAATTTTTAGTTCAACAAAATTTGGATTTTATTAAATGTGGGAGTGTTGGGGACGAAAATAAATTAATTTTTTTCTTTCGTTTTGTTGTTGTTGTTGTTTTATTTGTTTGTTTACTTTTATTACCATTTAGGAGTTAAATTTAATAACCTAAGGGATATTGATTGATGGTTTCTGATGTGTATATTTTATGTGTGTAAACACATACAACACAAAATGTGTGTTTATTGAAAATGTAAACGTTGCAGGATATTTTCCTACAAATTTTAAATAGTCAGTATTTATGTTTCTTGTTCTATTAAAAAAAAAAAAAAAAAAAAAATCAGAAAAAACTCAAAACAAAACAAAATTGTATGCTGATGTGATGGAATGGAATTTACTTAGTTTAAAAGATTATTAAAAATATTAATAATATTTTTTCATATATGGAAGAAAATTAATATAGAGAGTATTTTTCCATCAAAGACGATTATAGTTATCATTTATGGTATTCAGCATACTTTTTGGTGAATTAGAGAAGGGACGATACACTTCTTGAAATATTATTTGTAGATTTACACTTTTGTCTTTGGTACCATTGACTTTACTTAGTCAAAAATTTTTTTATATAAAGACCCTTCTCTCTCCTTAAAGCCACCTACAGTTTCATTAAAAGAATAAAAATAGACAATTCAATTAAAGTTTAAATACAAATTTGCCTACATTATTGGATATTTTTAAAAATACTTAATATATATATTTTTTTTTGTTTACCTTATCTTCTTCAATATCCATAAATATTCATACATACAAAAGGATACTATCCTTAAATTATATCATGCAATTGACATATACCATCACAAATCATTTGACAAAAAATAAATATGTTAAACTCAAAAATTAGCAAAAAAAAAAAAAAACAACAACAAAAATAATAAAATATTAAATCACAATGGTTGCTTCTTTGATTCACATATAATAATGTAGCTTCGATCTACAAAACAGGATCAAATTCAAAAGTTATGAAAATATTTTTATAAAAAATATTACACTTACAAACTCCTATACATACAAATATCAGTTTTTGTAATTTTTTTTTTGTATTACATAAATTTTGAAAATATTTATACAGGGTGTTTTAATTACAAAAAATGAATATTTGAAAGATTTTAAATTATTACTGATACAGTTAAGAGTATATGTAGTATATAGTGGTTAGAGCGATGATCTGATGTTTTCTTTGAAATTTTTAATTAAACTGAACGAAGCTGAAGGTAAAGCTTTATATTTAAGTACCCGAGCAACCAAGCTATAAAAAATTCTTCAACGATATTGAGATACCTACGTGAAGCTAGTTATGAAAAATAATTACGATTGTGCTAAAGATCGATATCGAATTTAGTTCCTGTAGTTAAAGAAAACGATATATAACTGTATAAAGTTATCTGAGGGTATTCTTTATATAGATTTACAAATTTCAATTTCAATGTGTTATAATCGTGAATGCTTTATTTAATATGAATTAATTTATTTTTCATATAATTAATACCTCAAATAAACTTACTTGATTTTGGAGGGATTGTGACTCAAACCATCGACCTTACAATTACTAGTTCTGCTTACATTGACCTAGCTAGACTATAGGACTTGTAAAACTTCTATCACATAATTACATATTTTAAATTACTAACTTTTTAACAATAGCGTTATTAATCGTTGCTCTTCCAATATTTATCGTTAAAGACATTTAAAACAAAAATCGTTGAATATCTTTATCTCGATATAGCTATATTGATAGTTATATAGCTACATATAGCGTTTTTAATCGTTGCTCTTCCAATATTGATCGTTAAAGACATTTAAAACAAAAATCGTTGAATATATTTATCTCGATATAGCTATATTGATAGTTATATAGCTACATATAGCGTTATTAATCGTTGATTTTCTAATATTTATCGTTAAAGACATTTAAAACAAAAATCGTTGAATATCTTTATCTCAATTTTGCTATATTGATAGTTATATAGCTACATATAGCGTTGTTAATCGTTGCTTTTCTAATTTGAACGTTAAAGACATTTAAAACAAAAATCGTTGAATACCTTTATCTCGATATAGCTATATTGATAGTTATATAGCGTTATTGATCGTTGTTCTTCCAATATTTATCGTTAAAGACATTTAAAACAAAAATCGTTGAATATCTTTATCTCGATATAGCTATATTGATAGTTATATAGCTACATATAGCGGTATTAATCGTTGCTCTTCCAATATTGATCGTTAAAGACATAAAACACAAATCGTTGAATATCTTTATCTCGATATAGCTATATTGATAGTTATATAGCTACATATAGCGGTATTAATCGTTGCTCTTCTAATATTGATCGTTAAAGACATTTAAAACAAAAATCGTTGAATATCTTTATCTCGATATAGCTATATTGATAGTTATATAGCTACATATAGCGTTATTAATCGTTGCTCTTCTAATATTGATGGTTAAAGACATTTAAAACAAAAATTGTTGAATACATTTATCTCGATATAACTATATTGATAGTTATATAGCTACATATAGCGGTATTAATCGTTGCTCTTCTAATATTGATCGTTAAAGACATTTAAAACAAAAATCGTTGAATATCTTTATCTCGATATAGCTATATTGATAGTTATATAGCTACATATAGCGTTATTAATCGTTGCTCTTCTAATATTGATGGTTAAAGACATTTAAAACAAAAATTGTTGAATACATTTATCTCGATATAACTATATTGATAGTTATATAGCTACATATAGCGGTATTAATCGTTGCTCTTCCAATATTGATCGTTAAAGACATAAAACACAAATCGTTGAATATCTTTATCTCAATTTTGCTATATTGATAGTTATATAGCTACATATAGCGGTATTAATCGTTGCTCTTCTAATATTGATCGTTAAAGACATTTAAAACAAAAATCGTTGAATATCTTTATCTCGATATAGCTATATTGATAGTTATATAGCTACATATAGCGTTATTAATCGTTGCTCTTCTAATATTGATGGTTAAAGACATTTAAAACAAAAATTGTTGAATACATTTATCTCGATATAACTATATTGATAGTTATATAGCTACATATAGCGGTATTAATCGTTGCTCTTCTAATATTGATCGTTAAAGACATTTAAAACAAAAATCGTTGAATATCTTTATCTCGATATAGCTATATTGATAGTTATATAGCTACATATAGCGGTATTAATCGTTGCTCTTCCAATATTGATCGTTAAAGACATAAAACACAAATCGTTGAATATCTTTATCTCGATATAGCTATATTGATAGTTATATAGCTACATATAGCGGTATTAATCGTTGCTCTTCTAATATTGATCGTTAAAGACATTTAAAACAAAAATCGTTGAATATCTTTATCTCGATATAGCTATATTGATAGTTATATAGCTACATATAGCGTTATTAATCGTTGCTCTTCTAATATTGATGGTTAAAGACATTTAAAACAAAAATTGTTGAATACATTTATCTCGATATAACTATATTGATAGTTATATAGCTACATATAGCGGTATTAATCGTTGCTCTTCTAATATTGATCGTTAAAGACATTTAAAACAAAAATCGTTGAATATCTTTATCTCGATATAGCTATATTGATAGTTATATAGCTACATATAGCGGTATTAATCGTTGCTCTTCTAATATTGATCGTTAAAGACATTTAAAACAAAAATCGTTGAATATATTTATCTCGATATAGCTATATTGATAGTTATATAGCTACATATAGCGGTATTAATCGTTGTTCTTCCAATATTGATCGTTAAAGACATAAAACACAAATCGTTGAATATCTTTATCTCAATTTTGCTATATTGATAGTTATATAGCTACATATAGCGTTATTAATCGTTGCTCTTCCAATATTGATCGTTAAAGACATTTAAAACAAAAATCGTTGAATATATTTATCTCGATATAGCTATATTGATAGTTATATAGCTACATATAGCGTTATTAATCGTTGCTTTTCTAATATTTATCGTTAAAGACATTTAAGACAAAAATCGTTGAATACCTTTATCTCGATATAGCTATATTGATAGTTATATAGCTACATATAGCGTTTTTAATCGTTGATCTTCTAATATTGATCGTTAAAGACATTTAAAACAAAAATCGTTGAATATATTTATCTCGATATAGCTATATTGATAGTTATATAGCTACATATAGCGGTATTAATCGTTGCTCTTCTAATATTAATCGTTAAAGACATTTAAAACAAAAATCGTTGAATATCTTTATCTCGATATAGCTATATTTATAGTTATATAGCTACATATAGCGGTATTAATCGTTGCTCTTCTAATATTGATCGTTAAAGACATTTAAAACAAAAATCGTTGAATATCTTTATCTCGATATAGCTATATTGATAGTTATATAGCTACATATAGCGTTATTCTTCCAATATTTATCGTTAAAGACATTTAAAACAAAAATCGTTGAATATCTTTATCTCGATATAGCTATATTGATAGTTATATAGCTACATATAGCGTTTTTAATCGTTGCTCTTCCAATATTGATCGTTAAAGACATTTAAAACAAAAATCGTTGAATATCTTTATCTCGATATAGCTATATTGATAGTTATATAGCTACATATAGCGTTTTTAATCGTTGCTCTTCCAATATTGATCGTTAAAGACATTTAAAACAAAAATCGTTGAATACCTTTATCTCGATATAGCTATATTGATAGTTATATAGCTACATATAGCGTTTTTAATCGTTGCTCTTCCAATATTGATCGTTAAAGACATTTAAAATAAAAATCGTTGAATACCTTTATCTCGATATAGCTAGCTATATACAGCATTATTTGTCATTGTTTGTAGTTAAAGACATTATAACGAAATATGTTTATAAAAAAGATTAATCTGTAACTCTATAACGAACGTGAAGTTTCTCAATTGAGCTTTATTTATAGTGAAAAGGCGTTATATTTCTATATATAGATTCATAAAGAGTCTTGACGATGTGTTGCCCGGGTAATACGGTCTGAAAATGGATATACTGTACATTTTCAAAAAAAACACTCTTTTAGTGCTGTATGTTGTACCTGAAATCATACGTTATTTATTAAATTTAACTATACGGAATAGCTATATAATAAAAATAAATAACAGCAAAAAAAAAACAAATTAATTAATTTGAGGATTTTTACATGTGCCGACTTATGGTCGGTTTTGACAGCTAAATAATCAATCAGAATGAAACACATATACCAAGAAATTTATTATTGTTATTTTCTATTGAATTATACACAATAGAAATTTACAATCACTACCTGTCAGAGCTGCTGGCTTCAAGAAATTTAATTTCCAAACTGACTTTCAAAACTTTGTTATAATATTGAGAGGGTAGATCTTTGCTTATTTTCAGATTCGCTTTACTTCATAAAAATATTATGATATTAATGAAACACTCTGTATATTTTATTTTATATATTAATCGAATTCCATTGACGTCCCAACCGCATTATAATTTTTTTTTTAAATAAAAAATATTTATGTGTGTCTTTGAATGTGTGAATATTAGAAATAACTGCCATAGTCCCTATATAAGGATGAATATTCAAACGTGCATAAATATTCAATAGAAACTGTATTATAAATTTATATATATATATATATATATTTTATTTCCTCTAACCTTAAAGAGTATAATATGATGTCATGTATTTGACTAAATGTATTTTTGGAAATTTGAAGAAAAAAAACAAAAAAATTTAAATTATATTGGGAAAAATATTTTTATTTTTATTTTTTCATTTCTTCTATTTGTGTTATGAGGAAATAACCGCTTAATGGTAATGCATTATAATTGTAAGAATCATAAGTGGTAAGTAAGAAAAAAAATTATCAATTTTTTTTTATTCTTGTTAACTGTCAAGAATTTAATTTTCAAATTTACTAAAATTAAAAATGTTTCTAAGTTTATGTTTCATTTCCCTCTCTAGCTTTGTTATGGTATATACTAATTGCTCAGAACTCATGTCGTATTTATTTGCGCTTGGCATAGTCAAATCCCACTATTTTTCAAACAAAAATCTATAACATCGAGGTATCCGCGTTGTAATACATTAAGAGGGGGTAGTTATTGGAGCTAGGATATACATTATTTCAGGCATTCAGGCTGCCTTGAAGGTCCTGACTTCCCTAATTTGTAAATCAAAGTAGGTTCATATCTGTTCATACAAGATCTTAATAAAGTCAAAAGAAGAAAATATAGTGAACTATAATGTGGACTTTTGGAAATGAGGGAATCAAAATATCCTTGCGAAAACAAGTACGATAAATCAATTCTTAGGATCTGAGTCAAGTAGGTTACACTCAAATGCGTACCTATATTATGTATTATGTACGGAAATTAAATAAACTAATTCCATATGGGATAGTTGCCAAGAACTATTGCAGTTCAAAACATTCTTCAAATTCAATATTAACCGCGGATTAAATCACTCCAATTGGATCAGAGAGAGAGAGAGAGAGAGAGAGAGAGAGTAGATTCAATGTTATACTGACATGGTTTATGACAGGATACATCAGTCCAATTAACAAATATATATGTTCAAAATTAGTAAGTCTAACAGAGGTAGATGTAGATTTTGTCCACGGCAAGAGAAATCCATCTTCTATTTGAATGCGATGCCATAGATTGCAGAATATATAAATATTTCTTTGTAAATCACATCAGAGATTTGAGGAAAGTAGATTCATCTGAAATTATTGAAATATATTGTGAAACCAAAAATGACTCAGTATCTTGAATCAACAACAAGACAATGTTAATATTCTTCATTTTTTAAATTTATAAGAGAGGGAAATACAGTCAATTAAATCGACCCTCCACCTGTGGTGTTATCTCAATTGAAAGTGAACAAACCAACAATAAAAATTCTAAAGTGTTACCTGGCTACTTGACCATTAATATACTCTAGGTGGACTGTATCTTTCTACACAATATACCTCCACTTTGTCTTTTGTATACCTATTTGTCTTCCAATTAATTGTCTCTCATCAATCTTTAAACATTATGCTTTAACATTATTTTCGTATTTATTATTTCATTTGCCTCTACGTATTGTCCTCATTGATTATGGAAAAAATATTCTGAGTTGGTCTATGTTATCTCTTTTCTTCTCTTATCTGTTATCTATCTACCTATTACTTACTTTGACTTTTGATCCATTTTAAATAACCAAAACTCATACAATTCGTTATTGAATCTTGTTCTGTATCACCCATTAATATAAATGGTACCTTTAAATCTGTTTCAATTCTTATCAATTACCGTTTGTTTTTTTAGCCTGTACGTATGTGCCCCTAGTATATCACAGCCGGCATGTAGGCTTTTGAACTCTTTATGCCCTGCTACTCCTCAGCTATTTGACCCTTTGAGGTTTTTTTCCGGCAAAAGTTTTCTGAAGTTATGTAGTGCAGGTCATAGTTGAACAATCAGTAGAATGGAATGCCCCATTATATTTACTATTCATAGATTTTAAGAAAGCATTCGACACAGTCAAGAGATGCGCAATATGGAGAACACTTACAAAGAAGGGAGTTCCTGAAAAAATCATCAACATCATCAAAGCGATGTATAAAGATGCAGAGACAACAGTTCAACACAGAGGTAACATCAGTGATCCATTCTGCACCAATATAGGAGTTAGACAAGGATGTTCACTATCCCCACTTCTCTTCAACACAATACTAGACGATATTCTAAGAGAAGTTCGCACTGGAATAAACGGAATAGAATGGGATCTCTTCGGCAACTTAGAAGACTTAGATTACGCAGATGATGTATGCCTCATATCAAGGAATCAAAGGGACCTACAGAATAAAGTCAACAGATTACAGGAAGAAGCAAAGAAATCGGGACTGGAATTAAGTATCGAGAAAACCAAGGCAATGAGGACAAACAACAGTTATAGTGAGCCAATAACAGTGAGTGGACAACAGATAGAATACGTAGAAGAATTCAACTACCTGGGGAGCATCATAACATCAAGAGGAGGTACAACAGAAGATGTCAACAGCCGTATAAATAAGGCAAGAAGAACATTTGGGAGCCTAATGAAGACATGGCAGTGCAACCAAATATCGAGAACAACAAAGCTAACAATATTCAGAGCATGTGTTAAGCCAACATTAATATATGGCAGGGAAACATGGCTCACTTCGGTCAGAATCAAACAGAAGCTACAAGTATTCATCAACAAGTGCTTGAGAATTATATGCAGAATACTCTGGCCGGCAAGAATTAGCAACGAGGACTTATGGATGATAACTGGAGAAGAACCTATCAACAGACAGATAAATAGGAAAAAATGGAAATGGATAGGTCATACACTAAGGAAATCAGAAAGTGATATAGCAAGAAGAGCTCTAGAGTGGAATCCACAAGGACAAAGGAGACCCGGCAGACCATACAACACATGGAGACGCACAATCGATCAAGAATTAACAATCAACAATTATACCTGGGACGATATTAAGGAAGTAGTACTCAACAGAGAGGAATGGAGGTTCACTATCGAAGCCCTATGCTACCACGCGGAGTAATAGGAGAAAAAAAAAAAAAAAAAATGTAGTGCATTTCCAACAGTCTCAGTCACAGCCTTAAAAGAGTTATGCACTCACCTATAACATCCGTGGAAGTTTCTTCTCTTCCAGACAGTGTCTACAAGTTGGGTCGTCAATTAGTGCTATTCTACACATGTGGTTATGACCAGTAAGTTTACCCAGCACCATCGTCCTGCAGTTTGCTCTATTGAGAGTTATTTTGTTTTTTATTTGCGATGTATATATTTTGGAGACTGTGTGGTCTTCAATGTAGTCTCCACCTCTCTATTGATAGTTTAATATTACCAAAAGAATTATATCTATTCAATAGATATACCCACTGCTGGTTCCGGTTTATAAATGTTGCCCACCGATGTAGCTAGTTCCGGTTAATAAATATTGCCAACCGATGATCTAGCTAGTTCGTTAGCTGTCAAATGTCATTATTTTTTTGTACAATCGCTAGGTTATAAAAACCTTATTGCACCCACATTAAGCGTATGTGAGAAATGATGAAATAACTGCGTAACAACTGATAATTCGATTTAAAATCCAAAACATTTATCCACAGCTATAATTGCTTAGATGTATACAAATTAACTGCCACCGATTACGAACTAAATTTTAATTGGGCAAAACCAATCGATATGAAATTATTTCCATGAGCCTCAAAGGGATAAATAAATAACTGACCGAATCATCAATTTTTCTTATATATTATTTTGTCCCCCCCATACCAAATTTTGAATAAACATTATAAAAAATTTGATTTTTAAAATTCTGATACAAGCAACTCAACTGCATATATTTTCGATTAAAAAATTCGATTTCGATTAAAAAAAGAAATTTCTTTAGATCTTCTTTTGAGTCAATATGAGAATAACATTTTCCTGTTGTTATATTATTGTATGTCCTTATTTTATATTTGTATATATATAATATACAAATTACAATGGATGCTTGTATGAATGTGCAAAAGTATTGCGGTGATGACAGACAATGTCGTTTTTCATAATTTCTGTCTTGTTATGAAAAATGTTTCTTCTATTTTTTTTTTATTTTTTTTTTTCATATTTGGCTTTTTTAAACGCTCACACCTACACACAAATGCATAATATATGTATGTGTATTTAAATAAAATGTTATTTGAATGTTTGACTGTACGTAAATGTATATGAATTCGGGAATGGATGTTTTTAGTTTTGTATAATTTTGTAACATTTGAATAATATTTTGAGAAAAAAGAAAAAGAAAAAGAAAAATAAAAAAAAAACAATAACAACAAAAAATTAAAATTTTGTATAACAGTTATTCTTTTTTTTGGTAAAAGAGATAGAAAAAAAATTTCATTTTAGTATTTTGATGCAATATTTGCAAAAAAAAAAATGTATAAATAGAGACGTATATATAATAATATGGAAATACATGTATGTAATTCTAGACGAATGTAACAAGGATTTGTAAAATAAAATATTTTATTTTTGTCGATGTTGTCATCCAACTGATATTGAGAATGGAATTTCGATTTTATAGTTTTCTTTTCTAAATTTAAGTATAATTTTTTTGTTTTATTTTGTTTTTTCGTTTTGGTTATTTGAATCTTATTTCAATGTAATTGGATAGCTGTTGAATGCAATAAAAGAAATAAAATTCAAATATTACATGAACTATGAACAACACCAAAAACCAAAAAAAAAAAAAACCGTTACAAACAAATGACAAATATTTTGGGTTGTGTATAAAAGAAAAATATTACAAAAAAGACAACAAAAAAAATGAAATTTCCAATAACAACTTTATATTATTTAAGTTATTATAAAGAAGAAAGCTGAATGTCAAAGTAATTTCCCCAAATTCAAAAAAAAAAACAAAAAAAGGAAACAACAACTGAATAATTTTTTTTTGAATGAAAATATTGTGTTTGTTGTTGTTATTATTGTTTTTTTTTGTATTATGGTCATAACAAAAATTATAATATTTTGTAAACAATTTGAAGAGTTTAAATTTATTTTATATAAAAACCGAAATATTTTGTAGAATTAACAAGATTTAGAATTAAGAAGGTGTAAGGTTCCAATTAAGTATTTTGATAACGATTCCGATTTGATCGAACGAAATGTCAAAATGCAAAATTGCCATTATGTATTTCGATATCGTTCAGAAATTGTCGACCAAATCGATAAAGTTTATCGATGTAAAATTTTATCACGAATGAGACATCGAAAGAGAGATTTTGTACAAATTATTTCAATTTTGAATTGAAAGGATAAAATAAAAGAGTGACGCTTGGACACCCGGTGTTTGTTTTATATTTGCGATATTTTTTGGAATAAAAGTAAATTTAAAAGTTGAAATGTTAGTAGGTATTTTATTTTATTCTTCATAATTATTTTGTTTTATTTTATTTATTTAGTTTAGCTCAAACTTCATTACAATTATTATTATTATTTTTGTTTTTTTACAATACAACATAACACATTCAATTTACAAATTAAAATTATATCTAGCTTAGAACTAGTTAAAATACATTGAAATAAAATTGCACACATATTTTAATTACTACAGATTACTTATATAATTTAAGTTTTTGAGTCTGTTTCGAAAGTGTGAAGTCAATACAGTTTATGTGTTTATTACCAATTAGTAACATTCTATGAATTGGCTCATAAATGCCATAAATGGTTCTATGAAAACTTAATGTAAAGAAGTTTGTATTTCGTAGGCGATTATTTGAATTAATGTTAATGTTTATTCAAAATCTGAGGAGAAGCAATGTTTCCTTTAATAATTTCAGTAAGAAAAATAACATCCGCCACTTCTCGTCTTAATTTCAAAGTTTTCAAATGAATTAAGTTCAATCTATGCTCATATGGCGGTAAAAATAATGGATTTCACCATTGGAAATTACGCAAAGCAAATCTTAAAAAATTTTTTTGCACTGCTTCAATCCTGTTAATATGAACATCATAGAAAGGAGACCAAACTTGACTAGCATACTCCAAATTTGGTCTAACGAGACTAGAATACAAAGATTTGAGAACATAGGGATCGTTAAATTCCTTTGACCAACGTTTAACAAAACCTAGCATAGAATTAGCTTTATTGATAATATTACAAAAATGTGATTTAAAGTTAAGCTTGTCGTCAAAGTAAACCCCAAACGCTTTAATTGAGCTCGTTTTGGAAAGGCTAATACCATTTAACGAATAATTAAAACAAAGCAGATTACGTCGACGTGTGTAACACATAAGTGCACATTTATTCACATTCAAAAGAAGATTATTAGCTGTACACCATTTAAAGAAGTTATCTAAATCGCCTTCTTGTAGGAGTAAAGCGTCTTCTAAAGATGTAATTTTTTTGAAAATTTTCATGTCATCCGCGTAAATTTTCAGTTCACTATTAAGAACAGACTGAACAGACATCATTAACCGAGATTATAAAAAAAAGCGGTCCTAAATGACTGCCTTGTGGGACTCCTGAATTAGCATAAAAAGACTTAGAAGTATTTTTTCTAAATAAAATACTATAATAATAATAATGTCCCAACGACCAATTACCCCTCCCGTGCCGCGCACGCGGGGAGTCACCATTCTCATTATTATTATCATTTAGCATATGACTAGGAGTGTCGTATACAAGGTCATTACAGTGCTTGGAAGAATAAAACTCTTCGTATTAAAAGTATAGAAAGATTCTAATAAATTAAGTTATTCAGTATGTAATACTGTGACCAGCATACTCACGATGGACTTTCATTAATTAAACTTTAATATTATATTTTAATTATATTCAAAAAGAATACAAGCACATGATAACCCTTAATGAAGAATGTGTTAGTAAGGAGAGAATTGGGTCAGGAAATGCTTAAAACAAGCATGCAAAACAAAAAATAAACAAAAAAAAGGGGGAAATTAGTAAACACGATTAAGGAAATTAGTAATTAGTAATAAATTGATAGAATACTAAAAACAAACAAAAATAAAATCCATAAAAGGTAAAAACAATTAAAAATCTAGTAACTTTGATTTGCCTTCCAACATGTCAAGGAAAATCAAAGAACAAAAATCAATAAGCAATATGCTCACAAGTCAAAAGTTGAAGCAATTTAAAATCTTCAATCAAAAAAAAATAAAAATTATATCATAGTTTTAGACTATCTTCCAACATTAGATTGTCCATTAGATAATGAATAATATCTTCCATTAGATAATGAATAAGGACAAAATCACTATATGTACTTGGAATGCGAATGGCATTAACAACAAAAAACAAGAATTGGAAATGTTCCTAAACTTACGAAACATAGATGTCTGTCTCGTGTCAGAAACCCATCTAACAAAGGTGCACAATTTAGTAATTCGTGGATACAAAGTATATCATACAACGCACCCTGACAATCTACCAAAAGGAGGTAGTGCGGTCATAGTAAATGATCTTATTACCCATCATGAACATTGTAACATACAAAGTACAGAAATGCAACTCACAGCCGTACAAATAAGGTGCACAAAGCAAAATATCAACGTAGGAGCGCTGTACTGCCCGCCAAATCACGCTATTAAAAACATATGTTCAAGAACTTATTAATGAAATTAGGTGAAAGATTTATTCTTGGAGGTGACCACAATGCTAAACATCTAGAATGGGGCTCCAGGATGACCCTTACTCGAGGTAAAGAACTGAGAGAGGCGCTGAGAGAAACAGGTTGCTTATTTCTTTCAACAGGAAAACCAACATATTGGCCTGCAGATATAAACAAAACTCCTGATCTGTTAGACTTTTTTATAATGAAAAAAGTATCAACTAATTTCACATCTATAGAAGATAATTATGACCTCAACTCCGACCATTCTGCTGTCGTCCTAAAATTAAATACAACAATAGTGAAAAAATCTTGTAAACCATTTTTAACCAACTCATCTACAGATTGGTTAAGCTTCAAAAAGATTCTGCTAGAAAAAATTAACTTAAGAGTAACATTAGACAATGAGGAACAACTAGAAACTGCTACTGAAAAACTTATGCAAGCTGTCCAGTTTGCAGCTTGGAATAGTACTAAGACAAAAAAATCAAAAAAAAATCAGCCCTAGATATCCGGTGTATATCCTTAACATGGTAAAAGAGAAACGAAAAGCGAGAAGGAGGTGGCAACAAACGCGTGACCCATCCAGCAAAACGGATCTTAATAATAAAAGTCAGGAGCTAAAGAGAGAAATAAAGAAATTAAATGATAGATCTCTGAATTATTACCTAGAAAATTTAACAGCTACTAAAGAAACAAATTATTCTTTATGGAAAGCTACGAGTAAAATGAAGAAGTCTATTGTGCATTCTGCACCACTGAGGAAAAATAATGGCTCATGGGCAAGAAGCGATAAAGAAAAAGCTGACACTTTTGCAGATCATCTCGCTGAAATTTTTAAGCCCAATGAAATGAACACTGTTATTGATCTAACTGAAATATATAACCATGAAGATATAAATATTCCCTTAATAAGTCGAAAAGAAGTAATTAAGGAAATAAAAAACCTAAAATTAAATAAAGCCCCAGGTTTTGATTTAATAACTTCAAATGTGCTAAAAAATATACCCAACAAAGTTCTCACACTCTTGGTATATATAATGAATGCCTGTATTAAGCTTAAACACGTACCTAGTATATGGAAAGTTGCCGAGATAATAATGATCCAAAAACCAGGAAAGCTTGCTAACGACACCAAATCCTACAGGCCGATATCTTTGCTCCCTACAATATCGAAGTTGTTTGAAAAGTTACTATTGAGAAGGATTCAACCCCTCATAGAAAACAGGAATATAATACCTAATCACCAATTTGGGTTTAGGCAAAAACACTCAACAATTGATCAAGTACATCGAATAACAGACATTATAGAAAGGGCACTGGAAAATAAACAAATTTGTTCTTCAGTATTTTTAGATGTAACCCAAGCTTTTGATAAAGTTTGGCATGAAGGACTCATCAATAAGCTAAGTTGTTTGCTCCCTAAAAATTATGTTCAATTATTTTCATCATATCTCTCAAATAGAGTTTTTCGAGTTAAAAATGAGAATGAATACTCCTCTCTAAGAGATATAAAAGCTGGAGTACCGCAAGGTAGTATACTGGGTCCAATTTTGTATTTGTTATACACCTGTGATATACCCGATGTAGAAAATATAAAAATAGCAACCTTTGCAGATGACACAGCGTTGATGGCAGTTGGTTCTACTATAGAAGAAGCTACAAACAAACTGCAAAAAGCTAATGACGAAATTTCCAACTGGTGCAAAAAATGGAAAATTAAATTAAATGAAGCCAAATCTAGTCATGTAAACTTCACCTATAAAAACATAGTAACTCCTCTCTCAGTTAAAATTAATGATGTCGTGATTCCATACGAGAATAAAGCTAAATATCTTGGCATGACCTTGGATGCAAAACTGAAATGGAAAGAGCATGTGAAAATCAAAAAACAAGAACTCCAGTTCAAATATAGAGAAATATACTGGCTGATTGGGCGGAATTCTACGGTCTCGACCTATAACAAAGTTTTGATGTATAATCAAATATTGAAGCCAGTCTGGGCATACGGTATTCAAATATGGGGATGTGCTAAACAAATCCATATTCAAACTATCCAAACGTTCCAAAATAAAGTACTGCGCAAAATAGTCAATGCTCCATGGTATGTTCGCGATGCCGATATTCATCGAGATCTGAAGATCTCATCTATAAAAGACGAAATAATTAAATGCGCTGCACGGCATAAAACTCGTCTGATCCAACATGTCAATACCGAAGCTTCTAGCTTAATTGACAATCAAAACTTTGTGAAGCGACTAAAACGAACAAGACCACTTGAGTTAGGTTAAAACCTTTTATCTATTAAAACCTTATTGGATTTTGGCAGATCAAAGGTATCTTAGTTTCTTTGAGTTAAATGTAAATTAATGGTTAGTCTATAAGACTAGTTTTAATGTTGCAATAATGATAGGAGTTTTTAGTGGGTTAAAGTCCGACAGTCCTTCAAACTGCCTTCCCCGGTAATAGGTAGTCCCTGAAGCCTCTTTCGATGATTTACTACTATCTGGAAAAAAAAAAAAAAATCTTCCAACATGTCAAGATAGGCTAAATCAAAATTTCGCGATTTTAAATTATGCCGAAGAAGCACTAGTCAATTTATTTAGTTATAAACTAAAGAAATTAAAAAAAAAAAAGAAAAAATAATAAAAATAAATACTTATATAAAAATACAACACATGCAAAACGCAATTAGTCAAAGACACAAAAATAAAAAGAATAATATGTATACATGTTAAAAGTATGAAGTACTACTGATTGAACGTGAACAACTACATATACTACATGTATTACATGTCCTTCAAAAACTTATTACCTGTTTGAATAAAGCAGATTCTTTAGTTTGGACTTACTAATGTGAAAATCGAAGACATTAGAGTTATTGTTTACGTTACGCAACATTCTTGTAATTGGCTCATTCTTTCCATAATCCGTGCGATGAAACTTAAAACGAAAGAGGGCAGAATGCCTAAGAGAACGAAAGTTAATATTGAAGTTAATGTGTTCTAAAATACCAACCGAGTCAACTGCACCTGAGAGAATTTGGTGTACAAATATAATATCAGCTATAAGATCTATCGGTTACATATGATTTAACCCATTTCAGAAAGAATTCTGGGAAACCAAGTATACTTAATTTTAAAAGTATTATTGCATGTGGTAAAACATCAAAGGCTTTACTATAATCGGTATAGATAACATCCGTTTGAAAACCTGCTTCCATATTTCTCGTAAACGTTGAAACTGACTCAACAAGATTAGTAACTGTGGATTTTTGATCCACAAATCCATGTTGGTTGTGAACTAAAAAAGATTTACAGTGATAATGAATGGAATCATACAATATTAACTCAAAAAGTTTAGGAATGGAGGAAAGTTTCGCAATTGGTCTATAATTAGTGATTTCATTTTTGGTGTTCTTCTTATGAACTGGTCTAATAAATGAATGCTTCCAAATAGAGGGAAAAATGCCTGATTTTAAAGAAGAATTGAAGATGAATGACAGTGGAATTGCTAAGGCACTTGAGCATTTATTAAGTATAACTTTGGGAATACCATCTGGTCCAGGAAAGTTATTAGTCTCAAGATTGTCCAAATATTTTTTTATTAAAGTTTCATTAATATCAATATTAGACCAAGTAGTTTTAGGAAAATCACTTAAAAGAGAAAAATCATCATTATTTGGTGCAAAAATTGAGTTAGTGTACGCTGAACTAAAATATTCGCGAAAGAAATTAGATATTATTTCTGAATCATTACTAGAAATTTCATTGTATTTCATATGAGTAGGAAACTCATCACATTTTCGTTTGGAATTGACGAATCTCCAGAAATGTTTTGGATTTGATATTAATTTAGAAGACATTCCACGAACAAAATCGTTATAAAGTAATTCCGAAAATGCTTTGAATTCATCAAAAATGCTTTTAAATATATTATAATCGTAAGGATTCTTTGATTTAACATAACAACGCCAGGCTTTATTTCTGAGTTTCCTCAAATCCGATGTGAAACATGGTGGACTCGAAAAAGGGTTCCCGTCTTTAGATATTGGAACAAATTGCCTAAAACCATCAAACATAATTTCATAAAACCTATTCGTCATTTGGTTAGTATCCATATAATTAAATATGGAAGAAAAGTCATAGGAAATAATGAATTCGTTTAAAGTATCAAAATTTGTTTTATTAAACTTAAAACAATAAGACTTAGTAACATTCGATTCGATTGGCGAATTTATACAAAACGTAAAACTTAATGGAAGATGGAATTGATCAATACCCACAATAGGAAAGGTATTATCACAAAAAATCAAATTGTTCCATTCCGAGGTAAACACTAAATCAAGCTGTTTATGCTGAAAGTTACAAATTTCAGAGACTTGTTGTAAATAATTAGTATTTAATTTATCAATAAATACTACATATTCACATTCCGCCCTAATATGTTTCGGAATCATTTATTTTGTATTGAAATAAATTTTAATAGGAATGAAAGCCAGTTACAAATGAACTGAAAGTTAGTATAAATAAATTATTTCAGTAATTCTACTTTAATTATAAAAAAAAATAAGGAAAAAAAAATTTTTTTTTTAGAAATATTTGCCTTCAATTTAAGCGTACTAAAACTACAAAAATAAACTTTAGAATCGTAGCTTGATATAATGTTTTCATAGCAAGTTATAATTGTAATTACGGAAAAAGCAAATTAGCCGAAATTCTAGGAAGTCTTGAGATGAGATTAAGAGATTTGGTAAAAAGTTCGGCTAATTTGCTTTTTCCGTAATTACAATCATAACTTGCTTTGAAAACATTATATCAAGCTGCGATTCTAAAGTTTATTTTTGGAGTTTTAGTACGCTTAAATTAAAGGCAAATATTTCTAAAAAAAAAATTTTTTTTTCCTTATTTTATTTTCGACTTTTTAGTGAAAATATTTTTTTAATGAAAAATAATATATTTTCAAAGAACAACACATATAATCAAATGGCACTAAAATTCACTCTAACGCAATTTGGTTATTATTGCTCATACTTCAAATGTGTAATTATATTTTATATTACTGTAACAAAGTTTATAAAAATATGTAGGTAGGTATATTTTTAAAAATTTTTTGGAGATTTTTGATTAGATACTTTTGAATTTTTTAATTTACGTATTAAAAAATTTTCACCAATAAAAAATTACGCGCTTTATAAAAAGAAACCCTGTTAAATACAAAAAATATTTGACGTAAAATCGTAGATTAAATCTGAGAAAAAGTCTGAAATGTAAACACTCATCCGACTTTATCTACGATAAAATTAGATTTTGTCCGACGTGTAAACGCTGCCTAAGCATAAATTGGCATATAAAAGTATATAATATAAGTAAGTACATGCATAAATCGAAATTGAATTTTTCTACATGCGAGAAGAGTAATTTCTAACTGAGTGATAGATAACTGATACTTGATTGGTTCAAATTTTGTTTTCTTCCATAAATAATGTTTGCACATTATTTTCAATTAAACTAAGCCATATGATTATCTATGTAACAATTGCAAGCCCTTTTTGACACATGTACGTACATTTACATATACTTAGTGAGAGAAAGAGAAATAATAAAAGAAAGAGATTAATAAAAGAAACAAAATTAAAAACACAAAAAAAATATAATGAAAATGATGATTGAAAATAATTGAAATTGAATAATAATAGAAAATGATTGAAATATAATGATAATGATTTGTATTGCACACTATTTAATACATATTCCTTTTTTGTTTTTCTTTTTTTGCTTCTTTACACCATAGAAATGTCAATAAATATAGTGAATTTAAAGAGAAACCAAATTTTAACATTATCAAATATCCATATTCCATTATATGTAGACACGCATATGTAAATTTCACCTTAGTTGAATGCAAAGAATATCTATAATCTATATTAACAAGAATATACACTCCGATTTTACGTAAACCTAATTTTTAAGAAATACCAAGCCGAGCAAAATATCATTAGTTAAAAAAGGTAAAATTTACATTTACTTATCGTATACCAAATTTATTATGAGAGAGAAAAGGTACAAAACAGATGTTTGCCTTTTGCTTTATACTGTAAAATAATTTTGCGTTCTCATTATTCTCTTTTGGATTTGTTTACGTTTCCTCCCATTATTTATATCAGGCAGGTTGGCAAAAAATGTTAGTTCTAATTTAGTTTGTTCCCTTATACGAGGATTAATTCTGATCTTTTATTATTTTAATATTTTCGTTTTAAACATTATTATTTTCGTATATACATATTACAAATATTAAATTATAATTACATTACAATAATATAAAATATTATTAATATTTTTGTCAGTAATAATTTGGAGTCACAAACATTATTATTTTTTATTAATTATATTAGTAAACCTAAATATTTATTATATTGGTATACGATTATAAAATAATACTGAGGATTACTATTTACAAATCACAGAATTTAAAGAATATGATAACGATGTTTTAGTTAGGTCTCCTAAAAATCTCATGCATAGTTGATACAATTTAGAAAATAATATTGTTAAATATTTCAACGAAATTTTTGTCGAAAACTTTTTTCAAAATTATAAACTTTATTTATTTAATTTCAGCCAACTTTTTTTGTTACTCTCTTTTGTTTACTATATTTTTTCTTTTTCTTACACGTAAAATTCTTATTATCGTCTATTTCTGACAATGTTTATCAAATTTGCATATGAATTTGTGTGCAAACAAAACATACATGAGTTCATACTCTTTTCATGGATATACTTTGGTTAAATGGTTATTGAAATGGGTATTTTGTTGAATTGAAAATTGAAACAAACATATAAAGTCCAAGGCAAGTTAATTAAGGCAAATATAATAATGTTTGTCTGACTTTTTTCTTTTAGTGCGTAATGGAATTTGATCTATTTTGGACATAAGTATAAACTGCAAAATTCATATGAAATTTCCTTAAGCATAACAGAAAAAATTAGATCTGCTAGTCCGACATGAAAATCATTTCATAATACGCTGCAAATCATTTCCTTGGTACAAATCGCACAGAATCTTAATACGCATTTACTTATTGGCTATTTTAATTTTTACCCTAATTTTTCTATCAAATCCATAAAAGCAATGTTGTTTAACATAGGAAATATTGATCAAAACTGTTAATAAAATTAATATTTATAGATAATAACTCATCAATTTCATGTATAATTATATACGTATAATCTTCCAAATTCAGTGGATTGGAATAATCTCGACTATATGTTGGCTTGTTTTTTAACTCTGCACTTTGATAGCGTTTTTCAGTACTATCAGAAACTGAAAAATTTAACTCTGCTAAAATCAATTTATTTATAAAAACTTTTAATTTAATAAATTTTATTTATATTTTATTATAATTTAACACCCTCGGTCGCGCGTGGTTTTGTAACAGGATCCATGACCGAGGGTACCCCGGTTCGAACCTGGTTGGTGGCGATTTATAAAAAAGAAAATTCATCATTAAAATTTGTTAATTGGAAATTCGAGATTAATCGAATGAAAAACATTAATTGAGATCGAACCGGTAATAAGGTAGTGCCACGTTGTTTCTAGGCAGCGTTAGATGGTTACTCCATCTCCTAGGACCGGTTACTGTAGGCCAATCACCTGCATAATCGGTAAATCAATGAATTCGAAATAATAGAAGAAGAAGCCGGATACACGAATGACTACTTGATAACGACCTTTGGCACACAAAAAAGGACCCGAATTGCACAATGGAATGTAAGAACACTTAGAGAAGCTTCAAGAATCTCGCAATTGGAAGCTCAAATGGCTACTTACAACATAGCCATCCTAGGTATAAGTGAAATGCGATGGAACAACACCGGAGAAATCAACACGGAGAATGGAAACATGATAATTTACAGTGGAAGGGAAACAGGGGTTGAAAGTGGAGTCGGAATACTAATATCAAAGAAATTGAGACAAACATTGGTTTCTTGGAAGGCAGTCTCGAATAGTATTGTTAACAGGGCGATTTCGAAATATGACAAGACATGTAACAATAATTCAATGCTATGCACCAAACAGATGTCGCTGAGGACCATATTAAGGATGACTTCTACGAACAAATAGAAACAACGTTAGCAGTCATAAATAGGGGAGATATCATAATATTAATGGGTGACTGGAATGCGAAAATAGGATCTAACAACAATGGACTTGAGGAGATAATGGGCAAACACGGGTTAGGGAGAGAAAGAAACACAACAGAAGAAACAGTGTCAGACTTACGACCTAGCAATCGGAGGGAGTCTATTCCCACACAAAGATATCCATAAATACACATGGACAACACCAAACGGGATCTCAAGAAATCAGATAGATCACATATGCATCAGCAAGAAATGGAAACAATCAATGTTAGATGTGAGAAATAGAAGGGGAGCAGATATACACAGCGATCATGAATTACTAACTGGGGACTTCAGAATGAAACTAAGTCAACAAGGAAGAGGCAGAAGAAATAGAAAGAAGAAAATAAATATAAACAACTTAAAAAATCCACAAGTAAGAGCTGACATAGTTACGGCGTTACGAGAAAATATTAGAAATAATAGAGAACACACTTGGCATGTGTTAAGTCAACATAACAATATATGGCAGTGAAACATGGCTCACTTCGGTCAGAATCAAACAGAAGCTACAAGTATTCATCAACAAGAGTGCTTGAGAATTATATGCAGAATATTCTGGCCGGCAAGAATTAGCAACGAGGATTTATGGATGATAACTGGAGAAGAACCTATCAACAGACAGATAAATAGGAAAAAATGGAAATGGATAGGTAATACACTAAGGAAATCAGAAAGCGATATAGCAAGAAGAGCTCTAGAGTGGAATCCACAAGGACAAAGGAGTCCTGGCAGACCATACAACACATGGAGACGCACAATCGATCAAGAATTAACAATCAACAATTATACCTGGGACGATATTAAGGAAGTAGTACTCAACAGAGAGGAATGGAGGTTCACTATCGAAGCCCTATGCTACCACGCGGAGAAATAGGAGAAAAAAAAAAAAAAAAAACTTCAACTTAAAAATTTCATAAAGTTTAACCCTATTGTTTTGTTTTTTTTTTCGTATAATAATTTGAATTTGACAGTCAAAGAATCAAATATATGTGATTTTCATCGTAGATTTAAATTTTACAAAGGCAGCATTTTAAAACACTTTCGATCAAATTTTCATCGAAATACATAATGGCCCTAACGATTACAATCGAATAACTCTAACAATAACGATGAACGATTCGATGGAATTCGATCGAAATACATAATAGGCACCTAAATGTCTTCTCTTCTGATCATGTTGTTAAAATCGAAGTCAAATAAGATTTTATTTAAATTTTTTGACATAATATGTACTAGTATTTTAAATGTTTGGAACTGGGGTCCAAGTGTAAATATATTTACAGTTAAACTATTATGAAAATGCACAATATATAAATTATATAATAACTAGTATAATGCCAATGCTAACCAACTGTAATAAAGTTTGTGTGCATTTTAAAAAGAATACATCGCTGAATTGTAGAGGTACTAATCAAAAATGTTTCAATCCTATTTCAGACATATGTTTAAAAAATGTAAAAACAAAATAAATTTATATAAAGAAGTTTAATTTGTTGAGAATAAGTACCTTGAGATTGTTAAATAAGATATCTACCTAACTTCAAGTAATTTCGAGAAAGAGGGTATTATACCTACTATTATATTATGTAAAAAAAAGTTAGTTTCTTTAATCTAAAACGCAATATGTCTCACACATTACTACTTTAATTATTGATTCAAAGCACCAATAACAATGTAAAGTAAATATGTCATCATAATGCTACATCATACACCTACTTTTAGAATCCAATGGCATAAAATTTAAAATTAAATAAATATTAAAACTCTAGGTCTGTTTCGCAATTTTATTAAATATTGTTAACCGATTTCGCTTATTACACCATCATCAATTTTTATAATGTTTCACCTACAGCCTACAGCATATTTTATAAATTAAATAAAATTTGGTTTATTCAAAATAATTTTGTTTCGTTAAAACACCGTTAGAATTGTTAATACTGTCACTCTCAATAATAATTCTATTTACTAATTACTATTAATTTACTTTATAATTGATTTTTTTTTTTTTTTGTAAAATAAAAATGCTTGTATTAAAAATAAATGAAATTAAAAAAAAATTTACTGCAAAAAAACAGGAAGTGTAGGGACGAAATAGCTCATAACTTCTGAAGCACTGATCCAAGTATAGCCGTTCGAGGATTTTTTTTTTTGAAGAAAATTAAATTTTCTTTAATTATGTGAAAAATTATCTTAGGACTTTCACTATTGAATTATAAATTAAAAAAAAAAAAAATACAAAATAGTAGCATAATATTTTATTTAATTTCTTACAAAATGCATTGGTTGTTTGTTCAAATTTAAAATGTATCTACATTTCGTCAAAAAAAAAAAAAAATGCAACGTGTCCTCAGACCAAAAACAAAATTAGTATATATGTATAAGATTTAACCCTACAACAAATTGCATATTTTTTGAAAAATTAATATAAATTTTTATTTCTATTTTCTTAAATTAATTGTTAAACATTTTTTATTTCTACTTTTATTGTCTTTTGTCTAAATATTAAAATCATATAACATTAGTCATTTGCATATATATATAGTATGATAAATTTTTATTCTATTTTTGATATAATTGTAATTTTTTTTCTTTCTAATTAATCATCAAATACATTATATTTGAATTAATGAAATTTTACACACCATACATGTCATATGCTTCATTTTAAAATAAATATAAGAAATATTAGGGGCCCCTGTTGAGTAATTATAATTCAAGTTCTAGCCAAATTTAAGGTTTCATTGTATGTAACTAATAATAATAACTAATTTGTTTGTTTTTGTTTTTTATTTTAATATAAATTCACATATATAATATGCATAATATATTTGCTGAATAATAAAACCATATGAGTAAAAATTTTTCAACTGTGTGCGCATTATTATCTTATATACAACTTATTTATATATTAGGAGTTCATTAAATAGAAGCGAAATAAAATGAAGAAGTGTCTACTGCGCAGGTCGTTAAATGCTTGCCAATTATAATCATAGATATTGTATACTCTGTACGAGCTCCTTAGCTCATTTTGAGAAACTTGAATAAATAAATAAAAATAAATAAATAAATAAGAATACTCGCTAGCACTGCATGGGTGTAAAACATTAACGCTATAATTATAAAATAAAACTTCTTAAGAATATTCTAGAGAAAATTTACCAATTAAAAGTTGAATTTCCTGTCATTAAATTCATCATTATATTTAATCTGTAAATTGAATAAAGTATATAGTATAATTGTTATTACTATTCTTTTGAATGATATTATATTTAAAAAGAGACGTGGCGAAGCTAAATATATTTTTTTTTTTAAATTTTCAATTAGAAATTGCAATTCAAAATTTTACAACATGTATACATATTTTTTTTTTTTCTCAATATTATTTTATTAAAACTAGTCTTGTGGTCCAACCATTAATTAAACACTAGTTGTCTAATATAAAATAAATGGCTTAAGTAAATATTATATTCCTCTATATTTATTTTACAATATCAATTCGTTTTTTATTACACCAACTTGATGGGTTTTTACTCTCTTCAGCCTTCGTGTCATATTGGTGATCTCCAAGAGCTGTAGCGCCTCGGTGTTGATGTGCTGAAGAAATCTTGTGTTATTGCATTTTTTTCAATTACTTCAGATACCTGGTCGATATGTAGATCTCGGTGTACGTCGCTATTGCAGCTGTTTAAGTTTTGACCATATTCATTAGCAGCCTTGTTTAGGAATATTTGATTCAATATGGGTTTTAGCTATCCCTATATGATACCGAAGGATGGCCGAATGAGTTTTATTTTACAGCCGACAACACTGAACTACAAATTTCTGAACTACAACCTAATTAATATTTATCACATAAAATAAGAAAAAAAAGGTTGTGCTCGCTCACTTGAAATCTAACCGTAGACGAAGTAAGATGTATAATTTCTACATGGGAATCCCATATTTGAATACCATATACCTAAACCGGTTTTCGTACTTGGTTATATATTAATATTTTATTTTGTATTGATAAACGCCTATACAATTTATGATATTCCATAAATCACATCTTAAACATACAAAAATTTTAATTTGTCAAAATTGTTGCAACTCACCTATGTATTAGACTTTTCTTTTTGTTTGCTTGAGTTAAATTTAAATTAAATTTTTTCTTTTAAATAAATTGTTACATATGCGGTTGTTGTCTAAGATAAATCAATTAAAAAAATTATATAGTATAATGCCAAGAATAAATTGAAATAATGGAAAATAATATTTATAATGAACTTTTTCGAATTTCGAGGAGCGTGTGAATACTAGTTAATTTTTATTTTTCAAGTATCAATATTTAAAAATATTTTACAAAGTTGTTGTGAACTAAAGATTGAGTCTAATGTCTAAACAGAAGCAATATGGATTTGAAGAATTAATTTTCACATATATGGGCGATGTTGTTACCAATAAAGTTTTACTAGGGTGCGATTTTTGTTAATTAGAAAGTATTATAATGGAAATTAAAGGTATATGTATATTGCTTTGTTAAGATAACGCAACATACGGGTTGAAAATCTAGTTAGATTAGACAAAAACAGAACACAAAATGTTGGTACTATATACATAATACAGGACCAAGAAGAGGACTAAATAAATGAAATAGTTTGATAATTTTGCAAAAGGATGCAGTAAATTTATGAATAATAAACTGAAATAAAAAAAAACCAGCTGAAAAAAATCGATGAAATTGATAATGAATAATATCGAACTAAATTATCGTTAAATAAACTCATTTATTTTTGATACTAATTCTTGAAATCATTGACTACCATCAACACCCAAATTCAATTTTTAGTTTCAAAAAAGAAGTAACGATTGTAAATATGAACACATATTTTTGAATTTTTTATTTTTTTTTTTAAATTAACTAAATTAATGCTGTTTTAAAATTAAAATTATAACTCTTACTGTCATGCTAGTAATTTTCCAACGACCAGTTTTCTTGATATAAGTATACGCCTGTCACTGTATATGAAAAATAATATATTTATAATTTATATATAATAAATTAATTTTTTTTTTATTTTTTAAATTGAAGAGAAGAAAATTTTAAATTAAAGTCTCCAAACAAGTCTCCAAACAAGTCTCCAAAAAAGTCTCCAAAAAAGTCTCCAAAAAAGTTTCCAAACTAATATGAACTAATATTTTTTAATTGAATATGTAAATTATTGTAACAATGTTTCTCACTGAGTGTTGCACTATTGCTGAGTCTAAATTATTAAAATTAAAATCGTTTATAAGTAAACAAATTTTATACTAAATTTAATTTTGACATTTTTTTTCTTAGTATGTAAGACTATAACAAAAAAGAACTTGTTTTTTAAATTTATACAATAGACATCACACATAACATATATATATATATATATATATATATATATGTATTTTTAACATAAATTCATTCTATATATGTAAGTGTATACACATATTCTTTTCCTTTGCATAGATTATTAAAATAAAGAAAAAAAAAATAAAACATAGAAACCGTTAAATGTCCTTATGTTTTTTTGTTGTTGTTAAGTATTGTCTTTGTTTATATTTTTTTTTTTTTTGGTTTTCGCGATAGTTTTCCATTTGACCAACAAAAAAAAAAAAGAAAAGCAGGATGTCTGCGGTTGTAGCTTTTAATCTTTTGGTATAGTATACAACTTCTTGTATTTTGAATATATCTACATGAAAGAATGATTTCTAATTTTATATATATATATATAGAGACAGTGCTGAGCAAGAGTAAATAACCATTTTGAATTTTTTTTATTTTTTATTAAGATTAATAATATATCACCAAAATGATGTAGTCTTGAAACGGAAAATTTGTATTACTTTTTTAATTAAAATCAATAAAAATGAATACAATAAAATAAAAAAAAAAATATTTTAGTGTCTGCACAGTGCCCTGTAAAAGTTACAGAACGGCACAAATTATTGCTAATTGAAAACTTGGTTCTATTGAGGTATTGTAATTAAGCAAATTATACTGCGTATACATGTTAATCTTGTATTTTCCAATTTATTATTCTATTTTCGGATATTCTAATTTCATTAAAATGGTCGTGTAATTGTATCATGAGTATTCCAAACGATCTTTATCCCACAGACTTATCCTTAAATATTTTCACTTACTTATCTTATCCATGTTGGTTATGTTACCCATTGTAACATTCGAAATTTAACGTATAAGCTAAGCGGTATATATTTCAGGTTTAATTAATATTATTTATTTATTCTTATTTTATTAGTATTATTGTGTAAATGATTTTTGATTTGGGGTTTATAACTCACAGATGATTTTTTAAAATCTTGAAATGTTATATAGAAACATTTAAAGGTCAAACCGGTCATGAGTTGTCTAAGTAGTTTCTACAATACTTTCTGACGATTTTCAGTAGTGCTAGATGGATGAAATATTTCTTCAATTAAAATATAAAGTTTTCTGTTTTTCGAATATATCAAATTTTTCCTGATGCGACTTTATCTAATTATAAGTATTCCATATTCTACGAATGTTTTGATAAATCGTTATTTTAGATTTGAACTTGAATGTATAAATGGAGTGTTAATATAGCTTATACACTTTCTTGATGTTACGTATTTAATCTTATTTTATTAGCTTTATTTTGTAAATGATTTTGATTGGTTTTTATAACTCACAGGCGGCTTTTTAACGTTTCTATATATGCTGCAATTGTTATTTTCGATTTTCTTTATATATATAACAATTTGATCTATTAATCTGATTCTTTGAAAATCAAATTGACGAATTTGACAGATTGATCTTGAGCATCAATTGTCTACTGATTGAGTTTTATAACTCATGAGTTGTCTACGTAGTCCGATGCTACAATACTTTCTGACGATTTTCAGTAGTGTTAGATGGATGAAATATTTCTTCAATTAAAATTTAAATTTTTCTTATTTTGTAATTTTCATTTCGAATATATCAAATTTTACCTTATCTAATTATAAGGACCTTGTCTAATTATAAGTATTCCATATGTTACGAATTTTTTGATAAGTCGTTATTTTAAATTTGAACTTGAATATATAAAATAAGTGGTAATATAGCTTAGACAATTTATTCATTATCATCATCATTGTCCTGCAACCACATCCATGGGGCATAGAGCGGAAGTAAATTCTTTCCAACGGCTCCTATCCGCGGGTAACCTCTTCAATTGTGGCCACGTTCTTTGCTGGGTACTTGCTTCGGCTAAGACAGTTGTTCTCCACGTTTTTCTCGGCCTTCCGACGTGACGTGTACCCTGAGGATTCCATTCGAAACATTGTTTCGCGATGTTGTTGTCAGATTTCCTCAAAGTATGCCCGATCCAACGCCATTTCCTCTGTCGGATTTCCACGTCTATTTGTGTTTGTTTCGTTTTTTGCCACACCGTTCTGCTGGATATGGTTTGTGGCCAACGAATGCTTAGGATGCGCCGGAGACATCTATTGATATACGCTTGGAGTTTACTGGGGATGTTTACTGAAACTTTCCATGTTTCGCAAGCGTACAGGAGAACAGATTTTACACTTGCGTTGAATATTCTTATTTTTGTGCGCAGAGATAGGTTGCTTGCCTGCCATATTTTTGAAAGCATCCCGAAAGCAGTACGGGCTTTACTGATGCGGGCTTCAATATCCAAATCGGCGCCTCCATCTGATGACACGATGCTGCTCAAGTAATTGAACGTAGTCACCTCTTCGATTCGCATTTCTTCATGGAGGATCGGATGTTGTGATGTGTGAGTTGTGCGCATGATTTTAGTTTTAGCTGAATTGACTTTTAGGCTCGCACTTTTTCCAGTGTCATACAGCTTTTGGCACATATCGTTCAAACTTCCATTCGTATGTGACAATAAACACACATCGTCGGCGTAATCTAAGTGGCTGATACGTTCGAAAGGACGGCACTGGATACCGTTTCACTCGTTTACACCCACAGTAGTAGTCATTATGTCATCCATTACTACTAAAAATAATATGGGTGATAAAATACAGCCCTGTATTACTCCCTGACACACCTCGAAGCAATTTGTCAGCTGTCCTCGATGTAAAACGCGACATCTTGCATCTTTGTAGGATTCCTTAGATTCGTAGACGATTTATTGATGTTATGTATTTAATCTTATTTTATTAGTTTTATTTTGTAAATGATTTTGATTGGTTTTTATAACTCATAGATGATTTTTTAACGTTTCCATATAAGCTACAATCGTTATTTTCTTTATATATTTAACGATTTGATCTATTCGAATAGACGAATTGACGAATTGACATCTTGAGCATCAATTGTTTACTTTTAACTTTTTTTTGATTTCTATATTATTTGTATAGTAAATGTTTATTCTACAGAACAAATTTACTTCACAATATAAACAATAAATTTTTGAAATTAATTTTACTTATTTAACAATGTAAGTTCAATTCACATCATTACTCTACTCTACATTAGTGTCTACTAGTTAAGAATAGTACTGTAATAATTTTTAAATTTTTATTTCTATAATATAGTACCTATTCTATACATATATATACATTTACATCACCAATTTATAGTTCTTTACATATTGTTGTTGTTTTTTTTTACTTGTTATTTTGGTTTTTAACATAGTTTTTAAATAAAAATAAAAATACTATCATAAGTGGTGGCAAAGTCTTTTGCAATATTTTGCGATCTTTAAAAAAAAAACAAGTATAATAACTCTTTTTAATATATATATATATACGTATGTATATAGGACTAATGTTAGCTGTTTTTTTTGTTGGTACCTACAATATTTAATTGTTGTGTTTTTTTTGTTTGTATACTCCTTAAATATTTCTACTTT
Source organism: Argyra leucocephala (assembly GCA_963942445.1). Classification (NCBI taxonomy): domain Eukaryota; kingdom Metazoa; phylum Arthropoda; class Insecta; order Diptera; family Dolichopodidae; genus Argyra; species Argyra leucocephala. The sequence goes on along the minus strand of OZ012679.1, from coordinate 14,476,958 downwards.
ATCTATTTTACATAGACTCATCCTTTAAATTTATATTCTATTCCTTTATATGAATCTAAATTTACGTTATCTTTACAATAACAACAACAACAAAAACAATAATCCGGAAAAATTCAGTTTACAATAAAAAAAAAAAGAAAATATAAGGTAAAAAAGTTTTATCCGTTTCATATGTTTGTGTCCTTTTTATGTTTTTCAATATTAATTTTTTTTTTCTTTGGTTAAAAAGACAAAAGATAAATTCCCGAATGGTTAAAGAAGTGTTTTTTTTCTCGATTTTTTGTTTTAGACAAAATAAAAAACAATTTCCATAGTCCTTGAACACACATGTATGTATATGTGTATGTATGTACATATTATTAAATATGTATTGTTATTGAAAATTTTTATGTTATTTTGTTGGTAAATATTTTGGTTGCCGGTTTTTTTAATTTATTTGTTTTGTTGCATTTTCATATGTTTTGTTTTTGTTTTTGTTGTAATTTTAATTGAGTGGAAGTGAATTAAAGTCTTTTGGTGGTTTTCCACATATTATTATTGTTATGATATTTATTTTCCTATAGTGTAATAGGTATTATTAAAAAGAAAATATGAATTATTGTATTGGAAGCAATAGTAATAGTTCTGGACTTTCATGGTTTTTGTATATTATAAAAATGATAAGTGTTTAAATTCATTAAAAGTTGTATATTAATTGAGTTGAGTTGTGGGAAATTTATTTATTTATTTATTTCAACTATATGAATGACTAACGAGATTTCTCTCTATATAAGGCTTCGTACCAAAATTTTTTTTTTTTTTTTTTTTTGTTTGGTAGTGTAACAAATGAAAATTTAACAAGTATAAGATTAAAAAATTAAAAAAATTACAATTATAATTATATTTAACGTATGAACAATAAAAATAGTTTAATATTTATACTATTCAATATTTGAAATTGAAATTACATAAGGTTGCAGCAATAAAACTTATATTTTGTTTTTATATGAATTTAGGATTATTATCGTAGTTATTTAGGATTTAATTGGTTAATTCTTTTTTTAGTTTATAATTATTTAATATTTTTAGTTCATTATCTAGTTTATTGTATAATTTAGCTGCTACATAAAGTGTTGTTGATATGCCAAAATGTGATGTTCTTTTCTTATCTAGGTGAATTAAATTTTTGTTCCTGGTATTCATCTGGTGTTTGTCTTTACGTTTGATTATATGCGTTGTTGTGTGTATTGTACATGTTTCTATGTTGTGAATAAGTAATCTTAATTTTATATTGAGCTTTTATCATTAATATATTGTTTATACTGTTAATATATTCAGTCCTCTCATGCCAATTGTATTTATATAGGTTTTTTAGACTTTTATTTTGGACTATTTGTAGTTCTTCTAATGTATGTTTTGTTGCAGTCTCCCATAATGTTATGCCGTAGCTCAAATGGCTATGAAAGATTGCATAAAATAAGGTCTTCTTAACTTTATGCGGAATAATGTAGGCTAATTTGCTGAATATTCCCGCAATAGAACTTATTTTTTTAGTTACTTGCATTGTATGTTTTTTCTATTTAAATTGCGAATCTATCCAATACCCTAGATATTTGAATTCATTAACATGTTCCAGTATCTGATTTGAAATTTTTACTTTAAATATAGGTGTTGATGTATCGATGATCATGTATTTAGTCTTTTTCGTGTTAATGTTTAATTTATGAGTTGTAATAATCCAGTTGTTAATTTTAATTATTTCTATATTAATTTTCCTTTCTAACTCTTCGTAGTTTTGGGCTTGGAACACCAAACATACGTCATCGGCAAATAGAAATATTTCTGCATCTATATTCATTTTTTGTAACTCCTCTACATATATCGAAAACAGTAAAGGTCCTAAAACACTGCCTTGGGGTACCCCACAGTGTATTTGTTCAACATCAGTTGACTTGTTTTCTATTTGTATATATTGTTTTCGGCCACTTAAATATTTAATTTAAGTTTCGGAAAATAAATGATTATAATTAAATTAATCCATCCTATGCCCCATGGATGATGTGGTTGCAGGACAGGATAATATAATGATGAACATTTTAGTTATTACTTATCTGCTAAGTAAGTTATACATCATTACTTACTGGGTATATTTATCAAATTTTTGCCGTTCTCAGTAATTTGTCAAACTAAAACAACTAAACGATTTCATGTCGTATGAATCTTATATACATTAATAAATATAAATAATACTAGAAGAAACCCCGGGTACATACCCGGCCGAGCAAAAGAAAGGATTTTTCCTGTAAAACGGCACAATAAAATGATTTTTAATAAAATTAAACATTTGACATGTTGAAAGTATCTGAAAACAATATATAGAATACTAATATTCATAGCAAACCACAAAAAAATTAAAAAATGTTCAAAGTTTTAAATTAATAAAATAAAAAAAATATCAGATAAAATTCAACTTTTTTTATAAGACTTAATTTATTTTTATTATTTTTTTATTTCTCGAGGAAAAGTGAAAGCCTCGGAAAATACTAAGCAGATCACGCACATAGCTATTTAACCACCACTAAAACCACAAAAACCCTTTACCATAACCGATATTATTGACCGATTAATTGATTTTTCACGTTAATTGGCAAAACGAGTATTGGAATATTATTAAAAAATAGTTTCCAAAAATCTTATTAAACCATTGATCATAACTATGTCTTAGTACCATTACCGTTTCCCAATTATCATGAGTGAGTTTATTATATTTATTATTGAGCGACGAAACCTACTGGTATCCAAAATTGTCAGTTACAGTGTCCATGTCAGTAGTTTTCTCCTGTTTTGGTCGTATTAAAATTTTAATTTTTAGAGTAGTAGATTGTGATTTCAGTGCAGTAGAGTGTAGATTGCTTTTGACATAGCTGTTTAGAGCTGACCATGTGAGAGGTAGGTTCAGGGAAATAAATTCCGATTCTTTGAAATGTTTGACCTTGTGATTTATTGATTGGTATTGCATATGCAAGACTTAGTGAAAATCGATATCTAATAAAATCTAATAAAAAAAATTCATTCTATCTGATATTTTTTTTTTTTATTTTATATAAATAAAAGAGTTAATTTTATAAAGATTAACTTAAAACTTTGAACAATTTTTATTTTTTTGTGGTTTGCTATTAATATTACTATATTCTAGTTATACATTGTTTTTAGATGCTTTCAACATATCAAATTTATTAAAAAACATTTCATTGAATAGGCAAAAAAAACAAATGGAATAACTCAAAAATAATAAAAAAAAAAATTTGGTATTCAAAACAGAATCGAACTTATAAAAAATAATAAAAAAAAAAAAATTTGACTGAAAACAGAATCGAACTCACAAAAATAATTTTAAAAGAAAATTTGACTCAAAATGGAATCGAATTCATAAAAAATAATAAAAAAAAAAAAAAAATTACTCAAAACGGAATCGAACTCACAAAAATAATTTAAAAAAAAATAAATTTTACTCAAAACAGTATCGAACTTACAAAAAAATTTTTGACTCAAAAGAGAATCGAACTCAGAAAAATTTCTTATATTGACATGACGCTTTAACCAACTTAGCTAATGTCTAATATTTAAATTGTTTCACCAAAATACACCCCCATAAAATAAAAATTGATTTTGATGGCAACGGCCTATTTCATTGATTGATTGAAGAAAGAAAAAAACGAAGGCACACGAAAATCCACGAAAAGTGTGCCTTCACTAATCGTGCTCTTGTGTATTATAATATAGATAAATAAATAAATATACTATATAACTTCATCTAGTCATACTATGATTATGACGGGTTCGAATAGCTGCCCTATTTACCCATAAGAAATATTTGAAGAATTAAATGTATTATAACCTGATGATTGACACTCAAATACTCTTTTAATAGTAAACATCAAGTACTTCTAATATCAATTTACAAAATTCTGACTGATTTTGGTAGCTGCCATTCAATTCTTAGCACCCATAATAAATACTTCAAAAAGCAAAGTTGCCATTTTCTTCTACTGTGTTGAAATTCCTATTAACTTTTTTTTTTTTTGTTTTTTAAATATTATTTGGCTAAACTTTGGTTCAAGAAATTTATATCGTTGGCAATGAAAATGAAAGAAGTAGAATAAAAGTTTGGCAGCAGGCAGTTGCAAACTATGTTTGTATGTGTTAATTATTATTATTATTTATTTATTTAATATGCCTTAATTTCACTGTACAATTTTTATTATTTCTAATTTCAATTATTAAGAGCTTACACTAATGTATTTCAAGTCTTAATATTTCATAATACATAAATTTTACTATGGATACTATAAATAAAAAGCAAAATAGATACAGATAGAAACAGAAAATTAGAAATATATCACACATTCATAGTACTCGTTTTAATGTATTGCTCCGAAACATGGAAATTGACTAAAGCGTATGAAAACAGACTTTGAGCAGTATTTGAGAGAAAGATCTTAGAAAATTTGTTTGAAGCTGTGAATCAAAATTGTATAAGGCGTAAACATCAGAATATAACCTGAATTGGGTCAATCGTATGCGGATACTCGATGTCATTACAACAGTAATTATTATTAATAAATTACATTGGATATGGAATATTGAAATAAGTTCTAATAACTACCTTCCTTGATGGTGTTAGTTCTTTTGATTTGTCCTGCTTATCGTAATCTATTAATTTTAATTACTGTAATGATATGACCATGATCGTACTATTGATAGACCATATACTATTTTCATTTGCAGCCCCAAGAATCTTTCGTGGCTGTGATTTGAATAGAGAAAAAGCACGTTCAAAATTAAAATGTATAGCAAACTGGAGAACATCAACCAGAGACAGATTTAAGTGAAGGCATAAACTATAACTAGCGATGACCCGACTATAGGGTTGTCCAGTCACTTATGATGATGAAATATTTCATAATTACTGTTTTTGTTACTAAACTAAGTATGGCTTACTAAATTTGTAAATTAAAATATAATATCTAGTCTTTATGGGTCTAAAAGAAATTAAACAATTCAATAATAGTCAAAAAACAAAAAACGAAAGTTATGTGACTTTTTTTTTTTCTTCTTCTTCTTGTTTATTTTTATTTATTTATTTATGAAATAAATCGAAACTCAATCAAAATAAATACTCACATCCTCCTGTAAGTCATACTAAACTTTTATTTATTTGACTTTGTTCTTCTTATATCACATATATAAATGAATTGTTTAATCAAATTATTTTCATAAATGAAAATATTGAAAAATAAGAAGAAAAACGAAAACGATAATCAAAAATAAAGTTTTTCTTAACTTTTAAGGATCAGATCAGATCAAATCATAAAATAAAGGATGAAAATATGAAGATTTGAAAGATGAGAAATGGTATATTCTATAATTAGGTGAAAAGTTATATAAATGATATTTTATTTGGATTTATATTTTTCTATTTTAGTTTTTTGAATTAAAGATTGAAACCTATTAAATCGATTTTGACATATATATATATACGTATGTAATATGTATATATACCTACATTCATATAAAGGGAGTTGAATTTAGATATTTTAGAAAATTTGAATGCGAATAAGGATATTCTTGTCATATATATATATATATACGTATATCGTATATATGTATATAAATATTTTATTATTTTATTGTCCAGTCAATATCAAAAAAAAAAAAAAAAAAAAACAAAAATTAAAACAAAATGGAAATGAAAATTATAATAAAGTTTTTGTATATGATTATGAAATTAATTTTGTCTTCTAGAGTTTAGTTTACCCTCGGTTATACTTTTAATTAATATAAAAAATTTTTGTTATTTTCTATAGTCAGCATGCATGATGTCTTCTTCCATATTTGCTTATATAATTTTTGCAGTTAAAAACAAAATATTTTATACTTTTATTCAATCACTTGTGCCATACATTTTATTCCTGTTTTCAAAAACAATCTACCAATATTGAACAGATGTTTGTTAAATGCCATGTCCTGTGATAAACCATGCCAGCATTCCCACATTGGATGTAGTCTATCTGATTATTTGATTCAGTCTTTGAATACATAGTTTGAAATAGGCTTTAAACTGCGTAAGTCCTTGGCAACTATCCCATATGCTTTGTGTTTTTTTTCTACTGCAAACTTTGTAGGTCCTGGTGCAATATTGTACTACACTGACCGCAGTTACGAGTAGTTGCAAACAAGAAGTTATTTAGTACCAAAATTTTATTTATATTGATCTACAATCTAATATTCGTCGATATTGCATCCCCCCACCAAAGGTGTGATCTGATTCGGTAACATCAGGGTTTGAATTTGATAAGTTTTTTAGTTGGAGCGTTTTCTTCCATTGGCTCTACATGGCTTTCTTAGTTTTACTTTGTTTGCCTGATACAGACAGCTGATATAACTATTTACCGTTATACATTCACCTCCAAAACCCCTTCGTCAGACACAGAACCATAAATTTTTAAAATAATCAAATTCAAATAATTAACTTTTAATCTTCACAAGAGAATAATGATAAGCCTCGTTTCAATCTTCAACTTTCAGGGAATCGATTATCAAATTTTTCGAAAGTTAGGAGATGTAGAGTTGCTGAAAATGTAACGTGTTAGCGCTAGTTATCACTACTAAATTCATGCTATTAACTCTCACGTTATAATTTAATACAATATGTTGAATAGTCCGACTAATAAAAAACGACGGTTGATACTTCATATAAAAATAATAACAACGATCATATAAAATGAGCTGTTTGCCAGTCATTTATGGCAGACCAATCAGTAGTTTTGCAGTAATTTGTTTACTTGTCATATAACAGCAATGGGATTACTAACATCTACCTTTATTTCATTTGCTGCTTCACCAGATGTCAATAATAATAGTAACAACGACGAGGTGTGGAGGTCCCAAATACATCAAAACTTCTCGGAGCCAGAAGATTCCTGCGACGGAGTCCAAACGGTTCCATCACCAATAGAGTTTGAATCTGATAACTCCGTCAACAGTAGTAGGTACTGTCCACACTCAAAGTACTGCTTTGCCTATCTGTGAGACTGTTTCTACATCTACAACAATGGACCTACAAGATCGTATTGAAGATCTGAATGTGAATTAGAATACAAACTTAAACGGAATCTGTCTTATTCTTATTTGGACAGCACAATTGTTTATAGAGGCTCCCGTAAATGTAAAGCGCTTATAAGCAATTGTTTAGGATATCATTCACTCTAATGTCGGCTTGTGCCATAGTGTTGATATCCTGATGACTTACAAATAATAAAAATGATTAAATATTACATTAGATATTACAAAATGATACTACAGGCAAATGAAATACAGGTCTATGTCAAACTCCCACAAAATTGATATCAATCAATGAATATTTGATGAAAGTAAGCTATTTTGTTGGTCGACGTTATATTCATTTCACAGTCTAATTAATTTTGAAGAATCACCCCACAATAGCATCTCTGAATCTAGGTTCAACTTTAATGAATTATCCTTAATTCTCCGTTCAATATTAAAAAAATTGTCCTTTCTATTGTACATTTTCAATTGCAACATCCAAATCTATGTTAACAAATTGTTCTTCGCTTTCAAACTATTCCAATTTATCATGATTCATCAATAAAATTTTAAAATAACGGAATCTTTTCCAATATACCATTGAATCTAATCAAGAACAAAAATTTCGGTAACAATAGAAAAAAAAAAGTAATCAACTTGTTATTACTTCCATTATTAGAAAACAACTAAACAGAATCCTTTTGGAATCCTTTTTATATTTTTATAAAAAAAATTATAATTCAAAGCAATTTATAAGTCAATACTAATTACTTTTATCATTTCTGTCAATATTATACGAATACTGAAATCGAAAACAAAAATATTAAATAACAATACCCTGACCAATATACATATATATACCCAAATCCAATAATAAAATTAGATTTTTAGTAAGGTTATGTCCTCCTCTATAACAAATAAAAAAAAATAACAAAAAAAATTCTCATTACATTATTTTTTGATTCACACATTTATTATGTACATTCCAATCGGGAAATATCAAAGAAATTATAATTTTTGTGACCATTATTATACATATATATATGTACATACAAACAAAGTAAAGTTTATATTAAGACACCAGTTTGATTGGACCAACTCAAATCGAAATCAATTGATTGGAATTTTGTTAAATTTTATTAAAGGATTTTGCTTTAAGATATTCTTAAATAAATTGCCTTAACTATATGGACTAAACTGTTACTTATTTATATATTTACTTATATACTAACCCAAATGTATTGTGTACATATTTGTTTCAAACATATATACAAACATATTATTTTGATTGGATATATAACTAAATTTTAAGAATAATTTTTTTTTCTCATTTCACTATCGAAAAATATAGATTTGGTAGAATTTTGTGTATTAAACAAATCATTATAAAAGTCTTGATTACAAAAGAATAAAAAAAACCAATAATAAGAAAAATAGAAAAAAGAAAAATAAAGTAAGTGAAAATTGGAAAATATTAATATTGAAAATTTGTTATTCTTGTCATTAATTTTCTATGTTAATTAAGAAATTCGATTATATATTAAAGCCTTACAATCTTACATTATAATATTATGTATTTTAGTACAGTTGTTTTCATATGTATATTATAATATTATGTATTTTAGTACAGTTGTTTTCATATGTATATACATATGTATATTTGCTTGTATTAATAATTATTAAAGAAAAAAAAATATTATACAATATAGTAGTAGATGATAATAAAATATAAGATTATAAATATATGAAAAAGTTTACTAATAATGAATAAAATATTAAATTAATTGTAGTTATAAATTTGTAATTCTTGTCTTAAGCTTTAAAAAAAAAATTTTTTTTTTGTGGAGACTTTTTGGAGAGTTTTTTGTTTTTTGCAATAATACTAATAAAAATATTTTTATGAAACATTTAAACAAAAATAAACAATATTTTTAACCTTGAAAATAATTTTTGATTTGGAGACTTTTCGAGGAGAGATATTTGTTTAATTGATAATTTGTTATAAAAAAAATTCAAAAAAAAAATTTTATTAATTAAATGGAAGAATTTGAATATATGTTTTATAAATTATATAAATATTGGTATATGAATTTAAATTAACTAGGATAATGTATACATTTTATTATTGAGATCTAGGAAAAAACAAGTTCTGGATTTGAAATTGATAATTAATTATAAGAAAAATAATATTTTTATTAATTAAATAAAATAATTTGAAATATAATATAGAAAATATGCATCGGTATAAACTTGAAATACAAATTAATAACAAAATAAATGTATATTACCCTAGCTAACATGATAATATACATTTTTTTTACTTTTTGGAGAGATTTGGAAATACAGAGTTGAACATTTTATGTAAATATAATATTTTAAATGTTTATTTAAGGAAGTAAATTTGTTTTTTTTTATTAATAATGATGAAAGTAAGAACTTAAAGATTCTTACTTTTTTAATGACGTTTTAATTTTAATTTGGAGACATATTGTAGTGGAGATATTTCGAATTATTTATGAACTATGAATGTTTTAATGAAATTGAAAAAAAAAAGATTTTTTATTATTGAAAAGAAATAAGAATATTGGATTTCTGGGATTTGTAGATTTTAAATGATATTTTAATTTATTTTTTTAAACTATTTTAGTAGGCAATTAGCACTAAATTGTTCCTTTTTGATTTTATCAATCCATTGGAACGGTCCTATTTATAGTTTTTGATTATTTTAAAGAATCGCACGTTTTAAACGTGATTAAGAAAGTCCATCAGATTATCAATTTGGCATAATAATGCTTTTTATTATATAAATGAGGCCAGTGCGTAATAACTACTTAATTGTTAGGAAAAACTTCAACTAAAATCTGATATATGACTCTAGCAAACGCAAAACGCTGTTTCATTTGTTTTATTGCAGCTACACGACAATGGGAGTTGAACAAAATATTTTACAACTTAGCAAAGTGGCTTGCTATCGTAACTCATTGCTACCACTCTCTTGATATATTAGTACGGGACCAGGTCAAAATTGTTTTGGTTTTGTTGATGTTGTACAAAAGCCATATTTTTCTACAGGTTGCACAGGTAGTTAGCCTATATCAAGTTCCGCTCTCTCTGGTTAGATAATACGAATGAATGGTTTTCCTTCACAGCTCCCATTGGAGGGTTAATGTCCTCTTCGGGATGCTGGCCGAGGTAGGAATTTTGCTTAGCCAGTTTAAAACGAAAGACAAGAAGTCTTTTGAAATATAAATGACTATGTTAATTCCTTTAGGTATTTTTTCTTCTTGTCGGTTGATCGGAATCTTCAAAAAATTCAATCAAGTACCGTAGCTTACCATAACGCAAGGCATTCCTTTATAATTGATCTGGTATATTTAGGCTATTTAGGCGGACACGTGCAATTTTTACAACTGTTTGATTACAAATTTGTATTCCATTAGCGCGCACACATAAAACCAGTTGCAGGTAAATAAACTACTAGAACACAAATGTGTAATCAAACAGTTGCAAAACTAAAAATTGCATGTCTGCATCTAGCTTAACACTAATTAGCAATTTTGTGTTAACTTAAGTTATTACTCCTTTTCATAGTAATTCAGTCATAATAAATAAACATTCAAAATTCAGATGTGTAGCCATTTGAAATTCAGATGTAGTTATTTGACATTTAATTGTAGCCATTTCATTGGTAATTCAGAGATACGATCAATTGCAGGTCACATATAGATACTTTTCCATCATTCAATACATTTTTTTATGGAAAATTTTGAGTTCTTTTCATTGGTATTCACCATGAGCTTGATTCAAGCAATTCGAATGATCCAAATAAATCAATTCAAATCAATTCGAATCAACCCAAATCAATTCGAACATCTCTTTAAAAATTGAACAACACCACTTTTTTCTAAAATAATTCCTTCATTTAATATAGTGCCACTTTCTTCTTTCAACATTTCTAAATTTGCAGAATTTAAGCATTCCTAGATAAATTCTAAAATGATAATTTTCATAATAAAAATATTTCGCTTTTTGTTTTTTAATAAATTTTTTCAAGAACATCTGAACAAACTTTTTTTTTTTGTCTTATTTTAAATTTTCCCTCTCATATTTCAAATGAAATAGAAAAATTCTTTTATTTTATCATAATGCAAAATTATTCAAAGATAATATAAAAGTTCAATTTTAAAAATTACCCTTCAATTTAAAAAAAAAAAAAAAAAAAAAAAATCTCCCCCATGTTAAAACAATAATAAAAATAACAAAAAAAAAAAAAAATGGGAAAATGCAAAATCCAAGTCAAACATAATTCATATCCCAAACACCAAATATTGTCACCCTTCTTTGATAACAAAAAAAAAAAAAAAAAAAAAACAAAAAAAATTACAAAATTAAATTGTAAAAAATTATATCAAAAAACATAAATCCTTTCACGTACACATACCAACACACTAACATCCATATAAAATTTTATTTCTTAATATATTCGCGTATATACCAAGAATGTAATATCTCTAAAATATACTTTTTCGTATTCTGATGAATGCAGTGTAATAAAAATTATTCCGCTACTCTTTTTGGGGTCTTTTAAAAATTAAATTGTACAAAAAAAAAATGATGATGTCAAAAATTAAAGTAAGGCGGAATAGAAATAATTTGTTTTCTGTTATGGATTTCGATCATGTTCAGTTCATATTTGACCTAAGTACCTTTGTCAAGAAGTCTGTAATTGATTTTTTCAAGCTTGTACTGTTTAAATTCTTAAAATTAATTAATTAAAAAATGTTATAAAAGCTGAAATTAATTGAATATTTGAAACGAATTGGGTTTGTCAATTTCATGTGAATTATTTCAGAAACGCAAAGATTAATCCGGAAATAAATTGGACGAATCAAGAAATAAATTTGGGGTATTCATAACACAATGATATCATCAATTTAGTAATAAGCATGACTAAGTCGGGAATATTAGATTGTGTATTATGACAATGGAATAAATCCGATCAAAGTGTGGTACCCATAGTATTGTAAAAGAGCTAACTCAGGTGTCAAGCTTAACACGCAAGTCAAAAATATGAGCTGTCTGATAGATTGAGCTTGTTATGCCTTGCTCAACTGTGACCTAGTTTAAAATTTACGTTTAGATTTAGGTTAAGTTGAAATTAAATCTTTTTACACCCCTGGTGTTATCTAAATATCAACTTTTATATAATTGAAATTATTTGGAAACACAAGAACAAAAAAATACAACACAAGCTAGCATGCTAGCAAAATAGGACTAGGTAAGTATATTTTTTTACCCAAACCTAGTTTAATATATTTAATTTGTATATTAAAAAAAGTACGGTACAAATATCTAGTCCATTTTGAAACCAATTTTTATTACATATTATTCTTTTAAATAATATATATTTAAAAAGAGACGTAGCGAAATTAAATATTTTTTATGTTAAATTTATTAATTTTCAATTAGAAATTTCAATTTAAAATTTCACCCCCATGTAAGTATAAGTTATTTTCACATACAATAAAAAAAAAAAAATTTGTAAATACTTGCTTTTTCTAAGGGTTACACAGTTTTGGTAGCAACTTTAAATGCACTAAAAAGGAGAAAATAAATTCAAATGCGTGTAATTCTAACATTTGACTTCAGGCTGAAGAAAATAATGTTAGATAAAATGTTTGTATGAAAAAAGCAAATATATGAACTTGCCATGCATAAAAACAAGGAGCGTCAATCCTGATAACTGTTTAAAATATCAGCATATAGTTTTGATTACAGATGTAAAATAAAAATTTATTTTGACCCCTACATTGCCCAATAAAATAAATAAATAAATAACAATGTAAGCTAAAGAAAAACTAGTAGAAATTTTAATTTACCAATAAAAACCGATTCAAACCGAACAAAGTAACATTTACTTTTATATTATTTTTATATTTACTTTAATTGTTTTCTTTTAAATAAATTATTACTACTTATGAGGTTGTTGTTTAAGATAAATCAATGAAAACTAAAGTGCCCACGATAAATTGAAGTGATGGAAAACAATTCATAACGAAATATTGAGTACGATTTTTTATCAAACGAATTTCGAGGTGCGGGCAAATACTAGTTTCTATTACTGTACAAATTTGCACCGAAAATCAATGATGAAACTGACACGTCATGCAAAAAATTAATAAATAACTTAACTATACGTCTATCAGATTCTATGTAGAATATCACCGGGTATGGATCTGCAAATAAATTAACTACAGAATTCTATATAGATTAGCAACAGGTATGTACTTATACTATGTATATCTTAGGATGATTATTATTACTTTAATTTCAGCTAAAATAAATAAATAAAATATTTACTACTCAATTATAAAAATCAGCTATATATAATATCAGCTATATCAGCTATATCAACTATATAAAATTGTAAGGAGGTTACAATTCAATTTAGACTGTAACACCATTCAATGAAAAGAAAATGAAAAATGTATATTGAAGTCTGTATGTGCATTCAATTTTTGTTATAATTTACATAAACTAACCATAATATTGAAGGAAATATAATATAGAAATCACTTCTTTTTATTTCATTTAATTTTTTTTTTTTTTTTTTTAATTCTGCATATTTGACATTGTTATCATTTCGTTTCAAAAAAAGGTATGACTTACTATTGCATTGGTTTTTTATATTATCTATGCACATGAGTATATGTAAAAAAAATTATATTTAAATAAATATGACATGATTTTTATAGAAATGTAATATTATGTAGGTATGCATGTATGTATGTATGTATATGTAATTGAGTAATTGATATGAAAAGCTTTGATATTCGATTTTCTTTACGACTTTATTATTTTAAAGAAATATTTAATGTTATAAGCTATATAATATGAACTGTAGCAGTTTCCGGTCCATGTCTTTTGTAGTATAGTTTCAAGCATTATTTTAAAAAAAAATTAGAAAGGTAGGTTCAATTAAATGTAAATGTCTTCTAAACGTAAGTCAAATTGTAAATCCAAAGATTTAACTGATATAGGCTTAAATAGAAATATAACTCAAATAGAAAATATTTCGTCCTTGAAATCGGTGTGTTCATTTGAATAATTATTTGCAAATTATAACCAAATGGTACTGTTTTCTATTGGAAAATTCAAAATGATTTTTAGAAGTCAACTAAGGCAACAAAGTCAGCGTATTTGCACAATTTTAGAACCGATTAACATCTTGAAAGTGAAAATGTTTGTCAAAATCACTTGCCCAGATTTATATGTGGAAGGTTGTTTCTAATGATTAAATAAGTATAAAAAAAAAATTTATAGGACATTTTTTGCCAATATTGTTGAAATTCGCTTACTGAACTGAACTATCTGAAGTTTTTTATAACCTATTTCTATAAAATTTTATAAAAATTAGATACCGGTGCTCTTCGGAACTATTTTCTACAATATTGAAATATTGAATAAAAACAAGAAAAATATAAGAATGTATAAAAAATAAAATATATCATTTATAATTTAATAATATTAACGGTTGAATTGAAAAGAATTAAAAAACATTTTACTTGTTACAAAAATGTGGAGAAGAGATTAAAAAAGATGCTATCATTCAAGAGAAAGTAATAAAGAGAAAGAAAATGCGAGATTAAAATAAGTAAAGAGAATTTAGTAAGAGAAAATTGTATGTGGCTGAAATCAGATTATTATTCCGATGTATTTGTACAAAACTGATCAAATGTTGCAGGGGTTTATCCCTCTGTACTTTTATGAAAACGAATCTATTTAAATTTAGACCTAAAAAAATCATCTGTCAAAAATATTGAAATTTTATAACTGAACAAAAACGATTGAAATAAATTTAAATTGTTTAAAACTAAGATTTTGAATTTAATTTTTAAGTAAAATGCTATCAGAGATAGCCCGACCTTCAGCTCATTTGCACCAGTTTGTTTATACCTTTCTTCTGGATGCCAACTTTCAAATTTATGAGTATAGAGATTTTATACATTATACTTTATATATAAAATTCGACTCAAGTAATAATTTCGTGTTATAAGTTGTACCCCCGTAAAACATATTTGGTAAAATACTTGATACTTGATATTTACTAGTTCGACCTAGCTTTTTATAATATTTTAATTTAAGTGTATAATTACTGAGAAATGATTTTTACTTTTCTACTAACAGCATGTGTCTGGTTTAGTTCATTTTAACATTTCTATAATCAAAGGTGGCGGTGTTTTACTAACCCAACTGGAAGATGATAATATATTGCACAATCAAATGTAGCAAGACGTCTATTGTGCTTAGAGCAAGCATTGATATGACAGTATCAAAGTAAAAAGTTTATTAAAAATTAATGAAATTTAATTAATACTATGCTTATGTTTGATAAATCTTAATGCAGTGATAAGAACTTTAAAAAAAAAAATATTAATACTATGCAACAGTAGGGTTAATCTACTGTGACTATAGTATTAGTTCTGATGAATTAGTTTTATATGTATAAGACCAAGTAATTAAGAATTATAAATTGATAAATAAATAAAATATAAAATAATGTTTGATAAATCTTAATGCAGTGATAAGCACTTTAAAAATAAATTTAAAAAAAAATTTAATACTATACAACACGAGGGTTAATCCACTGTAGTATAAGTTCTAATTAATTAACTTTTATATGTATAAGAGCAAATAATTCACAATTATAAATTGATAAATAAATAAAATATAAAAATATAAGAAAAAATATATGTATATATATATATATTTCCGATGTAGACAAAACACTATTTTATTATAAAGCAAAATATTTATAAAAATTTATTAAGGGCAGCCAAACAAAATTAAAAAGTCCTTATTAGACAATATACGCACAAACACAAGATTCCCAAAATTAAAATCGTAAGATACCGATAAAATTCTCTACTGACAAAAACTCCACAAACAAAATTGCTGAAGTTTTGAAATTTTTTTTTCAAGAAAAGAGAAGGAAAAAATATTTGTTTTGCGTACTCGGTTTTGGATCCAAACGGAAGAAAATATCTTCATTGGGAATTTTGTTTCCATTGGGTATTTTATCTGGATGACTTTAGGAGATCTTGGGATGATTATTTCAACCTTCTTTACTACGTAATAATAATATACGCTCTCTAAATGTGCAGTTTGGTATGGGGTTCCAGCAATGATTATTCCATACCAAACCCTTTACTATATGATAATAATATCCGCTCTCTTAATTTTTGATCTATTATAGTAACATTAAAAATTAAAGAAAACTAAAATTTTAATAACCTATAAAAAAAATAATACTATAGTCATAAAATAATAAAAATTTGTATATGATTTTAATTTTAGAACCCACCTTAAAACCACTACAAACTCTCAATACTATAACTTATAACATAAATTTTTAAACTGATATATTTAATTTTTCATATATATATATATAGTTTGATCCCAAGTTAATATTAAAATATTTTAATCCAGTTTTAAAAGCCTTCTTTCAATTCATATTAACAAAAAAAAATAACAAAAACAAAAACAACAAAAATAATACCGAATTATTCAATGAATCCTTTTTATTTAACAGTTAAATACAATTATCCTAAAAAGTTAAATGCTTTTTTTGTTTGTTTGTTTTTTTATTTTTCCAAATCTTTTAATTCCTAATGTCAAACAAAAAAAAAAAAAAAAACAAGAAAAATAAAAAAAACAATAAAAAAAAAATCTCTTTAACAAAAACTATAAAACTAAATTCTCACTATAAAAATATTCTCATCCATATCGAAATAACACACAAACAAACAAACAAACATTATTAGTAAATACCTTTGAATACGCAATGATCCAAAATGATGATGGGCATCATACATATTATAGATATGTATATATTATATATGTACTACCGTATTATGTAATAGTCATAAATCCCTAAAATATATAAGTGTGATGCCATTTGGTTCAATTACTTAATTAGAACCGATGGTCCTTTTAAAAGATTTATAGTACTTACATATACAGAAGTTTTATATGGTATTATATAGAGAGTAAGTATGTTTTTTTTTTTTTTTTATATATTTAGTCCTTAATACAAAACCATCACCATTAAACTAGGATATTTTATAACTGTGTATGTACGTGTGTGTATGTTGTCTATGAACATAACTAATCTCTTTCTATATTTATTTTCTATTTTCACCTTTATCAACAAAAATGAAAATAAAAAGAAAATAATAAAATCAAAATACGTAAAATATATATATGTGAATATGTATATATATATATATATATATATATATATTGACCAATAAGGATATTATTATAACACAATCTCTATATAAGAAAAATTATATCGAAAAGTATTATTAAAGGAATTTTATTTTTTTCGAAGGATATTCAGAAACATTTTAATATTACAACACACACTACATTATATATTATTATATATATTTATTTGTTTGTTTGTATGTTTGTATAAATGTTTGTTTGTTTTGTACATTTTTATTTCTTGTTTATTAGAGAATATAGTACATTATTTTCAAATGACATGTATGTCACAGGTGTTAAGTATGGTATATAAGAAATTAGAAATTTTATTGAATAGTACATAATTATATATATATATACATATATATATAAACATACGTTTAAAAAAAACGTGGATAAATTATTTTAATCAATATGAAGATAATTCCAGACTATATAATAATACATATATTAGATATTTTTAATTTGAATTGTTGTTGTACAGAATTTTCAGAAGTAGGTGAATATTATAAAGAAATTCCAATTGAAGTGAAATTTATCATATTGAAATTGATTTAGGGTTTTTTAGTAGTATAATAAACTGATTTAAATCAGTCTATTAGTTCTGTAAATTTTATTTGTATTTTGGTATATTTAAAAGTACATTTTTGATTTAATTGGTTCTGTTAAACTTGTATTTGGTCGCTGAGATGCAATTTTCAGTAGAACATCTGTTCGATTGAACAAGTAAATGAATTTTTGGATACAAACAAGATACAATATGGATTTTTTAAGCCTTATTTTTTACAGTACATAATATAAGAATGAACATACTAACATAGATTAACAATTACGAATGAAATAGAACAAATAATAATCAAATAAAATTAACATAAAAATTAAAATTAGTTTATTATGTTAATAATAAGTAGTTATAGTAAATTAAATCCATTTTTCGTTTCCAAGGCTAACTTAGTTTTAAGTTTGTATTTTAAAAGCAAATAATTAAAGTTAACGAAAAAAATTGATTTGTTCTGTTAAAGTTTTATTGGTTAGTAAGATTAAATTTTCAGTTGCACAACAACTGTTAGATTTCACTAGTAGTTTTGCTATTTTTATTTACAAAATTTTTAATAGCACAAAACTGAATTTGTATGAAATCGAACTCAGTTGTAACTATTTAGTTGCATTTAATTAAGTAATCAAATCTAATATATAAATACGTTAATAATGTCTGTAAAACTTTTCACCACGGCGAATTGCAGCAAAGAGCAATCACAGGAGCCCAAACATTGAAATGTGAAGCTTTTTAAAAATATTACACCAAAAAATCACCGATTATGAAATAAAAAGTATTAAAAAATACAAATTTTTGTGCCCATTTTTCAAATAAATCATGTATAGAAAATCATATCAAAGTTCTAAACCCATATAGGAAAAATATATATTTTATGCAAGAACCAAATAAGATCATTAGAAAAACATTATCATAACAACAGAAGTATATTTTTTTTAAAGTCATCAAAACAATTGAAATTACCCAAAAAATAAAACACCTAATAAACATTTTTAAATTTCACTGGTTTGTGTCTTTGAATTAGCCACCTAAAAATATTTCTAACCAATGCAGGCACATCTTCAACTTCAAATGAATATTTTTTTTATAAAGCAAAATATTGACAAGCAACAAAAAAAAATATTCCTATTGTTTCCATGGTGATAAATTTTGTTTTACCACCTTTAAAAATTCTCTAAAATGCTAAAAAGCCTAAAAGCGTTTTACACGAAAACAAAACTTTAAACCAGAATGTACATTTGTTATCACGGAGGTAACAGCACGGAGATTAGAAAGAGAAAAAATACCCTATGTAACATGTTATACTTAAAATGAACGATATGTTAAGATAAATTAATAGTTTTGCAGAAATAGAAAATTTTGTTTCGACTTAAATATTTCAATGAACAGGAATGATACTTTTTTTAATGCTTGACCGGCGAGTGTTAAGACGAGAATAGCTAGTAGTTCGTATTTTTTCTTAAACTTGATTTTGTAATCGTTTTACTTCAATTGTTGTGAATTGCTTTATATTTTTAAAACTATGAAATTTAGACATCATGAACACCGATTGTAATCGCAAAAAAGCGAATACTTAGCATAATATCGATTGCATATGGTAAAAAGAAAAGGTGTAGCCCAAGATTCTTGTCTGAAATCGTAAGAAAATAATCGTTTTTTTTTATTTGTTATCAAAACGATGGTGCTTAAACGTAATGAAATCCGTCGTTGCAGAATTGAGTAAAGTTCCTTTAGTATTATTAGTTTAATACTCGCTGTTTAAAGCAGTTAGATATTGACACAATTTAAAACAAAAACAACTTCATATCATTTCTGTTTAAGTTGCATAATGCTAATAAAAATATTTTTTGAAGATTGTTGACATTTGATAATCATAATAAATGTGTTACAATTTATGGTGAGCTCGAAAGACCTAAAAATTTACACATTATCTATTAACTAGATAAAAGTCAAACTATACTGGATCGATCATTCAAAGTGGATCGATCCGACGTAATTAGACCAATTTTGACATTCTGATGTGCACATTATATAGATTTAAGCATTATAATGTCTCTGGAATCATATCACCTACTCAATAGAAATTCCTAGGTAGCTCAAAACTTGCTATGGGATTTGGTTTGTAGTCAAACTTTCTCGAATCTGGAACCATATTCCAACTAGAGTGTTTCCCCAATGCAAAAATATGCCCACAAACAATCAAAAAAAAGTTCAAGAGTAATATTAACAAATTTATTTAAAATGTGCCTAATACTGATCAAACCTTTCTACAATCCTCAATTTAGTCTAAGCTGTGCATTGTTGTATAAAGATATATCGTTTGAAATGCTCTAATGTTTGGCTTAACTAAAAAAATTATTTAAGATCATGAATAGGGGTATTTTTGTTTGCTTACAGGTACAGGGTACCTTTTATATGTGTGTAAGATGGTAGGTATAGTTTGACTTACCCATTAAATATAAAAACTCCCATTCCTACGATGAAACCGAAACCTTGAATCGCTTTCACATTACTTCAAGTTGAAAGGCTGTGCTTTTTCTAGTTTTAATTTTTTTCTATATATAATTCTTCTTCTGGATCCCCTAACATCTAAACTGTTTCTTTCTGTATATTTTTATTTCTATGTACTTAGTAAATACAATCTATTTTTCTTAATTTTGAAGTGTTAAATCAATAACGTTTTTGGATTGTAATAGTCCTACTGCTTGAGTTAGATTTTTGTTTTCTATTTAAGCTAAATCAATTTTAAGGACAGTGTGATCCAATGTGTTTTACGTTGTGATGCAGTGACATGAAGAATTCGCAGAAATTAATTAAAATTTGATGTAAATAAATGTATAAAACATCATATGATAAATAAAAAATATTATATTGGCATTGGACGAAACATATTCACTTTTAATCTATGTAATAAAGTTTTGATTTACAATCAATTAGTAAAGCCAGTCCAAGCAATTTATAAAACTAAATCTATAAACATCCCGTATTCAAATATAAAGGATTTTTGTAAGCAACTTTAAATCGAAATAAATCTGAAATGAAGTGTTATAGTATACTCATAGGCAGGATTTTGCTAACCAACTTCATATTCAAACTATCTAAATAAATCTGAAATAATGAATTACGGGCCACGGCAGTCTTAAGTTTACGACTAACGGATGATAGCAGCTTATGAATCTATTTAAGCATACCGTATTCAAATATATAGGATTTTGGTAAGCAACTTTAAATCGAAATAAATCTGAAATAAAGTGTTATAGTGGTCTTAGATAACGGTTAAGGGATGATAGCCGCTTATAAGTTTATAAGCATATCGTATTCAAATATATAGGATTTTGCTAATCAACTTTATATTGAAATTATCCAAATAAATCTGAAATAATGGATTACGGTAGTTTTAAGTCTACCATTAACGGTTGATAGCCTCTTATAAATCTATAAGCATACCGGATTCAAATAAATAGGGTTTTGATAACCAACTTCATATTCAAACTATCCAAATAAATCTGAAATAATGATCTATCTGAAAATCTGATTAATGGATGATAGCCGCTTATAAATCTATATAAGCACACCGTATTGAAATATATAGGATTTTGTTAACCAACTGGGGTAACTGTTAAGGAATCATAACCGGGATATAGATGTTATGTCAATCTAGTGCTAACGAAAATAATTGTGTTATTGTATGTATACATCAAAATGTCCTTACAAGCACCTGAGTTGTTTATTCCCTTTTCTTAACAATTAATAAAAAAAAACAAAAACAGCAAATCAAATAATCAACAAAACAATAAGTAGTAAAATCTAAAACTCATAATAAAGTGTTATATACTTAACAAACATGATATAAAATTGTTTAATTTTCTCCAGATAGAACATTATATCTATTAAAACGAGAAGGATATAAATGCGTCGTCATTTCAACTTTTATTACCATCTCCTGCTCAAACAACGAAAAAAAAAAAATTAAATCTCTTATACCCAAAATAATAAACAAAAACAACAATAATAAAAATAAAAACAATAACAATAAAAAAAAAAAAGGTAAATTAATACTAAATCAGGTAATTATGACCATTTTCTAGACGATTCATACCTAAAACATACTCATAATATGCGTTTATATGGTGACTTCGATTATATTCACCCAAAAAACCATTTTCTTTAAATCCTCTTCCCCCATCCACTCTATCCTCTATCGTAAATATCTTTTAATTTTCCTTTTCTAAAGATGGTAAAAACAAAAAAATTTTTGTTCTGGAAAAATTGAAGTTAATTTTTTTTTTATTTTTGTTTTTGTTTTTTTTATAGCCAGTTTATTTTGCAAGGGTCTCTGGTTTTTAACACCACCACATATGAATTAAATCAACAAAGCATATAAAAGAATTCAACCAGTCGTGTCAAATGTTCATTTAAAACATACATACTGTTATATACATATTATATATACTCTATATATATATATATATATATATACATATAAGTTAGATTCATTTATTTAATTTATACTATATATGAAGAAGAATATACGTGACAGTTATCCATAGAAAGATTTATATTTTTATGATGTCCTAGATTATTGGTTGGTATTTATATATATATATATATATATATACATGTATATATGTATATATAAATTTATGAGATAGAGTAAATGATATTTAGGTGGTATAGTTCAACAAATTTATTAGGATTTTATAATACTACATCTACTGATGGTGTACATATAGGTTTTCAAGGTATGAGGTGTTTTCACTTGATCCTTGTAATTGATACAACCTGTTTATAAATTTTTGTGAATCAACAAAATAAAAATAAAACAAAAAAATTAATTTAAAGACAAGAAGTCACATGAATTTCGAACTACTCAAGGAATTCAGTAGTCCTTGTTTTATATTAGTGATATTTATTGTTGTTGTTGTTGTTTTGAAATATAGCGAGAATTTTTGTGGTTGTTTGAAAAATGTTGAAGGTAAATTTTTTATTTTGTTTATGTTGTTTATATTGTTAATATTATATACTAACATACTTTCCATTTTCAGTATATTGACACATGTTCTCAATGTTTATAGATTTAAAGCAATCAAAATTTCGTAAGAAGGACATTTTTTTTTTGTTTTTTATTATTTTTGGTTCGTTATTAACAGAGACACGAAATCAAGACTCGATTAATTCAATTTTTTCTATTTTTATTTTTGTAAGGGTATTTAGTCATAGAAAACGAACATATCATGAAAGTATGAAGATAACTTTAAATTCTTAATTTGTTAAAGGTTATAGATAAAAAAAAATTGGGGTGATTTTAGAGGTATACACCAGTTGAGATTACGTCTTTATATTTTGATATTTATGAAATCAATAGAAAATTCATATCACGATATATTGAAATATTTTTAGTAGACATAAAAATATATATAGATATATAATATATATATACATATATTTTAATATTAAATTCTAAGATTGTTTATGAATCTTTAAGATATGGATAATGATGATGGTAAGTATAGTGTGAGGTATATTTTTGATATATTTTTAAGGATGATAAAAAAAAAGGTAAATGAATTGAAATGAAAAAAAGGTGAAATTATTTTTGATCGGTACAGAGTTGATGACATTTTATGTTTTTTTTTTTTATTTATTTTTGTTTAAAAAATTATTAAAAAGCAGTGGTGATATTGGAAGACAATTGTAAACAATCGAATGAATGATACCATATTCTGAATTGGACTATTTTTAATCTTAGATAGATAGTTGATATAAACGTTGCGGAGTAAAAAAGTGTATTTCTAGCTTTCATCAAGATTCAAAAAGAAAGTAAAGAAAATGAAAAGTTGTAGGTAAGCCATCCATGTTATAGTGACCCATGAGAAATGTGGTGAGTATAAGTGTAGAATGGGAGTATTTGATACACTATTATTCATTTCTTATAAATAGATAACTAATGTAAAGAGATGGCTTCTAGAGCTGCTGTCAGACTTAAAGCCAACTCCCAGTGGATACCACAATTAAATTGCCACTCTTATATTATGGAATACTAAAAAAACAATGATTCCAGAACAATGATTCCATTTTACTCTTAAAGGATATTTCTTTGGGAGGTCGTATTAGATCGATATTCCATCCACGGAAAGCTGGAAGAATAATAAAGGTTTGACGAAAGAGCACTTGCACCTTTACATTAATGGTTTAAAGCTGAATGACAGAATGGGAGGTACAGTCTAATCGGAAAATTTAAATATGAGCCTATCCTTCAGCCTACCAAAATACTTCAGTGTATTTAAGACTAGTTGAGATGGAGCGTATTATTTGTTAGAAATTTCTGTATGCTCACAGACAGTCAGGCTACAATTATAGCAATAGAATCGCTAAATATCAATTTAAAAACTATGTTGCCTTGTCTAAGTTTTCTTAACAAATTAGCGGATTGGTTTAACATATGGCTGCGATGCCATGCAATGCACATCAACTTGCTGCAAATGGTACTACTATCTTGGTAGTCCTTCCGAGAGAGAGCAATCTCGTTGCATCTCTAGCTACCTGTAAAGATGCAACAAATGCTTCAAGTTCCAGATGGTTAAGTAGACCAAATTGCAACATCACCAAGCAAATTTAGCCTATGCTGAACCTGAAGGGCTCCGCTTTAACCTACTATTATGGAAAAAGTGTGATATCAGCACTATGGTAGGGGTCTTTACGGGTCAGGTCAAAAATTCCAAACGACTTTTGCAGAACATGTAGAGAGGAGGATGAAATTATACATTACCTACCTGCCTCGGTCTTGATCCCAAAAAGGAAACCAAAGCCTTCTTTCTCGACTCACAAAGACCTCCACCGCTTTCTTAAAGGTTTTCTTAATGGTTCAACAAGTTTGATTCTTATTCGAGGAAATTTGTATCACAATGTCTGGTCAACTAGTCTAACAGTGCTGTCAACCACTACTATCTAACTACCATATCATGAGTTCAACAGATCGAACTTAATCGACGAATATAATTTTATACAGCAATTATAGATTAATGAAAAATGTTCCCACGCTGTCTTAGATGTAAATTAAATCGATGCTAGAATATTGAAAATAGTTGTCAGAGCTGTTATCGATGTTTTTGTCACAATACACATACATTTATATAAATCACAATAAACCGAAAAAGATTGATCTGGTATTTGAAGTAGGTAGAAAAATATACTATTGGCTGCCAAAGTTGGCACATTTAATCCAAAAGGGTCAATTGTTATATCATCTCATGGTATCTTAGAACCAGGGTTGCCAGTTTTTCTAAATAGCATATCGGGATTTTAGTAGAAAAAATAAAAAAAAAAAAAATTTAACTACATATTTAAAACAAAAACTCAGTATTTCAATTCAAATTTATAGAGTCAGCGGCACATTCTTTTTTAATTATTTAAATAAATCACATTTAATATTAAAAAAATGAACATTTGTGATAATAAAAAAACCATAAATATAATAAAATAAAAATTGCATCGAGTTCTTTGGCAACAAAAAAAGAAAATTAAAAAACTAAATAAATTTCATCTGAAAACTTATTAAATTATTAATATTTTTCATTTGAGGCTCTTTTTTTTAATATTCCTTGAGCATTTTCAGTCTTTAAAAAAAACTTTAAATTCTCTGCAGCTCATTTTATAGTTCTCCTTCACCCTCAATTCGGCTTCTAAATTTTGAATAAGTAATTTATTCCTCTCTTTACGCCAAGCGGTAGTCATCAAACTGAATATTCTTTCAGATGTGGCATTCGAATGGGGAATTGAAAAAATGAAACTAACGATTTTATATATATTTTCAGTATTCTCGTTTAATTTAAAAAAATCAATCCATTTTTCGTTAGTAGATAGATTAGCATTTTCGCCAAGTATATAGGAATTTAATTTATGTAATTCTTCAAATAATAAATCTTCATTTACAGAAGCAATATTAAATTCTTTAATTATTTTTGCAATAGTGTTAAATTCTATAGCTTCATTCAAACGCAATTGTTTAAGCAAGCTTAACTTATTATTATCGCCAAAATCAAACCATTTTTGTAGATAACTTATGGCAACATCAAAAAATAAGTTAGCGTCTGCTTGGAATCTGTTTACTGCAGAATCATTATCACATTTCAACAATTCTGTTCTTGCGATCGAACCAAAAAATTGTTGTTTTTTTCTATCAATAAGTGATTAGCGCACTTCGTCCATTATATCATATAAATCCAATACAAGAATGGAATTACTTTGCAATTTTTTAAGAGATGGCTGAAAAATGGTACGGGTATTCATAACAAAGCCTACAGAAGCTAATGAGAGGTCGTCGTTGAAAAAATTTTCAAGTACCTGTGATATTGAATTTTGAGATAAAAAGTACGATTTTATCGGTTCAAAATTACCGATTAGTCTCTCAACAGCTGGAAGAAGACTAAGCCATCTAGTTGGTACGTGGCGTAATATTTCAGTCCATTCAATTTAAGCCCATTCAAAGAATTGTTTCAATATGGTTGTTCTCTTTGTAGATGAACTGAACTCATTATAAATTTTCATCGCAATTGAATCTATGTCAATTTTGAGTTGATTTATCGCCTTTTTACAAGTATTATGCAGGATATGGTTGTTACATCCAACTGGTATTATGTTACTATTTATTTTTTTTAGTTCCGTAAAAACACTTTGGTTTTTCCCAAAATTGACTACCGCATTATCAGCACAAAACGACGACACATTTTCATATTCAGGCCATTCTGTTCAATTTTTATTTTGATTGACTCAGCAATATTCCGAGATAATTCATTATCTAAAGCATAAAATGCAAGTAGTACATTTTGTATTCCTTTTTGCTTAGTAAAGTATCTCAGAATAATAGGAAAAGTTTTAATATTTACTTTGTTTGAGGCATCAGTACAAATAGAAAATGGAACGTTGCCACTTAAATGTTCTAAAATAAATTTTATTGATTTTGACGCGAGCACATTAGAAACGATTTTAGACATTTTTGTCCTACCGCATCTATATTTTTGTGCTATATTTGAATCACCGAACATCGAAAGAAATAATGATCCTGCGCTATCACTAGAAATATAACTATGGGAGTGCATAACGGTGTGATATGTAAAAGCAACCTCAGATACGATAACTTGCTCATCATCTTTACTTGTTGTACTGCTGAAGAATTTTGTAAGTTTTGTTGAACTAGATGAAGATTGCATATTCGATTTATGTCAAACAGTTCTCATATGTTTTATTAAATCATTTTCACCGTCATGTCCAATTGAAATTTTTAAATTATTGCAAATTGTGCATGTAATGTGATGTTCTCCACATTGTCGCACCCACTCATATTTCCTTCATTCCTGATTAAATTTGACCATTTGTTTTACATTTTTTCTCCCATTACTGTTTTCTTCACTTTCATATTCACCGTAATTTATAAAATATCCGAGTTACAAATTTTAAAAACGAACCGTAAGTGTGTTGACAAAAAATGTCAATAATTAATAAGAAAAAAACTATTAAGATTTCAATATTAACACTTGTTTTCTGTTAAAAACAAATTTAGTAGGTGATTTTTGGACAATGGGGAATTAGCGATTACATATCGGGAATGGGGAATAGAGTTTCAATATCGGGAAATTCCCGCCGAAATCGGGACACCTGGCAACCCTGCTTAGAACCAATAGGTCGTGTAAGGCATCTGTTTATAACTACTGCAATTGTATAAAGATTGTATACCGATTTCATTGAACGGTGATGGAATCCAATTGCAACGGTTACAAATCATAACAATAAGATTAAAGCAAAACTAAAGTGGTTTAGGAACAATAGTAGTAAACCATTCCATCCACATGTACCCGTTTAAAAATCACCTCTGAATTCAGTTATTTGAAAAACATCGTTAAACAATTTTTTTTTTGCTTTTTTTTGTTTAAAGATATTTTTGAGTTGATTAATTTTCAACAGGAAATAAAATTATATAAGAAAAACAAAAAGAAAATATTATTACGGTTATTTTTATAACTAAACATACGTGAAAATTAAAATAAAAAAAATTTTAAGAAGGTATCTTGATACTCAATTCGAATCTTTAGATCACACAAAAAAAAAACCGTTTGACAGTGTTAAATTTAAGTACAAATCAGGTGGTGTTTATTTAATTTTTTATTTTGTTATTTTGTTTTTTTTTTTTTTTTTTTTTTGTAAAGATTTTGATACCATCAGCAGATTTAATCTGTAACATTATATTTTCTATAAAATATTGAATAATTATAAATTTTTAATAAAATAAATTTTGTATAGATATAAAAAGAAAAGTGTTTAGATTTAATAGATAGTTTTAATGTTTTCTAGTTTTTTGTTTGTTTTTAATTAAAGGTGTAAAAAGAAGGAGAAGGTAATCATATTTTGTAGTTAAATTAATAAATACTAAAAAAAAATAATTTTAGGGTGAAAATTTTATTTAAGCAAAACTAATTTTGAAAAATGAAAATATTTATTATAGAAAAATGTATAAGGACTATTCTATTTTTTTAATAGGGTATAAAATAAAATATAAAGGACATTGAACTGTATATTTAAAGAGTATTACCAATATTTTGGTAATTCAACTTATTCGGGTTTTTTAAAGACCTAATAAGATTATTAATAAATTTTTAAACTGAGTTCTAGCTAAGTAATTGAATGTGTTTATATCCCTCTCATGTCATTCGTAACATTGCCAATAATTTAAGCGGATTATCACTTGTATTACCTTTTATATTACTTATTTATAAAACTGCTTGTTAAAATTAAAAAAAATAATTAACAAAAAATATTCTGTCAGTTTTCTTTAATATTACACTTTGTCTTACCATGGTATAATTTTTTATAAAAATCTGTTCAATTTTAAGTGAAGGTGAAGTGAAGAATTTTTTTATCTACCAAAACTACTTGAACTAATCAGTAGGAATTGTAAAATTTAACTAACAATGAGACAACTATAATTTTTTTTTTTGTTCATTTTTATTAATTCATTATTATACATTTTAGTATAGTTTCATCGCCTGATTGGCATTATTGAAACATTGTATAAACAATCGAGTTCAAATTTAAATTTGGATCAGTTTAACCACTTACATATTATATTTGAAAGAAAAAAAAATCATGTTTGAGTTATAAAAACTAAACAAAATCCACCTGGTAAAAACCATTTTTTGTAACTAAATTTCCTAGTTTAATTTTATGTTTTGTAACTCCGAACATTTCATGTGTGATGTTAACAAGCATTCAGTTCTCTTAGTTCTTCCTCATTTTAGCATTTTAGGTCTAGTTGGTATGATATATTACTCAAATATGAATGTTTTGTCAGCATTTACAGTATCTATAGTAGATTTTTATAATCCATTTGCTTCAGTTGATCTTAAATTGCTTTACTAGTTTTGTATTTCATTACTTTGTTCAGTATTAACTTCACATTTTGATGGCTTTATTGAATTTTGCTTCTTTTTTTTCATCGAATTATAATAGTTTGATTTACCAATTATTACTTTTCATTATTGATCTGAAAATAAGTTTAGATTATTGTATTGAGTTGGTGAACATTAATTGTACCACAAAAAATAATTAAATTTGGGTTCTTTTTTGCATCAAATGTCTAAAGATATAGGTTAACGTGTTGATAAATTGATGGTCTTAATTGACCACCTGATTGCGAATGAAATTCAAATTATTATCTATAATTATAATTGACAAGCATTTAAGGTCCTGCGCAGTAGACACCTTTTTATTTTATTTCGATTCTCCTACTCCTTAATGAACTTCTATTATATATAATATATAAGATTATATATAAAACAAAAATGCGTACACAGTTGAACATTTTGTACTCATATGATTTTATTATTCAGTAAATACATTGTGCATAAGTGAGATATTATGAAAATAATAAACAAAAGTAAACAAATCAGTTACTATATTTTATATTATGTACTTGCGAATGAATCTATGTACATATGCCAAAAAAAAAACAAAGAAACAAATTCATCTCAAATAAAAAATATAAAAAAGCAAAAACAAAAAAAATCAGTTGAATTGTTCATATGACTAGCAAATTTATTTTGATATAGTAGGTCACTGCCAATATCTACTCAAGCTCCAAATATAGAAGAAATCAAAGCTACAATCAATATCCTGAAGCACAACAAAGCAACAGGTGAAGATGGAATTCCAGCAGAAATAGCCAAACTGGACCCTGACTTATTCGCAAAAACAATTGAACCCCACATCAGGAAAGCATGGATAGAGGAGAATATACCACCATCATGGAAGAAAGGAATGATTGTCAAGATACCTAAGAAAGGAGACTTGGCAAATTGCAGCAACTGGAGAGGAATCACGGTTCTAAATACTATTCATAAGATAATAGCAATTATTATAAAGAAAAGATTAGAAGAAGTACTAGAACCAATACTACGGAAAGAGCAGGCAGGTTTCAGACCAAACCGAAGCTGTGTAGACCAGGCAAATACTTTACGGATCATAGTTGAACAATCAGTAGAATGGAATGCCCCACTATATCTATTATTCATAGATTTAAAGAAAGCATTCGACACAGTCAAGAGATGCGCAATATGGAGAACACTTACAAAGAAGGGAGTTCCTGGAAAAATCATCAACATCATCAAAGCGATGTATGAAGATGCAGAGACAACAGTTCAACACAGAGGTAAGATCAGTGATCCATTCTACACCAATATAGGAGTTAGACAAGGATGTCCACTATCTCCACTTCTCTTCAACACAATACTAGACGACATTCTAAGAGAAGTTTGCACTGGAATAAACGGAATAGAATGGGATCTCTTCGGAAACTTAGAAGACTTAGATTACGCAGATGATGTCTGCCTCATATCAAAAAATCAAAGGGACCTACAGAACAAAGTCAACAGATTACAGGAAGAAGCAAAGAAATCGGAACTGGAATTAAATATCGAGAAAACCAAAGCAATGAGGACAAACAATAGTTATAGTGAGCCAATAACAGTGAGTGGACAACAGATAGAATACGTAGAAGAATTCAACTACCTGGGGAGCATTATAACATCAAGAGGAGGTGCAACAGAAGATGTCAACAGCCGTATAAATAAGGCAAGAAGAACATTTGGGAGCCTAATGAAGATATGGCGGAGCAACCAAATATCGAGAACAACAAAGCTAACAATATTCAGAGCATGTGTTAAGTCAACATTAATATATGGCAGCGAAACATGGCTCACTTCGGTCAGAATCAAACAGAAGCTACAAGTATTCATCAACAAGAGTGCTTGAGAATTATATGCAGAATATTCTGGCCGGCAAGAATTAGCAACGAGGATTTATGGATGATAACTGGAGAAGAACCTATCAACAGACAGATAAATAGGAAAAAATGGAAATGGATAGGTCATACACTAAGGAAATCAGAAAGCGATATAGCAAGAAGAGCTCTAGAGTGGAATCCACAAGGACAAAGGAGACCCGGCAGACCATACAACACATGGATACGCACAATCGATCAAGAATTAACAGTCAACAATTATACCTGGGACGATATTAAGGAAGTAGTACTCAACAGAGAGGAATGGAGGTTCACTATCGAAGCCCTATGCTACCACGCGGAGTAATAGGAGAAAAAAAAAAAAAAAAAAAAAAGTAGGTCACTTGAATTCTTCATTTTTATTTTTTTAAGTAACTGTTTCTAAATTTTTGTTATTTGTAGTATTATTATAGTTTTTATTAAAATTATGTATTATGTAGGTATATATATACGTACCTCTTTAATAACAAAACTTTTTATTTTTAGTAATTTTATCACTAAATGCTTCTTACTATAGGGAATATATCGGAAACGAAGCAGTATATGAGGGACGTGTATTTATGTGTCCTAAATAAAACTTACTAACCACAAAACTTTTTATTAAACACGAGTGGTTTCTGCTATATCGTGCGAAGTCTATGTCAGTACGTAAATTACTGTTTTTTTAAAAACTTTAAATTTGACTTCAACTTGAAATATAATTACTCAACAGGGGCCCCTAGTGTTTATTATACTTTAATTTCATTATACACATATTACATATTTTTTATTTTTCTTTTATTTATTTTATTAGTTTCTTTCAAGTGAGCTTATATAAGCTCTTACAGAGTGTATAATTGGTAAGTATAGTATATTATAAAGTATAATTGGTAGTATAAAGGTAATGTAAAAAGGTATTATTAAAAGGTAAAAAAAAAAAAATTTAAAAAAGTTAAAAATAAAACAGTAAGAAAAACATGATTGAATTTGTTTATTAATATTGTAGAAATGATTTGATTTTAACAAAACAAAAAAATAAGAACTTAACATACAATAAATATGAAGTTTGCTCTAGATTAAAATATTAATATATATAATTCGTTTGAGAGAGTTCGTAAAAGATAGAAGTTTGTGTAAATCGATCTGTATTTATAAAATAATTAAAAATTACATTGAAGACTGTTTTTAATAAATCTAGTATAGTGAAATTATATAAGAACTGAGTTTTAATTTGAATATTGGTTATATGAAATATATAAAAGCAATATTTTATAAAATATAAAAACAATTTTTTAGTTTTACTCTATTCCAATGCGTTGTCTTTTTTTTTTTTTTTTTTCTCATAAATATATTTACATAAAAGAGATTACATACAATAATAACATTACAATAATATAATAAACAAATATTTAAATTAATATTAACAATATTACATATATATAACCGGTTAATTATATAAGTAACAATATTAATATTACATACAATTCTAATAAAGTGAGAATAAAGAGAATTCTAATAAAATGATTGAGTGCAAAAAATGTAAAACACCGATACGTGGAGAATCTGGTATACGATGTATAGGTGTTTGTGATAAAATATATCATAATGCAGTAAAATGTTCGGGTGTTGATTCATCAAGCTACAATGCCCTTTTAACTAATAGCATGATAAAGTACATATGTGATGATTGTATTACATTGGTACATGATATGGATTTAATGATGCAGGAAATGAAAGAGAGTGTAAATAAAAACAACAGTTTACTCAAAGAATATAAAAGAGATTTTGAAGACTCACTAAGAAAAAGTGAGAATGACAAATTATTAAGCAATTAGAATTAACATAAAAATTTCAAATTAATTTAAATGTTAATAGTATCTAGATCCAGTATAGCCATTTTTCTTCATCTTTTTATAGGCTAAGATAGTTTTAAGTTTGTATATTAAAGGCACATAATAAAAGTTTAATTAAAAAAAATAAAAAAAATAAAAAAAAATAAAAAAATGTATTCAGATATCTTTATTGTATAGATGAATTCATATATCAACATTTGTACCTATAAATGCTTTCAATAACAACATTTAAGTTTTTGAACGTATTTAAAGTATTAAAAAATACTGAACTCATTAACAACACTACTCCTGATTTTTTTTTTTTTTTTATATAATTCAAAGTCTTAACTGCCTTTACACAGAGATTTGAATACATAATTACATGCAATAGCTCTTCATTTGAATTTTTTTTTATGGTATATAATGTACTAACTTTGATTGAATTTATAACTTAAATTGAGATAATAAAAAACCATCATTTTGTATTTTATTGTTATTAAATATAAATTGAATTTGCTTACACTAAAAAAATAATTTATCTACAAAAATAGTTATATTCAAAATTTCTCTTAAATTGTGCAATTAAATTTTAAAAGTCTGCAAAATATCGAAATTTTAGAAGAAAATTACTTCGTTCAACAGTGTTTGGGACAAATTAAAATGTTTACATTATTTTCACTTCTTTATAAGTAATTTTATCCAGTTTCAGTATTTCAGTAACATTATTTCCTCTTATCACTTTTTGCTATATTATTCGGAGATTTTTAGACACCATGCATATTTATGATAGAATTTGTTTTACTTTTAAAATAAAATTTTTATAATTAATTGTAAACTTACAGCAAAATTTAATTTTTCATAAACGAAGTCAATTATTAAAAACTTTTAGCTTCTGTAAAGAGTTGAAAATAGACCATCCCTTTCCATATTACTTTTATTTTATTACGACTTCCCTAATACACCTTTTGCTTTGTTATACGAAGCTATTTAAACACCCTGTATAACAAAATTTTCTATACTTTATATTTAATAAAATTTTTATAATTAATTTAAAATCAATTTCAGTGACTATAAAATTTTCTTAGATCTCTTTCATCTATAATACACTCTATACGTATATATATATATATTACTTATATTGTATATAACATCAGCTAGACTATCATACATTAATATGTAAATACAATATATCATTCTTGATAACACTTTAAATTACATTTTCTTTTATATACTAGCTAGCTATACATTTTATTATAAAATACATTTAAATTTATATAGTTAAGAAATTTCCATTTAGAAATCATCATTAATTTCCATGGTTTCCAGTTTTAATATTATAAGTAAAGCGTTCAAATAATAAAATATTTCTTTTTTTTTTGAATTGTAAAAAAAAAAAACAGAAATAGCTAGTAGAAAAATGAAAATGAAAATTTTCTTATTTCATTTCAAAAGTATTTTCATTATCATCATCGCCCAACATTATCATTATCATCATCATTATCAAGAATATAATTATAATTTTCTTTAAAAAAAAAAAAATAATAAGGACTCTTTTTCGAATTTAATAAAGTGAATTATTTTCGAAAAAAAAAAAAAAATAAAACAAAAACGAAAGAATTTTGTCACAATGATCCTTAAGAATAGGCAGGCTAGGGAAATCTTTTATTTTTTTATTCTATTTTTTTTTTTTTTTGTTTTTAATAAAATTATACATTAGTTATGGAGATGAAGAAATGTTGAAATTATCATAAGAGAATTAATTAATTATAGTGTTGTGTATTATATAGTTATAAATATATTATTGGATATACATATATATACATATATATATATATATATGTAAATACAAAAATTCTTGTTTCCTTGATAGGGTATTATGATTTAATTAAATTT
Source organism: Argyra leucocephala (assembly GCA_963942445.1). Taxonomy (NCBI): domain Eukaryota; kingdom Metazoa; phylum Arthropoda; class Insecta; order Diptera; family Dolichopodidae; genus Argyra; species Argyra leucocephala. Next base: position 14,442,013 of record OZ012679.1, on the reverse strand, counting down.
TTTGGTTAAAAGTCATTTTTCATTTCATTTTAATTTTTGGTTTTATGTTCTTTTTTTTCATCATTTTCTTCTGAAATTTTACATGCTTTTTTTTATTTTATTTTTTTTTTTTTTAATACTTTTTCTTCCGAGACAGCACGGTTGCCAAAATAAATGGCTTTTAACATAAATTTCCGATAATAACAATGGAGAATATTTTTTTTATATTTACATATATATATTACATACATACATATATATATATATTTTTTAATATAACTATGTATATATGTTAGTGTTAAATTAATATCCTTGATGACTTTTATAGGATCAAATTTTGTATGAAAATGTAATATTCAAGTTGAATTAAAAATCGAAAAATATTTTAAAGTGTTTTTATCCATTCATTATAAATTTTTGGTTTTTGACTAAATCGGCTTTATTTTAAAATTTTTGATAACAATTAATTTATATAAAGTATAGTAAGTTGCTTCCGAAATAATGATATTTGCTAAATAAAAATTAATTTATTAGTGAAAGTAAATTTAACTAATAATAATTTCCAAATTTAATATAATTCATTAAAAGCAAATCTGATTATCAACAATAATATTATTTCATTGCAATTTCTTTGTCACTAAGGTTTACAAAACATTAATACATTTATTTAAGTAATATTATTATACTTCTTAGTGTAATTTATAAATAAAATTGTGTATATCCAAATTTTTGTATGCTAAAAAGGCAAAGCTTGATGTGCTACCTATAATAAAAATTTTGCTATCATGTCTTTTTAATTTATTGTTAACATCTCATTTCAATTTGACTTAACAACAAAAAAGAAAAACAACTAAAAATATTTATAACGACATATTACGGTTTTTAATTTAATTAGTTAATTTAATAATTTCTAAGTTTTTAATAATTAATATTCTGTACTTTAAACTTCATTTTCTATACTCTAAAAATCAAGTTTTGGACTGTAAGTATTCGTTTAACTTCAACTTAATATTTCTTTAACTACAATTTAACCCGATCATGGCCAATGAGTCAAATATAATACTGACCGTGACATGTGACAATAGTTACACAATAGAACATAACCAATTCTTAGGACTGAATTTTAGTCAATATTTAAATAATTTAACTATAGTTTTTAATTGTCTAAATACTAGTAGTTATATAAAAATCGTTGTTTTGATCTGTAAAATATTATGATCTGATATGAGATTTACCAACAAATAACTGTTATTTGGACTGTAATTATAGATTTTAACATTTTGTTTTACATTACAAATAACTGTTATTTTGAATTGTTCTTGCAAATTTTAGCGATTATTAATTTTCTTTAAAAAAAAAGATAGGGGTTTTAATTAATTAATTTATGGGATATCTAAATCATCAAACATGTTGGAACGCATAACTGAACTTTTATTTATATTATAGTGGACTTTTAATTATTTAATAATGTAATTGTATAGCTTTTATGCTTTTACTTGTACACTCTTGGTGAAATTTTATAAACATTTTTAAAAAATAAAAGACTCTTGTATATTTCATGATTCCATTGATGATCCAGGATTATGACCGAAAGGTCGAAATACGTGCCGGAATAAAATAAATTTGTGAATATAATAAGAGTCTTTTATTTTTGAAAAATGTGTAATTGTATTTTAAATTTGTATATTTACAATTTGTAATACTTACTTATATTCAACTTATAGAAGCTCTCAATATAAATATTTACCATACAATATTGACCGAATTCATCACATCACTTTTAAAATATGTTATAAAACTAAATATTCTGATTTCAGCAATATTAAAAACTTTTAATAAAATATTCACCATACAATATTCACCATATTCACCACACTACATATTTAAAATGTGTTATAAAACTAAATATTCTATTTTTGATTTGAGCAATATTAAATTTTTTTAATATAAAATATTCACCATACAATATGTACCATATTCACCACACTACGATTAAAATATGTTATAAAACTAAATATTCAATTTTTGATTTAAGCAATATTAAATTTTTTTAATATAAAATATTCACCATACAATATGTACCATATTCACCACACTACATATTTAAAAAATTTTATAAGACTAAATATTCTATTTTTGGTGGAACGAATATTAATAATTTCTAATCAAATATTCACCACACTAAATTTAAAATATGTTATAAAACTAAACATACTAATTTTGATGGAAGTAAAATTGATATTTTGATAAATTTTCTCAATTGCACTATATTACTGAAACTATACGGAGAGTGAACCCCCAAAGAAGTAGGTCATTCAATTCGTGGCACTAAAAGAACACAATTATGTTAACTAATTTTGCAGAATTTATAGAGAACTGATTATATATATACATATCTATATTATATATACATTTATAATAATATTTTGATAATTTTTTAAAAATTTGACAATTGAATTATTTTTATTATATTCATATGACTTGTATATGACAAGATATTAATCAAACACTATTGGATAAAGCATATAATATACTATTTGGGTCCAGAGTTTGATTTTATTTCTTAAATTGTTGAATTTTAAAATTATTCGGTGACAAAAATGAAATCAAACAAAATGAATTCAACACGAACAAAAATGAGCTGAAAGCGAACGCTTGTATTTAATAACAAATTTTCCCTAACTACAATAGAAAGCAATTAACTTTTATTTTTTTTTATTAATAAAATGACCGTGTATAACTGCTCTAATAACACTGATGAAAATTATATACTATAATAGTATACACCTGTTTATATTATCGAACTACATGAAGAGATAAATCATTTTCGAATATTATTCCACTAAAAATATAACAAATTTTAAATATTTCTATATGTATACACATACTAACATGTATAGATGGTCTTCATTAGGATTCTAACAAATAGAAAAGCATTAAAGTAATAAAAAATTAGAAAAAAAAAATAAAAATATAAAAAGGATTATGTGCTCAGCCATTTATTTCCTTTTTTTTAGATTTTTTTATTTTTTATTATTTTTCTTTAAAAGTTTCAGTTAAATTAAGTGAAATTTTTCATACTAGAAAACAAAAAATTATCAAATCGTTGAATTTCATTGAATTTTTGAACGCGTTTCAATTATATACAGGTAAATTCTATGCACTATTTTCTGGGTTCATATGTGTATGGAATAGTTTTATGACTACATAGTTTTCAATGTGACTACATAGTGTATCAATGTTCATTCGCACACGTATTCTAAAGTGACAAAATTTGATTTTATGAGATATTATGGTGAATGAATTTGGTTGTACTGTGCCTTTAATTAATTTGATTTTGTGACTGTGGTGAAAAGATGACATTGTAAATGCACGTGTGGTGAAAAAATGGAATCATGCCTATCTCAATGTAGTACAGCAATGCAAAGAAATCACAATATTAAAAAATAAAACTTTTAAAAATGGCGAAATTCTGTTTATCCAGGATAACAATTTTCCACAAACTGACTTTGCTGAATGAAATATGTTTGTATATAGAAGCAGAAGTACATCTCTAAGTTGAACTCTAAGTACAACTCTAAGTTCAACCTGGGAACAAAAACAAATATCTAGATTGATTCTGGTTGTTACAGCATTGTCAGTAAATTTCCCATGGGTTTGATAAAGTAAAATCGATGAAGATGTTAAATAAATTTAGTGGAAAAGAAGGGGGGGTCTAATGGGGTGGTGATCAAATAAGGTGGGAGGTGATGATCTCCCACCTTATTTGTTTATCCTTCACCTTCACGTAGTGAGCCCTGTTAGCTCTAGCAACTCTTATGAACGATTGGGAGGTGATATACGGTTTATGGTCGTTGTATGCAGGTTACGCCACTTAGGCTATCCTACATTATTTGGTTACTCTCATCTTCACGTAGTAACCCCTGTTAACTCTGGTATCCTTACGAACAATCTGGGATTCTGGTCCACGTTTAGTAGGATTGGAAGGAAACGGAAGTGAGGGAAAGTATGAAGTGTATTGGACAACAGTAGAGGTTGCTACCATAGTCGGAAGTTCTATTCTCGGAACTGAGCCACTTTCATCTTTTAAATTCAAGGGTCTTTTTTTTAACCATTGTTATTGCATCTGCATTTCTTTGTTGAAGGAACTGCAAAAGCTGTCTGTACTTACCATGAACGAGCTGAAAGAGATGAATTTTACTATTTAACTTACTATCCAACGGTCAAATCCTGTCAAGTTTAACCTTATGGTTTTATCCCGCATAACTCGGAAACTGCCAAAGAGTGATCGAATTGATAACATTTGGAAATATGACAACTGTGAACAACTGTGAATCCTCCTACAGCTTTGGTTATACTAAACCACAAATTGGATTTGGGGGTGTTGCATATTTTATGTGTTGATGTCAAGTGAAACACCGATATAACAGAATCAGAAATAAGTGTACGAAATCGTCTCGTCATCCAGGGATGGGTTACTCATTTTATTAATAAACATTACTTTTCATTTTTATATTTTCTAGTTTTAATTTAATCCTCAAGTTTTATACTTAGTTTTTAAGATTAATTTGAAAACATTATATTTTGTGATTGCAGATATTTACAAAAAAAACTCTTAAAGTCTTGTTGCAAGTTGACAATTTTAAAGACAATTTAATTTACACTTCATTTGAGTTTCTTCACATTTATGTAGATTTCGGATGTACCTAAGTATGTACTTATAATTACACAACTGTAATATTTCACTATTACCGTTTTAACCAATTTTAAAATAAAAGCAGAAATATATGTCGATACCCACAATATTTTGGGTTGACATTAGCCTAGAAAACAAAACAACTAGTGTATATGTATTGAATATTGCGATCAGTTAGGAGTGACAACTATCTAGATTTTACTGTACTTATATTTTATATGACTTTAATTTAATTTTATTTTATTCAATGCAAAATTCAATGTTAGATTCTATTTTGGTTACCTAACATCATAGTATCAAAGAAAAAATATGAAATAGAATAATTTTTTTATTTTATTTTTTATTTTTTAATTATAAAGACTGTCTTTTTTACTCGTTTTTTTTATAAATAAGTTTTGATGTGTTTGTTTGCGTATATGATGTATGTTAATGTTTGTGGGTGGATGTTTTTATACTATTTTTATAATAGTTTCAATAAAATGAATGCAACAAATGGACGAATAAATTCATAAATGAATGAATTAATCAGTGTTTGTAGGTTCAATTAAGGTCTTTTTTGTTCTTTCTCTTTCTTTCTTTCAATTTTATAATTTGTATGTATGTATAGTGAAATTAATAGTCAACAACATGTAGACGAATAATTTTAAGCAATTTTGAATGCAACAAAATTAAAATTAACTACGTATAAACAAAATTATTTCAATATAATTATTTTTATTGCTAGTCTAAACAGTCGTTCTCAAACTTAAAATAGAAAACTTGTATAAATCATATATTTCATTAATACATGCATTTAATTTTGTTTGTTAAATACTCTATATATACGAGCTCAAGCTCTTTTGAGTTCAATAATGAAATAAATAAATAAATAAATAAAATAAGAACTTATGGCTGTTAAATAGTGAAAAGCAGGTAACGAATCAAATTAAGCGTAGAAAATGGAGATAAATAGGCAAAGAAAACATACTAAATGCATATATTTTGCATTTTGATAGTAAAACACAATGCATTTTGATAGTAAAACACTCTATACGAGCTTAGTTGAGTTAAAAAACGAACTCTCTTGAGTCAAAAAATGTCATAAATAAAAAAAATAAGGACTTTTGGCTGTTAAAAGGAGAAGAACCGATAAGTAATCAAATTAAGCATAGAAAATGGAGATAATTAGGTGTAAGAAAACAATCAAATAATATAATCAGAATGGTCCTAGAATGGAACCCCCAAGGTAGCAGAAGGCAAAAAAGACCCAACGAGATATCGACGAACTTTGTAGCAAATTAAAATCACTTCGTACATACAGAGAACAATGAAGAAGGAAAGTTGATGCCCTATATGCTCCCACAAAGATTAACAGGAAAAAAAAAATTATATCAAAACATCCATTTTATATCACCATATCAAATTTTGAGAACCAGTAATATAATCCATACTTATCGCAGCCGCCAGTTTAGATGCACCACTCTATTTCACTTTCGAACTTATAGAAATTGTAATATTAAAAAAAATAAATCAAAATAATACTCTATATATACATTTATATATATATATATATATATATATATAATATAGGTAAACTTTATAATGTATTATAAAAAGCACAAAAAATTTTAATTTAAAACATTTCAATGGAAATTGGTTGAAAATTTTTGTCGAAATAGAAAATGGCTGAATTTTAAATTATGAAAAACCAACTATTTTTTAAAGTCTAAACTTTAATGAGATTTGTAAGAGAAAAAGAGATAAATTTTTTATTTATTTATGAAAATAGGTAAAATATAGAAAGAGAAAATATAGTATAAAAAATAATAAAATTTTTGTTTATACCACCTCTACACACTCACACTCATACATATTCAATTTTTATTATTTTTGCGGAATGGTTTTAATTCGAATTAATTGGATTATTTTATTTTAATTAACACATGAATAGACAAAACTGTTGCAATTGAAATAAATTTATTTTCTGGTGAAATGTGCAATTTTTGTTATTATTTTTTTTTAGTTTATATTATAATTTAATATTTTTTGTATTTTTAATTTTTTATATACATACTACATAGGTATTTGTATTTTTAATTTCAAGTGAATTATGAATAAATTAATATAGGCATAATAAATAAATATATATATAAAATATAACACAAAAAAAAAAAAAAATTGGTAAAATTAAAGTGATTTAATTATTTATTACCATTTAGGTTAGTATGTAGAATTATTTTTTCATTGATGATGATGATAATGAATATTTCAATAAAATATGCAATTTATTGGTTATGTAAACAAAAAATTTTTTTTATTTGGTTTTGATTTATTTTTAATAAATATTTAATAAAATAATATTTTAATATTAAATTTAATATTATATTTTTTTTTTGTTTTTCTAAAGAACTATTAATTAATTAATTAAATATTATGATTTATATTTTGTCACATTAAATTGTTTATATAATAATGTAGTTGTAAAAACGAATCTGTTTAAGTTACAAATGGCTTGTTTTAAGTATTTACACGACATAATAAAAATAATTTGAATGTTGTTGTTGGTCCTCTTAATCCTATAAGATCACAAAACGAATCTGTTTCATTTATAAACTTTATAAATCATTTCAAGTATATAGGCGGCATAACTAAAACAATGGTGTTAACTTATAGTTATGATCATTGATTCTGCCATGCTTCAAGGTCACAAAATGCATCTGTTTAAGTTAGAAATGACTTGTTTTAAGTACTTACACGACATAATAAAAATAATTTGAATCTTAATATTGGTTCTGTCATACCTTAGTCACATAGGTTTGTTTAATAATTTTAACATATACCTGTAACTATCATCATTGACCCTGTCGTGTTTCAAAGTGTCAAAATGAATATGTTTGAGCTACAAACGATATGTTTCAAGTGCATAGATGGACATAATAAAATAATTTAGATGTTATTATTGGTCCTGTCATAACCTTAAGGTGACAAAACGGATATGTTTAATTTATAAATCGTTTAAAGTGCTTTCGTGCGACATAACTAAAAACAATAGTATTAACCTATAGTTATCATCATTGATCCTGTTGTGATTTAAGGTTACAAAATCATCATGGCTATCATTATCATCATAATTGATTTCGTCCGGCCCGTGAATCACAAAATGAATGTGTTGAAGTTATAAACGACTAAATACTTAAATGATAAAAAATAATGGTACCTAACAGTAGCCTCAGTACAATATGGAATAAAATATTAAATACATTTTAATTACTTAAAATAAATCATTACGAATTTTTAAATTTTTTTAGCTTTGACAGAATCAAAACAATGCCATTTATTAACTTATAGTTATCATCATTGGTCGTATCGGGCCTCAAGGTCACCAAACGAATTTATTTAATTTACAAACCATTTAAAATACCTACGCAACATAACCAAAACAATGGTGTAACTAACCATTAGGTATCATCATTGATTCAGTTGTGCTTCGAAGTCCCAAAACGAATCTGTTTGAGTTATAAACGACCAAATTCTTACATGATAAAATAAAAATAATGGTACTTAACATTATTTATCATCATTGGTCCTGTTGTTTCGCAAGGTCACATAGGTTTATTTAATCAAAGGTAAACAAAAAAATCAACTATAAAAAGAAATTTATCTATCCAAATATTAAAATAACTAGGTGCTATGAACTAAGCCCCAGGTCGCGAAAGCACAAAAATTAAGGGAACAATTTTTAAGAGGAAAAATAAATTAATCCTGCCATTTCACTATTTTAGACTTCATATTAGCTGTGAGTTAGTCCTAAAAGAATTAACTAACTTCCATAACTATATTTCGAACTTTTAGGGTTTTTTTTTCCAACGAATAACTAACCCTAACAAAATTAACTTATTCCCAAAACAATTATTCTAAAAAACAAAATGAACTAAAACTAATCCTCAAAGTACTAAATATCAATATTATGTAAGTGTAGTTCATAATATGAATTAATCTTCAAGTTCTAAGAATGCCCGAATCCACAAAAAATTGTCTAATACCCTAATTAAATTTTAGTAAAAACATTGGTTGGTTTATTTTTTTTTGATATTTGTTCATACCGCCTATATTGGTATTCACGATGATTAAGTGTGTAAGTGTAGCATAATATGTAGATCTACAATGATTTGTACAATGCTTTCGTGAATGCACACTTGTGCTTTTGATGTCGTATTCGATTTAGAATTGTAACAGCGGTTTGTTTACAAATGAATTTAATTTATAATTATGAGAGTAAGTGAGAAACAACATTTTTTTTTCACTTGTAACTCTATTCATAAAATAATTCAATTTAAATTTTTGATTTAAAAAAATGTCTCTGTCTTTATCTTAACCATTTTTCAAATATATTTGTATTGACTTTACAAATGTCAAATTAAAGTATAATACAATGCTTCTATATCTTTTAGCCAAGTTAGACGATGATTTTTCCGGAATATATCGTATTACGGTTTTTTTTTTTAAATTTTGTTTTTGTTTTGTATATAAATTTTTTTAAATAAAAGTAAAATCTGAGGAAAATACAACAAATACAAACAAGAATATTCTGAAAAATTTAATACCAAAAACTAAATACAAACACTATCAAAGATTTTGCTCAGATAAAAATAATAAACAACATCAATTTACATGCTATTTTAATTTCGTTTCAAAAATTTTACTGTATCCAATCCACTATCCAGATCCACCAGTTTTATTTTCAGTGTTCATTAGAACTTGATAGAAGTAAGTAGGTTCCATGTCGGATAATAAATTTTTGTTTTTTTTAAATTGAAAATTATGAATGAAAATGTTTTTGTATTTTTTGTAAATTTATCAATTTAGATACAAAATATTGAATATTTTTTCAAAAATAACCATATACCATAATTACAGCCATTACAGGTTATTCATATAGTAAAATAAGATCCCTATACAAAAGACAAAATTTATATGAAAATAAGATCCCATTTTTAAAGTTAATAAGATCCCAGAGGCCAGGCTAGAAGATATAGAGGCATTGTATATAATACTAAAAGTACAATAGGTTTGAGTCTTGGAAAAAGTAAACAAGTTTTGTTGAATATTTTTCATATAAAATTTTCACAATGGTAATACATTTCTATATTTACATACACCTAGTACACAATCCTTCAATCTACACATCATCTATACTTATTTGTGAATACCCTTTTTATAAGTAAACAAACTATACTTTAAAATTCGTATAACTCACTAGCAATTTTACTCCAAAACCTAATCAATGGTATGGCAGAAAATTAAATCATGCGATGTAGCAAGTACAAGTTCAAATCTCTGGGAGACTAAAATTCTACTAGATGAGAGATGGTGCAACTGATTTTATACAGACATTTTCCACAAGTGATTAAAACCCATTTTCATATTCTTTAATAGACAATAACCTTAGCAGTTATACTTAATAATTTATAATAATTAATTTATAATTTAAATTCTAAAAATGAATTAATTGAAATAAATTAAATAATTTGGGTACATTGACTTTAAGCCTTTAAATTTAACAAAAAATTTATTATTATTAAATTGACTTAAAGCCTTTTACCAACAACAGAAAATTTAATATTAATTAAAGATTAAATTTTAAAAACACCCTTTTTTTCCTATACAAATTTTGTTTTCTTTTGATAATTAAAAATATTAACTAACCTTCAAGATACTTAAATATAGAAAGAAAATAATAAAATAAAATTTTTGATTTTTTAAAAAAACAACCCTAAAAATAAATTTTTGTCTTTTATGGTTTCTTCTTTGATTTTAATTGAATAAATAAATACAGTAGTTTTTAACCAATTTTCACCAATTATACCTTTTTTTTTTATTTTTTTATTATTGTTGTTTGTTATTTGCCTCTTCTTTTTAAATTATTTAAAATAGGGTAATTATATATATTTACTGTGTTTTAGATATTCAACTTTAGAGAATAATTTTTGAAAATAAAAATTAAAAATGTAATATGAAAATATTATTTACAAAAAAAAAAAAAAAAAAAAAAGATGATAATAATAATAACAACAATAAAAAGAAGCATAATAATAGTAAAAAGTTGTAACGCAAACCATAAAGCCTCCTATTTGAATCCTTTTTTTTTATTTTATTTTGTTTGTTTGTTTTTTTTTGTTTTTTTTTGTTTTTTTTTTTTAAATTCTACTTTCAATTTAATCAATTCAATCAGAGAAAAATTCAAATTTTAACAACAAACTGTAATAAAAATTTTAAGTAAAAGTTTTTTTTTTTTTTTTTTTTTTGGTGAAATAAAAAGAAAACAAAAATAATCAAATCAAACATTAATTTTTGATATTAAATACAGGGTTGGTTTGATGTAAATAAATAAAAAAAAAGCAATGTTTATTTTTTAAAGTGTTGTATTTTAATTAGTTGGATACGAAATTCCAAAAAAAAAAAATACTCAAATTCCAACAGCGGCTACGCATAAAAATAATGAAGTTAAATATTCTGGAAAAAGCAGATATTCTCTTTTTTGTATCCAGAAGCAACTACGCACAAAAATAATTATGTAAATATTCTGTAAAAGGCGTACAGCTTTGATTTTGAATCCAACCATAGAGTAATCATATAAATAGAGTATTCACGTAGAACAAAATTTATTAGTCACTCTGTGTTCACTCAAAAAAATATTACTCAATTTTTAACTGCTTATAAGTTGAGCGTAATGTATGTATTTTTTTATTTATTTATTTATTTCAATCTACTGGGTAGTCCCTTACAGATTTTGCTTATAAAATATTAAAACCTAAAATAAAATAAAACTAGAAATAGAAAACAAAAATTGTAAATATAAAAATAATTTCAGATATAAAATAACATTAATAATAAGATGCATTAACAATTTCAAGTTAAAAATAACATTAATTCAAGAAAAGAAGTTAAAAAAAAGAAAAATTCAGACTTAAGTAATAAATAAATATTAATAGTAATAGCAATAGTAATTATAAAGGTATGCAGTACATTCAAATGATAACAGAGAATAATTTTAATAAATTTGTAGAATAAAATTATAATTAATTAAAATTAGAAGAATTATAGATGATAGATTTTTAATTCATTTATTCATATTATAGTAAAATACAATACTTAAAAATATACATTTACTAAATAAAAATAATAAGAATAAATATAGGATCATTCGGATATTCATTAGAATATGTGATGAATGAAACTGCAAGCAAAAATACAAGCATTAAAAATATAAAATATTGTTGGGTACATACATAGTAAAGTAGAAAATTAAAGCTAAATATGGAAAAACTAAAATAGCTTAAAATTAAAATTATATAATGAAAAAAATAAAATGTAAAATAAAATTTCATAAAATTTAAAGCAAAATTTAAATAATAAACGAGAGTAAGCAGAATTAAATACAAAATTATAACAAGAATAAAAATTAAATTAATAACTAGAAGACTGAAAGAAAATTAAAAAAATTATAGTTAGAAAAAAAAACTAAATTAAAGTTAAAACTAAATAGTATTAAAAACAGATTCAATTTGAAGGTGATCCAGTTCAAAAAGCCAAAATCGAAGATTTTTGCAAAATGAAACAGGTGATCTGTCCGATCTTAAAGAATAAGGTAACATATTAAAAAAATTTGGAGCTATATAATCATAAAAGTGGCAAAAATGAGAGGTACGGGCTCTTGGAACATTTACAAGTTATAAATTATTAATTCTAAGATGATATCTAGTAACAAATCGGTGAGCGAGATAGCCCGACCTATTGAAAAAAATTTTCAATGTTTTAAACAGATATAAATGTCTAAGTGGTAGAATATCCAACTTTTTAAATATTGTAATGTATCAAAAAATGTGATGATTTTTCTTCTAAAAACGAATCTACTGTAGTTGAAGTCAATTACTGAAAAACTGTTATTAAATAAACGCTGAGAGTTTGCTATAGGTTCGGAAAAACCATAATTCGTTCTATGACTTTTAAGATATAAAAATCTTTGGCTTTTGAAATCGCGCACTGGAGCATAAATATTATAAAGCCGAAGAATAGATGGACATTTTATTCTGCCAGATAAGATATCATAGGAAAACATCACGGAAGCAGTATTTCGGCTAGCCTCAAGAGTAGAAAGCTTAATAAGTTGACATTTAGCTAAATATCCAGTAATATAAGGTTGCCAGTTGAATTTACGTAGGCAAAAGCTAATCATATTCTTTTGAACAGACTCTATTCTCTGAATATGTTTATCATAATAAGGCATCCAGATCGGACAAGCATATTCGCGGTGAGGACGAACAAGTGCAGTATATAAATTTTTAAATGTATAAGAATCAGAAAATTGCTGTAAGTTACGCTTATTGAAACCTAACATGGAAAAAGCTTTAGAAATAATTCGATCTATGTGAGCATTAAAAGGTAATTTATTATCGATAATGATACCCAAGTCTTTGGTTTCACGGACATGTTCAATAATACAACCGTTGATATTATAATAAGATTCAATTAAAGTTTGCTTCCTGGAAAATGACATGTAACTGCACTTATTAATATTAATGGTAAGGCCATTAATGTTACACCAAGAGTAGAATTTGTCAAGATCCTGTGGCAGGAGATGGCAATCTTCGTCCGACTTAATAACCGCAACAAGTTTAGTATCGTCAGCAAATGATAAGATCAAAGACTTAATATCGAACTCGATATCGTTCATAAACAATAAAAATAATAGTGGCCCCATATGAGTTCCTTGTGGAAAACCAGACGTAGCCTCGAAGTTATATGACGTGCAATTTTGTATTTTAACGCAGAGTTTACGACCAATCAAATAAGATTGAACCCATAGAAGGAAGGTACCATGAATACCAAGAGCCTGAAGTTTAGAGAGTAGTAAAGAGTGGTCTACTTTGTCAAAAGCTTTAGAAATATCCGTGAATATCGTTACTACTTGATAGCCTTTTTCAATTGCATTGAAAACTGTGTGAAGAAAAACTGCTAAGTTAGTGGATGTAGATCTTCCATCCATAAAGCGATGCTGATTTGGAGATATGTGTTCTTTAACCAAGAAATACATTTTATCTGTGATAATAGCTTCGAAAAGTTTAGGAATAGAAGATAATTTAGCGATAGGTCTATTTTTTTCAACGACAGTTTTAGACCCTGATTAGAAAATAGGAATAATGTTTGAGAATTTCCAGTCATCTAAAAAAATTCCTTCCTTAATATCTAAGGTATTAATTTTGTTGAAAATATCACAATATGATAATTGCATGTGCCCTAAATCAACAAAAGATTGTAGGTGACTTTGCAAATTTATTCTTGATTGTGGTCTTATAAAAACTGATTCAAAATACTTAGCGAATAAATTGCAAGTTGAGACTGAATCTGTAGCTGTTTCATTTTGATAGGAAATGCCTTGAGGAAATCCACAGGATTTTCTTCGGATATTTATAAATTTCCAGAAGTTTTTGGAATTTGATTTTATATTAGACTCATAGGTAAGAATGAAATTATTATAAAGATATTTGCTCAAAAAATCAAATTCCTTGCGTAGTCTCTGAAATACAAATTTGGCTGCCAAAGAAAAAATAAATATTTATATACTTTTTATGTGCTTTATTTCTCGCATTTTTCAAAGAGAGAAGCCTTTTATTGTACCACGGTGGTTGATGAGTTGAAGTGGGTTCTTTCAGAGGAATAGATGTAATAAAACCGCCAAATAACAAATCTATAAATTTCATATAACAACAATCAAGACTAATTTCAGCACTTAAAACTTCATTCCAATTGATATTTAGCAAATAATCGTTTAAAAGAGAAAAATCACCATTTTTAAAATTAAATTGAGGAATGTCAATGATTTTTCCTGTTAAATCAGCAATAAATTTAAAATTTAATAGTAGTGCTGGGTGATACAAATCTTTTTTAACAAATGGAAGTTCACATTCACAAATAGAAGTTGATATATCGTTTGATATAAACACTAGATCTAATAATCGATCTGAAACATTAAACAGATTATTGACTTGAACTAAGTAGAGGGAAAATAATGTATCTATTATAAAGGATTCATTTATATTAAGATTAAATGGAACTAAAAATTTATTTCTATTATCATTTGGATATTTCCACGATATGCTAGGTAAGTTAAAATCGCCCAATCACACAAAAAATGTTCTCATCATTATTGTGAGCTTCAAATATTGATTCAATGTTTTCAACATGCTTACTAAAAATTTCAAATGGACTTCTTGGAGGAATATAACTTAATATAAAAAATTTATTTTTCTTTGTAAAAACATTACTAGAATTATTAATATTTACTTTTATACACAATTGCTCTAGATTATCATTATTATGAAAAAGCGGGATAGGATTTTGTGCTCATAAATGAAAAATGTTTGTGTACCTACCACCTATGTACAAATTTTTTTTGCAATTATATGCTGCCAACAGGGTCAACGATTTAAAGTTGTATGTATAGGTACTCTAAAGGGATATATGCGAATGTCCATAATATAGTATCAGTATATATTTAATTATATATCCATACTTCTTTATTTCGCTGCTCGCATTTCTACTTTACTTATTTGATAAAAATTAAAACATAATGTATGATACATAATAATATGGTAATGGTTACATAATAGCCATATACGCATTTAAAGTCCTTTCAATAGACCACAAATAATATTACAAATCAAAGTATTGAATTTTTTTTTAATTAGAAATTGAAGGAATTCAAGATCAATGCTGTATTTGTTGTTATTTTGCTTTAATTTTTAAAATTTGAAGAATTAATATTTTTATTTTGACTGGATCAATGTGATTTATGAAATTTGTGATTTCAAATTTAACAGAATAAAGGGACAATTAATGTTGGTTTTGTAAAATTAAAAAAAATTCAAATTTATTTCTATTGAAAAGTATATATACTGAAAAGTAGGTACATGTATTTTTAAATTTTCAGCAATTTTGATTTTATTAATTTTGTCTGTTTCTTACCGCAGAATACATAATAATATGAATACATAATATAATTATGAATACAAACAAACAAAACAATCTATCAAAATTTAAAAAAGTAAGTAAAAAAATTAAAACTGGATATTTTATTCTTTATATGTATTGTTGGCTGTTTTTATTTCTTCAAAAATTATTTCATCTGAAATAGAAATACGATTTTTAACGAAGAAAAGAAAAAAAAAAGGTATTCCATACACAGTTCACAATTTACAATGCATAACTAATAAATTTTTATTACTATGATTTTTAGAATTTTTTCCTAGATTATGTGATTCAATCATTGACCTATTATTGTATATAGACTATATCATTCATTATCTTTGCGATTAATTGTGTTTTTTTGTTTACATTTTTCTATATATATATTGCTTATATTGAATTAGATATGTAAATATATGGTGAACACATATACGATATCTTCTTCATATGTAAATACGTATTTGTATACTCTTCAAATTATAAAACAATGCCTCTGTACTCCTAGCCTAATCACTGGAAGAGCAAAACTTTATACACAAAACAACAACAAAACTTAAAACGATATCGTAATTCGATAAAATTCCGGAAAAATCATTCTGTGAATAGGCTAGCAGTATAGAGGCATTGTATGAAATATTCTTCTCAATAAATAACAAATTTTGAGTAAAAATAATTCGATAATTATATTTGAGTATTTTTGGGGTATTGAGTGTAAATTGGGACTGGATTTTTAGAAGAAAATTATTAACAAATATTGTTCTACGTGAATACTCTATTTATATGATTACTCTATGATCCAACTCTAAAATTATTCATAGATAAGTGGAATTTTTTATTTTGGAATTATTTTTTTCCAGTGTTTGGAATTTTGTAAGTTTGGAATTTTTTTTTTGGAATTATGATACCATCCTATTTTAACAGTAGTTACAATTTATTCTAAATATTTAGATAAATAAATACTAAAGCAATACTCAATAAAATCATTAACCAAAAAAAAAATAGAATACAATAGTTTGTTTAGTACTAAGCCCAACTAAAGTGCATGCTGCATTGTCACAATACTAATAAATTATGTAAAAAAAACATATAATTTTTTTTTTCTGACAGTAAGAATTCATTAGTCGATCTATCATGGATTTGTTATATATGAAAAATCGTTCAGTTATGAATAAATGGAATACAATACATAAAAAAACTATAAAGTTTATAAATTTTTATCCGGCTACTTATCTTACTGGCTTATTATACTCACAAGAATATTTAAGTCTAGAAAATATTTGTAGGAAAGACATCTTCATGATTGCATTTAAAATAACAAATAACTTATTAAAACATAATTTTATTTTAAATAGAATGATAAACATTCACACATATAACACAAAAAATAAAGCAAGTTTCTATTTGACTCTTTTCAAATCTAATAACCAAAAAAAAACAATTGCCGTTATACTTGTCTAAAAATGTTTAATGAATTACCGAACAACATGAAAGAGATAACTTGCATATCTCACTTTAAAAGAGATATAAACAAGTATAAAAAAAAATTATTACCTTATTATTATTATCAATTGATAAAAATTATTATAACAATATCAATCAATAAATACTAAACAGGCTTTAATTAGAAAAAAGAAAAAAAAACAATAAAAAAAAAAAATAAAATAAAATAAAAAGAAAACAAAAAAGCAAATAAAGTATGTAGTTAAAGTTAAAGAATTTTTTGTTAACTATAAGCTTTTTGCAATTTGTACTTTAAACTTGTTTTGACGTTGTAAAAATTAAATTTTAAAATTATAAGATCACACAGCTGTAAAGCTAAGATCAAAAAAAAATTATTTGCTACATTTACATTTATTTTTAGTTTAATTGTATTTGTATAAAAATTTAATAAAGAAAAAAAAAAAAGGTGATCTTACTGGGTTTAAGGCCCCTCATTTCCATTGTCGGCTTGCTTCGAGGATTCCCACCTACCTACAAAAAAAAAAAAAAATAAATAAAATTCATATAAATTTATATGAATCAATGATGATGTTATTATCCATGATTTCTTAAATAAAATTACTACTGTGCAATTGCACAGGGGCCCACTAGTAGAAATATATCCACATGAATTGAATGGATACTGAATGAATACTGTTGTATTTATTTATTTATTTTTTTTGAACAAAATTATAATTAATTTTCTTTACTCTCTTCAATTTTAATTTTCACTAAAAACCCCTATTTATTAATTATAATGCAATACAAGTAATTATTAACAATAAGAAAATAGAATATAATTTTAATTTGTTTTAATAAAATGTAATTAATTTTGGTATTTTAAAAATATTTAAAAAAAAAGCCGATAGCCATGGTAGCTAGTGCTTGTAAATTACTTTTGTATATAATTTAAATTGTATTCAATAAATAATAATAATTAATTATAATTCAAGTTAAAGTCAAATTTAATGTTTTTAACAGAACAGGTATTTAAATATACTGATATTTTTCGCTATCATTGAATAGGTATAAAAAAAAAACAATATTAAACACATTACATTGTCTATGCCTAAGTACCTACCTATACATTTAATGATGAAAATAAAACTCATATGCTATCTATGCTATTCACTCTCTTGAAATTTGTATAAATAGGATGGTGTACTAGTATAGGTAGTCGTGGTGTGGTGATTTATTTTCTCTCATTTTTAAATGAATAATTTTGAGGTGAAATGTAGGTAACTAACTCTATTATAATTTATATAATTTCATTTTCTTACCCGCCTTTTATTTCATTCATTTACCGCTTTCTTACTAAGTTGAAAAAATAAAAAAAAATATCCAAATTTTTTTTTTTTTTTTTTTTTTTTTTTTTTTTGCGTGGATTGGTGGGAATCTTCATAGACACAATGAGCCCCGTAGCTTCCATTGTGTGCCAGATTTTTACTGACTAAACCACACCCCTCCCATTAATACTAGTCCAACGGACTAACCATTAATTTATTGCTATTTTGATTTTCTTAAAGAAAAATTTTACGAAATTCTATCGTATTAAATCTAGTGGCTTAGTTCTTTTAAGCCTTCTGACATCATTTTGATTATCTAGCAATTGAGTGGCCTCAACGTTAACATGTCCCTCCAGACGAGCTATATGCTTTGTTGCATATCTTTTTATTTCATTTTCTATGCAAGGAATTTCTAGATCTCTGTGCAAATCACTGTTGCGAACATACCAGGGGGCATTTACCATGTTGCGCAAGACTTTATTTTGGAATTTTTGTATACAAAGTACATGTGTTTGTTTGGCACATCCCCATATTTGTATGCCGTACAACCATATTGGTTTGAGTATCTGATTATATAACAAAATCTTGTTATGTATAGGTAATTTAGAATTACGACCTAAGAGCCAGTACATTTCTCTATACTTATTTTCAAGCTCAAATTTTTTCTTTTTAACGTGCTCTTTCCATCTAAGTTTGACATCTAATGTCATTCCTAGGTATTTAGCATTGTTTTCTTGGGGTATATTGACCCCATTCAGATTTACCAATGGTGGTTGATTTTCTAATTTTTTATTTGTAAAATTTACATGTACTGATTTTAACTCATTGAGTTTAATTTTCCATTTCTTTGTCCAGAGGTATAGCTTGTCGCTTGCTCTTTGCAATTTAATTGTAGCCTCGTCAATATTTGATCCTACTGCCATCAACGCAGTATCGTCAGCGAATGTAGCTACAGTTATATTTTCCATTTCTGGTAAATCATTGGTGTAGAGCAAATACAGTATGGGACCCAGAATACTACCTTGAGGCACACCCGTTTTAATATCTCTAATAGTAGAATACTCTTCGTCTTGTTTTATTCTGAATAGTCTGTTTTCTAGATATGATGAGAGTATATCTACGTATTGTTTAGGTAACATATTGTTTAGTTTATTTATTAAGTCTCGATGCCATACTTTATCAAAAGCTTGGGCTACATCTAGAAATATGGTAGAGCATACTTTCTTTTCCTCTAAAGCTTTTTCTATTATGTCTGTTATTCTATGAATTTGATCGATTGTCGAGTGCTTAGATCTAAAGCCAAATTGATAATTTGGAATCAGATTACTATTTTCTATGATCGGTCTCATTCGAATCAATAATAGTTTTTCAAATAATTTTGATACTATTGGTAGTAATGATATTGGTCTGTAGGATTTGACCTCATTTATGGGCTTACCTGGCTTTGGTATCATAATTATCTCTGCTATTTTCCACATATTCGGCACATACCTTATTCTTATAGCAGCGTTTATAATGCGTGTTAGCATTGTTATAGCTTTTTTCGGAAGTTCTTTCAGGACTTCCGATGTAATTAGATCAAAACCTGGAGCTTTTTTATCTCTGAGTTTTTTAATTTGTTCCACTATTTCACTCTCTGAAAATGGTGATATAACATTTTCTTGCCAATTATTATTTTCTTCAGTGAGATCATCCGACTCTGTCTCGTCTGGACAAAAAATTTCTTCAAGATGATCTGCGAATGTTTCAGCTTTATTTTTATTATCTCTCGCCCATTCACCGCTTTTCATTCTGATTGGCGGGATTTGAGAGATCGAGGTTTTTGTACTCTTTGTTGCTTTCCACAACGAGTAGTTATTTTCTCTTTTAGCTGATAAATTTTTTATATATTTTTCAAAATTTTCATTTATAAGATCTTTAATTTTTCTTTTAAGATTCTGAGTTAATCTATTTAGCACAGTTTTGTCTGCCGGATCACGCGATTGTTGCCATCTGCGTCTAGCTCTTCTTTTTATTTTTATCATATTTTAAATATCCAAATGAGATATATATATATTAAAATATCCAAATGAGACTTCTTGTTATTATATATTCTTTGATATTATTCATATACCTAATAATACACTTTAAATAATTTATTTTTTGAAACTAGATTCCTTGACTTGCAGTGTTTATTTACCATTGAAAATTGAATAGGTTAATACATATAATTTTTTGCGTCAATTGTAAAACATAATAATTATATACACCTTGTACGAGCCATTAGGCTCTTTTAGGTTATTTGAATAAATAAATAAATAAAAATTGAATATTCTCTTTTTATAATAAATATTCAAGTTTATAAACAGTATAAACAAGCTAATAAACAAGCTAATAAACAGTATTCAAGTTTATTTAACTCTCGGTCATTTTTGTATGTTTGTTCTAATGAGTTGGAAACTTCAATTTTGTTTCCTTATCTTGGATCCAGTTGACATCACTTCTTGTCACAATTAATCTTACTATTATTATCTATTGCATACACCACATATTTTTCGTTTTATCTCTTACAACTATTTCAAGAAAATCTTAAAAGTATTTTCATAGCTATTAAGTATTTAAAATCACCATATTTTCAATTCAATTTGTATGCGGTCAGAAACCTCTATTAGATCAGAAGCTATGAATACATTTTTTTTATTCCGTTTTCCACACATTTTTTCATTATCTAATACATTCGAATTTAGACCTAAAAACATTGAATCACCCTATTACTTAGTTTACTTAACTATTTTTAACTATTATCAAATCTAAAAATATACAAATTTAAATTTAACTAAAAAAAAAAAACAAAAATAATAAGAAAAAAATAAATTTTTTATAGTTTTTACACAAACGATCATAGTAATAAAAATTAACTAGAGTTTGTTTTTATTTTCTTATTTTTTGTCCTTTTTGATTTTTCTATAAAAAAAAAAAAAAAAAAAAAATGAAAATGGAAATTTTCATGCAAAATAATAGCTTTATGGGATTTAATCCACAAAAATGAAGGGAAATGTTAAAAAAAAAAATCAACAACAACAACAACAACCAAAAAACTATCTGAAAACTAAGAAAGTAAACAACAAAAACAAACAACAACAAAAAAAAAAAATTCAGTTAAAGGGGTTAGAATATTATACGGTCCAAAATTGTAAGTGTTGGTAATTTTTTTTTTCATTGTATTATTTTTTTTTGTTTTTGTTAGTTTTGTGTTGATTTTTAACTTCTTTCCACTAATTTTTTTTTGCTGAAAAGGATAAAACTTGTTAACAGGATAGATATTATATTTTGGGGTTTTAAAAAATTTGTTTTTTTTTCCCTACAAGTGTTTATATGAGTTAATATAAAACATATATACACATAAATATATATGTTATATGTATATAGATGGCTAACAACAAATTGGGCGAGACGCCAATCTGTCCCATTCTTATTACATACATATTATTTGAATACATATATATATGTGTGGATATATGCATACATTGTAAGAGATGTTTTAGACTTTTTATCTATTTAAGTTAACCGATTTTTATAATAAAACAATTTTTTTTCATAAAATTATATATGTATATACATTATGTGTGTATGTATATGTAAAAAATTAATATATATTATATATGTAAATATGTACATATTTGTTTAATTGTGTGTATATGACATTTAAAGCTAAAAACATGTTTTTCTAATATGAAAAAATACAATAAAAACTTCGTAACGCGATTTAAAAATTATGCCACATAACGAAATACAAACAGTTTAAGCCTAATATAGAAGACATTTTGTAAATGGGTTGAATGGGTTTACTATGGGATACTTCAGATAATGAAATGATTTGCTTGTTCTTTTTTAAATCAAATCGAATCATTATACATACTGGAGTTGTTACTATCCGACGATATGGTATTTGTGATTATGTTATCGGCCAACTAAGCATAGTGTTCGAATCCTGCTTTTGGAAAAAAATGTTCAAGTATAATTTAGGAATTGATTACTAAAAATAAAAGTGAAATTTAATGCTATTACAAATAAAATTCTAATTACTGAAAAATAGTTGATTTTCACTTTATTAAATATATTTCACAAAATTATAAATAGTTTTATAGGTTTATGAGTGGTTGTCAAAGTTGGCTTGTGTGTTGTCCGAAATCTATCGATAGCTCGACGAATAATCTGCTCTGATGGACGATTATGTAAACCATAAATTTCACGAAGTGCTCTATAAGTTTGGCGGATAGAACACTGATTTTGAAAATAAATTTCAACAATTTGTAAACGTTGTTGCGGCGTGAGTCTTTCCATGATAATTTGTCAATGCACTGAACAAAAATGTCAAAACTACATGGCTTCTATCTTCTGTCAAATCACAGTTATCCCTATCGAAAGTTCTATCAGTCTAAGAAAAAACACCCGTTACATGTACTTCTAAGATCATCCATTAAGTTTAAAAAGTAGGCCGTATATGGGTTTTTCTTTAATCAATTAATGCAAAGCGGGTGCAGAAGCAGGTGTAATATTGTTTCGTTTCTGAGTCAGTTTAAATTTTAAAATTTAATTATATACTCTTTAGTTACAACTCTATATTGGAAAACAGTTGACATACTTTATTTGGTGTTTTATTTTGTTGGTTGCAAGTTCAGTTTGTTGGTTTAATTCACTTGCCAGTTTTCTGGAATTATACATTTCACTTTTTTTATGGTACAGTAAATAATTTTATATATTCAAAATTTTTGGAAGGACATTTTAAAACGCAGTTTAAAAGTCAATGTACATCGCATCAATTTGATATCCACTTTCCATTAATATTAGGATTTCGGAAGTGTGTACCGTAAAGTTAGTAGTAGTGGAAATGTTCTTTTTCTGACACCGTGTTGTTTTTCGCAAAGCAATTTTAAAGCAATTTTCTCAAATAGTTTGGGAATAGTTCAAAGAATGGCAATATGTTCTCCTCAAACGTTTTATTACCTTTCTTATGAATACGTGTAAGATATGAAATCTGCCATGTTGGAGGGAATGTTCCTATTGATAGGGGTTTTTTAAAAATTAGAAGAAGAATATGAGATAACAAAAATATCCGCAGTTATATGGGAAACATGGTGAAATTAAGTGGGGTCCTATTCCCCTTCTTGATAAATTGGTAATGACGGAGTTGGTAATATTCGACAGAGCCGACAAATCATAATTTAAGATAAGACCTCATGTGGACAATAAACTTTTTTAAAACATTCCGGAAAGAAATTTCATAACTCATTAGGGCCTTAGCCCTACCTAGGAAAGGGATTGGTTCTTATACATAGAATTCGAATAGCCTTGGGATTTGCGTTTTGTATTTAAAAAGTCGAATATTTTTTTAGGGTCTACAATTAACTTGTTACCAATATCTATGACATAATTGGCGTAAGCCTGGTTAGCTTTGGTTTTGAATTTCAAAGCAAAAGTTTTATGTTTGATTAATAGATCATCATTAGGGTTCTTTGTAGGATTTTATTGTTTTGTACAATTTGTTCCGTTGATTACGCATTGTCCGAATATCCCTATCAATCCAAAGATCCATTTTTTTTTATTTTCTTGCGGATTTTTGGTAAAAGGTGGATATTGTTAGATTTGTGTCCTGTTGATTTAACTAGTATATCCCAGTCATCCAAGTCATTGTCCCATCTGTCACAGTCGCATCCAAATCCCAAGTTACAGTCCCATCCAAATTATTGTCCCTGTCAATCCAGGGAACCATTTTTTTGTTTTTGTTTCTTTGGATTTTTCCCACAAAAGAATTGATTATATCAAATATCGTGTAATAAAAGATGGATATTGTTAGATTGATGTCCTGTTGATTTAACTAGTATATCCCAGTCAATAGTAACATTAAAAAAGTAGTAGTATGCAATAGCATTATTGTACGATTTAGAAAAGCTTGACATGGTCAAAAATGATTACGTTATGGTGAAAGAAGTTATAAAACAGGTTGACTGCATCATCGGTGAGTTATACTTCATCGTATGCATTTGAATAAGCTAGATGTAGCCACAATTTAAACCACAATTTGAAAGAGTAGATTAATATAAGACACATATTAGATTAATGGTTAATACTCTGTATTTGTTACGAGCTAATGATATAAAATAATTTTTGATTCAATCAAAATTAGTTTGTATTTACCAGTGATAAGGGCAGTTTAATTTAGTGTATGTCTTCATTAAATACCATTCACTCACAATTCCACTCTTTGTGAGTCCGATCGTTTATTTTCAAATTTCTTGTATGGAATAATCTTTCAGAATTGCCCCACCTAATTCTGCATTTTTCGATGGCTTGTTTTTCTACTGTTTATCTATTTATAATTTTGTTTGGGGATGGATTATCTTGTATTATTTGTTACACATAATTCTTCATTACACGTGACCAATCTGTTTCTGTTTTTTATCATTATACATGATGAATGTGCTGTACTCATTTTAACCCTATGTATCCGGAACATTGTGACTCATTTTAACCCTTACTACTCAAATGAGCATGAAATTTACTTACACTTTTAAGATACGATAACCACAAAGAAAACCCAAAATCCCTATTCAGTATACGACTAGAAAGTTGGAAATATTCAAAGCTATGCATATCTACGTATACATACAGCAATATGAGTATATAAGAGGCTTTGAATATTTCCAACTTCCTAGTCCTAATGAATATTAATGTAACAGAAAATTAATTCTATAATATCCTTCGAAAACATTTTATTTCTTTAAACTAACCATAATAAAAATGTACCGTTATATTTGAAGTTTTGAGTATGATGATGAAGAAATCAAATACATACCAGTTTTGTTCAACAAAAAACAAAAAAAGATTAACAATTAAAAATAAAATATAATATCGAGCGAAATAACTGATAAAAACAAAACGCGAAATCTTACAAATACCAACTAGAATTGATTAAATATGAGCGGGATGGGATGGAAATATCATATATGTTATAACGAGCAAATGAACTTAATTAACTCTAAACTTGTTTACTAAAATACAAAAAAAAAAAAAAAACAATAATAGCAAAAAATCCACAACGTCGATAGAACGAATTGATTTGACCGCAAAAGATTAAACCAAACAATCTGCAAAAAAAAAACCATCATGACACTATATGGCATCAAGTACTAGAACCATAAAAAAAATAAAAATAAATAGCAAAAAAAAAAAAATAAGATAAAATTTTTGGCAGTCCTATTGTCTCATATATACATACATATACATATATTCATAGTCCTAGTTTATTTGTATTGTAGTTTTAATGGGGTTAAAACATTTTTAAGGATATTTTTATGTTCGTTGTTTTTTTTGTTCTGTTTTTTGTTTTTCATCCAATTTACACAAAATTTTATTGGTCATCAAAAATGGAAACAAAAAATTAAAAAAATATAAAAAAAAAATCATTCCACAAAAATAAAAATTATATTTGGTTTAATTTAAAAAGACTAAAAGAGTCCAGAGTATTGATGATGTACACTAGAATAGTAACAGTGGTGTAATATAGAAAGTCTACCAATTATTCTTGCTTTTTCATACAATTTTTTTTATTATTATTATTATTATTTTGGTTATCTTTACATTGTAATAACGCGCAGCACACAGTAATTAAGAGAGTTAGTCTTGTTTTTTTTTCTTTTTAAATTAAAATTGATTTTTTTTTTCTGTTTTCGATAGAAATTAAACGAAGATTAGAGGTTTGAGTTAGTTTAAAAGGATATCTGGGTCTATTAATTCTTTGTGGGCTGAAATAAATGGAACAAATTCATTATTGTTGATAATGATATAAAATAAAAATATTGTAATAGATGTGGATGTTAATAACAATTGGGAAATATATTGATTATTTTTAATTGGTCAATGAAAGGGTTAATTTATTCTGAAGATGAACATGTCTAACGGTGTTTTATCCATTGAAAATATTGATTTGATTTATCCTGTAATTTATGTGCATGCAATACAATATATTATTTAAACTAAATCTAAAAAAGTAGCTTCACATCAGGTCAAATCAAAGATGAAAATGTAAATTTGATGAAAATCTGACGTGTAAACATAAATTGTTATTTTTACATGTCAAATTTTCATTAAATTTAAAATCATGTTTACACGTAAAATTTTTATCAGATTTTGATTTAATTTCAGATTTTGTCTGACGTATAACTGCTGCCTTAAATTTAATTTTAATTGTTGGTGTATTACTAATATTAAAAAAATGAAAATAAAAAAAATTTTATAGGAATTAACAAATCAATAATTAAAATAAAAATTAACCATCTTGTACTATATATGCTCAGGGTATACAAACTAGACTACCAAATATACACAGACTACAAATATCCACTCTTCTTAGTACACAGTGATGTTTGTGGCCCAATTAGAACTTCATCATTATGTGGTGCGAAATATTTTATAACATTTATGCTATTTAGACGCCACAGGGTGGACATATATTTTTCAAGTAGAAAATTTTACTGGCCGAAAAATTAAAATATTGCGTACGGATAACGGTGCAACTTGTGAGTTATACACCACAGCAAAATGGGGTAGCAGAACGCAAAAACCGAACTATCATGGACATGCTTAGATGTTTACTGCTGCAATCGAAGTTATCTACATATTTGTGGGGCGAGACTGTATCAACCAGCAACTATACAAGAAATATATCGATAAGTAGAATTTGAAACAATGAAAAGCCATATAAGTTATGGACTAGCAAATTTGCCAAACATAAACCATTTCAAAATTTTTGGTACCTTAGCATAATATGTTCTCAATAAAAATCCTAACGTTAAAAAATTTGAATCTAGATAAGAATCTCATTATTTGGTGAGATATTGTGAAAATTCGACAGTTTTACAGATTATGGAGTATGTAAAGAAAAACGCAAAGGTCATTTTTGTTTTTTAGCTCATAGCATAGATCTGAGCGCACTCTGACTCAAATGAGCAGAGTATGAACAGATAAGCTCCGAGCGTTTAGATTTAATAAAAAAATACGATTTGAGTAAATTGTCATTTTTATTTTATTGTTGTTTCAAATTGTTATTTGTCAATAATCGAATTTAAACTTTAAATTTTGAAATTTACAAATGTTAAGATTTACAAAAAGTCTCTGTTGAAAAAAAGTGTTGAAAATAATAATGAAATTAATACAAATAGTAGTAAGACAAACGAACTAATCGATGAAATGAATTGAAATTCATAAAAAATCAAACCAGGAGAAAATTGGAAGACTCCGATTACTGAGAACAATAAATAAAACATATATATTCATAATTAATTTTAATAAAAAAAAAAAGAAAACATAAAGGGTGCAAGAAAATTAGCGTAAAACAATAAATTCATGTTTTTTTACAGATATCAAATTAAATTTTTAAATATTAACCATATCAGAGAAATATTTATTTATATAGATGTTTTGAATGATTCGTAATGCAAATGTTTATAAATATCTGGAAAACTGTTGTACAGTTTACTGACTCATATCTTATTTCATATTGCCATAAGTGAACATATACTATGAAATATGCTACAGAATAATGATCGCTTCAAGTCACCTACAATTCCTACATATCTACAATTTAGCGACCTACAATACACCTACAATTACACTTTTTATTAATATACACTGAAAACAATGTTGTTGGTCCCAATGAGCTACCCTAATAACATTATATCCCATATATTGTATTCATTATACTCGTGTGTTTGTTAAGTGCTGTAATTTGTTTTCTATCAGACAGGTAGCTGTAATGTAG
This sequence comes from Argyra leucocephala, assembly GCA_963942445.1. NCBI lineage: Eukaryota > Metazoa > Arthropoda > Insecta > Diptera > Dolichopodidae > Argyra > Argyra leucocephala. The sequence continues at coordinate 14,413,770 of OZ012679.1, read as the reverse complement.
TAGTAACTAAACCACCTAAACCATTTTTTTTTTTTTTAAATTTAATTATATTTTTTATTTTATACATTTATTTACTCAAATGAGCTCAATTGCTCATACAGAGTATCTTGGAGCTATCTTTAAAACGTAAAGCTATCTTTATTTACGATAGCTTTAAGTTTTTGAAGTTAATTTGATAAATATTATGTTCCAGATTAAAGTCTTATTGTACGAAGGTCTGAACAAAATTCACTTTTACTCTCCAATCTTTAGACTCAACTTAATTTTAACTGAAGAGAGATAGCACTCTCCAATTGAGGTTAATTGTGTAAAATTGAACATTAAATGATTTCTGAACATTAGCCAGTTTTAAATTCAACTCTAGTCCACAAAATATTTATTTTTTATTTTTTTTTATTCAATTTTCATTTTGGTAAGTTTAAAAATTTTTAACATATCGTGTTTTCATCAGTTAAAAAATCATTTTGTAAACTTTAAAACAATTTATTCAATTTATATCAAAAGTGTTTGTATCAGTAGCCTGATATTATTTTATTTATAACATTTTAGGTACTTCAAGTTTAACTAAAATTCTTTAATATTTATAAAAAGATAGGAAATTAAATAGAAAAAAAGGAAGAAAAAAAAAATAAGAAGATCAATTTAGTGATTGAAAAAAGAAAATTTAAAAAAAAAAAAAAAACTGTCTGATGCACTACATTAAACCACTTTTACTTTATTTTGTTTAGTTTGTTGAAAATGTCCTTTATTTTGTTCTTATTATTTGTTGTTTTCATTATGTTTATTTTTCTTGTTAATTTCACTGCATTTATTTTTTTTATTATGATTTTTATTTTGAATACCTCTTCTTTTCTATTGAAAAATTGCAGTTAAAACTTTTCAATCTTATTGTTATTGTTTTCATTTTTTTTTATTATTGTTGTTTTTTTTTTGTTGGTGTTGTAGTTGTTGTACATCTTCTCAGACACACATAACAGGCCATTGTAAATTCCTTTTTATATTTTACTAGTCAAAGGAATTTTTTTTTTAAACTCCTAATTTTTATTTTTTATTTTTTTTGTTATGTCAATTTATGTTGATGGAAGATAGAGAGAGAGAGAGAGAAAGATAGAATCAAAGGAAAAACTAAATAAAAAGTTTTTCTTTTCTTTTTTTTTTTTTTTTGTAAGAAAAACATCATTTTCTTTTTTATAATTTTAAATAGGAAAAATTTATTTTAAAGGACCCTATGGACAGTGGCAACGGACTTATTTTCCAAATATAACTAAAAATATAAATTTAATATTTTTAAGGATTTTTAATTAAAAATCGGTAAAAAATTTTAAATCAGAAATTGTAATTGAAAATTATTATTAGTTTTGGGGACTCTACTGTTTGATTTGTGAGCGATAATTTAATTATTGTGTATTATTTAATTAATGTTTGTATACATTTTAATGTTCTGTTCTGTAATAATTTTTTAATGACCATGTCAGACTCTAGACTTATAATGCATGTTTATACGGGTAGAACAGTGGTAGAAATCTACCAAAATTTATAGGTGAAGGGTGATTCCGGTAAGGGGTACTCAAATCTACCAACATTTTAAATTTTTGGTAGATTTTCTACGTTTAAATTTTTGTCAGTGTCAATGTTTGTCAATGTCAGTGTTAAAATATTTTTATTATTTTTTATTCACAAAAAACAAAGAAATCTTTGTTGACAACGTAATTTTCGGATCGAATATCAATCAAATAAAAAAATATAAATTATACAAATATGTAATAATAATAATAATAATAATAATAATAATGTTGGAATGACTAGAATTATAATAAAAATTTATTTATTTATTTCTTTGCCAATAATTTCAATTCCGGCCATCTTGATATTTCAATAATTTGGCAGAAATTTACCAGTTTTTTTTACGTATGAACATGAAGGTAGGTTTTCGTATAAACATGAGCATATGGATTATAGTAGCAATAAAATATAAAAACATATAAACAATAATATATATAACCAGTGTCAAGTCGACATAATCATATCACCTTATGTAAGAAAATATTTAATCAGGTGAAACAAATGTATACTAAATTGAATATTATGGATGTTTATTGTTTAATAAATACAATTCTGTTGTTGTTTGAACATTTTTAAAATTGTTCTCAAGAATGTAACGACGTAAGACTGTCCTTCAATTTTTCATTTAATTTTTTTGAATGTTTTAAAACATTAAAATATTTATGATGTCACATTTAAATATTTTTTTTCGCTCAATTTTTCTTTCAAAAATTTTGACAGATACCGAAATTTAGCATACGCTCCATTTGGTATTCAATTTAAATATTTACATCTTCAGAAACACAATAAATACCAAAAAAAATTTTAAAATGTTAAGTTCAGTAGAGAAGTCGATCTAAGTTAAATTTTCAATACAATATAAGTCAAAATTTAACGTGCAAATGTCAAAAATAAATTTTAAAAAAGTTAGTTTTAGTTTTAGCAAGCCATTACAAAGCTCGAGTGAAACACACCAGTTATTGCACTAGATAAGCTCTCCATATAATTTAGCAGCAAATTTTGATATACCAGGATCTTAAAATGTCATGCTAAATTTTGACATTTCGGTAAATTTATTAAAACATACAAAGTGACATTTGTTAAACTTAATTTTGTATCTTTACACATTTTTTATACCATTACAATGTTATGATATTTAATTTTATATTACGCGTTTTTGACCTTTTCTTTATCTCTTTCTTTTCTCAAATGACAATATGAAATGGCAACATAAATGTCAGAAATTTTAATGAAATATTTAAATTGAAAATTGAATGTCTAACTGTGGTCTAAAGGGCTAACTATAATGAATTTCAACTGGCTTAATATAATTTCAAAACTAAACAAAAAACCAATTAAAGTTTAGTAAGTTGTTTAAGTTATCCATAATAGACTTTAGCTAACTTAGGTGATTTTGACATTTTAGAATTGTAAATGTGATTAAATATAATATGTATGATAATCAAAATTTTTATTAAATATAAATTATATTTTGTTTGTTATTTTAATTTTGTTTTTTATATATTTTAATTTTTATTATCAGCCGGAGTTTGTTATATTTTAATTAATTTTTTTTTATTTTTAATCATTTTATTATTATTATGTATAATTAATTAGTTATTAAGTATGTAAATTATTTATTTTATTATATATCATATATATATATATATAATATTTTATTATATATCACACAGTAATAACATATTAATTAATGCTGCTAAATGCAAAAATGTCAAATTTCCGTACAAAATGTACGAATGAAATCGCACTTTGTTAAGCCAATTAAAGTTAACGAAGACTTGGCGAAACTATCTGATATTCCTATTATGGGTGTGCAATATAATTTATGCGTGAAATCCAATGAAAACGACACGACATTGTATATGTCGACAAAATATGTCAAATTATGTTTTGAACAAATGTGTTTAATTGGCACGATAGCAAATAGTACGAAACAACAATGCCGGCGACAAAAATTTGATCAAAATTAAAAATTCAAAATTTGTCGTTGTTGCACTGCAATATTTGATTTCTAAATTAAAAATAATTTTTGTGTTGTATTTAAATAGTTATTAGAAAATGAAAATGTGGCATTCATTGGACTTGCTTTGTGACATTCTATGTCGACAATCTAGGATGACAGTTAGATATTTTGGTAGAATAGAAATTCGGCACAAGTCGTATATCAATTATTGCTATTGTAAATAGTGTGGCACATGAGTCAGAAAGTGATATATATATTATAAGTGATATATATATATATAAATAAATAAATATGTTAATGTAATCACAGTATCACAAATTCCGACTGAATTTCAAATTCATCAACTATTCATTTTCCCTCATTCCCTCATGTTAAGTAATAAAAAGATATCTGTTTTTTTAAACATTCTCTAAAAATTACAATTTTCTTCTCGAATTAAGTTCTCTACCAGCACTTTATTATGATTAACTCATAATTTCCAGTCCATAAAATCACTTTACCATCACTGGACCAATGGTATAAATGCATACAAAAGAGTTCTATTAATAAGAAGAAAAAAAAAACAACAAAAAAAACAAAGAAAAAAAATTAAATAGAAAAATGTATCGATAGCAAAAGAAGAGAGATAAACTTAAAAATGCAACAAAGTTTTTCTTTCTCTTTCGATTACAAAATCAGAGAAAGAAAAACAACAACAAAATAATAAAAAAATAAAATTTAAACTAAAAGGCAATATTGCCAATAAAAGGCCAAAATTTCGATACACAAAAACTTTCTCATCAAAAAGTTGACAATACAAGAGAAACAAAACAGAATAGAACTTTAACATAAGGACTAAAAAATAAAAAAAAAAAAAATAAAATAAAACAACAAAACAAAAATATTATATGAAAAAAAAATAAATGAAGAATAAAATAACAATTTTTCCAAAAAATTAAAAACTTTTAAAAATTTTTAAGTTTTTTTCTTTATTAGTAAAAAAAAAATAGAAATAACAAAGAAAATCATTTATAGAGGGTGGTGTATGAGATGACGAGAGAGAGAGATAGAGAGTCATCATCAGAAATATTATAAAAGGAAAATAAATTTTTATTTTTTATATTTTTTTTTGTTTTTTTAAATTTTTTTTTTCATTTTTTTTTTGTTTTTGTTTTTGTTTTTAGTAATATTAAATATGGAGTATTAGACAAGAGAATATAAATTGAATGGAATCCGTGAATAAAATCTTGTTTCAAGAGCTTATGTGGTATTTTAAATTTTGTAAATAGATGAAATTATTGTTTTTATAATGTGTTTTTATTTTATTATTTTTTTTTTATTAAAGTTAAAAATTCCATTGTAAATCTAATTGCAAAAAATGTAAAAGAAAATAAATTTAAGTAATTTATTTGAGAGCTTAATTCAAGCAAGTTAAAATGATCCATGTAATTTGCCAAGTAGAAACCTTAACCTAAATGGTATTGTTATCGAATGGAGTTCCAGAATTAAATATCTAGGAATTATCCTAGATCCAAAACTTACTTTCGGACCCCTCATTGAGGATAAAATAAAAAAAAACCTAATTTTAATTAAATCTCTCTATGGTTTAATAAACGCAAGATCTGCCCTATCTATACAAAATAAAACTTTGATTTTTAAATCAATATTCCAAAGTTTATATTTATATGGATCCCCAATATGGGGAGATTGTGCCAATTGCCACAAAAAAAAATTACAAATTACGCAAAACAAGCTTCTAAAAATGATCTTAAATCTTCCATGGTATCACAGCACGACTGATATACACTTGAAATCAAAAAGTCTGCCGATAGCTGATAAAATTACAACCAGGCAAACAAAATTCTAAAACAAGTGCGAATACTCAAGTAATTACTTAGTTCGGAGTCTGATTAGATATTGATGGTTGGACAGGCTGCGCTTGTCTAGTTTTACTGTTTGTACCGTTCGCTTTTAAGCTAAAGTCATAGTTATAGCAATAGTTATAGTTATAATTATAGTTATAGTTTCCTAAGTTTTTTTTAGTTTTAGTTCTAAGTTTGTTTTTAAATAAAAATAAAAATAATCGAAAAGGTTTTTTTCTCCAATTTTCCTTTTGTCCAAGTAAAAGTATTTTGTAATATATAATTAAGCAGGTAATGTAGTAATATGTAAAAAAAATGTGATCTGTAGTTGATAAAATGATTTAATCTAAGCTTAATGTCAGTATATGTTAACTATATTTTGGAATGAATAAACAAAAATTAAATTAAAAAAAATTAATTCAAGCAAGTTAAAATAAGAAATAAGAAATTTGATGTAATTTAATTGGTTAGTTATAATAAATGAAATTGAACTTGAAATTGAAATTTATACTGTAATAAAATTAAACATTCCAAAAATAACAAAGAAAATAAATTAATAATAAAGTTAGCAAATATTAAAAATTTATATTAGAAAATTAAAAAAAAATCTTGTTTTTAATCATTTACAATAAAAATGAAAATAACTTCAATTAAGAAGACATATCAAAGATTTATCACAAAATTTCAGTTACACAATATTTTACAGATTATTATATATACATATATTATTCTGCATTTATCTGGATGTTTGTAAGTTCGACGGAACGCTCCAACACATATACAAATTGCATATGTATACAAATGCATATATATACAAATTGCTTTGGTGCTTTTTTTTAACCCCTGTCTACCATGCTGAACCTTTGCAGGAAAAATTTATTGCATGAAGTATATTTTTTTTAATTTAATGTTAGTCTTCTTCGCAAATAATAAGGAAAAATAAAAAATAATAATAATAATATAAATAAAACAAACAATTTTTTTGATTTATAATAATAAGGGCTAATAGAAATTTAATCAATAGTTTAATATGGTATAACAACCAAAAGGCAAACAGCATTTAACACAAAAAAAAAACATAATTCACTCAAAGTTTATTCTTATTACTTAAAATTATACATAATAATAATACACATGTGTATCAGCATATTTGTATTGTATAATATTGTACATTATACTACTTTATTGCTTATACCTTTTATTTTTGTCATTATTGTGTGCGTAACTCACTTCACTCAAAAAAAATTATTTATGTTTTTTTTTTTTTTTTTTTGTTTTTTTTTTATTATTTGCTGTATCTGTATTCTGTATGTTCTGTGTGCTCCATTTCAAAAATATTATTTTATTTTCAGTGTTAAGTGTTCACTGTTCACTTCACTGTTCAGGTTCACTGTTCAATCAATAGAACTTGATAGAAGTAGAGTAGGATAATAAACTCTACTTCAACGTCGGATAATAAAACATTGTTTTTTTTAAATTGAAAATTATTGATGAAAATGTTTTTGTATTTTTTGTAAATTTTACCAATTTAGATACAAAATTTTGAATATTTTTTTTAAAAATAACACAATACCATAATAACAGTTTATTCATATAGCAAAATAAGATCCCTATACAGTATACAAAAGACAAAATTTATATGAAAATAAGATCCCATTTTTAAATTTGCTCTCCCAGAGGCCACAATAACGCTAATACGGTATAATTTATACTAAATGGAACCCAACTAACGAATTATAACTAAATGGAAGTGAGTACGAGTATACCATACAAAAATACAAACATTTTATACAAATTTGTTGGTATGGTACTTCTTTTTCTGTTATATAAAAAAAAAGATTAGTGTTAGGCCAATATAAACATAAATAAAAATAAATAAAAAGTGATATAAACATAAGTACTGTAATTTCGGAATAAAGAATCTAATGAAAGAAAAAAAGAAAATATGATTTATTTTGCTTCCGTCATTTATGACGGGTTACAAACCTAGTTTTTTAAATATTTGTTTAGTTATAGGGAAAAGTTAATGTGGGATTTGTTGTATTACAGATAGACATCTATACTAATATAAAATAATATAATTGATTCAAATTTACCATAATTAGTTCGATAAAATTACAAATTAAACAAATTACTGAATTTTAGTCTAGCACAGAAAAAAACAGATTAGTCTTTTCAACTAACACAAGTTATTTAATTTCACTTTAGCTAAATTTTAACTAAAAAATTTAAGCTTTTATCAATTTTTTTAGTTTTTTCGAATTTTTTCTTTATAGTTAAATCGTCTAATTTAAAATAGTTGAATATAATATTAAAAAAAAAGAAAAAATATATTTCTTTCTTTCTGTTTGCTGCATTCAATTAGCTTCTTCTTAACATTTATAGTTACATTGTCATTAGAGTTGCACGTGTTCTTTTGATCGGTTTGGTATATGAATAAAATTGGTTACAAGTTTTTTTTTTTTGTTTTATTTAATAAAATATATATATAATTTTTAAAAAATAAAAGGTAATTAAATTTAAAAAATGAATATGAATATTTCATAATTTAATTTCATCAAAGAGTGAATATCATGTGCTAGTTCTATTACATCAAGAAAAAACATAAATCTCAGTTTAGCTGCCCAGTTTCAATTAAATTTTGCATCTCAACTACTTAAGAAAGCTGATGCTGCTACTAAACTTCAAACCGAATTTATAAATTTAATTAATATAAGTAAAAAAAAAATATATAAGCTACTTAATTGCTAATGAGCCTTTTGATGTATCTGCATTTTTTTTATTTTTTTTTTTTATGTTATAGCCAAACTTAGGTTTTGAACCTTTAAGTACTTGCGTACCGTTGACTATTTGAAAAAGGAAAGGATAGTTAGAGGAAAGGAAAGAAAATGGAAGAAGAAAAGTTTTGTGGGAAAGAGCGAACAATGTTGTTAATATTCGTCTTAAATCTCTGTAAATCATAAATAAAAAATCCTTCTCTCATTGGGAATGCCTCGATTGGGACGCGGTTCCACAATCGGGATGTTCTTACTATAAAAGAATTTCCATAGCCGGACTTAAACCATCTCGGAATTTCCACTGTGAAGGGATCTCGTGTTGTGCGATTGAATTGCTTAAGAGGAGGAAGAAGTGATTTTAATTCCTCGGAACAAGTGCCAAGCAGATATCTATAAAATAGAATAAGTGCTCCAACAATACGACGATGACCAAGTGGTATAAGGGATGAGGTCACATTTATGTCGCCTATAAGACGAATGGCGCGGTTTTGAACTTTGTCCAAAAAATTTAAAGCAGTTTTTGGTGCACCTGCCGATAAATGTGAGTTATACTCGAGCTTGGGTCGTATATATGCTTTATAGATTTTTAAGAGGTCTCGAGATGAAAAATAAGTTTTGCAGCGGCTCAAAAATCCTAAACATTTTGCGGCGCTTTTCGCAATATCGAAAATATGCTCATTCCAGTGCATATTTTGATTCACTCGCATTCCGAGAATGTTCAGATCTTTGAGTCGCTGGATACCTTCATTTTGAAGCCGGAGAATTGGTTCGAATGTTGTTAGCTTGTTGTTAGCTTGTTACTAACAAAACAGCTTTGAGTTTTTGAAGTGTTAAACTCGACTCTGTTAGCTTTACTCCAGTCGACAATTTTGGCAAGGTCGTGATTGAGCGCACCGGCCATCATTGTTCTTTTGGAGGTGACTGCGGAAGCTGTAGCATTAGTTTGTTTTAGAAAATCATATGATGCTACTAGAGTGCTGTCATCAGCAAAACTATGCGATTGGATTGAAAGTTAATTTGAGAAGATCATTAATGAAAATGAGAAATAGGGTGGGGGAAAGGACAGAGCCTTGTGGAACACCAGCATTGATTTGAAGTTAGTCGGAAAAAGAACCGTCAACTGAAACTATGACAGATCGATTTAAAAGAAAACTTTCAATCCATTTAGAAAAGGTTGGACCGAGGCCTACAGCATTGCATTTTGCTATAAGAGCAGAATGCCAAACTCGATCAAAAGCCTTAGATATATCCAGAGCTACAACAGTAGCTTCACCAGATTGATGCAGGCTGGTGTTGAGCTTCTCGCAGAGGCATGTCATGAGATCACCGGTGGAACGTTGGGCTCGAAAGCCGTATTGGCTATCATGAATTATACCTCTACTGTCAAGATATTTCTTCAGCTTATGATTAATTAATTTGAAAATATAGAATGCGTTAAAAAAGGTGTTTGTTTATAATAGATAAATATTATGTTTGTGAATAATTCGAAATTTGTTTAAGTAAAAATTCAAATGTAAATTATCCAGTGATAAAACTATAATAAATAATTATGTTAAATAAATAGAAAGTAATTAAAATTGAATTTCTTTATTAATAAATGTGTATATAGATTATTAGTAGTGTGCAATCTAAAAAATTTGATATTTAACTGTAATAAATACATGTACTATTGAATAATTAAATAAAATAAATATTATAAATAAATCTTAATTAATTTCATTTAAATTTTTTAAATATAGGTATAAGTGATGATGGTATTTATGGTGCTAAATTAGAATCATATATGGAAAAGGGCTCAGGGCCCACTTCACTGTAGCCGCAAATGGACTATTGTGGTTATGTGACTAGACTCACCTACTGTTTATGATATGTAGAAGTTTTTATCATTCAAAATTACCATTTTTGAATCGACAATCAGAATTTATCAAATTTACCTAATATATAATAGTTCATTTTACTCGATTTTAACTAAATAATTAGGTAACAGAGCCATTGAAATTACCTAATATATTAATAACTTTGAATTTTTTTACCTAAACTATTAGGTAAATAGCTATTCAATTTACCTAATGCAAGAGTTGTTTTTTTATTTTTTTGTCAGAAACAAAAAATAAAACACCTAAAAGAGTAGATAAATTTCCAATTCTTTTAGCTAAACTTTTAAGATCAAACCAACTAATTTAAAATAGTAAAAGCAACTAATTAAAATAGTAGGCTGAAATTCAACCACTTTTTTTAAGGTGAATTGTACTATTTCTTTAAGTGGAATAACTAATCTTTTTTTTCTGTGAGATGTGAACAAAAATTAAGTTTAGTAAATAGTAGATGAGACGCAATGTTGACTTTACTTAATTCAATTGTGGAATACGATATTAGCAACTTTACGACGTTTTTCATTAGGTGTAATAAGCTTATTTTATGTTCATCAGGAGGTAAATCCCAACGAAGAAAACGTAAATCAAATTTATGAAATTTTTTTTTGAACCAATGCGATGCCATCTATGTGAACACCATTAAAAAGGGCACCATACTTGACTGACATATTCCAAATTAGGTCTGATCAAGCAGATATAAAGAGATTTTAATACAAAAGTTTAACAACAAATACATTGTTTAATAAAATCGAGCATATAATTTGCTTTGTTTAATATATCAGAGTGTAATGAAGATGGAAAGAAAGCTTGATATCGAAAAGTACCCCTAAGTCTTTGATTGATGTAACTTTTGAAATTGAATTGGCTATTATAAGAATATATACGAAGATACAATGCCGAACTATACCAGCTGTTCAACGACATGGACCTAGCTAAACAAGTCAGAATAAGACGTCTTCATTGGCTAGGCCATGTTGAAAATGCTCCGGCTAGGAAACTTTTCGAATCCAAGCCCCACGGCAGATATGAAAATACTTCAAACCACCAACTGGAGAGATTTCGCTCGTGACCGAAATCAGTGAAGGACAATTTTGTGTCAGGCCCAGGACTTTCAAGGTCTGTAGCGCCCAACAAGTAAGTAGTAAGAATATATACATAAAGCTGCCCATATAGCCAATCCAACTTGGTCTTGCAACTATTCGTACAACTTGTTTCCAGACTACCCCACGTTACAATTTTTCCTACAATCAGTTATACAAACACTTCTCATTTATGTTTATTCAGTCAATTGCAATACAATCTATACAATTATATATTTTTTTTTTGTTACTGAACAAACATATAGGATTTTATAGTTGATTACAATGTAATTCAATTTTACCTATAAAACCTATATAGCTATATATTATTTGAAGACTTCACTGTTTTGTATAATATATATTGTTACATAAAAATATAACCTTTAGTGGTAACACTGTCGAACTATGATACTTTTATATCTACTGTCACAGGAGTATCATCGCCCGACATGTTACCAATACATATTCTTTGATAATTGTAAACGTATTCTAATATGCATTAATAAGCTATAGTAATGTATTCTAGCAGTTGTAATTTATAAATAATATTTTTAAAATAAATTAATTTTTAGTTGTACAACTGCACTACACATAGTCCAACTACCAACCGACAATCAAAGATTCTGCCCAAAACAATCAAAATTTTTTGATTTTTTTTCCAACCAACTATTCAACTATCAAAATAGTTGTACCAACTGCCCAACACCCGATTAAATTTTAAAAATTGTACAACCAAGTTGGATAGCTTGATGACATTCTCGGCGTGTAAAAATAATAATATCAAATTTTTTAACATCGAGTTGAAAATTATTGTTGGAACATCAATTATAAAAATGATTCAGATCAGTTTGTAACACTAATGCATCCTCAACGTTTATAATTTTTTTTTTTTACAAATTTTTATGTCATTTTCATGTCTGAGATGTGGTCACAATCAATAAAAAATAATTGCATAATATCAGTTCGGTCAGAGCTGGAATATCGTATTCGAGTAAAAGTATTTAAAATATTTTTTTTGAGTAAAGTATTTACTTTGCGTTAGCAAGTACAAATAGAGTACTTGAAAATAGTATTTAAATTTTTTTTACTTAATTAATTTTACTCAAATACTTGGAATCAAATACTTTTACTCAATGAGTAAAAGTTCGGTTAAAATTTTTAATAATAATTTTTCATATTTTTTTTTACTGATTACCTACATTATCATTATTCTACCGTTATATTTATCTACTTATATATTTATAAAATATAGAACAGAACATGACTTGATTTATTACTTAGCTGTTTGGAGTAAGTTAAATTCTTACTGAAATACTTACTAAATTTCTGTTATCTGACATTTTACCTATTTAAGAGGTCATTTATCCAATATGTGTATCTGAGGATTAAAAATTAGAAAGTGAAAGTACTAGCGAGACATAATACTAATCAAAAATTTCTTAAATTTTAACGTAGAATCCGAATTTGCATAAAAAAGTACCCCTTCCCATTTGAAAATCTCGATTTCGGTCAATTTCGTCGATTTTTGGGATTAAAAAGCCCTTTTTCGGTATTTCCCAGGAGTTAAAAATATCATCCTCGATTTAGTTAATAAATTGTTTTTTATTTTTAATTTTAAGATAACGGTTCCTTCCCCTCTTAAAAAGCTGATACGCATGCTCTGGACCACCCGCTATATCAAAAAATCGATAATCTCGATCTTCGAAATAAAATTTAAGGACGTGTGTATTAAGTACGTAAGTATTAACAAAATAATTAATTTTTAATTTAATTTAATCTTTATTTCATCCCAAAATACATTTCCAATATACTAACGTTATCGACTTATATTAAATTAGAGCTTAGAAATATATTAGCAAATAATTAATATTAATCCTACTCCGGAAAAGTGAAGGAAAACTAAAATATATATTTGAAAAATTAAAATTCGTGATCCATAATGTTTAAAAATATTTGGGTATACCTGAATCGGTTTCAATCAAAATAATAAAAAATAAATATTCACTGCGTAATTAACAACTATTACTCAAATGAAGAGGATATGTCGGCTAGCGCTTTATGACTCACTTTACGTCAGCAAAGTAACAACATCAAGAAAAATTAATACTTTCAAACAGACTAATCAGAATCTTTAAAATATGGTATCGTCTTGAAAATTTTATATCTTTAAGACAATATCTCAATATAAAAAAAATAAAAAAAAAAAATAAATTCATCCTTAACAATAATACAAAAAAAAAAAAATTAAAAACCAGGGAAAATAAAAAAACCTACACAATTGTAGTAAAACAAACAAAATATCAAATATAAAAATTATTCCTCATATTATCTCGTACCACTCTGATGCTATGTACAATAAAATATAATAATGTATAAAGCAATAAAAAGGATATTAATTTTCCGTTTTTAGAAAATTGTATAACTTATGTGCAACATGAAAGGATTTTAATGTTAAGGATAATAATTTGTTTTGTTACTTGACGTATTCTTAAAAATTGCTTTTTTTGTTACTTTTGATTTTTATTTATTTATTTGTTTTTTTTTTTTTTATTATTATTATATTTTTGGAAATTATAGAGATGGCTTGTACTACTCACTGATGATGAAGATAATCAGGATATATTCTAGATGTTGTAAATTTTGTATTTATTAAATTTTTTTTTTTTTTTTTTTTACACTCCAGAAACACAAATGAAATCTTTATAAAAGAAAGTTATTTTACAGTTATAAAAAAAAAGATTAAGTAAAAACCAAAAAAATAAATGAAATTTTTAAAATTAAAATAAAGTAAAAAAAAAAATATCTAATATAATATGAACATATTTTTCAGTATTTTTATATATGTACATTCAAATAACACATGCATACAAATTTAAAATATGTATTTTTAAAAATTGAATAAAAATAAAATAAAAGTAATAATAATAATAATAATAATAATATAAATAATAATGCAAGGAATTTACGAAAGGAAGGACGATCAGAAGTTTTTTGTTTCAGTACAAGACACAAAACAGTAAAAAAACATATTCTAATAAATGGCATAAAGGATATATTATGGTATATATAGTCAATTTATAAATAAATTAATAACAGTAGTTCTCAAATTGTTGGTTTTTTTTATTGATACAAGTTATTTTGTGAATTTTATAATTTATTTTAGATATCTATGAAATTAAATTATGTCAGTCTTGCACACATATATATATATATATATAACGAAAAAGGGTTCGATCATATGATTGGGAATGTATGCATTATTTGGAAAGTATGTATTCCATATCATATGATATGAATGTATGTATATGCTTAACCAATTTAATAAATTGAATAAATTATGTTAGGCCGATGGGATCAGTGATGCTAATTTAAAATTTAGAGTGTAAAAATAAAAATATAATTAACTGCGATTGAATTAATCATGTTTCAAGTGAACAGACCTGTTTCTTTTATTAAGAGTATACAAATAATACAATACAAATTATATTATTTACAATCAAATTATAATTTATTTTAGAACATACAAATAACACAATACAAATTATATTATTTACAATCAAATTATATTTTAATACAATTTAAATTTATTATTATTTTCAGTGGTTCCAACTTCAACAATTTTGTTAATACAAATTAATTTTATTTTGAATGTTGATCATATCGGCTCACGTTGTTGAAGGAAGTCAAAATTTTTCCAAGATATAAATAAAAATATGTATATAAAACGATTATTAGTAAAATGTGTAGATCTGAAGAGAGAAAAATGTATTTTTTATATTTGAAATTGGGTTAAGAAGATTTGAAATCTCGTTTAATGTGCAATGCAAAAATCTATTCTCGCTAATGGAACCCCTTAACATCTTCAACTAATGTTTACGACCATTACATAAAATATAATTGATATATTTGGGTTGGCGCTTCACTTTCAGCTGTAAGCTGCCTTTATCATGTTTTAAATCGCACTATTCGGGCTATATACGAAAACGGTTTTTGATTAATATGTATATATGTATATTAGTGAATTGAAATAGAAAAAAATATTATTAAACAAATTCATATTAAAAATTTTCTGTTAAGATAAGTATGACCCAGTCACAGTCACAGTGAAAACCATTGATCCTAATAGTAGCATAAATTAATTAGAATGTAAAAAATTTTATTTAATTAATTGATCAAAACCTAATTTTTGTATATACCTATTTATAGTTTGTATTTATATTTATATTTAATTTTTTTTGCATTAGTTTCAAATTTTATTTCCTTCACATTAGTTTTATAATTTAATTTTATTTTCTCTTCACTATCCGCTTTATTGATATTTTCATCATTTCGTGCATGATACTCACTAGAGTGACTGAATCGTCGTCTGTACTGTTCACCTCTATATTAACACCACATTAGCAGTGTATTACACGCACTTCGTTACTACATATGTATGTATTAAATTTTATCATCATTTATTTTTTCCACTTGACTTGAACGTATAGAGTTTCGTAATTGTTAGATATTGATCATTAATTTCACATTAGTTTACTGTTATTATTCTACTTAGTGTCATTTACGCTACATACTGTATAGTAGAAGATAAGAAAGATAAAAAAACGAACCTGTGTTTGCCATCTGTGCTGTACATCGTTAGATTGCATTTTTTGACTATCCCATACCAATTCAGCTATCGATAGATCATTTATTCAATTTCCTTAACTATCAAATAGACAAAAAAAATGTTTTAGTGTAATTTTTTAGATATAGAAATAGTAGAATTGCTATCTGTATTCTATCTTTGCCTTCATATCAGTATTTTTGAGCTGATGGTTTAAATGGAATGATTTTAGGTGTATATTTCTTAAATATACGTGATTAGGAGCAATTTAAACTATTTAGATGAACTTTGAGGTTATCCCTATTTAAATTCATTAAACTACATAATAAAATGAAGTAAATAAAAGCAATAACAAGGATCGCTTTTTGTGGTTTTTGTTTTTTTACCAAACGTCATTATGGATTTTGTTTTTTGTGAATTTGTGGACTAACCCGAACTTTGTCTATGTAAAAGACACAATTCAATTGTATATTGTATACTCGAAATTAATGCGCTAACTATATAATGATATAGAACTATATAATGTAAATGTCAAATTTATTAACGAAACTTACATAGATATTTGCCGAAGCGTTTTGTTGACCCATAATAACATAAGAAATATTTCTTAGAGAAAAAAACACCGAAAATAAATTAAATATATTGAATTCGGTTTAGATGGAATCTAACATAATAATTCTATGTTTAACGAAAATTTAACGAATATTTAACGAATATTTAACGAATTGTCAGATTTATTTTAATTGCGGCAATTCGTCGATTAAGTTCAAATAAGTCGATTGTAGACATTTACATGTATTTTCCTTATACGGAATATCACATATGTCATGACATAGACAAATGTATGTCATTATAGTTAGCGGATTAAAATGTTCAACATAAATTCCTTATTATCTGTAATTATAATTGACAAGCATTGAAGAACCAGCTTATTTTATTTCGCTTCTTCTTAATGAACTCTTAATATGTAAATAAGTTGTATATACGACCGAAATGCGCATATAGGTAAAAATTCTATTTGGTTTTATAATATTCAAGCTTTTAAATAAAATATAGCCATTTTGTGTCATTTAACATCTTATTATTTTTATACATAATTTAAGGAAATTTATTCTATTAATTTTTTTTAAGTAACTGACTCAAATTATTATTTTCTATATTTTGGTCATTTGTAGTAATCATATAATTTTGTGCTCAAGATATGTATATGATGTATGAGCTAATATGACTTACCCAGATCTTGAAGGAAATTAAAGTTTACGCAAATAGATCATTTATAGACTAATACGATTTATTTTGAAGAATTGCAACTCTAATTAAAAAATTTTAGTAGTAAGTATGAATTTGGAGCCAACTATAATAGCTAATTTAAACTACAAAAACTTTAATTACAAAAATATTTTATTTTTAGTGATTTTATCCATTAAATGCCACTTAGTATAGCAATATGTCGAAACGAAACAGTATATGAGGGAGGAGTATTTATAACTTACTAATAATAATGATCGACAACGTGAGAAGTGTATGTCAGTACGTAAATTGCTGTCCTGTTAAAAACTTTAAATTTGGCTTCACCTTAATTTATAGTTACTCAGCAGGGGCCCCTAGTATTATTATAATATGCAAAAGTTTAAAATTCTCAAATTTTTATTCAATTCGAGTAAATTTAAAATTGTGAATGTATTTTACCTATTATAAATCTTGTTGGAAAACTATAGTAATTTAATTGCTACATTGTGTAAAAACGATGAACTTCAAAGAGATATTGATACATTAAAAACAAAATTACATGTTTGAGAACCACTGTTTCAAATGAATTAAATTACAAAATTTGAAGTTATATCTTTTCTTCATTTTTTCTTGTTTTTTTTTTTTTTTTTTTTTTGTAAATAAATTTCAAAGCCACTTAAAAAGCTTCCGCCAATTTCTGCACTAAAAACATATTTCTCAGCAGTACAGTTAACATAAATTCGGCATCAGATACTCGTTTTTTTTTGTTTTTATTATATATAGATATTTATAATGTTTTATTTATATATATGTAACTATATATGTATGTTAGAATATGCAATTCACATACATTAATTCTTCTGCAATATGTTGAAAATAAATTACATAAGAATATAAAAGAAAATGAATTTACAATATCAAAAATATGAACATTAAAAAAAAAATAATAAAAAAAAAAACAAAAAAAAAGGATATTCGTTTTATAAATCCTGTATATGTGCATGTGTAATTTAGAAAAAAGAATTTACAAAAAAAAAAAAACTAGACAATTTTTTTTCTATTTCGTTTATGGTTTAAAGTGAATGCATATATATTTTTGTTTTTGATTTAGTGCGAGACTTGGTTTTGTTTTTTAAATAAAATTTAAAAATATATTTTTTTTTTTAAACTGTAAATAGAAAATTGAACTGAATTTCGAAGAATTTAAAAGTTTTCTAATGGTAAATAAATCAAGAAAAATATACCGAAATTTTGATGAATGGACACAATTTAGTTTAGTAGTTGTTCTTACTACCAGGACAGTTTTATAGAACAGCAAGTAGAAGTAAGAAGTTAATGTGAACTATAAAAGCTAATATGACTTACCAAGATCCTGAAGAAAATTAAAGTTCACGCAAATAGATCATTTATAGACTAATAGAATTAATTTTGAAGAATTGCAACTCTAATTAAAAAATTTAAGTAGTAAGTATGAATTTGGAGCCAACTATAATAGCTAATTTAAACTACTATAACTTTACATGACAGTAGCTCAAAGCAAGATACTAAAGTTCACTATAACAGTTCATTTATACTACCGAAATTTCTAGAGAACCGTTGCTATATGAATTAAAGCAGAAAGCAAGAGTTTAAAGCCCAATATAATATCTATTTTGATAGTTTGCAGAACACTGAGTCGATGTATCAAGCGAATCAAATTAGTAAAAGTACATTTTATACTTTCAATAGCATTTGTGTTATATCACACTTTTATAAAAATGTCTAAATTTTAAACAGTTGGTTGCATATCAAAAAAATTGACAGCTAATACATTTTTAACCACATTACACAACACTGTCCACTTGTACTTGTTCATATTCGAAATTTCTATTCATTTTTTTTTATGTTAACGTCATACTTTGAGTCAATACATGTAATTTAGACATATTTTTATCAATAATTTGTAATTATAAAACAATAAATTTATATGTATGTATTTAAAAAAAATATAAAATATACAAATGTGTTTTTGTACAAAATAAATAAAATTAGATTTAACAAAAAAAAAAAAAAAACCAAACGATTTGAGTTTTAAAAAATTGCAGCAAAAAAAAAAAACTAAAATTGCCATTTAAACAATCACTTTCAATCAAAAATGATTTTTTACTTATTAGCATAAAACATGACATTTATTTTGACACAATTCAAAACAATAATAAAAAAAAAATTAATAAAAACAGAAAAACCAAAAACAATAAAAATTTTCCAACATAATTAAATAATTTTATCCTTAATTAAAATGCAACATATTAATACAAACATAATTTATTTACATGACCAAAAAAAAAACAAAAACAACAAAAAATGAATAGAATAAAAAAGAAGAAAAAAATAAATATATTTTTTTAACACCTAACAAATATGCAAAATAATAAAATAAATATCACCGTTAAAGTACACAATATAATTTGAAAAAAAAAAACAATAACAAAAACAATAAAAAAAAAATAAACGTCCCAACAAAAATAACACAAAAACAAGTAACTTTACGCCAAATTTGATTTAATCTGACCAAACATGTAACGTACAAACAACATTTAACTAATAATAATTGTAATAATAAAACATAATATAATCAACATCATCATAATCATAATCATCATCATTATTATTATTATCAATATCATACAGTGATGTAATTATACTTTCTTGAACATATTAATAGTGCTTTTCATAAACACATAAACTGAAAAATAAAAATGTTAAAAAGTTAAAATTTCAATTTTCTACATTTGCAGTTTTGTATTACAAAAAAAAAACAGCAACACAACTGACTGATTGTCATGCTCTATAATCTTGCAGTTTTATGAGCTAAATGTAATGACATAGAACTACATATGTAAATGTCTAATTGCTTAACGAAGCTGTCATAGGTATTTGTCAAAGCATATGTCATAATGACATAATAATATAAGAAAATATTTCATAGAAAAACAACAACAAAAATAAATTACATATGTCGAATTCGGCTTGGATGGAATTTAACATAAGAATTGTATATTTTATGAAAATTTAACGAATTGTCAGATGTAACTTAATTGCCGCATATGTCGATTATGGGCGTTTACGCGCAAGTTCCATATTAGGAATATGATATATGTCACGACATTATGTATAGTTCTATGTCATTATAGTTAGCGCATTACTGCTAAGTGAAAAATGTTTATCAACAAATTTCATTTGCAACATTTTGTTTATAAACAAAATACTTAAATATATATCAATGATATACGCAATATTTCCAAAATTGCTTGTTCATTCCAAATCTATGTAAATGTTAATTATTTTTGGCAGATGACAATAAATTAATAAATGGTACGTTTGATCCTACACTTTCGGTTTATACTTCCGCTATTTTCAAATACATTTCTTGTTTCTTCTATAAGCGAAATGTTGAAGAAAACAGCTTAAAAAACAAAGGAATGACCATAAACGTTACCAATATACTTCCTTCAACCTTCCTTTTGATATACTTGCATCTCTAGGACTACATATCGAGTAATTTTGGAGCTAATTCAATTAATACATAGTTGCCAATACTGATTATAATACTTTCAAGAACAAACAATAACTATACTAAACTTTGAAAATGTAATTGTTTCTATGTTTTAAATATCATAGAAGAACTAACGTTGACTAGTTCGGACAACTTTCAAAATATTTATTTTTTTTTTAATTTTAAACTACATTTAAACTACATTTTTACATAATGTAATGTCATTTTAACATGTAAATGTAACTTCGGCTTCAGAATTAACATTTCATAAAAAAAACAACGATTTACAAGAGGAGGTAAATAACAGTAAAATATTTGAATACTATTACGGAAGTAATTATTATGCTTACAAATAGAACAATCCAGGATCAACCGTATGTGTACTTCAGAACAGATAACCAAATAGTCAGTCCAGAAAAAAAAAACAAAATATTAATTTAAAAACAACAGAAAAAATTCAAACTATTAAAAACCATTAAAAAACTATTACTCATACTTGTATAATGCTAATCTAGTAAAGTTTGGCTGCAGCTTAAAAAAATATGCATATAACTCAACACACTACTCAAAACATTAACAATAATCATCATGTATCATCTCTTATCATAATTCATTAATATTATTTTCTTAACATTTACTTCCAATAATACATAAAAAAAAAAATTGATTTATACTATCAATTTTAATTCTTTCATTCACACTGTGTTTTCATTATTATTGTTGTTGTTATAAAAGGCTTCAGACAAAACCAAAATTTAATATAAAATATAAGAAATGAAAAACTAAAAAGGCTATTATTAAATTTCCACCACTGTAAGTTTATAGAAAATAGCATTTTCTATATAATAATATTTAATATAAAATAAAGTATTTTAAAAACCGAAATAATAAATTAATCATAAAATGCATTATTTAATTATGCAAATGATGTGAAAAGAAGAACAAAAATTTTTTTTTCATATTTAATACATATAATATGCATATTGTATACATATATAATGTATATGTACATTAATAAATGTATAATAGAAAACATAAAACTTTAATACTTAAAATACTAAAATAACAATAAAAAAAAAAGAACAAAAACAAAAAAAAACATCAAAATATTTAACAACAACATAATTTGTGGTAACATTTATACCCTCTTACAGGATACCCATATATTTTTGAATTTTTCTACATTAATAATAATAGTTATAAATATAATAATAATTTACAGAGTGATGCACAATTTGACTAACATATTATTTGAGTTTATAAATAAATTTTTTTGATTGTATTTTTTAAATATTTTTTTCTGATGGTGAAATTTAGCTCATCAGTTGTTATTAAATTTAAATTGATTTTTATTTGATAATTGATTATTGCAGCTAGAGTCATATTTCGGACATTAGGTGAAGTATTCCTTAACAATATAATTGCAGAAAGCAAAATTGGTGTTCTGACCAACCTTCTCAATTACACAGTGGGCTCTAGTGTTATGAGTTCATTAAGATAGTGGTAATGGGAGAGTGATAACAACCATAAATAAAAAAAATAAAATATTGTTATGCATTTATTTTTCCGTTCATAACGTACAGTTTTTATTTACGAATCTAAAGGTGTCAATATATGCCAAATAAATTTTTTTTGGTGGAACAGTATGTTTTGCTTTTAATAGACACAAATAGGTCACTGTAGTCGTGGTATCATAAAAGTTCAATTAAGTGATAATTGGTTTCCCACAAGTAACTGGAATGGTCAGCTACTTCCGTGGCCTAATCGGTTGGCGCATAAAAATGTATTTCAAACATAATGTGGTAGTCTCGGGTTCGTTTTCAAAATCTAAATCGCAATCAAAATATATAATACAATTAATTATAAAGACACATTTCGGGTATGCTTAATCAATTCTGCAAATAATTCTAATAAAAATAGACTACAAAAATTGCAAAATAAAGCGATGAGAATTATACTTCAAATAAATAGATTTATGCATGTAGATATGATTTCGAGTGCTCTAAAATAGCTAAGTGTAAATCAAAGAATAATAATCAATGTGTTAATAATTATTTAAACAAAATGAAAAATAATATGAATTTACAAGATTTGTGTAATAGATTAACTCGCATATAGATGATATTCATAATTATAATTTAAAAAAATATATTTAGTTTTAGATTAGATTTTTTCCAAAATGACAGAATAATAAATATGATTTTATATAATGACGTGAAGTTGTACAATGAATATTACCTATATCAATAAATAATGAAATTAGTTTAAGCAGATTTAAAATAATTGTAAATAATCATTTTAATTAGAACCAAATGTAGTGAATGAATTTGTAAATTATTTTAAATAAAATGGCTACAAGCCAAATAAATTATAATAAATAAAAAAAATAATAGTAATTTGTTCAACATTAAATTAATTAAATTAACTTTACTTCTATTTAATATTTAAGAATTTATCATAAAATAAAAATAAAAAAATTGAATCACTCTGTATTATTAGTAACCACCCAACCATAGATATATTCTTTATTCACGTATGGTATAAATTTTCAAAAATTTGATTAAAACTAGTAAAAAAAAAAAAATAATAACAACAATAAAAACAAAAAAACTAACTACATGACATATTTTATATGTGAAACATTTTTCTATTCTATATAAATATCTATACACAATATACATATTCATCTAAAATACAATCTACATAACGTCAACGATAACAAAACAATAACAACAATCAGTTATAATAATTAGTACGGTTCGTTAAATAATGCGACATAGAAAATTATTACCTTTCATGCAAATATTTTCAATTATAACATTAAAAATAATGCAAAATATTTTATCATACACCCCCCACCAACACCAACACTCATCATTATTCAACAATGTTAAATATATATATATATATATATATGCAAGCATTCGCATGTCATGTAAATGAACACCACTATCATACCAATTATCAACATCATTATAATTATTATCATCATCATCATCATCATCATCACATGCCATGTCATTTATTTTAACCCGAAATATATTTCTTTTTGTTGTTGTTGTTGTTTAATTTTTTTGTTCTACACTCAACTTTTATTATATTTTCAACATTGTATGCATTTATAATATTGGTGATAGTGTAAATTCACATAATATTGTCGCACTTTTTCATTTGAATTTCCATTTTCATAACGGTTTATGATAGGTAAATCAGGAGAATAAAAAAAAAAAAAAGAGTTTGAATTGTTAAATAAGTTGAGAGACTTATGATTGTACATTGTTGTTTTTGTTTTTTTTATTTTTAAATTTAACTGTTTTTGTTTTTATGCAATAATAATAATTTAAAAAGTTTTGTTGATTAACCCAATTTTTACCGTTTATATTCCATATAATATATTATTCTTATTATTATATAGATATTGTGTATATTTAACAAAATGGTAGACAGATAACATAATTCTATATAATAAAAAAACAAAAAAAATTTTGAGAATGAGAAGGCAAAAAAAAGAATAAAAGAGAGAAAAAATGTGGTCAAAAATAAATTTTCTGTTGATACTTTAGCCATATTTTAAGATTTTTGTTGTTTTTTGATTATTATTATTATTATTGTTAACCATTTTTGTATTTTAAATCCCGTTATAATTAAGATATAATTATATGAAAAACAAAAAAAAAATATATAAACAAAAATTAACAAAATTTTGTGGGAATTGGTATATCAAACAGGTATGACGTATATTATATATAATGTACACACACAAGGTTAAATATTTGTATATGTTGTTATTGTGATGGTTGAATTTTATTTATTAAAGTTTTTGGGGTCTTCAATATTTTTAATGACATTATTTTTGTTAATAACGGTATTATATTAAATTTTGTACACATTATATTTAAATAAAAATTTATATTATATATTATTTATAATATAATATAATAAAAGTTGAATTATTTATAAGGTATAAAATATATACAATGTAGGTGCTATTAGGTTGTAAAATTATAATTTTTTTTTCGTATATAATAAAGATATACGTAATAAAAAGGTCGTGTCGACAATGAAGAGTAGGCATTGATGTTAGTATATTATTTCAGTAATAAAGTAATATAAAAAATATATTATTTGAAATTGGAAATAAACAAATTAAAAACTGTTATTGCAAATAATAAGATGAAATTTAAATTTACAGGCTTATGTTTTGCAAATAAATATTTTATTACTAGCTGTGTAACCCGATGTAAATGGTGGAAGCAAAATAAATTTTGGCTTTTTCTTTCCTTCATTAGAGCTTTCATTTCAAATTTAAGAAAAATACGTATTTAGGTAGGTAGGTAGGTAGAAGAGGCCATTCCAGTTACTTCTGAAAAACCAATTAGCACTTAATTGTGCCTTTTTGATACCACGACTCGAGTGACCTATTTCATGTTGTTAGTTGTTATAGGCGGGCAAAAAAAATACGTATTTACTTACGAATTTATCTTACCTTTATTTTTTGTTATTAGATAAATTTTAATTACCATATAAACAGAATATTATTGTAGTAAGCTGCAAAATTTTCTATTTTCTAAGGGTCTTTTACTCAATCAATTTAGCGACATCTTATTTGTCATCATTATAAATTTATCGTATAATTAAGAGACAAGTTAATCGTGTTAACATTCCATATCTGCGTAAGCTTAGTGTCAAACTTTAAACGTTTTTTTATGCGTTTTTTGTCATTTTATGACACTGACAGAATTTCAATGCCGATATATATGTATTTTTAAATTTTTAAATCCTATAATATTTATTAAAAATAATATTTGTCAATGAGCCACAATTTTAAATGTACACAATTTTAGTAATTCAATTTCGATTTTGCACTTGCAATAGAAAAAAACAAAATGAAATTGGAAATATAACAAATCAATACAAATAATTTGGTTTTTATGAATAAAATAAAAAATTATGTAAAAAAAAAAATTTAAATTAAAAAATTGAGTGCAAATAAAAATGTTGTGTAATGACAAAACAGTTCATAACTTCTGAACAACTGATCGGTGTATAGTCTTCCGATAACTTTTTTTTAAAAGAAATGAAAAATTTCTTTAATTAGATATGTAAAAAAAAATATTTTAGGACTTTCGCTATATAAATTTAAAAAGAAATAAAATATAATAATATATAAAAATGTATTGGTTGTAATTGTTTACACATAAAATATGATACATAATTACATATATATATATACGATCATAAATTTAAAATATATACAATGTATAATAAAAAAACAAAAAAATGCATTTACTTTTAGTGGTTCCCAACTCAACACACTTAGACCGTATCATAGATTTTCATTCTGGTATACCACGGAGTAAAAATATTCCTTACTGTGGTGAATATTAACTTAAATATCAAATTTAAGCTAATATTTACATTTTCCATCAAATTTGTCAACGTAAATTTTTTTTTCAAATATATGTGTACTTAGCGTTATCCTTCACTATCGTGATTGCAGGACAATAATGATGATATTATATTTTCTTAAATATTCTTTATGCAAAAATGTCAACACTGTTGTATAAACATCGTTTTTATTATTTTTTTTTTTATCAAATCTCGGTAAATAATGTACATATTAAAATTATTCTATTAAAATTGAAAAGCTTAACGGAGAAGGAATTAAAATTTGAACATGTCATCATTATTAAATAAATTAGTTTTATTTCTTTGATTAAATCATAACGTATGTATATATACATACAGCCTCAATAAAATAAATAAATTTAATAATTTATTTTATTTATAAAATCCTCTGTATATGCCATTTCTATATTAACAATATTTTAGTATAGGCACCTCTACTACTTTTTCTCATCCAATATATAAACCTAGAAGCTAATAAATTTTATTTTAAATGACATCATCATAACAGGTATACAAAATAATATATATTTTAATCAACAAAGATAATATTCAACACTATTTTTAGTATAAATGTGTATATATACAAATTCACCTCAAGTTAAATTTATATTTACCTCTTTTAGGGTACAATAATTTGTACAACACAACAAGGATTCATATACAATATGTATGTAGTAAAATATATTATATAGATTTAATATAGAGAATATAATAATTTACAAACTTGTGTATTAAATAATTTTGTTGTTGTTTTTTTTTATTTTTTTTTTATAAAATTTTCCTCTATTCTGTAGAAAAGTGTTATTTTGCTTCATCTATACTATATTATATTTGTCTGATGCTGTTGGTGTTTATTACGACACTACGACATTTACTAATTAGACACTCATATTTTATCTCACCACAAAATAAATACATATTGTAAATAACTGTATGTATAGAATTGTAGTAAAAACTATAAAACAATGGCAACACCATAATATAATAATATTCTTTCGTTGTTAATATTTTTCTATATTAAAATGAATAAAAGAGAGAGTTAGAGGTGGTGGTAATCATTTATAAAGGTGTTTAAGTGAGCAATATTTTCACGCTATCGCTTATTAAATTGTTTTTTTTTCTCTTGTTTACTGTTATTATTATTATTATTATTATTATTATTATTATTATTGTGTTGCAGTAATTGTTGCTGTTCTTGCACAAAAATCTCTAAATTATAATTATAATAGAAAAAGCAACACACCAAACAATATTTCAGCAATATGCAGCAACTAAAAAAACATAATAATAATAATCATAATTTATGAATACTAGATGTTATGTTATAGAATTTTATGATTTTAATAATAATTGTTGCAATCATTATTATCATCAACAACATTTAGTGTTATATGCAACGTAAGCATCATTAGAGATAGACATAAGTGGGTGAGAAACAAAAAATTACTAAAATTAAAAACGACGAGTACATTTTCATGTTCAACTAAAAATTATTACATTGTAAAAAAAAAAAAAATACAAAAACTATTATATTCATCATCATCATCATCATCATCATTATCATTATTATTAACATCAACATGACAGTTAATGCCAACAAAAAAAAAAAACAAAAAAGAAAAAATAATAACGGTAATACCTGTAATATGTATAAAGTCAGTTACAGGTATTCTGAAATGGCATGTAATAAACAATAAAGAAATGGGGTGGGTAATACAGGATAGAACGAGGATTGTAAAATTAATTACATATAAATTTTGTTATTATATTGGAAGGTAAGGCAATATACAAGAAGTTGTCATTTTATATCTCTCTCTGTATATTGCAATCTCAAAAAATACAAAAACAATAATAACAATCAGAAACAAAATTACTTACATGATATATTGAGTAAAAGAATGGCAATAAAAAAGTCAACTTATTCTGTCTGAAGGATCATACCACTTGTTAATATAATGTATAAGCAGTATAAGCTGAACAGTGTCAGTCAAGAAGTTATGAGTACATTATTTATATAGTAAAGAGATTTCTTTAAATGGAAAAAAATTCTATAGATTAGATTTTTGTATTATTTCCTACTTCAATTTTCTTAATTTTTTATTTTTTTATTTTCTTTTGTTTCTGGTGAATTTTGATTGTAAAAAAAAAATTGTGTTTGAATTTTAGCAAATGGAACTTATTGTTTTTTTAGTATACAGGTTTTAGTAAGGGTAACTTGTTGTTCAATATTTGAACATACTATATTTCTTGACACAATTGAATGTCAAATTCAAACACTTCAATTTGATAGAAATCTTTAAAGGGGATAGACATGTAGACATAACGATGTAGACTTATAATTGCAGCGAATAATAAAATATGTAAAAGGGAAGTTCTAATTGTGTTAGATATGCGGATATAAAAATTTATTATAAATTGTCGAAATATCACGAATCATAAATTTAGTAATATTTTTGTATTTTTGTATCTTAAGGGTATTTTTATAGATAGTGTATTGTAGAATTGCATGATCAATTAATCTTATCTTTGCCATTTTAACATTAGTGTGCAAGCTACTAGGGGCTCAATTGTTTATTATTATTTGAATCAGTTATTTGCATTTATTGTAAAAAACATCTTTTGCGATAATGTTTCAGTATTCACTATGTTTTTTGTTTAATTGAGGCCGAAATAATGGGATAAGTATCCAAATTACCTTTGCAGATAATTTAAATAGCTTAAAGATGTAAAAAATACAAAAGAAGGATAGTAAAGAATAATAAATAAAATTAGAAAAAATATAAATGAAATAGAAAATAAAATATAATAGAAGAGTTAGTAGGTATATATACAATTTACCGGCAATTTAGAAATTTTTCTTAACCCGTCTCTTGAGAGTTTTATTCGTTTTATTTGCACCATTGTGAGGATAGAGGGTTGTGTTATAGCTCAAATATTGTTGTTATGGGACTCTGCTTAAGCTTCAATAATTGCAGGTTTTTCATTACAGGTTTATCAGTTTTATCACAAATTTATCACATGTCATGGCCCATTCAACAAACATCTGTTCAAGATTGGTAGATCGAGCACAGACAGATAAAGATCCTGCTTAGAAGAAGAGGAATCCTCCCCTCATATTCTAATTGTTCTATGATGCCATAGCTCGCAAAAGATATAAATATTTCCAGGAATACACATTGCCTGATTCTGTAATTGACTTCAGAGTAATAATAGCGTTTATCAAGGTCATAGACGTACAATTCTGAAATAAATGGGGCATTACAATAGATTTTAAGATGTCGCGGCTACATACATACAAATCCCCATTAATAAAAAAAATAAAATTAATATTTTCACAAAGTAATTGATTGGTCTACTGTTGCTATTCTAATTAGTATTGTTTGCCCCACCTATCGTATAGGAAAAAAGACGAATTTGATCGAAGACAGGTGATTTGAACGCGTGATTGCCACAACGTTATTTTTAATTTTTCTGCCATCTTATCGAATGAAATGAACACTGTTATTGATCTAACTGAAATATATAACCATGAAGATATAAATATTCCCTTAATAAGTCGAAAAGAAGTAATTAAGGAAATAAAAAACCTAAAATTAAATAAAGCCTCAGGTTTTGATTTAATAACTTCAAATGTGCTAAAAAATATACCCAACAAAGTTCTCACACTCTTGGTATATATAATGAATGCCTGTATTAAGCTTAAAGACGTACCTAGTATATGGAAAGTTGCAGTGATAATAATGATCCAAAAACCAGGAAAGCCTGCTAACGACACCAAATCCTGCAGGCTGATATCTTTGCTCCCTTCAATATTGAAGTTATTTGAAAAATTACTATTGAGAAGGATTCAACCCCTCATATAAAACAGGAATATAATACCTAATCACCAATTTGGGTTTAGGCAAAAACACTCAACAATAGATCAAGTACATCGAATAACAGACATTATAGAAAGGGCACTGGGCAGGGCAAACAAATTTGTTCTTCGGTATTTCTAGATGTAGCCCAAGCTTTTGATAAAGTTTGACATGAAGGACTCATCAAAAAGCTAAGTTGTTTGCTCCCTAAAAATTATGTTGAATTATTTTCATCATATCTCTCAAATAGAGTTTTTCGAGTTAAAAATGAGAATGAATACTCCTCTCTAAGAGATATAAAAGCTGGAGTACCGCAAGGTAGTATACTGGGTCCAATTTTATATTTGTTATACACCTGTGATATACCCGATGTAGAAAATATAAAAATAGCAACCTTTGCAGATGAGACAGCGTTGATGGCAGTTGATTCTACTATAGAAGAAGATACAAAATAACTGCAAAATGCAAATGACGAAATTTCCAACTGGTGCAAAAAATGGAAAATTAAATTAAATGAAGCCAAATCTAGTCATGTAAACTTCACCTATAAAAACATAGTAACTCCTCTCTCAGTTAAAATTAATGATGTCGTGATTCCATACGAGAATAAAGCTAAATATCTGGGCATGACCTTGGATGCAAAACTGAAATGGAAAGAGCATGTGAAAATCAAAAAACAAGAACTCAAGTTCAAATATAGAGAAATATACTGGATGATTGGGCGGAATTCTACGGTCTCGACCTATAACAAAGTTTTGATGTATAATCAAATATTGAAGCCAGTCTGGGCATACGGTATTCAAATATGGGGATGTGCTAAACAAATCCATATTCAAACTATCCAAACGTTCCAAAATAAAGTACTGAAGCAAAATAGTCAATGCTCCATGGTATGTTCGCGATGCCGATATTCATCGAGATCTGAAGATCTCATCTATAAAAGACGAAATAATTAAATGCACTGCACGGCATAAAACTCGTCTGATCCAACATGTCAATACCGAAGCTTCTAGCTTAATTGACAATCAAAACTTTGTGAAGCGACTAAAACGAACAAGATCACTTGATTTAGGTTAAAATCTTTTATCTATTAAAACCTTATAGGGTTTTGGTAGATCAAAGGTATCTTAAGTTTTTTGAGTTAAATGTAAATTAATGGTTAGTCTATAAGACTAGTTTTAATGTTGCAGCAATAATGATAGGAGTTTTTAGTGGATTAAAGTCCCACAGTCCTTCAAACTGCCTTCCCCGGTAATAGGTAGTCCCTGAAGCCTCTTTCGATGATTTACTACTATCGGGAAAAAAAAAAAAAAAAAAAAAAAAAAAAAACTTATCGAATAAGTTATAGAGAGATTAATATTATAATATTACTTACTTTCTTAATGTAGTCAACAGACACTCATGTAGGTCATGGACCCTGACTCATCGATGTCCTCCATTTTTGCCGGTAACGGGTTGAAGGTACGGAATTGTTTCATGTCTAGAGAAATTTCGTCTTTGCAACGAAGTTTTGGTTTACGCTGACGTCTTCTACCTTTGCGTTTGTATTCAAAGATTCTCGAAGATACTATACAACATTAGTTGTTTACAAACAAAGTTTAGTTAAATGACAGTATAGTTAAATTCGATTCTGATATTACCACGATGTGAATACTCTAGTGTGGACCTAAATTTTGAACATAAAATATCGACTGGGGGAAGATAGCTCACCAAAATGAGTTGGTTTTTTAGTATAATTCTCTAAATCCCAAAAATTTGTATTTAATATGAAAATAAATGAATATACAATCATATTATATCGTCTTTGAAAGTGCTCGAATTCAAACTAAACAGCTATTACCCAAAAAGTAAAGCCTAGATGTTGAAGACCTAAAATAGACCACAGAATATTATTATTTTTCATTTTCAATTAATTAAAGTTCATTCGTTTTTGTAGAGTGATACTGCGATAACAGTTTGATAGAAGACAATATGACGCTAAGATTGAAAACGTCTTAATCTGCTTACAAAAAAACAATCAACAGTTTTTCTTCGAAAGTAAATTGTGTGTATTTCCCCCAAATATTCTTTATTACTTTGGAATGTTCATTTTAATATGGGGTTAATTATGAAATCCTCAAAAGAAATCCCCAAACCAAAATCTCGTAGATAAAATACCCAAAATATTAAAATTCGTAAAAGACTAAATCCAGAGACGAAATCCTTAATGAAGATATTGCATTTTTTCTATACAACACCGGCAACACGAGACTAAACGGATATTTTTGTTTGGCGAAAGTCTTTGGACACTTTGTTTTAGTGGTTTAAAAATTTTACTTGAACAGAAACGGATACTGGAATTAAAGTGTAAGTCGACTATTATTTTAATAGTATTGAAATCTATTGGACCATGAAAAGCTTGCAAAATGAAAATAATATCAGCCACAGTTCTTCTCATTTATAAGGTGCTTAATTGCAAGAGTTTAAGGCGATGGGTTTATACTGGTAAGATTAGTGTATTCGCCGAAAGCGAGTCGTAGACATTTCTTTTGAACTAACCCAATTCCATTTCTATGGATAGTGTAATAAAGATACCCGAGGGAATCTAAATTGGGTCTTACGAGGAAGGCGTAAAGAGATTTAAAAATGTATATGGATCATTAAATTATTTGGACCATCTCTTAATAAATCCTAACATTCAATTTGCTTCATTTAGAATAGGATTTAAGTCAAATAACAGTGTATCATCAAACATTATTGAATTGAATATGTCTGATAAATTTGTTATAAAAGCTGATTCAACCGAAGTTACTGTCAAGAGTGTAAAAAAAAAAAATTAACAATAAATTGAGTGCAGCGACGGGTGAAAAAAATTACATTGCATTTTCCAACAGACAGTCTATATTAAAAAATCACCCCGAAATTTTTGAATTGATTGCATTCGAATTTTGTTATCAAAAAACGGTATTACCAATCAATGGAGTGCAGCGACTGGTAATAGAAATGACATTGCATTTGCCAATCTTCAATATAGAGAGGTTGTTAACTGTGCATAAGCCCATGAAGTATTGAGGTTTGATTGAAGTAAGGCTGAGTCCGTAGTTGCTGTTTCTTTAAAAATTTTCATGTCATCCGCATAAATGATGATGATCTTATTATTTTTGATGAACAAAATTAAATTGTTAGTGAAAATGGTAAAAATTAGAGCCCAAAAAGCTGCTCTGAGGCACTCTAGAATTGGCGTAGTATGTAGTTGATAGGATTGAGTAGTCTAAATTAGTATATTATAAGATCTGTAGCAGGGTATTTATTATTATATTCAATATGATAAGTCATTTTTTCCTATAAGTACCTAATTTACTGTAGAAGTATTTTAGGAAAAACTTTCAGGAAACAACGGATAATAATACGATCCAGATGAATAATTATTGATATGTCATTATTGAAGAAAGATATTCTACAGCTTTGATTTTCTGCCTTAATATATAAAAAGGGTTAGTTCCTAAATTCACAAACAATAACATCCATAATGACCTTTGCCACAAAAAACGATCTTTGTTACTACTTTTACTCATTTCACTTTATTATGTACGGCACTTTTTGCGAAATTCTGAGTTAGAAGAGAGTTTAAAGTTGGATTCAAAAAAAGTTCTACGCCTTTTTTACAGAGTATTTATACAGAGTATCCGCTGTTGGATACAACGAAGATATTCCTTTTTCCAGGATTAATTTGCCACAATTTTATTTTGAATTTATGAATTTTTTTTTGTGGATTTTTTTTTTTGTGGATTTCGGTTTGTAGATTTGCTCCTAACCCTATAAAAATGTTAATTATAAATAAAAAGTCTGGTCTAACGATAGAAAACAAATTATTAATTTTTAAAGCCGTCTTTCTTAGTTTTCTACAGTTTGCCTATATGAAAGAAAGCTGCGAAAACTAGCTTAAATTTGTTACAAATAAAACAAAATGCGATTCTAAAATTAATCGGGTTGGTGACTAAATTCACAAAAACAAATCCATAAAATTAGTCCTGGAAAAAGAAGATATTTGTTCTGTATCCAGCAGCGATTATGCATAAAAATAATTTATATAAATATTCTGCATAAAAGGCGCAGAACCTTGATTTGAATCCAACTCTAAACTCTCTTACCTCAGAATTGTGCTTAAAGTGTCGTACATAATAACAAGGATCTAGTTTTGTGGCAAAAGCCATTATGGATTTTGTTTTCTGTGTATTTAGGGATTAACCCAAAAAATCTAATTAATAGTTAAACAGTTATAATTTTTCTATCA
This sequence comes from Argyra leucocephala, assembly GCA_963942445.1. Taxonomy (NCBI): domain Eukaryota; kingdom Metazoa; phylum Arthropoda; class Insecta; order Diptera; family Dolichopodidae; genus Argyra; species Argyra leucocephala. The sequence continues at coordinate 14,379,766 of OZ012679.1, read as the reverse complement.
ATATATTGCAACTGGATAACATAGCAAATATTATTATCTTAAATATTGTTTTCGGACCAACTATTAATAATGAAAAATTGTAAAATAGCAAAATAAAATAAAAAAAATTAAATTAAGGTTTAATAAATAAATAATAACAATTAATTTGTTAATGGAATTTGACTTAGTTGGAGTAGTATGATTTATTTACATTATATTTGAGATTAAAGATGACATGATAATTGTTTTTGGTATACAAGTATTATGAATAATACACCATTCTCCAGAAGCCAAGACTCACAACGGATCATTGATTCGATGATGATGAAAAATTCATATATCGTTATTGAAATACAAAAAAGTATATCTAGAGCTTTGCTGTTTTGTACTAAGCTGTATTAATTATATAATTTTATATCAGCCGTACTGGTGAATTCGATTCGATATAAAATTATTTCTCGATTCGATTCGATAAGAATTTCTTAACGGCAAAATTCGATCGAAAGACTAATTTTATACTCATTTAAAAAAATGTAATCAAATAAAAAATATATCGAAATGCAATGAGTTTTATGTCAAATAAGTTCAAATTTCAAATTGAAAAAATAAATTTAGAAATAAATTATTAAAATACACATACCTACGTATAAAAAAAAAAATAAAAATAATATTAATTTGCTAGTTTCTGTTTATAAATTTTTTTTTACTTATTTATTTAGTTATTTAATTATTTTGTATTTTTATTTTTTTATTTCAATGTACATATGTATAGTCAATTTTAATATTAAAAATGTGCTGGCTTCTTTGCAATTGATACGAAATTCATGTTTGCTGATATTTATTCTGTTCAGCAAAGGTTTGGTGTGTGCCCCAATGTCTTGGCTTGGCTTGTTTGTTAAGCATCAATAATTTACCTTATAATAGTTTTAAAATTTCAAGACTCACCACCCTCAGTTTTAATTTATACGTTTTAGGGGCTAGCCCTATATAATTTTTAACATATACTTTTATAGAAACAAAATAAAAGTATATGTCAAAAATTTTATTTTAAACTATAATTAACTAATAAATTAACACAAACCCATTTTGAAATAATTTCAACCCCTCTATAGTTGAATATACCAATTATATTGTCTATACTAAAATCTCATATACATGTTCCTTTAACTGAATCATTTCAACTGTATCTCAGAATTGTCTATTTAACCAAAGATCTATTAAAACTAAAACTAAAATAAATTATAAAAAAAAAAAAAAACACAAAAATAAAATACAAATAAAAATAAAAACTTGAATTAAAATTACCTTATTAAAATTCTAGTAGGATGCAACAATTACAATATCACTTGTTTTGTTCCGGAAGGATAACATAAGGAAAAAGTAATCTTTTTATATTTATATGTACAAAAACTATTACTAACTTTTGCATATTATATTGAAATGGTATCTATATGAAAAAAAAAAAAAAAAAATGTTAAAATAGAAAAAAAAAATGTAAAATAGGAAAATAAAAGTTGCGAATATGAACTTTACGCTTGAATAGAAAAAAATTTCCTTTTCCAATTTTCAAGTCTATCCACTTTGGAATTTTTTCATTTCGATTTATTTTTTTTTCTCTTTTGAATTTGTAATTTTTGTCTCAATTGTATCCCATCGTATTTATGTACATTGAAGATTCTTCTATTATGTATTTTTTTTTTTTTTTTTTTTTTTTTTTTATTATTGTACAATCCAAGGATATCATTAGTTCATCCATATAAGGATAATTTTTTTTTTGTAGTAGAAAAAAAAAATGTATAGACATGCATGAATAATCCTTGCGATCCGATTCTCATTCATTTGGTTCATTTGCTTAGTTGTGACCATTTGAATTTAATAAAGAAATAATAAAAAAAAAAAAAAATTAAATAAATTTTCTTTTTTTAATTTTCTTAAGAAAACTCACGAAAGAAAATAATAAGAATAATACTCAATATAAAAGGATAACTTTAAATTCATGTATATATATATAATAAAGAAAACGACAACACATTGAAAACTAAAATGAAATTTCCTATAAAATTTTTTTTTTTGTTTTTGTTTTTTTTTTCCACAAATACAAAATAATATTTATAATGGCGTTTTGAAGAGGCGAACTTTAATGGAAGAAAATAAAAAAAAATAAAAACAAAAAATAGTAAAGTTTTTCTCATGCAATTATAAAAACAACAAAAAAAAAAAACAAAAAAAAAATAAAAATTCATGTGTAGGTTTTAGTAAAAGGATATTCGCTTTTATGAAATTTACCATTCATACAATTTTACGTATGAACGTAAATTTAAAAATAAAAAAAAAAAAAAAATTTGTTAAATTTGTTGTTTTTTTTTTTTTGTTAAGTTTTTGAATGCACTCAGTAGCACATACTTCGTATTTTATAGAGTGTCGGAAAAGTATTCAAAATTTACAGATTTATCTTTGAAAATTGAAATTGCAGAGGATCTTGGACTTCACTTCTACTAGGAAAAGTTCGGATATAGATCATCAATTTTTTTTTTTATAGTCGAATTAGGGCCCTGAGTGTATAACAAGTTTGAATTAGAGATGCAAATACAAAAATGAGTAGTAAAAATATGTGAAAAATTGTACGGAAGTAAAGCGGTAAAAATGTCAGTGTCAACAATGACATTCGAATTAAATCTATGCTATTTTTTTTGCAATAGAAGCTTGTTCTTTAATTATAAAAATGCCTCAATATAATCAATATAAATAAGGACTCAATATAATTAATTTACAAACTGGGTTAACTCAAAGCTGGACAGGTTCCAGTTTCGATTCCTGAGGAAGCAAAAATAATGGGTGTATTCATATATGCTGAAAACTGACAACAAATGCACCACTAATTGTCGTACTTTGCAATAATGAACACAAACTCTACCTATATTCTACATTTATTTGACAGTTCTGCAAATTCTGCAAACTTAACAATTTTTTTTTTAAATAACAAAACAAAAACTAAAATATTCAAAATTAAACTAAAGAAAACTACTTCAAAACATTATTCTGCCAAGTTGACGCCTTTTGAGTCTGCATTTATGAACAGCGTTCAGGAAATCTGACAAGAAGTGTGTTCATAAATTCAGAATATGCAGATTGACTGCAGGTTTGCATTTATGAAAACAAGGAATCCATTATGGGTTTTAGAACCATCTGGTTCAGTATACCTCTGTCATTATGGGATCAAATAAATGACAAAAATAATTGACAGGATTAATGTGCCAACAACTGATGCTAACACTGCACAATTTTTCTGCAAATTCTGCAAACTTAACAATTTTTTTTTTAAATAACAAAACAAAAACTAAAATATTCAAAATTAAACTAAAGAAAACTACTTCAAAAAAATTTATGCATACTAAAAATTCATTCTGCCAAGTTGACCCCCTTTGAATCTGCATTTATGAACAGCGTTCAGGAAATCTGACAAGAAGTGTGTTCATAAATTCAGAATATGCAGATTGACTGCAGGTTTGCATTTATGAAAACAAGGAATCCATTATGGGTTTTAGAACCATCTGGTTCAGTATACCTCTGTCATTATGGGATCAAATAAATGACAAAAATAATTGACAGCATTAATGTGCCAACAACTGATGCTAACACTGCACAATTTTTCTATGCATTTTAAGTAGATATATCCTTAAATCAGTTTTTGTATTGTATATATATATATATATATATATATATATATATATATACATAAGATAATATTCTGTTGAAAATTTCAACACAACAACTAATACCTATATACACTACCACATAAACATATCAAAAATTCAATTCAACAAAATACATAGTCGTATGCTGTGAAAAAAGAGCAATATATAAAAGTTATATATACATAGTCCAATTTAACTAACTAAACTTGTACTAAGGTCCTTCTTATTTTTTTATTTTGTTTTTCTGGAATATGAAAAAAAAACATAATAATAATAATATAATAAAAAATGTATTCTAGACAGTCGTAAATTAAAAGATTCCTTCATTTTTAGTGAACATTTCTTTCAACCACTTTAATTTTCATAGAAATCATATGAAAATGGAAATTTTGTTTTTTTTTTTTTTTTTTGAAAATCCTTCAAAATATTTCCATTAGCAATGAAAGTAATCTTATATTGTATTGTTTTTTTTCTTTTTTTTTTTTTTTGTTATAATTTGAGAAAATTTTAAGAATATACCATATTGAATACACATACGAGTAGTATGCAAGTTGAAATTAGAATTTTTTTTTAACAAAATGACGTGTTTTGTATGCATATGGATATAAAATTTGAAGTATTTTCAATTTCAAGTGGTTTTATTTAAATTTTGAGAGTGTATAAAGTTTTTTTTTTTTTTTTTTTTTTTGTAGAAATTTTTATTCTTTTTTAAATTAATTTTACTGTAAGCAGCAGGTTATTTTGAAGAATGTATTAATATATATATATTTTTATATATATATATTATATTATATTATATTTTTTGTACAATAAATTTCAGGCACTGGGGCTTTTGTTAGTTGGAATTTGTTGTGGTAGCTAAATTTTACAGAATATGCACTAAATTTTTTGGTTGAATTAAAATTTCACAAATTATATGTTTTACAGAAAAATAATGCGAGATCGATACAGTTCTTTTTGCTTAAAGTAAATTTAAACTTGAAACAGAAATGATATATTGATACAATTTTTTAAGGTACAAACTATTAGTTTGGAATAGATGATACCCAGCAACAAATGTCTGTTGCTTTGGCGAGCGATATCAAAGAACCTATTCTCAATTCTAATTAATATCCAATTCTTTGGATATCTAAATTGAGTATATCAAAGTTATTATATCCCAAATTCCAAACCAAATAAATTTTGTTACAGGTTCAGTCACATTTTTGTAGAAACTGTATATATTACGTCATTTATTTCTGCTAACAAATCATAACCGCTTTAAGTCAACATAAGATAAAATAACTATACTGTGGAGTTAATTGTGGAAGTTTATTTTGATATACAATTGAGCTTAGGACTTTATAAAAGTGTATGAAAATTTTGAAAAAAAACTGGAGTCTATCGAAACTAATACAATTGTCAAAAAGATTGTTAGATTTAGTACAAAATATTTGTTTTCAAAAAATATAGATTTTTCAGTTTGAAATATTTTCAAAATACAATAACTTTACTTGCTTTCGGTCATTTATCATTAGTTTTAGTTGGTTTTGTTGGATTGGTGGACCTATGCAATTCTCTTTTATTACTAAAAGTTTTTGTCAAAATGAAAAACAGCAGATTTTATAAAACATAAATTAAAAATTAATTATTCTCCATTTTAATAATTCCCATCAAAGTTTATCTAAAGAGGAAATATTGTCGGCTTTAAAAGCCTATTAATGAAAAATTTCTACCTAATATATACTTCGGCGATTAAGCTGAATCGCCTTTTTTCTATTGTAAAATAAAATCTATGGCAATAAGCTTTCGCGATTTCCATATTCCCATATTCAGAATTTTGACTTTGATAAAAATACTGCACTGCCAAATTTCTTGATATAAGCCAAGCATTCGATAAAGTATGACATTTGGGCTTATTATGTCAGCAGCGATCTGCGTACAACGATCTGCGACATCATGCGTCATGCGTATCAACGATTGAAACGATCTGCTGTACAATTTTTACGAACTGCTGAGAAGTTATACAGAAAATCGTTCATTTTATATCAGATAACTAGATTTTCAAACAAAACTTTTCGATGTTCAATCTGACGTGCTCCAAAAAAGCGTTCTTGGATATACACTTATCTGTACATCTTGTGTGCGGCAGATATACCATCCTAACTACATCAAATGTAAAAGTAGCAAGCTTTGCTGATGATATAACAATTATGGCCTTATACATTGATCCATTATGGATCTTAAATCTCCGTGAACATAACCTTAATCTAATTCAAAGCTAGCTTCACAGTTGGAAAATCAATAAAAAGGTCAATGAAGCAATGAAAATAAAAGTCAACCGATGTGACACATTGGGATTGAATCTTTGTGTGGAAACGAAACTGCCCTCCAGTAATTTTGAACAGTACAATCCTACAAAGGATATTCAGAAACACAAAAGATTGTCAGAATATTGTACAATCAGTACAATACAATCCTACTAAAAATGAACAGTACAATCTTACAAAAGATTGTCAGAATATATCTAGGGACTCATCTTGATAGCTATTTATCATTGAAGAAGCATATAATTTGTAAGTGCACTCAATTGGATGAAAAGCTGAAAATCCTATATTTTAAAGGTGTTAGTATACACAAAGCAATACTAAAACCTATATGAGTCGAATTCAACTCTGGGGCGTTGCAGCTAAATCCAACAATGATGTAAGATATCTACGTCATAGTTGTAATAAATTAATATCTAAATTATAGGATATCGTAACCACTACACCAAATATTCCAGTCAATTTGAAACAGTTTGAAGATATTACAATATACTTGACACACTATGACATTTCTTAGATCTGATAATTTTCGATAATAATTTGTTTCAGATGTGCACTGCATATTAATTATTCAAATTGCGATCATCTGTCAGTCCTCTACATGTTACAGTTATAAATTTGTGCGTTTTAGGTAAAAATCTTCCGCCTATCGATTTTTGCTGAATATTTTTTTTTTGAACAATAATTTAGGACTAAATTGTATCGATTAAATTGATGTTTGTGGGTCCACATTTTTCTTCATTAGTTTAAAGGCGTCTACTATCACAATAAATAAATTAAAATTTCTGTTGAGGAGATATTTACAAAAAAATTAATTGCTTGATATATAAAATAAATAAATGATGAGATGAGTTAATTGAATACCTCCTATGTATAGTATAAATTTGACCAACATGTCAATTCTAAAAGCCGAGTTTATGCTTATAATTTCTAAGCAATGAATATACTCTCCCATTTACAAATAAACTGAATAATGTGGAAGTATGAAGTAAAAAATTGATATTTTAGGTAAATTTAATTTTCCTAGCATTGGAAACATCCAAGTCTTACTCTCACCGTTAATTATTGCTCTTAATAATCTTCAAAGCAAATTGAACTAAAAATTTGTTATTCCCATTTTTCATAATGTCAATTTATGTTTCAAATACATATTAATTAATATTCGATTATTGTATAATATTATATAATATACAGATTGCGAATATAAATTTAATTAAAAATGAAATGTAAATAAATTCATATTGAACTTAACATGTTTCACATATATTTCTAAAGAAAAATGTTAACTGGTTTCAAAGAAAATAAAAACCAATTTTAAAAATTATAATACCATACAGCCTATGCTACGGTCATACTTAAAACAAAATTTATAACACAAATTTAATTACATTTATAGAATTAAGCATTACATTAATACTCTGAATTGCATATGAATTTAAAATTACCAATAAAGAAAAAAAAAGCGGAATCAACTGATCCTCTCAAAGGATATAAAAGTCAGTAAGATACAAAATTTATCTGAAAATGGTGGCAACAATAATAATCTATTTGTTTTTCTCTAGCCTGACTAAAAATTACTATACAGTTTGCCAATATCCTTGAATACTTTCAAAATATTTTCTTCACTTAATTCGATAATAGTAACAATAGAACTAAAATCACATCTACAACAAAAGCACCACTTTAAAAAATTCATTTTCAGCTTTTTTTATACTCATATCCAGAAGCTAGGGATATCAATATATAGCTTTGATCGTCATTAAAATTCTTTTCTAGATAATCATAAGTAGAAATAGAACTGAAATCACATCTACGACAAACGATAAATTACTTATATTATAGGTGATATCTTCACTTACACCTAACTTTTGAATATCAGCTCTAGCATTATTGAGCCACCATACTTCTGGTAGGGTATTTTGACGTATGCTTATCACTATTTATCTGGGTATTAAAAGTTTTTCAGATCGACTTTTCACTGTCAACTCTAACTACATATTCAATTTGAGCCATTTGTGTTTATCATATTTGTATTTGTATTTGCATTTTGAGCCCCATTTGTATTTATCATATTTGTATTTTTTTTGCATTTTGAGCCATTTGTATTTATCACATTGGTATTTGTAATCATATTTGTATTTGTATTTGCATTTTGAGCCCCATTTGTATTTATCATATTTGTATTTGTATTCATATTTGTATTTGTATATGCATTTTGAGCCCCATTTGTATTTATCATATTTGTTTTTGTATTCATATTTGTATTTGTATATGCATTTTGAGCCATTTGTATTTATCATATTTGTATTTTTTTTGCATTTTGAGCCATTTGTATTTATCATATTTGTATTTGTATTCATATTTGTATTTGTATTTTCATTTTGAGCCCCATTTGTATTTATCATATTTGTATTTGTAATCATATTTGTATTTGTATTTGCATTTTGAGCCCCATTTGTATTTATCATATTTGTATTTGTATTCATATTTGTATTTGTATTTGCATTTTGAGCCCCATTTGTATTTATATTATTTGTATTTTTTTTGCATTTTGAGCCATTTGTATTTATCATATTGGTATTTGTAATCATATTTGCATTTTGAGCCCCATTTGTATTTATCATATTTGTATTTGTATTCATATTTGTATTTGTATATGCATTTTGAGCCATTTGTATTTATCATATTTGTATTTTTTTTGCATTTTGAGCCATTTGTATTTATCATATTGGTATTTGTAATCATATTTGTATTTTTTTTGCCTTTTGAGCCCCATTTATATTTATCATATTTGTATTTGTATTCATATTTGTATTTGTATTTTCATTTTGAGCCCCATTTGTATTTATCATATTCATAATATTATTCCATTTGTACTTTGAAATTGTATTTGTGATACTATATCGTTCTTTAATATCTTAATATGTTTGCAGCCATAAAAGAATATTATTATTTAAATGCTTTCATATTGATTATAACAGATAGGTTACAATTTGGTACCAAACCAATATTCAAGTCGAACTGTTGTAATACAAATTAAAGCAAAAATCATTTTAAATTTATTTATTTTTTTTGCACAAAATTTTTGCTAAATTGAAGTTTTCATAATTAATGATTACCCAAAAATAATATCTTCCTTTATTGATTTGTTATTTCCTTTTCCCTTTTTCTATCTCTCTTTCTCATCCGCACTCTGTTTTTATATTAATAACTATCTAATAATAATAATAATAATAATAATAATAAAGCCCTTCATTAAAGATCCCAAAAACATTAAAACTTCCTTATTTCAAAATTTTTCAAATTTTTTTTTCACACACTCAAATGTTTTTGACACATTTGATGTCCTTTTTTTTGTTTTTGCTGTTATAGTTTTTTGTTTTTTTTTGCATTTCTCTTGAAATTAAGTATTTAGCCCTCTTTGAAATATAATTCACATTCATAAACTAACAAATCATCTTACACGTATATTATAAAATAATATATTCGTTTTGAAATTCATCATCACTATTAAAAAATATAGAATAAGGAAGAAAAGGATTATATAAGGATTGAAATTTTATAATACAAAAAAAAAAAAAAAAACAACAAAAACAAAAATAACTAGAACAAAAACTTTTGTTTTCGATATTAAAATCTTTTCTTTCTTTGTCTATTTTTCTGTGGTTTGTTGTTGTTTTTGTATTCGCATTGTACTATACACTATACTAAGCCTACAAGAGGGCTTTAAAGTATATTGCTAACAACAATTTATTGTTAAAGAAATTCTTATCATCATAAAATTATTTATAGTACGTATGTGAAACGATAATTAATCACTTCAAAAAAAAAAAAAATAAGAATAAACCAGCAAAAAAGAAAAGAAAATCTCTCAAAAACAAAAACACAGGGATAATAATTTCTCTTTATTAAATCTAAAGGATCAGAAATAAATAAAAACAAAAAAAGGATTTTCTTTAATGTAAAGTTTTGATAGTTTTTGTTTTTTTTTGTTTTTGTTTTACATTAAATCTGCACATAATTGTTTGCCAACAGAGCACAATTACTATTCACTTTTTATTATAACATTATTTATCATATATAGTTTTTTGTACATGTATATGTGTATATGTTTATGAAAAGGATAATATTAGAATTATATTATTAGGAATATTGTCAAGTAATATTATTTATCCTTAAATAGTTTTTGAATAAAATATAATACAGGAAAAGTAAAAAAAAATGTTTATACTTGTATATAAAAGGATAATAAAAGGATATTATTATGTAAGTTAGTATTAATAAACAAAAGATGACGCGAAATTTTTAATTATTAAGAAAATGTAGAAAATCAAAATCAAAATAAAAACAAAATGTGATTTTCAAGTGTATAAGCTCCAACTAATCACACAAGTGTTGTTTTTCTTAATCAATTTAAAATGAGACATGAATTTGTATTGTATTGAAAAAAAAAGGATTTAAAAGAGGGATATAATTTTTTTTTACTTATTTTTTTCTTTTTTTTTTGGAATTTAATATTTCGTTAATTCAACAGTAGTGAACTCATAAATAGTTATTGTAATCCTGAATCTACTTACACCTATGGTATATGTTAATTTCGAATAAAATTTGATTTTTGTCAAAAATTAATTTACTTTCAACATATTAATTTTTAAGCAAAAAACAAAAAATACGGATTGTCCTGCCACCTACTGATTTAAAAATGAAAGTGTAATATTACCTTCAACCGCTGCAAAAAATGGTGCTAGGTTATAATACAGCGAATTTACCCATCTATGTGTAGTTAGTATTATTTATGACTTAGAGACAACTCCTAGTTTAAATTTGAATAATTTCATAGCCCATATATAGATAATATAAATAAATCAATATGTGAGTTATAAAAATCAAACAAAATTTTTACTTGGTGAAAATTAAAATGCTCATAAAACTAAATATATTTTGAAGAATGTGCTATATAGGTTCTAGGTAAAACATTTTTGAAATAAAGAATAAAAGCTCTAGGCATGTTTTGCTAGTTTTATTAATATTAAATTCTCGACTCAGTTTTCTGATGATGGTAGATATGTAATAAAATTAATAAAATATAAGTAAATTTCATTTTAAATACTAAATAATAATATAGTTTTTAGTATAATTTTCATTTTAAGTTCAATATGCATAAGTCAAGAAATAATAAATAAGGCAATGGATTTCCGGACAAATATTACAAAACTAGTTTCAAATTTTTATTTTACTATATATTTGATATTTTTTGTTTTTATAAATTTTTAAGCTAAGTCTTAAATATTTAATGCAAATTAGCTTTTGGTTTTGATAAAATAAGGTCTTCATTATTAAAATTACAACTTAAACCAGTAATATCAATTCTAGAAGTTTGGATATAGTTGAAAATGGTATCAATTATCATCGACACCACAGCGTCGGTCAGAATTTGTGATACATCATTTCTAGTTGGTTCCAGCAGTCTGAGTAAGGTTGTTTAAGCCATTAACAATAGTATTAATATGCTAACACTATAGTGATAGTTTTAGTCACATTAAAAATGTCAAGCCATTATTTCTTAGGTTTATTAGTAAAAATATTGACATTTGTTTTTTAATATCGCTTGATTTACGATCCACTCATTTTGGAATTTTTATCATTTTTAGTAGAGCCATAATGAATAACTGAAATTATCACCTATATTCTATTAGACAACATCACTGAATAAATAGTTGAATGTGTTTTGTCATAAGATCCTGTAAGATAATTAAATAGAAAATTTTGCTATGTTGGTAGTACTGGCAACTTTTTTTGTCATCGTGTCAATTTAAAAATATCAAATCTTTGCTTAATAGAGATACGTCTAAGAGAATATGGGTGTATTTAGTTATATATACAGATATACAGATCATATTGTTATTATTGTATCTAGCGAAGTTGTTCAGAAGGATCTAGCAACATATCGTAAGCACGTCTCAACAAAAAGGATAAAATATTTTCAAGGCCCTAAAGGCAAACATGAGAAACCTCAACGTCCCTAACCTTTTAAACGTAGCCCTAAATCAACCAACCTCAGTTTCTGCTTCTAATAACACTCCTATTAGTACCTTATCTATTTTCTATCAAAATGTTCGGGGTCTACGTACAAAAACTTCGAATGTGTTTCGTAACTCCATTACTCTTAACTTTGACGTTTACTCTTTAACAGAAACCTGGTTGACTAATTCAATTCAGTCCTTAGAACTATTTAACCAATCCTACACTGTTTTTAGAAAGGATAGGTTTCAACAAACTTCTATCACCTTAAATTCAGGATTTGTTGCTAAAGGAGGGGGCATTCTGGTGGCAATTAAGAATAGCTTTAATGCTATTGAGTTGTTTCTTCCCCATTGTGATTCACTTGAATTAGTTGCTTTAAAAGTTGAACTTCTTAACAAATCGCTTTATATTGTTTGTTGTTATATACCTCCAAAATCTGTTGTTGACATATATTCTAACTTTAAGCTTTCTCTTGACCATATCTCAACCTTAATGAATCCCTCTGATGAATTATTAGTTTGCGGTGACTTTAATTTACCGAAAGTATCATGGGTACATCACGAGGATGAACCATATCTAATTCCACTTCAGATTAATTCTGACTGTGAATATACTTTACTGGATGGTTGTAATTTAAATGGTCTTCAACAAATTTCTTCAGTGACTAATTGTATGGATAGGCAACTTGATCTTATTTTTGTAACAGATTGGGCTAATTATACTTTTAGTGTTCCTATTATGCCCTTAGTAAATGTTGATAATTTTCATCCTCCTATATTTCTTTCATATTGTTATAAAAGCCCAGTATTACCTGCTTATGATCTATCTTATAATTATAATTTTGCCAACGCTAATTTTTCTGCGCTAAATAATTTTCTTTTATCAATTGACTTTAATTTTATAGTTGAAGATGATGACATCAATAAGGCGGTTTCTAAATTCTACGAAATTCTATCTAAAGGTTTGGAATTGTATGTACCCTTGGCTCGTAATAAAGACCTTAGTTCTAGTCCTCCTTGGTTTAATAATGAAGTAAAAAAATTAAGAAATAAAAAGAATAAAGCTTGGAATAAGTACTTAAAAGAGAAAACCACTAAAAACTATCATGAGTTTGTAATTTTGTTCAACTCCATACAAACTGACATTAGATTTCAGTTATAACAACTATTTAATAAATGTTAGCTCTCAGCTAAGGATTAATCCTAAGTCCTTTTGGAAATTTGTTAACTCCAAACGTAAATCTGATCAATTTCCCGTCACCATGTCCTATAATGATGTTAGTGCTAACTCTCCGAAATCTATTGCACATCTCTTCAAGCTATTTTTCTGTAGTTCTTATTCAGAAAATCTCTTTGAAGTTGATGAAAATAATTTTAATCACATGATAAACCAACCTGAAAACCAAGTTATCTCAATAGATTTCTCTACTCAGAAAATAAAGAGTTATTTGAATAATCTCAACAGTGATGTATTTCCTGGACCTGACAAAGTAACATCTTTAATCTTAAAAAACTGTTCTGAATCTTTTGCGTTACCATTATCCCTTTTATTCAATCGATCGTTTACTTCTGGAATATTTCCACAATATTGGAAAAATTCATTTATTCGCCCTGTTTATAAAAAAGGTGCTAAAAATATGGTCACAAATTACCGTCCAAAACTTTCATGCATACCTAAACTTTTCGAATTAATAGTTTTTGATTCAATTTATGATATTTGTTCTAAACATTTATCAATTAATCACCATGGTTTTGTAAAGAAAAAATCTACGGTTACAAATTTAGTTGAGTCTTGCTCACACTTCCTGAACACTATGGAGGCTGGCTTTCAGACTGATGTCATTTACACAGATTTGAGCAAGGCATTCGATTTACTGCCTCATAGTGTTATTTTATTAAAACTTAAAAAACTGGGATTTCCTAAATTTTTTATAATGTGGATTAAATCATTTTTATCCAATAGATCTTATAGTGTAATGTTTAGATCAGCTTTTTCTGAATCATTTTCTGCCACCTCTGGTGTACCACAATTATAAAAATTCAGATTAACTCGTACATTAACACCAGTACGCGTTTTCGTATAGAACATCTTTTTAATCTTCCTTTCCATAGAACTAATTATGGTAAATTTGAGCCAATTAATAGAATGTTAATGGCAGTTAATCAATACAAAAACAGTGTTGACTTTTCTTTGAACAAAACCAGTTTAAAGAAAACCTTGTTTCACTTGCTTCCTTAGTCCTCCTAATTAATCTTGTTTTTCCGCTACTAATATTAACTAATTTGTAGTGTTATAATTAACTTTTAATACTTTTAATAACTTTTCATCTTCTCTTTTTTTTCTGATGAAATTTATTATATCTAATTTTGTTTTTTATTTTTTATAAAAACTATGTTGTATTAAATTTCAAAGTAATTTAAACTTTAAATCATAAATCTTATTTGATACATTGTGTTAATTCAAAATTTTAATAATTAAATTGTATTATATTTTGTAAACTGTTTGAACTAAATAGTAAATAAATAAATAAATAAATATATTCTTTGTTGTAAATGGTCTACTAATATCCAATGAAGCTTTTTCAAGTCATACCTGGTATAGATAATCTCGAATTGTGCTTAAGGATATCAAAAGAAGGTTAATGATATAATTTCTATTAAATTTTTAATAATTTAAGCATATATGCCAGCATATAACCAGCTGATATTAACGTCAGTCTAGTTAACACTATGCATTTCTATGCCTCTTAAGTGTTTATTGTATATCAACTAGTGTTCCAGAAAGGCTGGCATAAACTAGAATTTGCATAAGATAAGAAGAGAAAGACTAGTAAACTGTTTCTGTTTAATGTGAAACACCTCAGAGTAGTAATGAGTGTACAGATTTGTATGTAAATCTTAACTTAATTAATATTCGAAGTGATTGGGCCTTCACAATACAAATAAGTGTAGGATGTTTTATTTGTTTTTGGATCTATGAATATTGTATTACAAACTATTTGATTAATGTACAATGCTGGAAATGCAGGAAGTATATTAAAGATAACAAGCAAAATTTCTGAAAAATGATAATTGAATAGGGACGGTTCCATCGAATCGTTTCTTTGTAACAAGGTTAATACTATACTTTTTAGGATCAATTATCTGATTTGTGGATATTTTTTTATACTCAGAAAGATATTAACCTCATTTTATGCCAGTGATGGCGTCTGTAAACAGTATAGTTAGCTAATTGGATACTTTTTGATAGCTTAGTTAGAATATATTTTCTCTAATATAAGCCCATATTATTATAAAAAAATATTAATTGTAAGTAATGTCACTCTATAATTTTAATATATCATTATCAGCATCAGTCCAGATATAAAACATTTTAATCACTTCTACTTTGATATATATTGAAATAATTGCATATCATCACACAGGGTTGATTAAAAACTACTTAAATTAAACCCAAACATTTTTTTTTTATTTTTATTTCATTCAAATTCGAATAGAAATCAAAATTTTGTTTTTGTATATTAATTTATTTGAAAACAAAAATTTTTTCTGATTTTAGAATAGATTAAATTGATCATGATAATAATCAATTTTAGTCCTTTTTCCTATTATACAAAATATAATTATTAAAATAGCCAAGTCATGAACTAACGAAAATATTTTAATTTTATTATATTGAAGAATACTTTTTAATAGAATTAATTTTGTTAAAGTGATTTCCATTTAAAATGAAATTAGTAATTTTTATTATTTAAATAAAGGATATTATATTGACTTTTATAATAATAGTTTACCGTTAAAGGATTTATAGTTTAATCATACAAATAATTAAAAGGTATTTAATCAGAATTCAAGTGAATTGCAAAAGAGAAGGAAATATAAAAAAAAACAAAAATATTTATAAATCTTATCCTTTCTTAAACAAAAGGACATTTTCTTTTAATTCAATTAAATTTAAATTTATAAAATAAACTGTTGTTTTTTTTTTTGTTTTGTGTTTGTTTTTTTTTTTGTTATGAATATACCATATTCATATTCCATCAATAACGATTATATTTGATAATGTTAAGTTATTTTGGAAATAGATATTTTCAAATTTTTGCTTATTAATCAAAAAATATTTGAAAAGAAAAAGGATATTATTGAAGAAAATTTATGATGAATTAATATGAAAGGATTAAAATAGTTAAATAAATTCTATTAAATAATAATGTTTGAGAAAATTGAAATTTTTTTTATATTGATTGAAAATTTTTTGTAAAAGGATTTACATAATTTACGTAAAATAAAGGATCAATTTACTGTGTATACATGTACATATGTAACTTAATTTAATTTTGAAATATTTATCTTAGTGTTAGAATCTTAATTATCTATTTGAAATTATTTATTTATATTTTCTTTATTCAATAGCATTGTTAACCTTTTATGTTATGCATAAGGTAAAGTATTTTTCAATTGTATTTTAGGATTGAGCTGGAAAACATACAAAATTACATACAAAATCTAGTACGACAAATAGTACAATTCTAGTACATGAAAAAAATATACGTCCTGGAAATTGATTTAGAAAGAGTGACTAAATGCCGAGATAGAGAAATAAATGCCGAGATATAGAATGGAATAGATACTGTCAATAGAATTAAGTTGAAAGGTATAATAAAATTCATATATTTGAAATAGTAAGAAGGTGCTGTAAAGGTATTATAAATTAAATTACAAAGATATATAAAATTGTACATAACTAAAATAAACATAAAAGAATTCTTTTTTCTTCTTTTTTTTTTATTTTTTTTTTTATTTAATAAAATTACTTTCGAATAGAAAAACCAAAAATGAATTAGTTACTTAAAAACTACATAAGAGCAAGTGCTCAGATAGAAAAAATCAAAATTACATTACTTAAAAGCTACATTAGAATACAAAATAAAAGTTGTTTAATGATATTTTATATTTTTTGAAAAATAGTATCAAATGTCAATAGCTACATAGAAATTCTTTTTTTTTTAACAATATTTTTAATGTACATGTATTGGGGTGTATCAATTAGCTAATTTTCCTTTAATACTTAAATAATAGTATTACAATGTAAAAAAGAATAAAAAAAAAAAATGAAAATACAAAATTTAAATTAATTTTAGTGAAATATAATGGTAAAAAGAAGGTATAGTAAAGTGAAAATATGAAAGAGTTAAAAAAAAAACATTTTTCATTTTTATCAAATATAAAAAAAATTATAAAAATTGTTTTTCGTTCAGCATTGCAAAATAATAGTATAATCAAACCATTACACCAAGCAATTCTTCAACTTAATCAAAATTCAACTCTAAAAGCCACTGTTTCATTATTTTAAGAAATCTATAAATAGATTTACATTTTCTTATATACAAAGGTAATCTGTTAAACAAGTGACAGGCAACAATACTACAAAATTTACGCAAACAAGTAGTACGAAAAAGTGGAACGTTCACAAAAAACATATTATTAGTACGCAACCGATAATTACTAGAAAACCTGTTATTTAAATAACCTGACCTAATGAAAAAAGTTTTTAATACTTTGTAACAATACAAATGTCGCCCGGGCAAGATCTTCGTGTCTTTGAAAAGCGGAAAGCTATGAAGCAAGCGTTTTTTATTACAAATTTTTCTTATAACATGTTTTTGTACAATAAGTAGTGGTTGCAGCTTATTCCAATGTGTTTCTACCCAGCAGTTAATACTATATTGTAATTTCGACTGCAATATACCATAGTAAAATATCTTTAAAACCTCTTCAGAACAAAAATATTGCAAACAGTAAACACTACGTAAAGTGAAAATATTATAATAAATAAATATCTGAACTTGCTTACTATTTCTACGTCAAAACAGTTATCGCTACAATTCAGATTATGAATTAACAAAATAAGCTATTTTGTATATTAAAATATATTGTTTATTCAATATTAATAATATTGAATAAACAAATAAGATTACATACACAGTAATTTATTGTTAAATTATGCCTTTTACATTCTGGAGCATGGTATTTGACTTGCACTTCAAAAGATTTTTGAGATGAAAAGTTGAAAAACATAATTTTGGTTTTATTACTTATTATTAACATATTATGAGCGAACCAGTTTTTTAGTAATTTTAAGTCATGGTTAATATCACAGACCAGATTTAATGGGCTATTTGATTCATACACACAGCCAAGGTCATCCGCAAAAGCAGTTGTCTTACTTTTAAATTTTAATTCCAATAAAGAGTTAATATATATTAAGAAGAGAAGTGGCCCCAATACGGAATCCTGTGGTACTCCATTTTTGGTATACTTAGAATTTGACATTTTATCTCCTATGGCATCGTGACTTCAAATAACTTGTGAACCATTCCAAAATAAAGCCCCTGAACCCAATATTTTCAATTTTCTTTAGCAAAAATTTATGATGGACCATATCAAAGGCTTTAGTAATATCAACAAAAAGGCTAGCAGTGTATTTACTATTATCCATGCTTTTATACACTTCAGAACAAACATTTAGTAACGCATCTTCTGTAGATACACCATTCGATCTGAATCCATATTGAGCCGAATTAAAAAAATTTGTATGATTTAGAAAAGTTAAAAACCGGATTTTTAATGATTATTTCAAAAACTTTTGCTATAAACGGTAGAAGTGAAATTGGCCTGTAATTGTTCATTTCTTGGCAATCCCCTCGGCAATATTTGATATACCATCCTGCCCACAAGAATATGAATTAGATTTTTTATTATTTTAATTATTGCGTAACAAGAAATTGGTTCAAAACCAAAACTATTACTGCTTCTAAATTGCTCCTGAGAATTAGAAAAACAATAGCAATTCTGAGAGTTTGTTTGAGGAATTAGATTTTCAGTAACATCAATAAAATAGTTGTTAAATAAATTTGCAACTTGATAATTCTACTATACTTACTGTTCATTCAATTTATACACAAATTCATTTAATTGATCTCCGCCTTAGTCGATAACCTACTCTCTCTATAGTTATTTCTAATTCAGTTTACTTAAAATAAACTATATTTTTAAAATGTTTATAATTCAAATTTTTCAAATAAGCCATTTACAATGATTTTCTTTCATTTCTATTATTTAATTTTACACAAATTCATTCAATAATCTACATTTTGGTTTAATATACTTCGTATTTACTTCTAATGTTATTTTAAATACTTCTACAGTTTATTTTAAATACACAACAGTACTTTAAATTTTTAGAATTAGTCATGCATATATGATATATGTTTAATTTCAATTCTCTGCTGTAAGATGGATTTTTTAAATTAGCTTTTGAGTCAAGTATGGCTTGTTATGACATTCTAATAAAATTAATTGTGGTTAATCTACATTAATTGATTAAATATTAATCAATTGATTTAATTTAATTGATTTTAATCAAGCTTTTATTGAACCAGTTGAGATTCCAGATCCAGAACCAGACAAACCAGATACAATTAGTAACTACAAATGAATTTGTACTAAAAATTGAATATTTGTATGGTTGTCATAAGCTAATGCTATACAATGGTAATTACCAGCTTTTATAGAACGTCAAGAAGCTATATTCTTTCTTTCATTCATTAGACAAAATACAATTCTACATCAATAGAAATGGACAATGAATGTAAGTAAGTACAAGGTGAAATTAGAATAGTACAGGGAAGCAGTCCGAAATTGAATATGACTACAGAAAAATGTACTGGGTTGTAGATCAAAGTTAAGCCAAAAATATCAATTTATAATAAAATACATATATACAGGCATATAATTAAGCTGGTATGACGTACTTGTTATATGATGCTATATATGATTATATATAGCTATACAATGTACTAGTATGACATTTGTTTTCAAATTGCTTCTAGAAATAATTAAAATTAGTGATCTACATTTCTTTTTATCGGAAATTACAAAAACTAGTCTAACTTGAAAATATCTAAAAATTAAATTAATTTAAATACATTATTTCGAAATCATCTTCAATCATAGTTGCAGACATACCTGGATATTTGGATGCGTTAAATGTCTTAATCATAAGAATACTTTGACTATTTTGATAATTTGCAACCTTCTCGCAAAAACAACAAAAAAAATCTTTAGTCCGACTATGATGGATTTTATACAATTGAATTATAATAGAGTTCAAATGTGATTTCTAATACCAAAACTATTTCAGAACCGCTATATTCTGCAAAAGTACGTTATTCCATAACAATCCAACTCAGGTAATATTACCTGCCCTAAACAGAATTTGACGGTTTTGTTTTGTGCCGAACAAGCATAGGATGATCGAAACAAAAATTCAGCATAACAAACTGGAAACGAAATGGGTTGTGTTGAATAATTGTGCAACAATGTCTAATACAAGAAGAAAATCAACTTATAGTTTTCGAAGAAAATCTTGCAAAGAGACACAAAAACTGAACTTGACCCAGCTTTGTAGATTTTTAAATACTTTAAAATACTTTAAAATACTGACGAATTCAAACTATCAGTCAATTTGAACATTAAAACGAAATTTTTAAAATAACTGAAATTATATTTTTATATCAAAATAATCTTTAACGAAATTCTATTAAGACCTATATAACCTAATTAAGACCTAAAATTAAGTTTTTTGATGAAGCTAAAGTAAACTTCGAATGGTTTTGACAAAATTTTGTTTTTCAACTGAATTTAAAGGTTCAGTATTGAGATGTTGAGATAGAAGAAGCTTATACCGGGCAGAGCATTTTTTTGATTTCACCAGTTTTTTAATGAATCATGAGATCTATATATAAATATCGGTATTATAAACATACTATGGTATTATAAACATACATATCAATATTTTATATTAAAACATTTGAATATTTTGAATATTTTAAACTGTTTAGCATAGTTGATATTATAATTGAGTACACCATAAGCCTGGACTAACTTCAATATTTGAATATATAACAACATTTTGTTGTACATCAATAGTGTCATACTCAAGTATTTTGTGAAATATTTTCTTTATTAATTTATTTATTCATCACAAAATATTCTACAATACTTCTTCAAATTATAACAATTCACTAATTCAAATATATTGAAATAAAAATTCAACAATACTTAAACATTTTTATTTTAAAAATTTATGTAACTGTAAACAATAATTCATTCAATTTTCCAACAACAAAAAAAAAAGGATCAAATATTGTAGTAAATTATCGAAAAATATCCCAACAATATAAATTTATTATCATGTTTATAATAAAAACAAATCTAAAATTCAAGTGTAAAATAAAATCCTTTTAAAAAAAAAAAATTCTTTTGTTTTTTGTTTTTTTTTTTTTTAAGATATCCTTTAAAAAAAAATCACACAAATTAACTAGGATTTCAATTTTAGTTTTATATGTAACAGTTTTTATGTAAATAACTACATATAGAAAATTCTAAAAATTTGTAGATCCTATATCCTTATATCGTAATAAATATAAATAAAAAAAAAAAAATAAATAAAAAAACAAAACAAAAATAAATATTTTTAAGTTTATAAACTAGATTGTTATTCGTTTAAGTTTAAACCCTACTAAATATAAATTTTCTCAGTTAGTAATCATACCCTCTGTTCATATACAAAATCCAAAAAAATATAACCTTTTCCTTCTTGTTATTAGATGTAAACCGATTAAATTTCTATTTTTTTTTTTG
The DNA here is from genome assembly GCA_963942445.1 of Argyra leucocephala. NCBI lineage: Eukaryota > Metazoa > Arthropoda > Insecta > Diptera > Dolichopodidae > Argyra > Argyra leucocephala. Next base: position 14,358,058 of record OZ012679.1, on the reverse strand, counting down.
TTTTTGTTTTGTTTTTTTTTGTGTAAAGGAAATTAGATTGTCTAGGCTCAAAATGGATTTCATATTTTTTTTTTTAATTTTATGACACCGGCAACTAAATTTAACACCGTATATATGACATACAGTTATATTTTATTTTTAATTCACAAACATACAAATATATATATATATATTATATATATATAATAGTATTGTAAACCCAATTTCTTTTGATTTGAAATTGAAACAACTTTTTTATGACTTTATCATAACGAAGACACTCTACTATATAATTTAAACATTTTTTTTTGTATTTTTCATTTTTATGAAATTTTTCAAAATACCACAAACAACACGAGTATTTAAAAAGCAACACGCACATATGTACATATAAATCAAAATATAAAAAATAGATGTTGGATCGAAGTGAAATACTGTCATCTAAAAAAGATGTACAACACGCATTTTCATTAGTTTTTCATATATCCTGTCATATATCCTTTTTTTCGTCTTTTAAAAAAACAACATTTTTTTTATAACTCTTTGATTTGTTTTTGTTTATTTTTTTTATTATTTTTGTTGTTGTTGTTGTTTTTTTTGAGGAATTCCTTATTTAACTTTATTATATTATGATCTTTTCTCTTATTTGGTTTGCTTTTTGTATTCAACAAAAGTTTAAATATGGGTATTATAAATTTGAGCTGTAATTTATTGGAAGCTTATTGTATTAGATTGAATTACCACATATTAGGATTGGAGTGAAGTAGTTAAAAGGTGGACCTTAATTTTTAAATTTGAAAAGTTTAAAACAATTTCGATAGCTGGGTATAAAAATTTACTTAAATGTTGTAATGTGTTTTAAGATGTAAATGAAGAGGTAAAAAATAAGTGCTTCAAAAGTGTAAATATAAATCAATTAACAGAAAATCGAATTGATCAACAAGAAAATATAATACACTTTAATGGATTGAATATTTTTTCTGGAGTGATTTAATTCGGGCTCAGTGTAACATGAGATGATACTTTATACAAATGAAATAAAATTGTAGTTGACAATTGAAACATTTGTTAATCCGGAAGGCCAATTTTTACATGGCGTAACATTTACATGGCGTAAAATACGACATGCTCTTTTATGAAACAAACAGGAGAGTTGTTTAAGGGGTTAAAAATCAGTAAAACAGCTACAAAATGAACAGTAACAATATATAGATCAGAATATTAATAAAAATAGAACCGGACAGAACCCAAGAAGATATAAGAACATCTAATCAGATACTCGTGATGTTGTAATATAGACAGGACAAATATTGTAAAGTCAAACATAAGCGCTATTTTTTTTTAAACAGTTTAAGTATTTATTGAATCTATCTTTCCATTGATAATAACTTAGCATTTCGACCTATTCCAAAATAAACAAGTTTATTCAAATCCTAAATATGAAATTTGAATACGTATATCCAGTGATTAGACATAAATTCAAATCAAACATACCTATACACTGATAACGCACTACTTTTTAATGTGATCGCTAAAAATATTTATAAAAGATTCCGTGTTAGATAGTTACTGTTGGACAATATACTAGCATAGTTCCTTGTTAGTCTTGGAGTTCATCTCCGACCATATGTATGCTCAGATCATTGTGTATGTTGCAATTTTCTACGCCCAAGACTCTTTGATCATGATTTTTAATATTTTTGATTGTAAATCTTTGTAGATTTTTCACATAAGCGCTATTTGAAAGTGTTTTGAGTGCTAAAAGAATTATATATATATATAAATATATATATACAATATACATATATAAAACAAAACCCAAAACACATTCAAATTATGACATATACCATAATTGAAATACAAAAACAAAAAAAAAAAATAAAAATAAAAAAAATATAAAAACAGGACCCACATAAGAATTTATGAGCTATCCTTTTTTTTCTTTGTCATTCTTTGTTTCTTTATTTTTATTTGGTTACATTTCAATTCGTTGCTACTTTTGTATATTTTTTTCTGTTTTTAAACATTCTCAAATTCCTCAAAAAATATTCTATACCCACATATAATTGTGGACATATATTTTAATGTGTGTGTGTGTGTGTGTGGAAGAATTTAAATTGCGTGCGTGTTTGTTTTGCTTTTTGTTTTCCATCTTTTTTTTTTTATCTGATGTTATTTTTCTTTTTTCACTCCCCTCTAATTCAATGTTTATTTTTTGACAGACATAGAAAAAAGGCTAAAGCAAAAAGTAAAAAAAAAAAAAAAAAATAACAAAAACCAAATTTTTTTTTTTATGAACACTGTAAGAAAATATAGTTTGTGTTATCCTGGCAAAAAGAACAAGTTGTTATGATAGGGAAAAGTAAAAACACTATAACCGAAATAAAAAACAAAAAAAAAAAAAAACATTCTTGTAAATAGATTATAAAATCATATCATGTTATGACGGGTTGTTTCAAAAAAATCAAAATAACAAAAAAAAAAAAATAATAATTTCATTTTTAGATTTTTAGAGTATGTGTTTTTTTTTTTTTTTTTATTTTAAAAGTCCTTTTTTTGATTATTTTTTTTTTTTTATGTTTAGTTTTTCTTATATATTTATTTAGATTCAAATTCGTATTAATAAAAACTTGTTATTTTGTATTATGCTATAAATTCAGAAAGGATATAAAGCACAAAATTCCAATTCAGGATTAGTCAAGTGACGTTAATTCGTTTAAATTATTATTTTTTGTTGTTGTTGTTGTTTTGTATTTTCTATATCCAAGTTAGTGTTATTATTAGGTTCCTATTTTTTTTCTGTTGTTATAAATCTGTAAAATAAAAAGGATTTAGATATTTGAAGTGTATGAAGGCTTATTTTTTGTGTGTTATAAAATGGATCGCAGGCAGTAAAAAATTGATACTGAATTAGTAAAGTTATCAGATGAAATTTCAAAATTGATTTTTCTTTGTTGATGCAAAATTGTTAGGTCTGATAAATGGCGTTATAATTATTTTTTTAGAATGATGCAAGGTTTGTAGTGAATACTTACTTTAGTGTAGTCGAGCAATGCAGAATTATAATTATCAATAAGAAGTAATTATCAGACGAGATAAAGGTAGAGTTAAGGCCTAACTAGCCGTACTTACGTTAACTTTAATAAATGTCAAACTCATGTACGCTTTTATGGGTTTACAGAAAATCAATTAGCCATACCAAGGTTAATTTACAATTAAAAAATTTACTTTTCGTTCAAATTAAGCTGACATGATTCATTTAAGTAGGTTATTTAAGTAGAATGACGTTTGAGTGTAATGACATTCGATTTGGGGATAAAAATTCAAATTGCTGTTTTTTCTTCAAAGTTTTAACAGGCGTAACTTAAGTCGGCTAGTTAGCCTTAAGTAGGTTTGAGTTTTGACGAGACCTAACTACCTTCTCAGAATTTAAGCCATCAAAATGATAGAAAACATAAGGATAGTAAAGAATAATTATTAAAATTAGAAAAGAATATAAAATAAATAAAATATAATAGAATAAAATAGAATAGAATAGAATAGAATAGAATAGAATAGAATAGAATAGAATAGAATAGAATAGAATAGAATAGAATAGAATAGAATAGAATAGAATAGAATAGAATAGAATAGAATAGAATAGAATAGAATAGAATAGAATAGAATAGAATAGAATAGAATAGAATAGAATAGAATAGAATAGAATAGAATAGAATAGAATAGAATAGAATAGAATAGAATAGAATACAATAGAATAGAATAGAATAGAATAGAATAGAATAGAATAGAATAGAATAGAATAGAATAGAATAGAATAGAATAGAATAGAATAGAATAGAATAGAATAGAATAGAATAGAATAGAATAGAATATAATAGAATAGAATAGAATAGAATAGAATAGAATAGAACAGAATAGAATAGAATAAAATAGAATAGAATAGAATAGAATAGAATAGAATAGAATAGAATAGAATAGAATAGAATAGAATGGAATAGAATAGAATAGAATAGAATAGAATAGAATAGAATAGAATAGAATAGAATAGAATAGAATAGAATAGAATAGAATAGAATAGAATAGAATAGAATAGAATAGAATAGAATAGAATAGAATAGAATAGAATAGAATAGAATAGAACAGAATAGAATATAATAGAATAGAATAGAAGAGAATAGAATAGAATAGAATAGAATAGAATAGAATAGAATAGAATAGAATAGAATAGAATAGAATAGAATAGAATAGAATAGAATAGAATAGAATAGAATAGAGTATAATAGAATAGAATAGAATAGAATAGAATAGAATAGAATAGAAAAGAATAGAATAGGAGAGCTATTCATTAACTATAATGACATAAAACTACATTTATGTAAAAGTTAAATTTTCTAACGAAGCTGACATTATTATTTTCAAAGCATAAATATGTCGACCCATAATGACATAGTAAGATAAGAGAATTTTTCTTATCGAATTCGCTTTGGATGGAATTTAACATAAGATTTCTATGTTTAACGAATTGTCAGATTCAACTTAATTGCCACATAATGTCAATTGTGGCTAATTACAGTTCGCAGCAGCTGGATTCCATGCAACTAATTCTTTCTTGGTAAACCGAAGTGCAATTTCTTTGTTAGTTGATTCTACTGCATCTGACCCATGAATAATATTATGAACAACTTGTATGCAATAATCACCATGTATTGTTCCCGGCATTGTATCAGCTGGATTTGTAGCACCAAGCATCTGGCGACTAGTTTTTACAATATTCAAATCTTCCCATACCATCGGAAATACTGGTCCCAAATTCATATATTCTACTAAACTAATGTTTTTCTAGATGGTCTTTTGTTGCCCACGTAAATTTCATTGCCAACAATTTGAATCCTTTTTATTCAAATATATATTGGACCCCATCGGGTTTAACCATAATAAAAGTAGGTTCCTTATTACCCGCTATTGTCAGTGAAAACCAAGAGCAAATCATAAGATTCAATCATAAGAATAGGATTATTTCGTTGACAATCAAAATTAAATTTTACGAAGTAGAAATTTGATTTAGTTTTTATAACTCACTCATTGTTTACTATGACATCTATGTATTCATTTTAAAACTTTTTAAATTCAAACTAGGAGCTGTCTAGTGACTAGCACTATATTACACTACATTACTAATATTATATTCAAAAGCTTTGTCAATAAACTATTAAAGTATGATAATATTTGTATACAATAATTAAAACTGAGTGTTCATTATTATATACAAACTCTTTAAAACAGACATACACAAATTGTGTAAGAACTCTCATACAATTAATAAATTACTGTTTAACTTTGCTGGGGGAAAAAAACATGAAAAAAAATATTGTCATAAAATTGAAAGGGTTAATAACATATTATTCTAAAATTAAAATGATTTTATTACAAAAAAAATCAAAACCAAAACCAAAAAACAATAAAAACAAAAAGGTCACCAGTATATAAAATCCTTTTTTTTCCTTGTGAGAAAACGTTGAAAATATACAAACACTATTTATTTTCCATATTCATCAACTTGAAAGATTTGACTTGAATCTTTATTAAATTCGAGTAATATAAATTTTATAAATTTTTTTTTGTTAAATAGTGGATATACAGTGTTGTAGGTAGGTCTAGGTGTTATAGATATAAAATTTTATAAAAAAAAAACTATATTAGTCAAACGTGCGTAACCATTTACAACAAGGACATAGAATTGCAATTTTTAAAATTTTATACAATATACAATCAAATTTATTACACACACAGTCGGAGATGTTTAAGAAAATGAAATTTATGTGGTGTGAAGCTTGAAATAGTTTATTTATTATGATACAATATCTATTTTTTTTACAGGTTATTCGAAAAATATGAAATATTTTTCACAGATTAAATTGAATTACATTTTGAGCCAAATAAAGACAGTTTTTCTTGACTTCAAGACCAATAAGAAGTAATTTCAGTTATATTAATTTGTAAAAGTAAGTTGAAACAAGTAGATTGAGACTTTTAGTCATTAGATTAAAAGCTTTATGCACGTTTTACTAAATTTTATTAATATTTTGATCGATTTTGGTCGATTTTGACCGATTTATAGTGTTACAAACACCTATCAAATACGTTTTAATTGCAATCGTTTTTTATTTAAATATAATTTAAATTCAAAATTTAATTTAAGCCAAAAAATTTTGTTAGCTAGCTTGTAAGTATATTTACAACTAACTTTTACATTTATTATTATTTTTAGTGTTAAGGAGAAGAATAGCTTCACAAAAACTTTTTGAACTTCTTAACTATCTTCCTGATGCTTTTTTTCAATATTTTAGAAAAAGGTGAACACTATATTCTTGCAAACTATGTTAAAATAATCTATTGAACTACACTTTTTTTCCTTTTAATATATTTGATTTGTTCGATATAGCTTAAGTTACCATGTAATTGTACTTCTAGGTATTTAATTACTTTTTTATTAGTTAAGCTTACATTTTCTGCGGACTTAATTATTGTAAATTATTTTCAGTGTTTTTTGATATCTACACTGGGTTTTATCAAAGCCAGCCAGTCAGCTTTCATCGGTTAAAAAAAAACTTTTTTACAACAAAATCTAATTAGTAAGAGAGTTAAAATTTTATGTTACCAAACATTAATAAAACCAACGATTGTATATGGTGCACCAATATGGTACAACATCATTGCAAGACTAATGCAAACTCTCCGAAAATTTGAAATAAATTGCATAAGAGTTTGTATTAATATGTATAGAAAGCCCAATTCCGAATACAAGCATTACTACTCTAATAAATACTTGTACAAGTAAGCAAACATAATTTTGAATCGATAATTTTATTATCAAATTAATTCGAAGACATTATGACAAAGCACAAAACATTTAAATGCAAACATTGTAATGAAATTTTGTGTACGGTTTATATCAAACAAATTATATACCTTTATACTTTCTAGTCAAGTCACACGAAGATTTTTCCGAAATTTACCGAATTATCATATCGTTTTAAGTTTAGTTTTTGTTTTGCTTAAAAAAATGGTTTAATATCGCATATATTCTACCACAATGAGTAGTACATCAAAAATACCTTGCTCATGGGCTTCATAGCTACTGTGAATTTTTTTCTATTTAGATGAAAACGGTTATATTCAAAACCGTAATCATGTCTCTCTATTATACCATTATAATAGACGGGCTACATGTAAAATTATTGTTTATAACCCGGGCAATATTAACGAAGAAAATTTAAAATTTAAAATGTTCATACCAGAAAAGGACAAATTAATTAAATCAAACTATTGGTGATTGGAAAACTCTAATTATAATTGGCACAGAATTTTTAATGCCGTTTGGTACTATGTTTAACGAAAATGTAACGATTTGTGAAATTCAAGTTATTACGGCCTATGTCGATTGTGGGCATTTACATATGTAACAAGACATAATATTGATTTTTTCAGCCTTTCTTTTTACAATATTTTATACATATGAGAAAGTAGTATGTAAGCATACAAAAATAATTATTGATTGTACAAAAAACAAATTATTAAGCAATTAGAATTAACATAAAAATTTAAAATTAATTTGAAGGTTAATAGTATCTAGTTCCATTATAGCCGTTTTTCTTCAATATTTACATGTATTTTTCATATACGGAATATCACATATGTCATCATGTAATATTATGTAGTTCTATGTTATTATAGTTATCCTATTATTCTTTATCAATTCTTAGATCTTATTTTCCCGCTAAATACACGTCACAATGTTGTAGTTTTTAAATTCAATTTCAAATCGAATTCACTCAATAACATAAACAGTAAAAGTACAAATAAAACGCTTTAAACTTTTTAATCCACTTTTTATATACTCATTTTTTAATTTACATCAAAACTTTTCACATTTCTAAACTTTAAATCACTAAAAATTTAATTTTTAGCTACTGCAACTATACTAAAAAAAAAAAAAAAAAACAAAAACAAAAAATTAAATAAAAACAGGAAAAGCAAATATTTTTTTATTATTTTATTTTGTTTCCCTTTCTTTTTTTTTTTGAAACTCTTCATCTTCTTAAAAGAAAATAAATTATAGAAAAACAGCAAAAAATATAAATGTTGATACATATACAAATATATATACATATATATATATATATATGTATATGTAAACATTATAATAACTTTTGGGATTATAAAAAGAACTTAAGCATAATAAACTTTAAATTATTACTTTAAAATATCCTTTGACATTTTCATTATTTCTATTTACTGTTATATATTATTATTATTATATGAAAAACAAAAAAAAAAAACAAAAAAAAAATAAACAGCTCAAAAAATAGAAGTAGAAGAGAAAAAATGCATTCTTCATACTACTACCATTCATATTCATTCTTATTACTTACAAACAAACTATTATAAGAAATATATTACTATAATATGGATGTGGCCATGAGTACATTGAGATCCTTGTTTTTATTTGTTCTATTTTTTTTTTTTTTTTTTGTGCATTTACTGTATATAAGTAGAAATTTATTTTTGAAGAAATGAAACCTTTTCGTGTATTTTTTTTCTTATTATTGTTTTTTTTTTTTTTTTTTTTCTTCATATATATAACTTTTTACGTTAAGAACTCTATAAGAAAAATTTAATAACGAAAATTAAGTAGAAAACAACAATAATAAAAAAAAAATACATCAAAAATAAATCCTTTCTCAAGGATCTTTTCTTTTTCAAGTACAATCAAAATAATTTCTTTCATTAAAAGTGTAACAAACCATATAATGACTTTACCACATACAACAATTATATTCACCTCGAATATATATATATATATATATTCTTGTATATATATAAATTTCTTTTATAACATAATATCTGTATGGATATAAAAATATTAATGAACAAAAAAGAAAAGGAACCACTACCTCATTATCCTTTATTCGCCTGTGTATATGCAATAATATAAGAAACATTTTTTTTATTATTTTTTTTTTTTAAGTTCAGTAATTTTTGGGTAGTTATTTTGGGTTTTTGTTTTGTTTTTTATTATTTTGTAACCAAAAATAAAAAAAGCATGAAATTTTAATTGTAAAATATTTCAACAGGTTTTTATTGTTACATATATGAGAAGTGTGAAAAGAGAAATTTTTAATAAGAAAATAATGTACATACAAAGTGTATTGGTTTATTACAGTTAGATATATAAGATCTGAAGGAGTCGTGTTTAGGTGGATAAATATAGAATTGAAGAGAGTGAAAAAGTGGGCTTTGTTGCTTCCCAATCAGATCGCAAAAACTGCAAAAAAATGCAAGTCAATTTATCCATACCAGACTTTCAGGCAAATTATCAAAAATTGTGAATTGAATTTTGAACAGCTACTTTGCAAGAAGTGGAGATAATTGAAAAAAAAAAAACAGTAAGTGTAAATTTAAAGAACGAAGAATAGGCCCGAAAATTTGAATCGACCTAACAGAAAAGAACATGTACAGAATATATTATGAATTATATGAAGAAGATATTGAACATCGCTGATATGTGAATGCGAAGGTCTCATTCGTAGCAGACTTCACAATCTAAGTAAACAGTGCTTATATAATAATCGGATGTACCTAGCATACTTTTGACAAATATTCTGAGTATTAGTAGATATTCTGAATATGACTCCGATGCTTAATTGCATTAACACTTCTAATTGCAATAAACCTTAAATTTGCGACTACCCTGAACCCACTACTGTTATATTTAAATCAAATCTAATCTAATTTTTGTAAAAAAAAAAAACAAACAAAAATTTGTCACATCAATTCTTCAACTTTGAGATTATGGAAAAAATATCCTTTCTTTACTTTTTGTAAATATTTATGTATATATATGTATATAGTATACAAATTCTGAAATATATAACTAGTCATGTACCTGAGCAGCTATAACAATGGGGCACAATAGATAGTTTTAAATATTTAAATTTAAACATTTTTTTCATAGATTTTTAAAGCTCCAAAGTCGTAGATTCTATCAAAATCAATCAATAGTGTCCATCATTATAGCGTATAAGTCCTGCAATCTAAACTTACGATAAATCTGCGGAGTTAACTCGTTATTGTATTTTCAAAATATATTCCAAACTGAAAAATTCATATTTTTGACAGCAAATATTTTGAACTATATATAACAACTTTTTTGACAAGTCTATTAGTTTCAATAGACTTCTGCGATACCAAACAAATGTTGATAGACTTTTATAAAGCGATTCTATTGAATATAAAAAAAATTCCGTCATTGATCACATTATTCGTGATGGGGACTATAATTAGAGATAAAACCAGGTTTTATATGAGTCTATACTGAAAAATAATCGGAACGAAAAAATCCTGAACAAAAAATCTTGAAAAAATAAATCTCGAATGATAAAAATCCCGAAAAAAGTTACACTGATTTAAAACTTGCATGTTTTTTATATAATTTTACAAAAACTGTTAATTTCTGTACAATTTTATTGAAAACTTTCGATTCGGGATTTTTTTTGTTTTCGAAATATTTTTTTTCTGTATTTTTTCGCTCGGGATTTTGGTTTTTAAAAGCTAAAATCATACTTTCATTAAACCCATTATTAATGCCATTGTTAAAGTCAACTGCTGAGATTCGTAGAAGATGTTATGAGTTTATAAGAATATGCTTAAGATTGTTTAAAGAATACGTTAGAGTATACTGGACACAGTTTCGTAAACAATAAAAGGGACACCAAAATTAGGATGGTTATAGACAGTCAATTGTAGAACACTGTAGAAAGATCATAATTAATGCATGGCATGAAAGACAATATAGAACGAAACACATCAGTGAAAGCAATCAATGGTCATCAGTCATAGTAGTTGTGGTAGCCCTAACCTATGTCTAACAAAACAATGTAATTGAAATTTTGTGAAATAATTTTCAATTCTAAAATCAAACACTCTGTATGAAATGGCAAAAATTCTGATTTAGAAATAAAGTTTGTATTACTATGATTATAGCCAAAACTATTTTTTGAGGTGCCCTCTCAAAAGAAATTACATTCTTGATTTTATTTTTTTTTTCATTATTTTTATACTTTTTTTTGTACATTTTTTTTTTTTTTTAGAAATTCAAAGAAAAAGTGAAAATGGTTTTTCCTTTTTTTTATTTGTTTTTTTTTTTTTTTTTTTTTTGATAGTGAAATGAAAAATTTCAATTGGTTTGATGACACAAAACACAACAACAATTGTTGATTGTTAACGTGTAACAAAAGCTTACTAGTAAAACAGAAAAAAAGGGGAAAAATAAAATTAGAGGAAGTTATTAAAAAGGGCATTCATTCTTTAGAAAGCATTTTATTTTGTAATTTATAGTGCTTATGGGAGTAGAAGTGTTCGTTTGTAAAAGTTGATATTTTTTACTCTTATTTTAAATAACTAGTATATGTGTATATTATTATGGGGTGAAAAATCAAATGGAATTATATTTATTAACCACAAGTTTGAAAAGGTCAAGGTTGTGGTAATTAGAGAGTAAGATAATTGAATCACAAAGTCATGATATTATAATTGGGAATCAAAATTGGGCTCACAAATACTGGTAAAATTAATATGGATGTATTGCGTCTTAGATAATAAAGGCAATATAAAACAATGTCATAAAATCAATTGAAATTTGTTAAAATATTGTATTGAGATTGTTGGTTGTGAATGTAGAATTGTGTGTATTAATAAAGACCACCATGGACCTTTACATAGTTACTTAGTTTAAAAAGGGGGTGCCAATCACTAGTACAAAACATGATATTAATTTTAAGTAATAAACTAATAATTATTATCTATTATTATCCTATAATAAGGATTAATATTGTATCCTTGATTAATCCAGATTAATCCAGAGATAATTACTATATCTAGATCATGAAAGAAAATTAATTCAAAAAAATGGGGCACTTTGAAGACTTAATTTAGCTCATGTTGCCATAAATTTCTAATAAAAGCTTATAACTTTGTGAATGGAGCTGAATTCTATGGCACTAATCTGCCATATTAGAGCTTAGTTAAAATATAAATAATAACTATGTTCTGCTGGAGTGGTATTTTTCTATCATATAATAGAAAAATTGAATCGAATGGGAAAGATTAATTGTCGTTTAGTAATTTTATCTTACCAAATACTATTTTTTGCAACCACACCGCGCTACTTAGGACTCCATAGTTATTCCTTGAAACAGAAAATGTCCCTTGCGTATTCTTTAGCTGCGATAAATCTGTAAATATCCAGATACTGTAAGGTTATCACACATATTTAGACTTAACCCATTTAGGATAATTTTCGCTGGGGTCGGGTTGTCTAACAAAGAATATGTTTAACTTCCTTCTGAGTGCGGCAATGAATTTAAGGATGTCTGCGAACCTTATATTGACAATAAATAAATTTTTAGAAATTTAGAAGAGATCAATTACTTAGACAAATGGAAATACATTACAACACCATGATAAAATTAAAGTTTTAAGGTTGTTAGGTAATCAGAATAATAAACTGATAATGTTGTAAAGCTATATTACTGATTAGCTAAAATGCTAGTAAGGTGTAATAAAACAAACGAAATTATTCTTATAAAAACTAATATTACGAAAAAAAATCAATTTCTAAAAATAATGGCAATTTATTCAATTTTGATTCAATTTGAAAAATAATTAATTATGAAAACTCAATGATTTTCAAAAAATTACCACTTTAATTCTAAATAATAAAAATTTAAAACATTAGAAAAAAATTATTTTCACCAAAATGTCAAAACTTATTTTGTAATTTTGTAAAACAAAATTTTAGCCATCCAAAACAATAACATTAAAAATTGAAAAAAAAAAAATTAAATAACAAAAAAAAAAAAAATTTAACTTTCGAACTTCTACAAAAAGTAAATGTCATATTTAATAAAAATTTTTAATTATTTTCGATTTTATGATCTTCTTTGATAATTTTTGAAAGTATAAAAACTGCATTTTCTGTTCTGTTCACCTTCTCAGTACAAAAAATGTTTACCTTGTTTAATTACTTCGTAGAAGTTTTTAGAAAAAAAAAATATCATAAAAACAACAAATTGGTGACTCAATATAAGAAGAAAGTTTTCATTCTATATTTTTTTTGGCAATACAATAATACTGTTGTAACAATAATACGTACTTGATATTTTATACTGTTATATAAAAGTTTTCTGAATATAGAAAAAAAAAATGATAATTTTTGATTGGGTTATGATAAATATTATTGAAATTAAAAATGCTATGCAAACTGTAATACAACTGTTATACAAACTGTTATACAAACTGTTATACAACATTTATTTTGAATTATTATTATTGAGCTTATTGTAAATTTTTTGTTTTTAAAATTATCTTTTTAAATATTAATCGGTTTTCTTTATTATTATACTATCCTAATAGTTAACAATTTTGCTCTAAAAGCCTATAATATAGTTTTTCATATAGTTTTATTTAATGTTTTCAACTTTTCAGCTGCATTATTAATATTTAACTTTATAATATATTTTTTGGAAGGTTTCATTTCAAATATAATGTTTATGAATAATTTCATGACAAGTCTACTACTAGCATGATCAGAACAATGCAACTTCGGAAATGAGTCAATGGACCAAAGCCAAAACAAATTACTTAATATATCATCTATAGTAGTGGTATACTATTATTAGATTTCAATATAATACATTGTAAAGTTAAATAAATGAATTAAATATATATATATATATATATATATATATATATATCTATAATTATAGCTGACAAGCATTTAAGGTCCTGCACAGTAGACACCTTTTTATTTTATTTCGATTCTACTACTCCTTAATGAACTTCTGATATAATATATAAGTTGTATATAAAACAAAAATGCGCACACAGTTGACAATTTTGTACTCATATGATTTTATTATTCAGCAAATACATTGTGCATATGTGAGAACTTATTAAAATAATAAACAAAAGCAAACAAATCAGTTATTATAATTTACATTATGTAGTTGCAAATGAATCTATGTACATATGCCAACAAAAAAGAAAAAAAAAATTTCATCTAAAATAAAAAAATATAAAAACAACAAAAAACAAATCACTTGAATTCTTCATTTTTATCTTTTTAAGTAACTGTTTCTAAATTTTTGTTATTTGTAGTAATAATATAGTTTTTATTAAAATTATGTATTATGTAGGTATATATTATATACGTACCTCTTTAATGACAAAACTTTTTATTTTTAGTAATTTTATCCACTAAATGCCACTTACTATAGGGAATATATCGGAAACGAAGCAGTATATGAGGGACGTGTATTTATGTGTCCTAAATAAAACTTATTAACCACGAGTATAGTAAGTTCTTTTTATTAAACACGAGTGGTTTCTGCTATATCGTGCGAAGTCTATGTCAGTACGTAAATTACTGTTTTTTTAAGAACTTAACCACTCAACAGGGGCCCCTAGTCTTCTATATAATACACAAGATGAACGACGTGGTGAGTAAAAAAGCAAGAATAATTGAATAGTAAATTACACCGCAAAAATATTAAAATTTTAGCAAGTTTAAAAATTTTAGCCAAAAATAAAAATATACAAAAGGGTGGTGAATCCTTAAAACAATTAAAATTGTTACACCTTCCACAAACCAAAAATAAAACAAAAATATTTAAAATTAAATAGCAATAAACCAAAAATAAAAAATAGAAGTAATAATTAATATACAATTGTATATTTTACGAGTTGTTAAATATTTAAAAAGAATTGCTAACGCTCTGTGGGCTGTGGTACATAGGTAATACAAAAGTGCAAATAAATTTATTCACTAAAGAAGTAAAAAAATATGGGATAAATAAAATACAATCACATTGTTTATTTTTATAATTTCAAAACTGAACGATTGCCATTCTAACTCCTTCAAGAGGGATTGGTATTTACAATAATATCTACAAGATGGCATAGACAATAACATTGTCTACTTCTCATAATTTGTTTTCTAATTTTTGGTACAGCAGTTAATTTCAATGTGGAAAACTACATTCTATTGTAAAGTGAAACTTTGCTTTCATAATAGCAAAGTTCCATTTTATTTTAAATGACAACGTACATGTATTCCAAATTAATTTCAAAGAATAATTGAAAAACTTTGTATGTACATACATTCATGACATAAGCGGAATTTGAACTCGAAATTATCCTTTTGCTATTACATAACATAGTGAATAACATAACGACTACACTATCTTAGTCCGTCTAAATTAAATGACTGTCTTTAATGAATATTTTTTGTTTATGTAAAGAACCAAATCTGATGGTTTGAAATTAATGGTTTAATTACGCTTCAGAATATATTCTACAATAACATCCTAAAACCCACTTTGATATATCTTATGCGAAAACACTAATTTATCGATCTACTACGTTGAGAGTAATGGAGTGGGGTTTTAATTGTGTTATTAGGTATTATACTTTGATTTCATTATAAAGTATAAATATTCAAGAATCAAGCGATTTAGAAAATAACTACAATTATACCAAAAAAAAATATTTCTTTTTATATAAAATTGTGTTTGAAAGAACAACTGCTGTGCAATTGCACAGGGGATTCACTAGTTTATATATAATATCATAAATTTATGTAATTTTTTTTTTTATTATTCCACTTAAATAAAAACATTATTCAAAACTATTAAGCTATATATAATTTTGAATTAATTTTTTATTATTACCAATTTTTAATTTTTATAGATTTTCTATAAAATAAAATTTTTAGTTAAACTTTTTAAATTCTGTAAGAAGACATTTTGTTCAATGCAATTCTCTGTAGAAGTGCATTATTATTACAAAAATACGAGTACATTATTTTAATATCAATACAATTCTTAAAGTCTAATTTCTTAATTTTTGTACTCATTATTTTGAATTATTGTTAATGAAAGAAATATGTTTTTTTTTTTTTTATTGTTTTTGTTTTTATTTTATATCAGTGAGATTTCAATCAAGAATTTTGTCTGCGATTTTTTTTTATTACAATGATTTATTACATTCCATCAGGATGAAATTTAAATCTATTTAATTTTATTTGTTGTTATATTCTTGTTGTTTTTATGAAATAAGACTTGAAAGATGAAGAAAACAAAAATCTGTTGTTTATTTTGATTGTTGTTGTTGTTGTTTTACTTCATTTTAATTACTAAGCAAAAATGGTTTATGAAATTAAAAAAATTCTTTTTTTGTTAAATGAACTCTTAAAGAATTCATTTGCTATACATTGTTGATATACAGTGAAATCTCAATTAATGTCACTTCAATTAAGGTTTTGATGCAGCAAATAAAAATCGAAAGAGAAACAGATAAAAGAAACTGTTCTTAAAAACCGATGAGCAGCCTTTATAGGGATACCGTGAAGCTCTAAAAGCCACTAAACATTTCTACTTATCTGGCAAATTTGGATTAAGTTTAACCATAACCATTTTTAATCAAATTAAAAATAATCTTAATTGTTTTTTCTTTTTTTATATACATAGCCAAAACACTACGTGGGGACCTTTTATATACCGATTGGTATGTCTGGCTAAGGTGGGAAAGGAAAATTAGGAAAATTAGGAAAGGAGGATGGTAGAAGGGAAATGCAAACGATAATTTAATGTATGGATTTAAATACTGTCAATACAGGATATCAAAACTATGAATATAGTACATGTCTAATATGTATGGATGTACTGGATGTGATGAATATAATAATATAGTATTCAAACTTTATAATAATACCCAGCTTAGAGAGTTTTTGGTTTAGATGCTATAATAAAGCTGAACTAATTATTTATTGTAATTTAGGTATTTATTGTAAATTATGTACTAGAAGAGTACATTGTTGAGTACATTTGTAATGAAGTAAAAGAACAAGTTGAGCCTGATTAACTTTTGAGATATACAATTGAACAAATAATTTAAAAAAAGATTTGAAAAAATGCAGTTTTTGAACAATACAAATAAACTTGCAGATATAATATAGATATAATAATATAGCAATAATAATATAGAATAATTAATCATTACTTGATGCGGTTTAGCTGCATTCAACTTTAGAACATTATTTTTAGTACAAAATAATATAGCATCAATATCATCGTTAATTTTAGCAATGATATTATTAATATGTCCACTAATATCATCAGTATTCAATTTGCACTTTGATTCAAGCAAACACAATATAGTGGCATGTCATTAACAAAGAAACTAAACAATAGAGGACTCTTCGAAGGACCTTTGAAGTTCACCACATTTTAACTCAACTATAGCCGATCTCTTTGTAGAAATTGGAATCACAGATGTTTTGCGATCGTGCCCTATTGACGCTCTAAATGTGATTCTCATAACCTCCTTCTTCCCAATTTGTACATAAAAATATGTTGCATCCTGCAGTGCAGTTAGACAAAGAGAAACTAGCCATATGGACACTGTAATATCATAGGTCAGTTTCCAAATGAGCTGCTGCTGCTGACACAACCGATTATATCACTCCTAAGCTGAACTTCAACAAAAAGCCTGAGTTAGGTTTTCCTACTAGGGTTTCTAAAAGGGAAAATGATATAGTAATTGATTGAAAATGAACTGCGGAATAGAAGCAGAAATTTTTCAGAAGATCTAAAAATATCAAAGTCTTATAGTCTTCCTAAATATGCTAGTGGGTTTCAAGAAGAGCTACATGAAATCAGAGTAGCCTTTCAAACCCTTAATCATATTCATACAGCCAAAACAAAATTCACCATCTTCACGAAAAGTCAAGCCGCTATCAAAGCTTTGGTGGAGGACACTATCTGCTTTAAGGTGGTGGAACGAAAACGAAGAATACATATGAAACAATTTCGTATCTCCAATTGAATTGAATCGACTTGATAGCATCAGAAGCTATTTATAATGTTAATGAGTCAAGCAGAGAACCCACGTTATCGATAGGCCAACCCAAAATAAATAATACGTAGGTAAAGCTTTGTGTATTTGTTTATCATAAGTTTTTCTTTCCTATATCAAAATAATTTAACCTATGGGTGACTATAAAACTATAGAACACTGAATTAAAAGTAAGCTGTGAACTGGAGTTGATATGTTAAGACATTTTAAAAATTCAAATTATCACAAAATAATTCACGTTTTGTTTGTCGAAGTAATTTGACATAAATAAATTGGTTTCAAAGAATACTCTTTATAATACATATTTATATTTAACATTAATTTATCTAATAATATCATTTTATAGACACTGATTCAGAATTTCCTAATACGAAACGTTAATCAAGATATTACTGTTCTTCTCACTTACTTTGTATAAATTCAAATGTTTGTGAACAAAATAAAATTCATTTCATCAATTTACAATACAATCCAGCAACAGGAATGTATTTTTTATATTAAATTTTCCACTTAAATTTTATTTAAAAAAGAAAATAATAAACAAAAAAAAATTTGGAGACTTAATTTTTATTATACTAGTACCCCAACACTATAACATAATATCTATAAGGCCTATAATTTGTATTATAAATATTTTTACTATGTATACACCTGGTAATTTACTGAATGAATACTGAATTATTTTTTACTTACTTTCCGAATTATTACTATATATATATATATATATATATATATATATATATATATATATATATATATACATATATATATATATATATATATATAGAAAGAGAATCAAATTTCATCAGGTTATCATTTGAAAGAAAACAACTTTAAAACATTACAGATTACAAGAATGGAATTTCAAAGGAAGTTTGAAGAATTTTCATTTTTTATTTTTTATTCTTATTTTGTTTTTTTTTTGTTTTTTTATTTAGTGGGAAGGAGAGTATCTAGGTAATTTTAATGGTATTAATGATTCAGCGAAATTCTTTTAAAATAATCGCTATAAAATAAATGAAAGAGGAATGAGATTGGTGGGTGGATGGGTTGATGATGATTGGTATATACTTATAGTTAGAATGTGAATGAGAGCTGTTTAAGATCAAACAACATTTCATAATAAAAAAGTTAATAAAAATTGATGAACTAAAAATATATTCATATATATACAGTGAAATAGAAAGAAAGCGTGAATTGAATTAAAAATTTTGTTTTAGGTAATAAAAATAAAAAAAAAATATTATTTATATACAGTTAACTATAAAAGTTTTTGAAGATACTGTGAATTGGAAATAAAAAATAATTTTTAATATCCTAGAATTTTTTTACTCTCTTAAATTGGGATAGGATAGTCACACAGGACTATAGACCATTATCTTCATTTATATTAAACACTATTTGGATTGTATATATACAGTAAAGTACTATTAAATCCCTTTTAGATCCAGTTTAAGCGATTATGAGATGTTATGCTTCTATATTGCACAACAATTAATATCAAATCCAAATCCATCGATCCATTGGTTTTAAGTAATTAAATTAATCCATAGCCTCTATGTAATTCAATAAAATTTAATTATGTAAAAAAAAATTATTAAGTACACTACTTACGTCAACGAAATTTTCATCTTGGGTTTGAAAGGGATAGTCAACTAGGTAATACCTTTTGTGATAGTTCCAATTATATACTGCTTGGATTGTTTGCTGAGTGAACTATACAATTTTTCGAACGACTGGCAAATTTATAAAATTTTATCTTATAAATTCAAGTAGAACGGGTAGGGTCCGGAATTGATCATCTATCACTGCCAGCGCAAATGAGCTTATTGTAACTACCCGTATTAATGTATTGTATAAATGTATAAAACTGCAGCGCAAATGAGCTTATTGGGACTATCCGTGTTAAAATGTGCAATTTTGCAAATGTATAAAAAAACAATTTGAATATTTTATAAATTTATTCTACCTGCATCTATGGGGTAGAGTTACACAGGACTAGACCATTGTCTTCAATTATATTAAATACTATTTGGATTGTATATATACAGTAAAGTACTATTAAAGCTCTTTTAGACCCAGCTTAAGCGATTGTGAAATGTGATGCTTCTATATTGTACAATAATTGATATCCAACCCAAATTCATCGATCCATAGGTTTTATGTAGCTGCATCAAAAAAAAAAAAA
Source organism: Argyra leucocephala (assembly GCA_963942445.1). Taxonomy (NCBI): domain Eukaryota; kingdom Metazoa; phylum Arthropoda; class Insecta; order Diptera; family Dolichopodidae; genus Argyra; species Argyra leucocephala. Next base: position 14,337,918 of record OZ012679.1, on the reverse strand, counting down.
TGATTAAGTACACTACTTAAGTCAACGAAATTTTCATCTTGGGTCTGAAGGGGATAGTCAACTACTCAATACATTTTGTGATAGTGGTGATTACAATTATAATACTGCTTGGATTGTTTGCTGAGTAAACTATACAATTTTTCGAACGACTGGAAAATTTATAAGATAAAATTAAATTCAAGTAGAACGGGTAGGATCGGGAACGGATCGTTTATCACTGGAGCCGCAAATGAGCTTATTGTGACTAGCCGTATTAATGCAATTGTATAAATGTATATGAAACTGCAGTCGCAAATGAGCTTATTGTGACTACCCGTATTAATGCAGTTGTGCAAATGTATAAAAAAACAATTGATTTTGAATATTTTATAAATTTATTCTATCTGCACCTATGTTGTAGAGTTAGGCAGGACTATAAGCCATTGTGTTCATTTATATTAAATACTACTTGGATTATGTATATACTATAAGCTGAATGAGGTATACAAATTTTCAAACAACTGGCAAATTTATAAGGCAAGCTTAGATTTTTTTAGCAAAGCTAACTAAAAATGCATGAAGTACAAAACAGAAAAGGAATGAAATTTATTAACATGTTTGTTATTACAATAATTTGACATTTACAAACAGTGTTAAGATATATAGTAGTATCATGTAGTAGAATTTTGTTCATATTTCAACAGATTCAAATATAACAGTTCGGGGGTTTGAACAATCCATAACCGCAGACAAAAATGGGCTTATTTTGATTAACCGTATTAATGCGATTAATCATTTAATCATACTCAAAAACAATTTTCAATTGCTTCAAACACTTTATTTATTTATTTAATTTTTTGAACTCATGAGAGTTACAGTTCCTATATAGATAAATATAATTATTTCAAATGATTTTTTATTATTGCAGATATGAGTACCTTTAAATTTGAATCAGTGCAAGGCTCATCTATGTGTAGTACAAATAAATGATTATGTAAACTTTTAAATTTCTTTAAATATATTTTAATTACTTCAATTACTTTTTAGTTACTATAAATATATTTTTATTATTATATAAAAAAAAAAATCTTTAATTACTTAAAATACTTTTTTGTTATTTCAAATATATTTTGATTACTTTGAAATTTTTTATTTTAATAGTTTAGTTACTTCAAATACATTTTTGTTACATTAAATATTTTAATAATTAATTAGTAAATTTGTCATTTGTTGCATGTTCTTACTTCAAATTGTTTTAATTGAGTTTTAAGTACTTTAAGTATTTTTTTTTTTAAATTGTCAGTATTAAAATATTTAACTTCAAATAGATTTTAGTTACTTCAAATTATTTTTTGGTTAATTTAAATTATTTTTATATAACTCAATACTTCAAATACCTAATAATTTTATTTTAAATGCTTTTTAGTTATTTCAAGTACATTTTTTTTTTACTTCAAATGTATTTTAATTTGTTCAAACACATTATTGAGTTTATTTAAGTACTTGGTATTTGTAGTTACATAATATTTTATTTAGTTACTTCAAATGTCTCTTAATTCCTTCAAATACATTCGAATTCATTTAAATGTACTTGCACTTGTAGTTACATAACACTTTTTTTAATTACTATAAATGTTTCTTAATTACTTCAAATATATTTGAGTTTATTTAACTACTGGTATTCGTAGTTATGTAACAATTTTTTTAGTTATTTCAAATGTCTCTTAATTACTTCAAATACATTTGAGATTATTTAAATGATTGGTTGTTGTATTGTTATACAACATATTTTTTAGTTTTAATTACTTCAAATACATTCGAATTCATTTAAATACTATGTACTTGTTGTTACATAACATTTTTTTTTAATTACTTTAAATGTTTCTTTATTACTTGAAGTACATTTAAACTTACTTGAGTACTTTGTACTTGTGGTTACATAACATTTTTTAGCTACTTTAAATCTCTCTTAATTACTTCAAATACATTTGAGTTTATTTATTTTATTTATTTATTTATTTAGATTATTATCTCATAAAGGAGCCAAGAGCTAGTACAGAGTACATTTTTTGTTTTTTCAGTACAGTTTTCAGTACAAAAGTATTCAGTGCAAATTAAAATCTTAAAAATACAGAGTTAAAGAGAAAACAAAAATTTTCTATTTGTAGTTACATATCATTTTTTTAGTTACTTTAAATTTTGTTTTATTACTTCAAATATATTTGAGTTTATTTAAGTACTTTGTACTTGTAGTTACATAACATTTTTTTTAGTTACTTTAAATATTCTTTTATTACTGCAAATCATTTTGAATTTATATTCGTACTTTGTATTTGTAGTTATATAATATGTTTTCAGTTACTTTCAATATCTCTTAATTATTTCAAATACATTTGATTGGATTTAAGTACTTTGTACTTTTAGTTACATAACATTTTTTTAGTTACTTTAAATTTTGTTTTATTACATCAAATACATTTGAATTTATATGAGTACTTTGTAATTGTAGTTACATAATATTTTGTTAGTTACTTTAAATGTTCTGTTATTACTTCAAATACTTTTGAATTTATATGAGTACTTTGTACTTGTAGTTACTTAAATACTTAAATACTTATAAATTGTTTGCTTTCAGTTACATAACATTTTTTTAGCTACGTTAAATCTCTCTTAATTACTTCAAATACATTCGAGTTCATTTAAATACTTTGTACTTGTAGTTGTATAACACTTTTTTAGTTAATTTAAATGTATATTAATTACTTCAAATACTCAAATACAATATATATATAAGTAAATATGTATCAAGTATAAATATTTTGATTACAATTTATTTGCAATTTACTTAAAAAAAGTAATGAAAATAATTAAAAGAGATTTCAAGTATATGATAGAGTACATTTTACTTCAAATACTACTTCACAGATTCTCTAATATTTAATTGAGTATAACAGAAACTGAAAATTTCATTTTTTTTATATTACAAATATTTTCAATTCAAAATTCATAAAATCAGAACACGAAAACTTTTACGATTCACAATATAGGTAGTTTAAAATTTGTTATTATTTTTATTATTATTTTTTTTTATTTTTTTTTTTTATTGTTTTTTAGTTAATTATCCTGACGTGAACGATTTTCAAAAATTCTTATATAATAATTATGAATATAATAGTTGAATATTTTTTTTTTGTTTTTGTTGTTTTGTTTTTCTTATTTTAATATACAAGGAATTTTAATGAGAAAAAGGTGTTAAAAAAAAAATTATTTATTTTATATGTATATAGAATATATGTATATAAAAGGAGGAATTTATTTTATAATGAAGTTACCTGTATATTATTTAAAATTTTTGTTTTTATCTTATGAGGTGTATAGATATTAATAATAAGTCAAGTCATTTAGAAATTTTCTTTTTATTATTAATAATTGTTATAATATTTACGTATAAATTAATTAATGAAAATAATTTTTAATTGTAGAATGAAATTTATTTCTTTTTTATTATTATTATTTTTCGTTTTTTTATTAATATAATTAATTAATTTATAAAATATTAAATGAAAATTTTTGTAAAGGGAAATTTTCAAATTAGCTAGTTATGATATTTAAGTTTTTGGAAAATTCTTTATAAAAAAAAAATTTTTTTTTGTTAATGTTAAAATTTGAAAATTTAGGGAAGAATTTGTCGAAAATAAAAATTTAATTTATTCCATTGAAATTGGTGAAATAAAATTCGGATAATTGACTAATAAATTTTTCGTGATTTTTTTTTTTTGTGTATGTTGATGTAAAAATTCATTGTTTATACAAATTTTGCTGACATTTTTAACGCTTTATAAAATTGAAGTACAAAATATTTATGGCACATTGTTCAAATGAATACAATCTTACTTAATTGGTCGTAAACTTTCAGTCAAAATTTCTAACACTGAATTACATAATACAGTAATTTTGAGCAAAATCGGGATGTCCCAAAAGAACACACATTGGTCCCTTGCTATTTTTGTTATTTATGAATGATTGTGATTTGTATATTGATAACTCTATCTTGTCATGTTCATCACCATCATTATCATTGTCCTGTAACCCCATTTGTGGGGCATAGAGCGGCCATTTTTTCATGACACAAAATTATTTGCTATCATTATTAGAACGTTAGATGACTGCCGTAGACTTTAAGTTGATCATGGGAAATTTTATAAATGGTGTTTTGGAAATGGGTTAATTTTAAATTTGAATTAATGTAAAGTTATGAAATTTTACAAAATTCATAGGTTTTTTTGGATTTAATTATAAATTGGATAATTAAGAATAATAATAAAAAATAAAAAAAATTTTATATCATCAAAACCAAAAGCTAATTTACATTAAATATTTAAGACTTAACTTTACAATTTATAAAAACAAAAAATATTAAATATAGTAAAATAAAATTTTAAAACTATAGCCTATAGCACTCTCAGAACCTTTTTGTAATTCTGAAATGGATGTTGTTATTCAACTGAAGGATTTGGGAGCCATTTTAGGCAATAAACACAATTTTAATCCGCATGTTGATTTTATTTTACAGCTTAAGCATTTCCTATGCTTTGCTTTATTAAAATATTTTTTTTTCAATTTATTGATCCATACACGTTTAAGAACTTATATATTTCATTAGTCCATGTCATCATCTAGAGCTTCCTCTATAACAAATTAAAATAATTGAATCAATTTAGAAAAATATGGTTACATTTTGCCTACGTAATTTTAATTGCCAGATTAATGTCAGTCTGGCTACATTGCAAAATGGCAACTCATTGATATTCAAACTATTGCGATCTAGACGTAATATTGTCGCAGTAATGTGTTGTTATGATGTTTTATCAGCTAAAATAAGTCACCTGTCTATTTTAAATGTAAATAATTTATATGCTCCAATGAGTAATGTTGCAAATTTTGTCAAGTTAATCCATATAGTCCAGAGGATGAATTTGTCATTAATTTAATACTCCTTTAGTATAATTTTTCTTATCCATATATATTTATATAGGGTAGAGAGAGAGAAAATATATTTGTATCCTATATTAAATAAAAAAATATATATATATATAGATCGTAGATTTGTATATCTCGAATCTCATAGAACTAATTATAACCTTCCTGAGCCTATAGTTAGCTCTATTTAATACCTGTTCGTCCGTGATATATTTTCATTATACCAGACTGTTCAAGATAGTCAATAAAAAGGTCATCAAATTTATTTTTTTAAATTAATTGTATTTTGTACTTTAATCATTGCTTTAGTTTTAAGCTGAAATCTATAAGGCATATTCTCAGTATATTGAATTGATTGATTTTTTTGTAACCTATTTCATAGTTACAATGTTTTTATTTCATCTAAATAAGTTTGAATTTATACAAAATATATTTCATGAACTTAAGTTTTAGAGCAATATCTGTTAGGGTAATTTCTCAGTATACAATCCAGCTAAACAGGACATTTTGCGTTAGCTATAGGCAAAATTTATTTTAAGTCATTCAATCGACATTTGAAATTATTTAAATTTAAATTAAAAAATATTACAAGTTTTCAAATTCAATTATAGATTTTTCTCAACTCTTATGTTTTATACAGAAAAAAATTAAAATTAAATAATATTGAAATAAAATGAAATTAAAATTTACAAAATAATTATGTTTAATGTTAACATTAAAATTATTCAAAAATTATTATAGAATATTTATTGAAGTACTCTCAAAGAAATTTTTTATTTATTTTAATTTTTGGGATTTTCGTTAGAATTTTATTGAATTTAATTTATTTTAATATACATTTACATTAATAATAATAGAATTTATTTTTGTATGTGTGTGTGTTGTCTTCAGCAAAACATTTCTATTTAAATAAAAATAAAATATTTAACCATAACCAGTTGTAGTTTTTATTTAAGCTTTTTTTTTGTTTTGTTTTTGTTTAACATAATCATATTAATATTCAAGGATAATTTAAATATCCTTATAAATAAGTAAAATAAGTTAAATAAATACTTTATCTTCTTCAAATTTTGTCAAGTTAATCCATAGTCCAGAGGATGAACTTGTCATTAATTTAATACTCTTTTAGTATAATTTTTCTTATCCATATATATATTTATATTTATATATAGGGTAAAGAGAGAGAGAGAGAGAGAGAGAGAGAAAATATATTTATATCCTATATTAAATAAAAAAAAAAATATATACATATATATATATATCCTTATTAAAATAAAATTTGCTTCTCTATTTTATGTTTAACATGATAAAAAATTATAATAATAATAATAAAAATAAATAAATATCCTTTCACTTAAATCCTTATGAATTTTCTTATAAATTCAACAATATCAAATTCCATTTTTTTATTAATAGAGTTTTAGGAAATGAGCAACATATGTCTAAAGTTTTTATCCTAAAATTATTTTTAAATAATTTTTTTTTTGTTTGTTTATGTGATTTTTATAAAGAAAATTTTAAATACCACACTAAATTAGTCCTGTTTTAAAAAATTTGTTAAAAAACAGAAAAACAAAAAAAAAAAAAAAAAAATAAAACATCTTTATACTCCCTCGAATAAAACCTACACAATATATACTGTGGTGATATATAAATTATTTTAAGGTCGGTACGCATTGAAATTAAAAACAATAGTGTATTTAAAACTTAGTGTAAGAAGCTATCGGATACGAATTAAAATCGAAAATATTCCTTATAATTAGAGCATTAAGAACCCTCTACAAAACAGATATAAACAAACAAATTGACAATTGTCCAGCAAAACGATAGAGTATGATTAAATTATCATGGATGGTTACAAATTGGGTTTTATTTTCCGCTAGCCATTATTTATTTTTTTATTTACTGATTTATTAATTTGTGCACATATGTACATGAAACGGTAAGTCTCTACAATTGTATACAAAGAATATAAATAGTTACTAACACTTAAATTAAAAAAAAAATATATGTTAGTTTAAGAACTAGCAACCCACCAGATATTAACAACAAATTGACAATATATATATATATAAATGAATGATTGTATGTTTGTGCCGGAACAACTAGATTTAATAGAAAGGTATTTGTAACCTGAAATTGAACTCATAATATTTCAATTTCAAAAATTTCGATTGAACCCATCAATCATATTTCAAAAACCAAAAGATGTTGCAGACTTGAAATTTTGCTTTCTAATACTTTATCAAAAACAAATAAATATGTTTTTAAACGCTTGCCAAAATTGTGATTGGTTCAGGCATCTACCATACAAATTCTAGAGCCCATAAATAATATTTCTAAAAAAACTAAACAAACCTACAAATTTGAGTACTGGTACTCTATTAAAACAAATACATATGTTTTTCACCGTTTTCGAAAACTGGGACAGGCTCAGGTAGATGTAATACAACATATAGCATCAATCAACCATATTTAAATTTTTTGATAGTAAAATTTTTTCGATTAATAAATTAAATTTTATTGAAGTAAATTCTATACATTTTGTGTTTGATCCGGATAACTAGTATTGCATAAAAACAAACATGCCAACTAATACTGGATGTAACCTGAAAGAGGCATATTTGTATGTATATAACCAGGGCATGTTATAAGTAACAACTCAATACGTTACAGTTTAATTGATTTAGACTTTTTAAAATGTAAATGTCTAACATTAAATTTTGCTACTGCAATCTAAATCAAACATTTGAGTATTATTTAAGTTCAACCTTATTTGAATAAACTTGATATAAATTCACAATCAGGCTGGGATCCAATTACCTTCAGTTGATTTCAAGTAAATAATATATTCCCATTAGATTATGTGTACTTCTGCTTGTAACTATCAGCTTTTTCTACCATATTAGATCGTGAATAGGTGCGATAATGTCTATTCTAAGAAGCTTCTGGAGAAATAATTAGGTCTAAATTATTGAAATTATTTTGTCTTGTACTTGCAGACTTAAATTGTAATTAAATTGTATGATTTTGATTTCCACAAATCAAATGAGCGGTTGGTGAATTGCCAGTGTGACTATAGAAGTCCATCAGATCTGAAATTGTAACTTTTAAGAAGTTTAAACTCAATTCTGGGGCCAAGTTGCACGATTGAAGAAATTTTAGTGTTCAAGATACGCCCTAATCCTGCACTATTACATAGAAATATATTTGAAACATATTGTATTACAAAAGTGAAGTATAAAATAAGAAATATGAAATGGAAATAAATAAATAAAAATATTAGACAAAAATGTGTTATTGGAATGAATTGCGTAATAAAAAAAGATAAAGATAATATCAGAAACAACTTTAAAACCCCAATTCACATTATTAAGTGCTAAACCTTGACGTAATGTTGAGAAGTGTTATAAGCTTCTATGACTACAAGGTTGTCTCAGTAATTTTTTCACCAATGATTTCGGATGGTTTCCTAATCGAGCACAATATCTCTTAGTTGAAGCAGTTATTTCGTCTTTTACTGACCTCACTTATAAATTATTTCCTATGACTGAGTTCGTAACATACTAAGGCGCGTTATTTATTGTTCTTTATTTTATTTTTTTTGTTTAAGTAGTTTATTGACCTTTTGATGTTAATTAAAAACCAAACTAGTATTTACTTACATATATATGTATATATGTATATATACATCTATATTATAATACACAAGAGCACGATTAGTGAAGGCACACTTTTCGTGGTTTTTCGTGTGCTGCGTTTTTTTTCCATTCAATCAATCGGTGATGATGCAGGCTGTGGCGATCAAAATCAATTTTTATTTTATCTATATTATAATACACAAGAGCACGATTTTGAAGGCAAACTTTTCGTAATTTTTCGTGTGCTTCGTTTTTTTTTCATTCATTCAATTTGTTTTGTCAATACTCTTTTGAGTCAAATTTTTTTTAATTTTTTTTTTTTATCGCATTTGGTTTTTTGCACTTTTAGTAGGTTTCACAGACAGAACTTTCACCGTTTCACAGAAAAATTCCTTTCTTTTGCTCGGCCCAGGGGTTTCTTCTAGTATATATATATATATATAATATAATAAGTACCTTTGCATGAAAACGTTCTATAAATTATTTTTGAGTTGCTTGATTTCATAGCTCGACATTGTATAAAATCATATTGGTATCTGTATACCTTACCTTCAAGACAGAGTTACGATTTCCTGCCAATTAGCCAGTATAAATTTCAAAATTTTAGGCGTAATTGTTTACTTTTGTTTGTAATATGCGTCCGACATATTAATTTTTGAATTTGCCTTTGGTAACGAATCCTTGGTAATTTTAACTGATGGACATTGTCTCCTAGTAATAAGACTGATGTGGTGAACATATTTGATTTAATTTACTTTAATTCTCCACTTCTTGAACCAATTATTTATGTCATTTAAGTTTCTTTGAAGGTTAAAATGTTCCATTTGAGGGAAGATATTTAAAGCAAAAAATGCTGTATCGTCGTCAAAAGTTGGGTTTAAATCTTACTGCTTACATATTTGTAGGAGATAATGATGTTATTTAGGGGTGGTTTTATATTTGAAATAAAAAAATAAAATTAAAAATGGTATTTATAATGGGTCACCCCCGATATCTTGAAAAAAAAAATCTTGAACTAACAAAAATCTCGAAAAAAATAAACCTAAAAAAAAAAATCTCGAATGAAGAAAATCTTGAAAAAAAAAATCTCAAATAAAAAAGTCTCAAATTAACTAAGATCTCAAAAAAAAAATCTCGAATAAAAAATATTGGATATACATAGGGTATACATACGAAAAACTATCTTAATCGAATTTTTTGAAATTTTGCAAAGAGGCACGTCATGACGTCGAATTAAGTTCTGCAAAGTATCGGTTAGCGATTATGGCATTAAGGGTTCATTACGTCACTTTGACAATTTGGCGTCTAAATTCACTTAAGTAAATAAAGTCAATTTTTAATATTGAAAAACAAAATGTTGAAGAAAAAAATGTCGGATAAGGTAAAATATACTCGTATGTTAATTTATTTTTGTTTTGTTTCAAAAATTTAACAAAGGTACTTTCCGTTATTACTGACAGAAATTATGAAAATTCTAGATCTGTATGAAAAGCCAAATTTTAAAATCCAACTTTAAAAATCCAAATATTAATATCCAAGCTTTCAATTTCCAATTTCTCAAAATAATTATGGTAGATATTCTGGAAAAAGGGATATATCCCTTTTTAGCATCCATCAGAGGCTACGCATAAAAATAATTAAGATAAATATTCTGGAAATAGAAAATATCCTTATTTTGAGTCCCACTGTAAGGTCTTTTCTAGTTCAGGATCTAGCATATACACTTGCATAAATATTCTAGTGAAAGAAATACTCTGTAATATTTTGATTGGCTTATTTTGAATTATTCGAGGCTTATTTCGAATTCGAGATTTGAAATTCGTGATTTTTTTTTCAATATATTTTTTTTCAAGATTTTTGCTTTCCAGATTTTTGTTCTTTCGAGATTTTTCTTTTCCAGATAATAGGGTGATCCCATTTATAATATATAGAATGATATACAATATATTGTACGATGTTGACAAATTGTTCGGTATGTGATTGCTTCATGCATGACATAGAAACTCCTATATCAAATAAGACTTAGGGCCAGTTTTCAGGTGAACACTTAAGTATCAAATCAAACTTAAGCTACACTTAAATCAAAAATTGTGTTTTTCAGTTGGTACTTAAAACAATACTTAAGTGGCACTTAAGCATGGCAAAATGACCGCTTAAGCTACACTTAAAATTTTGACATATATATTTGACAATTGTCAGTTTGTTTCTTACAGTTACACTTTATTTGTCACTTGTATTGCATTTTAAGAAGTGCTGCCATTGCAAATAACCGAAAATAACAGCTGAAAATCAACACTTAAGTTTTAACTAGAAAACTAAATTTTTTTTAAGTGGAGCTTAAGTGTCGAGTGATACTTAAACTTTAGTGTAACTTAACCTGACTTAACCTTAACCTGTACTCACCTCAAAACTGGCCCTTAATCGTTCTTATGAAATAATTAGTAGCATTCCATTATGCTGTGCAAACTAACCATTTTTACACATTTTTTAACACAGCTACACTACCTCATGTTATTGTGTAGAAAATGGTTAGTCGATCTACTTTCCGCTAGGTGCTGAAAATTTTTTTTTTGTACTGAATAGTTATTTAGTATCATATTTATAATTTGATGTTTGATGATTAACATTTAAATAAACAAAAATAAATAAAAAAAATTTAAATTGAAATATTTTTCAACAAAAAAATAATTTAAATGTGATAAGTAAGTAGGGCAGCGTTTACACATCAATAGTCTTCAATATTTATTGACGATTTTAGATTGAAGAGAGAGAGACATTTGTGTTTACACATCAGGTTTTAAACAATCAAACTATTTGTCAATTTTTTCGTATATATTCACCAAAACTAATATAAAAATAAAAAACTTTTAATCAAGTACTCTGTGCATATAAAGCAAATGTAAAATAAAAAAAAAAAATTTAAAAAAATTACATATGAATGTTGCTAAGTTTTTCATTATTCGCCATATTTAAATTTGTCTCTCTCAATAAATATTGAAGAAAATATAGCATAAATTCTATTTTATTTATATTGATATCAATTTGTGTTTACACATCAATATTTCTTCAATATTCTCTCTAATCAGTAAATACTGTCAATATCCATATATTGATGTGTAAACGCTGCCTAACATTTTATTTTAAAAATAATTACATACATATAAAACGCATTTTTATTAATAAAACTAGACAACACCAAGGAAGATAATTTTTTGATAAATTTTTGTTGATGAATAAATTTTCAAATTAAAACAAACTTACAATGTTTTTGGGTTATGTTTTGCTGATGAGCATAAAATTAGCGTTTCTTTTACAATCTACTCATGAGTAGTTTACACAGCTTAATGGAACGCTACTATTGATCGCATTCAGAGCGATTGTTTGAATTTAAACAAATTGAGATCACATTAAATCTATTGATATTGACTAATGACAAGGTAATGATTAAAAATTATTTTGCTAATTCCAAATTTATATCTGACCGTTATAGTGGAGACAAATTATTAATATCCAAAAGAAATAAATATCCCTAAACAAATTGTTACTAATATCATCTAAATTATTTACTAATACATTTTGAATTAAAAAAAAATTATTTTAACAGTATAAAAACAGTTTCGAAAACCTTAAAAATTTTCTTAACACACTGACATCAGTACTCTTCCAGAAATTATAATACCAATCCAAGTAGTTGGTACCGTCTGAATAATATTACTTCTGCCTACAACGACGACTATAATACTAATTATTATTATTTTTTTTTTTGTTTACTTGTTATTATTATTTTTGTTGTTGTTGTTCATTATTTATATTACGTAGAGTTATATATAGATAGTATATATGTTTGTTTGTTTGTTTGTTTGGTAAATGATGCGATTTTTGTATTAAATTGACAGGATTTAAACAAGCGCAAATATTTAACAACCTAACATGGTTAAATCTACGATATCCTTACAGTAAATATATATATATAAGAAAAACAATAAGCAAAAAAATAACAGTAACAACAACTACAACAAAAAAAAAAATATATACAAAATCCAAAATAAACAACAACATAACTAATTAAATAAATTATATTATTTAACATTGTAAAATTATAACATTACAACATTATAAAAAAAAAAAATCCCTCTTAATACAATATTATATAAACATTTATATGTATGTAAATATGGATATATTTGTATGTTATGTACTCATATATAATATATTATTACAAAAAAAGGATTTAATTTTTTGAGAAAGACAAATGAAATGATATTTTGTAGAAATTTTTATGTTAGCTTTTTCGCTTGTGTTAACAAAAGAAACTTAACCTTAAATTAATTAAGATTAGAGTATTAAAAAAATGTACAGTAATACTATAGTTCCAATTAACATTCGAGAAACGTGTTTTTTATTGTTTGGAGTATAAAAAAATACTTTCTTTAAATATGACAATTTTTTTTTGCCCTTGGTATTTCAATTTAATTTTGTCAGTTTAGTCCTAAATTGTCCAATAAAGGCAATAGAATTGATTAGCATTACAATCTAGGTAGGTAGGTAGGTATATTGTGTTTGCACACCCTGCTAATTGTGTATTCCAAATTTCTGTGTTAAAACAGTTACGGTGTTCATTCTTTATAGACTTGGAATTATATAAAAAAAAAAAAAAAAAAAAAAACTATATCAAAGAACTCTGTACTAGGACCACCCTGTGCGATTGAGAAGGGTAATCTTGTCACCATTCTGCCTTCAAAGTTTATCTGTAGCTGAAGCTGGGCATCTGCGATTGAGTAAGTTGATCAGATCACCATTCTGACCCCGAAATTTGACTCTAATTAATGCTGGCCAACTGGAAACGGTTCAAAATTTTTCTGTCTTATTTTTTTGCAACTGCAACAATGTGGTTTGAACTGAATACCTAGCTTGGCAGTAATGGCTTTATATCGTCTAGTAATCTATACTGAAGGCTACTATTGTTAACATATCAGTACGGGACATGTCCTAAAATTTTTTGGTTTTGTTGATGTCTTACAAGGACCTCATGTTTTCCAAGAGGTCGCACTCACAGGTTTCTGTTAATGTAATAAATATATTTAATACACTAAATCAAAATAAATTTTATTTCTCTGGAGTAACACACTTATCATATTTATGGTGTAGACAGTAAACAGAGTGGAAATGCAAAATACGTTATGCTATCTAGCAAATTTGAACTGAACTGTTTTTGATTGAACATTTGAAGAAAGCCCTTTTGAGCTTACTTTAAACTTAGAATGAAGCAAATTTTTGAACTAGAAAAATGTATATACAAAGAAATTAAAAAATCAGTATCAATTAGGAAATCAGGTACGTACCTTGGCAGGGATAATAACAGGCAACTGCCTAACAAAGAAACACCTATATAAAATGGGTCTAACTGAAAATAACCTATGCAGAACATGTGCAATAGAGGAAGCATGTATTGAATATCTGCTCTGTGAATGCGAAGGGCTTACTCGTAGCAGACTTCGCCACTTGAGAACAGCCTTCCCCGAACAATGGGAGCTATCCAGCAGACAATTGAAGAATATCCTGAGTGTAATAACAAAATCAGATATCCTTAAGGACTCAGAGATTTAAAAACCGGCTTATCACAATAAGCCCATTTACGGCTGCGTTGATGTAGGGATTGGATCCCTCTCGCAATAAATTAAATCTAATCTAATCTAATATAAATTAGTACTTTGATCTGGAGGTCGAATTCAGTGCAAAAGTCGATGTAATATGAATCGCTTGAAGAATCTACTTTCATACTCTTACGCCTATAATAATTAATATTTTTTTTATATGTATGGAAATTTAGATTTTTTAAATTTTCATTTTTTAATAATGTTCTCTGCTATTTATTTTAATAGTTCTGCTATATTAGATTATAATTGAATTCATCCAAATAAAGTGGTAAGATACGACTTTGATACTTTACGAATTATTTATTTACCACATATTATACTCACAGCCCTGATTTAGACTACCTGACAACTACTTATCAATATGAATCAATTCAAATATCTTATATATTTCACATAATAAGTTTAAAAGTAACCACATAATATATTTCTAGCAACCATTAAATAAACATATTATATCTCTTAGTGCAGCCATCATCAATAGAGGCCAGTCAAGAGCTCTTAGAGTAGCCATCAAATTTATATTCTACTTATACAGTGTAACTGCATACTAGTTTTTTTTTTATCATACACAGTACTTCTATATATCTGTATTATTCTTGACTAATTGAATACATTCAAATCCCTTTAACATACTTTCATATCACACTGATTTCAATTCAAATATGGCTTCTATTTTGTGTTCGAATATATAAGCAGGTCTAAACAAATTACCAAATATTTTTTTAAATTTAAAAGGCCCTGAAAATGTATTGAAAAAAAAACTGTATTCAAGATATATTTAATCGGTGTTACATTTATTGAGGTAGTACTGTACAATTTAAACTCAAATACATCGTATAAAGTGTACCAAATTCTTAGTCTACAAATTGTATGTAACTTTCTACGTTAGGTTTTTTTTATATTTGCATAGGATAGAACAGGTGTTTTTTTATATTTAATTAAATAAAAGTAAAGCAAAGTAAAATAAAAAAAAAAATTTAAATTAATTTAGAAAAAAAAAAATTGTTTTTTTTTTTTTTTTATTCTGACTTGTTGTAACAATTTGTTTAATTGAGGTTAAGTGGAGCTGTTTTTTTTTTTTTTTTTTTTTAAAGTTTAATTGAATATTTTCAAAGTTAAATAAAATACTTTAAAATCTAAAAATAAAATATGAAAGTAGATCTAACAGTTTTACTGTTTTCAAGGTCAATTACTTTAAGTGGATATTCATCCTATTCAAATGAATAAAATAGACAAAAAAGCATGTTAGACCACTTCAAGCAGGTAAAACATCATAACAGTGAAAGGATAATTGGTCTTCTATAATATAAAATTTATAAGTATATAAAAAAAAACTTTAGAAGTGGAAGAGAAGTAGAGGTGTGCAATATAAGAGGACGAAGAAAAAGAAAAAAGTTAGTATGACCGAAATAGGAGATAGATAAGCC
The DNA here is from genome assembly GCA_963942445.1 of Argyra leucocephala. Taxonomy (NCBI): domain Eukaryota; kingdom Metazoa; phylum Arthropoda; class Insecta; order Diptera; family Dolichopodidae; genus Argyra; species Argyra leucocephala. The sequence continues at coordinate 14,322,234 of OZ012679.1, read as the reverse complement.
ATATAAAAGCTCTAACCATTATTAATTAATGAATTTTTAAAAAATCGTTATGTCGTCGTATTGTCGTTATTAAATATTTTTAAATTTCAAATTTGCTTATTATAATTAACTCATTGTACTACGTATGTATTACTATTATTATATTGCTACTAAATTAAATATGTATATATATATTTGTTTGCACATAATCAGCCGTATCGGTGAATTCGATTCGATATAAAATTATTCGAATTTCTCGATTCGATTCGATGAGAATTTCTTAACGGTGAATTCGATCAAAAGACTAATATTGTTCTAATTTCAAAAAATGTAATCAAATAAGAATTTATAACGAAATGTAATGACTTTTATATGTCAAATAAGTTCAAATTTCTAATTAAAAAGATAAATTTAGATTGTTTAGATAGAAATAAATTATTAAAATACACATTACACATACGTATAAAACAAAAAAAAAATAAAAATAATATTATAAAATTTTGAACGAGAAAATTTTCGATAAAAAATATTCGAATTTTTTTTAAATAGAATTCACCGGTTCAAAATTTACGAACGAGTTCTCGATTTTTATTCGATCGAATTCACCGGTACGGCTGAATATGTATACTTACTCATATTATTATACACTCTATACGATTGACTAAGCTCATTTGAGCAAAAGAAAATAAAAATAAATATATAAAATAAAATTGGGACTTTGAAAATTTTAAAAATATTTCATTTTGATAGAATTTTTTAACATAAATGCTTTCCGAGTGTTTCAATGCAAGTAATTGCACTTATTTGAAAGCTTGGTTTGTTAGAAAAAAATTTACATCAAATCAAACAATTAAAAACAAAATTTTTTTCATATAACATAATAAATCCTATTTTGTAGGTCAAAATATTTACGACCATTTTAAATTCGCACACCACAGTATTTATTGGAAATTAGAGATGATTTAGAATAACAAATACCGTTCAAATACATTTAAAATACCTTTAAAATACATTATGTTAAATTTTTCTAATTAAACAAGCTTCCAAATAAGTGTAATAACTTGTATTGAAACAGTCGCAAAGTATTTATGTTAAAAAATGCTATCCAAATGAAATATTTTTAAAATTTGCAGTATCCGAATCAATAATGGACCCTAGTCTTAAACTTTTCAGGCCGTCAAACCGATTTTTATGAATATATTATATCTCTTACACACTACACATAGTTTGAATTATTTAAAAAAAAATAGTGGATGGATTTTGTTCACCAACACTCCTGGAATTTATAAGTACCAATGTTGGACTACCTATATAGCTCCTTAATTGAATTTCCAAAGTTTTAAAGCTCATATATAGATTTAAAAAAAAATCAATGTGTGAGTTATAAAAATCAAATCAAAATCCCCCTTGGTAAAACTAAAAGTAGAGGTTAAAATTATAGTTAAAACTATATTTAATTTATAAATTAATAAATTAATAGAAAAGTAAGACCCTGTCAAGTGAAAAAATATTTTATCAATTATTTTTAAATTAAATATAGTTTTTACTGTAATCTTAACAAAATTATTTAATTTACTTTAATTTATTTCAAATAAGATAACTTGACATTCATGATCTCTTGATTCTCTTAAGAGAAAATTATATCAAAATAGTTTTATAAATGTGTTGGTAGCGGATGGTATTGTTTGAGAGAGAAAAAATTACAACTTCATAGTGATTAATTGATGATAATCGGCTGGAGATGAATGGAAAGTGATAGCAGGTAATAAAATAAAACAATAAGGAATCAAGGATGAAATAATGTAGTAATGTAGTGTGTCCAGTTTTGGTTTTATTGTGGTAAACTTTTTGACGTAAGGCAAATTAATTTATTTTTATATTCAATGCCTTAAACTCAGGTAAAACATTTTTATTAATATTAATTAAATACTATAGTACCTAAGTAGATTTCACTAAGCATAATTAATATCTTATTGATCGAATTCGGTTATTAATCAAAGTTATTGAAACATGCTTGGAGTATTTTTACAATGAATTTTTTTATTTTTTTATTTGTAAAATCAACATTCAAAACTTCGGATGGACATTAACGCATTGTTGGGGCATTTTCTCTGTTTTATAAATACTTTGTAGGTGTGAACATATGCTCAGCAGAAATAAAAACACTACTTCGTGATATAAGAGAAACCGCAAGTTCCCACCCCTACACTGTGAAAATCCTAAAATGGTTTTTCCGGTTTTTAAATTTCATTCTTATTTCGAACTTCAAAAATGTGGAATCATATTATATCGATTGTGTTTCAATATTCAACATACAATGAACAGAAGTGTAAAGAAAATATTAATACAATTATTTTACAACTATACCTATTAATCTATCTCTCATACCTTCCTTCCTTTCTAATTTTATTCTATACAATCCCGACCAAGCGGTATAAGTCCTAAATTTTATATTCTAACGTTTTGTTAGATTATAAAGTATATATATATATATGTATAATTATCTCTAAGCTTATTATATAATATTATATATATATATTTAAGCAACTTGTGTACGAATTTCCAATGTTTTCAAAACCAGTATAATTTTGATCTATTTCTGTAAGGTTGGTAAAAAATTGGATTATACCAATTTAGGCTTAGAAAAGAGGAAATTGTTGGATATTTCTTATACAGATGTAATATACATTTTTTATATGTTTCTAACAACTCTGCTATAAACTCTAATATGGAACTACTTACTATAAAGGTTCTTCTAATTGAATCTAATGGCCAAAATCAATTTTTTAAAGCCCTGAGGCCCTTTTTAGTTTTACATGATTTTATTGAACTATTTGAATCCGAAATCAATTTTCCGAAGCACTGGGACTCCATTTTAGTTTTAAACGATTTTATTTGTTCATTCATCGCCACTATTTGAATCCGAAATCAATTGTTCGAAGCAATGAGGCCCTATTTTACTTTTAAATGATTTTATTTGTTCATTCATTACCACTATTTGAATCCGAAATCAATTTTTCGAAACCCTGGAACTCCATTTTAGTTTTAAATGATTTTAATTGTTCATTCATCGCAACTATTTGAATCCGAAATCAATTGTTCGAAGCAATGAGGCCCTATTTTACTTTTAAATGACTTTATTTGTTCATTCATCGCCACTATTTGAATCCGAAATCAATTGTTCGAAGCAATGAGGCCCTATTTTACTTTTAAATGATTTTATTTGTTAATTCATTACCTATTTGAATCCGAAATCAATTTTTCGAAACCCTGGAACTCCATTTTAGTTTTAAATGATTTTAATTGTTCATTCATCGCCACTATTTGAATCCGAAATCAATTGTTCGAAGCAATGAGGCCCTATTTTACTTTTAAATGATTTTATTTGTTAATTCATTACCTATTTGAATCCGAAATCAATTTTTCGAAGCCCTGGGACCTATTTTAGTTTGCTAAATGCTTTTTTTATTCATTCATCACCACTATTTGAATCCGAAAACAGTTTGTCGAAGCCCTGAGGTCTCATTTTAGTTTTAAATGATTTTAATTGTTCATTCATCGCCACTATTTGAATTGAATTAAAATTGTTAACACAAAATATATACTGACATATCAAATTTCTACCTACATTGTATCTAAAATATCTATATATTTAAAATTTTATGATCCTTTCCTATATCCTTTTCTAAAAAAAATCACAAAATATAAAAATTAATTCTAACATTAACAAATTAATACCTTATAATATAAATTAACATATTATAATTTAAAAAAAAAATTAAAACGAAAAAAAATGAACAATAAAAAAATATTATATAAACAGAAAAAAAAAAAAAAATAAAATCCCAAAAATCCTTAAATCCATTTAATTGTATTTGTATTTAAACATAATTTAAATTAATCAAACAAAAAAGGTGTAACATAGTTTAACTAACCGTGTATTTTGAGTAAATTTACATTAAAAATTATGAGTAAAATTAAATTATATAGTTTTTTTCTTGTTATTTTTCTATTTTCCCAAAATTTTATTATTAAAACTATTTATCATGGTTTTTAAAGTCAATATTTCAAAAAAAAAAAACAATAAAAATAACAAAAAAAAATAAATAAAATTTTACCACTAAAAATTAAAATACTCATTTACCATAAAAATAAAAAAACTATTTTATAAAATTTTTTTTTTTTTTTCAAAAATTACCTTTGGATCCGATGTTGGTAAAATGTTGGTACGAACCATATATATGTACCTGGAGAATATACACACGTATGAATATTAATGAATTTATACATAACCAGCTTCCCCCATACAAACCTTGGCAATAGTATTTGTAAAATAAAATAAAATTTTCATAAAATATTAAATTAAATGGAGGAAAATGAATAATATAATAAAATGACATAACAAACCAAAAAATAAGAAAAACAAAACAAAAAAATGTTGGTCATATCATAACCGACACACACACATACATATTACACACATGTACATTTACATGAATATTGAATCGGAAATTCTTTAGAAATAAAATATTTTTTTAGCTGTTTTATTAGGTTTTTGGTTGGTAAATGAATAAAATTTAACCCTATGATTCGTAGGGGAATAAAATTCGAAAATTGTATGTAACGTGATCGACGATCGTACAATTGAAAAATATAAATTGCAAAGTAAGAAATAAAGTCAATTACAAAAATAAATAAAAAAAAAAGTGAATATTAAAAAATATTTGATAGGGTTGAGCTATACAACATTTTGGTCTAAGATGTCTTAGGCCTGAATTTTTTTTTATATATATGTTAATAACAATATCTGGTCCTAGACCAATTTCCCATATGAAAGCTTTGAATAATATTGATGAAGAAATTAATAAAATATAAATTTACGAAGACGGGTACAAAGTGGACAATGAATTTAATTGAAGCAATAAGTATAGCGATCAAGCGAAATAAATGGGATTGAAACACAATTCGAAGAGACTATGTAAATGTAAATACTGCAAATAAATACTACCAAGAGCAAAATATTGATAGAATCAATTATTGATCAACCGAAAAAAATAAATTCCATTTTCCAGACTAGCAGAAAACTTTAAAAAGACAGATGTAGAATGAAATTGGCTGAGTTTAAGTAATCGTGTACAACCAAAATTAATGTTAAGCCGAACAATAATAAATGAAGGAAGGATGTGTATACAAATGTTATCATTATCATCATCATCATCACTGTCCTGTAACTCCATCCAATGGACAATGGTCTTATGGACAAAATATTTTGTAAAAACTTGGGGAGAACTAATATAAAGCGATAACTCTAATAAAACTGAATTCCGTTCAAGAAATTGACTGATATTCCCTCAAAGGAGCAATTGATGATATGATAATGCATTGATCGAACAAAAAAAAATTACTTTTGTATTAAATGTTTCTCAATAGCAACTTAAGATTAATTAATGTATAGACAAAGATCATGCGCGCAACTCACACATCACAACATTTGAACCTCCATGAAGAAAGGCGAATCGAAGAGGTGAGAACGTTCAATTACTTGGACAGCATCGTGTCATCAGAGATTCCGATTTGGATATTTAAGCCCGCATCAGTAAAGCCTATACTACTTTCGGGATGCTCTCACAAATATGGCAAGCAACCATCATATTTCTGCGCGCAATAATAAGAATATTCAACGCAAGTGTAAAATTTGTCCTCTTGTACGCTTGCGAAAAATGCAAATGTTCAGTAAATATCATCAGGAAACTTCAAGCGTACATCAATAGATATCTCCGGCGCATCACAAGCATTCGTTGGCCACAAACCATTTCCAACAGAACCCTGTCGCAAAAGACGAAGCAAAAACAAATTAACCATAGAAATCCGATAGACGAAATGGCGTTGGATCAGGCATACTCTGAGAAAACCTGTCAACAACGTCGCAAAACAATGTTTAGAATGGAATCGTCAGGGTATATGTGAGGCATGACCTGTAGATGACCTAACCAATATTAATAGGAAATATCTTTTATAGCTGATATGCAAAATCAGACTGTACTCCGCTTTAGATTTTAAAATGTATAATACTAACATTTTTCAAATATGTTATGCTAAAGCAATATGTTGGTATCAGCAGTAGTTCAGATTTAGATTAATTTTGTTGAATCAGTGTTTTTAAATTTTAATTTCAATTTAATAATTTTAACTAAAACAGTCATTAGTTGGTTAGCTAGCGCTCTTTATTAATATTAATAAATCGTACTAACTAGTAGAGCCAAACATTATAATTTCAGTATTTTAATATTTACAATTTTTATAGAATCACCCATATATATACATTCATAAGCATATATAACCCGATATACTCATATTTGTTATATGATTAAAATATACATCCTTTTTGAACATTTTTGAATGAATTAGGTATTTTTTTTTTTCGTATGCAACTACGTATACATAACGTGTCCATAATATAACCACAAATCTCTAACTAAAATAAATTTTGATATTATTTTACATAACTAAACAAAAACCCATACCGCACAGATATTCTATTATTTTTTTTTATGTAATATTTTTTATCATAAGTATGAAATTTACATACATAGCTTTTTTTAAAGGTAGTCTGGACCAAACTATATGACAAGCCATGTTTTCGTTTTTTTTTATGTTGAATTAGTTTCATGTTTTTTTTTTGGTTTTTTTTAAGAATTTTAATTTAAATTATTTTGGTAAAAACTAAATTCGCACAACTTAATTTTATGAAAGCAAAAAAAAAAAAAAAAATTTAGAAATATTTTTTGTTTGCTCTCAGAATGTTTTTGTATTTGTATTAAGAATTTTTAGTTTTTTAATTTTAAATTTTATTCCACATACTGTAATTCTTCATATAGGTTTCAAAGTGTTTTAGGTTGTACTCAGATTTTTCTTTTTCTTATTTAAATCTAATTGAGTGGTATACTGTGTTCATTTGAAGCCCTTTTGATCAATTTTTTGTATTCAATAATTATGGTTAGCGATCTAATTGGGACTGTTAAACTTGACTGCAGTTCACTTAACTGTAATGTAATTTGCTTGCATATTTTGCAAATTTGCTGAATTGTCATAATATTTTATTTGAGTGTATTTTAATCTGCACTACAAATTAATTTCATATATTTTTATGAAAAGCCACAAATAAAAATTAGGATATTTGCTACATTCATCTGCTTATTCTTGGCCACTTTTGACCAATATCAGCCTTAGTACAGTTAAATAAAATACATTCAAGTCAAATGACCGTACAGAGTAATTAAAATAAAGAGAAGTGATATTCAAATAAATCAAAAGCAGGCAAAAAAATTAAATACTATAAAATGATAGTAACCCCATTGGCTTATCATAAGAAAGCTGGTTTAATATAGGATAAAGCCGATTTGTTAAATAACAGTAATTTGGTATACATATGTTTTACGAAATTATGTTATTTGTTTCTATAAATATGCCTTGTTTTTGTATGAACATTATTAAATAAGACAAAAATATGACATCGCAGAGTGGAGTAAAAATTATTAATTAGTATTTAATTAGTAAATATAGTATATACATTTTCTATATGTATATTAGAGCAAACTATTCAATCACTTCACTTCTCTGCTTAATGAATTTGGAACAAATTCCTAAACACAAAATTTCCCTATGGATGAAGAATAAGGATTTTTTTTATGCAAAATTTGTCTTTGGTAATTTTGTTTTACTGGGGATTGTACTGCGGATCTATTTTGTCCGCCTCTCGTGATTAATCAATAAATAATTGTCTCTGCATATAACTAGATGGAGTGATATAATGGCAAAAAAAATTATATTTTGATACATTGTCAAATAAAATATTATATAATAGAAATATTTTCATCAGTGGACGTTAATGGGTGATTGATGGGGATGATGATGATGATGATGATGACAGTTTTGCGACAGTCACTTTAATATTGTATTAACTATCATAAAATAATTACATTGAATTATTGTTGTACCTACTATATCTCTACATATCCTACTCGAAATTAAATCGCTATTAAATTCCATGGAAGATAAAATTCGTCTCTAGTACTATACAAATTGTATCACAATCAAAATTTAAAAAAAACATAATAGAATGATTTTATTTAACTACTTGTATTTAACTACTTGCCCATGTAGGTGTTGGGACTGATTCGTCCTCCTTTTATACCAGTCACGGATGACTTATTTTCAATTGATGATACGAAATGTTCTCACCTACATCAATATTTAGACCACTTGTATCTTATATCAGGTTTAGAATCAAATATTCTCTAGGATGGAGCATTTCCATCCATCCGTTCCAGCTTTTTGAACTCTTATAGTTTCTTGACGGTAATTTTTGTTTTCGATATTTCGACCACTTGTATTTTCCGGTCTAGATTTGTGAATTCTCTAAGGTGGAGTGTTTTCATTCATCCACTCCAGCTGTTCGAACCATTATATTTTTTTTAATGTAGTTTTCGTCCTTAATATTTCGACCACTTGTGTCTTCTGGTTTAGATTCAAAGATTTTAATTCGTTCGATCCGATATAGTTAGTTTCTTGTCAATAATTCCCCTGACTACGTCACTAGTAGAATTATTTGCTTTATAAAAATTTAACAATATAAGATTGACAATCTGTATTCTCAAGAGTTGGAAACAAACTGTCAAAGAAAATTATAATAACAACTGTTGTATATAATTTTGGCTACTATATCAATAAATCTAACAAAATTCGATAGTTTAAAATTGGTTATTCAATAAATATGAATATACAAATCTAAAACTCTTTAAATACCATGTATAGTATTTCTAATCTATGCATGTTTAAATTAAAACAATTTGTTAGATTTATTATCTAACAAAATGATTTATGAATGTGTATGTATGTTTTTGTTTTTTATTATATCGGATTAATATACATAGAAAAAATGAGAATTAAAAAATTATTAGACATATTTTTGGTTAAATTAAAAATAAAATTTGTTTAGGTTGTTTTCCAACATTAATTTGTAAAAATTGAAAATTTTGGTCAAATTTTATCGATGTCGATTTTTGTTTTTTGTTAAATGAAAAATTTTGAATATAAGAATTTTTGGAAATTTGGTAAGTGAATAGAAAATATTTAAAAAAAAATTATATATCGTTTTTAATATCGTAATTTAATAATTATATTGAATCAATTACAAATCGTAGTTTAAAAAACTACTAATATTGGCCCGCTCATCGAAATTCATTTCCATGTTTCGTTATGAACTGTTTTCAATTATTTCAATAATATATATCCTTGTCACTATAATATATAACACATTTTTATTGATTTATCTTAGACAACAACCGCATATGGAATAATTTATGTTAAAAAAAAAATTAAATATAAATTTAATTGTGACGAGGAAAAGCAGAAACTCTGTACATAATTTAAAGGTACACATTTTAAAGGAAAATGATGAAGTGAATAAGTACAAAGGCCAATTAGGTTCTCATGGTCTATATTTGGTTATTTCAGAGCTTACTAGATTAATTTCTGGTAAATGCTTGAATCATATACATTATGTTAGTTTTACTAATGGTCATTTGAATTGTTTTAAAAGTTGATGTTTTAATTTCATAATCTGTTATCATTTCATGACTGAATTGCTTGTTTGAAGTATAGAGCAAAAAAAAAACTCTGTACATTGGTGAATGTATTAGGTGAACATACTGTACTTTGATGAATTTGATAAATGTATCTGTATATTTGATACATGTTTTATGTAAATACAAATGTATTTGTATATTTATACATGGGGTAAAATTTTAATTTGAAATTTCTAATTGAAAATTACAAAATTTTGATAAAACATATTTAGTTTCGCTACGTCTCCTTATGTCTTGTTTTAAATATTTATTCTTTAAAAAGATAATAGTGAAAATCGGTTTTGAAATGTTTCATATATTTGTTTTGTACTTTTTTCTATTTGCAGATTAAATAAAATGATGTTGTTGGAGGATTCCGAACAATGATTAGAAATTTGTATCGGCAGTTATGAAGGTCAATGTAATATTGCCAGGTATTCTGATAAATTCTTGATTATTATTTGTTATTGTAATAGTAATATCGCATTGGAATAAGGTTATATTATGTTTTTGAATGTGTTGTATGTATTTAATTTTAAAATCGATCAATGCATTACCAAGTGCGACCTAATAAAGAAATATATATAATATATATATATATATAAGAGGAGTGACAAATGAATTGTCAAAATTGCATTTGAAGAAGAATTTAAAATTGTAAATATATACAATATTGCATATAATATATATGATTTGATTTTTAAAATTAAATTTAATTTTATTATTACAATATTATTAGTTTATTGTTAGTTTATATTATTATTATTTATTTATTTATTTATTAATGTAAAATTTATTATGCATTCTAAAATAATGTGTAGATATTAGGAATTAAATACAATTATTATTTGTTAAGTTAAATAAAACTAATATATATCTTTATATATAAATTAAGATATATATATTTTTTTTTTTTTTTGTTAAATAAATTAGATATTGATATTCATTTTTATGTCATGTATTCTTATATATATTGTATGGATATTGTATACATTGTTATGTATTGTTAAAAAGCTTAATATCGTAATCATTTTTAAAAACTAAACTTAAACGTGGTAATATATAAAGCTAGTAAGCTACCAAAAGTTTAAATATCTAAAATTAGTTTTAAACTAGATCTAATGGTATTCTAGTGCACATGGTAATGACAATATTCTAATATATGTGTATATAACACATTTACTTAAAGTCAACTTAAATACCAGTACCAGCATGATTTGGTGGCACCTAAAAATTTACCTTAACAAGTTAAATAAGCCAGCAGTTTATATCTATTAATATTTTAAAGTTTTTAAAATTTTAAAATTCTCTATGAGTACATTTAAACATAAATACATAAAAATTATAATACAAAATAACAAAATAATATGAATAAGTAAAGTACGGATAAAACAAGTACGATCAGTATATTATCAGTAAACCAGTAAATTTAAAAATACACATATAATAATGATGTATTCGTATTGACAAAATTAAAGATCATTTGAAGCAAATTTGTAAAATTATATCTGAATTCGTTAATGGCATATTTGGCTACCGGACCTCTCTTACCAAATATCATTTTATTCTCAATAACCCCATTTCTGTACAATTTCATTCAAATCAGAATACCTGAATTCGTTAATGGCATATTTGTCTACCGCACCTATCTCATTTTAATTTCAATAATCCCATTTCTGTACAATTTCATTCAAATCAGAAAATTTGATTTTTTTTTTTTAATATTCAAAAAATAGTTAATTTTTTGATTAACTAAACTAAAGAAAGTTTTTACTATACGTTTTGTTTCTAAAATCATAAAAAATGTTTTAAACAATAATTGAATTCATTATGAATATGCCAGTATCTGCAAAATTTTTGTCCAATACCAATCCTGTTAAAATGTAAGTTGTTAATATTTATCAGAATTTTGATGTCAAATTTTAATTTAATTTTCAAATAAAAAACAAAAAAAAAACATGTAGTTGAGAAGAAATACATAAATAAATAAATAAAAAAAAAATGTTGTATATTCTACATTATAAATATAATATAATAACAAATAATAATTGTATTTATTTCCTAATATCTACACATTATTTTAGAATGCATAATATTACATTAATAAATAAATAAATAAATAAATAATAATTGTATAAACTAACAATAAACTAATAATATTGTAATAATAAAATTAAATTTAATTTTAAAAATCAATATATTATTATATTTATATATATATATACAATTATTGTATATATTTATAATTTTAAATTCTTCTTTAAATGCAATTTTGACAATTCATTTGTTACTCCTCTTATTTTTGGTTTTCAAATTTTTTTTTTTTTATTAATTTTTTTTTTCTTATTATTTTTTTTTTGTTTTGTTCATTATTATTATTATTATCAAATATTTAAATTATTGTAATTGTGTGTTTAGTAATTTTAACCAAATATATTATCTACATTATGTATAATAATATTATATTCCTTATTATTTAGTTTTAAATTTTTGTTTATAATTGTATTTGTAATTTGTAAAATCAAACCACAATAACCAAACAAAATATCTATTACCACCCATCATATAATAAATATATTTTATTATATTATTATTGTATTGGTTTTAAATAAAATTAAATGTCCTTAAAATTGGTTTGTTTATGCAGTCTAATTCAATATTATATACTACAATAATATATACAAAGTATTATAATATTAATTTTTAGTTATAGAAAATATATACACCATTTTGTATATATACCTACATAATATCATATCTAATATGCATATTAATACAAAATATAGGTGGGTATTTATTTTATGTATATAATAATATGTAACATGCATTTTATGAGGCGATGTACATATGTATAATAATATTATTATTATGTATATTTGTTAAATTAAGGTAAAATTTAATTTCTAATAATAATTTTTAAGGGGGCTAATTTAAATATTAAAATTATTAAATTATCCTTTTATAATATTAATGTTTATTTGTAGATATTATTATGGTATAAGGATGTGTTTTTGTTAATATTAATTTTTTTTGTTTTGTTTTGGTTATTGTTGTTTTTTTTTTTTGTATTTTTTGCTATTATAATAAATAATCGTGTAATGATGTGGTATATTTTAATTTTTGTTTTTTTTTTTTTATTATTATTATTATTTTTATTATTTGTAGATTTAACCACAATCAGTTAAATTTAATTTGTTTAATCATTATTAGAGTATTATACGAGTAGAATAGTAATATTAATAGATGGATATAGAATAAAATTTTAGTTAGAGTTACAAATTAAAAATTATTTTTATTCATTTTTGTTTTCTTTCTTTTTTAATAAAGCATTAGGGTTTTTATTTCGTCTGAAAAAATTGTCTTAACCAGCTGAAAGTGCTCTCATAAGAATGTGAACATTAAATTCCATTCCATTTTCTTTTTCGTGTAGCCAAGAAAGATTCAACATGGGTTTTGCAAATTTTTGGTATTCTCATCCTAGAAAATATGGTCAAGGATCACGCCAATGTCGGGCCTGCTCCAATAGACATGGGTTGAGTCATAAATATGGTTTAAATATATGTCCGCAATGCTTTAGAGAATATGTTAATGATATTGGATTCAAAAAGCTTGATTAAACGGTCATGAAGGTTTGCGGACAATTAGCTCTTGATTGATGAGTAGCTTTTAAAATGATCGAATTGAAACTAAATTAATTATTAATAAAATCATTAAATCTCTAAAAACACAATGTTTCAATTAACACCGTAATATTTTAGTTAGGGTTTGTTTAAATGGACAAGTCAAGTATTTCAGAATTATATTATAACTTGATTAGCACGTCTTGGAGAGAAAAATAAATAAATAACAGCAACTCAAAAAATCCCAAACATATTTAGTTTTTATATAGTTTTTAGTCCTTTCTGGCGCTAGAGTAAAATTTGTTATACAAACATATTGTTAAATTTTTGGCAATGTAAAAAATATGATAATTCATATCTGTTCAAGTGCTCGTATCGGTAAATATTTACCACCCGGAACAATAAGGTGGGGTAAAAAAAAAAATAAAATGAAACAAATAGAGAAAAGTGCTGCAAGCTGAGCATAAAAGCTACAATCAATTACATCCTCTACAGAAGTTAGTATAGCTAAAATACTTCTTGTAAATACTAAGTACCGGTGACATCGAAAATTTATCTAAAACACTTCAACCGATACCGTGTATATACAAATACAATATCCATGACATTATAAATGTATCGACAACGTCGCCAACATATTGACGTATGATCTTAAATTTAAAAAAAACTGTTTGTTGACATGATCACATGATCGGTAATTAATTTTACTGTGTATCCGCGACTCATTTTCAAGACACGGGTTTTTAAATTATGTATCCACAAAATAGGTATCCACAAGAGTATAATATTTTGACATTTGATTTGACATTTATTTCGATTTCGATATTTTGACATTTGATTTGACGTTTATTTCGATTTCGATATTTTGACATTTGATTTGACGTTTATGACGACAACGTGTTTAGAGTGATGGGAATTGTAAGCAAAGTATATTATGTCGCCAACACAATATTGTCAGTTCAGAAAATTTGACGTATTGTATTTGTATGTACATCGTATCGGTTGAAATTTTTTGGATACATTTCCGATGTCACCGTATGTCAAATTTGACACTGAACTGACAACATTGTGTTGGCAATATAATGTACTTTATTTACAATTCCGATCACTCTAAACACATTGTCTCTGAAATAAACGTCAAATCAAATGTCAAAATATTATACTCATTTGTGAATTAGTTATTATTCATATTATTGATATTATTGAGTATAATATTTTGACATTTGATTTGACGTTTATTTCAGAGAGAATGTGTTTAGAGTGATGGGAATTGTAAGCAAAGTATATTATGTAGCCAACACAATATTGTCAGTTCAGAAAATTTTACGTATTATATTTGTATGAACATCGTATCGGTTGAAATTTTTTGGATACATTTCCGATGTCACCGTATGTCAAATTTGACACTGAACTGACAACATTGTGTTGGCAATATAATGTACTTTATTTACAATTCCGATCACTAAAAGCACATTGTATCTGAAATAAAGGTCAAAACAAATGTCAAAATATTATACTAATTTGTGAACACCTATTTTATGGATACATTTTTAAAATATTTGAATTGAATATATTTGTGAAATATTTTTGTGAAAGAAAAATTAATCTGGACCATTTCGTAAACATTGTTTTTTTTTTGTTTTTTTTTTTTGAAGAAAAATCTTCTTCGAGCTTAATTTAGCCTTATGGTTAATAAAACCAATATCTTTCTTCGATGAGTCCATTAAAATTAAATTAAATTAAAAAATTAAACATTTTTAAATTTATTTTTAAAACACGAATTGAAATTTTTTTTCCTCCATATTTTTATTTATTGCTTGCTTATTAAAAAAAAAACTCAACACAATTGTACCAAACTATACTGTGAAATTCGACAGTTAAAATTGTTCACATCTATTTCTCAAAGTAGTTTTAATTCTGTTTAGGCAGAAAAACGTTGAGCGATCGTGAAATAGTTGCTATAGCATATGTCAATGGTTATCCATACATTTACGATGTCATGGCACAGCAGTCTATAGTTCAGTCATGTTTGAAAGAAAATTTTTCGCAAATCCAGTTAAAGAAGCAATGCTCAAATGAATTTTCCCAAAAACAGTTTTATTTTTATTTTACGTTCAAAATATATATATATATATATATATATATATATCAGTGACGGGGCGTGGAATTTTCAATTGGGGAAGCACTATAAAAGGAAACATCAGTGTTTGCTTTGGCTTTGGCTTTTCTATTGAAATTTTTGCTAAATTCGAAAAATTGTTCACATCTATTTCTCAAAGTAGTTTTAATTCTGTTTAGGCAGAAAAACGTTGAGCGATCGTGAAATAGTTGCTATAGAGGAAGTATTATTATCAATTAACAAATTTAGAGTATAAAAGAGTTGTTTAATTCTGTTTCAATTAAAAATGTTAATATTTCGGAAATACTGTTTTTGTTATTAAAATTTTCATCTGAAAATATAACTTTAATATAAGCTCTGACTTTAAGAAAACGATGTAAAAAAAGTGTGAATATGAATTTTCTATATTAATGTTGGAAAATACCTCGTATACGAATTATAAGATATTATTGAAAAATTCTGATTACACCATTTTAATGTGGTTGTTGTTATTAGTAAAGCAAGCATTGGTTTACCATCTTTAACAATTAATAATTTTTTTTCAAAACTTCTAACCGAAAATGATTTTTTCTTAAGCTTTCAATAACACAATTACAATTTTCTATTTTAATTATTTATAAAGAATAAAAAAAACAAATGTTTTAAATTTTTACATTTGTTAACAAATTGTTTCAAAACTGCATAAAACAAAATTATGGCTGAAAATAAACAATGTAGCATTCAATAACAAAAAACTACAAAATTACTTAACACAAATCACAACTACTCTCTAAAAAAAAACCCAAAACTACATACATTATTTATATAAATATTAATTCTCATTTAGGTCAACAACCACAATAATGCACAAAATTAATTCATTCCTTGCTACTTTTTTTTTTAAATTCATTTTGTGTCATGCGATAATCTATTTTCTATCAGATATTTTCTAATTATATCAGGTAGATTTGGAATGAATATCAGCGACTCATTCAATTTTTTTCCTTCTAAGATTTTATTTTATTGTCGCTTCATTTATTTTTTCGTTGCTGTTGCTAGGAAACTAAATAGAGACAGTGTGTTTGAGTGTATGTATATTATTTGTAAATGAGGAGAATGATATTTAATTTGTCATTAAATTTTTATGATTTA
Source organism: Argyra leucocephala (assembly GCA_963942445.1). Classification (NCBI taxonomy): domain Eukaryota; kingdom Metazoa; phylum Arthropoda; class Insecta; order Diptera; family Dolichopodidae; genus Argyra; species Argyra leucocephala. The sequence goes on along the minus strand of OZ012679.1, from coordinate 14,305,759 downwards.
AGATTAATTTTTTTATTTTTTAAGAATAATGATTTTTAATAGGCTTTATTTTCAATTTGTGGTTGTTGAATATCTCTTGTTGGCTTGTATGATTGAAAGAATAATAGAAAATAATTTATGTTTATATAGGTATTATTTTCTAAGCGTACATAGTTAATATCTATGCATACAATTTTTACTTCAAATTTTTTTTTCATTCGATTTGAATTTTTGTAGTTAAGTAATTTTTATATTGTGAAAAATAATAAATAATATTTCATTTGAGGAAGCACTCATTCAACCCAATATATGGACGCTTCGTTCCTGATATATATATATATACTTCTTTAAAATTTTACTAACAAATTTAATTAAAATTTAAAATTATATTTACTAAAATCAAAACAAAATGAAATTGCTAATAAATAATTTTTGTAAAATTGCTAATAAATTTTCTTTACTTTAAAATAGTTTTCCCAAAATATTCATTTAATTTTCCATATTCAAAAGAAAATACTTTTTTTCTAAATTTTCTATATTTTCTTATCCCAATACCCTACATAATACGAGTATAAATGCAACATCTCAGTTCCCACAAATATCTCTTTCAGATTTATTTTACTATCAAAATTTAATATCAAATTTACAAAAAAAAAAAAAACCAAAAACAAAAGAAAAAAATATTTTTCAATAAAAATTTAATCAGCAGGAAATAAATTCAAATGAATTCAATTAATCTAAAATCTGAATAATTTAATATCTTTTCTATTTTAATGCGTTCAATTTGGAAAATTCAACTTCAAAATAACAAAAAAAAAAAAAAAAACAAAAACACTGCAGAAAAAGACAAAATAAAAAAAAAATGAAAACCAAACCACATTTTACAAAAAGAATTTTCGGACACAATATTGTACATATGTGTGTTTGTTTGTTTATTTCAAATTAATACATATACATATATACACAGTTAGGTTAGAACAGTAGAATAGGTTTAAAATTTAAAATAAAATATCCAATATACTTAAATACACTACTGTGCACCTGTATTTTTATTGTATATCCATATGAAAACTTTTAAAAGGATAATAAAATTCACAAAACAATAATAATAACAACAACAACAACAACAACAAATAGAATAATAAACAAAATAAAAAGAAAATTTTATTCATTTTCAAATCCATGAATTCAATTCATTGAAGAAACACACAAATTAAAATTGTAAAATCATATCAGAGAAGAGAAATAAAATTAAAATTTGCAATTGCAAAAAAAAAAAGAAAAAACTAGAATGGAAAAACAAAACAGAAACAATAATATTTCTATCTCTTTTCAACATTATTCTTGTTCGTTGTGTTTTTTTTTGTTGAAATAAACACCAATAAAATTTTCCTAAATTTAGAAATTTTCAAAAAAATTTCATTTTGAAAATGTTTTGATTTTCATTTAATTCAAAATACCAATACAAGCCCTCCCCCCCGTATTTATTGTGTACATATACGTATATGTATATAGAATGAATTTTCTAATTTAAATGGCAGCTATACCATCAAATTAGAGTACGGTCTGTATTAAAATATACAGTCTGTATAAAAAAATATTATTTTTGTTATTACGAAGTTTTATGGTTTATAATTTGTTCTGGCTTGGAATTGATTTGGACAATAATTGTTTAACGAATCTAATTTTAAGTTCCTGCAATTTTTTTTGTAAGCTGTAATCACTAAAATTTTTCAATAAAACTCCTATAAGTTTGCTAATTATCTTTTTCGTGTATAATATATAGCACATAATAGGTACATTTTTTTTCCTTACTCCTCTTGAGAGCATAGGGCTTCCACTTGACATTTCCATCGTACTCGATTTTTAGCTGCTATTTGCGCTTGTTCCCATGTTATGTTTGTTTTTTCAAGCTCTTGTCTTATGGTCCTACGCCAGGAAATCTTTTGGCGACCGGGTTTTCTTGTGTCTTGTGGGTTCCATTATAAGCTCATCCGCGCGATGTTGTTTGATGACTTTCTGAGAGTGTGGCCTATTCATCTCTATTTCCTTCTTCTAATTTGGTTAGTATCCAGAGGTCGTTGTTGCTTATTGTGTTTGACCAGAATATTCAGCATATTATCCTTAGACATTTATTAATGAAGACTTGATAACTTTTGATGTTAACCAAGTTTCATTGCCGTATGTCAGGATTGATTTTACACATAGGTACATTTACAGTTCACGAATTTCTGACGAAATTGAAGTTATAAAATGAATTTCACAATATTTTAGCAATATAAAAAAATCTTGATTTTGAATTAAGTTCAATTGCTCAAAATATTTTTGTAGCTGTACTTTTTCTCACTATGCTCTGAATGGGGTATATAGAAACGAGAATAGACTTCTCTCTCTCTTTGCGGTGGCTATCTACTACTGTATGTTATCGATCATATGTTTTAATTGTTCTAAACTGACTAAAATTATTTTGTATTAATTTTGGTATATTTCTACATACACTAAACCACCGATACCAGATATATCTGTCCAGTTTATGACAAGTAGTTTACGTAAACATGACATTTGTTTTCTAATAATTATTCGTGATCTGCCCCGAATTTGTTCGTACATGATGGGTTGAAGAAGCTTGTATTTATTTTGAATATTGAGCAATTTTTCTTCGCATGAAGAAGAGGTTTATTCTAAATTATTTCTCATCTTTAGAAGCTTGCGAATCTTAGACAAACAGGATGTTTCCTAAGACTACTAAATATACTAAATGAATGTATAAATTGTTTTGTAGTAACTCCTCAGTCATAATATATCCTGTCAAATAAATAAGTGTCGTGTCAAACAATGCTTTAAAGATATTTGCGGGGGCTTATTATCAATACCGCAGATATCCCAACAACACCATATGTCTAGCAACGGATGATACAGAAATTATGGCTTCAGACATCGATCCATTACTCCACTTAAATCTCCTTCAATGGAACTTCAATTAAATTCAAAGCTGGCTTTGCAGTTGCAAAATAAAGGTCAATGAAAACAAGTCAACCCATGTGACATTTACACTGAGAAAAGACATAACTATAACCCTTCAGTAATTTTAAACAGTACAGTCATACCACAAGGCTATTGGAATATTTTGTCTGATATCTAGAGATGCATCTTGATAAGCATTTAACATTGAAGAAGCAAATAATTTATAAGCGCACTCAATTGGGACAAAACCTGTGATGCCTATATTGGTGATGATGGGCAAAATATATGAATTGTCTTTAGAAGACAAGGTGCTACTATCTGCTTGATACAAGGTGCTGCTGTATAAAGCTATACTTAAATTTGTATGGTCGTACGGTATGATCAACTCTACGGCGCTGCAGCTAACAAATTAGAAATAACAAAATATTGCACAAAGTACAAAAATAAATTGAAAATACATACTAACATCTTGACAAATAATTATTATGAGGAACCAATAAGATTTCATTTCATTTTCAAAATCACTTTTAATTATATGCTTGGCTGTGGCAATTGGTGGGTGACGTAATTTTAATCTTGTGATGTTTTGCTGCACTATATTGATATTATTATGGATTGGGAAAACATTTTTATTTGCATTATTTTATCGTACTCTCTAATCAACACAGTTCAACTTCATGATGGCACAACATAGTTTTATGATATAAATATTGCTAGTTTGGAAATTACTATTACCTAATTACAAAAAATAAAACCAAATTCAAATGTTATCACCAACAGGTTCCAGCTTCAATTTGTAATGAAAGCACACTGTTTAATGGTTTACTTTTTCGATCTGGTCACTGTTAAACAAATTATAATCATCTCTTGGTTTGACAGCTTGGTTCGTGAGTCTTAACTTTGTTTACAATTTTCCGTGCTTCTGCTCTATCTTGTACAACTGTCCTTCATTCGTTAAATTCTATTTTTTAACAGTTTTCCATGATTTCGTCCATCCATCTTGATCTTGGTCTACCTCTTGCTCTAGTATTGTATAGTATATAGGTTGTAATAAAAAACCTATTTCCGGTCTTTTTCAGAAGTGGAAAATAAAATCTACTCCTAAAAAGCTTACATACATGCTCTGGACCAGCGGATACAATATGCACATTAACCGACGACTTACTTCGACAGTATTGCATCTAATATTCTTCTTATGCTACTTTTAAACAAATAAATAAATAAATTAACTAAATTAAAATTTTAAATTAACGGTAAAATTTCTATTGCATATTACCTAATTTTCTTACACACTATGTATATGCATATATATCTACAATCATGTTCAAATTGAAATCATCAATTTACAAGTTTTAAACACTATACCATAATGTCTGATTCAGTATACGTATACATCTAAAGTAGCCAAGCAATATTCTACCTATAGGGGATGCTATTTTTTTTTTTAATATACGCTCTCAAATTCATTGAACATATCTCTAAATTTTGGCCCTCATACATTTTTAAAAAAGAAATTTTATTGCTATTTTAATAATAACAGTAATATACAAAAAACAACAAAATAAAAAATGAACAATAATAACAACAATAATAAACAAAAAAAAAATTTTTTTTTTTGTGTTCTGTTTCTGGTTTTTCCAGGATTCACAAAATATTTTCTTATAAAGGATTGTACATATGTATACCAGTAGCGTGCGGTGGGTTTTGTCTAAGGTGTGCAACAAAATTAAAAGACATGTATTCGGAAAACAAATATACATATAATGTAATTCACATATGTAATTGAGAAAAACATTAACTTGAAAACTTAAACATAAATAAAAACATAAAAAGCTTATATACTATAATTAAATAACATAATTAAATATACTTAGTTACTTATAAATAAAATCCATCCGTCTATCTGTCTTAATAACAAAATCATCAATTACATTTTCATAAAAATCTACCTTTGACTGCAAATAAATTAGCAGTTCTTTTTCAATCGCAATCAAAGATAAATTACTTAATCTATTTTGACCCATTGTATTACGAGAATACGATTTTATTCTTTTCAAAGCTGAAAAAGATCTTTAAACCGATGCTGTTGAAAAAGGAATTGTAACAATTAAATGAGCCAATTTATTGACTTCACTCAATGCTTCAGCCAGCTCATGATCTTTAATGTAGGTACTGAATTATTTGAGTTACAGTCATGTTATTTATAGATTGTGACTGGTATATCACGCAAAGTTCATTATTAAGACGTACAAAATCAAAATATTTTTCATAATTTTCTTTCAATGAGTTTAAACCTTCAACCGGAAATTCTTTTTGATATTTATAAAAAAATTTTGAATTTAATAGTTCAAAAAATTTTAAGGCATTAAGTTTTTCAAACCGCATGTCCATTTGGTTGTAAATTGTGTCTATTATTTCATTGTACAATTGCTTATATATATTAATTTTGGATCATTTGTTACCATGTCACGTCTTTTTTTAATTGGTGGTCCTACAGAAGACACAATATCTTGATATATATATTTTCAAAATTATTAGTATTTCTCATATTATGAATGACAGCTTTCGTTTCTGTCGATTCTGAAGAAGTAGAATTCTCATTATGTCCACGAAATGCATTTTCTTGTTTTCCCAAATAACAAACAACATCAATTAATCTTTTCAGAATATTTCGATTTCTAGTTACTTTTTTGTTATGTTTCACAATATTTAAAGATTTTTGATGATGTAACATTAAGTCTATTCTCAGCGTGCCGAAGGTTTTTGAGGACACAACTGAAAATATATGAGATTGTGTTTTCTCATGTTTTTTTCCAGCTCCATGCAAATGATTTAAATCAAAATATCCTTGTACAGTCCATATATTTTTGTCTTTCCCAAACAGCAGACACGGCCAACAATATAATCTATTTTCTTCACAACAACCACATATCCACTTGAATTTTTCATAAATTGATTTCTGAAAATGTCGTTCACATTGTTTGTCTTTTATTTTTATAGCTTGCGTTATATTTAAATCTGGTGAAGGTCTTGATTGCATTATTTTCTTTTTAAATTAAATATCCCGGTTCGAAAAAGAATTTTTCAATAAATCTTGAATAATAGATTTTGCTTCCATTTCTTTTTTTTAATAAAATAAATAAAACAGTTTGTTAAATATGAAATGAAACTACTTATGTATGCAAATGCATGTAATCTTTGCTTTGCAGATATTATGTATCAACAAAATGTCAAAAGCCAGAATATAAAAAATAAACTTACCATAAACTCTTAATATTAATCAAAATGTCCAACTTGAAAACTAATAGGCACTTGTTTTTAAGCGAAAACAAATTAATGTATAACAAGAATTTTAGAATATTAATTTATTATTCTAACTTTATTTTCTCGTCTTACTTATTTATTCACTTGTCATTGTCACATTTATTTTTTGTTTTTGTTTTGTATATCATTAGCTAATTCTATTACACCACGTGCAATTTAAAGCCTGCACACCCGAGTAGTATAAATTTTTTAACTTAACCTGAAATTTAAGTATAAAATAATAGAGACAGATTGATATCTAAATATATAAATTAACGTGCACAAAATATACTGCACGTTGTCATATTAGAATTCACCTTTTCTTCCGCCTGAATATATGCACAAAAGTGGTTCTAAAACAAAATGAATAAACGTGCAAAAGGATATACTGTACGTAGTCATTAATTCTATCATATTTTTTAGTTTTAATTTTTTTTTTCACGTTTGCCTGAATATATGCAAAAAAAAGTGGTGTTGAAAAAATTTAAAATTTCAATCTAATAATTTTCAGTGAGGAAGATGATTTTAAGTTATGGTTTGATTTTTTTTTAATTATTATTAATAAAATATGATTATTTACAGTATGAATTGATTATTTATAGGGTGTGCAGTGCACACCTTGCACTCTATGACCGCACGCGACTGATGTATACATATATTACTTTTATGTTATGGCATGCATAAATGTGCATATTAGATTGAATAAAAACCAATATAGTAAAAAAAAAAAAAATAATAACAAAAACAAAAAACCTAAGCCACTTAAACCTGTTGAATATTTCAATTTTCCAATAAAAACCAAAAATATGGAAAATTCTCGGGGAAAATAAATGAAAAATTTTAAATGAAAAAACACAAAAATTTTGCAATAACCAATCGTCCATTTAGAGTCCTTTATAAAGATCTCTGATCCAATCTGATCCAAACCAATTTGAGCCGATAATTTTTTTTTGTTTTTATTTTTTTTTTTTCACTTTTTTGCTTTTGTTTTTATTTTTACTTTTATACATCTACACACAGTTCTATTTTTTTGTGATTCACATTTTAGAATTCTGAATTTAGTAGTGTACTTGAAAATGTTGTTGTTTTTATTATTGTAAATTTTATATTTTCATTTTCATTTGAATATTTTATAGGTATATATATATATATATATATATATATATATATATATTTGTGTGTGAATCAAAACTTAGGTACAACACAACTAAACAAAGAATAGAAGAATTTACCACTCAAATAATTGTTTTATCATCATCATTATTATCAATATCATCATCATCATCAACATCATCTGTATTAAAGAGAATTATAAAGGACAACGAGTACCATTATCATTCATAAATGTATGCAACAGTTTTTTTTTTTTGAAATAGAAAAAATAGAAAATAACAACAACAACATTTTTCTTAATTTTTCAATATTTGAGTACCTGAATTGTTGTATATTCCTTTAACAATTAAATATCTAGGTAAATAAATGTATTTTGATGATGTATAATTAAACTTGAGCATATAGTTTTAAAGAATATTGCAGGATTTAGGTATATGATTTATAAAGAAGAAGTGTATTCAAATTCGAATTTATATTTTATTGAATTCGAAAATTATTAAGTGAAGAGTGATTTTACTTTCAAAATATTTAAATTTGAATGATTTTTGCACGAAGGATATGTGTTATTATCTTTTAGGACAATTTTGAATAAATTTTAATTATTTTAGAAAACTAATGTCGTAGATGATATTGAGACACAACAAAACCAATGTCGATGGTGATGATAATGAATATCTTACAATATTTTTCAACATAAAAAGAGGCTTCAGGGACTACGTATTACCGGGGAAGGCACTTTGAAGGACTGTGGGACTTTAACCCACTAAAAACTCCTATCATTATTGCAACATTAAAACTAGTCTTATAGACTAACCATTAATTTACATTTAACTCAAAGAAACTAAGATACCTTTGATCTACCAAAATCCAATAAGGTTTTAATAGATAAAACGTTTTAACCTAACTCAAGTGGTTTTGTTCGTTTTAGTCGCTTAACAAAGTTTTGATTGTCAATTAAGCTAGAAGCTTCGGTATTGACATGTTGGATCAGACGAGTTTTATGCCGTGCAGCACATTTCATTATTTCGTCTTTTATAGATGAGATCTTTAGATCTCGATGAATATCGGCATTGCGAACATACCATGGAGCATTGACTATGTTGCACAGTACCTTATTTTGGAATGTTTGGATGGTTTGAATATGGATTTGTTTAGCACATCCCCATATTTCAATACCGTAAAACTTTGTTATAGGTCGAGACCGTAGAATTCCGCCCAATCAGCCAGTATATTTCTCTATATTTGAACTTGAGTTCTTGTTTTTTGATTTTCACATGCTCTTTCTATTTCACTTTTGCATCCAAGTTCATGACAAGATATTTAGCTTTATTCTAGTATGGAATCACGACATCATTAATTTTAACTGAGAGAGGAGTTACTATGTTTTTATAGGTGAAGTTTACATGACTAGATTTGGCTTCATTTAATTTAATTTTCGATTTTTTGCACCAGTTGGAAATTTCGTCATTAGCTTTTTGCAGTTTGTTTGAAGCTTCTTCTATAGTAGAACCAACTGCCATCAACGCTGTGTCATCTGCAAAGGTTGCTATTTTTATATTTTCAACTTCGGGTATATCGCAGGTGTATAACAAATATAAAATTGGACCCAGTATACTACCTTGCGGTACTCCAGCTTTTATATCTCTTAGAGAGGAGTATTCATTCTCATTTTTAACTCGAAAAACTCTATTTGAGAGATATGATGAAAATAATTCAACATAATTTTTAGGAAGCAAACAACTTAGCTTTTCGATGAGTCCTTCATGCCAAACTTTATCAAAAGCTTGGGCTACATCTAGAAATACTGAAGAACAAATTTGTTTATTTTCCAGTGGCCTTTCTATAATGTCTGTTATTCGATGTACTTGATCTATTATTTAGTGTTTTTGACTAAACCCAATTTGGTGATTAGGTATTATATTCCTGTTTTCTATAAGGGGTTGAATCCTCCTCAATAGTAATTATTCAAATAACTTCAATATTGAAGGGAGCAAAGATATCCGCCTGTAGGATTTGGTGTCGTTAGCAAGCTTTCCTGGTTTTTGGATCATTATTATCTCGGCAACTTTCCATATACTAGGTACGTGTTTAAGCTTAATACAGGCATTCATTATATATACCAAGAGTGTGAGAACTTTGTTGGGTATATTTTTTAGCACATTTGAAGTTATTAAATCAAAACCTGGGGCTTTATTTAATTTTAGGTTTTTTATTTCCTTAATTAGGAAGGGAATATTTATGTCTTCATGGTTATATATTTCATTTAGATCAATAACAGTGTTCATTTCATTGGGCTTAAAAATTTCAGCGAGATGATCTGCAAAAGTGTCAGCTTTTTCTTTATCGCTCCTTGCCCATGAGCCATCATTTTTCCTCAGTGGTGCAGAATGCACAATAGACTTCTTCATTTTACTCGCAGCTTTCCATAAAGAAAAATTGGTTTCTTTAGTAGCTGTTAAATATCCTACAATATGAAAATAGGAAAGAGAGAGTAGTAAAGAAAGATTGCAAACTACAATACAAATCAATAGAAATTGGCTTTACGTTAAATCTCCTAAATGTCAAATGTCCTAATGCCAAAATTCCTAAAAGTTGGTTTTTATGTTAGTAGTCAATGATATTGTCAATGATAAAAAACCAAATTTTTGGAAATGACAAAACTTGTGACAAAAATGACAAAACTCCTAATAGTTAAATAAAAAAAAAGGATATGCTCCAGCGCAAATTTTTGCTGTATTCTGCAATATTATGTTATAATTTTTATATAATTATATTCTGGTTTAATGATATGATAGTATCTTGTATATGATATGATAGTTGACTGATTTTGTATATATACAAATATATATACACTAGTTTTGTAACCCGCCATAAATGACGGAAGCAAAATAAATTCTAGCATTTCTTCCTTCATTAGAGTTTTCATTTCAAGTTTAAGAAAAATCTGTATTTGCTTACTAATTTATCAATATCATACCTTTAATAAAATTATTCGAATGCTTTTAATTACCATATAAACAGAATATTTGTAGTAAGGTGCAAAATTTTCAATTCCCTAAGGGTTATTTACTCGATCATTTTAACAACATCTTATTTGTCATCATTGGAAATTTAAACATATATTATTCTAAGACCTAAAAATTCTAAATAATCAATATTCATAGACATTCTATTGTATTCAATTAATTATAATATAAGTTAGTCAAAGAAATAATTTTATATTTTTACAATCATAGCAGGGTTCTACTGTAAAATTCAAATTGTAAAATGAAATTAATTAAGACATAATAAAAGTAAAAAGTTCTATGGCGCCATCTAAATTTAACACTTGAATGACATAACAATCATTATGAAATGATGGGCAAATGATACAGATAACAGATGAAAGATGACAAATAGCAGATGACAGATGACTAATGACAAATGACAGATGGCATATATAAGCAATCAAAAAAGATACTATGTTTATGACAATTACATGATGTTACAATTTGTATATGTGCTTGAGTATTCCGTCGAAATTACAAACATCCAGATAAATGCAGCAAATTATATATATAAAATATAGTATATACATATATTAAAAAATTATTTTCAATTTTTTATCACGCACCCACTTGCATTGTTGCATTTTGTACTTAATTTATCAGAAATGATAAAACTACTAACAATTGTGACATATCACATAACATTTAGAAAATACGTTACAATTTTATAGTTCCTGAATTTGTTTTTTTAGAAGTATTCCAATTTAGGAGATATGATGTAGAGCCCTAGAAATCAGATATGCTCTATCACAGATGCAATTCAAGCAATTGAAATATAAGTAGAATAATTCAAAGCCGAAATAAGTTGTCAATCAACGGTCTATAATGTACATTGACCGACAAATTGGTAACCGTAATATAATGTACATTGACCGACCAAAATTACTTGGCAAAAACATATAGAAGCAAAATAAAAGTGAGCTTACCATGAAATGGTGGGTTATGGGACCTAAATAACAACTTACAGTATTCAAAATGAGCTTGATTCTATACAAAGCCATCGTCAAGCTCATGAACGTATCGGATACAATTATAGAGCTCAGTTTCATTATCTAACATCAATCAAAACCAGCGTTTCCAGACAAAAGGTTTATTTACGAAAGACAGTGTATGCCCCTTGCTATTATATTACCAAAAAGATTACACATATCAGATAATATTAAACAGCAGAATGTTCGGGTGCTTACTTTAAAAATAAAATTAAAGTTTTTTTTAATATAAAATACAAACAGAGGATGCAAAAGTATTCAAACATTCTTGACAAAAAATTGTTTGATACAGTTCAAGCTCAGTGAAGATTCAAGAATGCTTTTGAATAAAATATTTAGAATTAAGATTTGCTTAATCTATGTAATAAATGGTAGTTATATAAAAATTTTATGGGATTGTATAATAAAAGCCTATTTTATTTAATTCGGATCATCAGTGGTAATTTCCACTGTGTAAAAATAGATATCTATAGAGTTGCTATCCATACCTATTGGAAAGAAGTACAAATCTACTGAGTATAAATTAGGACTCTACTGAGTAGAAATACAAATCTACTGAGTTTGAGCTAAAAATCTACTGAGTATGAAGTGCAAATATTCTTAGTAGCAGAAATTTTCTAAAAAAAGTAATAGAAATCTACTGAGTAGCAATATAGCAATCTACTTGGTATGAAGTAGTTATTTACTGAGTAGGAATATTTTCTAATCTATGATCAAATCTATTTTGTTTATTATACAAATTAGAATAAATCTAATATTCTGACATTTGTTTTATGTTGAAGATGAAATTAGGCCGTATTCAATGGTAATAGTCAGCCTACTAGAATCGTTCACCTCAATCGCACATTATTTAATCTGCCATGTCTATGATCAAACACACTGGATAAGTTTAAATTCTGATTATAGAACTTCACTAATATACAGAATACATGGTCTTAACATTCTCAAATAAATAATTGATAGGTTCAATAAACATGATAAAATAGAAATTTATAGTCGGTCCCATCACAACACTTCTTTAACGATTTTGGTTGAAAAAAAAAAACATCATATATTAAAATTGACTAGAGGGTAAAAATATTCTGTAAATTGCGCCTGTTCAAGGTGCAAGAGTGTAGTGAAAACTGTTTTATTTGACATGAATTTTTCAGTAAAATTTGGATGAAAAATATACAAAACAAAGCCTAATGATTGTGTTACCATACCATATTGAACAAAAATAAACCAAGCTTTTAATAATAAAAGAAAAAAAAAACATAACAAAACAAAAATGGCCTAACTACGACTACTAAAAGTTGTAAAATCTTAGGTGCTAAAAGTCGAAAATCCTAATAGTCAATCAAACTAAAATTCGGCAAAGTCCAATCTGTAGTGCAACAATCTGTACTGCAATCATACATACCTGTTGTTTGAAAGAAAAATTGTATCGTGCATAGCGTATCGTGCTCGTATCGTGCTCGAATGGATTTGATCAAATTATTTTATACTGAATTCATTGGTGCATATTGACGAAATCATTGTTAATGGTAGGTAAAATCATTTATTTGATTCATAAAAAATATATATATATATATATTTTGACAGCTTGCCTATTAATTTTTTTTTAACTGAACCTCTATGTAGTACCACAAATTGTCCTTATGTATGGGCAAACTTGGATACGATCTATCTGTTAAATTTTTTATACACTCTGTTGTATAATTTCATCATTATTGTCCTGTAATCCCATCTATGACCTGTAACCCCATCTATGTCCTATAATATACAATACCTGTAATATCCCATCTATGTCCCATATACAACTGACTGTATGACAAATTGTTTTGTGCATGGGGTGCTTAAGAAAGACTTGTTTGATAAAAATTTTATAAGTACAGAACTTTTTGCTAGTTAAAGACTCATTATTCGAGCAAATATAGCCTAGCTACTTTAACAATACTTGAATACAACAATACAAGCTGTGACCAAATTAAAAGCGATTTTTCAATTCTACTAAACAATTCAAAACACGACTAGTACTTAAAGACCCATTATATAATAATATTTTCAATATTTGAATAAAAAAAATATTTCTTGCATAACACAGAGCTGAGTATGATTGACCTTCGCAATGACATCAAATCTAAAATTAAAATATTAATTTTAAATCAAAAAATATATTTTTTTGGAAAATGAACCGAAAAATGAACTCTTTAATAAAATAAAAGCTTAACTGACAATATCATATAAATCTCGAAAAAATAATAATATTATTTAAAATGAAAATTTTAAAATTAATAAAATGCTGCTGCAAATTAATCAGTTTCCAAAATAATAGGATTCTCGCATTATATACATCTTCCATATATACAATCGTTAAAAAATTCCAAATTTGATTTAATCAGAACTGTTGTAACACCATTATGTGCAATATAAAAAAAAAAAAAATGTCTTTGTAATTTTAAATCCGATTCTGGTAATTTGAATATAAAAAAAAAAAAAAACAAATTGTTCACTTCAAAAAGGACATTTTAAAATCAATCAATACTACCCTCATAATAACGAATCAACAGTGAGTGTCAATAACATAAAATCAGCAACAGCATCATCATCATCATCATCATTATTATCCAGCTAAAGGAATTGAAATAATTTGAATGAATTTCAAAAAGGCATATGTTATGTATATATATATATATATATATATATATATATACATTTTCAATGAAAATTTTCATTAAATGGAAAATCGAAAATTTTCCAAAATACCATTATAGAATGTGATCAAAAAAGATGATATGTTCAATATTATGTGTATAGTATAAATATGAGGAATGATTTACTCTGATAATCGGATTTTGTTTTACAATGGTAACAATTTTTGTTGTTGTTGTTTTATTTTTTTGTCTTTTCAACGGACATATTGGGTGCAAAATTTTTTGAAACATTTTTAAAGTTTTTTTCTTTTATATTGTGTGTGTGTGTGTGTGTGAATAATGCCAGAGATGAAAATTTTCACTTTAAATAATTATTTATCTGTTTTAATCAATTTTGAATATTAATTTTATGTTTTTCTTAAGTATGTGTGAGGTATTAATTAAAGAGGTGTAAAATGAAATAAATGTCATACAAAAAAAAGGAAAATTAAATTTTTAATAAATGAAAATAGATTAGAAATATTAATAAAAAATAAATAATAGGTGTGTTAATGGTAATATTTCATATTTATTATTTTTTAAGTGTTAGTACACATATTATTATTATTCATTATCAAAGTGACAATTCTTATTAATATACTTATTAATAAAATTACATACTTAACTTAAAACTAATCCATCAGTCAAAATTGGTTTGGAAATGAACTAAATTGATCAACTTTAAAAATAGAGAAATAATAAAATCAAAAATTTGATTCAATCAGGCTAAATTAATTAGCTAAAGGTAAGCCAAAAACAATTGATATTTAAATGTAAGTAAAAATAAAATACAAATGGGGTTGCAAATAAACTGAATTAACTAAACTTAAAAATAAAAACTTAAAAATAGAAAAAAGAGAAATAATAAAATAAAAAAGTTAAATAAATCAAGCCAAATAAATTTGTTACAAGTAAAAATAAGACAAAAACAATTGATGTAAATGTAAAAAAATTTAACTAATTGATCTTAACCTGATATTCTTTAATTATATATGAATTATAATTGTGTTAAAATAATAATGAAAAATTAACTTGTATTTAGTGTTCACTTTTATATATTTATGTTTATGCATCTATGTATTAACAAGTAGGTACACATCAAAACATTAGATCTTAAGCCTAAAAAAAATTAAAGTCTATAATTTGATAATTAATTTGTAAGATTGGAATCTATTATTTGTATATACTATAATTTGTATATTGGAATTTATTAGCGAATTATTGCACTTTGTAGAAAAAATTTTGAACGATATATTATAATAATTTTTAAATAAAAATAGTTTGAATAACCAATTGAAAATAAATAAATTTTTGGAGCGCAAAATTAATCAACCGTACCATACAAATTATAACTACACGATATAATCGAATCAATATATCGCAAGATAGCTCTGAAAACCTGTTAAGAGGTAATTCACTATACTAATAGTATTGAGCAATGAATTCCATAATAATGTAACACTGGTAAAACAAAAAGATAAGTGGTAAGCCTAAGTCTACCATTGTGATAAGAAATAATCAAATTTATACCCCAAGGTGATCTATAGGCGATCTATTAAAAATAAACTTATTGAATAAGTGGGTGCAGTTTTTGAAATTATTTTCGTCATTTACAGGATATATCCGAAATTTAAAACATTTTTAAATAATCAGTCTAGTATCTTTTTTTTTTTTTTTTTTTATGCATAGCCAAAACACTAGGTGGGAAACTTTTATATCGATTGGTACCTTTTATACGTTTGTCTAGGGTGGGATAGGAAAATTTGAAAAGCAGGATGGTAAAAGGGAAGGAGGACAATTACGAACGAAGGTGTTAATGTTCGTCTTGAATTTGTTTAGGTCATAGATATAAAATTTGTCATGTTTTGGGAACACATAAGATGGAATTTGGTTCCACATTCGGGATGTTGAAGTTATAAACGAATTTCCATAACTTGTCTTTTGCCATCTAGGGATTTCAATGGTGTAGGGATGAGCACATGCTGCCCTTCGTGTTTTATTCATTCCAGTAAGTGGAGGTAATATAAATTTAATTTCCACTGAGCATGTGCCGATGCCTACGAGATATCTATAAAAAAGTGAAAGAGCCCATTTTTGGACTTTATCCAAATGTTTTAACGCAATACTAGAGGCACCAGCCCATATGTGAGAATTGTACTCCATTTTGGGTCGTATGAAAGCTCTATAGATTTTCAAGAGGTCACAGGGGGAGAAGTAAGCCTTGCAGCGGCTAAGAAAACCTAAACATTTGGCTGCGTTTTTTGCAACATCAAATATATGATCATTCCAGATCATTTTTCGATTAAGGTGCATACCTAATATGCTTAAGCTTTCAAACCGCTGAAGTTTATCTTCTTGAAACAAAAGAGTAGGATCAAAAATGGAAAATTTTCGGGAGATTGTACAGCTTTGAGTTTTAGAAGAGTTAAACTCGACTCTGTTTTTTATGCCCCAATTAGCTATTGCGACCAAATCGTGGCTGAGGGAACTAGCCATCATATCTCTTTTGGTTGACACAGCGGTGGATGTAGCTTCAGATTTTTTATGAAAATCGTAGGAGGCTACTGGGGTGCTGTCGTCTGCAAAGCTGTGGATTGGATTGAAAGTGGTTTGGAGCAAATCATTTATAAATATAAGGAATAGGGTAGGTGAGAGAACTGATCCTTGGAGAGCACCAGCGTTTATTTGGAATTGATCGGATTTAAATCCGTCAACTAAGACTTGAATCGTACGATTCGAGAGGAAACTTTCAATCCATTTGAGAGAAGAGAGATCCAGGCCTACTGCTTGACATTTTGCTAATAATGCGCTATGCCATACTCTATCGAAAGCTTTAGAAATATCTAGAGCCACAATATTTGCTTCATCCGAATTGTGCAAGCAAATATTTAGCTTCTCGTTAAGGTATGTCATTAAATCACCGGTGGACCGGTGGGATCTAAATCCATATTGCCTATCGTGGACAATACCTTGGCTGTCAAGATATTTGGTCAGCTTTTTGTTTATTAAGATCTCCATCACTTTGGAGAGGATCGATATTATAGCTATAGGCCTGTAGTTGGAGGGATCGCTTTCGTCGCCTTTTTTGGTAATTGGGTTAACATGCGCAATCTTCCATTGAGTTTGGTATACTCCTGTAGAGTAGGAGAAATGGAATAAGTTGCGCAATGGTTTGCAAATAGCGAAGGCTATATGTCTTAGAACCATAGCAGGGATGCCATCGGGACCGGTAGGCTTTCTGATATTCAGATTCTTAAGTACCTTAACAACGGCACGAGTTCTGAAGTAGACTCTTCCGAAGGATGAGTTACTTATAGGAACTGAAGGTGGATTTTGAGTCGTTGGGGGAAGAGTGGAATTAGCAGAAAACAATTTGGCAAATAAATTTGCTTTTCCAACCGAATCTGATATTATTTTGTCATGGTCTATTAGTGGCGGAAATGAAGATTTGCAAAAGTATCTAGCATTTGCTGATACATCACTAGTTCTATTAAATTTACGACGATTGACAATACACTACTACTACTGCAAAAAAGTTGACTCATATCTGATTTTTCTAATTTTTCATATAAAATCTCAGTAGTAGCGATATAAAATCAAATTTTTTATATACAGTAATTACATATACACAACATTTTTTATTGTGATGATAATATATCTTAGTATTAGTTAGGTTAGTTTTTTAGTTTTAAGTTTAATTAAACGTAAGTTTTATCTAAAAAAAAAAAAAAAAAAAAAAAAAAATTGGATATGGTTTTTACTATCCTGTTTTCCCTTCAAAATTTAATATTAATATGAGAATGTACCATTTCTTTAAAATTTAAAATGTTTCATCTGTAAAGAGAATATCTCTTAACTCTGTAAAAAAATCTGTACTAAAAAAAAAAAGTTTATTTAAGGTAATAAATGAATTGAATTGAATTTTTTTTTTTTTTTTTTTTTATTTCAATCATACTAATTTAATATAAAATTTCATTAACTTAAAACTAAATTGTAAGTTGTAGATCTTAGCCTAGGCTGTCTGATCTTAAAATTTAAAAAAAATTAAAGTGCAAATAAAAGTTAATATACAAAGAAAAGCTATGGAACTGTCAATAATATGAAATAAAATAAATTACATTATAGGAAAACTTAAAAAATAAGATAAACTTCAATGCTCAAATTTATAAAACGAAAAAAAAAGAAAAAAAAGAAAACAAAAAAGTACTAATTCTATTATAAAAATTATATATAAAGACTATTTAAAACTACTTATGAAATTAACTTTAACATTTTTACTGCAATTACTACTATCAAACATTTTTAATTTTTTATTATTGTTGTTGTAATAATACAAAATATTCTTATATTCAATTATTTTTGTTTATTTATAATTTATTTTTACTTTTTTCCATTTATTTATTTTTGTTTTTTTTTATTTTTATTGTCAACTAATATTTAATATAAATTTTTGTATTCCGGTTTTAAAAACTCTAAAAGAATCGATTTCTTTAAGTTGTACCGGCAGGTCATTAAACAATTTCAAACAATTATACAGACAGTTGTTTTTCTGTTGATTTGTTTTAAACAAGGACAGGTAGAAATTGGATTTGTTTCGTGTGTTGTGTGTATGGATGTCTATCATTCTACTCAAAATGAAATTATGTTTGATTTTATTATTAATTATTTTAAACGCTACTAGATATAGTTCTCGTTTACAAATATTAGTGAAACTTAAATATTTATCAGAATATAATAAATTTGTTGGATGCATACGTGGGTAGAAGTGAATAATTTTTATTGATTTCTTATGAATGACATCCAGCTGACTTAAGGTTTGCTGGCTCACACCGTTCCATACGGGATTGAGATATACAATGTGTGACACTATAAAAGACGAATATATTGCGTATAATGCTTTGGTTGAGATAAAGTTCCGTAATCTACGCAATATGAAAAGATAGGGTGATATTTTGCTAATAATATGGTGCACGTGGTCAGTCCATTTCAACTTTTTATCGATAATTAACCCTAGATAATTAAAGCTATCTACAGTTTCTATTAATTTAGATTTATAAAAGATAAATTTTCTGAGTTATATAATTTATTTCCAAACAAAATAATTTTGGTTTTTTTTACATTTAGGCTTAATTTGTGTTTAGTAATCCATATTTCAATATTATTTAGATCGTTTTCAATATCCCTCCTCAATTCGATTTCGCTTGTTGCTGAATATCGTATTACTGCATCATCAGCATACAGTTGAATTGAGCCTTTCAGCTTTAGTCGGGATATATCATCAATGTAAAGCTTAAAAAGGTCTGGTCCTAGGATGGATCCCTGTGGTACCCCTTTTTTAATAGTAAGGTAACTACTAAGAGAATTTCCTATTTTGACTCTTTGTAGCCTATCATTGAAATATGATTTAAAAAAGCTTATATTAGATGGACTAAAACCAAGATTAATTAATTTTAATAACAGTATCTCATGGTCAACGCAGTCAAATGCTTTTTGTAGATCCAAAAATATACATGTAACAAATTTCCCATTGTCGATGTTATTGGATATAATATTTGTTAAACTGAGACATGCTGATGTAGTGTTAGAATTATTTTCAAAACCATATTGTTCTTCATGTAAAATGCTGTTATTTGTAAAAAATAAATTAAGGCGGCGTTTGATGATTATTTCAAAAATTTTTGACAAAGCGTTTAGTACACAAATCGGTCGGTAGTTTGTTGGATTTGTAGTTGAACCTGATTTGTATATATATAGGGGTTACTATTGCTATTTTGAGACTTTTAGGAAAAACAGAATTTTGAATTGCATTATTTACTAATTTTACTAATAATGGTGATAATTGAGATGAGAATTTTTTAATGAATTTAGAGGAGATATTGTCATGGCCCGTTGCAGCTGACGACTTTAGTTCATCAATTATTTGTTTGATTTCTTCTTCATTTGTTAAATCTAGACAGAAATTGTTGAAGATAGTTCTTCTTGTACTATTTATATATGTAAAATCTATTTGGAAAGGAGAGATATTTATTTCGTCAGTTACATTCACAAAGAAGGAGTTCATTTTGTTAGCTATGTTGCTTTCATCACTGATAGTTTCATTATTAAAGTCTAAGGACTTAATAATTGTGTTAGAAGTACACGAATCAGTGTTATGAATTATTCTTTTATAAAATTTCCACAAGTTTTTAGAATTTGAAATTTCGGAGTGGATGTCATTTGAAAAATAGGTTTTTTTAGCTTCAAGAATCATTTGGCTAACTTCAAGTCTCATTTTTTTTATATAAGTCAAGAATCCGTATATTATTTTTGTATTTACAAGAATACTTGTAATAAGAGTCTCTAATCTTTATTTTATTCAAAATTTCTTTCGTCATCCATTTCTTTTTTAATTTCCCCATTCTTACCTCGATCGTTTTAGTATACTTTATGATAATCTGCTGTAAATCGGCAACAAAAGGATCAAACTCGTCATAAGAATCAAGATTAGACCAAAAGCTATCTAATTTTATTTGGTCGTAATCCAAAACTGTTTTCTTTTCGGTTTTTTCTATGGTTAACGTTTTGAGATTCATATTAATGAGAAACATTTCATGATCTGAGAGAGGGGCACCCATCATTATCATAAAATTATATTTGAATTTAACCAAGTTGGTAACAAGGTGATCAATAACAGTTCTAGTTGAGTTGCTAATTCTAGTAGCATATTCAGGAGTTATTTTATTGTATATTAAGAACCCATTACCAAGCAAAGTGTTTGTATATGTTAAGACTTGCTCCTTTTTGGTGTCAAGTAAGTTTAGATTCATATCACCTAAAATAACAGAATTTTTATAAGTTGTAGTAATTTCATCCAGCTTATCAATAAAATCTGGTACACGCGTTTCGTGTGATCTATATATCCCAATAATGTTATTATCCAATAAAGATGCAAGCTGTTCAACCACAATTATTTTTAATTATAAAATATTTTAGTGTCCCCCGAATTAAATCAGCGATTTCTACTAATAATATTAATCAAGTAGTAGTTAATTAATTCTTTGTTTACTTTGTATTATTATTTAAATTATTTAACATTTAACAGTTTGAAATTTACTTTCATTATAACACTTTTTATATTCAATTATGCAATATACTTCCTTCGGCAGTGCTCTTGACTGATTCAATTTTGCTTTATTCTTCTAATTTATTTATTTAAGAATTCTCAAATGAGCCAAATTGTTCGTACAGAGTGTATAATATAATCTAATAAAATAGACCAGTATGTAAACTAAATTTCAAAATATATACAAAATACTAATACAATTTAAGGTAAATATTGTAGGTTAATAAAAAAACAAAAAAATAACAGTACCAGCAAGATTGAGTTATATATGTATTATACAGTTATATGTTTTACTAATTGTGCTATTGTAAATTATGTTTATATATTAATTTAAATGGTGGTGAGTATCCATTTTTTAAATTATTATTCAATCTATTATCAATCTATTTGGACCTGTTCAAATCAACCTTGGAAATTGTTAAATTTTCGTATACATTTATATTCAGTTGATATTTTGTACCGAATCCTGAAAAGATTATAAATTGTTTTAAGATATTCTTCAATTAAATATGCTTACTAATTGCCGACTTATAATCAAATAGTACATCTTTTTCTTGCTAATTCACCTTTTCGTAAATATTCTTGAAATCTTATAGCAATTTTAGTCTATTTGATTGTCCTATATGTAATATCCAACAATCATGATAAGGTATTCTTTGTATATGTAATTCACTTCTTCAATGTTATTTTTATATTTAGCTAATCCCAGATTATATTTTAGATTCACTAGTTACCTACTAGTAATTCCGAATATTATTTTTAAAAAAAAGTATTGTATCATTGGTGACTTATCAGGCCCTGGGGGTGGGAAAATAAAATGTTCACTGATGCCACTGGTATGAGGAAACACAGGCTGTGAGGAAATTTTTTTACATGCAACACCGGTGACTCATTGGTAGTTAACGTGTTAAATGGCTTATTTGACTTAAGCAGTCATTTGATTAACTAATATTAATTAGTCTTACAACAAGTTTGACGAAAAACTGTCTTTCAATGAGCACATCAACGCAATTATTAATAAAGCTAATTCTATGTTGGGTTTCATTAAGAGATGGGCTAGGGAATTCGGCGATCCATATGTTACCAGATCATTGTATATGTCACTAGTTCGTCCCAATTTTGAGTATGCTAGTCAAGTATGGTCACCACACTATAATATTCATATTGATAGAATTGAGGCAATTCAGAAAATTTTTTTTGAGGTATGCGTTACGTAGACTGCCATGGGCTGCCTCTAATTCAACCCCCTTATAAAAATCGCCTAAAAGTTACTTAACTTAATTTCTTTGGAATCTAGAAGAGAAATTTCAGATATTTTCTTCATACTACAAGGTATGAAAGACGAAATCTATTCACAGTACATTAAAAGTATGGTGAATGTCAAAGTCAGTACTAGTACACGGTTTAGCTCAGAGAACATTTTTAATGCCCTTTATCATCGCACAAATTACGGGAAATTTGAACCCATTAATAGGATGTTTATGTTATGCAATAAATATAAAAGCTACATTGATCTTTCATTAAGTGGAAGTCAAATTAAAAAGGATTTATTGATACAATTCTCTTGGAATTGAATATTTGAGTTCAAGGTTTAATAGAACAAATATATGGTTACAAAAAAAAACACATTTTCTTATCATCACACTTAATAACCATTTATTAATACGTAGTTCTAGTTTTCCCATTTCCTTCTATTTTTCTTTTAAATTGTAGAGTACTTTAGTTTAGAATAATTTTGTTAAATATTAATTACTTTTCTTTTATTTTTTTCTTATTTTTTATTTTTTTTAGTTTAAGACCGAATTGTAATCTGTTTGATCTAAACAAGAAATAAATAAACAATGAAGGCTTTTTTTTTACAAAATAGTAATTAAAAGTTTTTGAATTTCAAAAGTTTACATAATTTAAATGCTTACCAAAAACTGGTACAGTATCGTTACTATATTTTTCAACTCTTATATAAACTTTAAAACTGATTTTATTCAAAATATTAATTTCAGACATAAGCGGTTTATTACTTGTTGCCATAGAGGTAATGCTTTAAAATCGAACGAAACCAGGACGTAATTGTCTTCAATTCGTACTTTGTTTGTTTTTTATTATTCATCATACCAGTAAAGCTATTCATTTACGACTTCAATAGGGCTAAAGTAGTTGTAATAAATTAGTACACTGTGGTCAAATTAATTTAATAACAAAATAATTGAAAATGAATGTGAGTACCGTAAAGTTCTGAATATAATACCCCTTGCAATAAAGTACCACGGATAAACTAATCGAAACATTTTTCCATTTACAAAACCCCGGGTACAGCAATTATATTTTATATTTTTCGAAAATTATTTTCGAACTATTTCGATATTGGATGCTATCTATTACTAAAGCAATTATGTTAATTGGTTTTATTTTAATATTACTACCTGTGCAGATTCTATCATATGTATGTATTGGTAACGATCAAATCTATAAATATGCTTTCCGAATACTGTACCCGGGTGTAAAAATCCAATTAGAGTACCTGGGTATACCAATTGGATTAATTATTTTTTCAGAACATTGGTATTTTCTAATTAGAGTACCTGTGTGTTATATTCAGAGCTTTACGGTAAATGCAACAGTTTTATATCCCAAATTCTACTCAATAAATGGATTATTTTTTTAAGATTATTTTTAAGTATTGAAAATTTATTTGAACACACACACCTTTTAATTACAAATTTATATGAAATCGCAATGTTAATCTTATTCATTAATTTTCAAGATTTACAAAATCTCTTCATTCCAAAATCTAAAATTGAATTATCATTTACTCTTCCAGTTTTTAACATCTCTAAAATTCATTGGTTTATAAAATTTCAAATTTTCCACTGCTTGTATAAATTAAATTTTTTTAATATTCCAAAAAAAAGGAATATATAATAATTAAATTGAAAAATGGATTCAAAATAATAAAATATTTTATTATATATAAAAAAAAAAATCTACGTTGAAATAAAAATAATCAAATTTAATTTCAAATTTGACATTTTTTGCCCTATGAAAAAAACTTTTTTTTTTATTTTTTTTTCTTTTCTTGCATTCTGCTAACAATTCACAAATAATAAACTGAAAAACATTTTAATGTAATTGGAATAAAATAAAATGAAATATATGAAACTTTTTTGAATTAAAATTAAAATTTCACAAACCATAATGCATTTCAAAATGAAAAATAAAAAAAAATTAAAAAAAAAAAAAAATTGCAAAAATTCAAAATTTCTCCCCTTTAACTCTATCTCTTTCTAATATTTTTCTATTCAATTCAATTCAATCGATCTCTATCGATTCAATCTAGGTAGAGGTACTCTATATAAAAATGCAATTTAAAATTTTTTTATTTTTTTTTTTTTAAATCATAATAATAAAGTCATCTTGAAATGGAACCAATCCATTTAAATGTTAAAAGTTTTATCAGATGCCAATTTTAAAGGAGGGCATTTACTACACTATACACTCATCTCATCTATAACTAATATCGCCATTTTTTTTCTTTTCCTTTGCATTCTTTCTTAAGTTTTCTTATTTCATTACTCTAACTTTTACTACAGAGAGAAAGAGAGAGAGAGATAGAGAAGAGAAAAAAATAAAATTAGTCTTAAGAAGTCAAAAATAAAATCAAAGTTTAGACTTCAAAACTTCTAACAAAAAAAAAAAAAAAAAAAAAAAAATTGTCAGGTCGGGACAGGCAAACAAAAATAAAAACAAAATATAATACAGAAAAAAAAGAAAGAAATTACTCTACAAAAATTGATGAATATAACAATAACAAAAATAATAACAGTATTTCGTAGAACTTTTCTTATAATATGTAATGTCCACCTTGATAAAGTTCTAAAAGTTAAACGATAAGAATAAAAAAATAAAAAAAATAAAAATACAAAAATTCACTAGAAAAAAGAAATCCAATTGCATCTTTAAAAAAAAATTTATACTTGATTTTTTAACTTTTTCAAGGAGTTGCACAACTTGCTCTGTCATATCTACTATGATGGTAATTGCCATTTACAATATAAAAGTCACCAGTATAAATTCAATTCTATTTGAATCAGTTCAACCAATTTATAACCAGCCATATTATTACCTACCAATTATGACATACGGCTATCTATATGTACCAATAATATTTTCAAAAAATGTAATGGCAGAGGTAAACTGCCATTTAATATAAATTCGTTCTTTCAAGTTGATTTTAATGTTCTTTTATTACTTAATATTATTTCACCATACCTTCTATTTATGTTCCATCATTTGACAAATACTTTATTATAATTTTTTTATTCATTCAACATTTATTAGTAGTATCTATTTTATCAGTTTTTTTAATTCACCATTTCTTCACCACTTTTACCATTTTTCTTAAATTCACCATATTAAAACTACTTCCCAATACTATCTTGATTGAGATAGTAGTTTTAATATGGTGAATTAGGGATAGTAGTTTTAATATTGTGATACCATATAAAAAATATTTCACCATATCTGCGTATTTTTAATAAATATATAGTATTGCAATAACTTTACCATACAAATATTACTGTACCTACCATTTCACATTACGATTTTCTCTAACTCACCATGTATAAATTCACCATATTAAAACTACTTCATACAACAGACATTGTAAAGTAAAAATTACTTCATCATTTATTATTATTCAAAAAACAATGTTTTTACTTCATCACATCATATGAACTTGACCATACCAAAATAATTATTTTAATATTCTATTTAAATATTAAAAGGACTGCATTATACCTTTTTTTACCTAACCATATTAAAATTATTTTTTACTATATTATCTTAAAATAGCTTTTGAATGCTATATGTTTTACCTCATCACATTAAATTTACTTCTCAATGCCACTCTCTTTACTACACCATATGAAAATGACTTCACTAATACTTTTTTTCTATTTCACCATTTCAGAATAATTTTATTATACAAAAATGCTTGTATCATTTAATTTTTTTAACCTAACCATATTAAAATTACTTCACCATGCAATATTTTTTACTTTATCATATTAAAATTGCTGTGTTATACCTTTGTCTAACACACCATTTGAACATTGTTGGATCATTGATCAATTTTTTCTACCCCATATCCAAATTATTTCCCCATGACAAAACTTGATATATGATACAAAAATTACTTCACACTTCCACTTTTTCAATCTCACCGCATTCAAATTTTATTTCACTACGCAATATTTTTTAATTCATAAATAATTTTAAATTGTTATATTATATCTTTTACAAACTCACCATATTAAAGTTACTTACTTTTCATATTATCTCTTTTTACACCATATAAAAATTATTTCACCACACCTATATTTTTTTACTTCACCAAATCAGAATATATTTTTAACCATATCAAAATTAGTACGTCATATATTTTTTTGTATTTCTTCACCACACATACCATCAGAAATAATGTAAAAATGGCAAATTGTATATAAATCAAAAATAAGTATTGTAATTTTTTTTTTTTTTTTACTTTTCTACCCAACATTGTTTAGTGTCTTAAATTTGTTGTTTCTGTAAATCGGATAAAGTTATGTGTGTTGTATTTCCGAGCCATTGAATTCCCATTTTTGGCGCATTTATATTTTATTTATTTCATTTTCTACTTACATTTATTCTTTAATTTTTTTATTTTTTTCTTTCGTTTCGATTTGTTGTTGTTTCTGCAATGAGACAGGATAAAATTTAGAGGAAGATGTAATGTAGGTTGTCCAAAACCAATTCTTTTTTTTTTTTTTGGTTTAATTTTCAACTTTTGTTATTTGATTTTATGAGGCATATTGAATTCTTTCTATATAATATTCCTATATACATTGATTGTTGTATATATACGAAGTGAAATTTGGTTCAAAAATTAAAATCGAATTCAATATGGTTGGTTGTAAAATGCTGTGTTGTAATGTTGTAATGAAATTAAGATTCACTATCGTTTCTATTGTTGCTTATAATGATGTAAATTCTGTTTTCGCAGAAGTTTGAATCGATTTCAAATATAAATCGGACATGTATTGTAATTTGTAATAGAAAATTTTGAATTAAATTAACCCATTTATGGGTTAGTGGTGTGAAAATGAGTCAATTATGTATGTTTGTCGAAATTGACGAAAATGACATCAAATTTAATCATTTAGCTTTAGATATACTCTAAACGGCGAACATTTGAATAAGGCTAGTTCAAGTAAGGGCCTAAGTGTTTATTTTGATGATAAATTGTCATTCAAGCTGCATTACGAAAACATAGTTAATAAAGCTAGTTCAATTTTAGGCTTTATAAGACTTTGATCAAAAAAGCTTAACGATCTTTACATTTTTAAATAATTATCTATTCTCCATTTTTTAATTCACATTTACAAAGAATAGAAGCTGTTCAAAAACAAATTTTCAGGTTTACACTACATCATAGTCTGCCTTGGGATGATTATACAAGACTGCCTCCGTATGCATCGGCTAAATTTTCTCCAAAATTTTTTCCAAGCTGTTCAAGAACAAATTTTAAGGTTTACACTACATCATAGTCTGCCTTGGGATGATTATACAAGACTGTCTCCGTATGCATCGGCTAAATTTTCTCCAAAATTTTCTCCAAGCTGTTCAAAAACAAAATTTAAGGTTTGCACTACATCATAGTCTGCCTTGGGATGATTATACAAGACTGCCTCCGTATGCATCGGCTAAATTTTCTCCAAAATTTTTTCCAAGCTGTTCAAGAACAAATTTTAAGGTTTACACTACATCATAGTCTGCCTTGGGATGATTATACAAGACTGCCTCCGTATGCATCGGCTAAATTTTCTCCAAAATTTTCTCCAAGCTGTTCAAAAACAAAATTTAAGGTTTGCACCACATAGTTTGCCTTGAGATGATTATACAAGACTGCCTCCGTACTAATCCTTCTTCATTTTAAATCTCTGCGGAAAAGACGGGAATGCCTGATGTTTTATTTATTTTCTAAATCATTAAAGGCGGTAGTACTTTCCCTTCAAGTTTAAATAAAATTGTCATTAACGCAAAATATTTGAATAACTTCGAATTTTTGGATCGAATCGACCCAATTACAATATACTACAATCTATTACACTGTTATTATACTACACTATACTACACTTACAATCTATTATTATACTACAATCTATTATTAGATTTTCTTTTAAGAAAACTTTTTGACAAAAATATGATAAAGATCGACCACTAAGGTATAGATTGGTAATGTACACAAACTATTAAAATATATTTGAAATATTATGAATATTAAGTTTATACTAGCTAGTATTCGTTCACTTCTCAGAATTCGAGGAAGGTTAATAAAAAATTGTACTCAATATTTCGTTATGAATTGTTTTCGATCATTTTAATTTATCGTGGACACAATATTTTTTATTGATTTTATCATAAACAACAACCTCCATACATAATTATATTTAATTAAAAAAATAAAAATTAAATTTAAATCAGGAGTGTTGTTGCGGTAATTTGATAAATTAAAATTTTTGTATTTTAAAATGTATATTGTGTATACTTATATACATGTGGTGAAATAGAGGAAGAGTCTATTGAACATCTGCAAAGGGCTCAACCGTAGCAGACTTCGCCAGAATACAATCCAGCATACCATTGAAGAATATCCTGAGTGTATAATCACAAAATCAGGTATCCTTAAGAACTCAGAGACTTAATAACAAAACCAGGTTATCACAATAAACCCATTTGCGGCTACGGTGATATAGAGACTAAAATACCTCCCCAAATTAAAAATCTAATCTAAAATACATGTGGTAAAATGTTAAATAGAAATTTCTAATTGAAAATCAAAAAAAAATTTCATACAAATATTTATATTCGCCACGTCTCCTTTTAATAATATCGATAATTTAAAAGAATAGTAATGAAAATCGGCTTTGAAATCGTTCAGATATTTTGTATCGTACTCATATGATGAATCATCAATCAAATACAAATAAAGTTATTTTCAATCTTCGAATAATCCATACTGGATTAAATTCTGAAATTTTTATTTCCAAATTCTAAAAATATTTGAATTTAAAAAATGTTTTTAGTTTTCTAAAACACTTTAAACCGCTTCTATAAACATTATTCAAATCTCATCCACTGCAATTATTTCAAAAAATCAATATCTAAATAATTTCTGCCTTATTACCCCCACCTACTCTACTACTGCCCCTACTGCTTTAATAAACAAAAAAAAAATATTCTATTGCCTTTCAACTTTTCGATTTTCGATTTGAACTAAATAGAAAAAAAAAAAAACAAAAATTATCAAAAAAAAAATTACTTTGGGGGCTGTTGCTTTTTTTTCTATCTCTTTCTCTTTGTACAGATAAGACTATTATTAGAGACTCATTTATTTTTCTCTAGATATTCCACTTTATAAAGTCTCTATCATACACCATGTAGTTTTTTTTTTCGATATGTATACTTTGGTATTATTTCTTAAAGATTATTTGGTCCAGATAAAGATGCCAAAAACAGTATCCAGAAATCGAAGAAACAAAAAAAAAAAAAACAAAAACAGCAAAAATAAACGAAAAATTGTGCAATCTGAAAGAAATGTATCGCAGGCAATGTAATTTCTTTTTCTCTATCTAATGCTTTGGTCCTGATATGAAACAAAATAAAAAAAAATTAACAGAATAGAAAAAAAAAATTTGGGAATCATTCTCAAGACATTTAGAGGAGGATAAAAATTTATAGAAAACATATACATATATAACTGTATATTGCATAGAGTGTACACAGGACAGTGCTCTTTGCTTTATAATGTGTTTTTGTTGTTGTAATTTTGGTTATTATTTTTTTTTGTTTTGATAAATTTACTTGTGGCGGTCTGTATATATTGGAGGACATTCGTCTGGAAGACATAAATTTAGATATTTCTGACAAGATTGAAAGTGAGGCTACGGAAGATAGAAATAAAAAGAAAAAAAAAATTGTGTTTTAGGTTTTTTGTTCAATTTTTAAGAATTTTTTTTTTATTCTGTTTGTTTTTTTTTTTTTTTTTTGTGAATGTTAGCTGAATTTTCTTACCATCATAATATCGAATATAGAAATCAGAACATACCAGAACAAAATAGTTGATAAAATTATTAAAAAAAAAAAAAACAACTATCCTGTAGGATATTCTACGACTTTTCATGCGTTTTTTGATTTTTGTGTTTTTGTAAAAATATTTTTAATATAAAAATTCATAAGAGGCGGTAATAAGATAGGAGTTATATATACTAACTCAACCCCCATCATATAAGGATGACTAATTCTGACAGAACATTTATAATTTTGTATTAAGTTGTAATCAGTTTGAGATTATTTTACTTTAATTTAACTTCACGAAAATACGATACACCGCATAGTTCTAAATACGAAACTGGTCACGTCTGATGGCAGTACACGTTGCTATGAAGTAAGCAGCAATCTCTAGTCTATTGATTATGTAAATATAAAGTAAAAATATTCATTATGAGAATTAATACGAAGTCTGCTCGTATTATGATGATTGAAAGTTTTTTTTGTTTGAAACTGAAGCTTAATTTGAAGTGGTTCTAATACAATCAAATATTCATGAATTAAAAACAGTAACAGATTCTGACAGGTTTTATTTAACAAGATTTATAAAATAATATTGTCGGTTTTGACCAAGCGACAGTATGCACTAGATATTTTCGAAATAAAAATTCACCGTTGAATTATTTATATCTGAGCCCAGGCTTCGAAGAAAGCATATAGCCATTTTGTACAAACGACTAATTACAAGCACAAAGTTAGTAAAGTTGGCTTAAAAATAATTATGAAATAAAAACTAAATATCTAAAGATAATATTACATAATAGATATTTTCATAATCAATCACGATTGCAGAGTATAAATTTGATGTGTACTGGAACGACACTGCGTATTGATAATTAGTACACAACTCTCCGAATAAGTGTTGCAGTCCAAATTAATATCAAGGCACATTGATTTGATTATATTATGTAAAACCATTATAAGACAAACAGCTACTTATGACTGCGAAGTATACTTATATAAAACTTAATAATCATCAGCACTATCCGATAACCCCATTGGTAATTCCAGGAATATATATACATCGCCTAATCTGAAATTGACATCAAAGCAATAATGGCGTTTATCATAAACCTTCAATTATAAGATAATAAACAGGGAAGTATAATAGATCTTAAGAGGTTTGTGTTTACATAGAACTCATCATCAACAAAAAAACAACCCACAATTCGGCATAAGGCGGAAATAAAGTCTTTCTATCGTCTCATATCTGCGTCTAACCTCTTTTATTGTGGTCACTTTCTTTGTTGCGTAATTGTTACGGCTAAGATTACTGTTCTACATATCAAACTTTAACAATAGTGGATAAAAAATCGTTGGAGTATTACGTAGAACGGCGCTGCACGTATAACACGTACGTTGAATGCCTGTGCAGTACGTAGAACGCCTGCCTTTCAATCGAAAAGTCTCTGGTTCTATTCCTGATAAAAGCAAAAAATTTTTCTGATTTCTCGACCCGATCCAGTACCCGGTGTCACTGGCTTAAATAAATAACAATAAAGAATAATAGGCCTGAAACTGAGTTAATTGAAAACCCAAAAGTAAAATTGGATTATGGTCACGTATGTAGAATGAGTAAGAATAAAATTATTTAAATCAATACCTGATGTATGAAAAGCTAGAAGGTGGCTAGATAACGTTAAAAGTCATGCTGGAATACTGCAATCCAGAAATTGGAGAATAGTTGTTCTTGATATAAAAAAAGGTGAAGTGGCTTAGTAAAGAAAGTTAAACCTCACAGTAGCGCCCCCACAAAAAGCAGAAGAAGAAGAGGAAAACAAATTTTTTTTACACTCTTTACAGTAACTTTTAAACTAGAATACCTTTACCTTTTCGTGGTTAATTAAGTACGGTCCTGCAAATTTTACACTACAATATCCACAATATTTGGAGTATTTATTTAACAAATTACTGGCTTATCCATTCTTCACATGTGGAAAACTACAGTTATTGTCAAGAACTAAAGCTTGTTAAATAGAATAGCTCCGTTTATTTAATCTGTTACCAGATGATACTCTAAATTATTTTTTGTCATTTATTTTATCCCAATGACAAAGGGTACTAGACCAATTCGAAAAACCAATAAAGCATTTTTTCCTGCTTCATCAGGAATCGAACCTTGGACCTTGAACGGCTCTACCTACTGCGCCATCCAGGGTGTGTTAATAAATAATAATTGAACATCGTTTTGTAGTTGGATCACTTATGTTGTTTTATTGTTACCTCACAGGTATGAATACAATATTCAACGCAAAAAATTCTACAGAAATTCGTTCATAGGCCGAATGTGAAAAATTGGGAATCATACGGTTTCAGATGTGTTTCCGCGCTTTTCCGATGGAAAAATGGTGGTCCAACATACCCTCTGCAGAAGTTTAAGATAAACAATAAATTTTTATATTGCGTGTACCTTTATTAAGTTTATATAAAACCCTTCTAGTATCGTGCGGGTGCTTATATAAGGAAAAAAACCGCAACAAACCATAAGAAACATTCAAACAATAATATTTATTTTTTTCATTGTTCGTGCTCATCCTCAAAGCGTTTATTTAATGTTCACAAGATAGATGTACCTTCATTCTACTACTGCTGCTATGCATGTCCATCATACCTGTTGTTCGTGACACCTTTTAACTAGTAACGAAGATGAATTTTATCTCCCACGGAATCCGAGCTTGAACTTCTTCGATTGCATTTGTTTCTACGCTGCTACCGGTTAGGTTAGAATAAGTCCTACACAGTTACAATGTGTACTAGATTTTACTGTGTATATCATAACTTTAACCTTTCATTTCATAAATTAGATTTCACTTCAGTGAAATCATATCTTACTATCTATGAAGCCTTTAAAAAATGATTTCGAAATAAGGATTTTTTTTCGTTATTATTTTTTATTTTTTTTTTTTTTTACAGAACTAGAAACAAATAATATTTTTATAGAAAAAAGATAAAATTGGACCGACACCATTTCTATTTTGATATGATTTTAGTATTATTGTTTTTCTCATAGGGTAATTTTAAGCATTGCAAAGAAAAGCAATAGTAACAACAACAAAAACATGGAATATTAGATAAAAAAAAAAATAGAAGTGTATATATATATTTTGCTCTATCTATCTATCTTTTTCTCTCTTCAATAATAAATGGAGATTAGTTGAATTGGTTGGTTGCCTTGTTAGTTGTATAATGTAATTGGTTGGGTTCGTTGGTGGTGTAATAAAATAGGACCAAAATATTATAAAGTGTTGAAGATAACGTAATTTGAAATCATTATACAATAAATTTCACTGAATTGTATGCCATTGATTCACAGGGGTATAATTTCTTTTTTTTTCGACTTTTCAAAAGAAAAAAGATATTATTAAGTAATGATCGATATTTTTATAATTTGAATATGAGTTTATCGTCGTATTCATTGTGAATTATTTTTTTCGAAAGTTTTGCAAAAAAATTAAATAGAAAATAGCATCCTTTGGAATTTTAAAATTAAAAATTTAGTTTAGTAATTTAATTAGATCCAGTAGTGTAATTCTTTGTAGAATTTGAATAAATTTATATTCCTTATGATAAAACTCAATTATTGTCAATTTGGTGTAGAAGGATTCTATATAAATGCTTTATTTTTTGTTGAAAAA
The DNA here is from genome assembly GCA_963942445.1 of Argyra leucocephala. Lineage (NCBI taxonomy): Eukaryota > Metazoa > Arthropoda > Insecta > Diptera > Dolichopodidae > Argyra > Argyra leucocephala. Next base: position 14,271,808 of record OZ012679.1, on the reverse strand, counting down.
AATAATTGGTTTCTGAGTTCTGTTTAATAATAAAATTTTGAAGAGTAGAATAACATTTTCTTATCTAGACTTGATTGTTTTGACTCTCTGAGTTGTATTCAAAGTATTTCATAACTTACTACAATATACCTGGCACTGTTAAGATCTAAGAGATACTACACTAAACATAAACTACAATTGTTCTTTATTGGCTACTTGAACACACTAATATCGTTGGTAAAAAGCAGGTTAACAAGCTTGCTAAAATTGGTATCAACTTAGATCTCGATTCACAACAGTGGATGGCAGTTGATGACTGGAGGAATTTTGATGGAATATGGACAGGATTCTCAGCAGCGAATGATAATTAAGACTGTAGGAAGTTTATTAAAAAAAATATTTCATATACAAATGAATTTAGTTAGAACCTGAACCTAATTGTCAGCAGCATGTTGCAATCGATGACTGTAGCAAGTAGATTAAAAGAGATATTTTATATACAAATGAATTTAGATAGAACCTGAACCTAGTTCTCAGCAGCGGATGGCGCGCGATGTATGTAGCAAGTTGATTAAAAGAAATATTTCATATACAAATGAAGTAAGATGGAATAGCGAACTCCTGAATAATAAAGTCAAATAAATAGAACGTTAATATAATTTTAAATAAAAAGTTGAAATGACTGTTAATAGAAACATAAAATGTTCAATTGTTTGTATTGACTGTGTAAAACGGAAAAATTAATATAGTCGTATATAATCAAAAGATTGAGGGTAATTGAAAATTTGCCGCTGGGAAATAACTACGCTATTTTATGAATCGATTAGAAATATGCAATATACATTTTGATATTATGACAAGCGACGGTATTCATTGTTCAACGAATAAATACTGCAGGGGTTAAATATTTTCACTGAATCAACCCTGCAGTCACTAAATCGTGTTCACTAAAACAATCAATATCTACGACGGTAAATTTAAAAAAATGGTTTTTTTTCTTTACCGAAAGCCAATTTTTTATTTTGTTTTACACTTCTGCTAAAGAGGGAAAAAAAAAAAAAATATGTATCCGTCGCTTACTATAATCTTTTATTCAATTCCCTTCATTGTTCTGCAATACATTCTGAGTCATAAGGCAAGACAAACTCTTCACCTGCTAGTTTATTGATGAGTTTCTTCACCTGCGGAAATCAGGGGTTTATGAAAACTTATTTTCTTTCTGTGCTGTGTTTTTTTTCTATTCTTTTGTCTTACCGGCAGTGTTTGGGATCACAAATATATGTATTTGAGTACTGTAATTGTATTTTTGTATTCTGCTTGATGTATTACATGTGCCAATTTGCCAATATTACTGATTCTAATCAAAATTTGAATTTTACGATACACTCATGTTAGTCCAGTTTTTTATTGTTACATTTTATTGTGTTTAAAAAAACCATTTAAAAAGTATTGGAAGACATCTCACTCTAAAGAGTCTCTCAAGAGTGTATTCTTCTGGGTTTTCAATGTGGGTATAGTGGGTATAGTGTGGTGTGAGTGTAGTATGTTAGAAGGCTAGACATAGAAGGTATATAAAGAGTAAAGAATATAGATGATGGGTTTGTTGTAAGTCTAATAAGTAAAAATCTAAATCTCTATTTGAAGACACAGGAAAAATTTTGTAACCTGAGTTTTGATTTATTGAAATTCATATTATCCGTTTTGTACATTCTTACTCCACAGCATCAATAAATAACGTTTCGTAGGACAGGATCTTATAAATTATTATGATTAAAATTGATTAAAATGCTAACTGTATATTTTAGTGTAATTTACAATTTTTATTATGAAGTCGATTGTATATCCTCCATGTTCGTTATTAATTAAATATCAAATTCTAAATTTTTGTGTGTTGCGTGAGCTTATCAAAAAATACAACAAAAAGAAGAACGATTCTACCATACTATTTATATTCCAATTATAATTTAAATTTTACTCATTAATTGAGTGAGCAAAGTGTTATTTCTTGTGTTAACCATTGAGTGGCTTTGAGCGCTACAATATTAAAAATTTTGTAGTTTGAATTATTTCACAACTTAATAATCATTTGAATTTTAAACTTTATTAATGTGTGTGTGTATTCTACTATTTAAACAAAATATGATATTGAAGAAATTAACTTAGTATATGTTGTAGAATAGAGTGGGTATATTATTGAAGATAAATTAATATTTCATTGAATATATGCTTAAATTGTTTCCAATGGTTAAAAACACATCACAAATTTTGTTACCCATTGGTTATAGTATATTTTATATGCTACAGGCTTTTGATGAAACATTTTTAATTATAAAAATTAAGAACTTTAATACTATCAGATTTATGCTTAGAGCAATCACATCAGACGTCTATTACTAGACGAAGGCTTGCTTCATTTAATTGTATAATATCTCATCGTCCAGTAGGGTTAGTAAATCACCGCCACCTTTGATTAGAAAAATCTAAGAATAAACTAAACCAGATACATGCTGTCAGTAGAAGGGTAAAAGTCATAAGTTGATACATATGATAATAGCTATACATTTATTAAAAATACTTCAAAAAGTTAGGCCGAAAATATCAAAGCTAAAAAGAATAACAGTTGTTAGGTAGTCTCAGTTGAAGGTACGTTTCGCTGTCACTAACAGACAATCTTCTGATGATGGAGTAACAATTGAAATCGATTACGATATTAATTAAATTAAGCAAAGCATACGTAGAGCTTGTTATTATATAAAAATTGTTATTATATTGTTAAATCTAGCTTTACTAATTTAAATATTGTGAACAAATTGTCAAAAATTGCTCATTTTTGGCTAAAATAGAGCATATAGAATAAAATTTTGTTAGATACAATAAAATCCATATTTGTGTCGATACAGTAAAAAAAAAACACAATTCAATATTATATACCTAGTCTCATTCATTGTTTTTCTAGGGCAATTACACCTTCAAAAATCCATTGTTATGTATTTTAATTATATGAAGGACATTATGTATGTCATTAAATACCCAAATTCAATTTATATTAAAAAATTGTAATGTTTTTTCCATACTAAACTTTACATCTATAATTATGATTGACAAGCATTTAAGGACCTGCGCAGTTCATTTTATTTCGCTTCTTCTTAATGAACTTTTATTATGTAAATAAGTTGTATATACGACCGAAATGCGCATACGGGTCAAAAATATTTTTATTTTAAATAAAATATAGCCATTTTGTGTCATTTAACATCTTATTATTTTTATACATAATTAAAGGAAATTTATCCTATTAATTTTTTAAGTAACTTTCTCAAATATTTGTTTTCTATATTTTAATCATTTGTAGTAATCATATAGTTTTGGTTAAAAATATGTATATGATGTATATATACCTTTATAATTACAAAAATATTTTATTTTTAGTAATTTTATCCATTAAATGCGACTTAGTACAGGAATATGTCGAAACGAAATAGCATATGAGGGAGCAGTATTTATGTTTCCTAAATAAAACTTACTAACCTCTAAATTTTTATTAAAACATGAGTGATTTCTACTATAACGTGAGTACCTACGTAAATTGCTGTTCTGTTAAAAACTTTAAATTTGTCTTCAACTTAAATTATAGTTACTCAGCAGGGGCTTCTATTATATAATATAGAGGATGTGGGGAATAAAAAAGCAAGAATAGTTGATTATAAATTACACCACAAAAATATTGAAATTTTAGCAAGTTCTTAAGCCAAAAATCAAAATATGCAAAACGCTGGTGAATAATCAAAACATTTAAAATAGTTACCAATATTCCAAAAACCAAAAAAAAAAAAAAACATTTCAAATTAAATACCAACAAACAAAAATAAAAAATAGAATTAATAATTAATATACAATTGTATATTAAAAGGCATTCAATCATGTGGTTGTCAAATATTTAAAAAATTAATTGTGAACGCTCTGTGGCAATACAAAAGTACAAATAAATTTGCTCACTAAAGAAGTAAAGCAATATGGGATAAATAAAATACTATAGTAGCTTACAAGCAAATTAAAATGATCAGATTGTTATAATTTCGAGATATAACGATTAACATCCTAACTGCTTCACTGAATTGGTATTTACTATTTACAATAATATCTACAAGACATGGCATAGACAGTAACATATTATGCACTTCTTATACATTTTTTTTTTTTTGTAATTTCTGGTATAGCAGTCTATTTAAATGTGGAAAACTACATCTATTGTAAACTAAAACTTTGTCTTCATAATAGCAAAGTTCCGTTTTATTTTAAATGACAACGAACATGGTATTCCAAATTAATTTCAAAGAATAATTGAAAATTTTTATATGTACATACTTCATGACTTGAACTCGAAATTATATTTTTGCTATTACATAACGTAGTGGATAACATAACCAATACACTATCTTAGTCCATCTAAATTAATGAGTGTCTTTAATATTTTTTGATTATATTATAAAGAACCAAATTTGATGAAGTAATACATATTGTTTAAATACGCTTATTTATTTATTTATTTATTCAATTCTTAGTGTTAGTATACATAACGCTTCAGAATATATTATATATATATTATTCTGCATTTATCTGGATGTTTGTTAGTCCGACGGAATACTCCAACCCATATCCGAATTGCAATATATATACAAATTGCTTTGGTGCTTTTTTTTAACCCCTGTCTACCATGCTGAACCTTTGCAGGAAAAATTGATTGCATGAACTATATTTTTTTAATTTAATGTTAGTCTTCTTCGCAAATAATAAGGAAAAATAATAAATAATAATAATAATATAAATAAAACAAACAATTTTTTTGATTTATAATAATAAGGACTAATAGAAATTTAATCAATAGTTTAATATGGTATAATAACCAAAAGGCAAACAGTATTTAACACAAAAAAACATAATTCACTCAAAGGTAAGGAAAGGAAAAAGCAAATTAGCCGAAATTCTTGGAAGTTTTGAGATGAGATTAAGAGATTTGGTAAAAAGTTCGGCTAATTTGCTTTTTCCGTAATTACAATCATAACTTGCTATGAAAACATTATATCAAGCTGCGATTCTAAAGTTTATTTTTGTAGTTTTAGTACGCTTAAATTGAAGGCAAATATTTCTAAGAAAACATTTTTTTTTTCCTTATTTTATTTTCGACTTTTTAGTGAAAATATTTTTTTAATGAAAAATAATATATTTTCAAAGAACAACACATATAATCAAATTGCACTAAAATTCACTCTAACGCAATTTGGTTATTATTGCTCATACTTCAAATGTGTAATTATATTTTATATTACTGTAACAAATTTTATAAAATATGTATATTTTTAAAAAAATTTTGGAGATTTTTGATTAGATACCTTTGAATTTTTTAATTTAGGTACGTATTAAATAAAAATGACCAATAAAAAATTACGCACTTTATAAAAAGAAACCCTGTTAAATAAAAAAAATATTTGACGTAAAATCGTAGATTAAATCTGAGAAAAAGTCTGAAATGTAAACACTCATCCGACTTTATCTACGATAAAATAAAATTTTGTCCGACTTGTAAACGCTGCATAAGCAGAAATTGGCATTTAAAAGTATAATATATACATGCATAAATCGAAATTGAACTTTTTTACATTCGAGAAGAGTAATTTCTAACTGAGTGATAGATAACTGATACTTGATTGGTTCAAATTTTGTTTTCTTCCATAAATAATGTTTGCATTTTATTTTCAATTAAACTAAGCCATATGATTATGTATGTAACAAATGCAAGCCCTTTATGACACATGTACGTACATTTACATATACTTAGTGAGAGAAAGAGAAATAATAAAAGAAAGAGATTAATAAAAGAAACCAAATTAAAAACACAATGAAATATATAATGAAAATGATGATTGAAAATAATTGAAATTGAATAATAATAGAAAATGATTGAAATATAATGATAATGATTTGTATTGCACACATTTATTTTGTATTCCTTTTTTGTGTTTTTTTTTTTTCCTTCTTTACACCATAGAAATGTCAATAAATTAGTGAATTTAAAGAGACACCAAATTTTAGCTTTATCAAATATCCATATTCCATTATTAGTACACACACATATGTAAATTTCACCTTAGTTAAATGCAAAGATTATCTATAATCTATATTAACAAGAATATTCACTCCCATTTTACGTAAACCTAATTTTTAAGAAATCCCAAACCGAGCAAAATATCATTAGTTAAAAGAAGTAAAATTTACATTTACTTATCGTATACCAAATTTATTATGAGAGAGAAAAGGTACAAAACAGATGTTTGCCTTTTGCTTTATACTGTAAAATAATTTTGCGTTCTCATTATTCTCCTTTGGATTTGTTTACGTTTCCTTCCATTATTTATATAGCCAGGGTGGCAAAAAATGTTAGTTCTAATTTAGTTTGTTCCCTTATACGAGGATTAATTCTGATCTTTTATTATTTTAATATTTTCGTTTTACACATTATTATTTTCGTATATACCTATTAAAAATATTAAATTATAATTACATTACAATAATATAAAATATTATTAATATTTTTGTCAGTAATAATTTGGAGTTACAAACATTATTCTTTTTTATTAATTATATTAGTAAACCTAAATATTTATAATATTGGTATACGATTATAAAATAATACTGAGGACAACATCTATTTACAAATCACAGAATTTAAAGAATATGATAACGCTGTTTTAGTTAGGTCTCCTAAAAATCTTATGCATAGTTGATACATTTTAGAAAATAATATTGTTAAATATTTCAACGAATTTTTTGTCGAAAATTTTTTTCAAAATTATAAACTTTATTTATTTAATTTCAGCCAACTTTTTTTGTTACTCTTTTTTGTTTACTATATTTTTTCTTTTTCTTACACGTAAAATTCTTGTTATCGTCTATTTCTGACAATGCTTATCAAATTTGCATATGAATTTGTGTGCAAACAAATGAATACATTCATGAGTTCATACTCTTTTTAGGGATATACTTTGGTTAAATGGTTATTGAAATGGGTATTTTGTTGAATTGAAGCAAATTGAAACAAACATATAAAGTCCAAGGCAAGTTAATTAAGGCAAATATAATAAGATCCCATTTTTAAATTTGCTCTCCCAGAGGCCACTTTTTTTTTTTATATAACAGAAAAAGAAGTACCATACCATCAAATTTGTATAAAATGTTTGTATTTTTGTATGGTATACTCGTACTCACTTCCATTTAGTTATAATTCGTTAGTTGGGTTCCATTTAGTATAAATTATACCGTATTAGCGTTATGCTAAAAAAAAAAAGATTAGTGTAGGCCAATATAGTTTTTTTAAATAGAAAATTAGTTAAATCTGTGTGTATGAATAAAATAAAAGGAATCAAAATCAATCTTAATAAAAATAACAATGTTTTTTAAATTTAAACTTTCTTTTACTTTATTACCGTATTCTATTATTACACAGAAAAGTATTGTTGTTAAATTATTTGAAAAAAAAAAACAATAATTATTCATGTTTCTGAAATATTGAAAATGTAGCAGTAGTTTGTAATATATGAATATATGAAATTTTCAAAAAGTACTAACACTAGCAATCAAAATAATTTCCATTAAAAAGAGAGAAAATATATTGAACGAATATATTCATCTATTAATAATATACATGTGTATCAGCATATTTGTATTGTATAATATTATACATTATACTACTTATACCTGCTTATACCTTTTATTTTTGTCATTATTGTGTGCGTAACTAACTTTACTCAAAAAAAAAATTATTTTTTTAAGGAAGGGTGTGGCTTAGTAGGTAAGAATCCTACATACAGTGTCAAGCTACGGCGGTCATTGTATCTTTCTGAAGATCCACACCAGCCTACGAAAAATACAAAAAAAAAAAAATTGGCAAAATTTTTACTACAAAAAAATTATTTCTTTTATGTGTTTTAGAAAATTAAAAAGTGATATAAACATAAGTACTGTAATTTCGGAATAAAAAACTTAATGAAAGAAAAAAAGAAACTAGGATTTATTTTGCTTCCGTCATTTATGACGGGTTACAAAGCTAGTTCTACAATAAAACCCTACAATCCACATTGATATCTTATGTGAAAACACTAATTTATCGATCTACTACGTTGAGAGTAATGGGATTTTATTGTGTTTAAGAAACTAATATTGATTTCGTTATAAAGTATAAATATTCAATAATCAAGCGATTCAGAAAACAACAACAATTATAGCAAAACAAATATTTTTTTTTTATATAAAATCGTGATTCAAAGAACTACTTCTGTGCAATTGCACAGGGGTTTCACTAGTATGTATATAGTATACATATATTCGATGCTGAAAAAATCCCTTGTCGAAAACAATTTTAATTCCGACGTTATAATTCTCGAATCCAACTTATGTATCAAATTTTAATGTCTTTCACAGTAAATTCTATAGATGTGTATAAAATGCATGATCGATGCTGTAGCAATTCCTTCTCGCAAACAATTTTGATTAAATTGATTTTTTGAATACCAAAACATTCATTACCCACTATAGGATTAAAACAATTTAAATATTTTGACTTTAAAATAGATCCCTATCGGTACGCCTAAATAATTTTTAAAGAAATAAATTTTCCTAAATCAGTTAGAATAGAATTAGATTTTTATAAGCTCTCTTAGAAGAAGCATTCTTTAATTACATTCAAATAAAATATTATACTAAAGTCCTTTTTAGTTAATTTTTCTTTTTTTTCTATATTCTATCACTTTCTATCTTACACCTAATAAATTTTATTAAATAAAATTAAAATACTATGTAGTAATATCTAAAGCACAAAAAAGCTAATAAATCTTTTCTGGAAATTCCGGAAACAAAAAAAAAAAATAATATAAAATAAAATAAATAAAATTAAATGATATTTTAATTTTATATTATTTTTTTTTTTTTTGTTTTTATAAACTTAAATATTTTCGTCCTTGTTACAAAATTTTAATTAGCTAATTTATTTTTTATTTTCTTGTTATTTTTGTTTTTTTTTGTTTTTTTTTGGTTTTTTATTTTTTCAATTTATTATGGTATTCTCTTATCTATTTAGTATATGATTTGTTAAATTTTAATGCTACATAATTACTCATCATTCAACCTTAAACACAAAAAAAAATAATAACAAAAAAAAAAACTACAAATTGACCCCTCTTAGAAAATTTCAATCATGAAATGAATTTATTTGTGATTGGAATGGGATATTCAAAAGTTGAATAATATCGAAATTCTTTAAAACAAAAAAAAAAATTGTTTCATTATATTCAGAGGTGATATTCGGTGAGTTTGGTAGAAGTACGGTACAATCCGACCATTCATTATTTTACTATAACTGTTTTTTTAGTGGGTACAATTCGAAATAAAATTTCATCAATTGTTTTTTAAAATGTTTAAACTATAATGACAACTGGTATATACTAACAATGCACGATATAAAAGATCATGAAAAAGAAAATATTTTGAAAGAAAAGATTGAGTATTGAGTAAAACTTGTATGGCACAGATCTAGAATATTTGGTGCTACTTGGACTATATGACTCCCTCATGTAGGTACCTACTTATAATAAAAACAGTTAAACTAATGAAGAAAGTGATTTAATTATTAAAATCTTGTCTTAAATGTGTGCATAAAATTGAGTAAGACTTGCATAGTGACTCAATAACGGTGTTATAATAAAAATAGTTGAACTAGTAAAGAAAGTAATTAAATTGTCAACATAAAGATATAATTGGTCAACGTGAAGTAAATTTAACATGCATTATGAGCTTTGGTGGCTCAAATGTTATACGTAGAGTTTGAATGTATATGTAAACTAATCTGAGTATCTCTTAATCGACTCATTAGACTTATTTAGTGGAAAATAAGTAAAAAAAATAATTGAATAAAAACATCGCAAAAACTCAATTGTCAGCAGACATGTATAAAACGAGACTGATGGCAGCCTCTGTTGATTATATAAAATTGGGATTGCAATATTCTACGAAATTGAACTGCATAACATTAACAGACTATTGAATAATATGAAAATCTGTATTGATTGAATTTATCGTCGATTTTATTCATGGTTTGAATTGTAGTGTATTTTTAACAACGTGTGCGTATATATTGAAAAAACTGAATAAATATTTTTCACAATAATTTGATATAACAGTTTTTTTTTATAATAGTGAAAATAGTCGAAAATTTTCATTTTAATTTTTACTGATATAATTATCATACAGATACGCGTATTTCGTCTACTACTTGCAGACTTCTTCAGTGTTTTGTACTCGACTGAGTTTGTTTTGTTGCATATTTCCAAGACTGTGTCAACTCTGTATTAATGAATATACACTCGTTGGTTAGCCCATATATAGTCACTTGATATTCTAACAAATACAAAGTAGATTTCGTTTTTCAATTTTTGAATTTAGGTTTTCTCATACCCTTTCATCTTCTTTTTTCCTCAACTATTATTTGCTTTCGTAGTCAGACGTACTAACCGGCATAAAATTTCTCTACCACCTAATGTTTTGGCTATATGTATAAAAAAAAAAATAATTTATTGTAGAGTAATTTAACTTCGACTTGATAGTAGGTAAATACCTTAATTATTTCATTTTATTTAACTTAAGATTAAGATGGCTGGATGAAATCGAGTATAATTTTCGAGAGATTGAATATAGCAAAATGAAAGAAAAAGGTATCGCAAAAATCAATTACGACTTAACTTTCAATTAAAATCGACTTAATAAGTCAATTGTTGGTATATCGTGATTAAATTTTCATAGTTGAATTTACAAAAATCCCAACACAATTGAATAAATTAAAAATAAAAATTGAATTATTAATCCAAAAATTATACGGATAAACCGGATGGGCTCCCAAAACCAACATTAAAGTTGCATCAGCTCTAGTCTATTCTATATGGTTAATACATTACAGAAATTTGGCTAAATATACATACTAGCCTAATAGACAATTAGATATGTTATTCAATGCTACCATAAGAATGCTATTTGACACAACAAAATCTAGTCCTAACTGATTGTATATACCAGTTCTGTTTAATGGTCAGTATATACAGATACTTTGTCGGTAAAAGGACATAAAAAGAATAAATGGCTATACTAATTTGATTATAACCACCCTCAAGCTACTAGAAAAATACAAAAATAGTATAAAATATCACGAAAGCCTTCATAATGTTGGCTAGATTAAAACGGAAGTGCTTTGAGTGGTGCCCTAAGCTTTAGAACCAATAGATGATATGACCTTCAAATTGCAATCCCAACACTAATTTCAATGAATATTGAAATATATACACAACATTACAATGCAAAAGTGGTATTTGAACTCAAAACCGTCATGTTCATTAGTATCAGATTACAATATAATTGTTGTATTGCTTTTATTTATATAGTCTTATTCTGGGGACTTGTCTCTTTAAACATTTTAAGTTGAATTAATTAAATAAAATAAATAAAAATATATACCATGACGAATGACTGTGTAATCCTATGGAATCCTTAAAATTTCACCTCTGTCTCACATTAATATAAATAAAATAGAAATTGAGTTGGGAAGTAACGATATGGAATTAAAATGAAGTATATATATGAGAATAAGATGGACTTAGTAGACTATTTAATAGAAATAATTATAACCGTAATAAAAAGGATGAAATTTGTGTTTTTCTGTTTTTGTTATTTTGTAATTTTTTTCTATCCTTTTCTAATACATTTCATTTCTGTTTTTGATCCTAGTTGTAAATTTTTATATTTTTTTTTTCTTTTTTGTTTTGTTTCATTCCTCCTTAAATATCCTTTTACAACATTGTTGTATGTAGTTTAATTTTTTTTTTTTTTTTTTTTTGGTTGGTAAAATAAAAGTAAGTTTGTTATCTCGTTACATGAATTGATTAATTGTCCATTTATTTTTTGGTTATATCCTGACAAAACTTTAAATGTTTTTAATTAAATATTTTCGCCTTAATTTTCGGCACAAATAATTCTTCCTTTTTGTTATGTCCTAAAAAATGTTCCATGTAGTTTTTCAATGTTTTAATTTTGTTTTTGTTGTTTTTTTTTTTTTTATGTTGTTTTTTTTTTTTTTTTTGTTATGTTATTGTTGTGTGTTTTTTCTTAAAGTATATAGAGAAAATAGCTCTAACTATCTCTATTTTTCTATTTAATCATAATTTATTTAATGTTGTGTAAGTGGTGGAATAGGATTGCCAATTTTACCAATTTTTGGTTAATTTATGAATGTGGGGAAATAATAAATAAAACTAGTATGTTTAATGGATTGCTTGTACTAGTCGAAATCGATGTGAGTATTCAAAATTTTATTTTCAAAATACATTTTCTTCTTTTAGTGACCCGTGGATTAGTCAATCTTTAATTTCTGATGTTGAGTATAGTGAAGATTCATAATTTTATACCGCATTATAGCACAGTTTTGATCGCCCATTAAATTTCTATTTTCTTTTTCCAGAAAACTACTCTACTACAAATCAAAGCTTTCCGTTTCCGGTGCGGGTTGTGAATTTCAGCACACAAAACAATTCAGCAATGAAGCCCTTTTTACTCAGCATAGTTCAGATATCTTTAGCTATGTTGCAGTTTTGTTCGAACATCTGTTATTGGAAGCTATAATTGTGTCTCTGTAAAGAAAGTTTAATTTTTCCCGGAATGACATCTAAAGCAGTATTTAGCAGGTTTTTATGATATCACTATAAACGGACTATCCCTCATAGGGACACACATTTAGCCGACCCACTATCACAATGAAAATATATCACTTTCGCTGAATTTGTTGGTACCTGATTCTAGTGATTTATTTGCAGGTCAGTTGTCTCTAAGCGATATCCCAGTCAGTGTAAAGCTACTTATATAGCCGTCATTTCCAATTGAAGCACTTTTTTTTTTTTGTTTTTGAAAACTTATCAAAATTTTCAACCTCAATAAAAAAAAATCACTGTTTGTGAATTGTACATACCTGATTCTAGTTATTTATTTGCATGTATCTAAGCGATATTTAAACTTAGTCAATATAAGCTACTTTTATGGTCGTCATTTCCTCTTCAAACACATTTTTTTAGCATTTTTGGAAGATTGAAGGACAAACTTTCATTTAAATTTTTCAGAGAAAACATCACTTCTTAAATCGTCATTCATTTATTGCAGGGTCACATATTTACCACATTATACATGAGCATACACTGCTCTAATACAAGCAGTTCACAATATGAGGTTCAACTCCTCATAGTGTTTTAATTGAATGTTGGCAAGAGTAAACCATTGTTCTGAAGTCTTCTTTTAATCTTTCAGTTGTTGCATGCTTTACAAATTATGACCGAGATTTATATATATATCTATCCTTGAAATTAGATCAATTTTACATATAAAAATAGAATATAGATATAGAAATATAATCAATTTTACGTTTTATATCAAGTAATTTGGCTTTTTCCGGAATCAAAATTGTTGAAATTGAATTGTTTTCAGTTTAATTAAATATTAAGTAGTGTATTTATGTACCTGTATTTATATTTAATAACTTCAAAACTAACTGTATAAGCTCTCAATTAATAGTTGTTTATGTTTGCTTATTTTGTTAATACTTTAATATCAGTTCTTGTAACTCTCTAATGAAATAAAGACGGGTTGAATAAAACTTACTGTGTATTTTTTGATCAACAAAAATATCTAAAAGAGGAAGTGGTGGATCAGCCGGGGCTATATTCAGAATTTCTTTGGGTATATATCTATCCCTGAAATTAGGATTGTTACCATAAATAGAAATATAATCAATTTTACGTTTTATATCAAGTAATTTTTTTCATTTTTATTTACACTACAGAGTTGCCTTTATTGGCTTTTAAATATTCCGAAATCAAAATTGATGCCGTAATAATTTGCGCTGATAACGTAGGTGGTAAAAACTGGTGCATGTAAATGCATGGAATAAAAGGCAAATAAAATTGCCTGTCTTCAGCAGATGTTGGAGATTATATTTGTTGCCACAGTCAAAAAAGGTAAACCATAATTAAGCAAAAATAGTTTTTGCTTCATTGATAATGATTTAGAAAGCCGGACTGTGTATTCATATATTTTAAAGACAGACTTAAGGTTAATAGTAGATAATAAAGGTGGAATAAATGGTTCAGCTTCAACAGGCTCATAAATGTGCAGATTTGTTGCATCGTATTGCATCAAATACTAGTTATATATAGCTTAAAATGAAAAAAATAATTAAAACAATTTGCATAAGGTCTCTTAATGTGTTCAAGTATTTGTCAGAAACAGTAATACACAATAATAGTTCACAATAGATAGAACCAGTAAGCCTGAGTGGTGTTTATATTGTATCTGGTATGAATATACCATATAGTTTTCATACAATTCAATCTTCTAACATTAATTGCATTCCAATGTTCAATAAGTTGACGTAAAAATAAAAGTAAAAAAATCAATAATTAATAATGTTCAATTGGTAACTCTAATAAATAAGATTGGGTGTTATTCTAAATAATTCTGACATTTAAGTGAAGAGTAATTTTAAACGATTCAAACTAATATACTATATTTAATAATGAAGAAACACTAAAAATATCCTTTTTTATATTTTATTCCATTTATTTTTTTTTTCTCCTTATTTTACTATTTAAAATATAAATAAATGTATCCTTATCACTAGTTGCTTTAATTTCCTTTTTAGGACTCGTTTATTTTTATTTTATTTTTTTTTTTCGTAACGTAGAGTATGAGAAATATTTTCTATTTTTCTAAGCCTGTGATTTATTTGCCATGAAAATTTAAAAAGAATGAAATATCCTTTAGATCTATATATTTTATGTTATATTTATTTTTTTTTTCCATTTAAATATTATTTATGTATATATTTTTGCGTATATATACATAATATAATATAATATGATATGATAGTGTAATAAGAATATGACTGTAGGACTTTCTCAGTATGTTTTTAGAGAAAATAAGAAAATGTTTAGAAAAACAAAAAAAAAAAAATCATTTTATATAATATTATATAAGGAAAAAAAATAATATTCATTTTATGCGAGTGAATCCTTTTTTAGATCCTTTAAAGAATATAAATTATCCTTGTTTATAGCACCAATGTAATTTTCTATAAAGAAAAAAAAAACAACATAAATATGGTATAAATTTTGTTGCTTTTTTGTTGTTGTTGTTATTGTTCTTTATTTGAAGGACTTTCCTTTTTTTTTTGTCTTATTTAATTTTTCTGATTTTTGGTCCTCGAAAAATAAAACATACACATATGCACATTATATGATATGATGATGATGATGAGTGAATATGTTTGGAAATATAAATGAATCTCTTTATTTTCACTTTATGTTCAGATTTCATTTTTGAGAATTTCTCATCAATTTTAGAAAGGAAATTTAGAAACAAAAAAAAAAAAATTATTAATAGACGTGAAGAATTTTATCGTAAGAGTATAAATAAAATTGAAAATGTTTTGAAAAAAAAAAAAACAAACAAAAATAATTGCACTTTAAAATTTAAATATTAAAATAAAAATTTTTCATGCATCTCATCTTAATTTTGTGAAGCAATTGAATTGATAAAATTAGTATAATGATCATTCATACGATACAAGCCTAATACACATTCCTTTTTTAATCATATTATTAATTGCCAATTACTGGACTATTTAACACTTATGTGAGTGACGAGGTACCCGCGTACCTTTTGTATTTTCAAACCAAAAAAAAAAAGGTTCTGGAAGGGCTAAAACTCCCTGACAACTCCTAAAAAATTAAGGATTTGAATTTTTATAATCAATGGGAATCGAGATCTAGCCTTGTTTTGAAAAACCACCTTCATGAGGGTGACGAGGCACCTGATGTGTACCTTTATACATTTTGTATGGAATTCTATAGATTTTTTTTTTTTTTTTTTTTTTGCGTGGATTGGTGGGAATCTTCATAGACACAATGAGCCTCGTAGCTTCCATTGTGTGCCAGAGTTTTACTGACTAAACCACACCCCTCCCATTAATACTAGTCCAACGGACTAACCATTAATTTATTGCTATTTTGATTTTCTTAAAGAAAAAGTTTACGAAATTCTATTGTATTAAATCTAGTGGCTTAGTTCTTTTAAGCCTTCTGACATCATTTTGATTATCTAGTAATTGAGTGGCCTCAACGTTAACATGTCCCTCCAGACGAGTTATATGCTTTGTTGCATATCTTTTTGTTTCATTTTCTATACAAGGAATTCTTAGATCTCTGTGCAAATCACTGTTGCGAACATACCAGGGGGCATTTACCATGTTGTGCAAGACTTTATTTTGGAATTTTTGTATACAAAGTACATGTGTTTGTTTGGCACATCCCCATATTTGTATGCCGTACAACCATATCGGTTTGAGTATCTGATTATATAACAAAATCTTGTTATGTATAGGTAATTTAGAATTACGACCTAAGAGCCAGTACATTTCTCTATATTTATTTTCAAGCTCAAATTTTTTCTTTTTAACGTGCTCTTTCCATCTAAGTTTGACATCTAATGTCATTCCTAGGTATTTAGCATTGTTTTCTTGGTGTATATTGACCCCATTCAGATTTACCAATGGTGGTTGATTTTCTAATTTTTATTTGTAAAATTTACATGTACTCATTGAGTTTAATTTTCCATTTCTTTGTCCAGAGGTATAGCTTGTCGCTTGCTCTTTGCAATTTAATTGCAGCCCCGTCAATATTTGATCCTACTGCCATCAACGCAGTATCGTCAGCGAATGTAGCTACAGTTATATTTTCCATTTCTGGTAAATCATTGGTGTAGAGCAAATACAGTTAGGGACCCAGAATACTACCTTGAGGCACACCCGTTTTAATATCTCTAATAGTAGAATACTTCGTCTTGTTTTATTCTGAATAGTCTGTTTTCTAGATATGATGAGAGTATATCTACGTATTGTTTAGGTAACATATTGTTTAGTTTATTTATTAAGCCTCGATGCTATACTTTATCAAAAGCTTGGGCTACATCTAGAAATATGGTAGAGCATACTTTCTTTTCCTCTAAAGCTTTTTCTATTATGTCTGTTATTCTATGAATTTGATCGATTGTCGAATCTAAAGCCAAATTGATAATTTGGAATCAGATTACTATTTTCTATGATCGGTCTCATTCGAATCAATAATAGTTTTTCAAATAATTTTAATACTATTGGTAGTAATGATATTGGTCTGTAGGATTTGACCTCACTTATGGGCTTACCTGGCTTTGGTATCATAATTATCTCTGCTATTTTCCACATTTCCTCTGCTAATTTCCACACATTTAGCAAAATGAAAATTCATTTCGTCATATTAAGAAATTTAGTTTTGTCATTTCTACAGATTTAACAAGACAACTATTTGTCATACTTAAAGAATGAAAAAAAAAAATTGTATTTTTTTGTCATATTATAATTCATCATTTTTGTTGACGCTATATTTACCTAGTTTTTGTCATTTTAACAAAGATTTTTCTCAATATTACCTAGGGTTGTTTTTCAGTGTAGTGTAAGGTACAGAGGTATGCAACCTAACAATTACTATATAAATCACACATTATATATCAGTATGTACTTATTTGTTAACCAATTCTGTAGTCTTCTGTTTAAATACCACAATACACTATAATCCAAACATTATGATATTAACAGGCAAATTTTGCAGCTCCGAATAAAATTTAACTATTTTAACAAATAATAGTTTATATTCTATATATCAATTGTTTCATATGCATTGAACATTTTTCAAACCTTTTCTTTCCACCAATCAGTTAAATTGAGGTCTTAAATTACAAATCTTATTATGAAAACTAATTTAAAAAATAAAAAATAGGTTTGCTTGAATTACATTTAACAAAATTTTCCTTTAGAAACAACACTGAATATTTCTTTGAATTGATGTATAAAAAAAAAATTCACACTTACATCTATATAACATGTATGTAGTAAGAAATCCACACGCATTACAAAAAATAAAAAAAAAAGGATTTCCAATTACATATTCGACCTAATTGCAATAGAAAAGGAAAATTAAAATGAATAAAATCTTCTCTCTCATGTCTATTATTATATTTTGTTTCAAGAGATTTTTCTACATTTTCTATAGAGTGAGTGCAGATATACATCCTTCCTTAAATTAAACCTTCAATAAGTTTTTGTTTTCATTTTCTAAATCCTTTCTATTTTCACATTTATTTTTATTCTTATACCTATAGGTACTATTATACCACATATAAATTCATATTTGATCATATCACATACACATATATACCTACATTCATGCATATTTTTTTTTTGTTTTTTTTTTTTCAAAACCATTTGTTGCCATTTTATTTTTCCTTCAATATCATCAAAATTAAACTTTTTTGAGAAGCAAGTATGAAAAATAACAAGAAAAATAATACAACAACACAAAATTACCAGACAATTCAACACATTTCTATATACCTATATAATATAGTTATATATATATATAAATATATATATATATACATATATACTTATATTAAAATTCAAGCTAACGACACAATGGTTAACTAAGCAATTCAAAAAGATTGAAATTTTTCGACAAGTGCTCTCTAAGGATTCGATCCTCATTAAAATCCTAACATCAGAAACAAAAAGAAAACAATAACAAAAAAAAAAAAAAAAATTACAAAAATAAAAAGAATATTTATTGAACAACATTAAACGCAACAACACATAACATAAAATAAGTAATATAATATTATCTAACGGTACTACAATATAACACTTATGTTTGGATATATATACAAAGAGATATAATAATGTATATATATATATAGATATAGATAAAGTGAGAGAAAATGATGAGTGTTTGTTAAGCCTATAGGCAATTTATTGCTTTTTTTGTTGTTGTTTATTTTATATTTTATTTTTCCGCTTTATTTTTTTTTTTATTTAATTTGTACACAAGGAGCCTATGATAAACACAAATACCAATTAACATCAGCACCTTTAATATTTTCCAAAAAATATATATATTTTTTTTTTGTTAGAGCTCAACCCTCTACCTATATATACTTATATATATATCATCATTTTCTTCAAACAAAGGTATATTGAATGTATACATTTTATTTATATTGTATTTATTAGAAAATTAGAAAGAGAGAAGAAGAAGAAAGATAGATAGTATTTAAAAAAAAAAAAAACAAAAAAAAAATTAATAATTTAACATCTTTATCAGGTCCATCACCTTTTCTACTAATTTTATTTGAATTTTGAAAATGAGGAAACCTGTAAATTTTGGCCCTTTTTTTGTGCTGTTTTTGTTGTAATTATTTAACCTGAAGCAATTAAAAAAGGTGTAGGTATGGAATTTTTATACTTTGAAAAATAATTTAGTATAATAATAGTTCTTTATTGTTGTCTTTCATATATTACTTTGAGTATTTACTTATTTATATTTGGTGTTATTGTTGTTGTTGTTGTTAACGTAATTTGAACATTATAATGATAGAATATTGAACAGAATTTTATAGGCAATGTTAATTCTTAAACAAAAATTAACCCTTATGTTAACCTGTTTTTTTTTTTTTTTTTTTTATTCATTTAACTTTATTAGATCGATTATACTTGGGGTGGACTTATATTATTATTTATTTATTTATTTATTTATAACAGTGGGATCTGCAGATAAATCTGCAGTCAAACTACTGGTCCACTTCGAAATGTGGGCCTTTTATATATTAATTTATTATTATTTTGTATAAATTACTTTTGGAAGAAAAGATATAAAGAAAGTCTGTCTTAATTTGATATAATTCGTAAATATTAGTGAATTAAACAAAAATGTAAAACAAACATATACAAATGTAATAAAATTCAAATGCAAATGTAAAAATTAAATTGAATAAAATTGAATTGAAATTGAATTAGATATAAACAAATAAATTATTTTATTTTATTTATTTACTAATTATGTATTTTTTTTTTAAATTTGATTGATTTACCAAATTTTTCAAGTATTGCTAGTTTGTTCTCATATAATCAATAGTTATAGTATTATTATATATTAATTGTTTGATATCATTGTATCATTTGATATCATTACGCGATCATAAAATGAAAATAATTGAATTTAAATTTATTTATGCAGTGATACGCAACCATGTGGGTTATATAGATACTTTTTGCAGATTTTATGTTAACATTGTTTGACGTTTTAACTGTCATTACTATATTTTCTAATAACTCCATCCTATTTTGTAGCAAATTGAATGAAAGTTTATAAATAAATTTAGAATTTCAATTTAAAAAAACATTTAAATATAATTAATCATATTTTTATTCGAATACACTAATATAGAATACCAAATAGAAATGTACAGTATTAATAAAAATGGTAAAATCTCTTGGATTGTATTGTAATAAATCTGCGACTAGTACAATTAGTACATTTGATATCAAGTAGTTTCGTTTAAAATATTAAATAAATTTTATGATTTAATCATTAGTAGTGGATATCGATGTTTTTGATTTTAGATACGAATTTACTCAATTTGAATAAATCATGAACGATAGTCTTTAGAACAATTTTTGTATTAATATCATTCATTTTTGTAACCTACCAGACCTATACAGTTATTATTGTTATTGATATTATTATTAATTAACCAGAATTTTAATTATAGCTAATTTATAATAATCATCAACATCAGAGGCTAATATAGCTTAAGTCATATCACTGGACTGTTTCTTAAGTAGCATACCACGTCCGATGTTGTCTAAGTCCTAAATAATCATTTACATTCGATTCAGTTTCAAATATATTAACTTTTATTTATTAGTAATAATAATATTTATGATATTGAAAATTTAGTTCCATACACTAAGAGTGCGAAGTCAATAAAAGTGTTTTTTATTTGTGATTTACATAGAAAGTAAAACAAACACATTTTTTTTTTTTAATTAAATCAGAAGTTGGTAGTGAAACAGTTAAAGATTGTTTTATTGATTTTTGTTTAATAAAACAAAAAAATAAAGCAAGTAAACTACTGAGCATCAACGACCAATAACATTTTTACAAAATGTTACATATTATTATCCATCAAAGTTTTCAAAATTCCTGACTGGGTTAATAAAAAATTAGATCTATGTATATATAAGAAACTTAAAAATCATAAAATGTGATCAATCATGTTTACAATTTATTTATTTATTTATTTATTTACTATTTAGTTCAAACAGTTTACAAAATATAATACAATTTAATTATTAAAATTTTGAATTAACACAATGTATCAAATAAGATTTATGATTTAAATGATTAAGTTAGCTGCTTTTAAAATAATAGCTTTGAATATTAATTCACTCATCTCTATTCAAAAGAAACATTCACTTAATGACCTCCTACTGGAACATAAACCTGATATAGTGTTATTAACTGAAACCAACCTTACCAAACAAAAGCTAGCTTTTACTGACTATACAATAATAAGAAATGATAAAAAAGAATTGACAAATATGAGAGGTACACTCATTTTATTAAAAAATAAATATAAATTTGAAACTGTAAACTTAGAGTTAGAATTTAAATGTTTAGAGGTAAGTGTAATCTCCCTGAAGATGAAACGTAATCAAAACTTGTTTTTTATTTCGGCTTACGGCTCACATATAGATAGCTCCTTTTTCTTACCGGAATTACAAAAATTATTTGAGAGCCTCAAATTGGTACACCTGGACAATTTCTATGTGCTTGCTGGCGACCTAAACGCTAAACACACATCTTGGAACAACAGTATTAATAATGAAAAAGGTAACAAACTTGTTTCATGGTACAATTCAAATCGTATAATATATAAATGTCAATTATTATATAGTTTAGAACCATCGTACCCACGATGTAATTCCTACTTAGATATCTGTATCGCCGATACTAGATTACGATTCAGTGACTTAATAGAGAACTGTTTGAAAACCCTCGATTTTGATAGTGACCATAGAGCACTAATTTTTAAAATTGAAATACCAAATTTAGAAGATAGTCTACTCTTGAACACAAACTGCAACAATCAGTTTTTAAATTTCAATAAAGCAAATTGGACAACTTTTAAAAACAGCTTGGACCCATTAATTAATCAGGACATTGGGTGCATAGCTCCAAATAATAAAAACTTAGAAAACTCAGAAATAGACGAATATATTTTAAAAACCAACTCCATAATTTCACAAGCCATGTCAGATACTATTCCAAAACATAAAAATCAAAATAGCTTTCAGGATTTCTCAAATAATATTATAAAAAAATTGAACCGTTATAAAAGTAAGCTGATTACTAAGCTATTTAATCATTATAGAAATAATTCTCCACGTAACCATCCTGAATTAATAAGACTGAAATCCATTATAAAAAATATCAATAATCTCATTAAACAAAATTTTTTGAAAGAAATAAATAAATTTTGGAAAAAAAAAGTTGAATCAATAAGACCTTCCAGGAATATGTTCCCAACAATCAACAAAATTTTCAGAAAAAAAGAAAGCTTAGAAATCAAGAAACTCAAATTTGAACAGAATGATCTCACTGCCCTTAGAGATGCTAATATAAATCCTGATACATTACAGACAGACAACAACAATAACCTAATTGTTGAAGATAAAAAGCAAATTTGCAATATCTTAGGTTATGTGTTCCAAAAAAAACACACTTTAATTCCAAATAACAATAACGTTCTAAATGAAGATACCCAAATGACTTTACTTTACTTTAGAAGTGCTTCCTTTTACAATACAAGAATTCTCAATTTTTCTAATCATATTAGAGCTAACAACCTGAACGAAGAGCAAACCCAAAATTATTTTATAACTACGGACTCGCTAAAAGATATTCTTCAATCCTTAAAAAATAAAAAATCATGTGGGCTCGACGGAATTCCTAATATTGTATTAAAAAATTTAACTGAAAACGTTATACAACAAATTACCACCATTTTGAATAATGCATTAAATAATTCATATTTCCCAAAAGTTTGGAAAATTGGTAAAGTTATTCCAATTAGAAAACCGGGAAAGGACCCTACTATTGCTAATAACTATAGACCTATAAGCTTATTGTCTAATCTAAGCAAAGTATATGAAAAGGTTATAAAAAAAAATATGATAAATCATTGTCAAGAGTATGATCTTATTAACAACAAACAGTATGGGTTCAGGGAGAAGCACTCCACAGTTCATGCTGCTGGAAAACTTGTTTCTGATATTTGCTGGAACGCAAGCAAAAAGTACTGTACAGGAGCACTATTGATCGATTTAAGCGATGCATTCACAACAGTTTGGCTGGATGGTTTAATAAAAAAACTAAAAGACTACAACTTACCATACAATTTACTAATCTTAATTAATAACATGATAAGAGCAAGAACTTTTGAGGTTCTAGTAAATGATATTCAATCATCTAAGAGTTTTGAAATAAATAACGGTCTAATGCAAGGTACTGTGACATCGCCAATTCTATTTTCTCTTTATATCAACAGTTTACTGGTCGACTTAAATGATAAAAATTCAGATAAAATACAAAATTCAGCAATTGCTTTTGCAGATGATATAATTTGCTATGTTTCAGCTGAAAAATATAAAGACATAAGAAGTAGTCTGAAGTGTTTGTTACATATTGTAGAAAACTATGTTTCTTCATGGAGACTGAAGATAAATTTTATTAAATGCGAGACAATTCTTTTCAGAGATAATCTTTCCCAATGTCACTCTTCTATTCGCAAAAATTGGAGACAATTTTTGGTTAGAGCAGAAGATGGAACAAATATAAATTCAAAAACCGCAGTGTACTTCAGGGAATTCGGATCAATAAAAATCTAAACTTTTCTGAACATGTAAAAGCCCAAATTACAAAAGCATCAAATGCATTTTTTATGTCAAAAAGTCTATTCTACTCAAAACACTTATCCGCAAGAGTTAAAATATTAGCATACCAAGCTATCATTAGACCTATTATAACCTACGGGTGTCCGATTTAGTACAATATTAGTGCCTCGTTAATGGAAAAAATAAGAGTATTCGAAAGGAAATGTATCAGGGCTTGCCTAGGAGAATACCATATAGAAAATAATGAATATAAACATTATTTGTCTAATAAATATATTTATAATAAAGCGAGCATCATAAGAATTGATAATTTTATAATTTCATTAATCAGAAAACATTTTCTTAGAGCACAAAATGTTACCGAGAATAGCCTTATTTGTCACTCAATCTACCCAGAAGAAACATATAATATAACTCAAACACTTAATTCAGGTTTCATTCCACCGGAAGGTTTTCTTTATTTAGATAAATACAAATATATACAAAATGAGAATAATGTGCCGATTCTCTACCATTTCAACAGAAGAGCCACAAACAAGAAAATTTATCAAGATCTCAGCCTAATTAATATTACTGACTTAACATTTAGTACAGATATATCAAATAAAGACTCCAGACAGCACATCAATATAAACAATTACTGGTGGTTAAAATCACTTTAAAAATATAATACAAGTACTATTGTACACTGGACTTACTTTTTATTTCCTATTTTTCCCTTATCCTAATATTCCTTCCCAAAATCCCCATTTTAGTATTAAGTTTTATCAAAATGATTAAAATAAGCTAGAATTGTTTTTTTTTTTTTGTAAATATTTTTCAATTCATATGTTAATTTAAATTAAATACTGCTTACAAACAGTTTGTATAATATTAGATAAAGATTGATTAAACTCATATCTAAATTCATAAATTCCATCATTTAGAGATCTCCAATGAGGGACATTGAATGTAATGCTAATCCACATTATGTAATTCACTTAGTTTTTAAGTTTTTTATTATGTGAAAATATTTCTAATTTGTAACTGTTATTAAAATAAATAAAAAACTAAAAAAAAAAAAAAAAAAAATATTTATGATTTAAAGTTTAAATTACTTTGAAATTTAATACAACATAGTTTTTATAAAAAACAAAAAACAAAATTAGATAAAATAAATTTCATCAGAAAAAAAAAAAGAGAAGATGAAAAGTTATTAAAAGTATTAAAAGTTAATTATAACACTACAAATTAGTTAATATTAGTAGCGGAAAAACAAGATTAATTAGGAGGACTAAGGAAGCAAGTGAAACAAGGTTTTCTTTAAACTGGTTTTGTTCAAAGAAAAGTCAACACTATTTTTGTATTGATTAACTGCCATTAACATTCTATTAATTGGCTCAAATTTACCATAATTAATTCTATGGAAAGGAAGATTAAAAAGATGTTCTATACGAAAACGCGTACTGGTGTTAATGTACGAGTTAATCTGATCTTTTATAATTTTGGAATCAATTTCACCATTGTATACTTGGGATATGAATAGGATATCTGCAACAACCCTTCTTGATTGCAATGTGTTCATCTGAAGAAGCTTCAGATGATTTATGTATGGAGGTAGGATTATTGGGTTAGACCAGGGAAGATTACGTAGAGCATATCGCAAAAAATTTGTTTTAGTAGATTCAATTCTATTAATATGAGTGGAATAGTGAGGTGACCAGACAGGGCTTACGTACTCAAGGTGGGGGCGAACAATAGTAGTGAATAAAGATTTAGTAATGTATGGATCATCAAATTCCTTAGACCATCTTTTAATAAAACCTAACATAGAATTTGCCTTGTTAATTATGCTATTAAAGTGAAGTTTAAATGTGAGTTTATCGTCAAAAAGTACGCCAAGGTCTTTAAAATGAGAAACTCGGTTGATTAGTTTAGAATTAAAAATATAATCAGTTATTATTGGAATCAATCTACGAGTAAAGGAAATAACAGCGCATTTATCAATATTAACGAGAAGATTATTATAGCCGCACCACTTAAAAAACGATTCAAGATCGTTCTGTAGTACAATACAATCATTATATGAAGATATTTTTTTATAAATTTTCATATCATCAGCATATATGATCACGTTACTATTGTTAATGAGATTGTTGACATCATTAATTGAGATAATGAATAGTAAGGGACCTAAATGGCTGCCTTGTGGTACACCAGAGGTGGCAGAAAATGATTCAGAAAAAGCTGATCTAAAAATTACACTATAAGATCTATTGGATAAAAATGATTTAATCCACATTATAAAAAATTTAGGAAATCCCAGTTTTTTAAGTTTTAATAAAATAACACTATGAGGCAGTAAATCGAATGCCTTGCTCAAATCTGTGTAAATGACATCAGTCTGAAAGCCAGCCTCCATAGTGTTCAGGAAGTCTGGAGCAAGACTCAACTAAATTTGTAACCGTAGATTTTTTTTTTACAAAACCATGGTGATTAATTGATAAATGTTTAGAACAAATGTCATAAATTGAATCAAAAACTATTAATTCGAAAAGTTTAGGTATGCATGAAAGTTTTGCTATTGGACGGTAATTTGTGACCATATTTTTAGCACCTTTTTTATAAACAGGGCGAATAAATGAATTTTTTCAATATTGTGGAAATATTCCAGAAGTAAACGATCGATTGAATAAAAGGGATAATGTTAACGCAAAAGATTCAGTATAGTTTTTTAAGATTAAAGATGGTACTTTGT
Organism: Argyra leucocephala; assembly: GCA_963942445.1. Taxonomy (NCBI): domain Eukaryota; kingdom Metazoa; phylum Arthropoda; class Insecta; order Diptera; family Dolichopodidae; genus Argyra; species Argyra leucocephala. The sequence goes on along the minus strand of OZ012679.1, from coordinate 14,245,133 downwards.
CAGGTACAGGAAATACATCACTGTTGAGATTATTCAAATAACTCTTTATTTTTTGAGTAGAGAAATCTATTGAGATAACTTGGTTTTCAGATTGGTTTATCATGTGATTAAAATTATTTTCATCAACTTCAAAGAGATTTTCTGAATAAGAACTACAGAAAAATAGCTTGAAGAGATGTGCAATAGATTTAGGAGGAGAGTTAGCACTAACATCATTATAGGACATGGTGACGGGAAATTGATCAGATTTACGTTTGGAGTTAACAAATTTCCAAAAGGACTTAGGATTAATCCTTAGCTGAGAGCTAACATTTATTAAATAGTTGTTATAACTGAAATCTAATGTCAGTTTGTATGGAGTTGAACAAAATTACAAACTCATGATAGTTTTTATTGGTTTTCTCTTTTAAGTACTTAATCCAAGATTTATTCTTTTTATTTCTTAATTTTTTTACTTCATGTTTAAACCAAGAAGGACTAGAACTAAGGTCTCTATTACGAGCCAAGGGTACATACAATTCCAAACCTTTAGTTAGAATTTCGTAGAATTTAGAAACCGCCTTATTGATGTTATCATCTTCAACTATAAAATCAAAGTCAATTGATAAAAGAAAATTATTTAGCGCAGAAAAATTAGCGTTGGCAAAATTATAATTATAAGATAGATCATAAGCAGGTAATACTGGGCTATTATAACAATATGAAAGAAATATAGGAGGATGAAAATTATCAACATTTACTAAGGGCATAATAGGAACACTAAAAGTATAATTAGCCCAATCTGTTACAAAAATAAGATCAAGTTGCCTATCCATACAATTAGTCACTGAAGAAATTTGTTGAAGACCATTTAAATTACAACCATCCAGTAAAGTATATTCACAGTCAGAATTAATCTGAAGTGGAATTAGATATAATAATAATAATAATAATAATAATAATGTTCCAACGACCAATTACCCCTCCCGTGCTGCGCACGCGGGAGTCACCATTCTCATTATTATTATCATTTAGCATATGACTAAGAGTGTCGTATACAAGGTCATCACAGTGCTTGGAAGAATAAAACTCTTCGTATTAAAAGTATAGAAAGATTCCAATAAATTAAGTTATTCAGTATGTAATACTGTGACCAGCATACTCACAATGGACTTTCATTAATTAAACTTTAATATTATATTTTAATTATATTCAAAAAGAATACAAGCACGTGATAACCCTTAATGAAGAATGTGTTAGTAAGGAGAGAATTGGGTCAGGAAATGCTTAAAACAAGCATGCAAAACAAAAAATAAACAAAAAAAAGGGGGAAATTAGTAAACACGATTAAGGAAATTAGTAATTAGTAATAAATTGATAGAATACTAAAAACAAACAAAAATAAAATCTATAAAAGGTAAAAACAATTAAAAATTTAGTAACTTTGATTTGCCTTCCAGCATGTCAAGGCAAATCAAAGAAAAAAAATCAATAAGCAATATGCTCACAAGTCAAAAGTTGAAGCAATTTAAAATCTCCAATCAAAAAAAAATAAAAATTATATCATAGTTTTAGACTATCTTCCAACATGTCAAGATAGGCTAAATCAAAAATTTCGCGATTTTAAATTATGCCGAAGAAGCATTAGTCAATTTATTTAGTTATAAACTAAAGAAATTTAAAAAAAAAAAAAGAAAAAATAATAAAAATAAATACTTATATAAAAATACAACACATGCAAAACGCAATTAGTCAAAGACACAAAAATAAAAAGAATAATAATAAAAATTAACATAATTTATTCGCACTTATGTATACATGTTAAAAGTATGAAGTACTACTGATTGAACGTGAACAACTACATATACTACATGTATTACATGTCCTTCAAAAACTTATTACCTGTTTGAATAAAGCAGATTCTTTAGTTTGGACTTACTAATGTGAAAATCAAAGACATTAGAGTTATTGTTTACGTTACGCAACATTCTTGTAATTGGCTGATTCTTTCCATAATCCGTGCGATGAAACTTTAAACGAAAGAGAGCAGAATGCCTAAGAGAACGAAAGTTAATATTGAAGTTAATGTGTTATGTATGAGTCTATGAGTCTAATATAAAATCAAATTCCAAAAACTTCTGGAAATTTATAAATATCCGAAGATAATCCTGTGGATTTCCTCAAGGCATTTCCTATAAAAATGAAACAGCTACAGATTCAGTCTCAACTTGCAATTTATTCGCTAAGTATTTTGAATCAGTTTTTATAAGACCACAATCAAGAATAAATTTGCAAAGTCACCTACAATCTTTTGTTGATTTAGGACACATGCAATTATCATATTGTGATATTTTCAACAAAATTAATACCTTAGATATTAATCTGAGTTCTGGTCCAGATGCTATCCCTAATTTAGTTTTAAAGAACTGCATTTACAGTTTGACTTATCCTCTTTACTTAATTTTTAACAGATCACTAAATGAAGGAATTTTCTTAGATGAATGGAAATTCTCAAACATTATTCCTATTTTCAAATCAGGGTCTAAAACTGTCGTAGAAAATTATAGACCTATCGCTAAATTATCTTCTATTCCTAAACTTTTCGAAGCTATTGTCACAGATAAAATGTATTTCTTGGTTAAAGAACACATATCTCCAAATCAGCATGGCTTTATGGATGGAAGATCTACATCCACTAACTTAGCAGTTTTTCTTCACACAGTTTTCAATGCAATTGAAAAAGGCTATCAAGTAGTAACGATATTCACGGATATTTCTAAAGCTTTTGACAAAGTAGACCACTCTTTACTACTCTCTAAACTTCAGGCTCTTGGTATTCATGGTACCTTCCTTCTATGGGTTCAATCTTATTTGATTGGTCGTAAACTCTGCGTTAAAATACAAAATAGCACGTCATATAACTTCGAGGCTACGTCTGGTTTTCCACAAGGAACTCATATAGGGCCACTATTATTTTTATTGTTTATGAACGATATCGACTACGATATTAAGTCTTTGATCTTATCATTTGCTGACGATACCAAACTTTTTGCGGTTATTAAGTCGGACGAAGATTGCCAACAACTGCAGCAGGATCTTGACAAATTCTACTCTTGGTGTAACATTATTGGTCTTACCATTAATATTAATAAGTGCAGTTACATGTCATTTTCCAGGAAGCAAACTTTAATTGAATCTTATTATAATATCAACGGTTCTATTATTGAACATGTCCGTGAAACAAAAGACTTGGGTATCATTCTCGATAATAAATTAACTTTTAATGCTCACATAGATCGAATTATTTCTAAAGCTTTTTCCATGTTAGGTTTCATTAAGCGTAATTCACAGCAATTTTCTGATCCTTATACATTCAAAAATTTATATACTGCACTTGTTCGTCCGATCTGGATGCCTTATTATGATAAACATATTAAGAGAATAGAGTCTGTTCAAAAGAATATGATTAGGTTTTGCCTTCGTAAATTCAACTGGCAACCGTATATTACTGGATATTTAGCTAAATGTCAACTTATTAAGCTTTCTACTCTTGAGGCTAGGCGAAATGCTGCATCCGTGATGTTTTCCTATGATATTTTATCTGGCAGAATAAAATTCGCTTTTATAATATCTATGCTCCAGTGCGCGATTTCAGAAGCCAAAGATTTTTATATCTTCAAAATCATAGAACGAACTATGGTTTTTCCGAACCTATTGCAAACTCTCAGCGCTTATTTAATAACAGTTTTTCAGTAATTGACTTCAACTACAGTAGATTCGTTTTTAGGAAAAAAATCATCACATTTTTTGAAACATTACAATAATTCTTCTAATTTTAATTAATTATAATTTTATTCTACAAATTTATTAAATTTATTCTCTGTTATCATTTGAATGTACTGCATACCTTTATAATTACTATTGCTATTACTATTAATATTTATTTATTACTTAAGTCTGAATTTTTCTTTTTTTTAACTTCTTTTCTTGAATTAATGTTATTTTTAACTTGAAATTGTTAATGCATCTTATTATTAATGTTATTTTATATCTGAAATTATTTTTATGTTTACAATTTTTGTTTTCTATTTCTAGTTTTATTTTATTTTAATTTTAAATATTTTATAAGCAAAATCTGTAAGGGACTACCCAGTAGATTGAAATAAATAAATAAATAAATAAATAAAATACGAACCGAGTCAACTGCACCTGAGAGAATTTGGTGTACAAATATAATATCAGCTACTTCACGACGATTAAAGAGACTTTGCAGACCTAGAAGTTTAAGGCGGTCTCTGTAAAGGGGTAAGTTATATGGATTTGTACATGAAAAACCACGAAGAGCGAAACGAACGAATCTACGTTGAACAGATTCAATCCTGTCTATGTGAACTTGATGAAAAGGTGACCATACCTGAGACGCGTATTCGAGTAATGGTCTTACCATAGTCAAATATAAAGCTCTGGTGACATATGGGTCGGAAAATTCTTTTGACCATCTTTTGATAAACCCAAGAGCTGAATTAGCTCTACTGACAATATTATCTACATGAGATCTGAAATTTAGCTCGGTGTCTAATAGAATACCTAAGTCTTTAGTGGATGTGACATTAGAGACAATAACGCCGTTAATACTATAATAACGCGCTGATATTGCCGTTTTACGGGAAAAGGTGATGCTTTGGCATTTGCTAGCGTTGAGTGCTAGGTTATTATTACAACACCAAATAGCGAAATTATTAATGTCACTCTGAAGAAGATGAGATTCACGCGGAGATGAGATTTGTTTAAATATTTTTATATCGTCAGCGTACACTAGAATGTGAAAATTTTTTATAATATTATGTACATCGTGTCATCCTCGTGATGTACCCATGATACTTTCGGTAAATTAAAGTCACCGCAAACTAATAATTAATAATTTAATTATTTATCCAATTTAAAAAGGGGTTAAATATTAAATAGTTAAAAATATATTTAACCGCTAAGCTTAACATTATTATTTGATATTATTTGAGCCATCGCTAAATGATATATATTATTTTTTTTGTATAGAAAAATTAATAATTTAATTTATTTTTTTAAATACAAATTTGTTAGAAAAGTACATTCGCAAAAATAAAAATGTTCACACGCAATTAATATTTATGTAATAATTGAAATTGTTAATAATGTAAATAATGATTTGGTTTGAAATAATTTATGATATTTAAAAATTTAGTACTTAACATAAGAACGAAATGTGTTCGAAGTTAATAAGAGTGTTTTCTATTTGTGATTTACTTAGAAAGTGAAACAAAACATTTTTTTTTTTAATTAAAACATAAGTTAAATCATAACCAACAGTATGTATCTTATGATATTTAATAAAAATCTTTTATCTTAAATCATAAAAATAAATTTTTTTTTAATTATTTTTAAAAATAAATATAATTATAAATTTTTTTAAACTCTTATACATCATTTTACTTTTAATAAAAAGAAAAATATTTGTTTATTACTTTATTTATATTTTATTTAAGTAAATATTCACAAAATTGTTAAGTAGTTATTTCCAAAATTGTACACACTAATTTAATATTGTGATATGAAGGTAGGATATAATTAAAGTTAAATTATAAAAATTTTTTTTATTAAATTTTTTTTGTTAAAATTTAACTAATAATGAAATTTTAAATTTAAGATTAAGTTAATTTTTTTCATTAATTATATAATTACGTTATTCAAAAACGTTTAGTTCGTATTATATGCTGATAATTAGTTAATATATGGTATACTAGAAAATTAATAAATGCAACAATACTCGTTCTATTTTATAGAATAAATTTCAGTGCATTTAACACACAAAAATGTATTCTACCTAATTTACTGATAATATGGAAAAAAAATATTACTCATTGTATTATATTATTTTATATAGTTTATAGTAATATATCTGTCTGTCTGTCCCTAACGTTTCATTTATACTAACGTTTAATTCATTCTGAATACAACTTATACGTCTATCTATCTAAATTACTAACATTATGAAGAAAGTAAAAATATGAATTCTATATATTTTATATATAATTCCGGTTAAATCAGTATAATCTATTTGTCTGTCTGTTCGTAACGCTTCATTCATTCTAACATTTCACTAATTCTGTAATTAAATCAGTATAATCTATTTGTTTGTCTGTTCGTAACGCTTCATTCAAGATAATAGTATTAGTTTTAGAATATATAATAATAGTTACTTTTGTATAGTAAATTTCAATGCATTTAAAATACAAAAAGGTATTCTCTACCTAATTTACTGACTGATATGATAACAAAAACTTTATATAGTAATATATCTGTCTGTCTGTACGTAACGCTTCATTCATTTTAACCTTTCACTAATTCTGAATTCTATTTATACATCTAACTACCTAAATTACTAATATTATGATAAAAATAATATTAATTCTATATATTTAATATGAAATTTCGGTAATATTGGTATAGTATATTTTGTCTTTCTGTCCGTAACGCTTCACTCATCCTGAATATATGCAATTAAATACATGTATTATCTAGAAAGTACATATTTTTTTAAAGAAATATTAAAAATTCATTAAATTTATTCTGAAAAAAAAAATTTACAGTTTGATTACAAATTATATTGAAATTTAAAAAAAAAAAGAAAAAAAGTATGACAGTAACAAATGTATTCTTGTAGAAATATATGTCTGTGTGATGTTTTTAATTTTCAGTGTGAGATAAGTCTTATTCCATATTTTCTATTTTCACCACTAATTTATTTTACCTTTATCAAGCCTTCCACATTTTCTTTTAATTAGTTGATGGAGTTAAACAAGTTTGTAAAACAAATTCGATCAACCAAACCTGTTATTTCCAGTATTCAACGGAAGGATAAAAAAAACGAATTCGTGGTGTTACCATCAAAATTAGGTATTTTAGAAAAATCCACAATTGTGTAAATATAATCTTTGTAGATTCAATAGAAAATGATACAGAACTGCTCTAAATCATCAAAGTCAAAAATAAAACAATTCCCACAAAATTAGGAATGAAAAGTATACCAATTTGACATAATTACCGAATATGGATTCAAAGACATTTACAATTTTAAAGAAACATTTGAAATTAGATCAGCTCTGAAAACTATTGAAAAATTGATTCGTCAATTATCGTCAACTGTGTTATTAATCATAATATAAAATATTCGATATTTGCATAAAATTGAAAAATGATATTCCTATTATTATAGCATAAGTTATTAACAATATTTCTCTACTTAATTAAATTTATTAGTCAAGCCAGGATTTGCTTCCTTATGTTTGTCACATTTTATTTTATATTACAGTATGAAATCAATTGTAGACTTAAAATTTTGCTCCAAATATATTCATACAAAAAATAGCTCAATGCCAATAAATAAATGTTTAACAGTATCAATGCCTCTATATCTTCTAGCCAAGTCACATGATGATTTTTCCGGAATATATCAAATTACAATTTTTTTTTAAATTTGGTTTTTGTTTTGTTTATAAATTTTTTTGATAAAAATAATATTTGAGAAAAACACAAACATTCTCAAAAATTTAATACCAAAAATTAAATACAAAACACCATCAAAGGTTTTGTTCAGATAAAAATAAAAATAGAAAAACAACAATTTACATGCTATTCTAATTTCGTCTGAAAATTTTAACGGTATCCACCAGTTTTATTTTTAGTGTTCATTAGAATACTGAATAAAAATGAAAATAATATAATATTTTACGTTGAAATTTTTGTTTAATTCTTATAACTCACAGATGTTTATAACATTGCGATGTAAGTTATAGAATCAATCAAAGATAAAAATAAAGAGTTGTATAGGAAGTCTATAACACTTTACATAATACCTATACTCATGAGCATGACCTTTAATAAATATTGATATTTCTTCATGATATGTCTTCACATGTCAAATTTTCATCATTTATTTAGATTTAATTTGAATTGCAATTTTAAAAATTTATATGTTAGATATATGGTTAGTGTAACCCATATGTTATGTTTGGAGAATTGTACAATACAAATCGATACACTTTATACCCATATACATAAATCTAAATGTATTATAACGTTCCTGTACTGCATGTATACCTTCTGTATGCATGTTCATGTTTAAGTCATTATTCCTAACCTTATTTATTAAGTGAATTCTAATATGTGTAGTCAGTCTTTACTATGGTATTAATAAATGAAGTACATTTAATATGTATAAAATCTAACAATACGAAATCAAGTTTATATTATAAAAATAAAATTTAAATTATAAAAAAACATTTATTTTAATATTTACTAATAATACCTAAACACAAACACTTAAGCTGATAAAAAGGCTAAGATGTTATCATGGTTTAAGTCAAACTGAACAGCAGCTACAACTAAAATTACAGAAACAACAATTAAAAACATAGTAAAGGCATTCATCTAAAGAAATTTCAAGTAAAATATTAATTTTTCAATCAAGAATTCACCTCCAACAGAATTTTAAGTCTTCCTCATACGACATTTACCAAAATTATTCATCTTCAATTATTCAAATTAATTTTAATAATTATTCTTACTTTTTTCTCTAAATAGGCTTCAAATATATTAAATAATATTTATATACCTCTAAATTAATATTTATATATATATATATATATATAGACATCATATAAATAATTAATTAATTTATATTATAATATATATATATATATATATATATATATATTTAATAATATTGCAAATAAATTCAGGATCTTAACTATATTATGTAATGATAGTAAAACTGACTGACAGCATTTTAGTTAAATACCATGCAATTAATATTCAATTAGTATACAAAAGTAAAACTTAACAATCTCATAATATTTTTATTTTTATTTTTATTTTTTTTTTATTTTTTTTTTTTTGCTTCTGTATACTGCCTAGAAGTTTCAGGAAATTAATTTTCATTTTTTCCTATATTAAAAATTCTATTTATTTCCTCTTTACTTAATTCTTGTCCTCTCTCTGTACCCCAATACTAACGAAGAGAAAAAAAAAATAATAATAAAAATAAGTCCTAAAAATAATAATAATAATAATAATTATGATTGTAATAATTTTTATTACCATTCATTTGAACTTTTCTTTTTATAGATTTGAACTTTTTTTTTTTTTCGAAGAAAATTTTCTCAATTTTCATAATATTCAATAAAAAAAAAAAAAAAAACAATGAAAACAAAAACAAAAAGAAAAAAAAAATAATAATATTCCTTATATTGACAACTAATAATAATTTTCCATTATCCTACTTGTTAAGAATAACTTTTGTATACAAGTTTGTATATATATGTATTGTATATATATATATATACAGGAAAAACTTTTTTTTTTATGTTTTGAATGAGCTGATGAGAGAATCAGAAGTCAAAAAGCTATCACCCTTCCTCAAATTATATTGGTTTTGATATGTTGTTGTGTACATGATGAGGTTGTATTAAATTAATTGAGTTTGTTTTTATTTTTGCTTTTTTTTTTCATTTAATTTTTGTTATTATTGTTTTTGCTTTTTTTTTTTGTGACAGGGATAGCATTAGCAGTAGATTCAATATCAAAAGCCTAACATTTTAGTAAGTCCGGATTTTCAAAAATATTTTTTTTATTTTTTTGTTTGTTTGTTTAGTTGGTTTGTTTGTTTGGTTTTTAGATCAAATTGTTCACATTGAAAATGAAGTTGAGATGACCCAAAACACAATATTTGTATTGCTATAAAATAAATTTATAAAATTTGGGTCATTTAAATAAATAAAAAGCTATATTTAATAGTTTATATAATAGATTTTACGTTAAAATTTTGTTCGATTTATATAACTCACAGATTAGGGCTTCCAATCCCGGACATAAATTCCAATCCCGGGATTTCGGGATTGCATTTTACAAATCCCGGGATCCCGGGATTGATCCCGGTATTGAGTCCTCTGCTGAAAAAAATAATATAAAGTAGAAAATAATAAAAACTTGCAGTTTTTTTTTAATTCAGTATAAAATTAATTTTTTTATTTAAATTATTAATAACAGATATAGTAATTATTAAATTCATATATTAAGTAATTCATATTAAAATTCTTAATTAAGTATTTTTTTGTTGTTGGAAGTGGCATCTGAGGAAACAGAGCTCGTCTAGAACGTTATCGCCCAAAGAACTTCGTAATTTATTACAAAATAGACTTGCAGAAGAAAAGGCTCTTTCTGACTCGATGCTGGTTGGTGTTATCGTTTTTAAATGTTTATATGCACGCTTCCAAATAATCGCCATGTGAGCAGCCATTTTCAAATAGAGCCATCTCTTTTTGAAGTTTGGAGACTAACGACTCGCATCGATGTGGTATCACTTGTGGACGTGACATGCCATCATTTATTGCTTTATTAATTTCTTTGGCTGTAGTTAACGGTTGTGCAGAAATAACTTCAGCAATTTCCTCCTGCACAGAAACATCTTGAAATTCATCAACTTCTATTGTAGAACATGCTGTTATGGAAGTTGCGTTCAATGTTTCAAGAAGATCTGCAATTAATTTACGGCACTTAGTTGGTGTTGGTACTATAATGAATTCTTTGTCGGAGTGAGAGATTCCATTCAAGCCATTATGTAGATAATACAAAAGTCCGCTTAAATCCGTACGACGTTGCTTCAATTGAATAGTTAAAGCTGTAAACAGTTTTTGACTAATAATAGGATCCGTATCTTACAGTTTCTTCAACGTAAAGCTAATAGCGATATCGGCCGTAATAAGGTGAGAGTCCTTCTAGTGCAATCAAACGTGACAGGACTGCAGGAAACGATTTTTGCTTATGCTCCAATGCAGGAAAAAAATTAGTTAATGTTGTAGTTTTTTTCTTCGGAAGTTCACCTGATGTACTTGCGAAATCAGAATCGTTTTTATTTGGATTACTTTAGTTGGATTTTGTGTATCGAAAATAAGTGAGTGTGTAGACCTCTTGTCGTTCCACCACCAATTTTTAAAACTTTTTTGCAATCGCTCACCTTACACATTGCAGTCTCACCTTTTTCATCACGTAGGAAATGTTTCCATACTGCTGAATTACTTCCTGTGAAATATTCTTTGTAGACAGCCATTTTAATAAAGCCCTAAATATAAAATAATATTAATTAAAAATACCGCATTCAACTAACATAATTTTTTCAATATACTTACTTACAGGGTATTGCAATGCAATTTAGAAATACGATAATACGATTAATTTAGAAATAGTAAACAATATTTTAATTTAACACTGAAAAAAGCACTGTAAATATAAAATATTAATTCAAAAATATTAATCATATCGCATAATCTTTTCAATATAATATTTACTAATTATAATTTCACAAAGAATACAAAACTATATTTTATTTTAAATACTATTTTCACTTTGTTAATTCGACTACTTTAACTTTATGTTCACAAATTCGAAAACATACTAAAAATATTAATATTTTCAAAACAATTATTGAAATTTAAAATTTCTATAGTTTCGCTGCTATAGCAACAAAAATAGTCGTGGCTTACTTGTCGACAATAATTCTGATTTAACGTTAAAAATTTTAAATGTACTTTTCTTTCAAAAACAATATTTTGAAAGAAGATTAGAATTCTCATACTATTTGATAAAACTACGTTAAGTATGTGAATCCCGGGATTTCTATAACATAATCCCGGGATCTCGGGATTGTAAAAAACCTCAATATCCCGGGATTGGAAGCCCTATCACAGATGTATTAAAAACATATTTGAATAAGTTATAAAATCAACTGAAGCAAAAATCAGGAATTTAATATATGAAAATAATAAAATTTGATTAAATTTATATTATCTAATAATGAATGGAGCAGTATCCAGTCACCGAATGGATCAACAAAAATACTGGAGAGAGAAAATGATGGACTGAAGAAGGTGAAAAAATCTGGCAAGTTGATTATAATCAACTAAGGTTAATATTAATTTTAAATTTTGGTGGCTTCCACAACTCGAAAACTCTTTATATTTAATTGAATATATCTGGGGATTAGAGTCTTTAATACGTCGTATAACCTTAATGAGTCATCCTAAGCCAATTTTTTGAGAAATGATTATAGTTATCACACTTCTTCGAATACATTTTGTCATTGTCAATCGATTTCGTAATTAGGAAGTACGAGCGTCTCTGACAAAATGTCCTCGAACAAATGATTTGCAAAGAATCCCCGGGTTTTTGCCTTAGTAAATTTCATTCAAAAGTTAATGTCACTGGCTATATACAGTGCAAATTGTCAACTCATTGATATTCAAGCCCTTGAATCTACACATAATATTGATTCAGTAATTTTTTAGTATGATGTTTTTTAAGCTAGAATAAATTGTCAATCTATTTTAGATTTGTATAATTTATATTTTCTAATATTGTACGATCTCTAATAGTATAGATTTTTATATCTCGAATCTAATAGAACCAATGATGGTCTTTCTGAGCCTACAGTTAACTCTTGGCGTGGGCGTTACGGCAGGCAGTTTAATACATATATTCAAGAGGAAAATCATTAAATATTTTTTTTTTAAATTAATTGTATTTTGTACTTTAGTTATTGCTGAAATCTGTAAGGCATATTCCCAATAGATTGAATTGATCGATTTGTGTTTACCTATTTTCATAGTTACAATGTTTTTATTTCATGTAATGAACTTTAAATGTATATACAAAATATATTTCATGAATTTTAGTTTTTAAGCAATATCTGTAAGGGCTAACTTTTAGATAAATAAATAAACAAACAAGAACAACTTCTAGACCCAACAAACATCATTTCAAATAGCAATCAAAAATGGCTTTGGAAATATCTCTAATACTGTCAAAGCTATGCCGTTATGCCACAAAGTTTTGAAAACTACCTTTAATCTGAAAACTCGTCTGCACTCATCCCAGAATAAACTACAATCACTTAAATCAGACCCTATACAAGTTTTGTATGGCACCATAGATATACAGTACACTCTCTCCAAAATAGAAATAACAATTTTGAAAACATTTTCAATTTCCTACTATCCAACCCTGAATATACAAAAAAAATTAATATAAAAATTATACTGAAGAATATAAAAAGGATATTTTCAACTTTCTGTACAGTATTTTTTTTTTTTTTTTTTTTTTTTTTTACGTTTTAATAAAAGTTTTCGCAACAATATTTTTCAAATAGAAAATCGGCAAAACAAAAATATCATAACAGAAAAAAATCTAAATTTCTGATTAAATTCATATGAATATGAATGTGAATAGATCCTGTAATGGGTTCCTGATTCTGTATAGACTATACGATTACGAATTACATTAAACTCAAACCAAATTATTGATATATATATATATATATATGTATATGTATGACTGGACATTTGAAAAAAAAGGGGGAAGTTAAATTAAAAAGTATTTGATTCGCTTCGAATTTCTTTTTATTTTTGGATGGAATATTTATTACTAGCTAGAGTCTACTTGATGATGAAAAATAAAAATACTTGGCGGGAGGGTGGGAGACATTGGTCCATTATCCTTTTAGTTTTATGAAAAATGGTAATGAATTGAATTTGAGGGTGGAATTTCAATCAAAATATGATTTGTAAATTGAACTTTTGTTTTTTTTTTTTGCTTTTTTTTGTTTTTTTTTTTTAGTATATTGATATCAGGGATTCATTTAAAAGGATAAAGTTTATGACTTCTTTTTGACTTATAATTTGATTTTCGATTGTGTGTATATACACAGTTAGTGATGGTATTATTAATAATTCATACGTTTTAGAATAATTAGAATTTTTTTTTATTATTATTATTTTGTTTTAGTTTGGGGTTCTGTATAAAAAGAGGACGGGGGGGGGGGGGGGGCGGAGGGGTATATATAGAATTTATTTTGATACATGTCTATTAAGGAAATTATTTGGATTGAAAATTTAAAAAAATTATAAATTAAAATTATTTAATTTGAAGGGACGGGTGCTAGTAGTGTTATCTGTTATTAACAACAAAATATAGCTTACGTGTGTATAAGTAGTAATTGTTTTTAATTGAAAATCACTAAAACAGTAGATTATATTATTTTTGTTTGAAATTGTGGTTAATGTGAAATCCGTTTTAACATATTAAACACTTTTCACAATTTTTATCATTCATGTTTTTGCTTGGACTTTTATTTCGGTAGAAGATTAACATAGAGCAAGCACATATAGAAAAAAATGCAACTGAAACTAAAAATGATCTCTCTTCACTGGCTAGTTGGGAGCAAATTATCGTTGACCTTTGAATTTAAAGTTTTTATCTACTGATCAGAAATCCAATATGGTCTTACGGATGGCAAATCTAGAGATAATCCAAAGATTCCAGTCGAAAACAATGAGGATGATTATGAATGCGCCATGGTACATTAAAAATTCCAACCTTCATAATGATCTAAACTTTTATATGGTAGAAAAACTTATTGAAATAGAAACAAGAAATTACGCCAAACAAATAGTAGCCCACTCTAACATGCTAGCATGAAATTCAACAAATGTAGGTACCATCAGTATTTTTACTGATATACCATCAGTAAAAAATTACTCAATTGAGCTAAATTAGTAAAGTGTTCTGTCCTCTGGGGTCGACTCAATGTTAAGTAAAATTAGTTAAAAAATTTTAACACACTGCAATCTTTAAAATGGCAAAAAGAAAATTAATATTAAATTATTTTTATTTTCGCAGGAAAAATTCAATAAAATCATATTAAGCTATCCTAAAAAAAAAAAAATATTTTGTTTGGATTGGTTTCTTCCGTACTACTCCATTATTATTTTTCTTAATTGCCCTTTCATTTTCTCAAACTTGGAAATCTTGGAATAACAATAAATCGTCTTATGTCAATACAAAGCACTACAAAACAATAAGGTTTAGGTTTATATTTCTTCAAATAAGAGAGATCAATTCAAAATAAAATACAAAGACTTTATGCATGGTTTCAAAAAATTCAAAACTAAAAGTAGACCACAAAATACCGATATACAATTCAATGGTAAAAACGTTTAAGATTAGCGACAGCTGGTTTCAACTAGCAAGAAACACTTCTAACTATATAGTGTGAAAATAATACAAGGAATGCATTCAAATACATACAACGGTTTTTTGTTTGTTATTCAAAGCTAAAATAATGGAATAAGTACCCTAACTGCCTTTGGAGAATTTAAGCCATTCAAATGATTCAAAAAAAGAAGAAAAGTAAAAAAATAAACAAAACTATAAAAGATTATAAAATAAATATAATAGAATAGAACTGAAGAGTTGGTATGTGAAAAATAGAAATCGACACAAAGCCTTAAACATATCAATTATAAAAAAAAGACCTCGAATCACACATGACTACGCCATCACACTGACGCATCACCCAAATTCACTGGCCGTATGGTTATCTGCCACCGTGAAATTGGGGTTAACACAGAAACTGCCATTTAAACACTTAATCTTATTATTAGTATTAGTATTAGTACTAGTTCAATATACAGAAAAAAACAATCAATATTCATTGACAAATCAGAAATAACATATAGATTTGAATTGTGCAGGAATATTTCAATAGGGCTACCTGAAATAAATGTGGCAGATAAAGCCTTAAATATCAACAAATCGAATCAAAATCCTTGTAACCGATACTTATCAGCATAATATTGAGATGTCTTTTGGGCAGATTGAAGCGTGAACCATTTGATATACTTATTTTGGCGATTTAATTTAATACGAATATGACTAACCGATGTTATTATTTTTAACACAGTAGACATCGACATCCCAAGCCTATCTTGATCTAAATACAATATGACAACTTGCTTACTTAACACGTATTCAATGTATAAAAAATATACCTCATACATTCCAAGTGTCTTAGATACCACAACGTAATCATTAATTGCTTTGGAATATCAATGGCATTTTGTGCAACAACCGCATGATGTTGAGAAATGAAATGTATTTCGTTACAAATAATTTCGAAACACAGTGTATTCATTCTAAAGTGCGATGTAAAAGTGTTATTGAAAAAACTTGGCACAATACTCTCGGCATAATCCTGATTTTTTATTATTTACACATCCCCATTACTTTCATATAAGTCATCTTCTAAAAAACAAATTAAAAGATTTTCTAATTACTGTTACAAACTGAAATATTTTGTTTGCAAATCTTAAACTTTTGTAAATTTCCAAATTTGAAGTTTAAATTTGATTATTGACAACTTGAACAACAACAAAATAAAAATGACAGTTTACTCAAATCGTGTTTTTTTATTAAATCTGAGCGCTCATTTGAGTCAGAGCGTGCTCATTTGAGTCAGGAATGAACTAAAAAACGAAAACGCCTATAATATTATTATTAGTATTTAGTCCTCATTGCTTTTCAATTTTAATCAATGATTAATCTATTATTCCAGCATTTGTTTATCTCGATATCCAATATGATACTCAAGGTCTGCCTAAGCTTATATACACTACTTACGCTCTTTTCATCTATTTTTAATTAATTTTTCAATCATACAAGTTATATAACTATACTGAAGTACAGTGCAAGACGTATAGGAATACAATTTACATACATTTTCCATACAATTTATATAATTATACTGAGTTGTACCGACATTTTCTTCTGTGTCAAAAATCAACATAAAAACTGACTTGTTAAACTTTTAAATGTCTTGCAAAGTACCAGACAATATCTTTTTTAACAATAATAATTAAATTTATTAAAAAATAAACACAATAAAAGTATAAAAAACTATAATTCTAATAAACAATAATACTAACTCTTCAACCTATATCAGTGTATTCAATATACCCACAGGATTTTGTATAAAAATACAAAAATACTGATAATCAATATCAAATACCCTGATGGCAGGATTATATTAGCTGGTCAAGAAAATTGCAACAAAATAATTTGACAAAATGTTTTTAAAGAGAAAAATTTACCACAAAAAAATAAAAGTAAAAAAAATTAAAAATTTCAGTTAAAAAAACAAAAAAATATCAAATCCCTCTTAATATTACTTACAGAAATTGATGAGAGACAGTATCCTGATAAAAAATTTCAGACACGAACAGGATTTCTTTACTTTTATTGACGCGAAAACTTTTTAGACAACTTTTATATTTTTTTATTGTTGTTGTTGTTTTTTTTTTTTTTTTTAGTGAATTTTCTGTAATACCAAAGTTTATGGTTTAATAGCTATTTAAAACAAAGAGTAAAAGAGATAGAAATAATATTTTTATTTTTTTTTTTTTTTTTTTTATTATATTATTACACTTTTTTATTTTATTATTTTTTTTTTTGTTTATACTTCTTCTTGTTCACTTTATGATGTTAGATAGTTAAAGAAAAGAATTCGTTATTCTTGATGGACCTATAAAATATAGAAAGAAAAAAAAAAAACAAAATAGCCACCTGTAGATTCCTAAAATTGTTAAAATTGTACGAAAAAAAAAATGATGAAATAAAAGGTAAAAAAATGTTATACCCTCTTCCCAATGTCTACCTAATAATATAGGATAGGTGATGGAGGGAGAGGAGTAAAATAAAATTGGTTATAATATAGTGAAAAGTTGAAAACTTTTTTTTTATTATTTTTTTTTTTTTTTTTTTTTTTTTTTATTGTATTATATTTCTTCTCTCATCATAATATCACAACAGTAGACACATCAGATTGATATAACCTCAATGTATTTTTATTTTGTTGTTTTTTTTCTATTTTTAATAAAAAAAAAAAATTGTAAGTAAATTCTGTTACCAAATAATAGAAGATATCTGTTAAAAAATATTAAAACTGTAACTGCTAAATTTATGGCAACACGTTATGTCTGAAATTGATGTTTCGGGTAAAATCAATTTTAAAAAATAAATTTTAAATTTAATTATAATTATGAATTTTTTAAAGCTTTTACATCATTTTACTTTTAATAAAAAGAACAAGTTCAATTTATTAATTAATATTCAATCATGATACATAGAAATTTTATATCACCATTGTATCTACATATAAATATTATTATTATTTGTGTTGACAAACAAAATTATTTTCAAGAAATGAAAATGTAAATAATGATGATGAACGAAACCATTCCTGAAAATAATTTTGTCAATTTTAAAGTTTATGTCAGTGTTAAAGTGCAACTGTTTAGGTATTATTTCCATTAATGATGTAACTTCCATCATTTAACATAGTAAAATTACTATTTATGCAGATGACATAAAAATTTATAAACTTATTACACCATCAGGATCATTTAATGTTTTCTATACAATAATAACTGTTATATAAATTTGTCTTTCTATTTTGTTGGTCTTTATTAAACCAATATTTAAATTCTTTATAGCTTTATGCTCATTCAATTTGATTATTGGCTTGAATAAGTCACACATTCCTTCGACTTATACTCTTTTTTAACATTTTGGTGTAAAATTAACAATCTGACCTTAAATATTAACAAATGTAGTTTAATAACATTTTCCCGCTCTTCTGATACAGTAATGGTTGATTATATACTTGTTAAAGTATATAATCAACCATTACTGCTCTATTGAGCTATGAACAGCTCTATTGAGCTAGTCTCACACTTTAAGCACCTAAGTGTCTTCTTTGACGTTAAATTGTATTTCAAAAAGCATTTAAATATCATAATTAATAAATCTAACTCCATACTAGGTTTCATCAAACGATTTTTTTAAAGAATTAAACGATCCACACGTCCTTAAATCACTTTTTACGTTTTATTATTCGACCTAATCTTGAGTATGTTGGTAAAATGGGATCACCTCATTAGCGTAAGCATATTAAAAGAAGTGAAGCTACACAAAAACATTTTTTTAAGATTCGTGCTGCATATTTTATACTGGTCAAATACAGTTATTGTGCCACTTTATATAGGAACCGGTTAAAGTTATTGAATTAACAAGTATTCAAAAGAGAGGTTGTTGGTATCATATTTTTATTATTATAGTTTTAAATAATAAAATTTTATTTCTTTATATTATATAGATATGATTTACTTACATATTATTAACAACAGAAACCGCGGAAAATATTTTTCGTCCAGTATAGTTCATCGCTCCAATTGTGTTAATATCATGGTACAAAAATTATAGTTTTAATAAAGAGACACAACTTGAAGGCTTAAAAAGCAATTAAAATATAGTTTGTTTGGATAAATCAGAAAAAAATATTAAAAATTATAAGAGATACCAAATTTCTACGTCAAATAAATTTTTATAGGTTTTCTGCCATAGCGTTCTTCTGTAAAGGATTTTTGGATCAAATTGGATCAAATTGGATCAAATTGGATCAGTTTGGATAAATCAGAAAAAAATATTTTGAAAATTATAAGAGATTTCAAATTTCTACGTCAAATAAATTTTTATAGGTTTTCTGCCATAGCGTTCTTCTGTAAAGGATTTTTGGATCAAATTGGATCAAATTGGATCAAATTGGATCAGTTTGGATAAATCAGAAAAAAATATTTTGAAAATTATAAGAGATTTCAAATTTCTACGTCAAATAACTTTTTATAGGTTTTCTGTCATTGCGTTCTTCTGTAAATGATTTAAAGCCAAACAAAGGTATATAGAATGCGCCGGAGATATTCATTGATGTACCGTTGATGTTTTTTGAACTTTATATGTTTCGTAATGGTAAAATAGGACTGGTTTGACATCTTAATTTATTGTTCTAAGTGTATTCGTGAGTTAATTAATTTTATATTTATACCACAGGATTTGTAGGGGTAAGTAATGCTCATTATTTTTTTTTTTTATTTTTATTTTCTTTTCTCAAATGAGCTCAGTCGCTCGTATAGAGTGTATATTTGCTCATGTCTACTGATATTTAAATTTATATAACAATTCCCAAAAATAAAAAAAAAACATTTGCTTGTGGTTCATTGTGTATATACGAAATCTTTGTATAAGAGTAATAATTTGGGTGATCATTTTCTTGGTCTAGGTCCTAGAACTGATAAAATTCAATTTTAAATGTTCATAATAATTTTAGCTGTATAACGTTTGATAAGAAGTGGATGATTTGTATTCAAATAAGTCTTTTTATGTAACAAATTTTTCATTTTCATCAAGTCATTTTGTGTACAATATTTTCAACATTGGTCCATACCAAAGCACATTGACTAGTGAGCTCAAAACCTTGATTTTAAATTTTTAGAAATTTGAATTTGTTATGTACATCCTAATATTATTGTATACATTTCATAAATAGTATACAAAATCGATTTCAAAGTCTTAAAAACCTCAAATAAACTTAAAATATAACTATTTTTGTTTTTTTTTTTTAAATTTTGGAACAAATTAAATTAACTATATATGTAAGTACATACATATTGTATTCATATATATTCTAAATAATATACTTAAATTATTTATGAAATTATTGAGAATATAGAATTAATTAAATTAACACAAATTCTGCTCCATTTTTTCTAATTAATTCTTTCACATACTGCTCATCATATTTTAACAACATTTTTATTTCTGATTACTTTAATAAAATATTTCCTTTTAAATATCAACATTTTTTATGTTTATTATACAGAACATTGTTGTTATTGAATATCTCAAAATAAATATATAATTTTTTTTCTCAATATAATTTGAATGTCCTTAGAATAAAAAAAAAAAAATAAAATAGAATCCTTAATTTTTTCTAAAAAAAAAAAAAAAACAACAACAAAAAAATTGACACAAATTCAATAGAACATTTTTTTTGTTTGTTTTGTTTTAAGTCCAATAATCTGAAGTAAGCCATGTTCTTTTGATATAAATATTTATATACAATATTTAGATATATATATATATATATATACATTTATTTGAATAATAATTTCCCATCCATTTGGAAAATCAAATTCCATTAAATAAATTACAAAAACATGCAAACTCGTGAAAATCTATACCCAACCCAACTCTCTATCTCTACAATAATAATATTTCTATTTCATTTACTCTTATTTAATAATTTCCATATATAATATTGAATCATTTCATCTCATTCCACTATTTATCTAGAATTAAGAATGTTATCAATTTTTTTTTTTTTTTTAATATTTTTCTGTTGCTCATTTTTTACAGTTATTTTTCTATAATGTTTTTCTTTTATATATCCTTGTTAAATCCAGTCCATGAATTAGTATCTCATTCTTTTCTAGTTTATTATAAACTATTGGGGTACAGAGTGTATTAAAATTATTTTTGTATTGTTAGGTTGTACATATTGTGTTGGCACAATAAATCAATTATTAGTTAATTTTATAGATTATGATAGATTATATATGTCCCCTATATCACCGCAGCCGTAAATGGGCTTATTATGATATCCAATGTTTATTAGTTATTATGATAACCCGTGTCTGAGTCATTAAAAATACCTGATTTTGTATCTGCCTCAGGACATTCTTGTAACACTCAGGATATTCTTCAATGGTATGCTGGGTAGCTCCTATTGTTCAGGGAACGTTTTAGTGCCTAATTCAACAGGTACAATAATAGGAACCTATATTTTAATAGTTTTATTTATTTTTCACTTATATTTCAGTTATATATCAGTATTATTTATTTTTAAATATCACAGTGGTAATAATAAATTACACCCCTATTACTCAGGTAATTTTACAATCATTGACTTTTCAATTAAAATTTGAGTTTACTTCAGATATTATGTATTTATCTATAATCCATAACTCTACCTTATCGACATGCTACATAATTAATTCGTTATTATATACCATTATAATTATGAATCGCAAAACACCATGTTATCTATTTCCCAACAATGAGGTTTGACAACACTATGTTTTTTTTTAAAGAATTATATCAGCTTCTATTTGATCACACCATGAACGTGGGATGGACATAAATCAAATGAAGTAATTTTATTTAATTAAATAAATACTTTTACAATTTATTTTATTCATTGGCTTAATAAATAATAATTTTAACTTAAATTTAAATATGTCTGGATTCCAAGATGTCAATTGTAGATTACTAAACATTTTCGTAGTTCCTAGTTGAAGCAAAGTGCTATGACCTCGTACCATCATTTTATCTTCTATACATACTTAAGATATACATATATATATTAAGATTAACATTAATCTAGTTTTGAATATAAAGAGTTTACCATAACCAGCTAACACATATTTAACATAACATTCAACATAACAGTTAACATAACATTTAACATAACATTTAACATAACACTTAACACGAAATTTAACATAAAATTAAAATGACATTTGACATAACATTTCACAACATTAATCTAGTTTTGAATATTAAGAGTTTAACAGCACCATGTAACACACATTTAACATAACATTCAACATAACATTCAACATAACACTTAACATAACATTCAACATAAAACTTAACATGAAATTTAACATAAAATTAAATGACATTTAACATAACATTTCACATGATATTTAAATAACATTTTATAAAATAGCTAAATAATAGCTACCTAATATAAGAATTAACATAACATTAATATAACAGTTAGCATAATAATAACATAAATATTTCATAAAATATAACAAGTGCATAAAATATAGATATGTGTATATAATAAAAATTATATAATTACTTTCTGGATGCTATTAACCATTAACTGTGAACCTTTAAACCTCCTAAGCTGAGGTAACATTAATATAACAATCAAATTATTTTCATCAACGCAATAATACCGTTCATTTAAACCATCAGACTTTTTTGTTTACATCCAACTAAGATGACCTAACATAGACCTGCAATGCCTGCAATTGAAGAGGTCATGTTAACATAGAAAAATAATATTTCCAAATTAAATACTTTTAACTACATCAGAATCAGTTTTCAGTAATCCTACCGCTGATATTGACTTCATCCTCAAAATACTCATTATGAATGTCTATAAAATCAAAATTCAAATTTCAAATCAGATTTCAAATCAAATTATTAGTACGAGTAGATTTTTCTAGTAGTAATTTTACAATTTCTCTAACACCAATAAAACATAAAAACATATTTTTAAAACACCCTGTATCAATTCGATAATATTTGCGTGAAATTCCCATTGATAGTCAAAGATAAATTTAAGACTTAGTATTTGAAGAAAACAAAAGAAAAAAATAAAACAAAATAATAAAAAAAAAAAAAAAAAATATCAAATACTCAAAGGATATAATACTTATGGTGAAAATTCCTTCGACAGGATTCGAAGGATTTTCTCTCTCTCAAAACATAAATAAAAAAAAAAAATAATATCACTTTTTTTTTACAGCTCATCAGAATATCCAGAAAAAATTATTGTTTTTTTTTTTTTTTATATTTCTGCCTTTGTGTAGTAGTTGGGTATCCTTGTATCACAAAATTTTTATTTTTATTTTGTATTTCTTTTGTTTTAAAGTGCTATTAAAAAAGGATATTTTTTCCTTAATATTAGAAGATTTACAGGAGAGGCAAAATGCGATATATATATATATATATATATATATATTTTTTTTGTTTTGTTTTAAATGTTCTGTTTTTTATTTTTCAATGAAATTTTTTTATCTTGAATTATTTTTTTTTTTTTTTTATTTTATATCCCTATCTATAAATTGGCGGAAAAGATAAAAACCAGAAAATTTAGAGATAAAAATGGTTATAAAAATTACAGTGTGATCGGGAATTGCAAGGCTGGCATACATAACCAGAACCAATAGAATTATTGTAAGTTTTTTGTATTGAAGCAGCAGCAGATTGTAGTTAAAAAGGAATATTAAGGATATTATAATAAAATAACAGTATATTGAATACGTATTGAATATAAAAGAAAAATAAGAGTGTAAAAGGGGGGGAGAGAGAGAGAGAGAGAGAACAAAACATAATATAGGCAACTGGTTAAGATAAGACCAATCCGGAAGTGGATAAATTTTTATTATAATATCCTTATTAGCCTGTATTCTTTCCTTTTTATATTTTTATTTTTTTTTTTTTTATGATACACACTAAAGTGTAAAGATATTGTTTAAAGTATTATATTTAGTTTCATATAAAAAAAAATTGGATAATTTCAAGCTCACATTTTATTTTAAAAGGTTGTGAAATTTTTTTTTTATATACAGAAAGTTTGCTTTAAGAAAATTATTAACATTTTTTTTTTTTGCTTTTTTTTTTTATAGAACTTGAAATAATTTTTTTGTTTATTCCGACTTATTGTCTTAAGATTTTAAATTTATTTTTTTTTATATATATATTTTTAAATTTCATAAATTAGGTTAAGAAAAAATTAATTAAATTAAAAATAAATAAATTGAATAATAAAATTTTAGCCAGCATTGTGAGTTGAAATGCTTTGTCTTTATTTGCAATACCTCAGATTCGATTACCAATGAAAGTACTATGTTGTATGGGTTATTTTTTAGATTAGTTTGGATTGGATTATTTATGGATTATTTTTTATATTATTTTGTTTAGATTAGTTTATTTAGATTAGTACCCTTTATAATTGATATAAAATAAATAAATTATACAATAACAAAATATACGTTAGCCTATTTGTGGCAACGGTATGAATACGACATTTTTTAAAACACTATACTAGCTAAAGTGACAACACAAATTGAATTCAGTAACGTAGCTAGCTAATTTAAAACTGAATTAACGTCAATCATATATTATAATAGAGTCAAGATCTCGCCTCAAAATTATTCAATCTATTCACAAAACATGAGAGAAAATAAATCACCACGACCACTTCAACACTACAAAAGCTTCCATCGTATTTATACAAATTTCAAGAGACAAATGCTATGCATAGGTAGCATAAGAAGTTTTATTTTCATCATTAAATGTAGGTAGGACAATGTAATGTGTATCGTAGTAAGTTGTAAACAAAATAATTATTGTTTTTTTTTTTTATACCTATTCATTGATAGTGAAAAATATCAGTACCTATATTTAAATCCCGGTTCTGTTAAAAACGTTAAATTTGGCTTTAACTTGACTTATAATTGATAAATAAGGGTCTCTAGTACTGCTAAAATTAAATGTCAACGTAAACATTAAAAAATATATTTCCGTAGACGTTTGAAGAGCTATACTCACACCAAGTATTAGAGCCATGAAATAGATTGATTTTAACCATTTTGATGAAAACAGTAAGACAATTGAGGCCGCCAAATCAACTGGAAAATAATTCATTGGTACACTGAAAGCTATTGATACCAGCTGCTTTTCTTTTCGATAAGAAAATAGATTAATTAAACATTTCTGATGGAAACATTATAATACTGAAATTCTCAAAATCAACTAAAAAATAATTTGTTAAATGTTGATGCTTTCGCAGTTAAGTATGCCATACAAACTCTCACGTCCACTAACTTCAGTATGGTATATTGATCCGGTAGAAAATCAGTACCGGCGTATTTGGACCAAATTTTCAAGTTTAACGCGGCATTTGGCACATGTCCCATACTGTTGATCAAGCTGAAAACTATGCCATCGAGATATTAGAATTACAATGTAGTAACAGAGGGCACAAATAAGGTACCAACATATTCATAATTTCAGATAGTCAAGAAGCTTTAAGAACTCTGGATTTTCCAATTTTCATATCTATAACTGTTAAAAAATCTTAATAAAGCTAGCGGAAAGAAAATGAGTTACTGTTATGTGGACTTCTGATGGCCATGAAGGAATACAAAGTAATGAAGAAGCAGATGTTCTTGCGAATACAGACGTGAAGGCAATGTAGGTGTTATCGAGGAAAGCAAAATAGGATATTTTATTGGCTTTCTCAATCACATAGGTTGGCTCTAGTACTGATTCCCTATAACAACCACCAACAAGAGTCGTGGTATCAAAAAGGCACAATTAAGTGCTAATTGGTTTTCCAGAAGCAACTGTAATGGCCACTTCTACATACCTACCTACTTACAGGCGTGAAGAATCAATTCCCAGGACCTGAGCCAATTATTTGGTCAATCAAACACCTACCTACAAAGAATTGTTTCTAAGTGGGAAAGTAACTACAGAAACCCAAAACATATAATATAGTTACCAAGGATAGTTACGCACTCTAAGCACTTTTTCAAACTCAGTGTATTCAGATTCACAGATTAAATCAGGTAATCAAGGAAACTAGATCCAATGTCAAAACTTTTGTATGGTTTATTACAGTTCATGTTCCATTAACAAACAAAGCACGAATGTGGAATCACATCCCTCCCGACGTGTTTCCACAA
The DNA here is from genome assembly GCA_963942445.1 of Argyra leucocephala. Taxonomy (NCBI): domain Eukaryota; kingdom Metazoa; phylum Arthropoda; class Insecta; order Diptera; family Dolichopodidae; genus Argyra; species Argyra leucocephala. Next base: position 14,218,845 of record OZ012679.1, on the reverse strand, counting down.
TCAAATAATAACAGAACAATTTGTTATAATCTCCAGAGGTTCAAGTCAAACATTAACCGGTTTTTGTTCACACTACCTGTTAACTTGTACCACACTTTCTTTCTTCCTCTTCCTTTTCTATCCCAGCCAAGCGGTACGGAAGTATCAAAGGTCCTATCCTAGCGCGCGGCTTTTTATAAAAAAAAAAAAAAAAAAAAAACAGACAAGATCCAATGTCAAAACTCTCGCATGGTTTATTACAGTTCATGGTCCATTATTAACAAACATCTGTTCAAGATTGGTAGATCAAATACAGGCAGGTGCAGATTCTGCTCAAATTAAATGGAATCATCCTCTAATATTATATTTGTGTGGAGGGGTGTGTGGAAGGGATGTGGTTTAGTTAGTAAAAATCTGACACACAATGGAAGCACGGGACTCATTGTGTCTATGAAGATTTCCACCAACGCAAAAAAATAAAAAAATTTATTTGCGACGATATAACTCGAAAAAAATATAACTATGTCCAGGAATATACAATCTTAATTCTGAAAGGAATATCAAAGCAATCGTTGTGTTTCTAAAGGACAAAGATGACAAATAGACAGATGTAGTAATACTCCTGCATTTTTAAGATAATAAGCGAGGAAGTACAATATATCTGAAGAGGTCGCGTTTACCATAGTTGAAAAGTGTAATTGCCGAAATGAAAATGTGTTCCATAAAAAAATAAATTGCATATTTTGTGATAGAAAATTTTTGGAAGGTAAACTGAAAGCTAATTGTTGTTGAATGATGTTTTTTTTTTTTTTTTTTTTATTTTTTAATGTGATATTTTACATGCAATTCATTTATTATGTAATTTTGTAATTTAAATTTTTAATAATATTTAAAAAAAATGCTTACATTCTAAATCTAAATATTAATTTTATAGTGACCGTAGCATAAGCTGTATGGTCTTATAATTTTTGGACTATGTTTCCAGAAAACATTTCAAGTACCACAAGCCCCTATATGTATATTCCAATCATCAAAAAATGTATTAATTACCATCCATAACTCATTAATCCACTGTCAAAATAAATGCGTATATAACATTTACTATTCCAAAAACTAGATTTATATTTATATATAAATAACATAGACAAAATATAACATAGAAATAAAGTAGAAAAAATTAAAAACATAAGTAAAAATAAATAATAATAAAAAATTAATTTATGAATCACCAAAAAATTATGAGATGTAGTCTTAAATAATAATTGAAATGTCATTGAAAATCCTTTTGAAAGCTTATATCCAGCTTTTTTGTTAATCTTTTTTTTCTTTTTTTGTTGCTTTCAAATCTTAAAATAAATTTAGTTTAAATTTTCTAGAAAATATACAATTTCTAAAATTATCAAGGGTTATAATATTTTTCACTTCTTAACTGAACAATAAAATACTTACAATAACACCAACAACATTGGCATCATTTGATTTTAAGCACACAATATAAAAGTACAATAAGTAAGTACCCAAAGGACATTTTTTTTTATTTTTTCTTGTTTTGTTTTACTTTTCTATTTTCTTTCGACTGATCAATATTATTTATTTTCTTTTTAAGTCAGTTTAAGCCTTCAAATTAGTTTTCCTATGAAATATATAGAATTAAATATATTATGTATATATATATATATATATATATATATATATATATATATATATATATATATATATATATATATATTTATATATATATAAAGAAAAGTATCCGCAATATAAGGACCAAAATATTAAATGGTTTTGCTCTCTTTTAAATACCCATCAAAAATAATAAACAAAAAATAAAAATGAAAGCAACAATTCGCAATGTAAGAAAAAGTGTAGTAGCACAAAAACGAATAGGGTGAAAAAATTGCAAAACTGTGAAAAATTTAGAATTTTTATTTATTCTGTTTTTTTTTTGTTTTTATTTTTTTTTTTCAATTCATATAGGGTACAAAAATCAACTCATACATAAGTTTACTTTAATTTGCAGTAAATTTTATTTTTATTTATTTTTTATTTTATTTTTTTTATAAATTTTCAAGTAAATAAAAATAATTTGGATTATGAGTTGCAGTTACAGACTATGAGATATTATTTCGAGTGTTAGAAGCTTTGAAAATAGTTCCATTAGATATTTTCTTGCAATAAATTGTTACAGTAAACCAAAGGGTCGTAACCTAAATGCTTGGATAAAATTAACTGATCTCGTTGCTTTTATCCACCCTATAGACCAGCCTATAGAACTAACCAAAAACAAAAAATAAAAATAAATAAAAAAAAAAATAAAAAATAAAAACAAAAAAAAAAAATAAAAAAAAAACAATATATATTTTTTCATATGTTAATCAGTATATTAGAATTTAATCTAGTTTCTGTAAATAGAAGAAATAATAATAATAAAAAGCAAAAAAAAAAAAAAATCAACCAACCAAACCAAATTTAATTGTTTTTTGTATTTTCACACAAATTAAAATAAAAAAAACCAATTCCAACCTACCTGCCACATAAACCTATGAATAAACAGACACTGGTAAGTTATTATAAAAGTATATCAAATAAAGTAGAACAATTATTATTAATTAACAATGAAATTGTCAAACTATAAGTTACTTTATTATCTATCAGACCTAATCTACCTATTATATATATATTATTCTGCATTTATCTGGATGTTTGTAAGTTCGACGGAACGCTCCAACACATATACAAGTTGCATATGGATACAAATGCATATATATACAAATTGCTTTGGTGCTTTTTTTAACCCCTGTCTACCATGCTGAACCTTTGCAGGAAAAAATTGAAAGCATGAACTATATTTTTTTAATTTAATGTTAGTCTTCTTCGCAAATAATAAGGAAAAATAATAAATAATAATAATAATATAAATAAAACAAACAATTTTTTTGATTTATAATAATAAGGACTAATAGAAATTTAATCAATAGTTTAATATGGTATAACAACCAAAAGGCAAACAGCATTTAACACAAAAAAAAAACATAATTCACTCAAAGGTTATTCTTATTACTTAAAATTATACACAATAATATACATGTGTATCAGCATATTTGTATTGTATAATATTATACATTATACTACTTTATTGCTTCTACCTTTTATTTTTGTCATTATTGTGTGCGTAATTCACTTCACTCAAAAAAAATTATTTTTGTTTTTTTTTGTTTTTCTTTTATTATTTGCTGTATCTGTATTCTGTATGTTCTGCATGCTCCATTCCAAAAATATTATTTTATTTTCACTGTTCAGGTTCACTGTTCAATCAATAGAACTGGATAGAAGTAGAGTAGGATAATAAACTCTACTTCTACGTCGGATAATAAAACATTGTTTTTTTTTAAATTGAAAATTATTGATGAAAATGTTTTTTTATTTTTTGTAAATTTTACCAATTTAGATACAAAATTTTGAATATTTTTTTAAAAATAACACAATACCATAATAACAGTTTATTCATATAGCAAAATAAGATTCCTATACAGTATACAAAAGACAAAATTTATATGAAAATAAGATCCCATTTTTAAATTTGCTCTCCCAGAGGCCACAATAACGCTAATACTGTATAATTTATACTAAATGGAACCCAACTAACGAATTATAACTAAATGGAAGTGAGTACGAGTATACCATACAAAAATACAAACATTTTATACAAATTTGTTGGTATGGTACTTCTTTTTCTGTTATATAAGAAAAAAAGATTAGTGTTAGGCCAATATAGTTTTTTTAAATAGAAAATTAGTAAAATCTTTGTGTATAAATAATATAAAAGGAATCAAAATCAATCTTAATAAAAATAACAATGTTTTTTCAATTTAAACTTACTTTTACTTTATTACCGCATTCTATTATTACACAGAAAAGTAGTTAAATTATTTGAAAAAAAAACAATAATTATTCATGTTTCTGAAATATTGAAAATGTAGCAGTAGTTTGTAATATATGAATATATGAAATTTTCAAAAAGTACTAACACTAGCAATCAAAATAATTTCCATTAAAAAGAGAGAAAATATATTGAAAGAATATATTCATCTATTAATAATATACATGTGTATCAGCATATTTGTATTGTATAATATTATACATTATACTACTTATACCTGCTTATACCTTTTATTTTTGTCATTATTGTGTGCGTAACTAACTTTACTCAAAAAAAAAATTATTTTTTTAAGGAAAGGTGTGGTTTAGTAGGTAAGAATCCTACATACAGTGTCAAGCACGGAGCTCATTGTATCTTTCTGAAGATTCCCACCAGCCTACGAAAAATAAAAAAATAAAAAAATTGGCAAAGTTTTGACTACAAAAAAAATATTTCTTTTATGTGTTTTAGAAAATTAAAAAGTGATATAAACATAAGTACTGTAATTTCGGAATAAAGATCCTAATGAAAGAAAAAAAGAAACTAGGATTTATTTTGCTTCCGTCATTTATGACGGGTTACAAAGCTAGTAACTAGATATTATCATTGAGCTGTTTATCATCTAGTCAACTGGAAAAAGAGAAGAGAAATTTTATATTTGCCATAATAGAACTTATTTTTTTTTTAACGGTGGTGTGTTCAATATTAGCGTGATGTTTTCAGATCTATTGTATTTCCTCTTTTGATTGTGTTTAAAATAGGTCTGTATTCCAAGCGAACAATATTATTGCATTAATGTCAATATCCCAATCAAGCGATGTGTACAGCTGGATATATATTAAGAGCTATGGCATCGCATCAAACATATGATAAGATAGGAAGATTATTTTTCTTGTGAGTAGTATCTGCATGTGTCTGTCTTGCATTTACCAATCTTAAACAGACATTATTTTCTACTATTTAAACATTTTTTTTTTATTGTACTTAAGATGTTTGTTGAATGCACCGTGTTCCGTGATAAGCCATTTCAATCTTCTGACTATTAAATTCAAGTAGAACAAATACAAATCCAAGGTATATTTTACCGTCAAAATTGGTCTAATATTATATAGTCAACTTATATTGAAGCGCTGATACCTAAAAAAATGACTTCATTACGTAAAAAATTTTATATCAAAATCAATAAGCCTAGATAAGAAAATATAAAAAAGCATACGATCCATCCCCAAATAATGCGAAAGCATTTAATTAGATTAGTGTTCATCGTCACAAATAATCAATCAATTCAAATAACATTAAAGGATGTGAGAAAGATCTTTAAGTGTGTGTAAATAAAAAGGCTTAAATAAAAAAACTGAAGAAAATAATTTTGCAAAAGACATCATCCAGCGACACCATATCTTCGTTGAAGGAAGCATAGCTATATATGAAAAAGCTTTACATCTCAAACTGAAGGTAATTTACTGGTAACCACTGTTTATGAAGAACAGTATTGACCTTCAAGGTGTGAAACATCTTCATGCAATTAGATAGATTGAATATACATTTTTTATTTCAAAATTATTTCTGCAGAGCCTGCTACAAATGATCCGCTAAATTTCGATTGAAAATCCTTTAACGGATTCTTGAAGTATTTTGCAAAAGAAAAAGCGTTTAAACCGGGAAATGATTTACCTGTGAAGCTATATAAAATGTACGCAATAACATCGTTCAATGGATCAAATAAATTAATAAAAAAAAATTAAGTGTTAACTAAAACTTTTCCGAGAAAACCTACGATTTTATCTTAAAACCCGGTATTTTTTGGAATCGCCGAATCCGAATTCTTAAAATTGAAATCCGCCGAATCCGATTTCGATTCTTAGTAAAAAATCACAATTTTAATTTACAAAAAAATTATAGTTTATAGTTTCTCCAGCTAAATTCAACACATCTCTAGATGGAGTTCTATTTGGGTTTTGCTAACTTTTAAATAGTTTCATTATATTTATATTTAATCTTGTTCAATTCTTTTCGTTAAATTTAGTAATAGTTCAGAACTTATTTCTGTATTAGGTTCAGATAGATTTTTTTCCAGAAAATTAAAATAGCTAACTCAGCAGAAAGTAAGGTAGTATCCTTACGACGTAGCTTCTTTTTTTTCCAGATAGTAGTAAATCATCGAAAGAGGCTTCAGGGACTACCTATTACCGGAGAAGGCAGTTTGAAGGACTGTGGGACTTTAACCCACTAAAAACTCCTATCATTATTGCAACATTAAAACTAGTCTTATAGACTAGCCATTAATTTACATTTAACTCAAAGAAACTAAGATACCTTTGATCTGCCAAAATCCAATAAGGTTTTAATAGATAAAAGGTTTTAACCTAACTCAAGTGGTCTTGTTCGTTTTAGTCGCTTCACAAAGTTTTGATTGTCAATTAGCTAGAAGCTTTGGTATTGATATGTTGGATCAGACGAGTTTTATGCCGTGCAGCGCATTAAATTATTTCGTCTTTTATAGATGAGAATTAATGAGATATAAATTTTCTTCAGATCTCGATGAATATCGGCATTGCGAACATACCATGGAGCATTGACTATGTTGCGCAGTACTTTATTTTGGAACACGTTTGGATAGTTTGAATATGGATTTGTTTAGCACATCCCCATATTTGAATACCGTATGCCCAGACTGGCTTCAATATTTGATTATACATCAAAACTTTGTTATAGGTCGAGACCGTAGAATTCCGCCCAATCAGCCAGTATATTTCTCTATATTTGAACTGGAGTTCTTGTTTTTTGATTTTCACATGCTCTTTCCATTTCAGTTTTGCATCCAAGGTCATGCCAAGATATTTAGCTTTATTCTCGTATGGAATCACGACATCATTAATTTTAACTGAGAGAGGAGTTACTATGTTTTTATAGGTGAAGTTTACATGCCTAGATTTGGCTTCATTTAATTTAATTTTCCATTTTTTGCACCAGTTGGAAATTTCGTCATTAGCTTTTTGCAGTTTGTTTGTAGCTTCTTCTATAGTAGAACCAACTGCCATCAACGCTGTGTCATCTGCAAAGTTTGCTATTTTTATATTTTCTACATCGGGTATATCACAGGTGTATAACAAATATAAAATTGGACCCAGTATACTACCTTGCGGTACTCCAGCTTTTATATCTCTTAGAGAGGAGTATTCATTCTCATTTTTAACTCGAAAAACTCTATTTGAGAGATATGATGAAAATAATTCAACATATTTTTAGGGAGCAAACAACTTAAGTTTTCGATGAATCCTTCATGCCAAACTTTATCAAAAGCTTGGGCTACATCTAGAAATACTGAAGAACAAATTTGTTTATTTTCCAGTGCCCTTTCTATAATGTCTGTTATTCGATGTACTTGATCTATTGTTGAGTGTTTTTGCCTAAACCCAAATTGTTGATTAGGTGTTATATTCCTGTTTTCTATGAGGGGTTCAATTCTTCTCAATAGTAAATTTTCAAACAACTTCCATATTGTAGGGAGCAAAGATATCGGCCTGTAGGATTTGGTGTCGTTAGCAGGCTTTCGTGGTTTTTGGATCAATATTATCTAGACTATACTATAATTTTTCATATACTAGGTACGTGTTTAAGCTTAATACAGGCATTCATTATATATATACCAAGATTTGAACTCGATTGAATTAAATTTGAGTAGACCTTCTGCAATATAAATTCGTACTTTCAGAAAACTATCAATCATATCTGCAATAGAACTCCATGGAGTTTTCCACCAAATATTCAAATTTATACGTGTAGTTTATTTTATATTTTAAAAGTTAAAATGGAACTAAAATAAATGAAAATTCTAAAATGTCAATGCAATTTTCAACGGCATGACATGCTATCCAAAGAACAGAACCTACTAAAAGCTTTGTTTTTTTTTTAAATTTGATATTTTGTCAAGCTCTCACTTTTAGTTAACAAAACTTCTAACGGATGGAACAATTAATATTCAAAAATGAATCGCCATAATTATCGCTAATTAGGTACGTAAATTTTCTATCACACTTTAACAGATTTTTAGTTAGGAGTAGACCGCCCTGTATATGTTCAGCTCCAAATCAAATCCGGAAAAATTATCCGACTACAATTGTAAGATAAATTTATTTTCATCATTGATAGTAAATTAACAAAAATGAACCATACTAAACCCATTCACCTGATCACATTTTCCAGCCTTCTTTTCCGTTACTATTTTAAAAACAATATTATTAAAAATCAAAAATACCAATAACGTCAAATAAATTACATAACACCACCATTTTAGTATAATAAACCCTATAAAACTTGACAATAGAATTGCGAAAAGAAAAGAGTACCAAATACCCATATTTTCTTTTCTATAGAAATATTATCTTCTTTCTCTTTCAATTCTATAAAAAAAATGCATTATATATATGTATATATATAATCATTTGCGAATTTCTACCTCAAGTCACGTCCATCTATCTTTTTTTTCTAAATTTTTATTTTTTGATTTATAATGAAATGAAATTTTCAGTTTATGCATCAGTGCTAAAAAGGATCACAAGGAAGTTAACTATCTTCAATTTATGCTATTTATAACTATGTATGTATGTATTAAAAATTGTATATAAATACAGTTATAAAGCACGCAAACATTTCAATCTATTATATATTAAAAAAAAAAAAGAAAAAAACAGCAAACATCGTATATGATGGTAATTTTCTGCTATATTGTTAGAATAAGTGTTGTTGTTGTTGTTGTTGTTACTGCTATTCGTATTTGTTATTTGTTCATTTTATAACAAGAAGAAGGATCAAGGATGATATAATGCTTTTTCAGTTTTTTTTTTTTAACTAGTATTTGATATAAACAAGACTTAAAATTATAATTTTTACCGTTAACTTGATTTCAGTTGATTTCAATGATTTGATTATGATTTTAATAAAGAAAAATGAACAGCAAATCACTCTTGAACATAATGAATTTCCGGGTACAAATTAAAAATTAATAATATATATACAATTCACAATTAAATATTCACAATCACATATCTGTAATTAATAATCAAAATAAATAATACGTGGTTAACGTAAAGAACACTTTCATAGGTTCTGATGTACGCTAGGCAATTAAAAATTTACATCGTTAGAACTCAAGCACAACTAAAAGATTGGAATCGAGTTTAATTTAATTTTTTTTTTTACATATAAATATAATATAATTTATAAAATATGCTGTATAGGCGAAACATTATTAAAACTCTAGATATGTTTTACATTTTATAAAATAACTTAATCGATTTCGGTTATTATACCATCATTAGAAGACTATGATTACAGGCTTCTTCTAACTACTTGTTCTCAAAATGAAAATATTTTATTTAAACACCTCAAATTACAGCAAATTTTTTTTCGAAAGATAGAAAGCAATTTTTTAAAAAAATTAAAACCTCCATGTGATCGTGCCCCTTGGAAATGTCAGAGTTGTATTCATAAAAGCCAACCTATCTTTCTCCGGTAATAAGCAATCTACGTTAGATCGACTAATGTATTTTTATTATGGTGTTACTTGAACTTGTCCTCCAAAATTGTTACCCATATAAAGAACTTCTACCATTTGCGAGTTCACATTAATTGAAGTCACTACTTGTGTTTTATAGCATTTTTCTTGATTTCATTTGTAATTGTTTCAATGGGCAAGACCCGATGGAAATATTTATTATGTACTTACCATTGGTGTACTACGGTATACCGAAACATTTTTACTGTATTTCTATGTTGGTTTTCGTTGCACAGCGTCATAATTGGATATAGGACCTTCATATTTCAATACTTGCCTATTCAATACTTGCCTATGTAAGTAAGCGAATTCGATGTCATGCGATCATGATTAGCGAAACGAACGTAATACGAAAATAAAAAAAATATTTTTGTTGTTTTTCTAGTGAAAATGGAGGGGAGGGTAAATTTAAAAAAAAAAAATTGGAGAACATTATTTATAAAATTTATGAATAATATAATAATATGATATTATTTGCAGCTATAAGAAAACAAATAAAAAAATTTGGTGCAATTGATGGAAGAAAATACTGATTTGGCTTGTGGGAACATCAAATTGGAATAAAATTGCATTAAAAGTGTTGTGGAATCGATTTGCAACCGAATTAAATGCATTCGCAGCTACAACACAAGGTTATCTAATCAAATTAGATATTGTTTTGGAAATGGACTTAGTGGTCTTGATCCAGTTATGAAATCAAGTTCATCGTTTTACAATAGACTTCCTTTGGAGCTAAAAAATCAAAATAAAAGTATATTTAAAATGAAAGTGAAAGAAACGTTATTAGAAAATTATTTAAATTAAAAATATATCTTAATTATGTTAATTTTATTTCTAAAATGTTAAGTTGTTCTCTTAATCTATAAAGTCAATTTGTAAAAATAATCGAAGCTTAAAAATGTTGAGTTGTAAATTAGCATTTAGTTTATTTTAATATTTTTTTTTAATTGCACTGAATTGTAGAATTTTAATATCTTTGCTTTAAGTTATACACTCTGTACGAGCTTGCTAATAGCTCTTTTTGAGAATGAAATAAATAAATAAATTAGGATCTCCAAAACTTGAATCCAAATAGTGTAAATATAAAATATAAAAATAACAGGCGTAGGAACAAGCCGTCGATGCTCTGTTGAGCAAAGAACAAAAATATTGTCAGTGATAATTTCCTTCATCGCAAAATCGTACTGCACAGACTAATTTTACTATTAGTAATATATTCCATTTGTTCTAATTTAAGGCTTCAATTTAGAATATAAAGTAATTCATCTTTATTCAAACTAATGTTTTTTATTAATCAAAAAATACTTGTCAAAATATTTAATTTTCGGTTAACAACGACTTTTCCACAGCGAATAAATTTATTCGCGAATTGTGATCACATTTACGCGAATGTTCGACTAGCATATTCGATTCGTAAACCATGATAAGGGTATTAAATACAGGTGTTAATAATGTGTTCTTATATATCATCACTATCGATCCAACTACCATGAATACTTCCAACTAGTACAAAAATAATCATTATTTTCCAGCAAATTCAAAAAGTGAAGTGTACGGCTATTAATAATTCTGAAATAATACTTTTTATTTTGTTTTGAACTGTAGAGCTTAAATAGATTATAATACTTTAACGTTTGGTCGTTTAAAGTTGCAAGTTCAAGCCTCTGGGCTATTCTAGCTCTAGTTGAACTATTATTGCTAACTAACATACTTACTTAGGTTACCAACAGACGATTATTACGTAGCTTGAGACTGTGCATTCGATTAATCAGTTTGAATGACTGTAGAAGCTCGAAAATAGCTTGAATTTGACATATTTATTTTTGGTGACATAAATTTAGAATTAGTAAAACTTTGTATAAATTTAAAAATTAAAACAAAATATAAAATTACAAAAAATTTATTTATTTACTATTTTAAATCTTCGAAATTAGTTTTCGACGTTAAATGTCAACTCAAGCTTTCAAGCTGCTTTCAATCTGTGTATTTGCTTAAAATTTTCAAGTCAAGTAAGTAAATTTTTGTGATAGACTTCAGCATATAAAAATTAACATATACATGATGTTGAAGCGTACTTGAAGCTTTCTTGAAGCTATCATATCTATACTTAGTACATGTTAGCCCTGGGTAACTAACTCATCAACACCTTCCATTTTTTGTCGATCACGTGCGGCTTCTCTCCATTTGCAGATACGAAATTGTTTCATATCTGCCCATATTTCATATCTCTCCAACGAAGACTTTGGTCTATCTCAACAGTTTGTAACGTCAGGTCCAAAAATAGATAAATAATAGGCTGAAATAATAAACTTATTTAAATTCTGAAATATAAGACACACACTATATACCCGTAATAGGTCTACAAATCACTATACTGCGGGAAATCTGATATGATGGCGCTCTGGTCAATAACAAAGTAAATAGCTTTGAACCGAACAAACAGACAAACTAAGTAGTAGTGATTTGAAATATACCTTAATAGTATCTTTTGTGGTTTCTTAAATTATCGAAAAAAAACAAAAACAAAAATAAAAAGAAAAAATGAAAATTTTCGTGAAATGACTTGGTATTTAGTATTTATTTGTTGTTGTTATTTCCTTTTCTATTTTTAGTTTTTTGCTTTTTTCTGTTATTGTCGAAGAATATTTACTCTATAGAAAAATAACATCAACAACATCAACAACATGAATGAACGAGAAACGGATGTAATGACAACAAACCTCTAAATTTCTGGTTCCTTTTTTTTTTGTTTTTGTTTTTATTTTTTTTGCTTAACATTGTTTTAATATTTTTTGATTTTATTGTTTTTGCTTTTCTATTCATTTTTGGTTTGATTTTGGTAATATTTACTGTAAATAAATGCTAGTAAAGGAGTGTTACTGTTGAAAATAACATACAATTTACACAACTACAATTACAATAATAGTAACAACTCAATTTTTTTTTTGTTATTTTTTTATTTTTTTTTTATTTTGTGTTTCTGTAGTCATCTTGTGAATAAGAATTGGTTTTTTTTTTTTTCTTGTTTTGATTTTGTTTTGTAATATTTTTTTTTTTTTTACCTCTTTAGTTCTAAAAACAAAACTATTGGAATCCTTTTCATCTATCAAAATGAAAATAAGAAGAGAGAAAAAAAACAACAAAACAACAACAACAACAAAATAAAGAAAAGGATATTTTTTGATTTTTCAGTTTTAGTTTTGTTATTTTTGTAAATTTTCTTTTTGATTTTACGTTTTTGTTTTTGTTTTTTTTTTTGCTTGTTATTTTGTGTACAGAATATAAAGGACTTCACAATAAGTATATAAGTAAATTTATTTTAGATAGCTAGGGAAAGAAATTTTGTGAAGCTTTAAAAAAACAAAGAAAAAAATAGTGAATATGAAAGAAATAAATTTACAAAATAAGTAGCGACCACAAAAACAACAACAACAACAACAACAATAATTACAATAATATATAATAGCAAAAGCAGCAGCATTAGTAGCAAGCAAGCAACAATAGTCAAATAATAACATGTACAAATATTTACGATTGTATTGTACTGTACAACAAATTAGATATAGAATCACTTATTTTTAGGAGGTTATAGGGGTTAGATTCAAAATCCATAAAATTGTGGCAAATTAATCGTGGAGGAAAGAGATATCCTCGCTGTATCCAACTGCGGCTATACATAAAAATAATTTATATAAATATTCTGCAAAAGGCGTAGAAAGAAATTTGATTTTGAATCGAACTCTAAAATCTCTCCTGACTCAAAATTTCGGTATAAAGTGGCGTACATAATAAAGTGAAGTGAAATCCATAAAAGCAATCAGGACGATCGTTTTTTGTGGATTTTTTCTTTTTGTGGCAAAAGTCATTATGGATTTTGTTTTTGTGGATTTAGGGGCTAACCCGGTTATAAAAATAGAAAACTCGACAAAAAATTAAAAATTCACAAAATATACGCTTTTGGTGAATAAATTAATAACACGGTAATGAATGTTAAAATTTGAAACATTAGCGCTAAAAATTTGACAAATTAGAAATGACCTATATACAAAGTTTTTGGGTAGCAAAAGGAATACAATACAAGCGTATATATCAGTTCATTGTAGATCAAATTGTAGACCAATGAACTGATAAATGATCATTAGTAGTGTACATTCATTGTAAAGGTGATGGCCCAATGTATACTTTGCTTCCTTTACTTCCTTTATCGACTTTGACAACTGAATTAAATTACATTATTTTCTATTGTACGCTTGACCAATGCGAAAAGTAATCGAAGTAAGCAAAGCAACGAGTTGACGAATTTTCATTTTAATAGTTTGCTTTGCTTACTTTGATAGTTTGTTGAACGTTGATTTTTAAATTTTTGGCAAATATCAAAGCAACTTCGCAAAATTTCATTTGGTCTACACTGACTTCGTTTACTTTACTTCCTTCATTTACTTTTTTGAGGTAAATGAAGTAAAGGAGGCAAAGTATACATTGGGCCATCACCTTAATACACACCAAAATGAACTTACATTACACATTTAGTCAAAAAATATATTTTATGAAGTTGGATTTGATTTTAGGATTGGCTTTCTTAATCGTACAGTATGACTATAATACTTAGTTCGTCTGAATGATCCCTTAAAACAACCTACAACAAATGGCTCACGACCTCAAAACCACTAATGACTTCAAAAACGAACAATTAAGGGTTTGCTGGTTTTCCAAAAGTAATTGGAATTGTCCCTACTACCTACCAACCTACCGGAGTTAGATTTTGAACAATGTTGAAAATAATGCAATTTCCAAGAGCTTAAAAGTAACAAAAATAGCATTCAATACAGGTTGAATTTTCATAGAAAAAATTAGAGAATGCTATTTTATTATACCGGGTGTGCCAGAGCATTCGTAACAGCTTTTTAAGAGGAGAAGGAGCCGTTATTTTAAAATTTTAAAAAATTCGTAATATTAAAATTTAAAAAAATAAAGTAATATTTTCAACTTCCGGGTAGGACCGGAAAAGGGTTTTTTAAGACAAAAAATCGCCGCAATTGGCCGAAATCGAGATTTTCAAATGGGGAGTGGTAATGTAAATTTGGATCCTACGACAAAATATAAGAAATTTAATTTTAAATTTTGGAACAAATTTATGATTTTATTCAAAAAATTAAAACTGAAAAATTCAGCTTGTAGGTTCACTATCGTAGTCAGTGTTCGTAAATTTCCTTTTAGGTCCGACATCTTGTGCTACTGTACAGTGGTTAGTGTTATTCATACAATTCAATAATTTTACCAAATATCGAAAATCAAAGCACTATTATTGAAAGGACCCTGTATTTTCTATTCCCTAAGATCCTTTAACAACTCTTACTAGTAGGCTGTAGATCAGTGATTGTTATATTTAACTATGTATTGTTGAATGCAACCCAAAGAAAAAATACGAATGATAAAGCAAAAATGGAAAAAATTTGAACACATTTATGGCGGTAGTATGTGTGCAACTAGAAATGAAGACAAGTAGTATTAAAAATCAACGAAGGCAAAATAAAATATCTAAAAATGTTAAAAAAGCAGCAAATAAGAGATTATCGGAATGTAACAATCGCGGAGTACAACTTTGAAGTTTATTGTGTATTTAATACGGTTTATCAGAATATAACAATCGGAGAGTACAATTTTCAACCTTCACATACCTCGTAACAACAATAAGAAGTGATAATAGTATACAGTAGTGTTCAGGTCAGAAACAGATATTATGCAGATGCTATGTAAACAAAAATTTGTTACAATCAAAGTATACAATCAAGAAAAGTAAAGATGATAATGTATAAAACAATCAATATGACCCGTATAGTGATGTATGAACGCTAGGTATGAACTATGAATGTATAGCCGAGGAAAACAGTCTACGTATATATGAAAGAAAAAAAATTCTGCAAAAAATACTTGGCCCAAAAATGTTGGTGAATGGAAATACATATATATATAGAAATAACAGAAAGATCAAAAATATAGAATGAAGACATTGTAAGGTGTTCAAAGGCCCAAAGACAATGTAACAAGAATATATGAAACTCGAAAACGGCAATAGTGTTAAATAGAGAGCCCGAGAGTAGTCGGGGTGGGGGAAAGCCAGGGATAAGATGGGAATGCAATGTTCAAAATTATATCCAACAAATCCCAAACTAAAGACAAGCGACGCAAGATCGACGCTTTTGAAGAAATATTGTGATGAAGACGGAGCTGTAGCAAAGCACAAGGAACTGTAGTGCTATAATATATTGTTGATTAAAGCTTTCACATCCCTTAATTGTATTGTAAATAATCTTTTCATTCTCTACAAAATTTGAAATTTTAACCCTTTCTTTACCAACGTCCTTCATAAGAGTAAAAAATAAAATTAATCAAAACTCAATTTGAATTTTATTTCATTTCGTACTGCATAGTATAGAAAATAACATCAAAATATTGTTGTCATTGCATTCAAGTACATTGTGTGACAGGGCGGTTAATTGAAATAATAAATAAAATCGCTGTATAACGGAATAAAAATATAATTTCAAATGCGTTCTACATCTTATCAGAAAAACAGACGAAGTTAAAATGTAAATTAAAATTCAAATTCATTCAATAACACTTTTTTTAATGCTTGTGGTATTCTAACCCACGAATGACTTCATACTATCACTTAATTGAAATCAAATTCCATCGTTTCCAAAACATGATAAATTCTATATTTATGACTTAGACAAATTCAAGACGCACATTAATACCTTCGTTCGTAATTGTCCTTTTTTACCTTCTACATTTCTCCGTTCCTAATTTGCGTTTCCCACACTAGCCAAACGTATCAATGTTTTGGCTATGTATATTAAAAAAAAATCCTATTTTTCATTACTCCCATTTTGAGTATGTTATGACTATTGGATAATCATATTTAACAAGTCTTAATTGCGAATTGATTGGCAGTGTAGAGTTGTTATGCGGTACCAGCCTGGATATGCCTTGGAAACAATTTTTTTTCATTTTCAATAAATTTTATACCAACTCGGCTTCAAAAAAAAAAAATATTAAAAATGTTTAGTCAACAAGATTTTTTCAATGTATATTTTTAGTAAGTTCGAAGATGGGATGAATTGGCATAAATTGAGCTCGAATATCTAGCTATCTACCTACTCTATACATAATATTATACTCAAGTATCCAAAAGTCATAATATATTCAAAAAATGAGTAGTAAAAATTGCAAATTGTGGATTGATAAATAGTTTGGAGTGTATTAGAGTCCCACAATATTCTACCCACCTCGGTAAAGCTCAGTCTGAGTAATAACGGTTTTTAGAAATTATTTTAAAACCAAAAATAGATGAAACTATTTAAATTGCTCTTACTGTATGTATATTCTATGTTAAAGGAAGGATTCAAGGATGTTATAAGAATGTTAAGTGAATAATGATTTAACTGTTTTAATTTTTTTTTTTTATTTTTATCTTATTATTTTGTTTTTTTGTTTTATCTTGTTATTATTTTTGTTTTTATTATTTTCTAAAACAAAAAAATAAAAAGTTAGTTTCCAAAATACTAAGAATACCAAAAATTTATATAATAGTATAGAAATGTAATTGTAGAGGAAGATGGATGAAAGTCATGCATGAAAAACTAATAAAACTAAAGTATCTCATAAGTTTTTTTTTTCGTTTTTTATTATTGTTATTATTGTTATTTTTGTTATTTTGAAAATGTTTAAAAGTGCATAAGTTTAAGTGAATTTCGCGACATATGAGATCTAATAAAAATTGTTTTAATTTTTGGTAGACAATAAAATTGTATCCTTTTTTTGTTGTTGCTGTATTTTAAAATAATCCTTAGATATAAAATGTATATGTAAAATATTAGCAAATAAATCAGAATCAGTTGCAAGGATTAAATTTCATGTACTTCTGTAAAATATATAAATATTTTAAGTGAATATGTAAATTGTACATAATAATTATTATGAAAATTTGACAAATTATTTTATAGATTATATTTATATATATACATACATACACGTATTTGATAATTGAAAGGATAAAAATTAAAGGATATTCATGATGATTTTGATTTTGATTTGAATTGTTTTGTATTTTAAGTAATTAATGTGGGTATATAAAGGAAATCACATACCTTTCAACTAATTTGAATTGAACAAGTTGAAATATATGTATATGTGTGTGTGTGTGTGTGTTTTATATTATCAATTAATTAAGAGTAAATTTATGCTATTATTATTGTTAGATGATGTATGTATATTCTATAATATTTGATAATTGTTTTAATTTGAAATAGTTTAAAATAAGGTCAAATTCTATTTAGTTAAGAATGTATAATTATTAAATTCGATAATGATGTTGAACAAAACTATTAACACTGGTATAACTGTCAGCAAAATGTAAAAAGGACATTGTCTAACAAAATAAGAATTCAAAAATAAATTATGAAAAAAAAAAATGTTGTAGGCATTCCGAGATGCACTTGCTAATTATGTTTGATATTAGTTACTTATTTAGATGGTCAACAGGCCATGTTGGACCTGGGCCCTAACTCATCATTGCTCTATTTTTACAGGTCACAAGCGGCTTTTCTTCAGTTGTTTTATATCTGCCGATATATTTCGTCAGATAATACGAAGGTTTGGTCTACCGCAACATCTTGTATTCCTGTATCTTCGGGTTTGGATTCAAAGTTTATAATGATATTTGTTGTAATTATTATTTTCTTCATTTGGTTGCAAACAAGTTGTTTTTTAATTTTTTTTTAAAATAATAGCATGTAAACACAACAACAACAACACTCTAAATTCAAATTGTTTTTTGGAACTGAATTTAGCTTTATAATTATTATATTTGATCATATGGAGACGCTTATGGTGTCTATAATGATTATAACATTTTTTTAAATTATTCACAGTTATCTGAGTTTTATTTTGAAGTTTAGAAGCTGTATTCGTTAATCCAAATGTGAATTAAAATCCAATTGGTGAAATATTTTGGAAAATATAATTTATATTACGATTGAATTTATAAAAATAGCTTAAATTATTAAATCGAGCAAAGAAACAACCTAGAAATGATAGTACAATATTAAGATGAAATAACCTTTATTTGTGAGTCTTAAATAAAGTAGGCCATTTTTGATTTCAAATACGTGTGACCGATAAACATAAAGATTTGAAATTTAATGATAGATAACAGTTTTTGAGTCTTGAGATGTTTGTGGAAGCTTTGATTTCCAAATAAAAAAAAAAAATTGCAATTGATTTGATTTGAGACTTAGAAACTTGATTGGATCTCATAAAATTTTTTAAAAAGCCTATTGGAAAATGCCAGAATTAAAAATTTAACTTCATATATTGAAATTTAACGAAAGTGAGGTTGAATATTTCCAAATTATTCCAACTGACTTATGATAAAGCCAAGCTTAGATAGACTAATATCTTTATCCAGTGTGGTAGTGATTCTAACAGACTAATAATAAATTTTAAAGAAAATGGGAACGTGCCGTACTAAAAATTTCATTCTACAAGAATTTATACTTAATCAAAATTGACCAACGATTGATTATTCGATATTTAGTAACTAAGTTAAGTAACTTAATACTTCTTTGCACACATGATTTAATTAATTAGTTAGTTTTAGTAGTTAACCACAATCCAAGGTCACATGGTTGCTCATAACAATTTCCTATAATACAAACTGTACTATTTACTTATTCAAAGAGCACAGCTATATCCCAGGACAATGTCTGAGCTCATAACAATTTCATGGGCTATTACTGCTTCCAACGGTAAGCTAGTATACATGACAAAACTAACACATTTTGTTATATCGCGAATAATTTAAGATGTCAGCTGGGCCTAGATTATCACAGGTAATATGTTTGACATCTTTTTGATTAACAAAAATAATACCTTTACAGATTCGATTATCAGTTCTGGTGTTGTCTCAGGTGTTTTGTGTTTATTTAATTTATTTTACTTATCTACTGATGTTAAATTAGCCCTTACAGATATAACTTTAAGTAGTTTAAAACTAAGGTTCATGAAATAAAAAACAAACACTGACCAATCAATATACAACACCCTTTATTGTTCTAAATTTATATTGTCCTATATTAAGTGTACAAAAAATTTCCTAGTTTTCACTTTATCAGTATCCGACCGGATTATCGGTATTCTATAAAGAAGCCTTATTTATATATTAATCAAATTTATATAAGTTAAAATGCTTGTGATATATAAATTATTTTTTTTTTTTTTTTGTTAAATTTAATTATTTAGAATAATTTAATTATTTTAGTAATGAACACTGGGAGTTTATTATGACCTTCAATTCAATTACAGATACTAATTTTAATTTCAAATATAAACTGACTTTTAAAAATACGATAAAAGTATATTTTTTTGTGGTCTTATTTTGTTAGATAAGGTCCTTTTTATATTATTGCTGACAGTCATAATCATAATCTATTCGTATTTCAAAAATTGTTGTAAAATCTAATTTCGTGCTTATAGTTATAACCATGTAATTTATATAAATCTATTTGACCAGACAGCGTTTTAGCTACTTTTTTTTTTTTTCTTTTCTTTATATTCATTTATTTATTCATTTCAAAGCCTTAGCGGTAGCTGTCTGGCTAATTATTTTTTACATAATATTTACATAATATTAAAGTGACAATATTTATAGTTATAATTAAATTTTAGTGCATTTCTATATATAGTTTATAAATATTTTTTTGGTAATTACTTATAAATAAGCGAATTCAAATCTATTTAGAGTTAGTAGTTTTAATTCCTGACATTTGTCAATAAATATTTTTTAATTTCCTTTTTAAAATGGCTTATATTACCTACATTTCTTAATTCAACTGGCATACACTAAAAAATTTTTTTTTTATTTTTTTTTTTTTTTTTGTCTTTATTCTATACAACTATCTACATAAAATATAAAAGATATTGAGTATAATGTTGGAATTAAAATTGACGTGATGTAACTGACATGTAATCTAAGTCAAAAATCCATTGATTCTTGACTTAATATTCAAATTTATATTTATGAAGTCTCAGGTAAAGTGAATCTAGTAGATAAATCCAGCGGTCTGAAGCGTCTTAATCTGCGCTCGCTTGTTCGTTCATTATTGATGAGTTGAGGAGCAAGTAAATTTGGATGGTTTTCCAGTCGAACATAGTATTTTTCAGCTTTCTTTTTAATGAATTTCTTAACAGATGGGATATTTAAATCTGATCTAATTGTGTCATTTCGGACATACCAAGGCGCATTGACTATAGACCTTAATACTTTGGACTGGAAGCGTTCTATTATTGCGATGTTGGAGTTACTAGTTGTTCCCCATAGTTCTAACCCGTAGCTCTAGATTGGCCTGATGATAGCTTTGTACACTGCAACTTTACATTCTAGGGATAAATTGGAGAAACGACCTATTAGCCAAATTCATTGGTTGAATTTTAATCATAGTTGTTTATTTTTGCTGATGATGTGACTTTTCCAAGTGAGGCGTCTATCCAAGTGCATACCTAAGTACTTAACCGAGTCTTGGTGAGTCAATTCCATGTCGTTAAGGTGAACAGCGGGGCAATTTCCCTTGCGATTAGCAAAGGTGATATGAAGGGATTTCGATTCATTGGCCTTTATTCTCCACTTTTTCAGCCAGTTTTGTATATCCAATAAGTAGTTCTGAAGAACTTCTGAAGCTAATCTCGGATTAGTATGAGACACTAAGACCGCTGTGTCGTCAGCAAATGTAGCACTGAGTACCCTCGGCGATGTTGGGAGGTCTGCTGTAAATATCAGGTAAAGTAGTGGGCCAAGGACGCTGTCCTGAGGAACCCCAGATTTGATTTCTTTTAGTGATGATTTTTCCCCGTTGTATTTAACGAAGAACCTCCTATTTGATAAATAAGTTGACAAAAGTTGCTGGTAGTGGTGAGGAAGTAGTTTTTTAAGCTTGTAAAAGAGACGTTTGTGCCAAACTTTTTCGAAGGCTTGCGAAATGTCCAGAAAAGCTGCAGAAAAGTATTTTTTCTTGTCAAGTGAATTATTTATATGGTTCACTACTCTATGTATTTGCTCAATTGTTCCGTGATTGTGACGAAAGCCAAACTGATGAGCTGGTACGATATCTCATTCATTATTTATTTTAATCAATCTTTTGGCTATTAGTTTTTCGATTAATTTTGATATTACTGGCAGAAGACTTATTGGTCTATATGAACTAGTCTCATTTGGCTCTTTCCCCGGTTTAGCTTTCCAGATATCTGGGAAGTAGCTAGTTCTTAATATAGCATTAAAAATGTGGGTTAAGAATTTTATACTGCAATACGGAAGTTCCTTTACCATTTTGCCTGTGATACCATCATACCCAGGAGCCTTCTTGTCTGACACAGAGTTTTTTATAATTTCCTGTACTTTCTTTATCCGGACTTTCTTTATCGGTAAATCCATTTGATAAGGCTTTTCAAGGTAGTTTTCAATCTTGTTGTTTTCGTCGGTTGAAATTACTGGTGGATACGGTACAAACACTTTTTGTAAATGTGATGCAAAAAGCTCTGCTTTCTCACCATCGCTTCTGGCTCAATTACCATTTGATTTCCTTAGTGGAGGTATAATTTGTTGTGGCCGTTTCAGTTTTCTTGTTGCTTTCCACAGTGAGTAGTCATTAAGATCGGTATATGTTAGTCTTTCAAGGTAATTCTTCAATGAACTTTCTCTGCTTTTATTTAACAAAAATTTAAGTTCTTTGATTGCACGGTTTAACCTGGCTTTGATTTCAGGGGATCTAGTTTGTTGCCAATATTTCCTAAGGTTTCTTTTTTCCATGATTTTGGATTTTATTTCAGGTGGAGAAATAACATATTTTCGGATGTTACCTTGCGTCGGAGTTGATGACATTGCTGCTTCAATCATGGTTATATTTAGGTTTTTTATAGCTTCATTGATATCTTGGGGGTTTTTCAGTCCTATATTTAGAGAAGTTTTCATTTCAATTTCCTTTCTATAATTATCCCAGTTAGTTTTCCTTGTATGTAACCGTTGTTCATTTTGAGTTATTACTACTTTGGATGAGGCAGAGATAATGATAGGCGTATGATCTGAAGACAGCTCGAGGCTTGATTTCACAGTAAATAGTTTTGGTGAGATACCTTTCGAGACGCAAAAATCCAAAAGATCCGGTGTCTTATTAAGATCAGAAGGCCAGTATGTAGGTTGTCCAGTAGACAGATAATTCAAGTTGAATTCTTGCATGGCTAGTAGTAGCTGCCTTCCTTTTTGAGTGATCAGCCTAGAGCCCCAGAACGAATGTTTAGAATTATAATCTCCACCGGCAATAAATCTATTTCCCAGAGTTTTAAAATAATCAATAAATTGAGATTTGTTGATATTCTGTTTAGGAGGGCAATATATAGCTGAAATAGTTAAGGGTTCATTCCAGTCAGCTATCACGACACTTGTTGCTTGAATATGATTAAATTTAT
Source organism: Argyra leucocephala (assembly GCA_963942445.1). Taxonomy (NCBI): domain Eukaryota; kingdom Metazoa; phylum Arthropoda; class Insecta; order Diptera; family Dolichopodidae; genus Argyra; species Argyra leucocephala. The sequence goes on along the minus strand of OZ012679.1, from coordinate 14,195,872 downwards.
ATTTAGGAAGTTCATAGTGCTGTATGTTTTTCCTGATGATTATAGCAGTACCAGCATGAGCCGTCCCATCAGGATGATTTGTGGAATATGTGTTGTAATTTTTTATGTTAAAATAAGTTTTGTTTGTAAAATGGGTTTCAGAAATTAACAAGATGTCTATTTGGTGATCAATAATAAAATGATACAATTCTTGTTGATGGTTTGACAGTCCGTTGGCATTCCAAAAAATTTTTAAACAATTATACAAGCAGTTATTTTTTTGACTACTTGTTCTAAATAAACTTAAATAAAAATTTGACTTATTCCTAGTGTTGTGTTGATGAATATCTATAGCTCGACTTAAGATAAAATTTTGTTTTATGTAATTACTAGCGGAGTTACCCGGCGTTGCCCGAGAAAATTTAAAGTTCCTAGAATTTTTTCTGCGTTTTCAGTTTCAAAATGGAAGTATTATGTGATGTTTGTCTGTTACTAAACTATCTGTTAAATGTTTTTATATGTAATTGTTTTTTTTTTTGTGGAAAGTTTGAAAACCAATACAAAGAATAATACGCCCGTGCTTTGTAATAGTGTGGGATCCACCCCCACTAAAACCACTGCAAGTTTTTAAAAATTTGATAAAAAGGTAATTCATGATAATTTTAAAAATTATTATAGGTACTTATCTACTTAAATGAAATACAAAAAAAAAATCAAAAGTGAACGAAAATTAAAATGAGTTTCAGTTTTGAACAAAAATAGTACTTACAACTTAAAATAAAATGCAAACATAAGTCTTAGGCGTTGTTTACAAAATTTCAATTAGAATTTTGGGATTTGGGAGAACGCAAGTTTAACTGGAAATTGCAACCTGAGTTTCATACTGGTCAAGATAGACCGAGTTGCAGTAATGTTTTACCGATCATTCACACATTTAACTTTAAGAATAATTAATGCGTTGTTGAATATGTACGGACCAAACGTGATTGGTAACATCGGATTTTCGGAAAAAAAAAATTTAAAAACTTGCTTTTTGAATGACTATCACCAATATTTCGTACCAATATTAACTGTACTAAAAAGGGTCAAATAAATAAGCTAAATTCAAGCTCCATTAGAAAATTATATATGGTCTGCATAACATATGAAATTCAGGCATTTTAGACCCACTTCCTGTTAAGTTAGGGACTTGACATTTTACCTTGGATCCCAATTCCGGCAGTTTCTGCCAAATTTGTTGAACCTGCTTTCCGCCAGAGCTCTTTTGAACGAAAATTCATATCTCAGAAACTGGACCGATTTGGTTCCAATTTAATACTATTTTTATACTATTTTTCTTATTAGAAAATTTGGGGGATCTGCGGACCTGCTCGGAGTTATATGACAGCTACCCGAATTAGTCAAAATTTCGAAAAAATGTGATAGTCATATTTGTTTATTTTTGGAAGAGTACCTGTGTGCAAATTTTCCGCTCTCTAGCACCTTTGGTTTTTGAAATCTTTTTGTCGGGTGCTGGGAATTGTATGACAGCTACCCGAACCAGTCAAAATTCAGTCGAAAAAATGTAAAAATCATATTTGTTTATTTTTGGAAGGGCACCCGTGTGCAAATTTTCAGCTCTCTAGCACCTTTGGTTTTTGAAATATTTTTTGCGGGTGCTGGGAGTTGTACGACAGCTACCCGAACCAGTCAAAATTTCGAAAAAATGTGAAAGTCATATTTATTTATTTTTGAGATAGTAACTGTGTTCAAATTTTCAACTCTGTAGCACCTTTGGTTTTTGAAATATTTTTGTCAGGTGCTCGGAGTTGTATGACAGGTACCCGAACCAGTCAAAATTTCGAAAAATGTGAAAGTCATATTTATTTATTTTTGAGATAGTAACTGTGTGCAAATTTTCAACTCTGTAGCATTTGTCAGGTGCTCGGAGTTGTATGACAGGTACCCGAACCAGTCAGAATTTTGGAAAACAACATATCACGGGTTCGATTCCAAGTAATAAAAAACCATCCTGTAAAATTTTGTTGAAACTGGTCCATGCGTCTCGGAGGAGTTCTGGCACAAACATACATACATACATACATACATACATACATGCACACATACAAACATCCTTCTTTATATATAAGATTTACAATTTTAAACGCAATCATATCTACTTCATATCTACAAATATCTGAAATATATATATGCTCACGTATTTTTCATTATATAGAAGCGCAGTTGGATACATAACCGAATAATTGTGTATAATTTTTATTGCCTTTTTGTGTAGGATATCTAATTTATTTAAATTAACTTGTGAAGTATTACACCATATTGGGTTTAAATATTGGTTATATTCGACCGCAAATATGAAATGTAAATAAGATATAAGATATCTTTATTGAAATACTTTCGCATTCTTCTTAGAATAAAAACATATGGCGTAATTTTTTTTATTATATTGTCAACATGTTCATTCCACTTTAACTTATTATCTATAACTAAGCGTAGGTAGTTAAAGTACTTAACAATTTCAACATTTTCATTTATTAAAAGTAAAATTCATGTTGGACATTTTTTTGTTTTCAAATAACATTATTTTTGTTTTTTTAATATTTAATAATAGACGATTCTTTTTTAGCCATTTGTCAATAATTTTAAAGTCGTGCTGAATATTTTCCCTCAGATCCTGTGCATTACTTGAACAATATTTTACTACAGCATCATCTGCATAAAGCTGTATTTGGCCCTTTAAGTTTAGTAAAGTAATATCGTTAATGTATATTTTGAAAAGGTCCGGTTCAAGGATTGAACCTTGCGGTATTTTGATTGACTTACTTTGCCGTTTATGCTCACTTTTTGTGGTCTATTATATAAATAAGATTTAAAAAAATCTATTTGTTTTATATTGAAACTCATATTTTTAAGTTTTAGTAAAAGTATTTCGTGATCCACACAATCAAAGGCTTTTTGAAAGTCTAAGAAAACACATGCAATATATTTTCCTTCATCAATATATTTTGAAATTAAATTGGGTAAGGATTAGGCAGGCCGCAGTTGTGTTGGAATTTTTCTCAAAACCAAATTGTTCATTATGTTTATCTATTTTTAATAATGATCTCGAAGATTTTTGAAAAACTATTGAGAACTGATATCGGGCCTGTAGTTACAATAACCATATTAACAATAGGCATTTTTAGTGACTGTGGAAAGGTGTAATTTTCGAATGAGATATTAATAAATTTAACTAGTATGGGTAATAATTTGAAGGAATATTTTTTAATAAATTTTGATGAAATGTTGTCATATCCTGTAGCCGCTGTTGATTTAAGAGTACTAATTGCTAATTTGACTTCCTCTATATTTGTTTTAGTCAGTTTAAAATTATAGTGAAGCTCACGTGAAAGAACGTTCATGTATTGGTGATCAATTGGTTCCATTGAGCAATTAAGTTTTTTTGTTACATTTATAAAAAAAATCATTCATGCAAGTAGCAATATCACTTTCTTTTGAAATAACTTCATTACCCAGTTTTAGTAATTTAATATTATTTGTACATGCCTGAACATCTTTATTGTACATTAGTTTTCTGTAGAGGTCCCACAGGTTTTTTACTATTGCCTTGGGTTTTGGCAATCTGTTCTGAGCAATATTTGACCTTTGCTTGAGTGATTAAATATTTAAGTTCTTTCTTTTTTTTTTTTTATGCATAGCCAAAACACTAGGTGGGAACCTTTTATACCGATTGGTACGTTTGGCTAGGGTGGGAAAGGAAAATTTGGAAAGGAGGATGATAAAAGGGAAGAAGGACAATTACGAACGAAGGTGTTAATATTCGTCTTGAATTTGTTTAGCTCATAAATATAAAATTTGCCATGTTTTGGGAACACATAAGATGGAATTTGGTTCCACATTCGGGATGTTGAAGTTATAAACGAATTTCCATAACTTGTCTTTTGCCATCTAGGGATTTCAATGATGTAGGGATGAGCACATGCTGCCCTTCGTGTTTCGCGGGGGAAACGCTTAAGTGGAGGTAATATAGATTTAATTTCCACTGAGCATGTGCCGATGCCTACGAGATATCTATAAAAAAGTGAGAGAGCTCCGACTATACGACGATGTCCAAGAGGAGCAAGATGGGCTGTCACATTTGGGTCGTTGATTAGACGAATAGCCCATTTTTGGACTTTATCCAAATGTTTTAACGCAATACTAGAGGCACCAGCCCATATGTGAGAATTGTACTCCATTTTGGGTCGTATGAAAGCTCTATAGATTTTCAAGAGGTCACAGGGGGAGAAGTAAGCCTTGCAGTGGCTAAGAAAACCCAAACATTTGGCTGCGTTTTTTGCAACATCAAATATATGCTCATTCCAGATCATTTTTCGATTAAGGTGCATACCTAATATGCTTAAGCTTTCAAACCGCTGAAGTTTATCTTCCTGAAACAAAAGAGTAGGATCAAAAATGGAAATTTTTCGGGAGATTGTACAGCTCTGAGTTTTAGAAGAGTTAAACTCAACTCTGTTGTTTATGCCCCAATTAGCTATTGCGACCAAATCGTGGCTGAGGGAACTAGCCATGATGTCTCTTTTGGTTGACACAGCGGTGGATGTAGCTTCAGATTTTTTATGAAAATCGTAGGAGGCTACTAGGGTGCTGTCGTCTGCAAAGCTGTGGATTGGATTGAAAGTGGTTTGGAGCAAATCATTTATAAATGTAAGGAATAGGGTAGATGAGAGAACTGATCCTTGGGGAACACCAGCGTTTATTTGGAATTGATCGGATTTAAATCCGTCAACTAAGACTTGAATCGTACGATTCCAGAGGAAACTTTCAATCCATTTGAGAGAAGAGAGACCCAGGCCTACTGCTTGACATTTTGCTAATAATGCGCTATGCCATACTCTATCGAAAGCTTTAGAAATATCTATAGCCACAATATTTGCTTCACCCGAATTGTGCAAGCAAATATTTAGCTTATCGTTAAGGTATGTCATTAAATTACCGGTGGACCGGTGGGATCTAAATCCATATTGCCTATCGTGGACAATACCTTGGCTGTCAAGATATTTGGTCAGCTTTTTGTTTATTATTTAATCTTGCTTTCAATATATAACTTTTCTATGTGTGAATCATTGCAATACTTTTTTTAAACCTATAATAAGAATCACGTACTTTTATTTTATTCAGAATTTCATCCGTTATCCACTCATGTTTTTTTCTTTTTTTTGTTATTGTTATGTATAACTTTTGTATGTCTTAAAATTAATCTATTCATAATTAGTACATATTTTATAATTTTAATTCTTTTTATTATAATTTTAGGTTTAAGTAGCAATAACTGAATAAACACAATTAAGATAGAAAAAAATTATTGGCTTTTATTGATAGAAGCATAAGCTAAAAAAAAAGATCTTTTGAATATTCAATTAAATTTTTCTTACCTTTCTAAAGTTTTTTCTTTACTGCAAAAATTGTTAAACACATTGTAGCACATTTTTATGACTCCGATTAGCTTCATAATTTGAAATACCATCCGGTGTCAGAACAAAAAATAAATCCAAATCGACAGCATTGCTTCCCAGATCCAGATTAACTGGTAGCAGATTAAAGGGCAGTAAAATCAAAAATCCCCTAATATTTCTACTATAAATTCTCTTAATGATGATCCTGGCCATTGCTAACATTATTAATATGATTATAATCACCATTGTTAGCTCTAAGGAAGATGGTGGACAGCAGCTGTCCAAGATAGATCAGAGTAGAAAAAATTTGTTAACGAGAGTAAGGCTCATTCCAAGCTGTGGGACTAAAAGATGATATGATGTTGATTGTGCTACGATTACGATTCAGAAAATTTTCCCATTTATTAAATCTAGTACACAAAACCACTAACATTCAGTAATTGAAAATCAGTGTAAAAAACAAAAAAATGAAATGCTTGACAAAAAAAAAAATTACAATTCAACTTCGTAATTCAAAATTCATGTACATTTTTTATTTTAATAATTATACGGTTAGCTTAATTTCCAAGTCAAATTTAAAAAAAAAAAAAAAAAAATTTTTTTTTACAACGCACATCCTTGAAAATAAATTACTAACAATCATAGAAAAAGTTAATCGTAGACATGATATATAAATTTGCCACTTAAAATAAATATCAAACTAGAAAACATAGCAAGGAAAATACTTCTAACAATAACTGAAAATTAAAAATATTTTTTTTTGTTTTTTTGATAGTCATTTTTTAGTTTTTTTTTTTTTTTTTTGTTTTTTTTCCCTTAAAAAACCACGTACAATTCTCTTCATACAACTTAATATGTACGTATGATGCTGCTTAATTTAAATCCCAAACATGATTTTACAAAATTTATACTTTCTAATATTATCAGGATGTAAAACTATCAAAAAATTTCTTTTATATATATATATACAATATGTATATATATATATTTATATTATTATGTATTTGTTTAATGGAAACGTAGCTTCTCTTAAAAACAAACAATATTAAAGTAATTGTACACCAGTGTGTGTTATAAAAATATAACAGTTAATAGATAGATATATAAAATATTTATATTCATATAATATAATTCGGTGGTTGTATGTTGTATATATGTATGTTATGTATATAGGTAATTGTATAATGAAAAAGTTTTTCTTTAATAATAACGTTATATTATACCGTTAGTTGCGTTAACTAGTTACAGAATCGTTACAGTTAAAAAAAAAATATATTTTTTATTTTTAAGTTTTCAAAAACTTAGTTAGAATGATCCTTTGTGCGATATCATAATAATATAATAATAATAATAATAAAAATAATAATAGCAATAGAAATAGTTGTAATCCTTACTGTAGTAGTATAGAAGTGATATAATATGTATAGTATTATAGTTGTAGTAGCAGTAATAATACCGTATGGAATAAGAATAAAAATTATTTTATGTCAAGGAAAATGATTTTTTATAAAATTATTTTAACAGAGTGATTAGAAAATAATTTAGAATATTATTGATAATTTTCAGTATATATATGTTAATACTCCATTTTGGAATATTTTTTAATTAAAATTAATTTTCACTTTATATAAAGCTTACAAAATAATATTTTAAATTATTTCACGTTATTAAACTTGTTTTTAAACATTTTTATCATTATATTTAGTCAGTAAATTAAAATAAGACACAAATATACCATTTCAAAACCAATTTCCATTATTATTCATTAAAATGATAAATATTTAAGAGGAGACGTGGCGAATTCAAATATTTTTTCAAATATTTTTAATTTTCAATTATAAATTTAAATATTAAAATTTCACTCCCATATTATGTAAAAGTAATTTTAATTTAACATATTACCGTAATAACCCGATTTATATATAATTTTTATATTTTTAAATAAATTATTATGTGTGAGGTTGTTGTTTAAGATCAATAAAACATAGTGTCCACGATAAATTGAAATGCTGAAAAATAATTCATAACGAAATATTGAGTACGATTTTTTTGACAAATTTCATCGAATTGAGAACAGCGGGAATTTAATATTCTTATAATAATTTTTAAACCATTTTTATAATTTTTTTTATTCTAAGTGTTTTTGTAATTATTATTTTTATTTCTTATAATTTTCAAGTTTTTGCACCGACTTCTATACTGAACTGGTCTGTAAGTGCAGATAGAGAGTACCACCAAAAGATTAAATAAAATATTTCAATTTAATTAAAAATTAATGTGTGATATGATATGATACATTACGGTAAAAACGCTAGTAACACTATCAAGCATACGATGCTGGTTTAATGTACTTAAAACTGATAATTTAGAATTATTGGGTCTTATTCTGAGAAGCGAATTTTTCGGTACGTACTGAAAAATATGATAAATTTTATTTTTGGTATTCTGTGAAGCGAAATAGCGATACTGATCGGTTTTTATCGCAACGTTTCGATTTTCATGGTATTACGAGAATCGTTTTTTTTTGTTCGCTGTCAGAAAAAACGATAAATATATCAATATAGAAAAAGTTAGTGAAAAATGGCGAATGAGAAAAAGTAACAGTTGTGGGCCTCCATTAAGAAAACCTGAGGAATGGGAAAAATTCAGTAATTAATTTCATATACATATTTACAGTCATAAAATTGTTCGGTGTTAAGTTAAATTTAAATTTATTTTAGGTCTGGAGTGATTTTAAAACCAAAGTTCGTCGAAAAATAATAGAAAATAAAAAGGAACTAAGAGCAACAGGTGGAGGGGAAAATAAATTACTTCCCATTAATTCCTTGGAAGAAGTTGTTGTAAAAATTCTTTCTTTGGACATTATTTCCAAAAGAACCGTAGAATACGGTATTGTGGATGAGGAAGAAAATGAAATTGTTCCTTCAGAACCTTATATACCGGAGGTGTTGGACGATATCAACAGAGTGATAAATATAGAAAACATTTCACCTGAGCCTACCGCACCCTCTCCCGCTCCAGGTACTTTCAGACAATCTATTGCAAACGGTCCTACGCCTACTTCTCAAACGCCATCTTCTCGGCTGAGAAATAAAAATACTACAAATTATAAGGAACACACAGACTTATTGAAAGAAAACGTGAGATTATTATCTGAAAATAATAAACTGTTAAAAAAAAAATACTATTTAAAAAAAGATAAATTTGAATTTCTAAAAAAATCCACAACAGACAGAGAAGAAAGAAAAATAAAGGATCAAGAAATTCAAATGAACATATTAGAATATAAGAAAAAAAAATTGATGCTAGAAGAAGTCGGAAACAGAATTTCAGAATAAGACTGGTTAAATATAAGATTTAGTCATTTAAGATTTAAAATATTTTGATGTGAATATTTTTGTGATAATGAAATTGATTACAAATTTTATTTAAGTTTATTATTTATATAACAGAGTTGTTATTTTATTTTAATGTTCTTATGTTTTTATGTAAATATTTTTTTATTGAAATCAATTACAAATTTACTTTACTTTTTATATTAAAATGAATTAAAAGTTTTATTTTACTCAAATGTGATTTTAAAATGTAAAAAATAAAAAAAAATGTTTCTTAAATTTTATGAATTTTATAAAATTGCATTCATTATTGAATTTCTCATTTGTACTGCAGTATCATGATATTCACTATTTAAAACTGAATTACTATGCAAATCAGCATTGTGATCAGTCACATCAATTTCCAAACTTTCTACCATTTGAACGTTGTATTTCAGTCTGATGTTGTAAAATGCACAACAAACATTAACAATTTGAGCAGCTTTGTCCGGTTTGTAGTGAAGTTCCCTTGCACCCAAAGTGCATCGAAATATATTTTTAAACATGCCGATGGATCTCTCTATAATTGCTCGTGCTTGTGCGTGTTTGAAATTATATCGAGCTTCTGGACTTGCTAATGTTCCAGCCAATTTTATAATCGGTTTTACCGAATGTGGACCAATTGCAGAACTTAAATTATGTTCCAATTTATCCAGGATCATTGAAAAAGCTTCTTTCGAGAGCCTAAAATACTTAATGAATCTAAAAAAAAACAAATATAATTGATCACATTTTTATATTTCAGATCATATTCGAATATAGTTGTTATAACTTACGTTAAAATCGACAAATCTAATGGATTCGATTTATCCCTCAATTCTCTTCTTTTTATTCTAAGTAAATGATGCGGCTCTTCCTTCTCATCAGACGATGTTTCGTAATATAAATGCAAAAACATTTTTTAATATCTATAAAATTTGAATTTAACTTCACTTAATTTCACTTTTCAAACAAAAAATTAAAACAAAAAATGTCAAAGACTAAAAAAAAAAATAAATTTGACAGTTTTAACCAGCAATGCTGTCAGTTTTGCAAAATATCGTATCATTCGCTTCTCAGAATACCAAATGTGATGCATTGTGATGCTCTACCGGTACGTAGCGAAAAAGTGATTCGCTTCTCAGAATAAGGCCCATTATACAACAAAGGTTATACAACAAAATAGTAGTTTTGATTTTCTAATCAATCGTATTGCTCAAATATATATTTCAAATAAAAATCTAATCTGTCAACTTCTACGATCACTTTCTATTATACACACGAGCACCTATTGGGTTATTTATTTAGATTTCAAGATATTTTTTTACCACTTTCAAACCAAAACAAATTAAATGTCGATAAGAGTTGCTAGACACATAAAAATTAGACAAAATTTTTTATACGAATTTTTAAAATGTGTTCAAGCCAATATAAAAAGTCAGATTAGATTGTGTTAGTTAATTCTCTCATTTTTCTCAATGTTGCAAGAATTATATTTCCAAATCAGGGTTGCCACTCATAAAAAATTTGAAGAGTCCATTCATGAAAAAAACCAGCCAAAATATTTGAATAGTACTTAATGGAAGAAAAATCTTAGTTATAAAAAACAAATTAAACTGATTTTGAAATTCAGAATCCGAATTTCCATAAAAAAAGTACCCCTTCCCATTTGAAAATCTCGATTTCGGCCAATTTCGGCGATTTTTAGTCTTAAAAAATCGATTTGCGGTCCTTTCCGGAAAGTAAAAATACGATCAATCTAAAGAGCACCATCGATTTAGTTAACAAACTTTTTTTTAAATTTTAAAGTAAAGGTTCCTTCCCCTTTCCCTTAAAAAGCTGATACGCATGCTCAGGTACACCCAAAACAAAAACAAAATTAATATAACAAAAACCTAATCATACATAAAACAAAATTTAAAATAAAATATTAATTCATGCTATTTGCTAAGATTGGCATATTAATTAAAATCTAATATGCATATCGGTTTCACATACAGATTTTCGTAAATAACGAAACAAACCGAATTTTAAGCTTTAGTTTTTTTCAAAAAGTTTCTTAATAGGCCCCACCCCATACAGGATTAAATCTGTTTAATAACATGTTTCGAAACTAATTTCTCTCTTCGCCACACACTAAGAAATTTCGCTTAAAGAAGCATAGAAACTTCCCTATTTTTATAGTTAAGTCAAGGCAAGATATAATTAAAAAAAAATGGCGGGTAAAATTATCGCCTTAATAATAACTGTCGAAATTTATAAAAAGAAAAAAAAGAAAATGATTGGTTACAAATACATATTTATGAAAAATATAAGCTACTTCTAACAAAAAACATAAACAACTGATTTTATTTACATTTTGGTTTCGTAACTACACCATTAAACAATTTCAGAAACTTATTACTTCGCCATTAAAAATCAAAAAATTTTGATTTTGTAAGCTGTTTAAGAAACTGTTTCGAAACAACCCCACCCCACGCACGATAAAATTTCACAAGTTTCGAAACAAGTTTTTAAACAGATTTAAACGTGCATGAGGCCTACAATAGCAACAAATAATTGATATTTTGACATCACATTAGTCAATTATGACAATTCAATTACACGACTAGGTTTTGTCAAATTTTAATACATTAAATAAAAAAAAATTATTAGAAGCATACACAAAAAAGTAAGTAAAATATCAAATATGAAAATAATATTGTATCTGTAGTAATGATAATTAATAAATATGTTGTTTATTTTGCAGATTTGATTATCCAAGTGGTGACCAGCTGTTCTGGCCATAGATGGTTTACAGGTTCATATATTATATTGATTGAATCATTTTTATTGTTTTCTTATATTGTTTTTTTTTGTCTTTTTAGGACTTTTTAGGATTAAAAATAAGAGGAATGCGCAGCTGCGGCCAGAACAGCCTTTATTAAGAGATTTCATGATGTAAAAAAAAACCAGCCAAATTTAAATGAAAACAGCCAAACAGGTAAAGTTTGTTTGAAAAAGAAAAATGAGCCACGTCTGGCTGTTTTAAATCAACCTGTTGATTTACCTGTAACCCTGTTGCAGATACAAAAATTACAACATTATTGTCGCTGCTTCAATTAAAATTTTTTTATAAGTCGGCTTCGGCTGCTTACAGGAATCAGTAGAATATAATAAGATATTCAAATTTCAATATACATACTCATGTATATACAAAAATGATTTTTTTTTTTTTAAATTTATTGATAATATATGTATGGTATGTATACGATCAAAAAACGAATTGATTGAACGATAATAAAAAAAAATAATTAGTAAAAAGTATAAAATAAAATAATACGTACAAAAATAAAATTTTTAATATATACACTTCTATCGGAACAAAATTAGCCACCTGAAAAGTAGAAAATAAAATGAATGGTGGTCAATCCTGAAATTCTACAAATTATAAGAAAAATTATTAAACTTGCTTCAATATTGTTGATGTAACTTTGGAATATTTGAGACTTAAAAAATCATGAACGTTAAAAGAACCGTATTACACTTTTGGGGTTCTGTTAATGAGACCCAAATACAAAAATTATGAATGAAAGAACGAAAAACGTTAAATTTGAATATAATTTGATTCATAATTAATCAATAGGGGCCCCTAGTTTTTTATATTTTGAATACAAAAACTTTCTACAATATGCAATATATATAATTTAATTTAAAAGTTTTCCCCATTGCTCCTCGAAGTAATACTAATTATTTCCGAAGCACCTTGTATTTAGATATTTATTACATAAAAAAACATTTTTTGAAATTAAAAATTTTACTCTATTATTTTGGGATTTTCACAAGAGTGTAAAAGCCACCCACACACTACTATACAAATCTCATACATAAAATCCAAAAATATTCTGATTTCTGGAGCTTTAAAATAAAAATTTTATAATTTTTGAGAAATACAAAAAAAAATAATTTTGAGATTTCTTATTTTTCTTGTTTTTTATTCTTAATTTATTAAAATTAGTTAAATTTTCATTGCTTTCATTTTATGGCACTAACAATAATTTTTTTTGTAAAGGCTTTTATTTTAGTCAAAAAAAAACAATATCATAAAAATTTGTTTATTGTTAGAATCTGTATATGTATATACCTTTGAGTTCTGTTTGATCGTACAAAATTTTATTATTAATTTACCAGCTAAAACAAATTTTTTGAATATATTGAATAAAAATTGATTCACTCACAATATTACTCATTTTTTATTCGTCTAATCAATATTAATTATTTTCCTTATTCTTCATTCACTTATTTAATAATTTATTATTTTACTGATTCACTTATTCACTCATATTTTATTATTCTATTATTCACATTTTAATTCATTCACGAATGTACTAATTATTTACTGATTTAATAAATCAATAATTCATTGATTTACAGTATACAAGTAAATTAATTCAGTAATTTTAATATTTCAATTTCAATTCAATTCAATTTTATTCAATTTAATTTTTAAATTTACATTTGAGTTTTATTATATTTATATACAGAGTTCAGATGAACTTACATCTACACAACTGAAATATTACATTATGGTTTTTGTTTTACATTTTTGTTTAATTCACTAATTAATTTAAATATTTATTAATTTACTCACAATGTTCATATTATTCATTCACTCATTATTATTATTCAATGATTATTTTTTTAATTAATTATCATTTATTTTCTTACACAGTTATTTATTAGATACCTCTTTCAATTAGTCAGTTATTCGTTAACTTGCTAATTCTTTATAGATTGAAATATTTTGTTATTTATTCAATAAATCGCTAATTAATTCATTATTTTATTCATTCATTTAGTTATTTAATTACTATTAACAACTCATTTAGGTATTAATTAACTTTTTCACTTTTTCGTTTATTGATACAGATACCATTTTATTATCTATATTCATTAACACATTTTCTAATTCATTCATTCATTCATTCATTTGTTGTGAGACATTACTTCATTCATATTATTCACTCATTCACTATAATTCAATCATTAATGTTTCATTTTATTATTATTGTTAATTATCTCATCTAATAACTAACCAGTTATAACTCACAAATTCAAGTAGTTATCGATTGAAATATATTTGTATTTATTCATCAATTCGTTGATTCAATTATTATTCATTCATTTAGTGACACAGTTATTATTAATGACTCATTTAGCTATTTATTTATTTTTTCACTTTTTCATTTATTCATGCAGACACTATTTTTGTTATGATATCGTCAGCACATTAACTCTAATTCGTTCATTAAATTCATTCGTTGAGTTATGATTGATTCATTCAGTTACTTACTTGTGATTCACTTATTTTGTAATTTTTTTCATAGTCATTCATTCAATCAGTCTGTTTATTTTATAATTCATTCATTTTTTAATTTATTGTTACATTCACTCATTCATAAGTTCGTTCATTCATTCGTTGAGTCATTATCAACATTCTGTTACTTATTGATTTACTTATTTTGTCATTTTTGTTTTTGATATTCACTCAATTTGTCATTTATTTTCACAATCAGTCGTTAATGTATTTAATGAAAATATGGTCCAAATATGGTCCAATATGATATGGTCCAATTTAATGAAAATATGGCTTGTTAGTCGTCTCGAGCACCACACAGGCCACTGGCTTAGCACATTAAGCTAAGTATAGGATTTATTATATATGACCAAATAAGGAATGTGTTAAAAGAACATAATGTATATGTGTAGAGCTGATGGAGTGATATAATATATAAAGATATAGATATAGATATGTAATAGTTCACTATTATTCAACTGAAACAACTAAAACGGAGTCTGAAAGGCCATTAAATAAATATGTGCCAGGCTCACGAACAAATTTATATAAAACTCCTTAATACCAACTTATTACTATTGTGATGACGATGAGTTATTTAAAATAACTATGGGAAAATCTTTCTCCCAGCATCATATCTTTAATAACAATTTAAAAACAAAAAATTTTTTTGAATGCAAAAATCTCTTAAATTAAAAATGCGTACATTTTGAAAGAAACATCAATTGCAGAGCAATTGCACCAGAAAACTTTTATATTTTTATAATTGTTTAATTTAAAATTCAATTAAAAAATAATATAATAAAAAAAAAAACAATAAAAAGAATAACAGAAAAAAAAACCCATAATCAAATAGAGAACACCCGTCAGGACACAAAAAAGAAAAAAAAAAAAAAAACAAAAATAACCAAAAAATTACAACATTTATTTTAATTTTTTTCTGTTTGTTTTTGAAAAAAAACTAAAAACATAAAAATCAGAATTAATTTCAAATAAATTTGACTTTTTCAATTTCAAAATGAAAAAACAAAAAAAAGAAAAAAAAAAATTAACAAAAAAATATGTTCCTGTAATTTTGAATTTTTTTTTTGTTTTTTTTTTAATAATTTAAACCTTGTTGATAAAAATGTAGGTTTTGTCCCATGTATCCTGTCATGACCACAAAAAATTGATTCATAATTTATGTTCAATTTATATTTTTTTGGTTTTTTTTATTTGGTTTTTTTTTTTTTTTTTTTTTTTTATGCAAAATGATCTGTGTACCTCCGGTTATAATTTGAGAAAAAAAAATTCATTTGAAAATGTAAATGTTATGTGAATATAGGAATGTTATTTGTGTGGTAGTGTTAAAGCGTAAAAGAAATTTTATTTAGCAAAGAAATATATATACATATTTATTTTTATATATGTATATTGAGGGTCTTAATCTAATTGGGCACTCCTTCATAGTTAGAGATATAAAACATTTTTTTGACAAAGAGAAAAAGTCTCGAAAATGTCTTTATAGCCCAATATCCCAGCCCATATTTAAGCCGTAGGGTCAATATTAACGGATTATATATTTATTTATGTATATTGAGGGTCTTAATCTAATCAGTGCACTCCTTTTATAGTTAGAGATATAAAATATTTTTTTTTGACAAAGAGAGAAAGTCTCGAAAATGTCTTTATAGCCCAATATCCCAGCCCAATGATATTTCAGTCGTATAGGATCAATATTAACAGACTTATGATGGTTTAAAGTTAAAAAAAAAAAAATGTTGGTACAAAAAGAAAATTGGAGTAGATGCAGCAGTCACATACAAAATTGCCTACTATTACAGCTCTACAGAATAGCGTAAGTCAATACATTTTTGTTATATTAAAAGCTTCTACATATTTGAAATTGCGAGACAATATGTTTACTTTAGATACTTGGAATAGTCGTATTTGATGGAGTAGAGGTGAGAAAAACTTATAAAACAGTATTTTATATCACGTATTATTGTATATTAAAAAGTTATATAATATCTTGGCCAATTGCGATTGTTACTTCATCATTGGTATAATTATTACATTCTGTACCTCACAGACACTTATGTAATAACCAGAATATGAAATAAATTTAGTAAAATATATTTTAATTTTATTCTTTATAAACTACTGTTCAACTGTTCAGTAGTACTGAAAAGTAGCATAATATATCTTTATATATATTGAATATTTTTTAAACAATACGTGTATCGATATATCAGGGACGGGGACGCAAAATAGAACTGTGCCTTCTGAACACACACATTTTTAATCTAGAATAGAGCGCAAGCTAACAGAAATAAGCAATAATAATAAATTAGTAATTTGAATTATAACATCAAAATCCCACAACGTATTGCTGGAACCGTCTTGACATAGCCAATTTCATTTAGCTATCTCAGAACAGTTATTCGTTAAACTTTAACCGTCCACTACAATCTACAAACTGTGAAAAATATTTTAAAAACAAATAATCCAGACTGGGCCTATTGAAATTGGCATTTTGACTTATCCATCAGTCTTAATTATTTTTCAGAAGCCTATTGGAATAGCCATTTTTACTTGTTCATTTCATATCAAAACAGAGGAGCGAAAAATTAATCATTAATCATTACCCGACTACAAACTGCGATATAATTTTTAAACCAATTATTACTAGACGCAACCTAGGCTTAATTATTTTTTTAAAAGCCCCTTGGAACAGCCATTTTGACTTATCCATCTCATATCAAAAGATAGAAGCGAAGAACTAATCATTAATCATTATCCGCCTAGCTACAAACTACGAAATAATATTTAAACAAATTATTACTAGACACAACCTAGTCTTACTTATTTTTCCAGAAGCCTATTGGAATACCCATTTTCACTTATTTATCTCATATCAAAACATAGAATCGAATAATTAATTATTAATCATTACCAGCCCAACTACAAACTACGACATAATATTTAAACAAATTATTACTAGACACAACCTAGACTTAATTTTTTTGTTTCAGAAACCAATTGGAATAGCCATTTTGACCTATCCACTTATCTACCTCATGTAAAAATATAGAAGCCAAAAATGTTTGTTAAACATTATCCAGTCTAGTACAGCATTGTAGGTCAGCTACAAACTGCAAAATAATTTTTAAAAATTCAATTAAATTTTTTTTTGTCATTCCAGAGGAGTACATTCAACCTGAGCTCAAGGCATCCTGTTATATAATGTTGATGTAAAAATATAAAATGAAAACTCCATATGTTAATATAGAACGGTTATAAAAATTGCATTTTCCTTTATTTTCTGCATGCTTATATACAATATAGCCATACATACATAAACTTCAATCAACTTCCGGTCGTTTTCTGAACTCCTGCTGAGCACTGAATTTTTGTTATGTAATATTTTAAGTTGGAAAAACAATTTTCTTTTTACGCAATTTTATATTATAATTTTTTTTTTTTATGCGATAATTTTTTATCTGGTTTGATGTTGATTTTTTTTTTCTTGCCATTTTTTATAGTTCCCTCTACACGCATACAAACATTATAATTTTTGTTGTTAAAATTGAAAATTTTTTTTTTTTTTATTAAGATAAATTTTATTAACTGCTACCAACACACACAGCCAGTAGCAGTAATAACAACAACCAACACATAAAACAGTAGGAGTGATAGTAATCCCATGGTAAATATAATTTGTTGAAGGTTAATTAACAAGGCACATACACAATACACTTTGGGTATCGATGAATTCATTCAATTTTTACTTCTTGTTTTGCTTCTTATTCAATAGCAACAAGAGATTTATTTATAAAAAATTAAAAAAAAAAAGGATATTTAAGTATTTTTTTTTTTTCCACTACGACTTATTATAATTCAGTAGTGTAAAAAAAAGCAAAAAAAAAAAAAACTACTTATAATGACACTGTGTGAAAAAATAAAAACATAAAAACAAAAATTATGTTTCTACCATATCAATATCAAAATAATTTAATTCATGAGAGTTGTGTTGGGAAATCGTTGAATTTGACAGCGATCAATTTAAAATGGTGACCAAAAAAAAAAGCAAAAACAAAAAATCTGGTTAAAAAATTAACTTTATTAGTGTCAAGCTGTGCACTGCCATCCACCAGCAGTTACAAAAAAAATTAACTGATATTCAAAAGAATTTGTTTTAATATAAAATATAAGTAGGTTAGGTATGTAGATGTATATAGAGGAAATTAAGTAGGTATATAAAAACATCAGAAATGAAATTTTATTTTTTCTATTATAATCAGGAAAATTTACTTGTGTTACACAAACAGATTTCATTGATTAAATAAAAGGAATTAAAAAGGTATATGGAGGTATATACAATGCTATATTATTCACTTATAATAATTCTAGAGTTACAAAATGTATGCCAGTGTATTCTAGAAGAATAAACAGTCAAGGGAGAAGATCAAGTGTAAGGTGACCCGATAATGTTAAGCTTGATAATATGCAGAAATTAGGTGTAAATAATTAACGAACATTTTGTAAAGATTTGGGTTATCATTGAGAGCCAAAATTTTGATGAGTTATTGCACTATGAAGAGAGAGAGAGAGTGTTCTAGAATATTGAAACATATCTTAGACATTTCTCTTATCTGAAATTTGAAAATATTTAATTTTTTTGAGGGACTACATATAGCCCACAATATTGTCTTTCTTACTTATACCTATTCTGGTATTCTATTTATTTAATGCAATCATAACAGTCTGTTTCATTTTACATATCAGTGGATAATCACACAAAATATATTTGATTTGGAATGTAAAAAGACATCGCAGAAACAATCTAGCCAATTTGTGAATGCTTTATGGTTCTACTAACATATTAAATGATATAGTAATACATGGATAAGGATGTACAGTAAAATAAAAAATATCTTCAGAATATTATTAATCTATAAGTAAATAATGGAGTAGATTAGATTTAATTTATTTCGAGAGGGATCAAGTCAAGTGAAGCAAAAAGTTGTCGCTCTAGATATCTCCAAAGCTTTTGATCGCGTTTGGCACGCAGCATTACTAAAAAAACTAGAAGCAATTGATCTAGGAAACTTACTCAATACGTGGATTGAAAGTTTCCTTTCAAACCGTTCAATACAAATTGTTTTGGATGGGTTAATGTCCCAAAAATTCAATATCAATGCTGGTGTCCCTCAAGGCTCAGTTCTTTCTCCAACAATATATATAATCTTTATAAATGATCTCCTATCCACGTCTTCAAACCATATACACAGCTTTGCTGATGACAGCACCCTTGATTCCTTCTATTTTTTTGAGAAAGCTGCTGAAGTGACCCAGACTTCGGTAAATAGAGAACGAAATAACATCTCTCGAGCTCTAAACAGCGATCTTCAAAAAATTCAAGCCTGGGGAAGTGTAAATAGGGTAAAATTTAACGCTTCAAAAACCCAGAGCTGCCTAATATCAAAAAAACAACACATCACACAAAACAACAATCATTACCAAATATCCTTTTCGATAATGTAAATATTGAAAACTCCGAAACCTTAAGAATTCTTGGAATGGAGATAAACAACAAACTTTCGTGGCAGGACCACATTTTTGCAATTGCACAAGATGCCGCGAAATGTTTGGAATTCTTAAGCAGAAGTAAAAAATATTTTACACCATCCAACCTTCTTCTAATATATAAGGCATACATTCGACCATCTTATAACTCACATATTTGGGGCGTACTTAGTACTAGTACTTAGATAAAGTACAAAAGCGAGCCATCAAAATTATTAATGATGGAGATGTTACACAGCACCTAACATCGCTGAGTCACCGTCGAAATGTAGGAGCAGCCACTCTGTTTTATAAATATCTATTGGGTAATTGTTCTGACGAAATTAAAAGTATTATGCCAAAAATAAAACCATTCCAACGAAATACTCGCAGAGCAGCCCTTTCCCACAAATTTGTAGTCGAGCCTCTTCGAACCAGAACTCTGAAATACAAAAATTCTTTTGTTAACCGAACCTCTAAACTATGGAACACTCTACCGCCTCATGTTTTCCCCCAAAAATACAACTTGGAAGTTTTCAAAAAACGAGTGAATCAATTTCTGTTATGTTGTCTGTAAACCTGTGTTACTATTTCTTTTCTATTTCTATTTCTCATCTATTCTCTTCTTATTTTCCGTTTATGTTATTTATTTATTTCCTTTATGCTTTCTTTTATTCTATTGCTACACTAACTGTTTAAAATTCTGCGAAAGCAGCTATGGTGTTTATCCCATTATTTTGGCCATAAAAAAAAAAAAAAAGTCCCTACATCACCGCAGCCCCAAATTGGCTTATTGTGATAAACCGGTGTTTCTTTATTAAGTCTCTGAGTCCTTAAGGATATCTGATTTTATGATGACAACCAGGATATTCTTCAATGGTGTGCTGGATAGCCCCTTCTTTAGGACATACTTTAGTAGCACTGACAAGCAAAGTTTCTCCGTTCAGGGTTGTGATAATATTTCTGCTTGTAAGC
The DNA here is from genome assembly GCA_963942445.1 of Argyra leucocephala. Classification (NCBI taxonomy): domain Eukaryota; kingdom Metazoa; phylum Arthropoda; class Insecta; order Diptera; family Dolichopodidae; genus Argyra; species Argyra leucocephala. The sequence continues at coordinate 14,175,227 of OZ012679.1, read as the reverse complement.
ATGTTTCCAATCCAATTGGCTGTGCTTACACTTATTCATATCCAGTGTTGTCAAATGCGCCCTCCACATCAAGGAAAATGCCAATGGCTATTTTTTTATCCCAAATTGTTTTTTCAATTTTTCTTGTTAGGTTTGGAAGAACATTTTGTGATATGTATATTGCTTTTCATGTAGTGGTGAATGTTGTTGCATATGTTCTCGAATGTAATCGAAGCTGATCCAATAGCTTTTTCATTTGTTTTAAAAGAAACCATGTTAGGCTAATTGGACTTATAGAATTTGGGTTGGTCACTTTATCTCTTACCTACCTTAGGTATAAATGTTACTTTGATCATTCTTGGCCAAGCAGTGGGTATTTGGCCCCAGGCGTGACAAGCTTGGAAAATGTTCTTTTAAATTGAAATGAGTATGACCTCTCCTTTTTGTAGCAGAGCTGGATATTTATATGTATGTATAGTAGAAATAAATGAGTAAATGAATCTATTATGAAGTAATTATTGCACTCCTATAATTTGAGTTATAATGACAAATGTGTGTTCGTTCTAGTATAAAATAATTTATCTTTGCTTTTTTTGCTAAATTTTAACCAACCGTCACAAAACTACAGTTAAGTTCATCTATTTTAGTCTCTGCTATTGTTTTTTGGTAATCCCTTTAGTATCTCTATATCTTTGCGTTTTATTTTGACATGTAAAATTTCATTAATGCATCCCCAAGTCTTAGTACTGTTGTTCATATTGCACTTGAATTTATTTTCGTAGTATGTTCACATCTACTTTTTTCCTTTTATATATTTTAGATATGTTTCTACAATTTTATTAAAAACTGATGCTAATTAAATTGGTCTAAAAATGTTGATCTCATTTTTATTTCCTTCTTATTTTATACACCGGGATAGCTTTATTAATTTTTATTGCACTGGGCATTATAACCTTCATCTTGTGCAGCATTAATAAAAATTATGATTGGTTTCACCAATTTAAATTTACATTCTTTAACACCAGTGATTTATTTATTTATTTACAAGCTTTGATATTATTTTCCTGCACTAGGAAATAATATAATTGCGACAGCGAGATAATACAGCGCTTCTGGCTGTTGGAGAAAATAATAAAGAATTTACAGATAAACTGCAGAGAGGTATAACAAAAATCCAAGATTATACAAAAAGATGGAGGCTAAAATTAAATAAATCTAAGTCAGTACATATGAATTTCACAAATAAAAATTTTACCATAAACCAGTATATATAAATGGTCAAGAAATACCCCATTAAAATAGTGCCACATATCTTGGTATGACGTTAGATACGAAACTTTGCGGGAAAGCTAACAGCAAAAATAAGAAAGAAAATAATTACAAATCCGCTAAAGAAAAATGTACTGGCTCATAGGTAAGAATTATGGGTTGATGAGTAAATTCACAAAAAACAAAATCCATAATGACTTTTGCCACAAAAAAAAAATCCACAAAGAACGATCGAAAAACACAAAAATCGCCGAAATAAGGAGGAGGAGATTACCAGTCTTACAGTTTGTTAATCCTGTCCTAATTAAATAATTTTTGGTGAATTTTTTTTTTTTGTGGATTTAGGCACCAACACAATAATTCTACCTTAACAACACAAAACAAGCTTCTGCTCTATAAACAAATTCTGAAACCAGTATGGTCATTCAGCTATATGGATGCAGCCAAGAAAAAGTAGTAGAGATATTATTCAAATGTTCCAGAATAAAATCCTAAGCAACATTGTGAAAGCGTCCTGGTTCATCAGAAACTATGACCTACATAGAGATTTGCAAATTGAATCTGTCGATAAAGAAATACAGAAATTTGCAGCAAGAAGTCACTCAAAAAGGCTCCAGCACCATATAAATGTCGACATAGTCCAGTTCCTGCACAATCAAAATATAGCCAAACGACTCAAAAGAGTAAAACCTTTTGAATTAATGCAGCAATAACTATCCACATCCTTGAGGACTCGTCGCGTCGGTGATCGGGGATTGACCCGCTCCTCCCACGTTAAGATAGATTTGTTTTTCTGGGACTTGTGAAAAATTTCGGTATGTTCGGACTACCAACGAAATGAGGTTCTTCACAAGTCTTCCAGAATTACAAATTTGTTTGAAGAGCTAGTCGGTTTTGCTAATCGCTAATCTTCAAGAGTATGGACGAATATGTCAAAGGAAATGTTAAATAGACATCGCTGGATGTAGTCTACATTTAAAATTAATATAAAGCCATGAAACAAATGCTCATTAGTTTGGAAAAAATGTTTAAAAATAAAGTGTTGAAGAAAATAATGTTGAAAAACCAGTTCTTGTAACAAAAAATGTCGAATTTCAATATTAATCGAATCGAATTGAATTTCAATGTTAATGTTGTCAAATTTTTTTTTTTCGACATTTCTTTTACAATTTTATATTTTAGAGTTATTTACACAAACAAGCTTTTGACATTCATGAAATATAAAACATAAAAAATAAAAGTGTTTCTGTAATACGTTTAGTGGGGGCTTGGAGCCACAACTCCCACCGTTAATAGTGCTTTATTGTTGAAATATATATGTAATGTATATGCAATATAGCAAGGGTGCAAGAATCCTACACGCAATGTCAAGCTACCGGCTCATTGTGTCTTTTGAAGATTTCCAACACGCTACGAATAAACCAAAAACTAAAAAAAAAATTACGAGTTTAATTGAAGCAATTTACAACAATGTATTCATAATTAAATTAAAAGCTAAAATTAAACATTCCAAAAATAGTAAAGAAAAAAAAATTAATAATAATATACGATCGCACCAGAGCTATGAGTATTGGCTAGATTTTCGATAAATTTTATCGTTTTTTGTTCCTGTTATTTTTTAAATGCAACTTAGCTGTATAGTTCTTAATATCGGAATGTAAATTGTTCAGTATTTGTTATTGATTCTTCTTCATCATTTTTTTTTTGCAATACATCGACATTTTTCTTCATCCGACTTTCTTAAATATTAAAATCTAAAAAACAGAAAAAATTTAAAAACTCATTATGTGGTATATGCCAATCGTCGAACCAACAACGCCTAGCAACAGTTCACAAAATTCCGTTAATATCCCAAAATTGGACACAAAATATATTATTAATTGCAATTTCAAATCTTCCTGAAGCCAAATGTATCCTCTTCATCTCATAATTCATATAATGTCATATTTAATTTTGCCCAATCGGGTTATACAATCTTTTATAAATTATACCTTTGTTTTATCCTAAGTTCATTTTTTTTTCTTCATTCTTTTTTTTTTTGTGCAGTTTTTATTTATTTAAGGTCCTATTTAATTGCTTTAGGACTTTAACTTTAAAATTTATTGAAAATTTTTCTCCTACTTTTTTTTTGGTTTTTTTTTTCTCTTAAAAAATTACTAATTTTACTTGGACATAGAAAAAAATATCCCATTCAAGGTTCAACCAAACAACATATTAGAAAAAAAAAAAAAAAAAAAACAAAAAAAAAATTAAAAAGGAAAATCTTTTATTTTACTTTCTAATGTGATGTTCATTAAAAATACATTAAAAACCCCTCTAGTATGGCATATTTACACACATACACACACACACATATTTGTATGGCGTATTGTACTCTGTATATATTATTCTAGATACGATGAATTCTTTTCAGAAACTTGTGATTATGTGCAATTATTATAAGATAAAAAGTTTGTCGCGTTAATCCTCTTTATTTTTGTTTTTATTTTTTTTTGTAATTCTGAAAAAAAACGCTTTCTAGCATGAGACAGAGAGGACAAAAAAAAAAGTTTATTTCAATGATGGTCTTACACAGAAACAAAAAAAATAGAAATAAACAAAAAGTTGTAAAACTTTTGTACTTGAACGTATCCTCAGTCCTAACTAGTATTTTTTTATACTGACCAAAAAAAAAAAAATTGTCCAGTTTTCTTGTTTTCAGTGAACGGGTATTTTTGATGGCATATATTATCTCTTAGTTACCAATTCACATTGTAGCTATTTTTTTTTTGTTTAATAAGTCTCTCTCATCTCCACCATCACTTTAAATGTAACTAAAAACGAATTAAAAATTATTCTCCTGAACGAATAAAATAATTTTTACTTTCTTTTGTACATAAGGAAAAAAGAAAATATTAAATTTCCCGAATTCCTTTAAGAATTTCCTTCTCACATTATATACGAATAGGATACTAGGATTTTAGAAACTTTTAAATTTTTTTTTTTCTTGTTTTCTTTAATATTAAAAAAAAAAAAAAAAAAGAGTTAGTTGAAACCGACAATTGTGTATACAAATACACACAATGACGCACACATTTTGACCATTTTTTTTTTCATCATACTTATTTTGTTGTTGTTTTTTTTTTTAGTAGCAGCAAGTGTATTTATTTTAAATCCCAGAATCATTTCTATTATAAGTACATTGAGTATAGAAGAAGTAAGTATAGTATAAAAGAAAATGATTATTAGTGTAAAATAATACAAAACTGTACAACACACAAGAGAAATTAAAGTATCCTTAAATAGAGAATGGGGAGATGATTTAAAGAATTCTAGAGGTGTATGATAATATGTCCAGAGGTAGAGGTAGAAAGATCAATGGGTAGTTTTTCTTATATTATGCTTTAAGTAGATCCTTTCCTATTTTTTTCCTCCTTACTCGCAGAATAGTGCTTCCACATGACATTTCCATCATACTGGATTGCTAGCTTCTGTTTTCACTTTTTCCCACGTTATGCTTTTTTTTCTATTTCTTCTTTTATGGTCCTCCGTTATGTGTTCTTTGTACAACCGGGTCTTCTTGTTTGTACCTTATGGATTCCATTCTAACCTGATTCGTGCGATGTTGTTTTTTTTTCTTTTAAGTTAAGCCAAGTTTGACGGCTTTCTGAGTGCATCAACCTGATTTTCTTTATTCTGATTTGTTTCGATATGGATTCTGTGCCGGTTAGTATCCAGACGTCCTTGTTCCTTATTGTGGTTTGGCCAGAATATTCGGCATATTATCCTTAAACATTTAGTAATGAAGATTCGTAACTTCTGGTTTTAAGGATTATTGATGTTAACTAAGTTTCTAATTTTAAAATAACGGCTCCTTCCCCTCTTAAAATGCTGATAGGCATGCTCTGGAATACACGGTATAATAAATTTAAAAAAACAATGTTAACGTATATTGAGCAGCTACACAGAAAGTTTAATTTAAACATAATATCATTCCAAGAGAAAATACTGATGGATCTTGTGCTGGGAGGGCATTTGTAGTGAATTGCAAACGAATGAAAGAAAAACAAGGTTAATTTAATCAAAATGTAATGATTGAAAAGTGTCAACGATCACTGGAAAACTACGTTTGATCTACTGATAATACGTACTTTCTATATTTTTATTTTTGTTTTCTTTATCTCTAGAGAGCACAATTGCTCGTATATACATTAATTAGCTGTTTTTTTTTCTAAATAAATTAAGACAGAGATCAAATCACCAGTGCATGCATGTATGTCTAGTGAATTCATGCACTAACTACAGACACGTTGGACCTTAGCATTCCTAATTTACAATATTATTCATGATTGGAAAAAATCCTCAGATTCAAAATTGGCTTTGGAAAGCTTTTAATATCAAACTAGAATAACTGATTTTATCACAATTTAATCGCAATCTAAGAAACTGAAATTTCAATATGGGTAGATCGTAGTTCAGGTTTTGTTTAAGAAATTAAGATTAAGTTTAAAAGTCATAATAATTCATCTTTAATGTATGTATTAATGAAGCCAATCTGTCTTCTGTTAGTATAGACGAATGTTTGGTAGACGATTTTTTTTTTTTTTATGAATTCATTTTATTACTTGTTTTTATTAATTCATTCATTTTAGACTATATACGAATTTAGTGGGTTAGTGTAGTGTTACACTGTTAGTGAATGAATGTTATAACGCCGTTACTGAAGTTAAGTAAAGTAAACTGAAAGTGCTAATATTAAAGAAATTAACAATATGAGTATAGATCTATAAAGTGTTAGATCTATTAGTTACTATATAAATTATTTACACTTTATCTCAGTACCGTTCGTAGATTAACATATTAAATTTTGACATTTTATAACACTCAAATTATTATAAAAAATATTGAATATGAATTTATTTCACATAGCATTCTAATAATTGGCTAAAATCTGTCATATTCAACAGGATAAAATTTTTAACATTTCAGAGTTTACTCAGATTAAATCCATTTAGTTAAATAATTTAAGACTTTAGAGGCTCATGTTTTTACAAAGATTTTAACAGAAGGAAGATAATATTATTTATTTATTTACTTGTTTCACACAAACAGTTTACAAAGAGAAAAAAAAAAACTTATTAATAGAGAATTTATACAATACAACAATTTAACTTAAAATTAAGAAGTACAAACTAATATACTAATATTAAAGTTTAAAATTTTAAAACCATCCACAACAAATTGTTTACAAAAAGCTTAACAATGATTAAAACAAAATATAAATTATATCTTAGTTATTAGGATAAAGACGTTGTTTTAGTAGGTTTTTAGACATTGAAAAGTTTATATGCCGTTTATATTTGTTTCCTACCATTAGCAACCTATTAAATGGCTCAAACTTCCCGTAGTTCGTTCTATGAAAAGAAAGGGAAAAAAGATTGGTAGATCGAAAACAGGGATTATCAATAATAACGATTTCATTTGAAATTAAAGACGATGTTATATTTCCTTTTACTACTTCAGTAATAAAAATAACATCTCAAATTTCGCGTCTTAGTTGCAATGAACATATTTGCAGAAGTTTATGTCTATGTTCATAAGGGGGTAATAATAATGGGTCAGACTATGGAAGAAAACGTAAGGCAAACCTTAAAAAATTGCTTTGAATAGATTCAATTCTAAGTTTGTGTATCTCATAAAAAGGAGACCAAACTTGACTAGCGTATTCTAAATTTGGTCGTACGAGACAACTATATAAAGATTTTATGATATACGGATCAGTAAATTCTTTCGACCATCGTTTAATAAAGCCTAACATTGAGTTGGATTTATTGATTATATGTGTGTAGTCAATTTTAAATGTCAACTTTTCATCACAAAATACACCTAAATCTTTGATGGATTGAACTCTTGTCAAGGATTCACCATTAAGTGTGTAGTTATACTTAAACGGATGAGAACGGCGAGTGTATGTAATTAGAGCACATTTATTAATATTGAGTATACGATTATTTCGAGTGCACCAAGCGAAAAAATTATCCAGGTCTTTTTGAAACAAAACTGAATCATCTTTGCTTTTTATTTTTTTGAAAATGTTCATATCGCCTGCGTAAATTAATAATTCACTATTACTAATGATAGATGCTAGCTACATCGTTGATTGCAATAATAAAAAGAAGTGGACCTAAATGGCTACCCTGAGGAACTCCAGAGTTAGCCATAAATGATTTAAACGTCTCAGATTTGAATATTACGCTATAACTTCTATTTGTTAGATATGAGTTAATCCATTTTAAAAAGAAAGGTGGAAAACCTAATTTTTTAAGTTTAAATAAAATGGTACTGTGAGGTAGAAGGTCAAAGGCTTTACTAAAATCGGTGTATACCATATCAGTCTGGTATAGCCTTCTTTCATATTTTTAATAAAAACTGATATTGATTCAATGAGATTAGCTACCGTGGATTTCTTTTTCATAAAACCATGCTGGTTTGGGATTAGAAAGTCAGTACAATATTTATATGTAGAATCAAATGCAATTAATTCAAAAATTTTAGGAATTGCAGATAACTTGGCTATCGGCCGATAATTAATGATATCATTTTTAGAATTTTTTTTGTGAATTGGTCTTACAAAAGTCATTTCTTATGTCTCTTATTACGACAATAATTGTGAATATTACAGGTGGTGATATATAAGTGAGTATACAAGTCAATATAACAAATTCATAGACCAGGATTAGAAAAATTTAATAAGTTTTAAACAAGGGAATTAAAATCAACTTTGATTGCTTGGAAAAATTTCTTAATGAAAAAATAGAAACTGTCAACGTATGAAATCGAAATTATTATGGTGATTCATGTAATTAGAAAACGACAATTGACTATATTGTAGTATATTCGAGAGTATAGAATTATAATCACAATAAAATAATATTCAGTATGTTTTGTTAAGTAGGAGTAAATTACAACGAGTCCTGTGGTGTTAAAAGCACCAATTTTATAACTAAAGTTTATGCTATTAGCTTTACACACTATTTTGTTACAATGTCGCTTGACATCAATTTTTGAATAAAGTTGATATCGTTTGATATCCAAGTTTGTAACAGAAATAACTATTTGAATGAACAGCTATCATTTAACTGATTGTTGGACCATACTATCAAATATTTTAATATTTATCACAAATAATTAATCATTATTTAAAAATGTGTTACTTCAATATAACTAAACACTGTGCACGAAACATGATAGATGTTAAATATAAGTGTTAATAGAAACAAAATGTAAGACCATCTTTTATATAAAACCATTTTAACAAAATCTATTATATTAAAGGACCTTTTGTATTAAATTATTTTTATTATAGGACTTATCAAAAACTTTTTGTTAAAACTACGTACAGAAAATAACACCAAAAAAAAAAAAACCAAAAAATAAAACAAAACTTCCAAAATCTACAAAAATAAAAACAAAAAAAAAATAAAAAAAGTGTAAAGCGATACCCCATGGATACGCGCCAGAAATTGTGCAGTGATTTATACAAAAGTATGAGCCAAAAAGCAGCAAATTTATTTATTTTTCTTTTTTATCTTATTTTCAGCTCTCTATTCTCTATAAACTATACTGAACGTGTTATTATTGTATATCACCAATGTTTTAAAAAAAAACTTCTATTGAATTTATTCTTTCTTGTATTTAATACCCAAAATGGAGTACTAAAACAAAAATATAATAAAAAAAAAACAAAAAAAAAAAATGAATTCACTAAAGAATATAGCAAAAAAGCTGCTGCGTATATACCTTTCATATATCAGGGTGCCATCATTGTTCCAATAGAAAATAGAAAAAAAAATATAATATATAAATTTTTCAAATGTTGAATGTGTTGCAATTCCATATAGAGGTATCATCACCAGCATATTAAGAAAAGAAACAGTATTTTCTTTTTTTATCCTCTAAATTTTATCTATAAGGAGTTAAACATAGAAATTTTTTTTTTGTTTTTTTTTTTTTTTACAAAGAAAAAGGACATTTTAAGAGAATATATTTATGTAGGTGAGTAATGCAATTCTAAAAAGTATATTATCTTATCCTTGTTTAAAATAAAATAAAAACAAAACAAAAAAAAAAATACCGTTAAATTTGAAAGAATACTAACTGTAATCCTAAATTCATACTTCTTTTTGAAATTTTTTTTTCACTCACTCTTTTACTCTGCCATACCAAAAAAAATTTTATTTTGTTCTTCCCTTATAACTTAATTCTGAATCCTTTATAGTCCTTTTTTGAATTGTACATGTGCCGTTGTCAAGAAATAGTAAGTTGAAGTCTATTGCTTGGGAAATATAAATTTATATATATATTTATATATTATATAGATGTTGTATATATACATTTATATATATATATATATTGTATATATACTATATATATAATATACATGTATATTGTATATTGCATATATACATTTATACCAATATAATATATTTTTCTATACAAAAAAAAAAAAATAAAAATAAAAATTATCTAAATTTAAACGTTTGCCAGGATATCAATGAAATGTATGTGAACAATTGTCGTTGAAAGGTACCCCCCTCCCTCCCCAACTGCGATAATTTTATTTTTATGCAATGAATTATCAATTTAAACTTAAATAAAATTAAGATATTTTTTTTCATCTTATATATTAGATATGTATATATATTTATATGTATATTTAAGAAAGGACATATCACTTGCATATATTGCAAACGAAAGGATATCGAAAAATGCACAAAAAATATATTTAAAAAACGATTTAGACTTATAGATTATAATGTGATAATATGGTGTTTGTTTGTTTGTTTTCATTTTTTTTTCTTGATTTGTAGGAATCCACCAGAGAGATTGCAGTGTCAACATTTCAAAATGACAATTGAGTCAAAGGTACATTATTTAAGAAAAACAAAAAAAAAAATATCATCAAAGAATAAAAATAAAAAAGAAAAAAAATATTTTCTAAGGATATTATAAATAATTGATAAGAAGAAAATTAAGTTGCATATACTAATATATTGTGATCCTTTTGCGACTGTACAATGTATGGGAATGAATAGGGAATACGTGTATTACTATAGTAAAAGTAAATTTGGATTACAAAATGCTGGTTTTGAGAATTATTATTTGTTTTTTATTTTTCCAATTCATAAAATTGTGTAAATTCTCGCGATTGAAATTTATATTTGGATTTTATTCGATTTAGTATACAAATGCTTATCGGCCACTATCTCGGTTGGTATTTATTACAATGCGGATAATAAGGGTTTTTGATTATTTTTTTTTTAATTTTGTTAACTTTGTATTTACTATTTCTGTTATTCTGGAAAGTCCATTTTAGTCCTTTATCTATTTTCAACTGTACTATTGAGTTCCGAAATAAATCATAAAACTGCTGGTCATCACTAGTAGTACCGACATTATTCTTTCCCTCAAAACAAAGTCTAAACATTGTATATATAATATCATTAGTGCTCACTGTATCTCTGGGGAGGTGAATATGCGAAAACAAGACGTGAAAATGGTAGAAAAAAAATTATTTTGTATATCACTGGTTATCACAGTAACTATTAAATATATGTCAATTAAATAAAGTTAAAATCTGTCGCTAAAAAAAAAATTTTATTATCGAAAACAGTAACCATATCTAGTTGAGTAAAGTTTGACGAGAAACTGTCATGAGCACATCAACGAAATTACTAATAAAGCTAATTTTATGTTGGGTTTCAATAAGAGATAGGCTAGAGAATTCGACGATCCGATATGTTACCAGATCTTTGTATATGTCACTAGTTCGTCCCAATCTTGTGTATGCTAGTCAAGTGTGGTCACCACACTATAATATTCATATTGATAGAATTGAGGCAATTCAGGAAATTTTTTTTGAGGTATGCGTTACGTAGACTGCCATGGGCTAACCCTCTTATTCTACCTAAAATCGCCTAAAGTTACTTAACTTAATCTATTTGGAATCTAGAAGAGAAATTTCAGATATTTTCTTCATACTACAAGGTATGAAAGACGAAATCTATTCACAGTACATTAAAAGTATGGTGAATGTCAATGTCAGTACTAGTACACGGTTTAGCTCAGAGAACATTTTTAATGCCCTTTATCATCGCACAAATTACGGGAAATTTGAACCCATTAATAGGATGTTTATGTTATGCAATAAATATAAAAGCTACATTGATTTTTCATTAAGTGGAAGTCAAATTAAAAAGGATTTATTGCTACAATTCTCTTGGAATTGAATATTTGAGTTCGAGGTTTAATAGAACAAATATATGGTTACAAAAAAAAACACATTTTCTTATCATCACACTTAATAACCATTTATTAGTACGTAGTTCTAGTTTTCCCATTTCCTTCTATTTTTCTTTTACTTTAGTTTAGAATAATTTTGTTAAATATTAATTACTTTTCTTTTACTTTTTTCTAATTTTTTTTTTTTTTAGTTTAAGACTTAATTGTAATCTGTTTGATCTAAACAAGAAATAAATAAATAAACAAATAAATACATAATATGAATCTCAATTATAAAATTCAACTGTCAAGTTATATGTTGAAATCATTTTGTAATGTCAAATAAAAGTAATAACAGCAATAAATTATAACATATTGTCGCATCAACTTAATGTGGGTGATGATATTGATGTGTATGCATATACCGGGTGTTCCAGAGCATGCGTATCAGATTTTTACAAGGCGAAGGAGCCTTTATTTTAAAATTGAAAGCAATGTTTTTAACTGAATCGAGGGTACTCTACCAATTGGTGATATTTTCAACTTCCGAGAAGGACCGGTAAAAGGTTTTTAAACCCAAAAACCGCCGAAATTGACCGAAATCGAGATTTCCAAATGGGAAGGGGTATTTTTTTTTTGCAAATTTGGATTCTTCGACAAAAAATAAGATTTCGGCATTTTTTGGGCTTAAGCAACCCTTTTCCGATCCTTCCCGGAACTTGAAAATATCACCAATCGATAGAGCACCCTCGATTTAGTTTTTTTTAATTCTAAAATAACGGCTCCTTCCCCTTTTAAAAAGCTGATACGCATGCTCTGGAACACCCGGTATATGTATTGAGGACTCATACTGCTTAATGTAGTAATGAATAATATCATAAATATAATAAAGTTCAGTTTTAGCTCAACACTTTAAAAAATTGGTCGTTCAATTTAAGCTTTTACAAAATAGAAGCGCCTAAATATGTATCTAGCTAGTTTTTACACATATATTCAGAAATAATACTACTCGTAAGGACATTCAGCTTAAAATATCAAACCAAATCATCAATTAACCTAAAATACCGTCACAAATCATTCTACAGCAGCAGAAAAAAATATTTTTAAATTTTTTTTGAAAAAAATGTTTAAAAATTACAATTTTTTAATCGTCAGTAGATCTAATACTAAATTAGATAATAGAATAGGTACTAGGAATTGTAGTACAGGTTAAAATTTTATCTACTAAAACTTGTCAAAATAAATGAAGTAAAAAATGAACAAATATTTTTCATTATATTCAAATCGTACATTTAATCTAATGCCTATAAAACGAAGCCCATATAAATTTAAATCGAACAAAACAAAAATAGTGATCTCAAATTCTTTGAAAGTGGACTCAAACACACTACAAATATTATAATGATGTTGTTGAAAAAGTGGTATACCCAGAAGTAATTCGTGTAGTCCAGAAGGATGATACGCTTTCGATAGCATTATCCGACCACTGATTGACATGAAATAATTTTGAGAAACCTGTAGGTCCTTGTTAAGTAAATAAAGTACTTGTGCTCAGCTGAATATCCACTTTATGAGTGATCGTTATAAAATAAAATATGTTATAACCATGCGGTGCTTTTCTACTAGTTTTACCAACACGTTGATACCACCTTTGTCGACACTTATTAATTCCCAACAAACTGATATCAACGTAGCGCGTGCATCACTACAAACCTTTCAATATAATCATACCAAGAATAGAGATGTGGGAAACCTGCCCACCCTTTTTCGACAAAGCATCATTAATATGGTATACTGACGGCTCCAAAAAAATGCATGGGGTAGAATCGGAAGTATATATTTATTTATTTTTTATTTTTTTATTTATTTTATCTCAAAAAGAGCAATTTGCTCATATAGAGTATATATTTATTGTTCTTAATTGTAATTTACAATTCACTGCTTTGGTTTTGGTTCAGTGCTTTGAAGACAAAGCTTCAAACCCCATATTTATTCAAGCCTAGACTCTACAAAAACAGTTTTTCAAGTCGCAGTACATGATAGAACTCTATGTGCGACAGAATTTATAACTATACATACTCTCGGACAGCAAAGCAGCCATCCTATTAACAATTTAAAAAAAAAAATTTATCCCTTTAAAACACTCCATAATCAGATAATATGTACTATTTACCTGTTAATAAACTGTAACAAAAAAAAACAAAAACAAAACCCCTAAATTCAATTAAAAAATATTATTTTTTTTTTTGTTTTTTTTATTATTTTGATCTTTTTAATTGTATTAATTTAATATCTAATTTAATCCTATTTAAAGTCTCACCCTTCAATTTGCACATACAAAAAAATTATTATTATTTTTTGTTTTTTTGTTGTTTTTCATCAATCCAAAATATATATTCCAGCAAAAAACACCAAAAAAAAAAAAAAATATTTAAATCTCTAATTTATAAATTCCATATTTTCATAATTCACATTAATTTTAATAAATAAATAAATAATAATAAAAAAAACGAAAAAAAATTGTTTAAAATTGAGGGTTGAAGTTTGGGGTTGTGGTCTTTGGTTTCCCAATGGTTTTGTGAGTGTTGGTATACAATATTTCAACAGAAGGTAGTAAGAGAAAATCAAATTAATTATAGGGTGCAAAAAAAAAACTGACCAAAAATTCAGTGCAAATTAATTCAATCCTCTAGGTATACATTTTTTATTTTTATTATTATTCATTTATGTTGCCTGTTGCTGGTAGTCGCGATTGTGATTTAAACAAAAACAAAAAAAAAACATAGGTATAGCATAAAACCTTCATTATTATTTTTGGAGTCTGTTTTTTTTTTTTGTGTATTTTCCACCCCACTTTTTACTTTTCTCATATTATTTCAATAATGATCCTGAAAACAGGAAAAAATATAGTAACAACAACAACAACAATATAGGATATTTTATTACCTTACAGAAATAATAAAAAATTATTTTTTATATTAATTTCTACACTTATTTTTTTTTTTTTTCGTTATTTTTGTTTTTGTTCTAAGAAGATAATCCGTAAAATTATTATTAGTATTTTTCAAAGTTAAGAACACCGCATTTTCTACTCTTTTGAAATTTGAATGTGTTTTAACAAAAAAAATAATATTATAGAAGATGTGAATTTTTGTACCTTACTCTTACAAAACTTTCTTAACCCACTTTGATATAGAAAATATGTTAAACATATCAAATAAGGAACTAAAAATACAGCAACAACAATTAAAGCCATTCATTTTTAACTAAAACAAAAAAATATACCTTTTCTCACCTCCTCTCCTCTGTCCCTATTTTTCTATAACAAAAAATATTTTAGTATTTATTGTGTTAGGTACAATTATAATACAATTTTGTACACGCTTTCTTGAAAGACCCAAAAAAAAAATATATATATATACACCATTACCACCATCTGTATTACCATTATTCGCACCAGATGTCCTGGCTTTCATTTTAGTGAAAGAAAACAAAAATTAAAACAGAATAAAAATTCAAAAAAAAAAAAAAAGCAAAACAAACAGGAATCCTTAATTCCTTAGAAGAGTATAGGATTTAAAAAAATAAGCACGAAATCGCTTTGAAATTCATATGCAAAAATTTACCGTTATAATAATTTTTATATTTTTTTTTTAGGATCTTTTCCGCTTTTTATTCCCTTATTTTTTTTTGTTTTTTTATTTCATTTTCATTTTTTTTGTTGTTTTGATTCTCATCCAGAGGGCTATTATAACAAGAAGCAAGTATTATACCCAGTAAAATTGTATTATAATGTCCTGAATAGTATATAGATAGAATACTCGTCTTCAATGTTTTTGAAGAATGTTAAGGCAGCAGAGTACAGCGAACATGAAAAACATTTTTTTCTTTTAAGAGGAAATTTAAAAAAAAAAAACAACAATAACAAAGAAAATTAGTTTAGTATAGTAGTTCTTATATACCTATATATACAATTTTAATTTAAGCTTTCTTATGTACAATGAATATAGAATTGGTCATAAAAGTTGAGTAGATGAAAAATGCCATGACAAGTTATGAATTATTTTTTGATGTAATTCATAATGACAAATTAGGTATAGGTATGGGTAGGTAATGTTTGATATGGATATGATGTGAACATTATGCAGAAGAAGTAGGTTGTATGTAAGAGAAAATAGAATAGAGGTGAACACTATTTTTAAAATTACAATCACTAATATTCCAAAATATATGCTGTTGATAAATAAAATGTCCTCACAACATCATATAGGACACAACATCACTGTTGGCTCATATAATTTTGAGACAGTTCATCTATCTTTAATCTAGTATTACTCCACTAATAACATCAATGTTCAAGTAAGGCTAAGTATTACCCTTGCAAACCGTTGCTAATTCGGTTTGTCCAAGCAACTTAGTTCAAAGCTGCTAGACCAAAATACCAAGGCACAATTATACAAAATGCTCATCCTTCCGGTTCTGCTATATGATTCTGAATCGTTGATATAACCAAAAGCAAGCAAGCATGCACTTGGTATCTTTGAGAGAAAAATTCTTTATCGCATATATGGTCCTGTGTCTGCCGAAAAAGTATTGGAAAAGAAGATACTATGCCGAACTATATCAGCTATTAACCGACATGAACCTAGCTAAAAAAAAGTCAGAATAAGATATCTTCATTGGCTATGCCATGTAGAGCGTATGCATGAAAATGCTCCAGCTAAGAAACTCTAAAATCCAAGCACCGGGGAACTCGTCGTCGAGGGTGGCCATACCTTCGTTGGACAAATAAAGTATCGGCAGATATGAAAAAACTTCAAATCATCGACTGGAGAGATTCGGCTTGTGACCAGCTGATCAGTGGACGACAGTTTTGCGTCAGGCCGAGGACGTTAAGGGTCTGTAGCGTCCAACAATTAAGTAAGTAATATTCTAAAAAAACACTATGGTTACATACCGCAATAGTCAGGTCAATTTTAACCTACGCATCCGCAGTTTGCTGAAAAAATAATGTACAAACCACAGTTCAAAACAAATTGAATAAACTACAGCATTCAGCTTGTTTGATGATGGCTGAGGCTACGCGGACTGGGGATATTAACAGACCCCTGCCTAGTAAAGAAGCATCTTCAGAAAATGAACGTGACCGAAAACAACTTGTGCAGAATATGCGAAATAGAAGAAGGCTCTATTGAACATCCTCTTTGTGAATGCGACTTTGACACTTTTAGCCACCTGGGGATAGCGTTCTTCGAATAATGGAGGTCTCCAGCATAAGTGATCACTAGGATTTAAATGGTTAATAGCATTAACACGGATAATTACAATAAAACCATTTGCGGCTGTGGTTTTATAGTCGGTAGGAAATACAACCTTCCCAACAATGCTTTTTTGTTTTTTTAGATAGAATAGAACAAACGGTTTTTATAGCTCATATAGATTTGCTGTACTATCACCAGGAATATTTCATATGCATGCAGAAAGTTGTACTAAGTTCTGAACCACATTATTTTTAGCTAAAACATCAACAGTAATTGCGTCAATGATAAAACTCATATAACTATCAGCTAACAAATGTGAATTATATTTAGATATATCCTGGCAGGACGAAATACGTTTGTTCGAAATTTTTATATTAAAACCAAATTCAGTACTGACTACGCTCAAATATAGTTATTACCTACCAAATGTTTTTGACACCAATATTAACTGAAAAATAGTTAGATTAAAAGAAGTATTAATTTAATTACTTACTTAGGTGACCAACAGACCATGTAAGACCAGGTCTGTGTCTGTCTTAGGTGACCAACAGACCAGACCTGACTGATCAACATCCTTCGTTTTTCTCGGTTTTCAAAAAAAAAAAAATGGAAGTGTTAACTATAGCTAATCATATCTGGGTACAATACCAAGCGCCATACTGGCCCATATTGCATATCAAAAATATTCTCAACGACTTTTCGGGCTTAGCGAGAACTGAGTTTCATGTGGTTGGGAAAATAATGGTTGGGTAGAATACCAAACGCTATACTGGCCCATATTGCATATCAAAAATATTCTCAACGACTTTTCGGGCTTAGCGAGAACTGAGTTTCATGTGGTTGGGAAAATAATGGTTGGGTAGAATACCAAACGCTATACTGGCCCATATTGAATATCAAAAATATTCTCAATGACTTTTCTGGTTTAGCGGCAACGAGGTTTTATGGGGTTGGGAAAATAAGGGTTGGGTACAATACAAAGCGCCATACTAGCCCATATTGAATATCAAAAATATTCTCAACGACTTTCATAGCTTAGGGGGAACTAGGTTTCACATGGTTGAGAAAATAATGGTTGGGTACAATACCAAACCCCAATACTGGCCCATATTGAATATCAGAAATGTTCTCAACGACTTTTCTGGCTTAGCAAGAACTAGGTTTTACATGGTTGTGAAAATACTGGTTGGGAACAATACCAAGCACCATACTGGCCCATATTGAATATCAAAAATATTTGCAACGACTTTTCTAGCTTAGCGAGAACTAAGTTTCATGTGGTTGGGAAAATAATGGTTGGGTACAATACCCATCGCCATACTGGCCCATATTTAATATCAAAAATATTCTGAATGACTTTTCTGGCTTAGCGAGAATAAGGTTGGGAAAATAATGGTTGGGTACAATACCTAGCGCCATACTGGCCCATATTGAATATTAAAAATATTCTCAACGACTTTTCTGGCTTAGCAAGAACTATGTTTCATGTAGTTGGGAAAATAATATCGTTAATAACATGTAGGAGATATAATCTATTTTAAAATATTTATAGATTTATCACAATTACGAGGTATTGTTCGAATATTTTAGCAGATCGATATCGGCTACTCTGACTTAGTGTTACAAGCAGAGACGATTAAATGTAGTTGTTATCATTTAACTAATTCACTTAATATCGAAGACAATAATATTTTTGATATTAATATTAGTTAGGTCAGTTTTTCATCAGTGACGACAAACTGTTGTTATTTTTAATATAAAAGTTTACTGCAAACGAGTTATAGAATACTGGAATACATGCACTTAAAAAGAACTATTGCCAGGTGCGGGTTAAGTGATACAAAATGTCTCAGTAGAAATATAACTACATAGATAAATGGTTTATTACATACATTATTAGTATATTAAATTCATAATTTTTTCTTTAATTAACCAAAACTTAGGTCAGAGTTTATACTTTCGTACCGTTGTTTCGTACCGGCTTTTGGAAAATAGAAAGAATAATTAGAGAAAGGAAGAAAAAGAAGTTGTTGAAAGGTTCGGCAGGGAGTTGCACACTATGTTATTGATTAGCTTTGAACTTTTATAAATAAAACAAATTAAAATTATCACTTCTTAGGTTTGCTTTCAGTGAAATGCGATTCCACATTCCAAAAAAATTGTGACTATGAACGAATTTCCATAACCAGTCTTATTTCCGTAGCCAGTAAAATTTTAATATTTTTCATGGTGTAGAGGTAGGTATTTGCAGCCTCGGCGTTATTTACAGCCTCATATAATATCAAATAGAGTTAATGACCCAAAAATACGACAATCAGAAAGTGAAGGAAGTCACTTAATTTCCCTTAAAATTATTCGTCCCCGATTGTGAAATTGTTTTAAGTCACATTTCGTATTTGTTTCGAAATATAAAAAAAATATTCAGTTATTTTTATGCAACACTATAAAAATTTACAAATCAATTTGGACAGAGTGTACCTTAACTTAATATATTCAAATTATAACAAAAATAATTTTACTGTTAAGTAAGGAAGATTATCCAATTTTACATAAACGTGAGCGTAAAATTGTCTAAATACTACAAACTTTTATTTTTACATATTCGTTTCTACGTTTGCGTGTACGTATGACTACTTTACATCAAATCAATATAATTGTAATTTATAAAATATCTTTACTTACACCATTTTGATTCTGGATACTAACCCAAAATAATAAATTTACCTGTCAAAAATATTAAATCAAATTTTTTTTTGCAATTTTTACACCCATGAACGAATAATTTTGTGACCGACTGTAAATAAGAGGAACATAATTTTTTATATATATATATATATATATATATTCATGTATAAATTATATATTCATATTGTATATATATATTATGTATTTTTTTTTATAGAGAGAAAGGAAATTGAGCGTTGAAATTCAAACGTAAAGCTTTAATAACGAGCTCATCATCCCTTAAGTTATTACGGTAATTAAACGCCTGCTAATAAACCAATTTCGGTAGAAAAAAAATAACAAGAACAAAAAAAAAGGGAAAACAAAAATTAAAAAATTCACCTGAAGAGTAGAGTAATACTCAGAGATAAAGAACAACTACCGGAATGTGTAAGTGAGATAGCACTATCGCATTTGGTTTTTTTAATTTTTTTTCACTAGGAAAAGGTTTTTCCTTTTTCCTTTTTTGTTTTTATTTTTTTAATGAGTAAATTTGAGGGAAAAAAAATCGTAAATTTTTTTTGTTTTTTTTATTTCACTGATGGTGAAAATTTCTGAATATTGCTAAAAAAACAAAACAAACGTGTGAAGATTCGTATTGGCACACTACAATATATTTATTTGGGTGGGGTTGCGTTATAAAGGATATATGATGAAGATAGATATGGGGTTGAATTATAAAAATGGAAATGTATATTTGGTAAAAATAATACAGATTAACTATAATTATACCTGAAGCGGTTTTAGAGATTTTCAGTTTTATTTTTTACCACACGGCTTGTTTAGCCGTTTTTATTTTTATTTTTTATTTCGAAAAATAATGAGTGATTATAAAGTGGATGTATATGAAAAGGATAATAATAAAATTAATTTTTTGTTAAAGGTTTAATTTTTTAAATAAATTTTCAATATTTTGATTCAAATGTTTTTTTTGTTTAGAACAGGAAATTGACAGGTAGGAATGACTAAATTCAAGTTAAAGAAAGAAATTGTTTCAAATCAAAATATAGATTCTTTATTCGTAATTGGGTCAAACTACACAGAAGTGCTTCAAAGCAGAGATGTTTCCAGAAATAATCTAGCATAAATTCTGAGATCATTAGTTAGGTTGTATGAGCAAAAAATAAAGTATATTGTGTGAGCGGGGTCTTTTAATGAATGCACGTTTAGGTGGACATAAAAATTCATATACTGTCAAAATATTTGGCTTAATTCTTTTTCAATAAAAATCATATTGAATTTTGAAGTCATATAAATTCTAGTTAAAGTCAATACTGGTTCTAAATCTAAACAATTTATATTTTGAATTATCAGTGCTAATATCACTGTACACTACAACAACAAAATTATTTTTGACATTTGCTGTATCGAATAGATCAACAGTACGTATAACGATTTATATACAAAAGTATTAAAACAACAATGATACTTTCAAATGTCCTTTGCGTCCTTAATGGATAAGATGTGTCATTAAATATATATGTTTTTGCAATAGATAGTAAAACCAGTGATCCTTGGGATATATTTCCTTCAGAAGAGCCATTTTTTATCAAATGACAATTAACAAAATTTTCACGATCGATGCCCTGTTACAAGGTACAGTTAATGCACCAATACTGTTTTAAATATATTTATCAGAATTATTGTCCTCACTAGACGGGGTTATAGGAAATAATTATGTATTGGCCTTTACCGATGACATTATTTATTTATTTATTTGTATATTTCATTTCTCAAAAAGAGCAGTGTAGGTCGTATAGGGTATATATACATGTTTGTGATTTAACATAAATTATAATTTAACAATTTAATATAATAAGAAAATATAAAAGATTTTTTTTTTTTTTTTTTTTTTTTTTTTTTTTAACAATTCAAATATAATTCAATAAAAATTCTAATTTTAATAATCTGACAAATACGTTATTTTACAAGTTTTCTTGAATTTCTTACTGGACATATTTTTTACATCATATTCTATTCTGCCGATAGTACAGTAGATTACATCAAAGGCAAAGTACAAAAAATGTTTAATATTATTCGGGACTATTGCAAAGTTTGGCTTCTTAAAATCAACATCAACAAATGCTAGACAATTTTATTTCGTAACACATTTGATAAAACTAGCGTAGATATCAAAAAACACTAGAAAAAATGTTTAATAAAATTTGCAGAAAATAAAAAAGTAGTTAAATACCTAGGAGTACAATTACATCGTAACTTAAACTATATTGAGCAAATTAAATATAGTATATTAAAGGGTAACAAAGCTTTAATGGCTTCAAAAAAACTTTTTTACAAAATCATTAGTAAGAGAGTTAAAATTATATGTTACCAAACACTAATAAATATGGTTCAACATCAGTGCAAGCTTAATGGAAACTCTTCGAAAATTTGAAAGAAAGTGCATTAGAGTTTCTATTAATATACAGGGTGGTCCGGTTTAGAGCAAAAACTTTTCAAGGGGTAATTCCTTGAAGTATTTTAGGAAAAAAATTGTTCTAGAAGAGGGGTCTATCTTTAAATTTACCTGGGCTACAGAGGGTTAAAGAAAATCAGATTAGAAAAATTATGTCTAAAGAATATCCACTACAGCTCAGAAGAAATTGAAACTAGAGCAACATCTTCTTCATAGGTTTTTTCTTTAAATTAATACACCTAATTAACGGTATATGTTGAATGAGTATCAGACTTAACATTTTTGAATAATAACTTGAATAATTTTGTAAAAAACGTTGATTATCTCGAAAAAATTCGCTAATTTTAAAATAATTTTTTTTTTTATTGTGTTGATGCGCTACATCATCCCCTACAACTTTTTCATACACAACTTTCATATCAGACTTGCCGTTTTTCAGCTAAACCGGACAATTACTACTCTAATAAATACTTGTACAAACATAATTTTGAATCGATAATTTTATTATAAAATTAATTTGAAGACATTATGATAAAGCACAAGACATTCCGGAAATGATTTAACATCGCATATATTTTACCACAATGAGGAGTACATCAAAAATACCTTGCTCACGGCTTCATAGCTCCTGAGCATTTTTTTCTATTTAGAAAAAAACGGTTATATTCAAAACTGTAATCATGTCCCTCTATTATACCATTAATAATAGACGGGCTGCATGTAAAGCTATTGTTTATAATCCGGACAATATTAATGGAAAAAATTTAAAATTTGAAATGTCCTTACCACATAAGGACAAATTAATTAAAGTAAACCATTGGTGGTTGGAAAAGTCTAATTATTTTTTTAATTAGGTTAAGCAGTTTTAGTTAGAATAATATAGATTAAGTAAGGCGTATGTTTTTTGTAAGTTAGTATGTTTTTAATAAATAATTATTGGTTTTTGCTTCTTACTTTTCTAATAATATAATTCGAAAACAAAAACACTTTGTAAGTGTGTGTACATAGTATAAAAAATTATTAAAATTGTGCGTAAAATTAGCATAAAAGCGAAAAAAATGCTTAGATGTTAATAAAATTAGAAATAAATAGCTGTTTTTGTAATTTTTTGCAGACTATACTAGTTTAAGAATGTAAAAATAGTGGGAAAAAATAAAATTTTACTAAATTTTTATTTTCTGGTTTTTTTATGTTCGTTTGGCAGTAATTTAGGTAGAACTGTATTTTAACTACAATGTTTGTCGAATAATTTATTTACCAAATTTCTGCCTTATCAATCTGGCCTATTACTATATACCTACAACTGGCAACTGGCAATTTTTTTTAAAAAGATTTTAGACTCATTGAATTGATTACGAATATACTCTCTCTCTACTGGGCTTCATAGATTTTTTTTTATACCACAGTAAACGTTAAAACAAATCAAATATACGTAAAATATGCGTAAAACTAACATAAAAATGAAAAAATTGCTTAGATGTTAATAAAATGAGAAATATAGTTGATAAAAATAGTTATTTTTGTAAATAGTGTAAGAATGTTAAAATGGTGGAGAAAAAATAAAATGTATACAAAAAAAAAACAAACAAAACAACTTTCTTAGGGAATCAAACCTGGGACTATTCTGTTGAAGGGCAGTTGCTACCTAGTATATATACTGGGTCACCCAAAGTTAATAGAAGTCGTATATTTTTTTACGTCTCGATCAATTTTTAGGTCTCATTAAACTAAAACATATTTACACCATTACCAGAAAATGCTCTACAATACAAATCTGATTTTTTTTTGTGTCTTTAAATATAAAAAGCTTTACAATTATCACCTTCACCATAAAAAGCGTATACTGAACCAAATAGGTACCCCCCCCCCCCCCCCCCCCGAACATATAATTTGTATGCATCCTAATAAAATTTAATTTATATGCAATTTCAACATTATTTCTTTAATAAAATTTAATTTTTTTAATTTATTTTCATTAAAATAAAATTCTTTATTTTCCCCACATTTTTTTTTTTTTTCATTTAAATAAAAAACTTTACTGGATTCTAAAAATTATTATCCAAAGTCTGATAATATAAAATTTATTATTAATAAAAAAAAAAAAAAACAAAAACACAAAACTTGATAATCTTCTCAGCTAAAGTTTAATATCCTTACAAATACCTTACATTTATATATAAATACTGCTCTACTCGCATATACATATATATAATTGTATATAATATGTATATACAAACATAAAATACAATTCAGTTTATTTCCAAACTAATAAAATGACATTCTTGATTTACAAAAAGATTTATATTTGTAACTTTAAGTGCAGACAGAGAGAGTTCAGCCGAATCATTCTTTCTATTTTCTTATAGCCAACCAAAAAAAAAAAAAAAAAAAATAATCACGGTGAAAATGAAAAACAAAAATAATAATAATAATAATAAAAACAATAATAATAATAATAATATAAAAAATTAGAGAGATTAACTTTACTCATAAAAGTGTTCTACTGTAAATTAGTTTTCCAATTAGAAAAAAAAAATTCTATTTTTTTTTTTTTTTCTATTTTCTTAAATCTTTTCGTGTGTCTCTGAATTTCAGTTTTTAGAATACAGGACTTAATATCTAACTTACTTGAACTTACCTGTAAAAATTGTAAAATAAATGAAATGAAAAGTTTTTCTATTTTTTGTTTTTTTTTCTTATTACACCATCATGACAGCATCGTCTGACAAAAACAAAAAGTGGAAAAAAAAAAAGAAAACGAAATTTTTTAGAGTTAATCTTAGTTTTCATTAACTATTTATACATAACTTATATACATATATATATTGATATATATACAGAAGATGACCATACTAAACATTTTGATATTAACCAACAGTACCTACCAGCATAATCTGTAAAAATTTTACAGACTTATCGTTTGTTTATTTTTCTGGATTGTGTGTATTTTATACAAATTCGATTATGAATGCTGACTGTGCACTTAGCATTCACAATAATCATTTTATGTTTATTTATTTTTTTTTGTTCATTATTAGCATTTGTTCTTTTCTTTTCTTCTCCTGCTCCATACTCTATTCATAATGTAGTGACAGTAAAATTTTTTTTTATAACGTTACACTTTTTTACATGTTTGCCATAGTTTTCTCTCTTTTAAAGGTTTTACAAGTTGATTATTTAACTTTTTTACAGGTCGACCTGTTTTGTGCGATATGTGATGACTTTGCGGGGGGGGGGGGGGTTTTCTGCCAGTAGTTTTTGTTTGGCTGCCTAAAATGTGGAAATTGGTCTCTTGCTTTTCTTTTATTGACTGTATTTGCAATTATCAGGTTTTTCACAACCACCTGGCAATGTGCATTAAATATGTCAGATATAGGGATGGTTAGGTTTTTTAAAGGGTATGCGATATTGAAATATTTGAATGATGCCGGATAAAGGATATAGAAGAAAAATATACCTGTTTTATGCCAGTGCCTGTTATTTATACCCTTATATGCCTGTTTTATTGTATATATATATGTTTCTGCAGAATATGTAGCTATTGGGATTATAAGACCATTCACTAACCTCAATAATTTAGTGTAGTAGGTATATACTTGCTTATGCCTGTTATCCATCTATGCGCCTATGACTGTGCGTGTTAATCATCTATGCGTAATAATCTTATTGTCTATGGTTCTGCAGTATAAAAATAACCTTAATTTTTTTGTTAGTGGTCCTAGTTTTCCACATTGTAAGCTTGTGCATTTGCTTTTTTGCCGTTGTCGTTTTTTTTCTGTACCAGAAATTGAGCTCATTTGAGTAAATAAATGAATAAAATAAAATAAAAAAAAATAAAAATATTAAATATTAAAATTATAAAATTATAGAAAAACAATTTTAACCATACATAATCGCTGTCTGATCTCATAATTTGATAAAAAAAAAACCCCAACTTTGTTTTAAGTTCGTTTATGTTTTCTAGTATAGTGCCCCCACTTACAAGTTACTTGCCAAAAGTGTAATAATATTTTAATTAACACACACACACTCTCTTAACTGATGGCTCTACTAAATATTTTTTTTTCAAAACAGTAAACCGTCTTGCAAGTAGCTTGCAAGTAATTTTAACATTTCGGATATTAAAAAAATATGTGAATTAAAATAAACCAAATAAAAGCAAGCAACAGTAACCTGATTGCATTTTTGTTGTTTTAATGTTATTTTTGATTTAATTTACAAAAAAATCTATTTTTTTATATTTATGATGTCTAAATGTCACTAACTGGAAAATTGTTGCAAGTTATCATGCAAGTAATAATATGGGTACCTTATTTTTAACAATTGATATTTGTACTCTACTTGCAGCAAGTAACTTGCATGTCGTTGCACTAGGTAATAGGTTTAGTGTTATAGTTGAAAAAATGGCCATAAAAGTGACAGTCTTTGTAATTGTCCAGCCCTTATTCCAACAATTATAATATCGTAAAATATTTTTATTAAAT
The DNA here is from genome assembly GCA_963942445.1 of Argyra leucocephala. Lineage (NCBI taxonomy): Eukaryota > Metazoa > Arthropoda > Insecta > Diptera > Dolichopodidae > Argyra > Argyra leucocephala. The sequence goes on along the minus strand of OZ012679.1, from coordinate 14,148,834 downwards.
TTTTCTAAATTTATTTATTTATTTAATTAAATGTACAGCAAAAGACTTACCTTATAAAGTTGTACATTTAAATAAATCTATACGAATAATTTAACTAAACTGGTTTTATATTAGCATAAAATAATTAATTAAAGGTTTTTACTTGCCATTTTGTCCTTTGCAAATTTAAATTTATTCTAAATATTTAAGTCAGGTTAGCTTAAATAATTTATAAATGTGTAAATATTGTAGTAATATAAGCTCTTGAAATATAGAATTAAAATATATGAAAATAACATTTTGTACAAATACATTAAGGCAGTATACATAAAATAATAATAATAAATTTAACTTAACTTGATTTGATTTAAAAATAATTTATTATGTAGTTATTGTATATATATATGTATGACAATATATCATAATTGTGTTGTATTCGTACGCACTATTTGGATTATATTTTAAAGATTGACTTTATTCATAATTGAGTACACATTAAAGTAACGATACCTCTATAATTATTATATGAATTCATGTATGTTATGTGTAGGTACAATGTATAAAAACGCAATAAGTGTTCTGCCATACAATAGATAATTAAACGTACACTAAATTCAAGATAATTACACATACATAATGTAAAATCATGATACTATACATTAATAATAATTAACAAGTATTTTTTGAGTCTAATATAATTTAGAACATCTATAATCAAATAATACAACACTAATTTAAAAACATAACATCTTACTTATTGCTAACTAAATATCAAATACCTTTTACAAGTATAGATACTATTTGAATTTTACTTTATCATTTTTTTATTTCTTTTTATTTTTTTACTAATTTTTAAGTTTTATTGATTCTTGTATAGCCTTAAGCTGTAAATTAATTTTATATACACTTGATCTGGATTGTTACTATTTTGTTTTTTTCTACTATTTTATACATATAATTTTATGAATATACACTCTATACGAGCAAAATTGTTCTTTTGAGATGATGATGAATTAAATAAATAAATAAATAATATTAAGTATAAGTCTAATTATTATCTATTTTTTTTTTGCCAATACCTTGTAGATAGTAAATAAAATCAAAACCTTAAAAACCTACATCATGAAAAAAAACAAAAATACAAAATAAACGGCAACACTTACCAATAGAATATACACAAAACATTGGAAATTTTTTTGCACAACAAAAATTATATTATCAGAATTGTTATTAGAAATCCCACTCTATTTTCTATTTTCGAATTTTTTGAACAATAATTCACTACTTAAAAATAAAAAAAAATAGAAAAATAACCCCTCGCATCTCCTCTTCGTACGACTGTATATATACAATCTATATATACCCACTTTTATATTTATTACTAACAAATTTATATTACTCCTATAATCACACCATCCATATATAAAAGGACTTGCAACAATAATTTTTCTTTGTTTCAATTTTCTTTTAAAGGTAAAACAAAAACAACAAAAAAAAAGAAAAACAAAAACAAAAAAAAAATTTTCAATGTGTTAAAAACTTTAATTAGGAAAAATTATACAAAGGGTAATTAGTAGTAGTTCAAATTGTATATTTTATAATATAATAGTCAATACATATATATATACATTTTTGTATATATATATATATATATTTATAACCTTATTGTTAATCAGGAATAATAGTTTTCAAAATGTATACTACAATATTTATGGATTGTGTTCTCTTCTATTAGATTTTTAACTATTTTAAAGACGGAATATTCTCTTGTACTGAAAATGAAAATATAGAGTTTTTGGGCTAGAATATAGTATGGTGGTATAATATAGAATAGTAAGTACAGTATATTTAAAATTAAAATTATAAATGAGGCTTTATTTGGAAATTGTATTGGTAATTTTGGTTTTTTTTTTTTTTTTTTTTTTTTTTTTGTTGTGCAACAGTAAATAGGAGTAGAATTTTTTTTTTTTTATAGTTCAACTTGTTGTTCAACCATTTAATCGATTTTAAGAAATTTAAAATTTTAAAAAAGTAATTAAAAAGCAAAAAAAAAAATGTTTTTTAGTAGGTAATCGAAAATGTTTTACCAAGTAAAAAAAAAAAAACAAATAGGTTTAATTTTATATAGGAAAATTTTCATATTAAAAATTTAGTTTAATATGACAGGAAAGTTTGTAAGTGGAAATTTTGAAAACTTTCAATTTTTAAATCAATTTTGAATATTATGATTATTAATATTGATTGAAATGGGTTTTAATAGAATATTTAATTGAAAAAATTAAATTAAATTTTGAATTGAAGGTTAGGTGTAAAATAGAAGGATGCGAACATGTACATTGGAATAAACATTTATATTTGTAAAATCTTAACTAAAACAATTCTATACAGTAGAAATTTTCATTTGATTCAATTATGAAAAATCACGTAGATTATTATACGAATTTGTTGTTGTTGTGTTTTTTACGTTCTTGAGTTATGTGCGGTATTGCATTTTGTACTACATAAAGTTGTGTTTGTGTATATATTTTCTGTTATTATCAACTAATTAAATTTGGAAAAGCACTATCAGAAATTAGGCAGTGTCATCTAGTCATTACCAATATTATACTCTCAACAACATTTTATAAAATTTGATTATCTTATGGATTACTAGAGATCAAGATCAGTCGATGTTTTCCGGATCCATGATATGTATAACAGAATATGTATAACATTTACTTATAAAGCTTTATTTATAAATCGTATTTAAAATAGAGGCGTCGGTTTTTGAAGCTCGCATTTCAAAATGTGGCTTACTCAAAATATCGCTTTTCAAAATTTGGTCTTAAAAAATCTCACCTTTTCAAAATATCGTTTTTGCAAATATCATTATTGTTTTTTTGAATCTCGCTTTTTTTTAATTATATAAAAATTCTGGAAATACCCTGGTTTTGTTCCAACAACGGCTACAGATAAAAATAATTAATGTAAATATTCCAGAATCAAAACAATATTCTAAAAAAGACAGATTTCGAAAAATTATGATTTCAAGAGACGATATTTTGTTACGCTTTCAAAATAAAGGTTAGGTAGAACAGATATTCTATAGCTGATTATGTGATAGGTGAAATTCAAAATGGCAGTACATTTGAATCAATCTGTTTAAGATTGTATAGGTTTTGCTGTTTGAAATTTTATAGAAGCAATATTGAACTTCATTTAGTTTTGTCTGGCTGAGGAAGAAATGTCAAAAACACTTTTAAGTCCAACGAATTTAAAAATTCCATTCATGAGCATCAACCTAGTAACTGTCACTATTGTGACCATTTCAATTTTATAAATTAAGTCTCCCGAAATTTTTCTTTCATCAAGCTATATTATAGCAAGTTACGAGCTATAATATAGATAAGAATTACATTAGACTACAAATTCTTGCTCCCTTCTAAATTTTGAAATATTCTTGGCGGATGCTAGGGCATGCAAGACAGCTACACAAACTTTGAGAATGTTGAAAAACAGTAAAATACGTCCATGTTTAATATTTAGAGAGTATCTGAGTGTATCTGAGGCATGCAAGACAGCTACACAAGCTATTGAGAATGTTGAAAAACAGTAAAATACGTCCATGTTTAATATTTAGAGAGTATCTGAGTGTAAATGTTCAGGTCTATAACACAATTAGATTTTTTAGTATTCCTGATGTGAGTTAGTAGCTATTTCTAGCTTATCAAATCTAGCAAATGGTTTGTATTGTGAAGTACAACATTACCTCTTTTTTTTTATCACAAATAATTTTGTAATATTCGATAAATCTATCTATGTGGCTGTGGTACATTGAATTAGCAAACAATAAACTTTCCCTTTTATATGTGTAGACTAGATGTACCTGGTCCGTTTTGTTGAATCAGTCGAAATTTTTGGAAAACATACTAGATGTTTTTGTTTATTTTTTACAAATTTTCAGGCCTGTAACACCGCTAGTTTTTAAATATTCTTGATATATTCAAACCAGTCCGAATTTCGGAATGAAACATAACTAAAGACACCGCTCCAGACAAAACTAATGTATTATGTTCAAAAAATGGTTTTAATCAGTTGTTCTGGAGTTTTGCTTTAACAAATGCGGACATAACGGATTCAACTATTATCAAATGGGATAAGCAAAATTAAAGCCACTGTTCTGCAATTTTGCTTTAACGAACAAATGCAAAAATAATGGACATGGGATGAGCAAAATTTGAGGCCCTAACTTACTGGTTAGAAGTGAGATATGACAATGTAGTTGTCATTATTATTATATTTCCTGCCCTATGCCCCTGATCAGCAATCAGATTAAATATAACCACTATACAATGCAGTTTGGCGTTATTATATTTCCGCTCTATATCCCACGGATGGGATTACAGAATAATTATGATGCATATTACAATATTAATTAATTAAAATATATTTAGAATAGAATCTTTCGAGTAAAGTAACTCCAGGTCTCAAGAAATAAATATTTAAAAAAATTACATCTCTTTACTGCACTGCCATCTTAATAGCCAAGCACTCTAAAACTCAAAAAAAAATCTACTTTAATATTTTCAAACTGCATTCAAATAAAAGAAACAATTTTAATATATATTAAAATATTATTTATATATAGTTTTAAATATTTTATTATATTCGTCGCAATTTATTACTTAGTAAAAAAAAAAAAAAAAAACAAAATATAATTTTTTAAGTATGGGACAGTGGAATGAGGAAAAAAATTGCACTAAAAATCGACTTTTTAAAAAAAAAAAATACACAAAATAAACATTTTCAAATTTAACAACCAATTAAATTCCAATTTTAACATTTTTTTTTTTTATTTTCGTAATTTGCTCATTTTCAGCGCTAAAATCATTTTTTTTTTTCTCAAATTTTTTGCTGCTTTAATTTAAGTGGAAATAAACTTAAAAATTTCGGTTTTTTATTTTTGTATTATTTTAAATATCAAATCAAATTATATCTGATTCTATGAATATAATATATATGTGTAATATATATGTATATATATATCAAAACTATAAAAAATAAATTTTTAGTTTTCATCAACAGGAAACTAAGTATATCTTCTATTTGAAAATTACTATACTATACTATTGTTGAGCTTTAATAAAAAAAAAAACAAAAGCAAACAACAAGACAAAATTTATACAACCAAAATGATAGGATTTATATCCTTAAAAAATAAAAACAAAAAAAAAGCAAAAAATACAAAAACAAAAAAATTAAGAGAAAATTGCATTATGAGTTCAGAACAATTCTAAGGTCTTTCCTGATTATAATCGTTATTTTTTTGAGCTGTACAGAGCTTTTCATTACATTCTACTGTGACTGTATGACGGCTTAATAACATGTACTCTTACTTGTCGCTTTCTATTCCATAAAATATAATAATCGTATCGTATCGTATTACTATCAACACTTACTATCGAAATTACAGGTTAAAACCTGGGCGTCCTACACTTTTGTAAGATGAAATTCGATTCATGTACAAGCTCTCCGGCGCTTAACAACGAATTTTCTTCTTTTCGAAAGTCTTAAAAACCTGAACCTTATTTAAATTCTATAAATCCAATTACTCTTATTAGCAACACATTACATAAATCCACATTGGAGCAATCAAAATCGTTGTTCCAGTTAAAAAAAAAAACTAAAATTGATTTTCATGGTATAAATTAGGTTAATTCACACACTCTTTATAATAACCAAACAAAGTACATAATATAAGAAAGCCGCAGTAGCATAAGTATAGAGTACTTGAAAATTCGATTTTGTTATGTCAGACTGATACAATGCTACACAACATAAGGTCACGACTGATTTGACAAATTTAAATTTTATAAACTAAATTATTTACAAATCCTCTTTACTAGGCCCACCATAGATATTTAGAATGACAATTGGTCCATAAGACATGTGATATAATTTTAAAAACAGGCTGAAGCCTATTTGTATATTATAACAAAATTTTGCTCAATTCTATAATACCACTCAAAATAAGAGTCAATCACACTTAAATATTATCTTTTAGTTGATGCAAGGACCAAAGACACAACAAAAACAACGATTTTAAGAATAGTAATACAAAATATAAAGTATTTATCCAACTTTTATTCTTAAATGTATATATATATATGAAATTTTATATATATATATATAAAAATAGAAATTATATTTTTTTTGTTTTTCAAATTTTCATTAACTTTTTTTATTTTTGTCTTTTTTGTTATAAAAGTATTTAAGTACTTGAGCGGCGCACTAAAAACAAAGTGATGTACTTATACAATGAATATTATAATATGGTTTGATCCTGATGAGCATAATATTGATTTGAAATTTTAATTCACCGTTAACCAACAAATAGGAATTAATGACTCAAGCTGTACTTTTAAATTCAAGTACTTTTTCGTATTTAATGTTCAGTTGTTAATATTAAAGGTTAACATTTATTCAAACTAAAAGCTAAAACATAAACGTTAACATTTTGTTCAAGCTACATCTGAATTCAATTAATGTTCAACTTTTAATCATAGTTGAACATTAAATATGGAAATGACTAGCGGTGTTTGAATTTAGAAGTGGCTTGAGTAAATGTTAACAAATGAATTTGTAGTTGAATATTAAATACGAAAAAGATCGGATGTTTGATATTGGTTTGAGTTCGAAAATTAATTATTATATTATGTTAATTTTTTTAGAATTCATCTCCCGAGGTTATATTTCAAAATTTTCTTGATGCTGATAATGGCAAGTGATGTTGGTTTTTCATTCACACTACACTACTGGTTTGTGCATTGCTTTGTTTGTGTATTTCAAAATATAAAACTGAATATTCCTGCCTTACTTTATTGTATTTTTATATGCTATCCAAACACAAGTAAAGTATACCTTTACACAAAATTATTATAGGTTTGTGTTAAATGATAGAATTAAAAAAAGATGGGGGATACAATAAGTGAGAATTTGCAGGTAAGTCGGTGACGATCTGAACAGGTTCGTTTTAAAATATTGAAAACTGTAATATAAATTTTATATAAATTGTTGAAGACATAATTTCATATATTTTAACTAATACAGTACAATTTAGAACTAAGTGAAACCTTGAAATAACCTGAAAACTGTTTTAACTATGTATAACAGGGGTAAATGTATATAGAGACTCTTAGTATATAAATTCATTGTAAATTTGATAAAAACGTAAGAATAATTTAAGCTTGCACTTCATACAATACAACCGGCTCGATCGTTTTTAAAATGGTCAAGTTTTCCCATCCTATGAATACCAAAATTTTGGCAGACTGAATTCTTAAAATATTCACAAAAATTAATTTTATTGTAGGTATTGATTAGTAACTTGCATTGTTCAGTTCATGCCGGTACTAAATTAGCAATACCTACTATATAAATGTAAAAAATATTAGCACAGGTTCAAACCACTCATTTAAAATTTAACACAGGTTAATACCATTCAATATTTACCATATATTAATCTTGATATGTATTAAATAATAAAATATTATATAAAATTATAAAAATATGTATATATACTTATACATATATATATTTTTAAATAATGTTTAATTCTTTTATAATTACTAAAATAATATGTTTTAATGTATATTTTGACATCTTTAGCTATAGCTATGTAATTAAGCTAAATTTTGGTTACCACAATAATGATAATTTCATTTAGCATTGCTTTTGTTTAGTAGCGGCATTAGTGCATCAGATGAGATATATACAATTTTATTAATTTAGCGTATTAAAGTTACAATACATTTTTAAATTTTGCTGCTTCATAATCTTTTCAAATTGATATCTATATTAAAGTTTTAAAAAGCTGTACCCAATTTAAAAAATTGTGTTTAGACTACACTAAACTAGTGTAAAACATAACTAAATTTTGTACCAGTTTAAAATCAATTTTTTGTGTATATGTCCATAATAACTCATTTAGATCTGTATAATCTTTCAACAGTACTGCTTCTGTGTATATATCAATATTGTTGACATTCGAGGCTGTTGGGGTACCGTTTATAACATAAAAAAAATTATATTAAATTCGATTTTGATATAATCAACTTTCCTAAACCTAATTTTCTACTGGTATTATGCTTCCTGGGATGGACTATTGCACAACATACTAATACATATATATACAATTATTTTTAAAATTTTAACTTTTATTTATATTTTTGTTGCACACTTCATCATCTCATTTGATTGCGATTCTTAAATTTACAGTAATTTATGTTTTTTTTTGTTTTTACTATTTTTTTTTTTTTTTTTTTTTTTTGTATCTTGTAGTATATTTTATTTCAAAAAATTTTCAAAAGAAATTACTGTAATAAAAATGAATAATAAACCAAAAACAAAAAGAAAAAAACGAAAAACAGTCAAAAAATAAAAAATAAATAAAATTTAAGGATCAGCAATTTGAAAATAAATAAAAACAATAATAAAATAGACAAAAAAAAAAATTAAACAAAATTTTGATACAAAATATTTAAAATATAATATACAAAAAAAAAAAAAAGTATAATAAATATGAAAAAGATATGAAATGTATAAATTTTGTAATTCAACAAAATCTCAAATATAATTTTTTTTTGATTTTGTTGTTATTATGTTCTTTTTAAGAGCAATTTAAAGATTTAATATAGTTACACAAAACGATTATAAATATCTGAACTATTAAATTAAATTCAATGATTTTGAATTAAATTTTATGAATAAAATTTTAACTGTCCTTAGTAGAAGATCAATGCTATATAGTAATGAGATATACCAAATTCTATACATATTTATTTATATATGTATATATGCATATAACAATCTCTATACATATTTAATGACAACACTTAGAAGATATTTAATTATAAATGGTTATATGAAATAACATTAAATAATTTTTTGAATAATTTTGTTCCTATACCGCTCACCTCTTCAGTCCTAACTTTCCTATAATATAGTTCATACAGAAAAATATACACTACTAACTTATATTAATTATTAACGATGCCAAAATAACCTAGACTAGATGACGATATAGAAATATTAAATTTGAGCTTCAGTTGCAATCATTTTACACGTTTTGTGATGTAGAGACCCAATAACAACCTAATAAACAGCTATATATATTATAAATAATTTAATTTTTATAATTTAAATATTTATTATCTAATTAGTTCACGGTTTAGATGGCAAAATATGTAAACTTATTTTAATATCAATAAGCATTGCGTCATTGTGTAATATAATAGCAAATACAATATTTAAGCAGTCCCACGTACCTTTTTTTAATATCGTTAATGAACAGAAATATATAATATCTATTAAATGATCGCTACTAGATGGACATTCTGTATCAACCAGTATTATTTGACGTAATTTTTGGGATTGTTTCATAAATGACGTATGGTATATTTTATATGTTGATTTTGTGTACACCAACACTTTCAGATTATCCGCATAAACACAATAATTGTTAGTGTAAACCCACAAAAAAAAAATGTAACAAAATCATAAACCCATAATCCTGACAGTCGATTTCACAAAAATTTTAAATCATGTAAAAGTTGGACCCGTCGGACATGTCAGACATGTATAAGGTATGTGATAAGTTGGACCCATCATGTTGTAACCATATCAATATTTTATAGAATTTATCATCCACTGTTACAGTCAAATCTTCATCGTTTTAAAAAACAATTAAGGTTGAATGACGCAGCCTGACTACAATGCACATCAAATAGTAATTTTTTTGGTACCTAATTGTGCTTTGTGAATTGATCAAGGATATTTATCACCTGATAAACATTATTTTTGCTTATTAACATACCAAGAGAGGTTGAAATGTGCCACATTATAAGAGAATGAGATTTTATTTGAAAAATCGCCATAAAATTGCTATCGTTCTAACATCTAATCTGTGTAAGTTCTTGGCTCTGTCCATAGTATTTTTGACAAAAAATGTAGGTGCAAATTATGATGCAGAATACTGCAAAAGTGTTTAATCGATCAATTTCGTAAATGTAAAATCAGCATCAAGCTATACTCCTCTAATTATCCAATCTGTGTAAATTCTTGACCATAGCCTGTGGGTTTACGTTCTTTCGTTTACTGAATTTGATTTGAGTGTAGGTGGAAATTATGATAATTTATATATGTATCTTAAATGGTCTTAAGCAATTTATTTTGTAAATTATGTTGTGGCAAACTGGCATTTGACACTTTAAAAGTATATAACAGTAATATATACCAGATTCTAATCATAACCAAATAATATTATGAATTTATACGAAAAATGTTATACATCGAATTTAATTTAATAAATATACAAGTAGTTACTTGTCAATTTAATTTTGACCGTTATAATGAATAAGATACAGATGATTCCTGTCAATTTGTTTTTCCAATGCGTATTACAGTCAATTTCACTATAAATCCCTGGTAAAAATAACTACCAAATCTAATGACTGTTTCAACCGTTGAACATTTAGCTTGTTTCAAAGCTTTTTAATTATGAATAGAGACTTTTATAGCCAACTGGTTTAATAAATAATTACCATATATATATCAAATAATTAATAAACCTCATTGTAATTTAGCTAATTTGTTCAACATTTAGTTTATGCCAGCGACTTTATACTAGTGTTCGTATGATAGAGATGATTTATATAAAATAACCGTTCAACCGTTCAATATTTAGCTTGTAGCAGAGCTTCGTACTAGTGTATAGGAGCTCTACAACCAACTATAGTATATATCAGTACATATTGTATAATATATGTATTTGTAATACCAGGTGTAAATAAACTATAATATTTTATGATAATTTAAAATAAAAATATATAGTCAGTGAAGAGATACCAAACTGTTTGGATCATTTTAGTTAATTTAATAATTAAAATACTGAAATGTTCTATACTGGAGGTAGACTTCCTATATAAAATACCAATAAAAAAAAATACATTTCAAGAACCTACATAACAGTAGCTACCAACTCAAATACACAATACTTTAATCCAGCTAATTAGACACGTGATATATGTACTAGCAACCAAAGCTTAATTTTAATTTGAACTATCGTGCCAATGAAGAACAACAAGAACCAATTAATATTTCCAACAAAAAATATCGTCTATCTCTTTCTAATTTCAAAAAAAACTTATACCAAAATCCTAAAATATTCAAAAATGTACAAGACTGTGATTTAAGAAACAAGAATTAAACTAGAAACCAAAAAAAAAAAAAAAAAAACAAAAACAAAATTAATAAAAACAAAAAACACTAAATATAAATGGAACACATTTCCGTAAATCATTTTCCACAACATAATCATAACAATAATAATAAAAAGAGTAATAATATTTTGGTTTAAAAATTCACAAAAAAAAAAAACAATAATAACAAAAATGAAAACAATCAAAATAAATATTCTATTCAAAAAATACATACACACACACCCATCCCCATATACATATACATATTATAGAAAATAAAAAGAAAACCTTCGTTTGTACATTATTAAGGTCGAGGTCAATTTCTTAATTAAGTATGCAGGCAGGATAATGTGCGATAAGAGTCTGAAAAGCAACATTTTTATTTTTTATATCCTTACTGCCAACTGTTACAAAATAAACCAAAAAAAAAAAAAAACAACAAAAAAAAATCCAAAATAAAAATAACTTCCAAAAAATAAAAATACCACTGTTAAAGGAAATTTAATATTTGACTATATTATAAGGAATGAATGAAAAGCAGAAAAATGTCATAAGAAAATTAAAAAAAAAAAAAAAAATAACAACAAAAAATATAAAATAAAAATTTTTAGTCTAGTGATGTGACCACTTGTTATCCTTTATAATAATAAAATATTATTTCTTATGTATATCCTTTATATTTTTAAATTTTATTTATATTATAATATATATATATATATATATATACTTAATATTGCTAAAAATAAAATTCACTATAATTGTTGTTTTGATATCCTTTATAGTCCTTTATAGCACACTTAAATAAAAAAAATGATATTATAAGTTTGTAATCTTTTCATTTTCATTTTTGTTATTTTGTTTTTTGTAATATTTTTTTTTTTGATTTCTTATATTTGGCGAATAAAAAAATTCACGTACCATGAATAAAATTTTTTTTAACTATTTCCCGGGTGGGAATTAAAAAATGAAATTATATAAAAAAAAAAACTAAAAGAAAGAAAATAAATGAAAATAGAAAAATATTTTGTGAAATGCAATAAAAGTTAAGAACAAAAAGAAAAACTATATATACGTAGTTGCAGTGATTATCATTAACTCTATAGGATATCAATAAAAATACAAAATTACAACTTAATGAATGTCGGTCGATGCTGAATCAAACTTTATTTCTGCTTTTGCATTGTAGTCACCTGATCAAAATTTCTTCAAAAAGTCTTGCAGAATTTCATGCAAGCTTTCAATATTAATGATTTTATTATCCGTCAAATCATGAATTAAATTACATTATACCACCCTATTCTATTACACACTATCATCGTATAATATCTCTTGATCATATCTTAAAAACGTAAAATTAATTTTATAAGTTGATATCGGCCGAAAATAAATTAAATTTTTCGAAAAAGTTATAAATAAAATAACTTTAATTGTATGCTCACGACGACGACCACTTCAAATTAGTTATTCAGTAGAGTTATTTTGAGATAAAAATTTAAAATTATTTTTTTTTTTTTGTTAATTTAAGACATGTTTTTATATTATATTCATGAATTTATAAGATTAATTTTTGGAAAATGAGAAAATTTTTCAAATTATCTAAAGTGTTTTTCAAAAATGGAAAATTTGTTTTGCTATTTTTTGGCATTAAAAAAAAAATGTTTTTTTACTTCCTTTAAAGTTAGTTTCCCATTAAAATATACATAAGTCATTTTTATTTTTGAAAATGGTGGTGGGTGGTAAGTGAGTAAAAAGGAATAAAAACAAAATTATTGAAGTTTTAATAATAAATCAAAATTTACATTGCACTACATTTTATAGAAGTATGTGGAATCGAGTTTGTCCTAAATAAGTAGAAATGTTGAATATTTTTTTTTAGTGAATCTGCAATCTGTGGAACCGATTTAGCTCTGAATTAGTTGTTTTTAAAATGAATAGTTTAATAAAATAACAAGTTTTAAAAAACAATGTTTTCGAGGATTACAATAGGCTTGGTTTGATAGATAGGGCGCAACAATATTCGACAAATATGTATTTTGTTGCCAGTAGTAATTTAGTAAATAAAAAAAACACATAAATAATTATTTAGTGAGACACAAAATTTATTTTTATTTGAAAGGTTAAATTATGCCATTATGTATGGGAAATAACATCATTCAAATGACTACCACGAATACTCCGTACGTACCTACCGCATTCTTTCAATCCAATTTTCCATCACTTTTTCACTTAAATTTGGCTGTATTCTTCTTGCTCCTTCAGTTAACTGTAAAAAATGTGGTGGAGAACATCTACAAACAGCTTGTCAGGCTGTTTAATATAAATGCATTAATTGTGTGAGGACAAATAAACTGTTGAAGCTGGATCTGAATGTTAATAATAGCGTTAATGATAAACAGTGTCCAACCTTAAATAGGAAAATTTCTGTGGAGAAAAAGAGACTTGGTTTCTTAAATAATCAGCAACTTAATAATGGATAATTCTTCATCTCATTTTCAAATTGTACATCAAAATATTAGAAGTTTGAGAGAAAATTATTCAACGCTTTTGGCTTATTTAAACTCTTTGCCAGTCTGGCCTGGTATATTATCTTTATTAGTGAAATTTGGATTTTTGAAAATGAAATGGATGATTTCAATATTCCTAATTATTCTTTCATTGCAACTTGCAATTCCTCTTATTGTTCTGGTGGAGTAGCTGCTTATTATAGAAGTGACTTAAAATGTATTTCTTGTAATTACAATCTTAATTCCTGTAATTTGATCACAGTTTCCTTCAATATTGGGAGTATTGAATATTGTTGTATTTGTGTGTATAGACTTCTTAAAAGTAGCGTTACTGATTTTGTTTCAGAGATTACAAGTTTTTTATCTTTAGAAAAATCTAAAAACCTTATATTGCTTGGCGACTTTAATATTGATCTTTTTTCTCATTCACATGGTACTACAAATTATATTATGCTCCTGTCCTCATTTGGTTTTGATTCACTTATTTCTAAGCCTACTCGTCCATCTTCTGGTACTTGTTTGGATCATATTCTTATAAGGCTTCATAAAGACAATAAATTGACGCATATGGGTGATGTTTGGGACCTTCGTTTATCTGATCATTGTATGACCAATCTAAGTGTTTCGTTTTCTGTTGATAAATTAAAAAATAATAATAATGACTTCATTAACATTGCTTCCTTAGATTTTATTCGTTTAAGGCAAAATTTACTGGCTGAATCTTGGGAAAACGTTTTTGAATCTAATTGTCCTTCGGCTGCTTATTCTAATTTTTTCAAAATTTTGTGTGGATATATTAATGTTTGTTCTAATCCTTCAAATTTTAAAAAGATTAGGAAAAGACTGAAACCTTGGATGTCTAATAATTTACTTAACTTGATCATTAAAACGAAATAAGTTAAGATTAACTTTAAAAAAACATCCGAACAATGCAAGGTTGGTCTATTTTTATAACAACCTTTGTAAAGATATTAAATTAAAAATTAAGAGTTGTAAAGATAATTTTTACATTTCACGGTTAAGTAGTAACAGAGGAAACACGAAAGCTGAATGGAAAATCATCAATTCTATATTAAACAGGAATTCAAATCCACGTCTTCAAATATTTCTTTGGAAATAAATGGGAACTTAGTTAACGATCCTTCAATTGTTGGGAATCATTAGGAATTGCCGAAGAAATCACTCTTACTACCCAAACTGATGCTAGAAACATTTCATTTATTTCTTCGGAACTTAATGATGAAGTTTATCAACGGCAAAGTTTTTTCTTTGAACCATTCTCATCACTTGAAATTCATAGAATTATTATGGATCTCAAAAATTCCAATTCGAAATCGGATTTTTCTCAAATTCTTTCTAATAAATATTCTTAAAGAAATATCTTTATTCATTGTTGATGTGTTATGTTTCATTTTCAATCTAAGTATATTCAAAGGCGTTTTTCCAGACCAACTAAAAACTGCAATTGTCATTCCTCTTTTCAAAAAAGGTCTTCCTCTGGACCCGAATAATTACAGACCCATTTCCCTACTATCTCCTATCTCTAAAATTTTTGAGAAAGCAATTAAGGTGCGAATTGTAAGTTTTCTCGATCTCACTAACTTTTTCAGTAACAATCAATTTGGATTTAGAAAAAAGAAATCTACAGAAGATGCGCTACTTAAACTCTGTTCTGAAATTTATAGTGGTCTAAATAATAATAAGTGTAGTGCGGCTCTTTTTATTGACATTACGAAAGCGTTCGATACCGTTAGTCATGAACTGTTACTGAAAAAGCTCTCTAATGCATTCTAAATTGGTTTGAATCTTTTCTCGAAGACAGAAATCAATTAGTTAGAATAAATGGCACCAACAGTTCTTCTAACAATATTAAAGTGGGCGTTCCTCAAGGCTCGGTTCTTGGTCCTATTCTATTTCTCATTTTTATAAATTCTTTATTTCACCAAAATTTTAAAGGTAATTTGACTGCATTTGCGGATGATACCGCCTTTTCTTATAATAGTAATAGCCTACTAAATACCTTTATAGATCTTAATTATGATTTAGATTTGATTAGGAAATGGTTCTTTTGTCACAACCTCGTTGTTAGTCACAAAACTAAGTACATCTTATTTAACTTAAGCGGTAATATTCCACTTGATTGTAAATTATTCTATCACTCTCCAAGTTGCTGTAAATTTTCTCTTAACTTATATGATAATAATATTTATTCTTATAATGACTCAATAGCCTGTGACAAACAATGTTTTGAGCTTGAACTTGTTGAATCGTTTAAATATCTGGATATTGTTCTAGATAATAGATTAAACCGGTCTAATCATACACGTAATTTGAAGAATTATTGTACTAAGGTTACAAGATATATGTACCATCTAGGTCTGTATTGTTCAACTAAAGTTTTGAGAATGGTTTACTATGCTCTTTTTAACTCAAAACTTCAGTATGGTATCGCCTGTTGGAGAGGTGCTTATTTCAATAAAATTTCCCCACTTCTTGTTTCAGAAAAACATATAGTAAGGAATATTCTCAAGAAAAATCGACTTACTCCTAGCTTTATTTGTTACCCTTGGAATTTTACCCCTTCGCCATTTATATTTTTATAAGTCTTTGAAAGTATTTTTTATTAGGTCGGGCTATTTAAATCAGCGATTTGTATTAAATTATAATCTTAGAATCAATAACAGGAATTTAGTATTGTTACCTAGAGCTCATACTGCTCATTTTCAACATTTCTATACTTCTCTGGCTCCCAGAATTTTTAACAGCCTCCCTGAAAGCTTAAGATTGGAACGTTGCTTTTCATCCTTTTCTAAAAATCTTAAGAATTGGTTATTTCAATTTGACAATTCTCGAATTGAATTATTTATTAACTAAATTTTAATTTCTCTCAGACTTCTAACTTCTTGCTTACTTTTTTCTTTAAATTTTTATTTCATTAATTTGTTTGTTAAATTTAATTTTAGAATCTGTAAAATTTTTGTTACTTTATAAAAACAAAAAAAAAAAAAAAAAAAAAAAAAAGAAAAAAACTAAATTAAAGTTAAGTATTTATATATATATATTTTTTTTTTTTTTTTTTGCTATTGTCGTGAAACTTGAATATAATTATGTTTAAATTTTTTTAAAGATCATTGGAACTGTATATAAGGTCATTTAACTCTTGCTTATTTGTAGCAACTGAATGATCTCAACTTATTTCTAATTTACATTCTTGTTTCTTATATTTAATAAAAATAAAAATTTTGGTTGAGTGGAATTATATAAAACGTTTAAATAATTAATTTATTAGTATGCATATTTCGGAATCTAATAATTTGTTAATTTATTAATTACAAGTACTACATTATGTAAATAATATTTGAAATAAATGGAATATTTTAATAATAATAATTTAATAATAATTTTATTATCTATGAAAAATAACATCATTCAAATGACCACCACGACTGTCAACCCAATTTTCTAATTACTTTTGTACATAATTTTGGCTGTATTTGTATCTGTACCACGTTCAATGTTGATTATTATATACTCTATTGTTGTTGGATTATCAACATAACTTGTGACTTAACATATTCCCAAAGAAAGAAATCATAAGATATTAAATCACACGACCTGGGAGGATAATTACCTAAACCATTTCTTAAAATAATTTCATCATCAAATTTTATTTTCAATCTATTGTTAAGATGGCTGTGTGGCAGGTGACACCGTCTTGTTGAAACCACATATCCTACAGATTATTCTCAACAACAAAAAAAACATTTAACATTGTTCTGTATCGTTCTCCAGTGACTGTTATACTCTTCAACCATTTTCTTCAAAGCAATGTGGACCACTCTACCAGCATGAATTGCACACCCCACAGTGTCATCCACTTTATCTGGATGTAATGGTGTCTAAACAATTTCGAGTGGATTTTCAGCATTCAAAATTCTGCA
Source organism: Argyra leucocephala (assembly GCA_963942445.1). Taxonomy (NCBI): domain Eukaryota; kingdom Metazoa; phylum Arthropoda; class Insecta; order Diptera; family Dolichopodidae; genus Argyra; species Argyra leucocephala. Next base: position 14,131,173 of record OZ012679.1, on the reverse strand, counting down.
ATTATGTTTGTTTAGACCCATTTAAACAAAAATGAACTTCATCGGTGAATAAAATTTTTCGATATAAATTTTCATCATTTTGAAGTTGTTCAAGAGCAAATGGACAACCTACTGAACACAAATGTCATAATAAATATAATATGCAGTGTGTTACCAGTTTAACCATTTTAAATTGTATAATTGTATTATAGGGTTCTAATATAGTGACCCTATACTTAAAAAATATAACGCGATATGGCATATTTGAGAACATCGTGTTCTAATATTGTGGAAAAGCATTAATCAGGGAAATATTAATACTAACCATGATTCTAAAACATTCTACAACTTTTAGGTAAACTACTAATATTCAAATTAAGAAATATAGAATGACAAAATGAGATGTGTGTTGTCAATTTATCATTACAGAAGCAGATTAAAGTCAAATTGATTTGAAACTATACTATAATGAATAATTTCAACTGAACAAAACTCAACCTATAAATTTCAGAAAACCTAGTTCAAGTAATGAAATCTTGTTCAAAGAAAAGTATAGAAACATGATGAATAAGCTTTTCTATATACTAGTCAGTATTCGAAAAATTAATTAAAAAATATTTTTATACAATGTAAAATATGCGACACGTAATCAAACCATATATTGAATATCAATCGCAATCATATTCGATATGACCATATAACCTACTAATCATTCAAGTTTAGCTGGCTTGAACCCCGCTATAAATATTTTACTATTCAGTTCTTTTTTTTGTCTTGCATTACTTCTTAAAACAAATTTTTATTTAATTTTAAAAAAGTCTATTTATCATAAATACATCACAATCAGCTCTCATTTGATGAGATGCATATTGACCTGCTTACTTTTAGTTAACACTGATATAAAAATATAACCCTAGAATTTATACAAAATTCTTTTTTACATACGTGGGCTCAATTGAAGCTTTCTGCCAGCCTGATACTGTCTGTGGAATTTTTAACCACTAAAAGGTCGTAGTCTATTTGGTTGGCTTAAAACAAAGAAATATTATTTACAATTACCTACCAAGTCATATTTAAATATTTTTTGGCTGTTTCACCACATATACATTAAATATCACATCAAATCATTATCCTAAGGCTTATTCAATCCGCTTCTATCTTACAAGTTGGAAATAGTCCATTGATTTCAAGGTTCTTCTTCATTAATCATCGTTAGATGATGTGATTTTTTTTTCTATATTTGATGCTAGAAATTTTGTCATTTTATTGTTGCTGGTGATTATTTGATGGACTTATTGCAATTCAATGTTCATTGAAGCACAGATGAATCATATATACTTGATTATTTTTAGATTTTTGCTAAATTCAACTCAATCGCCATAAATTCATTATAAGTTAATAATTTGTTATTTATTGTTAGCTTAGTATATACTATCCACTCTCATCAACCAATATTAAAATCTTGAATTGAAAATTTAATTCTGCTCACTATGATTTTGTATATCAACATGTGAGTCTCCTGCCAAGATGAAGCTATGATACATCTTTACACAGATTTTTAAACGATTTTTATTATATCAGAAATAACAAAAGTTTATTAATTTAAAAGAGATTCCATTAACAAAGGTTAATTCCTTAATTTAGCTTCGCATCACACTCAAAATCGATCTACCTACAATCAATTTAAAATATAAGAACAAAAAAATTTAAATATATAATTTCAACCTTCAAAACAATTTTAAAAGATATTTCCAATATAAATTTGAATTTACCAATCAATCGTTAAATTTCTTTAAAACATTTTCTTTTTTGTTATGTAAAATCGCTTACGTTATAATTTTGGAATAAAAAAATTAAAAAAAAATTTAAATTTATTCCCATCTCGATAAATTTAAAGACAAAAAGTAAATAATTATAAAATAATATTTACCAGAGATTCTTTAAAACAAAAAATTATAATTATCTCGTCTCATTTACTTATATAATATTTAAAACATATTCATACACATATTCATAGACACTACATCCATCCTCTGAAATATCTCCATACATATATCAATATAAAGCAATCCTTGAATTAAAACACTGAAACAAGAAAAACAAAAATTATATTTATATTCCCTTTATCTGTATCAAAGTTTAAAGTTAAATGAATTTTTTGTTGTTGTTATTATTATTTTGTTTTCTTTTTTTATTATTTACACCTCATTAAAAAATATCCTTGAAATCTTTTTTCATTACTCTTCAATAAAAAAAACAAACAAAAAAAAAATGATTATAACAATAACAACAAAAAACAAATTTTTATGAGTCAAACATATTTAATTTTATACCTGGTGCTCTTGTAGAAATTATTTCTTATGTTGGCAGGCAGTTTCACAGTTCATTATTCTATAGATTATTGAATCCTTTCGAATCCAAACATCCTCATAATATTCTTTAAATTAAATTTTTTTTTTATTTTATTTATTTATATTTAACTTACATTAGATTATTGATTAGTTTGTATGCAATTTTATCTCCTTTATTAACATCAACCCCTTTCCCTTTTGCCCGTATCCAAAATTATACAGTCTCGATTTATTTTTGAATTTTTTTATGCTTGGATTTTGTTTTTGTTGTTCTCGATAAGTTTTATTACCTTGGTAAAGATTTAAAGTTGGTGTTTTTTCTTAAACAAAAAATATTTTATCGAAAGAAGAAGTAATAATAATCCCTTAAGCAAACAGTTATAAACACACCTAAACTGATAATTATACTTTCGTATACAAACATAGAAGTGTAGATTAATGTGGATGATGATGATGATGATGTTATGTGTATGTATATGGATTTGTTTTTAATATAAAAGTATAATAACAGTACAGTATGTGTACCGTCAGCGAAATGAAATCATAAAAGGTAGCGGTATCTAATGTAATTAGCAAGTATAACAGTTTTTTTTCTTTTGCTGTTTTTTTTTTCTATTTGGAATGATGCCGAACAGCGAAAAAGATATATATTAGAGTTGCCAGTCTGATGGACTTAAAGCTTTATTGAACATTTTTTTATCAGTTTTAAATTAAGTTTGAAGAAAAATAGATTGAGCAAAAAAAATAAGTCTTTAAATTATAAGTATAACAGTTTTTTATGCCGTTATTAGAAACAGAAACAACTTTATTGAATTTTTTTTTATTATAAATTTGGATTAAAGAAAAATAAATTGAAAAAAATATATTTGGTAGAATACCCCTAACTCAACGAGACTAACGAGTATAACAGCTTTTTTCCTTTTGCTGTTTTTTTGCTATTTGGAATGATGACGAACAATAAAAAGATATATATTAGAGTAGCCAGTCGGATGGGTTTAAAGCTTTATTCAACATTTTTTTATCAGTTTTAAATTAAGTTTGAAGAAAAATAGATTGAGCAAAAAAATAACTCTTTAAATTATAAGTATAACAGTTTTTTATGCCGCTATTAGAAACAGGAACAGTTTTATTGATTTTTTTTTACTATAAATTTGGATTAAAGAAAAATAAATTGAAAAAAAATACATTTGGTAGTATATCACTACTCAGATAAACTAGCAAGTATAACAGTTTTTTTGCTATTTGGAATGATGTCGAACAACAAAAAGATATATATTAGAGTTGCCAGTCTGATGGAGTTCAAGCTTTATTGCACGTTTTTTATCAGTTTTAAATTTAGTTTGAAGAAAAATAGATTGAGCAAAAAAAATAACTCTTTAAATTATAAGTATAACAGTTTTTTATGCCGCTATTAGAAACAGGAACAGTTTTATTGATTTTTTTTTATTATAAATTTGGATTAAAGAAAAATAAATTGAAAAAAAATACATTTGGTAGTATATCACTACTCAGATAAACTAGCAAGTATAACGGTTTTTTTGCTATTTGGAATGATGTCGAACAACAAAAAGATATATATTAGAGTTGCCAGTCTGATGGAGTTAAAGCTTTATTGAACGTTTTTTATCAGTTTTAAATTTAGTTTGAAGAAAAATAGATTGAGCAAAAAAATAACTCTTTAAATTATAAGTATAACAGTTTTTTATGCCGCTATTAGAAACAGGAACAGTTTTATTGATTTTTTTTTTATTATAAATTTGGATTAAAGAAAAATAAATTGAAAAAAATACATTTGGTAGTATATCACTACTCAGATAAACTAGCAAGTATAACAGTTTTTTTGCTATTTGGAATGATGTCGAACAACAAAAAGATATATATTAGAGTTGCCAGTCTGATGGAATTAAAGCTTTATTGAACGTTTTTTATCAGTTTTAAATTTACTTTGAAAAAAAAAATAGATTGAGCAAAAAAAACAGTCTTTAAATTATAAGTATAACGGTTTTTTATGACGCTATTAGAAACAGGAACAGCTTTATTGAAAATTTTTTTTATTATAAATTTGGATTAAAGAAAAAAAATTGAAAAAAATATATTTGTTAACATACCACTAGCTCAGATAGACTAGCGAGTATAACAGTTTTTATTTTTATATTAGAAACAATAATACAAAATATATAACAATTATTAGCCTGTTGGGTTTTAAACTTTATTATGCATATTTATTGGTTTTGAATTTTAATTGAAAAAAAAAAGATTAAAAATAAGAGAAAATTATACTTGGTAGTATACCACTAACTCAGATACACTAACGATTATAACAGTTATTTATTTAGCAATTAGAAACAACAACATAACATATTATATTACAGTTACCAGCCGGAGGAGGTATTTCAAGTTTAATAAACTAAAAATAGAGTTGTTAGATATACTGTTATACCGTTATACGACGCAGGTATATACTAGCAAGTACATAAGTTTTTTATGTTGCTATTAGAAATATTAGAAACATTAACACATAAATAATATAACAGACTTATTATCATAATGATTTTATTGAGAATGTTGCTATTAGAATGTTGCTACCGTTATACGACGCAGGTATATACTAGCAAGTACATAAGTTTTTTATGTTGCTATTAGAAATATTAGAAACATTAACACATAAATAATATAACAGACTTATTATCATAATGATTTTATTGAGAATGTTGATGTTTTAAGAGAGTGAAATAGCAGTATATAGCGTCACTGCTGAATATAGCAACATCATATTTAAAATCTATCCATTTATCACGATATCGTAGAACAACAACACATATTTTACATACTCTATAACATCAAAAAAATTTGGTAGTTTTCAAAGACTTTTTTTTTGTAGTTTTTAAATTTAGAATTTCGCAGCTTACATTAGTGACGTAGTCGAGTCACATTTTTTTAATGTTTTCATGATATTTTACAAGTTTTTAGATAATGTTACCATCACAAATATTTGATCTTGCCCGTAACTTTTCATATTTGATTTAGGTAATAGATCTGTTTGATAGTCAGAAATTATATAATATGTCTTGTATAATATTGACCATAATGAAATACGCTGAAAGCCCCTACCAACATTTATATGATGACATGACATATTTAATTTATATTTGTTAGAAATACTATTATCCCCAATGTAACTATAATTATCATCATTACTATCATGATAGGTTGTGAAGAAATTTTCAGACTTAATTACTACAGTTGTACTTTTTCAGACTTAATTACTACTGTTATACATACTCAGGTTTAATAACAAACGTTGAATTATAAATATCGAAATATTAACAAATATTTATAATTTTTAACATAATGTCTGATTCACCCACGTGAAATTTAACAAATAATCATCCTGCTTTTCCTGATAGACTATAATCATCATATTTTATTTGTAAATAGGAAAAATGTACAGTTATCTGAACAATTATCTAAATTTCACAACTGATTTTCATTATTATTCTTTTAAAAATTTAATTTTATCAGATTCTTGCAACTCGCCCATCCCCAGAATCAAATTTAAGGAAAAATTTTTTTTTTAAATTTGTTACATTTGCGGTTGTTGTCTATTCTTTTAAAAATTTAATTTTATCAGATTCTTGCAACTCGCCCATCCCCAGAATCAAATTTAAGGAAAAATTTTTTTTTTAAATTTGTTACATTTGCGGTTGTTGTCTAAGATATAAAAAAAAAAATATTGTGTCCACGATAAATTTAAATGATGTAAAACAATTCGTGTCTTAAATTTGTTACATTTTCGGTTGTTGTCTAAGATAAGCCAAAAAAAAAAAATAAAAAATATAGTGTCCACGATATATTGAAGTGATGTAAAACAATTCGTGTCTGAAATTGAGTACGATTTTTTATCAAACTTCTTCGAATTTCTGGGAGCGGACGAATCCTAGTCTTAATACGGTCTTAATACGGTCGAATATGGTCGAATACAGTGGAATACTATCAAATCAATTTTGTATAATTAAATTTTAATTTATAATTAAAACGACAAATCAATTTAGTTTCAAGGACTACATTAATAAAATGCAAGGTTATATAATTTAAGTAATTTAATGTTTAGTTGGCAACTCTAACAGTTCAATAACGATGTAACATATAATAATTGTATAAGAGCAAGAATGTGGTTTATTTAAAAAGCAACGGGTGTGATTATTATGTGGACGATTTATAATAAAAGTGTGTTTTTTGTGTGCATCATCGTATATCGAGTCGAATCCTTATGCTTTTGATCCATTTTGTTGTTTTATTATTTTTGTTTTTGTTTTTCTTTGTTTTATTTATTTATTTATGTTTTTCTTTTTGATTATAACATCTTTCATCATCTTTTATTTAAACTCTTGTAAATAAATTTATTTTTTTTTAGTTTAATAAGTTGTCTTAAAAACAACAACAACAACAAAAGTGTTTTGTTTTCTTTTTTGTTTATTATTTAGAGGTAAAATTTAAAACACATACCAATGCAACATGCTATAAAATAATTGTGATGAGTATAGAAAAAAAATGTATTTTTTTATTTTATTATTATTTTTTTTATTTTTACCTGTCGGCATATTATCGACACTTCATTAACATCAGACATGCAGACACATCATCATTAGTTTATCTCTTGATTGTTTGACTTATTTCAAGGATTTTATTTTATTTTATTTATTTATTTTTTTTTGTCAGGGATGATATTTAAGCTCATGAGATGCTTAAAAGTTTTTTTGTTTTATTCTAAGATTTAAGTTATAGTTTTCTTTTTGAGTTGTGATGTACTTGTACATGTGTGTAATCAGTATGTATGTGTAGTTAAAAGTTTATTCGTTTGAATTCATATTTGTTGCTGAATATTTTGAGTTGAGATATTGGATTATGACCGTCTAGAGAATTATTTGTGGTTTGCTGAGTTGTACGGTACTGAAAAACGAATGTTAAAATTTACAGTTAGTCAGTTCTAGTCACCATCTAGAATTAAGAGTTATTTATAAGCTTAAATTTACAAATGCCGAGTATTAAATGCTTGAGAATGTTAGGACAAAATTGTAACAGATCTCAAATCGTTCACATCACATACAGAAAAATTAAGTAACAAATAGTTGTGTAACAGATCAGGTTTTTGTTGGCATCAGCTTATCTGATATGATACAATCATGTTTGTACACATTAAGGAGGTTTATAAGGAAATTGGGAAGTTTACTAGGTATAGAAACACAGATAGATACATCACGCCCAAAAAGGTCCATTATGGCATCATGAGACTACTCGCTAAAATCAATTAAATATGGTATATAATAAAATTGATAACCTCATATATTCAAAAGAAATGTAAGGGAGACAAATAGGTAGTAGAATTTTCCGACAGAGACGGACACACTTTGACCAAACTGGTCCATTGTGATACCACAAAATCAAAAATTAATAATAACAGGATCTGGATTATCAATTGGATCTTGTTATAAACCATTAACAGTCCTAAATTTTAGTATGTAAAAGTTTATCCAGTTAGTCTATAAAAAATGGATGCTAGATGAGTTTTCATTTTCTGAAACAGAGCAAAGCAGACGTTTGAAGACGGTGCGGTGCATCTGCAGGAAAATTTCATCTTATTTTCTGTCGTCACAACCACTGCATAAGTCATTTAAAGAGATCCCAACCCTTCTGACATGTTTATCAACAAATCAATGATTATTATTAATTTAACTCCTTTGAAGCCCTAATATAAAAAAAAGATATAAAATTTGGGCTGAAATCAATCAAAAATAATGTTCGAAAATCGGTAAAAGAAAAACATGGACTAACTGATTTAGCTTAATAGGGAAAAGTAAAAGAAACAGTTACTGGCTATACGAAATTAGTAATAAGTGGTTCCAAGACAGGTAAATATTTTCAAAAGAAGCATATGCATGGTTCTGGCATTTGTCACTAATGTTGATTTCGCAAGAATTTTCATATAAAAGAATATAATCAAAAATATTATCTGAGATTATTCGACTCGCTAATACTACAATAATGTGGTTGGCAAAGTATGTTTGTTGATGATTTGTGGCACACTTATTTAAGATTATATATCATCTAGCTAGGGCATACCTATTTATATATTATATAGGGTATTTGCATAGAATAAGTAAATCGAATGAAACAGAAGAATGCTAAAAAATCCGTTCCAGTCCAAAATAAAATAAAAGTTGACAAATAACTACAAAAAAGTATATTAAAAAATTTTTAATTGTTTTATAACTACACTATTTCAAATAATTAATAATTTTATTGTTCATCTTATAGATTTAATATCTAAAAACCATAATTAAATAATTATAATTTTCGTATTTTAATTAGCTACTATGTTTCAATTAAAATCTTTAACTATTCCTTTAATAATGGACAATTTGAACAATTTAAATTTAAATTTCACTGAACTGAATTTAATTTCTTACACTATTTCTGTTGTAATTTTGTATAGTGATGAATATTCAGTCTTGTGCAAATAATCTCGAAGATATTAAATTTTTAAAAGGATATAAACACCATTATATATTTAACATTTTATCCGCTAACACATTAGAACTAATCAATAATTTTAAATCCATTTACTTATAACACTTTCCATCTCAAATGAATTGAACAAAATTAAATATGCGATATTTGTTGTAGTAAGTTTCAAATTCTGTTTACGTTATTTGGAATTCAAACGTGAATAATAATTAACAGTAATTTTCTATGTTTCTTGGGTCTAATATTTTTAATTATTTATTTAATTTTTACACTTTTTAGAAGTTGGGGAATAATTTTGTCCCATTTTAAATTATAAATATGAATGGTATGTTTACAGTAAAACTGCCCACTATAATTTGGACAGAATAATTATTCAAACAAATTGTTTGAGTTGGAACATTCCAAATAAATCAAATTGTTGAGCACAGTGTACATTTAAGGAGCACACCTGTGTACGAAAAATACTAAATTCGCAAATAATATGCATTCAAAAGCCAATAATTTCGGTTAGTTCGAACTGAATAGTTTTTCAAACAAATGGTTGGAGTTTGATCAAAGCCAGCAAACCGAATTATTGACCGCAGTATACTTTTAAGGAGCACTAACTGTATAAGAAAGACATCAGATCAGCAAATTATATTAATTCAAAAGGCAATCATTTCTGTTCTTTCGAATCACTCTGAATTTGAACAAACAGAATTGTTGTTCAAACAAATTGTTGGAGTTTGATCAAACCCAGCAAACCAAATTATCGAGCGTAGTATACTTTTAAAGAGCACTCACTGTATAAGAAAGACATCAGATTACCAAATTATATTAATTCAAAAGCCAACCATTTCTGTTCTTTCGAATCACTTTGAATTTGAACAAACAGAATAGTTGTTCAAACAAATGGTTGGAGTTTGATTAAGCCGAACAAGTCAAATTATTGTGTTCACTATATTTTTAAGGAGTAGTTAGTAGCACTGTGTAATAAAAACACCAAATCAGCAAATAATTATCATGATTCAAAGGACAATCGTTTTGGTTATGATTCAAAGGACAATCGTTTTGGTTATTATGGTATTTGGCTGATGCAGTTTGATCAAACCGAACAAATCATAGGTTTGAGCATTTTACAGTACACTGTATAAGAAAAACATCAGATCAACAAATTATATTAACTCAAAAGCCAACCATTTCTGTTTTTTCGAATCATTTTGAATTATAACAAATAGAATTGTTGTTCAAACAAATGGTTGGAGTTTGATTAAGCCGAACAAGTCAAATTATTGTGTTCACTATATTTTTAAGGAGTAGTAGCACTGTGTAATAAAAACATCAAATCAGCAAATAATTAATAAGATTCAAAGGACAACCGTTTTGGTTAGTTTGAACTGAATAGTTTTACAAACAATTCAGGCTGATGAAGTTTGATCGAACCGAACAAATATCATATTTTTGAACCTTTTACAGTGCACTCAACAAATTATAGTTCGAATATTACTTTGTATTTAGGCAAACAGAATTATTGTTCAAACGAATAATTTGAATTAAAATAAGTCGAACCAGTCAAATTGTTGAACTCATTTTGTAAATTAGAGCGAGCGTTTGGACATGAGCATTTTTGCTTGAGGATTTCCAGGAACGTTGGTTTACAAATCCCATTGTTTTACCCAAACTTTTAATTGCATCTTAGATGTGCCCAAAGAAAAATCCCAAAACGATCTTGGCCCTATGAAATACCAGTCCAATGCTTTTCTTGCTAGATAATCTGCGTGATATGTTATATAGGGTTAATTTTTCACATTGTTAGAGGGTTAATTTTTTTTATTTAAATTTTTAAATTTTTTAAACTTACTGACCTGAATTTCAAATTTTTGCTTTTCTTTTTTTTTTTTTACTATCATTGCGTTTTTTTTTTTTTTTTTTTATTTGAAAATTTATTTGCCGCGCCCATACTCTTTTACTGCACCCATCTGTTTTTTGCATAAAATTGCATTCATCATGATGTGTATTTGATTTTTTTTCTTTTTTTTCGTTTTCAAGTTTTTAATTTTAGCTTTTCGGAACCGAATTTAAAATGAACTTTTCAATTTTACGTTCTATTCAATTGTGCTAATTTTTCTTTTTATTTTGTTTTTACTGTTGTTGTTGTTATTTTTTGAGGAGATTCACAAAACTAATTGAATTTTTAATTTTGGCAGATGTTTGTGATTGTGATAAAAATAATTTATATCCTTGCTATAACCGGATAAAAAAAAAAATTCAAAATTTCGAAATTTTAAAATTCACTTATAATAAAATAAAGTCACTCTGAAAAAGTTTTTTTTTTTAGTTTTTGTTTTTTTTTTCTATTTTTAATATGATGAGAGAGTGAATAAAAATTATTTTTTATTTTGTTGTTTTTGGATTACTACTGTCTTTCTGTTTTAAGTTCTAGAACACTAACTGTATTGAATTTTTTTTTTTGTATTTTGAGTGTTGTGTAGAGAATTATTTGTAAAGTCATAGTTTCACAGTTGATGTTGTCTTCGTAGTGTCGTTGTCATTTCCTTAATATTCAATTTTTTTTTTCAACTTTTTATGAATGAAATAGAAAAATTATACAAATCATAATTGTTTTTCGTATACTAATTTTAATAATAATAATAATAAAATAATTTTGAAAAAGGGGTAATCATGTGGCACAACAATGGTGTTGATTTATTTTTAATTAAAAATTTAATTTAAATGAACGAGATAAAATGAGAGAGATAAAAAAAAAATTGATAAATAAATAAACAAATAAATAGACACCACAAGTTAATATGAAAGAAAGTGTTTAATTAAAGCATTTTTGCTCATAGATTTTGTTTTTGCCTTTTCTAAATCTATTTGTATATTGTTTTTCCTAAACAGTGACAGTATATACCTTATTGGAAAATCCATAAACAACCAGATAATTGTACTTAGAGAAATTTTAGAGTCAATGCACACTATCTATTTACCGATTTTAAATCTACATACGAACTGTACTTTGCCATGTCGAAATACCATTCAAGCTAATCCGATTGTCACAATCGACATTTTCTAACACAAAATATGTTGTGGTAATTAAAAACAATATGTTTGAATAATTTCAGAGGTATAAAAGATTTCGATAAGTAGAAGCACTATCATATACAACCTCTTCAATCTGGTATTGCAACGTATAGTGCGACGAGCGGGAATAAATATATCCGCATGTTAATATGATTTAAATAATTCAAATTTTTGGCTCTTCTTAGGGAGATGTTGTATCCGCTTAGGACCTAATCACTATATCCTAACAATACCTGGTGATTAATAGAATAGATCAACAGATATAACAGTTATATAATAATTTCAAATGTCTTTTTCGTCCTTAAAGGATAAGATGCACCTTTAAAATTATATATTTTGAAAAGCCACGAACACCAGATATCATTGGGATGTACTCATTAAGTCCTGCACAGATACAACATCTCCCTCAGAATCCCCAAATTATATTTTTGGAAAGCCACGAACACCAGATTATCTTTGGGATGTACTCATTAAGTCCTGCACAGATACAACATCTCCCTCAGAATCCCCAAATTATATTTTTGGAAAGCCACGAACACCAGATATCTTTGGGATGTACTCATTAGGTTCTACGCGGATACAACATCTATCTCAGAATCCCCAACTTTTTTTTTCTATTTTCAAAAATTAATTTAAATTCGTAATTTTTGATATTTCGATTATAACTCTTTCATCAGGACCCGCTTTACTTGAATAAACCTTTAATGGAAAAGGGAGAGGAGAACGTACCGTGGGATATGAAAAAACTTCAAAAAACATTTTCAACTGGAGAAAACCTGCTTGTAACCGTAGTCAATGAAGGACAATATTGCGCCATCCAGGCCTATCAAGGTCTGTAGCGCCCAGAAAGTGAATAAGTAAACGGTTGGCCAGCACAACATAATAAATGTATACAAAGGCTTAGTTAAAATTTGTTTGAAAAACTATAAAACATGACATGCAAGGAAGTTTAGATTAATATAATATGTTAGGACTCCTCTATTTGTTTCTGTGTAAAATGTACTTCTACATTCTAGTGACTTTTAATAATAATGCATAAATAAAATTCAGACTTATTTTTACAACTTGAACAATATTCAAAAATATTAAGACATAATATTAACAATTAGGATATTATGAAATAAGTGTAGTATCAGTATTTTATCTACAGCTGCTAAAAAATAATTATTTTTTCCCAAACAGAAGTACTAAATATACCCAGTCTTTGAAATTAGTATTATCATCAGATTAGGTATTATCAAGTAGCTTCTAGGTACATAAATATCGAGTACTTGATAAATCTCAATAGCAGGTACAAATGTAATACTTTATTGGGTTTTCGAACAATCAAATATCCCGACAGAAGAGGATGAGAATGGCTTTGTTAAATATGGAATCGATAGCGGCTTCAACTAAGCTGATTTAACCATCGGTATACCCATTGAAGAGGTATACAGCGATTTTGATAGGTCTCCTAGAAGACAGATGAACTCTCATTGGTATAATATTTGTGTAAAACTTGCATGGACTTATATGACCGGAAAAAGATATAGTCACACCTAGGAAATTGACTCTGTTTAATATAAAAAAATTTTGAACAAAATTGGCATAATTATAGGTAAACGGAAACCCGGAAAGCAGTTGAGTCGTGTAATTGATTACTAATAATTATTAAATATGCAAGGGTGAATACTGAGAAAGACATAAAAAATATTCTCTAAAACTTTTCAGTCCTAGATCTAGAATCGTTGTATTAGGAGGACATATTATAATGTTTGAAACGTCACAAAAATACCCATTTTGGATATTTTCAAATTTGTCTCTGTTAAACACATGCACAGAGAATAGTTATAGTGATCCTATTTGTATTACAACGGATTACAACTGATCAAAAAAAATTCTAGTGTTGCGGTTGTGACGTATTGCTACAGCTGTCATTTACTTTAAAACTACCTTTAAAACTAACTAGCAATCATTTCTAATTAATAAAATATCGAAACAATCTATCGATTAGGTTATTAGTATTTAGATCTTGGATTATGACTGTATTTATTATATTTGTTTTACTATTATTTTTAAGTTTGAATTTTGATTTGTTGTTTTTAATTTAGAGTTAGTTTGGTGATTGTAATGAAATGTAATATTTAGTAAAAAAAAAAAAAAAAATCTATCAGATCTATCACACCACACCCTCTAAAAACAATGAATTCTCATATTTTGACAAATACAAATCTTTGTTCAAAGACAAAAGTTTTAATCTAATGATTAACCTTAATGATGAATTTCAAAAATAATTTTCATTCATTCAACATAGAATCACTATATAGAATTTCCTTTTCTTTTTTTTTTTTTTTTGTTCGAATAAAAATTAAACTTTTTTTTAAAAATAAAAAAAAAAATAAAAAAAATGAAACGCAGAAACAATACTACTGAAAATAATAATTAAAAATTCATAAAAATAATTCCATAAAAAAAAAATAAAAATGAAAAAAAAAAAACAATAAATAAAAAATTTTGCAGTATAGGAAAAGAAATCGTAAAAAGATTAAAAAACTTCATTGCGACATTTTGTACTTGTTTGGTGCCATACTGTTGCGTATACACTGCATCTGGTGCATAATATTAAAAAAGTTAATTTATAATTTTCTTTATAATTATTATTATTATAATAATAATAATAATAAAAAGTTAATAAAAATATTTTAAAAATATACAAAAATATATATATATATATATATTATGTGATTTTAATGTTTTTTTTTTATTATAAGAAAATTAATTTTAATTTGTGATTTTTGGTATTTTATGACTTCATGATTCAAAACATTAAAATTCAACAAGATTTTGAAAGTTATTTAAGCAAAAATTGTATATTTTTAAAAAATTTCATAAACTGTGGTTATAAAGTAAAAAATATTAATTTTAAATATTCAATTCTGTGGACGCAGAGATTTATATGATTCAAGCAATATTCCGATATTGCAAATTTCAGGTGAATTTGTCTAGAATTTGATTTAGAATTAATTGAGAGATAATTGTAAGAAATTACTGTGCTGCGTTGACCTTTGGTAAATTGATCGGCTTATAGATCAACTAATTTTGTTTTTAAAACTATGTGGATTCAGTTGATTATGACTTAAACAGTCATTGTGGAAACTGTCATTTACATTGTAGATGATGATGACTTAAATCCAAAACCTACATGATCTGTATAACATTGATCAAACTAGTACGTAAGTAAGTAAGTATATTTTCATTTTTATTTTATTATATTTAACACAAGCATATTACAAAAAATATTTCTTAAAATTAGAATAAAAATTAATATTAAAACAACAAGCATAATTTTTAATTTAAATATAAAAAAAACATATTAATACTATCAGAACCGTTGTGTTGAAATACAAATTGTTGTATAATGCAACAACTTTGATAAAAATAATTCCTTGAGATTAGGTTGCCGGAAATGCTATTCAGACTATTCAGTTGCAATTACTATATTCGTCGCTCCACAATTATTTTTGTCCATACGACAATTGGTTAGTTTTGAGAAAATTGATTTTTAAAGCTTACGAGTATATTGTTTGACTAGCCGAAAATATTTCGGTTTTTTTTACACTTTATTTTATATTGTTAAATTTTTTAATTATATTAAAAATTTCAAGGATTTTTATTAATAATCAATTGAGTTATTACGTTTCTTGTACCTCACTTTCATAACTGTACTTTATCCCATATCATGATATAATATATAAGATAACAAAATTCTTTTGTTTGGGATATGGCACAAATTGAGACAAATTTTGTATGAAATTCTTTTTTTTTTCCAAGAAAAATTATGGAGAAATTTCTGAACACTAATTTGCAAATGATTATGTCATCGGTGGATTATTATTTTGTGCCAAACGCCAATTTTTATATATGCTATGTGTAAACATGGAACAAGCTTATCACAATGGACCTCACCGGTCTAAGTGTGTTGGCGTACTATAGGCAGCCACTACTACCTAAACATGGAACAAAATAATAATAACAAACATTATAATTAATTTTTTGCTTGGATATGTACCAAAATTGGGATAAATTTGGATATGGCACGAAAAGTCGATAAATTTAAAAAAAAAAATGTGGATATGGAACAAAATTAATGTTAGGTAAACTCTAAACTAAGCCAGATAGAGGTTCCATTCCCCAAAATCCAAAATGTCATTGTTAATTTGAAAACATATAAAAATTGGTTTATGACCAATTGGTGTATGGTGTATTATCAACTTTTAATTGACGCAGTAGAATATTTATTGTTGATGCAAATACAGAGTACGGTAGCAACAAATACTTTTACGACTGTACCAATTTTGTGCGAAAATGTTAATTCCGTAAAATAATTATTTCTACATTATACTTTTGTAGAACGGAATAATTTTTGCTCTCGCAAATGTAATTCGGTACCAATGCTGGATTGGTATACAGCAAACAAATGATCTGTTATAACAACTAAATCTGTTGTACTAGTTATGTAGATTATATCATACTGTTTTTATTGTGTTTTTCTGTTACGTACTGTTAATATAACTTTATTGTACTTTGAAGCTCCTATTCAGTTTTAGGAACCGAATTGAAATTACCATTTTTGATTATTATCCGAATTTTTAACTAAAACTAAAAACTGGCTTAGGAATATTAGTTGGCATGAAGTTGAAGAGCTAATAAAAGTCATTAATAGATAATATTACTGATATATATTTATTTATTTATTTATTTATTTATTTATACTATTTAGCTCAAACAGTTTACAATTTAGTATTACATTTGATATATTAATTAAAAATACAATTAAATTTACTTGGTATACATTCAAAACTAACAAAATTCAATATACAAAAATGGTAATATTATTTTTTTTAATATAAATTAAAAAGTCAAGTTAACAAAATATTAAATTAATTTCATATAATTTTCGTCTTAAAGTATCCTTTAGATACTGAATAATTTATACTATTCTTATATTTATTACTAATTATTAACATTCTATTAATAGGTTCATTTTATACCATAATTTGTTCTGTGTAATGTTAATGTAAAGAGATTTGAGTGGCGTAAATGAGTATTTGTGTTAATGATAATTTTATTTAAAGTTGTAGGGGAAATAGTACCGCCTTTAATAATTTCGAAAATAAATAAAACATCAGCTACTTCCCGCCGTTTCCACAGAGACTTAAGATGGAGAAGGTTTAGCCTATGCTCATATGGAGAGAGTCTTGTATGATCATCCCAAGGCAAACTATGTTGTAAAATTTTTTTGAACAGCTTCTATTCTTTGTATATGTGAATTATAAAATGGAGACCAGACCTCACATGCATATTCAAGATGGGGTCTAACGAGGCATGTATTATAGTATCCTGTTGCTGATATATATCTATATTATTATTATGTAGCTTTGTTTATTCTTTTCTTACGAGAATTTCGTTATTGCTTCATTTTTTGCTTTCTTTCATTTGTTTCCCTTTGAATTAATTTAAATATTAAATCTCATTCCAAAACATATAGTAGTTTATAAAATTGTTTAATTTTTTTATTTTCTTTTTGTAAATTTTCCTTCAATTCACTTACTTTTGTAAGTTTTATCTATAAATTTAAATCACATTTCTATATTCTACTTTTAATTTTTATATTAATTATTTCTTAAAGTTAATTATTTTTTTATACATAAATATTTAACCACATTAAGGTGCCTATTATGTATTTCGATCGAAATTAATCGAATCGTTCATCGTTATCGTTAAAGTTATTCGATTGTGATCGTTAGTGTCATTATGTATTTCGATGAAAATTTGATCGAAAGTGTTTAAAAAATGCTGCCATTGTAAAATTCAAATCTACGATGAAAATGACATATGTTTCATTCTCTAACTGTCAAATTCAAATTATTATACGAAAAAAAAAAAAAACAAAACAATAATGTTATATTTAAAATTTTTAAGTTGAAAATAAGTTGAAGTGTTTAAATAAAATATAATTATAAAATTATCAGTTTTTATAAATAAAATGATTTGAGCAGAGTTAAATTTTTCAATTTCTGATAGTGCTGAAAAAACGCTATCAAATTGCAGAATTAAAAAATAAGCTAGTAATAAATAAAATAATTTAGTATATTCTATTTTTCCTAAAGATTTTAGTTTTCCAAATTAATATTTACATTAAAAATTTGTTACTCCACAAATATTAAATAATTTAAATTGTTTATTTCTTGTGATGGACCATTCGAAACTTGCTTTTGCAATAGAATGTTTCCTAACTATTTTATTTTATTTATAGTATTTTGAATTCTGTAGATATGCTTTTAATTTTGTACTATTATTATATTTGTTTATTTTCTATTTTGAAGTTTTGAATTTTAGTTTTAATTAATTTACTATAATTGTATTGAATTCTAATATTTAATAAAATATAATAAATGAAAAAAAGAAAAAAGTTAGATATATTATATTTAAATAATTTTCTAAATTCAGTTGTCACTGCGTTCGCCTAACCTCATTTCGTTTATTTTGACAGAAATTAAGTATACGTATATAATAATAATCAAAATAAAGTTAGATTTATTCTATTAAATCTAATAAGATGAACAGTTAATTTGTTTTATTATTAAAAATAACATTCCAGATTAATTCATTCAAATCTGATTTCATTCTAAAGCAACCCTGACAAGAAAAGATGTACTCTCTTAAGAGTAAATACAAAAATCTGTACAATTTAATTTAAAAAAATCTCCATAATTAGATTAGATCCATTTTTATACACAGTCAAAAAACAAATTGTTCTTACTACAAAAATTAAATTTATCAAAATACTTCACTTTCTAATCACTTCACCATCATTTTTATTTTTTTTTTTTTTGTTTTAATTCTCTTAAATAAGTTTTTCCTCAATATTTAACCATATTAAATTAAAATTTAATGATGAATACTTTTAAGTACACCATCATGAACCGAAAATAAATTCTTATTCCAAAAATTTCTAAATAATCACCTTCATTTATCGTATTTTATTCATTATAAAAAAAAAAAATAATAATTATTCACACCTAATTAACTACTATTTATAAAAATAAATTGAAAAAGCTAAAATAAAATTAAAATAAAAAAAAAAAAATTTTTTTTTTTTAAAGAGTCCTTTCAATTTGCAGATAATCCTTTATAAAAACAAAAATTAAAATAAAAAGATCAAATAACAAGGATACCAAAATTTGAACTTTATAATAAATTTTACGTTTTTTTTTTGTAATAATTCTATTCTTTTAATTCTTTTGTTCCGTCTAACATATATATATATATACATAATATGTATTTGAATACATATACATATATGAAGATATTATTGTGCAAAGAGAATGAGTGAATCAAAGTTGTATGATGGATTTAGGTGTTACACAAATTAATATATCTAATTTATTAATGATTAGTCAGGGGTACTACTTGCAATAAAGGTAGGATTTTTAGTAGGTTGAAGTTTTACCTATTTTTGCAAACTTCTTTTCGTAGCAAAAAGCGGTCCGTTAAGTCTCTTTTCATCATTTACTAAATTTATATAACAATTTAGGACAATTTTCAATTTTTTTTACAGTTCAAATGACCACATCTTCATAAATAACAATACTTACTTTTCCGAAAGTGATTGCTAAGCACAGAGTTTCCAATAATCAAAGCTTAGTAATACCAATTATTCCAAGTCCAAGAAATCACAATATTTTTTTTATTTTTTGTTTTTTTTTATACTCGGTTTTTTTTTATTTTTAGTGATAATTTAAATTAAATAATTTAATTATTGTCAGGCTTCTTTTCACTAATAATTCTTTAATATTTGATTGCGAATATCGATATTTCGGAAGCAACATACTTCCTTCATCAGTATTCATTTTTCATTTTTTGTATTCTATTCCCTCCGTACTAAATATAACTGTACTTGATCAAATTATTTCAAATAGAGGTGAGTATCAATTCCCTAAATCATTTTCAATCTGTCGTAAAACTGTACCATCGAAATTGCTAAACTCTCGTATGTGTCTAGTTTGCTTAATTTGTGTAGCTCCTTTATTGATGATAAATTAGTTTTATTAATTTTATGGTTCTTGTCAATTATGTGTTTAGCAATTGCCGACCTAAAATTGGTAGTACCTCTTATTCTTGCTGATTTGGCTTCCCTTAAGTGTTCTTGGAATCTCACCGTAATTAACCGTTTATTTGCAATCAAATATTAAAAAATTATTAGTAAAAGGAAACCTGAGAATAATTTAATTATTTAATATTTATTTGTTTCATATACAAATTGCCATTATAGGGGTAAAAATATTACTTAGTCTCGCTACACGAAAACATAAACAAAAACTCAAGCAGGAAAAACCGTAGTCGGTTCAGTTTATTTCCAAGACAATATATGTATATGGTGAAACAAATAAATGTTAATACAAAACAAACCCCAAAACGCAAAACACAACAATTACTACCTTTAATTATAATCTATGAAAAATCTATGAAAAAAGCTATGAGTATGATATCGAAACAATCGCAGAGACATTTACAACTTCCTAATATACCTCAGAAATGCCAATTCTAAGGCAATTATATGTGAGAATAAAAATATAAACAAAATATAGCAACGAAAGCCGGGTTGTATACGGCATATTACAAAACATTGTTCGTTAAGTTCGAAACTGGAAAGATTATGTGAATATAATGGCAGAAGATCGATGGTTGAAGATACAATAATGAATTGCAAAATCAACATATTAAACGTTTAAAGCCACAAAGACCTCTGCTTCAAAATATGTTGTGAATGTTGAATATTGTCATTACAGCTACTTTATGCCTAATTAAAGAAGAGGAAGAAGATATATAAATTTTCTAAAATATTAAATGAAATTCGTTCCCCCCAATTTTTCGAAAATACTCTCCAGCTTTGATTCTATCATATTTTTCGGTATCGTATTTAATTACATACATATATGTATTGCCTTTCCGAACAGACCGTATAGTTATAAAATTCTATTTTGCAAATTCTTAATTCATCGAATAGAATTTAATTATCAAACTTCCAATTTTTAATATTTTTTTTTTATATGTCCTTTGTACTAGGGGGTGACTTTACAAACTGTACAGTTCTTTTTGTAAACTTTAGAAAACGTAATAACGCTGATTTATTTACAATTTTGCTAATTCAATTTGAAGTCGAGCAATCTTTCTTATCACTTTATCTGACTTTCACCAACACTCTAACCACTTTCACTGTTCTATTCACACTCTCCAACATTTTCGTAAATAACCGATGTATTTAATTTTTAGGTTATAATAGAGTTAAAATATAGTTTTGTTAAACATTTTGTTTTGCTAAATTTATATAAGCCGAGTGTTCTTTTCAAGAACTCTTAGGACTTTTGTCAGGGCCTCAAGCTCTAAAAGTCCTATTGAGGTAAAGTACAGTTTTAACTGGGCTATACGCTCAAAAGCTGGACTGACTATTAATGACTGTTAATGACAAACCTAGACTAGCATTAATGAACTATAAGGGTACCTAGATGATTAGGACGAATTCGAAGTCTAATTAATAAACAAATCCAAGATAATTATACTAGTTAAAAATATTTTTGCGAAATTGTCGATTTTGTGAAACGGGTATTTTTAGAGCTGCCTATACTCTTTATCTATACTCTTATAGTCAACATGGTAAAATTTATTCTGGGCTCTATTCGGTCTCAATCAGCCAAATCAATTTTGCGAAACATTTCATTTCAACAAACATATTTTTCATCTAACTGTGCTATATACGCATTTTCTTTTACATTTAACAGTTATTCAAGCTGCACTTAACAGTTATGTAACACTGAAGTGATATTTTTATATTCTGTTAAACCAAGATGTCAGACAGTTTTGAATTAACATGACAACAAGAAAAAACTGACTCCTTACTACCAACATAGTAAAATGTTCTATCACCCGTCGTCCAGACTCTTATGAAAATAAATATTCATCTACACTGATATTTAATCGCATCAGTTATGCCTGCCTCTCCGAATATAAGTGATAATTTTTTTTACTATTCATTAATTTTCAACACTCACTGTACAATGTACAAAATAGTCCCAAGAAAACCAATTTAAAAACCTCTAAAGCACCGTTATTCATTTCCGAAAATCTTATTCTGTGTGTGTGTGTGTGTGTGTGTGTATATATATTTTTGTATATGCGTATAATTTTTTTTTTTTTTAATCCTTAAAATTTTCATTGAGATCTTCTCTATCTTATCATAAAAAAAAAAAAAAAATAACACAAAAAAAAACAACGAAGCAAAATAATTCTTTTGCAGTAAAACTAAATCATTTTTTGAGTTAATCCTTGATTAGTCCTTTTAATTATATACGATATATAGAGAGTTTTCTCTAAACAAAAGAAAATGAATTGAAAATATTCTAAAATATATACTATGAAAAAATAAAATAAATTAAATAACACTCTCTGTCTCTGGATATTATATTCAAAATAAGAAGATATACCGAATAAAGTATAAAATTCAAGACAAATGTGAGATATGAAATGTTAGAAAGAGAAAACACTATTTTAATTTAACCCCGTTAATTTTTTAAAATTACTTATATTTTAATATATAAATCCTTGCTATGCCGCGCCTCTAGGATTTCAAGACAATTATGATAATAATTATGAATTTACCGAGCTAAAAAAAACGTTTGTAATCCAAACTTTGGGACAAGGTCGTCAAAGACATCAAACTGGGAAGATACAGTATATGCAGATATGAAAAAAAACCATTTCCAATAAGAGAGAATGCACTTGTAACCGTAATCAATACATAACAATATTACGCCAGTTCAAGGTCATTCAAGGTCTGTAGCGCCCAGATAATAAGTAAGGAAGTATAATATGGTTATCACATTAATTTTGTATATCCACTTTAAATATACACCATAATCTAATTATATACCTAATAGGAAGATATTAAAATATACTTTAATTGCAGGTCAACAGTGAAGAAGATTTCTTTGACATTCTCATTTCAATGGGAAAGATTTTTCTAAAAATTTTACAAATGAAAAATCAACTTATCCATTTCCTATCATATATCCATAAATCAAGCTATATATTTCACTAGTGTGGGGATGGGCATTTGCAGCTTATATAACTAGATCAAATAGAGTTAGTGCTCCAAAGATACGACAACGGTGACCAAGTAGAGCAAGTGTTTATGAAACATTTACATCATCTATGCGGCGAATGGCGCGGTTTTGTACTCTGTCCAGAGAGCTTCAAGCACCCATAAATACGAATTATACTCCATCTTGGGTCGTCTGTAAACTCTATAGATATTAAGCAGATCTTTAGGTGAAAACTATGGCTTACACCGACTTAGAAAACCGAAACATTTTGCGGTGCTTTTCGCAATATCGAAAATATGGTTATTCCAGAGCATATTCGGATTTACTCGCATTACGAGAATATTTAAGTTTTCTAGTCGATGTAAGCTTTCATCTTGAAATTTTAAAATAGGTTCGAATGACGTTAGTTTTTGTGTAACTATACAGCTATGAGTTTTGGAGGTGTTAAGCTCTCAACTCTGTTTGATTTACCCCTGTCGGAAATTTTATTTAAATCATGGTTTACCCTGCCGCTAATTATTGTTGTTTTATCATAAATTGAGGAAACTGTAGCATTAGATTTCTTAAGGAAGTCTTAGGAGGCTACAAGAGTGGTATCATCAGCAAAATGATGGATTGGGTCGAAAGTTGTTTGGAGGAAATCATTAATAAATATTAGAAAGAGGGTTGGACAAAGAACAGAGCCCAACATTAATTTGAAGTTGATCAGATGTTATTCCATCAACTAAAACTGTAAATGGCCGATTCGAGAGAAAACTTTCAATCCATTTAGTGAAAATTGAACCTAGAGCATGACATTTTGTTATTAGAGTACTATACCATACTCGATCAAGAGCTTTTAAAATATCGAGATTGATGTAAGCTAATGTTTAGCCTTTCGCAGAGGCAAGTCATAAGATCACCAGTTGTACTGTGGCCTTGAAAGCCATATTGACTATCATAAATTATACCATTGCTATTAAGATATTTAATTATATGAGCTTCTTGTTGGTCAAGATTTCCATATGGTTTTGGAGAGAACGGAAATGATATCTCTATAGGTCTGTAGTTTGAAATAAAAAAAATAATAAATGAATTTATTAATAACGTCCTACTTGTTTGGATATTTGTTTCTTCTCAGATAAACAACATAAAAGATTATTTTATTAGCTTGGCTTACCGTTACCGGGATACCGTACGTTATTCATATTTTGCAGTTTGTGCATATAGAGTGTATGCATTTATATTTTTCATTGTCTTATACCGGAAACATGTATTACTGTAATTACTAAATAACTCTACTAGCCTTTGTGGAGTGTGGTACGTAAACATTTTTACATATATATACAGTAATATTTCCAGTTTTCCATTATACAAATTTTCGGACAATTCTATCGGCCAGTCTTTTTTTTCAATCATTCAAACTTTAACATTGATTTTCCTACATGTAATTTTGAGTTTATAAGACATAACAGTACATACTGAGTCGACGATTTTAGCTAATTTTGTACACAATTTAGTTATTTTAACAGTTGATCCTACAGATAAATCTGCAGGCCAACTTTATAGGTGTGTTATACTTTATTTGAGTCTCCAATTAAAACTGAACTCATCTCTTAAAAACTACCATGCTTTAATCAATACATCAACATTTACTTAGAACTAATGATCATGTGTTATATTACTGTTATAACATTTAATACAAATATAGTGTAAGGTACAGGGGTATGAAGCCTAACAATTACTATATATCACAATAGGTCATTTTTCCTTTCAAAATATGGGTCTTTTTTTTTATTAAATTATATTAATTACTAGGGACCCCTGTTGAGTAATTATAATTCAAGTTAAAGCCAAATTTAAAGTTTTTAAAAGAACAGGGATTTGCATGGGCTTATATAGACTTCTCATAACAAAGCAGAAAACACTCATGTTTTAATGAAAAACTTTGAAATTAGTATGTTTTCGATACAAAACATAAATACCGTACTTCTCATTTTCTGCTTCGTTTCTACCTATTTCTTAATGTATTTGGTGAATAATAAAACCATATGATTAAAAAATTTTCAACTGTGTGCGCATCATTGTTTTATTTACAACTTACTTATTATATATTAAGTTATATATTAGTTCATTATGGAGAAGAGAGATAAAATGAAAAGGTGTCTACTGCGCAGGTCCTTAAATGCTTGTCAATTATAATTATAGATTTTGGTATATATTTTTGTATATTATATAATTACTAGGAGCCCCTGTTGAGTAATTATAATTCAAGTTGAAGCCAAATTTTAAAGTTTTGAAAAAACAGTAATTTACGTACTGACATAAACTTCTCACGATATAGCATAAATCACTCGTGTTTAATAAAAAGATTTGTGGTTAGTAAGTTTTATTTAGTACATATAAATACACGTCCCTCATACAGTCTTTCGTTTTCGATACAAATTACTAAAAATAAAACAAATGTTGTCATTAATGAAAAGCGAAATAAAATGAATAGGTGTCTACTGCGCAGGTCCTTAAATGCTTGTCAATTATAATTATATAGATATTATATTAGTTATATTATATCTTTATTAATTATATTAAATAATATGAAAATTACATTTTTCAGTAATTTTCACCATTTGAAAATTTTTTCAATTTTCAACGGTGTTTGAACCCGTACTCCTCGGTCGTTACATTACTACACTCGAGTGCTTTACTACTCGGCTACCAAGGCCACTTTTGTAAACAAGTAATGCAAAACTTGTTTTTCTTACATAGTATTAACCCTTTCCCCATCCATGTTTGTTACTAAGAAAGCAAGTTTTGAATGACGAAACTTTTAACTATTTATTTATTTAAATTTCACACACTAAAAAAGTAACATTTCATTTTCATACATTCAAATTTGGTAGTGAAAGAGTTAAAGGTTAACAAAATAATAACTATTTTTTTTTTATTAAATATAATTTTCGTATTCTTATTACTTTTATAATCAGAGAGCTAAAAAAATAATAGAAAAAAAAATTTTTTAATCCATAACTCTTGAAAGGTGCCAGGCACCCAAACAACAATAACTACTTTAATAGTTTATGAGTGTTATTATAGTGTTAGATTACCCTTTTATATATTTTTTTATTATTATTATTATTTTTTTTTTTTTGTTCTTTTGTTCTGAATCTAATCCTACTACTGGTTTTATTCATTCATTCGTTTTTATTCATTCATTCATTATATTTTTGTTTCACTGACTTTTTTTTTTTTTAATACCACACAGCTTTTTTGTTTTTTTACTTTTGTGTTAAGCGAAAGTAAAGTAAATTAATTCTATAAAATTATTATGATATTATAATAATGAAAATAGATTGAAGTCGGGTCTGAGAGAGGGTAGTAGAAGTGTATTAGGAGATGAAACTGATGATCTAAAGAAGTCAGTCACCAGTTAGAGTTCATTTCAATTAAGAACATGAATTTTTGCAATTCTACTCTTTTGGTGTGTGAATTTTAAAACTGTATAAAGGTGTATAATTTGTGTTTTTTTCGATTTTTTTTTGTTTTCATCCAATGGAGGGGAGAATGAAAGGAAAAATTATAATTATTATGTGAATTTTTTTTTTTTTTTTTGATATTGTATTTTGGATGATTGAGCTCTGATTCAGTTTGGTGGTACTCTGTAGAAAGAATGAGGTTTGGATATTTTTTTTTTGCTTTAATGAATATGAAAAGAAAATATGCATTCAAGGATTATTAGATACGGTGTGGTACTTTAAGTTTGTTTAATTTAATTAAAATATTTTATTTTAATTATATTATTTATAATAATAATATTTAATAACGATATTAAAGAATAGAAAATTTTGTTTTTTCCAGATTTTTTAAGAAAAATATTTTATATTTTCTATTTTATTTAGATACCTTTGGTTGGTCTAGTTGATATTTACTTTTTGTTTTACTATTTTACATTTTTTTGGAGACAAATCTTATAGTATGTATATTTTAATATTGTTTATATAAATTTTAAATTTTGTTGTATTTGTAGACAGTTTTTACTGTATGTATATTCCAAACTACATTTCATCTTTTTTGAAGCCAACAGAAGGTAATATCGAACTGTTATGATTCATGAACATTTTGTAATTTAATTTTTTATTTAAAATTTTTTGTATTACATTTTGTATGAAATTCTGTACATTCTCGCTTAGCAAGAAATAATTACAAAAATATTATGGCAATAAAATAGAATTACATACAAACACACGAACATAAATATTTACTTTTGAAAATGTGATAAGATAATTTAATATCACTTTTCTATTTTACATGCATTTGATTTTAGTTGATTTGCAAATGAATTTTGAATCAATATATAAATTCCAATATTTTGTATAATTATATAGGGTAATTTCAATTTAGGTTAGTAGCAGAGTTCAAAAACCTAGGAAGAGAAATGAGCACAAGAGCTATAAAAAATACAGCGGAACTGATCGAGACAATAAAGGATACCGAAATAGGGGAAAGTGAAGAGCTAGTATCATTTGATGTCAAATCACTAAAATTATAAAACTATAAGAATGGCTCAACAAAATAGATAATTCGAGGGAATGGAAACAAAAAACCAAATGCTACATAAAATTGGCAGCCCTTTGTATGAATCAAAACTTTTTCATGTTTAGATGGAAGTATTACAAAACCACAAAAGACCACAATTCACTATCCCTTGAAATACGCGTATCTGTATGATAAGCATACCAGTAAAATTAAAAAGAAAATATTCGACTATTTTCACTGTTACACTATCCCCTATATTGAGCGAAATCCTCATGAATTTTATAGAAGAAAGGATAGTAAAAGAATGAATTATGCCCAGGATCTGGATGCGATATGTAGATGATATTATCGCAGTACCGGAAAAAACCAAAATGGAAAGTTTACTTGTTAAACTCAGTAACATCCATAATCCCGTTCCTAGATATCTAATTAAGTTTGGGAGGGGAAGGAAAAATAAATTTTTATATCTATAGGAAAATTACGACAACTAAAAAAACTATCACTTCCGATTCAAACCACCACAATGGACAAAAGATGGCACCATATCATACAATGATTAACAGACTACTGACCACATCGTTATCAGAAGAAAACTTCGAAATTATATATTGAGGACACAATGGATTTATGAAAGAAAATATTGAGAAAATAATAATAAAGAAGATCTATATAGAACTGAACTGGAAAATCTCTCAACTTTATTCGAACAAAACAAAAATATGGAGGAGCCAAAACTAATTTGTGTAACACACAAAACAATTTTGTAATATATTTAAGAAATACAACTTAAATGTAGTCACTACTAGCATCAGAAATCTCAAATTATGTAATCTGTTAGGATCTGCTAAAGATAAGAAGAGCATAGAAGAAGTAAGTGGTATATTTACAAAATATCATGCCAAGATTGCACAAAAACTTATATAGGACAATCCAAGAGGACTAATCTAATTACAGTTAGATTCCAGGAACATATGAGTTAAGCACAATTGGCAAGGAAAAGAAACTATACGAATTTTAGGTCAGCGGTAGCTCAGCATATAGTTGAAAAAGAACATCATATAAATAAGAATAGTTTAACCTTCGCTTGGGTGGCAAATGAAATATACGTTAACGGGCAAGATTAACATATGTTAATATTTTTGATTTTTCCATATATTTTGTATGGAGAATTTTTTGATGAAAATTAGTGATTTTTATGTTTTTATGATTATTTTTGTATGTGCATCACTGTTACTTTTATGTTTGCTTTTATTACCAGCAAATATCTATCCTCTAAGATATTTTTTTGGAAATACCGGTATTTTAGAAAAAAGAAGTTCTACTGGGGACTTCTGTTTGTTACACGGTACTTATAACAGAGTTAGTAGTTGCAACAACAACAGTGTGTTTATTTCAGTGAAATAAAAAAAAAAAATATATATATATATATATTTTGGTAAGATTATTTATTAAATTTTCAATATTTGCAATAATATGGAAGAGTTTAAAATTTTATCTGCCGTTCAGGTAGGAAGGTAAGTAAATTTTGTAATTTTTAGTAAAAATGCAAAAACCACAAAAAATGAGTGTTTTGTCTTCAAAAAACCCATTTTTTAAATTTCCTATATTTTGGTGTAATTGTTAATAAATTTATTCGAAATCAAGCAAAACTATTCAAAATATATGAAATTTAAAAAAAAAAATGCCATTATAGGTATATCACACTTTTTTTTATTTAGTTTTACTATGAGAAAGACAAAAAATCAAAAAAAAAAAAAAAAATTAAAAAAAAATACACACAAAATATACAAAAATCTTCAATTATGTCAATCAAAAACCCTTTCAACAGTGAGTACATGTCTTCATACATTAGAAACACCATATAGCACATAACAATGGCAAGTTACGATTGACATGGATTCCAGGCCACGTTGGCATAGATGGCAACACCAGAGCTGACCTTGAAGCAAAAATAGCGGCAAAAAGCCCTCTTACCAGAGGCTCAGTATTGTCCTATGCTCATGCTAAAGGGTGAACGCGGCGCACATCCGCCAAACATCCTGGAATTCTTCCAATCGTTTTGCCAGATTCATTGCTAACATTCCAAGACCAATTAAAACTAGATCACGAGCCCTAGGTGTCAAACTTACTAGAGTACACCTAGGGTATACTCTTCCTACACATAAACACTTATTTGACAGATCCACATCTCCGACATGTATTCACTGTTCAGAACCCCTAACCATAAAACACATCCTAACAGAATGCCCTTCAAATATCACAATTACATCTCAATTCACATTCACCCCACTACAAGCTCTGCGTTTCCATACCAATACACACTTAACACTTATAAAAAACCTTCTGCTACATCACAATATCTGGGATGAAATATAATTTATCAATGCCATTTTCATTGTTATGCTACTATCATAACAATATTACTAATGTTATAAACTTGGTAGGAATAAGTCCTATCAACCTTTTTATCTTTTCTTATAATTTTGTTTATCTACTATTTGCTAAAATCAATTTTTATTCTAGCGAATAGTAAGTATATTTACACCTTTTTTATTTAAGATTTTACACTTAAATATACTTTATTTTTTATAAATTTACACTTTGATTACCTACTATTTACACTGTATATACACCTCCTTTTTACATTACTTTACATTTCTCAATATTTAAGACTCTACACTTAAATACCTTTACTTTAGTTTTTATAAGTGTACAATTAGCTTTGTTTCTATTTTACTAAATTAATAATTTGTTAATTTGCTAAAATTTTGAATTTTAAATTTTAATTTCTGAATTGTTAATTTACTAATAATTTTGTTTTAAATTGTAATATCCATTTTGTTAATTTGTTGAGTCTTTTCTTTTATACCATTTATTGTATTTCTTAGATGTTATATATTTTATTTTGTAAATTTATTTTTATATTTTAAAGGCCCACATCCCGTAGGAGAAAAGGGTCTGTAGTTGGCGTGCAGATTCATCTGCAGGTCCACTGTTTAATAAATAAATAAATAAACTTATTTTTACAGGTTATCGTTTGAGGAAGAACAAGCTTATTTCTCTAGATTGGTGGAACATGTGCTAGATGATGAACATGCTGATGTAGGACCACCAGAAGAAATAGTATTTGAACCAGTTGCCGGTCCCTCAAGAGTCCAAAGTGATCATCACTTCATGATGACAATGATGAAAATGAAGATTATTTTATTTCGCAAAATGCATCTTAGATGCAAGTGATGGTCATGATTCTGAGGATGAGTCACTATAGGTGATGAATCAAAAGTACAAGAAGAAAATAATCACATTTTGTTGATTCAAATCAATATTTTATTGGAAAAGATGGCACAAAGTGGAATTGATTAACATATCAAAGGGCTAGACAACAAAATTCTATTTTCCGACAAAAATCGATAGGTCCGCTTATCTATTAACAAAAAGCTTAACTGATTGTTAAACAATCGCCGCAATTTTCAATACATCAATGGTTGACAGAAATTTTTAATTTAACTTCGTAACAGAATTTTTCTTTTTTATAACATACCAAAAATAAAATCCAAAACAAAATTTTTTTTCTAAAAACCTTTATGTTTTAAAATATATTAATTTTAGTATATTTCTATTTCAATTTAAAATATTCAACATAACCTTTTATATTATTTTTTAACTTTTATCGAAATAATTACAAAAATTTTATAGAATACCATACATTTTGTATGAATAAAAAAAATATTAACATAATCTTGCCAACAACGAAAAAAAAAAATTGAATTGCCGAAAAATTGGGCATAGACATGTTTTTCCGAACTTTTCTTTATATATTCAATATCTACTCAAAAAATTAGGCCCTGATCTCTGATTTCATTAAGATCGGCGAAATAATGAAGTTTGTATGCAAAATTAAAAAAGTAAATATTAACATACGTTAATCCTGCCCGAGTGAAGGTTAAAATTTCACAAGTGCTGCAATGATCAGAATGATTGGTTCTAAAGACTCTAAAGCAACTGGTATCATTTTGATATCGTCTACATTTTTCTCTAATCAAATTTTACCCAATTTTTTTGTTTTGTTAATGTTCTACTCATTAAAATTTCAATTTTTTTATTTTCATAAAACTTAAAACTAAAAAGGACGAAAAAATAATAAATTTAAAAAAAGCATAGATTTTAAAATAATGAAAAAAAAATTAAAAAAAAAAACTATACATAACCACTTAACACTTCTAATTAAATCCAATTAATATTTAATGCAAATTATCCTTTAATATCCCCTTTTTAAGAAAATTCAAAGAAAATTAAAAGAGGAATAAGTAACCTCAAGTACATAAATATTATGGCAATAAAATAGAATCATACAACAAGCACACAAACATAAATATTTACTTTTGAAAAAAAAAAAAAAAACAAAAAAAAAAATTATTTGCGTTTCAGGTTGTTTGGTTATTATAACAGGAAATCGCTTAATTTTTTTATTCAGACTTAATATCCTAACCACCCGCTGTACTCTCTTAAAACTTTTATTCTCTTTCTTTTCTAAAATGTTAATATTTTTCTTTAAATATTTATAAATTTCTTTGTTAAGTGTAATATATCCTTAATTAAGTTCACCTTTTTGTTTTTTATATAGTTTTTTAATGTTTTTTTTTTTTGCTCTAGTTTTTTTAGTTTTAAAATTTTTTGTTTTTGTTTTAAAAGGATTTATGTTATTATATGAAATCATGAAGGACTTCATCGTTTGTATAATGCGGTAATTTTTTTTTTTTTTGTTTTTTGCTTATTTTTTCTTTAACTAAAAATTTAGTTGTTTTTATTGTTGTTGTTTGGATTTTGTTGGAATGTCCTGTTGAATAATTATTATTATACTAGTTAATTTAAAGAAATCTATTAAAATGAATTATGTGAAGGAATTCATATAAAATTAATTTCTAACTGGCAAGTGTTGAAAAATAATTCTTGATTTTTTGGTTGATTATTAAAGTCAATATTTTTAGAAGGAAGTGAGATGGACTTGGATATAATATGACGACTTGTAAAATAGCTGAAATGTTATAGTGTTTTTTTTAGTACTAAATTTTATGTTGTTTTAATTTATTACAGTATTGATAAAGAATGATGTGTTCTTAGAGAGCTTAATGTACTTTCTGACAATAGTCTTGTGACGTACAATGCTAGCTTTCAGTGTGAGAATATCAGCAACAACAAATTTGTTGGATGTGTTATTATTTATTTATTTATTTATTTCAAGCTTAAAACAGTTACAAAAATATTTACTTAAATATAAAGTTAAACAAAATATTATAATTCATTTAAAAATTTAAAAATAAATACAATTAAATTCATTAACATAAAATCTTAAGAACTAAAAGATGTGTATAGGTGTTCAGATGGTGTGAAAGGGAATGTAAGTTATTTCAATCGTTGATCGAATTGCTTTTTTAAATCGGTCTTTGAAAGAGAGAGATCAATTAATATCATATATTTATTTCCCAATATTAACATTCTATTAATAGGTTCATATCTTCCATAGTTTGTCCTATGATGAAACACAGTGAAAAGGTTTACGGATCGAAGTCGAGAACTTGTGTTAATATTGATTTTATTAGAAATATAAGGAGATAATATATTACCTTTGACAGTTTGAACAATGAAGGTTATATCAGCAATGTCTCTCCTTTTTTGCAAGGTATCAAAATGAATTAAATTGAGTCGATGTTCATAAGGTGGTAGACGAATTGGGTCTTCCCAAGGAAGATTACGCAAGGGAAACCCTTAAAGAATCTTCTTTGAATTGCTTCGATTCTCTGAATATGAACATCATAGTATGGGGACCATACCTGGCTAGCATATTCCAAGTTAGGCTGAAGTAATGTAATATAAAGGGCTTTCATAATGTACGGATCGCGAAATTCTTTAGACCAACGTTTAATAAAGCCGAGTAAGGAATTGGATTTATTTATTATATGATTAAAATGTAATTTAAATGTTAACTTATCATCAAAATACACTTCGAGATCTTTAAAAAAGTTAACTTTTGATAGAAATTGTTCATTAAAAGAATAACTAT
Organism: Argyra leucocephala; assembly: GCA_963942445.1. Classification (NCBI taxonomy): domain Eukaryota; kingdom Metazoa; phylum Arthropoda; class Insecta; order Diptera; family Dolichopodidae; genus Argyra; species Argyra leucocephala. The sequence continues at coordinate 14,097,541 of OZ012679.1, read as the reverse complement.
AAGAAATTGATTGAGAGCGGACGTGTAAAGCACATTAAAGCGCATTTATTAATATTTAACAATAAATTGTTATTAATGGTCCAATGGAAGAAGTTGTCTAGTTCTTTTTGAAGTAGGGCAGAGTCACCAACAGACTTAATGATAATTAAAAAATTATGGGAATTATACAAGAAAATAATGTTTAATACTGGAGGAGCTCAATCCAACGATCATATAAAAATAATCGAGTATAAAAATCAGGCAGTTACTGAGGAAAGTGAAATATCTGAGTGCATGAATGAGTTCTTTACTAATGTAACGGATAATTTAAACATATCAGATGAACCCATTGATCAAAATTACTTCGACAATACATTGCGAACTATATACAAGTCTTTTGAGCTAACACCGACTACAACTGAAGAAGTAGAAACAACCATTATGTCCTTAAAATCAAACTCAGCAACAGGGCATGATAATATCTCAGCAAAAATTGTCAAAAGGTTTGCTGATAGACTTGTACCCTTATTGACCAAATTTATTAATACTTCCTTCGAAACGCACATCTTCCCGGAACCACTAAAAACTGCTATTGTAACCCCAATTCATAAAAAAGATAATACAACTGATCCGACAAACAATAGACCAATATCTGTTTTGAGTACCATTTCAAAAATTTATGAAAAAATAATTAAAAAGCGACTGTCTGTTTTTTTGGATGGAAATGGAATACTACATCCGGAACAATTTGGGTTCGAAAGGAATTCAAACACAACTGCAGCTTGCGTCTCTCTTACAGATTCTATTTCCAAGAGCATGGACCAAGGAAAATTTACTGCCTGTGTATTTATTGATCTTCAAAAAGCATTTGATTGTGTGGACCATGATGTCCTATTATTAAAATTCAAGAAGCTTCATTTTACCCACCTTCAAATTGAATTTTTTAAAAGCTATTTAGTTGGTCGGGTGCAAAAAATAAAAATAGGAAAAACTTACAGTAGTTGTAAATTAAGCAAAAAAGGAGTGCCTCAAGGTTCAATTCTCGGTCCTGATCTTTTTAAAATTTATAACGATGATATAGCACGGCTAAATCTGAAAGGCAAAGTGCAATTATTTGCCGACGACTTGGCTATAAAATATTCAACTAATAGCGAAACCGATCTTAAGTCGTCAATACTATACGATTTATTTTTAATCGATGAGTGGTTAGTAAAAAATAAATTGGTTATAAACCTAAAAAAAACTAAAATCCTCTTATTTGAAAACAAAACTTTTGCTCATCCCAACTTCTTATTTAAAAATGATCAAATTGATGTTGTTAAGAACTACAATTACTTAGGAATGGTGATTGATTCTAATCTCAAATGGGTAGAGCATATAGACTTTGTATGTAAAAAAATTGCTCCTTATATATTCATATTAAAAAGACTGAAACAATTCTTAGATAAAAAAAGCCTCTTTGTTATTTTCTCATCCTATATTATTTCCAACATCACATATCTAAATCCAATCTGGAGTAGAGCATCAAAGACCCACATAAGTAAATTAAATGTTCTTCATAAAAAAGCCATCAAAATTATTAATAATTACCCAATACTACATCCAACAAACTTACTATACTCCCCTGCATTTCCAAGCCTCGATTTTATGTGCACCAGAGAATTATACATATTAGCTTTCAAAATAATAAATAACTATATCAAACACAACTTCATTCTTAACAGAAATATTGATCTATATACACACAATACAAGAAATAAATCAAACTATTATCTTTCATTATTCCGAACAGAACAACAAAAAACAAACTGCCTTTACAACTGCCTAAAATCCTATAATGACTTACCTACAAAGTTAAAAGAAATAGAAAATTTAACACACTTCAAAAAAAATATTACTTGTTTCTTGTTAAGCACACATAACATTACCTAAACAAAACAAAGTAACACATTACTAGAAAATTGGGTAGTTTATATTGATTGACTAACTGCATTTTAAAATTCATGCATTTTAGCATTCAAAAGTATATTTTTGATTTTTGAGTTTTTTCTCTTTTTTCTTTTCACATTTTCAACTCTATGATCTATTAGCAGGAATATATAATTTTTATTTGTTGTTCTTTTTTTGTTTTCTTTTTTTTCTTCTTCTGGCTCTTATATCTTGTCTTAATACTTCTTTCAATCCATCCATTACATTTTATATTGTAATTAAAACAATAGAAATAACAATGGAAATAGCAATGCAAAAAAAAGAAAAAAAAATAATTGGTAATAAAGTAATAAAATTAAATGAAAGTAAAATTATATTAAAAAGTATGAAACTAATTAAAATTCACTTTTGCATACATTTTATATTAATTCTATATTATTATTGTATACTCATGTGATCGTTCTAACACGTATTAGGAAAATAAAAATTGATTTATAATACACAATTTGACCAGACAGCTTAGGCTAGGTCTTAAACATATATTTTTACATCTTAATTTAATTAGTATATAATGTTAATCTTAATCTAAACTACTTTTTTTTTATCTTTTTCATTTTTTATTAAATCAAATATAAATACTCTCTATACTTAAGATCATGTTACTATTAGATTTAATAATAGATTTAATAATAAAATTGAACTTTATCTTATAAATATTTGAATAAGATTATAATTATAACAAAATTTGTATTTTACTCGTTTGAAATAATAAAGAAAAAAAAAAAAAAAAAAAAACATAATGGGCCTTATTCTGAGAAGTGAATTTTTCAGTACGTACTGAAAAATATGATAAATTTAATTTTTGGTATTCTGCGAAGCGAAATAGCGATGCTGATCGGTTTTTATCGCGTCGATTCGATTTTCATGGTATTTCGAGAATCGATTTTTTTTGTTAGCTGTCAGAAAAAAAGATAAATATATCATTATGGAAAAGGGTAGTGAAGATGGCGTATCTGAAAAAGTAAATATATAATTAACGTAAAATTCAAGTAAATTAATTTTATTTATATATATATATATATTTAAAATTAATTATTAAAATTTATTTTACATTTTTAATTATAGAAAAGTTACAAATAGGAGACAATTTGAATGTTTGTTGGTGCAATGATTTTTATATGTGTTACATCAATATACAATAATTCCTGGGAATCCAAATTTATTATAAAATCCCAATTTGATGAATTTGATTTTTACTGGAGCAATAGCAGGATTTAAATTATTGTCTAATTTATCTAAAATCATTGCAAAAGCTTCTTTCGACAGCCTGAAATACTTAATGATAATTAATACATACAAATTATAAACAAATATAATTAAACACACTTTTTTTATTATATTTTGTTTCGTAATATTAATGAAAAAGCATTTTTTAATAACTATATAAAATTTTAATTCAACTTCTCTTAATTTCCATTTTTAAACAAAAAAATAAAACAAAAAATGTCAAAATATAAAAAAAAAAATTTGACAGTTTTAACAAGCAATGATGCCAGTTTTTACAATGGTTGTTTTCGTTTATTTATTCCGAATATTCGGAATATTCAGAATATCTCAAAAAGTGTTTTTTTATTCATTCGGAATATTCTAAATATTCTGTTCTGTATTTTTTTATTTATTCCGTATATTTCGAACGTATTCTTTTTGTTCCATCTCAGAGTTGGAATAAACAGAATAAAATTACGGAATGACAGTTCACTTCTATCATTCTATACAGTAATAACAATTTGATTACCTATATTTTATTTTAATTTAAAAAATGGAAAATATTGATTAATTAAAAAATGTTGTAAATATAATATTATATATAAAAAATAAATATAATATTATGAATAGTTGTATAAATATTAATGTTTATATAAAATTAGTAGTTGTATTTATTATTCAGAAAATAAAATTTTTTAAAAGTTTTTATTGTTCTTTTTTTCAAGGAATGAGTCTATATAATAATTATAATAACTATTATAACTTATATTAACTAATTTACACAAATTAAAAAATAGTAAAAACTTTTGTTCACAAAAATTAATAAATAAATAAAAAAATAAACAAGGGCAATTTCTGATGTTTATTCTTTTTATTCTATTCTGTTCGTTTATTCTATTTGTTCGGAATATTCTATCGAGACGTCATCAAGTATTCTATTCTTTCCATTCCTTCTTTAGAATGAATAAACGAAAACACCCAATATCATATTATTCGCTTCTCAGAATACCAAATGTGATGCAATATGATGCTCTACCGGTACGTAGCGAAAAAGTGATTCGATTCTCAGAATAAGGCCCAATGTATATTTGGACAATATCCATAGATTTTTTTTTGTTTTGTTGTTTTTCTTTATTAATTTTAATTATAGAATAATATGCTTATTTCCATTCAAATTCAACATTTTTTCAAACAAATTAAACAATTTTACATTCAAATTCACCATTTTGTCAAACAATTTAGTATATATAAACAATTTTTTCTGTTTTTTTTTTTTTTTTTTTAAATTATAAATAAAGATTTTGTAACAATGAAATTTATGTAACAATTTTTAATAATTCATTTTTTTTTTTATATTTGCTATGAATTTTGATTCAGTAAATAATCCTAATCAAAGGATATAATTATTTTTGAATTAATCAAACCTAAATTAAAAAAATGTATATATAAACAATTTTTTAAAATAAATTTAATTTATTTATATTACCGTTTGCTGTGTGATCAATTTACTAGGTTTACTAGACATATTTTTTTCATGCTTTCAATGTTATTTTCAAATATGTAAAACAATATATTAATTTAATTTGCTATGTAATTTAAAAAAAATTTTGTGAATAGTAGACTGACTAAGCCAGGTTACACATTAGCCACAGTAGTAGTATAGACTGACCACATCGTGTACACATCGTCTTTCATTTTAGACAATTTTAATATTACTTTCTGTGTAATACAAAATGGACTGGTATAGTTTTTCTAAATTTTCTAAAAATTTACAAATCTTATATAATAAAACGCAACAATAATCCTGCTCCCAGCGTGCCGTTGAAACCGTTGCTACAACAAAATAAAATAACAAAACGTAAAAAAAAAAAAAGTAAAGTAAACAAAAACTTTTCTTCTCTCTTTGTTTATGTACCTCGTAGACCTACCTCTTAATAAAAAAAATAAAAAAATACTTAATGTGTATTGTACTGTGTATGCATAATGAAAAGACTTCTAATTGTGACATATATATGTTGCTGTGTATATTCTAAAATTGATTTTGAAATTATGTAGATAGAAATAATAATAAAGAATATTCAAGTAGAAGAAATTAATAAAAGCGTAAATTCAAAATGAAAAAAACTCTATATTTTATTTTTATTTCATATAAAGAAGTTGTTATTGTAAAAAAATGTATGTGATATATATTTTATTCTTTTTCAGTTTTCAGTTAGGTCAAAGTATACCTAATGATTTAATATGAATATTGTAAACTATGAGCACATGTTATTTGATTTTTATTTATTTCATATGAATAAGTTGTTGTTATTGTAAATGCTGTATGAAGTTGGATAATATAAAATTTTAATTCAACTTCTCTTAATTTCCATTTTTAAACAAAAAAATAAAACAAAAAATGTGGGTAATAATTTTGAATTTCAATTTTATTTTTTTAAAGGCTTTCAGTCAAAATAATTATGTTATGAAATTTCGTTATGTTTAAAATTCATTCTAGAATAACAGGCAATAGAATGAAATTTATTTATTTGAAATTTTTCTTTACTAATAACTCAATTTTTTTGCTATAAGCTTTTTGCCTCAATCTATACCTTTTAGTGTAAAGCTCATAATTCTAGGTGGAGATTTCCGGCAACATCACCCATATTACCCAATAAAAGCCAATCAGATGTTATAAATTCTTGCATTTAGCAACCAAGTTAAACCAAAATGTTAGATCTATAGATATAGCATTTAGCTGTGGTAGATGGTGATCTAACGAATGACCAAAGTTTGTCACATCTAGAATACCATCTTGAGATTGACTTTACAGCTAGTTATTTATAATATGACTATTAACTCGTACTACTTACATATATAAAAAGTTCATTAACATTTATTCATTAACATTTATATAACAATAAAATTAAATTTATGTAATTATAAATTTAAATTAGATTATTATTAAATTAAAATCTATTTACACTGTATACATAAATATAGAGTTATATCACCATTGTATCTATAATTATGACTTACTAAATAAATGGAACTTGTTCTTTTAATTTATTAAAAAGTAAAATCCAATAGAAATTTTAATAATTTCTAATTAAATATTATAATTACTTAAATTTAATTTTATAGGTATAATAGATTTTACGTTGAAATTTTGGTTTAGTCTTATAAGTCACAGATGTTTTAATAACATATTTCAATATAAAATCAATAAAAATATAAATCAGATGAGATGTATAAGTAATCTAACACTATAAATACCTACTGATGAGTTCAAGTATAGTGTTATGATGAACAAAATCACTCCTTTAATCTATAATTATTGTTGAAGAAGTTTAAACTGACCATATTTCAATTCTGCAACCACAATACTAATTTGAGAATGTACAACATAAAAACAAAAAAATTTTCAAATCAATAACAATAAAAAATTTAATATTTTAAATTATAATTCAATTTTTTATTTTGGATTTTTAAATTTTCAAAATAAAATAAAAAATATACTTTGCAAAAGAAATTTCCATAACACTTGAATGCATCCGTTTCCAAACAATAAAATTATTTTTTTGGAAGAAATAAAAAACCAAAATATTTGTTCAAAAATTTTGAAATTGAATCGAAAACAAAAATAATAAAAAAATAAAAATATAATTTCTTTTTGTATTAAATTAGCCAACTAAAAAAAAAAAAATCAAATCGAAAAAAAAAAAACAAAACTTATTTTATTGGTTGGTTCATCATGAATTGTCCAATTTTCTTTAAAATCGAAATAAAAAAAAAAAATCTCAATCTGCATCCCAACCCAAATTTTTCAACAATAGAATTCACAATGACAATTCTTAACAATTATTGTTGTTTTATTTTTTTTTTTACCATTTAAAATATTTTATTTCAAAGGATAATTTTTGGTTAAAACGATAACAAACTATTGAATAACAAAACAAAAAATTTAAGGATCAATAGCAAAAGAAAGAGACAACAAAAAAAAAAGAAAATTTTCTTATTTACCAATAAAAAGGTCGTTTTACTAACTTTGGTAATTTTTTCTGCATAAATGATTTTATTTTCATGGATGCATGGGCATATTCTAAATAAATAAAAAAAAAAAATAAGAACAACAAAAAAAACACAAAAAAACCATAATAAATAAAAAATATTCAAATATACAAAATAAAAGTAACAATAAAAATGTCCTTCCGTATAATACTGGTGTCCTTTTGTTATATATTATTATTATATATTATTATTATTATGTATTTATATAATATGAAAGTCTCCAAAAAGGAAATATAAACATTTAAAGGAAAACAAAACAAAAAAAAGGATTCTAACAATTCTTTTTGATTTCTGGTTTTGTTTTTTTTTTTTGTTTTTTTGTTATAAGAAGAACGCGTGAAAATTTTTATTTTGTATTTAAAATAAATTGTTGAGCTCCAATGGCTCCAATAATTTTGACTTCAAATGCATTCATGTAAAACATAAAAAATTTCTAACTACAATAAATTATGGTGATGTAAGGGAATTCCTTTTTTGTTTTTGTTTAATTTTTTTTTTTATTATTGGTATTTTTGAATTTATTGTTTTTTTTGTAAACTTTGAACGAATTTTATTTAAAGAGAATAAATATCAGTATTGTAGAAATTATATTATAATGCTGTAAGATTGTTTTGGCTTAAGTATAAATTTTTGTATGTACATATGCAGGTGTTGTTTTGATTTACTTTAGTAGTTTCTAGTATAGATACAAATTTCCCTTTTTACCCAGTAAACTCCGTTTTGAGAAATTGTTTTACGAGCTGTCAATAGTAGAATATTTAATAGACAAATTGTATTCGAATTTTATAATAACGGTGGGACAGTCCTATAATTGTTGGATATACATATACTAAAAAACTGTAATCTGCTTTTCTTGCATTGAATTATAATCCTGTTTTCATTTTATTTCATGTTGTACCGTGTTCTTTTGTTGATGAAAATGCTTCTATATATATTTTCTTCTGGGTCTATCATTTATTTTTTTTTTATATTTTACTTTATTTTAATTATTTAGTTTTTTGTCACTGGTTAAATAAGCATTATTAAACACACATTAACTTACATCTAAAAGATATATATATATATATTATATACTAATATATATACTAACAATAGATAATAGAATAAACTAAAAATAGATATGAAATTCATAACTGTGAGTTATAAAATATGAATTGAAATTGCTAAAAATAGATATAAAATTCATAACTGTGAGTTATAAAATATGAACTGAAATTGTTAAAACTAGATATAATATTCATAACTACTGTGAGTTATAAAATATGAACTGAAATTGTCATAACTACTGTAAGTTATAAAATATGAACTGAAATTGCCAAAAATAGATATAAAATTCATAACTGTGAGTTATAAAATATGAACTGAAATTGCCAAAAATAGATATAATATTCATAGCAACTGCAAGTTATAAAATATGAACTGAAATTGCCAAAAATAGATGGAAATAAAATAAAATATTCTGTGCTTTGGTTCTACTGCATAATGTGAATTTGAAATTATTTCTAAGAAAATAATGACCACCTATACATATCTAATAAATATTTCTCTGTAAGTATTACGGCATCCTATTATACTTTAACTTACATATGAACATTTTATTACACTAAAGTTTAATCTTTGTTCATCTATTCTAATTTATTTCGAATGTTTCTAAATCATTTTCTTCTATCACACTTTAATAATGATTCCCATAACTCTATTTTGAAGCACTTGCAATCTATTTCAATTTTCAGTATTACATAAAAATAAAATCGATGAACAGTACTCAAAATAAGGTAAGGATAATTGCATTGTAATTAATACTGCACACTTAAGTTATATTTTATTTCTAATTTATAACCGTAAGTTTTAAAGTATGTAATGAAATTACTTCTAAGCAGCATATTGTTATGCAATATTAGTCCTATATACGACATGTGTTTCACTTATTTTCGTCCACTATCATTTCGATTTATATTTAAAATTCAAATGAGTAGTAAATTAAATAAAATAGTCTGGTTGTTAAATTCTAAGGTGCTTCTCATATCATGCTCGCAAGTTTGGAACACCCCAAAACTATTAGAAAATATATACACACCAAAAATTTATTAGAAAATTTTAATCCATTCCATTTACAATTTTGATTTACATATTTATTTCTTTTATAGACGGGGCTACAGATAAATATGCATCCTAATTCGGAGTATAAGCCTTTGTTCTCATTCTTGCGTTAAATGTTGTTTAAATTGTATATCAAATCAGAAGTAAAATATCAGAACAGATATAAAATATATATATGGTCCCACTCGTTACATTTCCGATTCCAATCAATTATATTTAAAATATGGTGCCCGTTACTATTCAAATTAACATTATGTAAACTAATTAATTAACTAATATTAGAAATTATAAAATATAAAATATAAAATACAAAATATAAAATATAAAATATAAAATATAAAATATAAAATATAAAATATAAAATATAAAATATAAAATACAAAATATAAAATATAAAATATAAAATATAAAATATAAAATAAAAAATATAAAATATAAGATATAAAATATAAAATATAAAATATAAAATATAAAATATAAAATATAAAATATAAAATATAAAATATAAAATATAAAATATAAAATATAAAATATAAAATATAAAATATAAAATATAAAATATAAAATATAAAATATAAAATATCAAATATAAAATATAAAATATAAAATATAAAATATAAAATATAAAATTTAAAATATAAAATATAAAATATAAAATATAAAATATAAAATATAATATATAAAATATAAAATATAAAATATAAAATATAAAATATAAAATATAAAATATAAAATATAAAATATAAAATATAAAATATAAAATATAAAATATAAAATATAAAATATAAAATATAAAATATAAAATATAAAATATAAAATATAAAATATAAAATATAAAATATAAAATATAAAATATAAAATATATAAAATATAAAAATACCGGGTCTTAGCTTCTAAGTATCTTCTTAGTACCGGGACGAACAGTATAAACAATTACGAACAGTTCTACTCATCAACTACTACAACATACTTACAATCGATCATACAATTCAAAATTTTACATTTATTTTTAAAATTTACTGTTTACTTTCAACAACGCACTCACTTTCCAAATTCCTGTATTTTTTTTCATGCATAAAAGGACATTTAAAATGTTAACAACACAAATGAAAAAAATCCTTTGATATCCAAAATTACCACAAATTGATGACAATTTAAATTTTGAATTTGATTTTGACAATAAAAAAAAAAAATATTCTGATATTTTCTACACGTTCATTCTTCAATTTTAACAAAACAAGAAAATCAGAAAGAAAAAAAAAACAAAAAAAACAAAATTCCCATAAGAAGTTATTCTTTAACTTACGCTATTTACTTCGATAGAAGAAATTTTAAAAATTTCCAATAGAATGTCATACAAAAAATTTGTAGTCCTTTATAGCAATTTTCCAATATTCATGGTTACTATTTTGTTACTTAACAAAAAAAAAAAAAACAACAACAACAAAAATATGAAATAACACACATTTACATTTTCTATCGAGAATTATATTGATTCTATATTAGCAATATTGATGAATTTCAAGAGCCAATAACAAAATATTCTATAGAATAAAGTAGAAAATAATTTTTTCTATTGTTATGAGAAAAAAAATGTTTTTTTTTTTTTTTGCAATAATGCAAATAATTTTAAAACCTCAACTGCTGATGTCATTTAAAGTCGTACAAATTTTCATATCCTTTCATATTTTTTTTTTTTTTATGAAAGAATAGATAAATATTATGATTTTTTATTTGTTGTTGTTGTTGTTTTTTTTTTGTTATACGAATTAGAATTTATTCGTTTCTTTATAATATTTTTATTTGAAGAATTGACTGCAATCAATTTAGTAAATTTTGTTATTATGAATGAATTTAAAGAAATAAACCAGAAACGAAAGATGAAATGAAAATTATGATGTAAATGGAGTAAAAAATAAAGTTAATATTCAAGTATTATTTAATCTGGGTTCAAAGTATTTTGTATATCATACCAACCAGATAATCTTGTATATTATATTGTTATATCGACAGTAAATTAGTACGCATGATATGTCATTTTGAGCTGCAATATAATGTACTTACATTGTCTTAATGAATATACATTAAATATTTATTTTATTTACTATCTGTATCCGGCCTGCGTTGATGGCCCAAAGACGGCTAATAATAAATATAAAAAAATTTAAAATAATTTGTTAAGTACATAAATGTAATGTAAATTCATTGCTTTTATTTTAAGAAGAAATTTAAATTAATACTATAGTCAACCGACACATTTCGTCCTGCCAAACTACTGACTCGAAGATTCCGATTTAGTGTAAAACTTGAATAACAAATAAATAGAATTATTTTTATATTTTAAAATATTTATTTTTTTCATCTTAATGCTAAATCATGAACAATATTGTTGGTGACACCATCATGTGCAGCAACAAAAAGATGTGATGGTTTTCCAATTCGTGAACACGCTACATATAATTGGCCATGATTTCTAGATCCAATCGCATATGTTCATTGTGTGTATTTGCGATTTATTGATGGTAATCTTAAATTATAAACGCTTGAACTGAAAAGGCTGTTGGGTATCATTGGAATATGTAGCAATAAAACTTATTGGGTGAGTATATGTTTAAAGTTCTTTTTCTGAGTCATTAAAACTATTTAACTAACCCTATTAGTGAATAATAACGATAAATATTACAAAAATGTAGTAAAATGTCATCTCTAATAAACGTCTTATAATAATATGTTCTTAAGCATAAATGCATAAATCTAACAGTAATATATTGTCTGCAGATATGAAATTACTGGATTAGGTAAGTATTGGGAATATTGTATTATTGAAACAATAATTAAGTATTGGGAATAAACGTTTATATATATATGTACCTGTCCAAGTGAGTATGGAATCTTATAACAATATATTTATCATATCTTATCACATTGTTAAAATATTATTCCGGAATATGCAAGGAATTTCACTATTATTTACCTACCACACGCAGATATTTTGTCATTAATCTTTGTTTGTCATCCATTGTTGGCAACGAAAACAACCGCATCTTTCTTAATTTTAAAACAATAAAAAAAATTTATTACACAATTCTGAAAAAAAAAAAAACTATAAATATAACAAAATAATAAAAATAATTTGTTCAGAAAATAAAATTTTATTTTTTATTTATTTAATTTCATAATTAAAAATTATAATAATAATGTATTATAAGTTATACGTGCATTACAATTACAATATCGTATTTAGTTTATAATATTCGGCTAAAATTTCTTATTAAATAAAAACATAAACGTAAACAGTATCAATTTTTAGTTATTTTAACCTTTTGTTATTATTATTGTATATTCGGTATTACCGTTATTCGTTTTAATTCTATTTAAAGAATTGTATGTTACATGCGTATGCAGTATGCAGTTAACGAGCAGTTGAAAAATACGGTTATTGATTAATTGATTTATTTTCTTATGGATCCATACACAATCGAAATATGTAGCCATTTTCATTTTAAATGTCGGCCATTTTTAATGACCGGTGAGTATTTGACTTGTCTATCGAATTCACCGTAACACACAAACTAACATATAAATATAAAATTTAATATTGTTCATTTAATAATATCAATTAATACTATTATCATTATAAAATAAAACTAAATTTAAATTAGCTTGGTACTTATACACATTTAAATTCAAATTTTATAAAAATATTTTTATTATTTTAAATTTTATTATACATCGCAATCTACAGTTTAGTACACTAATAATCAATTTTGTTTATAAAAACATGAGACTTTTTTTTATTCTTAATATTTTGTTGTTGTTTTGTATTTTTCTACATTAATTAAAATTTATAAAATCGTTACATCCTCAATAACTAAAAAAAATATTTATATAATATACATATACATTTAATTAGTATATACGTATATAATATGTAGTATAAATAATTATGCATAGGTATAAAATAGGAAGATATAAAATAATTAAAATATGCTGGTAATTAAATCAAATATTTTTTTTATGGTTTTAATTTAATTTTTAAATAAAAAAAATTGTATAAAAAATAAAATAAAGTCCTAATTAAAAAAAAAAAAAAACAAAAAAAAAAAACGAAACCTTTTTTATTTTTATTTTTTTACATTTCATCAATTTCAATCAATTCTAATCAATTCAACTAAATTCATAATATTACACATACATATATACATATTAGGTATATATTATACATAATAATTATTTATGTAATTATAATTTTAAATTAATTTTTTCATCATTATCATCATCATCATCAATATCATTATAATCCATTTTTTTTGCAAAAGTTTTTATCAATTTATGTGGTGATGGTGGTTTAAAAATTTGTTCATTATTATCATCACGATAATCAGAGAATTCAATTTCATTTAAACATATCATATTATATTTTTCACATAATCTTATTGAATATATACTGGTACAATCTAATGTTATTGCAGGATATTTTAAATTTTTTGCAATTTTTTCAATTTTTTTTAACATTTTTATACCAATTGATTTTCCTCTAGCTTTTGAATTAACAGCCATTGCATGAATATGTACAGCATTTTCACATTTAAATTTTTCAAAAACATTTGATTTCATTTCTAAATATGATAAAAATTTTAACATTTTTGACCATTTTATATTTTTAACTGTATTTGATAATTTTAATAAATGTTCAGTTTCACCAAGACATTTTGGTCCAGCAATTAATACACCAAGTAATTCTCTATCAAAAGTAATTTGTTCATTTTTATTTTCATTTTCATGTTGTTGTTGTTGTTGTTGTTGTTGTTGTTCTCTAATTTCCATTCCTAAATTGTTATTGTTGTTGTTATTGTTATTATTTGAATTTAAATCTGATGGATTGTTTCCATTCTCATTTTTTATATTACAAATACATTTATTAGTATTATATTGTTGTTGGTGTTGGTAACATTGGTTACACTGGTTACTGTTGCATTCAGTATTCATTTTATGCTGGTTACAACGGTTAAATTTTTCATTTTCATTATTATATTGATTTCGTGCTTCATGATTTAGAAAATTCATTTTAGAATCATCATCATCATCATCATCAGTAGTATCATGTTTCCCAGTTGTAGAAGATTTTTTTTCATTTTTAGTTATACAATTACTACTACTACTACTACTATTACTACTACTATCGCTATTATTTTTATTATTACCACTAACCGTATTACTTCTACTATCTGTTGTTATGCTATTTTTAATATCGTAATAGGCAATTAAACAAGTACCATGCTCAATGCATGACAAATTAAATTGTTCATCTTCGTCAGCCTGTTGAAATGGTTCAAGTGCTTGAGTTAATGGTTCCTCTGGGTAATATGATTCACGAAGAAATTTTAAAATTGCATCTGAATCAGATTCAACTGCAACGCGTATTATAATATCAGACATATTTAATTTGTTTTTTTAATTTTAATTTATTTATTTTTGTTTTTTACAGTATATTTTTTATAAGAATACAATTTTAAAACAAAATTTAAAAAGATAAAACTTGTCTAAATTTCAACATGAGGCACCACACCACTGACAACAAAATGAGAAATCATAAAAAAAAAAATTTGTTTTGGTTTTTTATTTGCTTTGCTTTAAATCAGTCTGACATTTCCAGTTTTTGTTAGAGCTGCCATTCAATAATAATTTTTAATTGCTTTATCTGATTTATTTTTTACCGTTATATTTAATAAATTTTCTATTCCAATTATTTCATTGGTAAAAATGTATTCATTTATATTACATAGCCAAATTTAATAAGATAAATATAAAGAGAAAATAAAAAATTAATAAAATTAATTTAATTAAATTTTGTCAAATAAATTCGATATTAATAAAGTTTTAAGTAGAAACAACTCAGTAATATTTTGCAAAACAATTAGAACAATTGGCATTAAATTATTCGTTTTGTTTTTTATACCACACTAGACAAATGATCTAATATTGGTATTAGTTATTTATACAGACAACCCTGTATTTGACTTGAAAGATAATCTACATTCGAAAAACTATATACAATGACCAGATAAGTAATTTAATATGAAAAATATAACTTTTACTGGCTTCTATTAAATAATTTGTAATTCGAAGCCAAATATTTATGATACAAAGAAATTAAAAACAAAACAAGGTATACAAATGAAAATAAAATTTGTGGTAACACTGAACAGAATATTTCAATATTGCATATATCTCTTTATATTATATCATCACAACATAATAAATAAAAACCTGTTTAAAAGATAAAAACATTCATCATCTTCTTCATATTATATTATCGTCATCATCATCTTCCCACATTCGTCATCGGTTTTACTCTTAAATTTTTAAAATTATTTATTACAAAAGCGCGTGTACCTCTAGTTTTTTTTTGTAAGCAAAATAATAAATTGAAACTTTGATTGTATTAGTATTTTAAAATTTTTTTAAATTAAGTGTAATTTATAAGTTAACGGGAATTTAAATTGAAATGTTCTAAATGATTATTTTGTTTTTTTGTTTGTTCTTCGTAATTTGAATTTTTCAAATTATGCCAGTATTACCCAATTATAAGACAAAATAAATATATTTAGAATTATTATATTTTGTATTTATAAGATTTAATAGACCCAAAATAATTATTTGCAGCTCTGTAAGTAGGGAAAATATTGATTGAGAAATGCTCTACTAATAGTGTACATAATTGTAATGCATACAAAATGCATCTAGGATTAAATCTACGGCATGTTATGATAATCTGAGTCATATGAATAATATAAGTCAAACATATTAAATTTATTATGAACATTTTAATTGATTAGCTAAGTCCACTGACAATAAACCATAACGTATAAAAATATTTTGTTTGAAGCCGTAAATTGTAAGTAGGGTATGTCAAATTTTATATTGATTTAAATTCGGCAGAAAAACAATAAAATAAATCATAATTTGGAAAACATTAAAATATTAAAAAAAAAAAAATAATAATAATTGTAATGAAGTTTGAGCTGAACTAAATAAATAAATAAAAAAATAAATTAAAATTTGGTTTTACAAATTTAGATTATTTCGACTACTTCATCTATTTTCAAAAGTATGTTTGTACCTATATATTCAAGACATTCTGTAAGATTTAAAACTCTTTTAACAAAATTAAAATTCGAGATTTTATCGTTCGGAATTTGTATTTCAGTACCTAATCAAATCATAGACGCACTGACAACATTATGAACTTCTGGAGTATATGCCTAACATTTTCTACTATATTGATTCATTACAATATAACGGCCTGTTTGCGATATAAAAGGCATTGACAGATGAAATTACAATACAAATTCATTACAAATACAGTTACTTCAATATAAACTATTACTATTACTATAGTGATACAAATTTTACACCAAGAATTTTAATCAAATACAACTATAACTGTATTTAATAATTATAATAACAAATGCTCAGTTTTAGTTTTTCACATTATTTTTTTTTATAATTTAAAAGAGTGAAATTTTTACAATAAAAAATTAATTTAAACATTAATTTGAATATTTAAGAATGAATATCTACACTTATTATGTAAAGTTTACAATACCCACACAAACAAACATCAAAAACCTTTACTTTTCTCTCTTCTCAACCACATGGTGTTGTTTTTTATTTTCGGTTTTTAATTAATAATTTAAAAAAATATTTTGATCAATTTTTTTCGTTCTATTTTAATCTATTTTAAGCGATTTTCAAAACGAACATATTTTTTTGGAAAACCCAGCAAAAAACAGAGCTTTTTTTTACTCATAAAACAAATTTGGTGATGTCACTATTATGAGAACCAACTTATAGTCGTAAAATCATATAATAAATTAATTGAAAGAGCAGTGTTATCATATGCATCAAAATTCATATTCGAAAATAATGATTTACTTTAAAATAGACTGTAAATAATTCCAAAAATAGATTTTTGTTTTGAAAGCATTTTTATTAATATTTTATTTGATTTGAATTTTCTTAAAATTTCTATTTCTATAGCTCTCTTTAATTATATTGTATTTCATCATTAACATAAATATTCAACATTCATATATTGTATTATACAGTGAATATAAAAATTAAGTATTATACTAATTTAAGTATTATACAAAAACATGGATAAAAAAATAAATTGAAAATTAATGCATTTATTATAGTACAATATAATATAGAATTAAAAACTTGTGTTAAATAAATTGAAATTAAATTTTTAAAATTCAAATTAAACACACATAAAAAAATTTTAAAAGCTGTAGTTGATAACACTATTAGAGCGTTATATAATGTAAAATAACTGTTAAGATATATTTCTTGTCGCGTTCGAACGATCGAGACAGCTTAATTTTACAAGTATGTGTATACAAATTCATTTAAATAAATATGAAAAAAATATTATGATTTGCTCTATGAAAAAGCAAGATTTTAAATAAAAATAATAAAAATATTATTTTTTTCTTTTCATCATATAAAAATAATAAAATAACTGAATTAACATATTTAAAACCATTTTCCGTCTGTTTATAAGACTGTGTAGCATTCTCAACCAATCAGATAATTCTAAAACCAGCATACCATATTATTATATAAAAAGTTTGCTATTTTTTTTGTACTCAAATAAACTTAATAATTAAAGTTAATCAAGTTAAAATTAATTTGTATCTCATTAAGAGAGCTCAATTAATTTCATTGAAACAATTTGACTGCCTTAACATTCAGCAGAAAATAATTTAAAAAAAAACCGCATCTGGCAACACTTTTCAAAAATAGTTCTGTTCTGAGTGAAAACGTCATTACATTTTTATTTGTTTATTTTTAACTTAAATATCTCTTCGATTTTCTCTTTTGTCTCATCGATCGATTCGATTGTTTGAGGTAGTGGTAGTGGTAAAAATCATCAATCAATAATTAAATAATTAATATTCACTAATCAATATGCAAAAAAAATCCGTTTTATTTGTTATTAACAGTATGTTTTGATTTAATGCATGGCAAAAGATCATTCAAATCAAATTTTACAAACATCTTTCAATCAATATAGAAATACTCACCTCGTGCAAAATAATAATTTTTATTATTTTGGTAGATAAGAATTTATCTTTCTTTAAAATTTATAAAAAAAAAACAACAAACAAAACCTGTATTTTTAATTGCATTTCAAAATTTATTTTTATCGTTGTTTCTAGGGCAAAGTTCACTAGCAACATTTTTGTTGTATAGTTCAAGAAGATAAGAAGCAAACGTAAAGTAATAAACATATGTAAATTCGATTTAGTCATAATAAACATGCGAATGAAATTAAATTAAAAAAATTAAGCAATAATGCCTTTGATACTATATTAGTTATAATTGACAATCATTTAAATGTTGGTAAATTAATAAAAATTGAATTAGGATTAGTACTAGGATTAGGATCATTACTTGTGGTAAGTCCAACACAGCTAAATGTTAATTCTGCTTAAAAGAAGATTCTGCCCCTCTCACATTATATTTGTTTGCATTATCTATTTGAATACACATCGCCTAATTCTGAAATTGACATTAAAGCAATAATAGAATTCACCAACAAACGGAGAAGTAGGTATAGTAGATCTGAAAAGGTCAATTTTACATAGAACTCCCTGAAAAAAAAATGTGTACACCTTATTCTAATTAGGACATGTTTCATTAATTCAAATCATAAATATCTAACTCCAGTAACCCTAATTGATAGGTATGGATCGACAAACATCTGCATCTGATGTGCTTCCCACAACATTGAATTACATAAATTTTTTTTTTTGTGCTTATATCAAATAAAAATAAATTCTACAGCGAAATCTAATTCAATCAATTATTTGCTTCAAAACAGTTAGCGCAAATCTAGTGTTACATAGATTTAGTATTTTAATTTAAATGGTATAATTACTAATAAATATATATTTACTTGTCATTATTATCACAAGGTAGTGTAATAGGACCACATTTATATCCAGTATGTATATATAAGTCTGATCTACTCGAAAACAGGAACACATTAACATCCACCTTCGCTCTGACAATACTGCAATTTTAAGCTGCCATCCAAATTCACATATACAGCATGTACAAATTTGCAAAGACCATTTGCAGCAGATACAGGAATGGCTTTATAAGTGCAAAATGATTGATCAATGAAAATAAATGTATACACGTAACTTTCTCGTTAAAGAAGATAATTATGATGACCAGATGGTATAAATTTTATAACTATTTTGTATTTGTACAACTAGAAACCGAGACAAAAAATAGGCTTAAAAATCAACGAAGATAAAACAAAATATCTAAAAATTTCAAGAAATCAATAAATAAGAAGTTATCAGAATATAACAATCGGAGAGTACAACTTTGAAGTACAACTTACAAGCTTTACATACCTCGGAGCAACAATAAGAATTGATAATAGTATGCAATACTGCATTCATAATTAAATTCAGCCCCGAAATAGATGCTACTATGCAAATAGAAAGTTGCTTCAATCAAAACTAATATCAAGAAAGGCCAAAATGACGATATATAAAACTCTCATACGACCCATAGTGACGAGGTATGGGTGCGAGGTATGGACTGTGAAAGGCCACGTAACTCGAATGCATGAAAGTCGAAAACAAGCAGTGGTGTTGAATAGAAAGCCCGATAGTTGCCGTGGTACAGGAACACCAAGAAGCAGATGGGCAAACAACGTGAAAAACGATGTTCAAATTCTCTATGAATTTTAGTTATGGAGAACTGCTCTAATAGTAACATCGAAATAATTTAAAGGATGCAATAAAAAATTGCCATAACCCTTGGTACCTTCGAAATATTAATCTACATAAAGATTTTGGTTACAGAAAAACTTAAAAAATGTAAAAACAAATATGCAACTAGGCTGATACAACACCCTTCTAACCCTTTGGCGAGAGATATAAAAAAACATTCAATAATAAGTAGTTTAGAAAGTCGCTAGCAGTCATGTAAGGCAGAAAATTGGAATGAACGAGCAAATATGAAGTAGATATCAAATCCATGGACCTTCCAACTTTTTAAATTATAAAATTTGAATAAACAATAAAGGTAAAACTATTGTTACAAATTATTGCCATTACAAATATTTGCCATTTCAATTTAGCTAGATTCAACAAATACAGTTAAGAGACACAAAAAAATGTCCTTACTAACAGCATTGTATCTGGTTTAGTTGATTTTACAAACATTTTAATCATCAAGTAGGGTTGATAGAACGACCGTTAAACCGGTAAGATTCTACTAATCCCACTGAATGATGATAAATCAGTTGTAGGCAAACTTTCGTCTTGTAATATACGTATGATGTGATTGCTCTAAGCATTATAGATTAATGTTAAAACAGTAAATAGTAGCCGTTATTAATGACACTATAACCTAATAACACAACAACGATTGCATTGGCACAAAAATACCAATACAACATAAAATTATAATTTTTAATTAAAATTTACATTCATTTAAAATTATATTCCAATTATATTACATTTAATTAAAATGTTAATTTTAAAAACTGATAAATTAGAAAATTTTTGTAATTAATTTACAAAAAAAAAACCAAATCTCTTTAATATTACAAAAAAACTGTTTCATTGCCAAATTTAATTCTAAAAACCGCAAAATATATATATGAATATATGATATATATATATATATATTTTTTTTCTTTAATTTACAACTTTTCTTTACCATATTTTCCTCTACGAGTGTAGGTCTTGACTCTAATACCCATAAATTAAAATGAATTTCAAAAAATTGTGTTTTTTTTTAATTAATTTTAAAAAAAATTCTTACAATTAGAACTCAATTATTATATAATATATTATTATTATATTATTATTTAAATAATTTTATATAACATTTTGAAAAATTTTCAAAATAATTCAAATTATAAAAAAAAAAAAAAAAATTAAAATAAAAAAAAATTCAATTTTCATAAAGTGGTGTTAAATTTTCAATTTTAATTTAAAAGAGCAAAACAAAAACAAAAACAAAATAAAATTTCTGCAAGGATATTATTTTTGTTATATAAAAATATTTTAATTTCTATTTCTCTAGCTGTCTTATATATACATATACATCTACATTTATTTATTTATATACCATGTAATGTAAATGTAAAAGATATATGCTATCATATAATCATTTTTGGAATTGTCAAAGCTTGGACTCAATGCCAAGAAAACAAACAATATATTTTTTTTAAATTTAATTTTAAATTTTATTTTAGTCCAGAAATTTATTTCTTCTTTAGTACAAAATATGTATTATAGTTTTCAGCATGAGTTTATTATAACTATCCAAAAAATAATAAAATAAAAAAAATATTTTGGTTTAGAATTTAAATATATTGGGCTAACGACGTTTTGTATTTTTGACATTTACGAAAAAGTCTTATATGTATAATTATTATGTATATATTTATCTTAATGTATAAGATAAATATACATAACAATTATATACTTTATAATTGTAATATTTATTGTTATGTAATTGTAATGTATATTTATCTTTAATGTCTCTTAGACATAGGCGTATAGTTGGAGCCATTCCTCTGTTTAATATATATACTTTGCAGGTGTGAACACACTCTCAACAGGAATAAATTAATCAAAACCAACGTGAAATAAGAGTAGTCGCCATTGGCCACCCCACTATACTATGACAACATTTTTAAAACAAAAGCTAGTGTACAATGTGATAAGAGACTACAAGAGAAACAAAAAGCGTGTATCAGGCTGATAAAATTTCAAAATTTCATCTTATCTATCAAAAATGTAAAAAAATATAATCCATACGCAAACTTATTTAAAAACGTATTTCACATTTGTATAGCATATTCGGGCAGAAACCACAACGGGTTCAATTCATTGTTTTATTAGCAAATATGCCTGAAAGCTTGGTTTTCCCCAAACGATTTTTGCAGAACCTGTAGAGTGGAGGAAGAGAATAAAACTGTCCAACAACTTCTCTGTACCTGAACTAGCCTTTATCAAAAAAGGAAAACCCATCTAAAAGCCTTCTTTCTGAACTCACCGGATGACCTGGAAGACATTTAAAAAAATTTAAGACCTCCACCGCTTTCTAAAAAAATTAAAATGCTTCAACGAGCAGATTTTTATATGAGAAAAATTCCCTTGATATCACATCTTACTGTTTCACGTATGTTCGTATTGCGGCCAGCCACTACTACCGACCTATCCTATTCAATGCATCTTCAAAGCATGGGTCCTATAAATTCAATTAGCTCCACACGATCAGTTGACAATTTTACCGATTATTAAACTCTTGAGATCAAAGTACGATGAATTTGGAAATCCCAAGATGGCATAAAACAGTTTACGAAAATTCGTTCATAGTTTGAACTACAAGAATATCTATGATGTGATTCCACATTCAACATTCACAATTTTCAGAAGTTTATAGAAAATGTTAATACCTTGAATACTTGAACTTTCTACTAATCTACCTCATACCGCTCTTTCTATCTTTTTTTATCCTGCACCATTCCAACCAAGTCAAACGTAAGTGCTATGGTTTGGCCTTTTATATATCTAAATAAATAATAAATTGTTAATATTGACTGATCAGAATTAGAGGCCATGTGATCCTGATTTAATACAGATTAGATTTTTTTATTAGATTTTTAAATTTTAGAATGAAAAATATTTAAAAAAAAAAGCTATAGGTATACAAAGATTAATCCATATAAAGGAAAAAAAATTTGCTCATAGTAAAAAAATTATTCCCAAAAACTGTAATCAAGTTGGTTGAAATTGAAAATATAGAGATTAGTTGTTCTAATTGTAGTGTAGTTCTAAAGGCATGTTGTATTTTCTTTATGTTTGAAATTAACACTTAAATTGTCTATCTTCAAACTTGTCCTAAGTTAAATGCAACAATTTTCTTCTTTTTCCTGTTCAGTTAACATTAAAAAAGTTTACGTAAATGAAATCTGTTACATTTTGTCGCCCAATTATATGTCTATTTTGTTCCATTTTTGTCAATTTGTTCCATTTTTGTCTCAATTGAGCTGCAAATTTTTTTTAAAACGGTACTTTATCTATTCAATTCGACGATTAAGAGATAGTGTTCTAGTGGACTGATTACGTTAATATCTGACAATACACTGAAAATAGCTCAGATAAATCTGGCTTATTTTTTTTTTTTAATTTTACATTTTATCTTTCATGCTCAATACGCCATTGCAAATTTGAGCTTCAGTGTGAAGATAAATTATTAAGAAAAAAAACCTCAGTGCAAATTGTTATCATAGATCTTGCTTTATTTGTAATAATATTCAATATTATAAAATATACTGTCACACAACCTAACACCTAACTCATAATATCCAAATGCACAATTTTAATATTTTAGAAGAGGTACTGTTTACAACAAAATGCTTTAAGTAATGTTGATGAATATTAAAAATGAGACAGAAGCTGATTTGACTATAGAAATTGTATCTCAGTAGGTAAACGAAAATTAGTTTTCATTATAGCTATAAAAGGTCAATATATCACCGCCGTTGTTAGACCCATTACTGTACCTTATATTATCCCTGATCCCGCAATCAATTTGAGAATAAATTTGTCAGTGAATTAAATATACTTAGAAGTTGGTTGACTCAACAAACCCCAAACCCAAAATAAAGTAGTATTTTTTTTTGTTAACATCTTCTATTCACATTGAAATGTGCTGCGTCGTTTTTGTTACATCGCCACACAGTCTCCAAATATTGATTATTGTCAGTGATTGTCCGAACAATTTGTTGGATCAGAATTCATTTAAAAACTGTGAATTACCCAACTCGATAGAATATTTGACAGAATTAAGTCGATGGAATATTAGAACATAATAAATATATAAGTATAACTGATCCGAGGAAATATTTCATATCAAGAATCAATGTTCTACACTGTAAATTATTTAAATTAAATTCTAATTGTTTTCAAATAAAAAAAAATGTAATTATAGCATCAAGTCAAACTCAAGTGCATTTGCCAGAAACTAACATCATGTAACTTCATATTATTTCTTTATTGATCGACTCAGTACCCTGCAAGATGATTATATTGTAGTGGAAAAGAATTAAAAAAAAGATTATCTGCAAATCATAAATCAGCTTGATCGTAGATCTGTAAATCGAACCTGAGGCAATCAGAGGTCAAAATTAATCCTAAAATGAAATATTTATTGAGTTGCATTTTCTTCAATTTTGTTTTAATGACTTTCATTCTAAGGTCTATTATAATAAATAGACTTTATCCATTTTTTTTTTTATATATATTCATCTGCTGAAGGAGTTCAAGTACTACAATTATATACGTACAAGTTCGTATTTTCAACTGAAGAGAATAACCGACCACAACCGACAAAAATAGAGGACGTTGATGAGTCATACCCAGGTCCTACATAGTCTCTTAGCCACCTAAGTAATATTTTATTCTAACTAATTTTTTACGTATATGATTTTCCATATTGTATTGCGAAAGTGTCAACCATACTATTAAGCTTGCTGTTATCAACCAAAAACTATTGAGTATACTGTTTGCGTGTTTGCTTCAGACTTAAAAATCTTAAATTTACAGTTATTTCGGCACCGAAATTTTCGAATATCATTTTTTTGTTTGATGGATTGTATTTCAACTATACCAGTTCGATTTCAACTACAGTTTAGTTGGCTAAGCTTATACCAATAAGTTTATATCAATATTCGAATTTGCTTTCATTACTCTATAGAAAGATATTGAGAAAGCAGAGAGAGAGAGAGAGAAGAGAAATAAAATACCAAATTTATTTTTAAAATTCTACCTAAGTATTTTTTTATATACGTACAAGTTCGTATATTCAACTAAAGAGAATAACCGAACATAACCGACAAAAATAGGACGTGAGCCAGGCCTAAATTTACAGTTATTTCGGCACCGAGATATCCGACTATCATTTTCTTGTTTAATGGATTGTATTTCAACTATACCAGTTCGATTTCGACTATCGTTTAGCTGGTTTATACCATTTTAAATTAAATTCAACCAAATATCAATATTTGCATTTGCTTTCATTACTCTAGAGAAAGATATTGAGAAAGCAGAGAGAGAGAGAGGGAAATAAAATACGAAATTTATTTTTAAAATTCTACCTAGATATTTTTTTAATTTTTATTTCCAAATACTGACATGACACCTAATTTTTGTACATATTTCAAATTAAAAATTCGATTCAATTCGAAAGTTTGCAAATTTCTTGAGGTTCTAATCTTACTATAATATCTCATGCCTATTTTATATACTTTTATATTAACTTGCCAGTGTCTGTTTATATGTTTATTTATATGTTTATATGTTTGTTTGCTTTATGTTCATATGAGTGGTAGGTAGGTTAGAATTTTTTGTTAATACCAATTTAATATACAAAAAATGTTTTAAGTAAACGCTATCTTAATAATTTTTTTATAATACAAAAAAAATATTCCAAAAACCAAATTAAATGTATGGTGTAAGTAACGTGTAGATCCTTTGGAGAGATCATATAAAAATAAATGTGTGTGTGTGTAGGTATTAAAAATTCTTACACTGAATGCAAATAACAAATTTAAAAATAAAAATAAGCAGAATAAAAAAAAAAAATGTCCCATTCATTCTATTTGTATATAATATATATACATTACTGCATCCTGTTCAAATATTTTTTATTCAATTCTCATGAAAATAGAAATTAAAAAGGAACTCCGAAAATATTTTTTTTTTTAAATTTTATTTCAATTTTTTAATTTTTGTTCTGTTTTTGTTACTAGACTGAAAATTGTACTAAAAAATTTTTATTTTCTGTTTTCTATTTTTTTTCAATTCAATTCAATTTCACTGTATTTGTGTAAATGTATTTTTAAAATTTATTCTAACATGTATAACTGCTTGCATATGTAATAAGGAGTTTAATAATAATAAATTCTGTTTTTGTTTTTATTTTATTTTTTTTTGTTTGTTTGTATTATCTAAAAAAGGTAAAAGGATTAAAAAATTCCTGCCAATTTTTTGGAATTTTCTTTTGTATATTTTATTTTTTATTTTTTTTTTATTATTCTTATGTTATTTGTTATTAATTGTAGGTACATTTTTAGGAGAGTGTAAGAAATCTTGTTGTACATATATGGAAAGTGTCTTTTAATTTTTTTGTTCTGCTATAGTAGCTATGAAAAATGCATTACATACCACTACCATTGTATAGTGTCAGTGTGAATGTGTACAATAAAGAAAATTTCAGTTTTAATAAAAATGAAAAGCGCATTTCTGTACATGGATGATTCGATAAAAAAAAAATCAAAAATATTTTTGTATAATTTAAAATAAAAATAAATTTTTTGCCTTTTTGGATGATCTCATTTGCAGACCCCTTTTGAATTTGTATTATATAGTCAAGTATTTGTTTACTGAAGAGCATGAGTTGATTATATAGACCTTCGTAGTATACCTAAGACAGTTGAATTTATTAACAATATATGATTTATGCTTAGGTTATATTACTAGTCCACTAGTTCAAATTATCTTCAGATATATGTTGGCATATAAACAATGGTCAATGTGTATCAACTTGTTTTATAGATTTTGAAAAGGCATTCGATACTATTTGGCTTGATGGTATTATATACAAACTACTCAAATAAAAATATCCTCCACATCTAGTATACTTAAGCAACAATATATGTTACGCAACAAATCTTTTAGAGTATCCTTCCTCAATAAGAATATATCTAAAGAATTCCAATTGACTAATGGCCTGCAGCAAGGCACAGTTAACTCGTCAATACTATTCAATATATATGTAAGTGACTTGCTTCATTCTCTAAGCAAAAGCTCAGATCATCATAATCACAACATTGTATTTGCGGACGATTTAACAATTTATACGTCAAATTTCAATTTGAAAATTGCCCAGTATAACCTACAGAGCAGTCATTCAATAAAATAGTTGCATATAGTACACGCTGGAATCTAAAAATTAACTATAAAAAATGTGAAGCTGTCTTATTTAGAAACACAATAAATAAGTCAAATAGCACAATAAAAAGAAACTGAAGAAAGTTCTAACTGCCAAAGTTACGGTACTTCAAAGCCCCAGATGGAACGAACTAAAATACCGAATTTCAACAGATTTAAATACTTAGGAGTTTCATACACCAATTTATTCAAATTCAACGAGCATGTTAAAGACCAAATATCAAAAGCGAAAAAAGCCTTAATGGCTCTGAAAAAGTTATTTTTCTTTAAAATCCTGTATAGCAAAATCAAGTTTCTTTGTTACTAAAATTAAAAAAGCGGTATAATTAATTTTTATTTTTTACCTAAATATTAAATGTTTAATAACATGCATTTTAAAAATCATTCTAAAGCAGGCACACTAAAATATCTGCACAAACTGCCCGACGCTGACGCGACACCGATTACTATATGAACACAAGCGCCTGCTTTTTAACTGCGATTTTTTGATAATATGCAACTACGAACAAAAAATCTTTAAAAGTGGTATAAAGTTAATTTTACTTCCAATAATTAAAATGACCATAACTTTTTTTAATATGAACTAATTATCTTCAAAATTTAAATTTAAGTGCAAAATTGTTCATTTTAAATTAACAATGTAAAAAATTTAAATATTTATCGGCTGGTTTTTTAGTATTTTCACTCTAAACATTCAAAATCGATTTACTCAAAATGTACTAAATGGCGTATGGGATAAAATAATTCTCATGCGACGTAATAAGAATCGATAATTTTATCATTCGTCTCATACGTAATCAAATTCAAAAAAGTAGTACATCAACAGAAAATCCACTAATAAGTCACCCATGGTATGAATCAGATCAATACATATTAAATACACTCGATTCGGTATTCATTCCACCAGAGGCGTTTATATTTCTAGACAAACATAATTATATAGAAAATAGTACCTATATACCTATTATTTATCATTATAAAAGGCACACATAAAATAAAAAGCTTTTATTAGACTTAAACACTTCTAATTTAAACAATTGTGAAATATTTGTATTTGATAAATTTATTCCTAATTTTGCACAATTAATAAACAAAAATCCTTATTCCTGGAAATGAGTAGGTTAAGCTAGAATAGAATAGAGTAGTTAGTTTAAGTCTAGTTTGTAATATTTAGGTTAAGATTAGTGTAAGTTAAGGCGTGTTCGTAGTGGTCGCGCGTGCGCAACAAAAAAGATATTTTGTTCGTAGTTGCATATCATCAAAAAAATCGCAGATAAAAAGCAGGCGCTTGTTTTCATATAGTAATCGGTGTCGCGTCAGCGTCGGGCAGATTGTGCAGATATTTTAGTGTGCCTGATTTAGAATGATTTTTAAAGTGCATGTTATTAAACATTTAATATTTAGGTAAAAAATAAAAATTAATTATTAAAATAAAATAAATGTGTTTAATTATAAAATGTAAAAATAAAAAAATTTGGATTTTAGCCGCAATTTTTTTCCAATACTGTAAATCAAATTATTAAAGTAAAAATTACATAGAATAATATTTATACGTTTAAACTAAAAAAATAATTAAAATAGATAATATAATATTAACAAATCATTATTAAATTTAAATGGGAGAACTGGTATTTAAACTAGTCATGTACATTGTAATAATTATAAGATGAATTTCGTTTTGTTTTGTTTAGAATTAAGAAATTATAATAAAAGCAAAAATAAAGAGGACATTTAAAAAAAAAAAAACTAGTCCAGAAGTCCAATAGACTGAAGCTTCTGTTTGAAAAAATAGGTTTTGGAATTACAACAAAATTGAAATATAAAGCCATATAGAATCCCTAATAAATTGTAAAAATATTGTCAGAATTCAAATTTACCCTTTGTCGGGCGCGTGTATTTTTAAAACAAAATCGGGCGCGTTGTACCAAATTGATACATTATTTCTTGTTCTTTATTTTGGTTTTTTTTTTTTTTGAATAATGAATGCTCTTTTATTTATTTTTTAAATCTAACCATTTTTAATTTAACATTTTTAATAAAACAGTGGCATTGCAATAATCTTTGCAAGAAAAACTTGAACCTGGTCTAAACAGATTGGTTTTACACAATTCTGACATTCAGTTTTCTATTGTTTATGCAGATCTAACATATATTTTCCTTTTATTTGAAGCAGGGCTTTTATTAGTTTTATCCTTTAGTACATTCATAAGTTTATATGTATCGAGCTGACGTTGAAGATCCAAGTTCAAATTAGTCAAAGAATTTCTCCAAACTAAATAATGAGGTAAAACTATAGTTCATGCGAAAATTGTCTTAATTTTTTTTTTTTTTAGTTTATTTATTTAACTTTACAATCTATCTTATTTTTATCTAATAATAGTATGTCACTATTAGACGATATAGAGTAATTTGTTTTGTCTTCTTTTATTTAACAGATGGTGAGTGAGCCCATTGGCACATATCCGAAGTTTTATATTTCTGATCAAACTAGTGGGGATTTGACTATTCATAAATCTACTGCTTAGATCTATCGGATGAAACCTTTTTAGCCTTCGCACATGTTGGTCTGTACACTGTAGTTGTGATGCGAGATCGTTGGGATGTATTTCCAATCTCGCAAAGTATTTTGAGCTTCTTGTTGCTTCTATGGCTTCTTTAACCGATTCGACCTTACGAAGCATGGTTCATTTATTATTGATCGGAGCACTTAGGATTGAAACCTTTCCAGTGTATTTCAACGTTAGAACTACTTGTATGGTTCCACACAGTTCTATAGCATAGTACCAGATGGATTTCAAGACGATCTTGTATAGTAAGATCTTGCAGTCCATTGATAACTGCGAATAACGTCCTATTAACCAGCGGTTAAACTTCAATCCAAGTTCCTTATTTTTGTTGACAATATGCTCATTCCAATTTAAATATCCATATCCATATGCATACCAAGATACTTTGCAGAGTTTGCATGTGTTATTGCCACATTATTTAGTGTTGCAGCCGGGCAATCTTCTCTTTTGGGTGGTGAAAGTAACATGCACTGATTTGTTTACATTGGCCTTGATTCTCCATATTTTTTTAGCCAATCTTCAATTTTTAATAAGTGTTCTTGCAATTGGTTTGAGGCAGCAGTTGAGCATGTGTTTGTTGCTAATATTACTGTGTTGGCTAATTCTGTTTTTGCCAAATCTCCAGTGTATATTAAGTATAAGGTAGGTCCTAGCACATTACGCTGAGGGACTTTTGATTTTATTATTAGTTTTATTATAAAACTTCCGACTGTCTAGGTATGATCTTAAGAGTAGATATAATTCATGAGGTAGCCTTTGCTTCAATTTGTATAGAAGTCCCTTCCTAGACACACATTATCAAACGCCTGTGCCCAATCTAGGAACGAAAGTGTAGTTTATTACATTTATTACTCTGTGGACTTGTTGAATCGTTGAGTGATTTGGCTTAAACCCAAATTGATGGCTTGGTATTAGGTTTTCTGTTATCAATATTGGATTTAGTCTCGTCTCATCAACAATTGTTCAAATACCTTTGACAGTTTAGGTAGTAAACTGATCGGCCTATATAAAGCCATTGCACTTGGACCTTACCCGGTTTTCATAATCAATCAATTTGAACAAATCTTTTATAACTTCACTCTTCGAAGGTACATACAATACTTATGTACATTGAAATAAAAATGTAAAGACAAAAAAATGTACACTATAGATCATGTCGGTACTAACTTTCATTTAGAAATCGTATAAAAATTTAATTCGGGGGTATCAATTTGATACATATGCGCCCGACGAATGGTTAAAATGATCTTAAGGATAAAAGAAGAAGAGCTCAATAAAGCTTAAGCTTTAATTTCAATATACCTGTGTCTTCAAATACTGCCAATACCCCAATAACACCGCAGATCGTATTTCGATCATATTATTTTTATAATATTCAGAATTAATCATATTTTTTGAGTTTAAATATTATAATTTTGAAATGTTTTAGCATTTGGTTAAAACTCGTGACATTGATACTATTTTTATTTATAAAATTAAAATGTTACGATTAATACTTTAATATTCATTGTATTTGAATTGCCTAATGAATTATTGTTAATTTAATGTTATATAATGATGAATAATAAAGGATAATTGAAATTGGAAAAAAATTGATTGAATTGATGGACATGATAGTATTTCTAGACTATATTACAAATTTTTAAGCTCTATAATGGTAGTACATAATCATATACTGCAGAGTAGGACCCAGTTCTTGTTTCTACTATAATTTTTTATTGTATTTTTCATAATGGGTGTTATTTTATTCAATAATAATTTCTGAATTTAATTTCTCTGCGAGAAAGTAATGCACATATTTTTTCCTATATGTATATATATATATATATATACATCAAATTTTTATTTTCGAACTGTACAATACACCAATTGTTAACAAAATACACACATACACAATTTCGTAATAGTAATAAATTCATTCATAATGTTTATAGTTTATAAAGATAAATGCATATGTATGTGTGTGTATATATTTTTTAGGCAAGCTTGTAATGCTTGTAATTTCGTTTTGTAATTTTTTATTTTCTTTTTATTTTTTCATTTTCACATTAGATCTCCTTGAATTTAATTTCAATTTCAATATTCGCCTGACTCAAGGGATATCCTTTCTTAATAATAATAATAATAATAATAAAAGTAATAATAACAATAATAATAAAATAAAATATTATATAAAGAAATTATAAATCTTTTCCTTCTGTTCCAGAATTTTTTCTTATAACACTAAAGTGTTGTAATATGTGCCAAGGAATTTTAAATTGATTTGAATTCTACTTCTTTTTTCGACTTTTTATTTTTGTAATAAAATGAGATAGAAGGAAAAAAAAAATATAGAAATAAATGAAAAATAACACCCAATATCATAGTTATGCAAAAAAAAAATAAAAAAAAAAAAAATAAAAAAAAAAAAACAAAAAAAAAAAAATAAATGTTTTCTTTTGTGTTTGTATTTGTGAGTATTATATTTAGTATGTTGAAAATTTATATTGTAACATTTTAATTTGATTTATGTGTTAACTATGAGAACAGTTTTTTTTTTTTTTTTTGATTTTATTAAAAAGAAAATTTTCATTTTCTTTTTTACTTCTGAAAATGATGAAAATTTATGGACAATATTCGGAAAATTCCAACTGTGCAAAGAGGAAAATTTTTATTCTTCTATTCATACGTCTTATGATTTTAAATTTTTGTTTTCCTACCATGTTTTAATATTCTGTTTTTTTTTTTTTTTTGTGAAAAAATAAAATATCAACGTTTTTTTTTTGCATTTTCATATCGAATAAAAATAATAAAAAAAAAAACAAATACAAAAAAAAATCTCATATGAAAAATTAAATTTTATAAATTTGAATTTGAAAATGTTCCACAATATTATTTATTTGTAAAACCTAGTTATGGTAGAATGGCAAAAAAAAAAAACCTGATTTGCTTTTATACGATGTCATGAGCACGAAATGACTTTGGAACTAAAATCAGAAAGTTTGATAATATAAAAAAATTGTTAGAAAATAGGCAAATTTATGCAATTCAAATAAGAGAGAAACATTTTTTTTGGTTTAAGCTTAATCAAACAATATGCTGGAACGTTTTGTACACTCGTAAACTATTTGGATTAGAGAAATTGGAACAATACTATACGTATTAAATAGGTTATTTTAATAGACAATAGGTGACTTTATGAAAAAATAGTAAAATAGTTAGTTAAATTTTAGTTAAATCAAATTTTTTTTATTCATATTGACTTATTTACATTTAAAGTTATTTATTTGCGATAAGACAATATCAATTGGGGGGAAGGGGAAGAAAAAAAGGTGTTTAATATTCAATAAGATTTTTTGTAAATAATCAAAATCAAAATAGGTCACATTGAATGCATTCAAAAATATTGAATTGTACTTTACGTGGCCATAAGATTTTAATTTAATATTTGACTATAATAGACTTAATTTTTTGACTTTTTTTTGTGTCAGTAACTTGGGTAACACTTCCAGAGTGCTATGGTGGGAAAGGGAAAACCAGAAAATTGATTTAGCTTAATAGAATGAAAATCATATATTGACAGGTCACATGCATAGATATTTGCATGCAATGCGGTAGGATCCATTAATTTAATCCATTAACTAGGATTTAATTAATTTAATATATAATCTAGGATCTATTAATAAAAACGTTATATTAAATTTAATATAATTTTATTTACAATTTTAAAATTAAGTTCGAAATTAATTATTTCGTCTACGACTATTAAGTTTTTTTTTTTTTTTTACTTCCTTTATTATTTACCATCTATATATTTTCATTTCTATACAATAAGCAAATATTTATGATGAAAATATGACTTGAAGTATAGCCAATCCAGTGATAAGCTACACTAATTTACAAAATCTAATCTCTAGTTTATTTTACAGTTAATTTAGTTAATTATTTATTTTATATTAAGTCGCTTGGCATCCTTCTTTTAAGTCTCCTTGTGTTGCGCATAACAAATAGGTTGTTACGACCTAGATTGTTTGGATGGTCTTCCAGTTATTTTTGAATTTTTTTATTTCGTCTTGCACTGAAGAAATTCCCAAGTCTTTTGTAATTAAGTCATTTGGAACGCACCAGGGTGCGTTTACGATTTTCCGCAAAAATATGTTCTGGAATCTCTGAAGTACTTGAATATTTGATTTTACAACTGTACCCCACATCTGTATTCCGTATGTCCATACAGGTTTTAATAGCGAGTTATATACCAATATCTTGTTTTTTAGAGATATAATTGTGATTTATTTCCAAGTAGCCAATACATATTTCTTAATTTTATTCCAAGCTGCTTTCGTTTGCTTTCAATATGCTTTCTTCAGTTCAATCTTCTATCTAAATGTATTCCTAGATATTTTACTTCTTCTTTTTGAGGTATAGAAATATTGTTTAAGGAGACTCGTGGGCAAGTATCCTTTCTCAGCGTAAATGTGACGTGCACTGATTTTTGTTGATTTGCTTTAATTTTCCATTTAACTAGCCATATTTGGATTTTATTCAGGTACACTTTGGTAGTGGATGATGCCACGTTTGCGTCATTATGTGTAGCTAATATGGCAGTATCATCGGCAAAAGTTGCAAGTTAAGCTCCTGCTGTTAGTGGGAGGTCTGGGGTGGCATTGTGTAATTTGAAACGTCGTTTTGTTTCGACTATTTTCAAAAGGTGGCATTGCATAATTTTGTTTCGACCATTTTTATTTTGTTTCAATTTTTCAAATTTGGTACGACTTATTTTGGTATTGCGTAAAGTTGAAACGCTACTTTTTTGACGTTTGATACGACTAAGTTTTGGCGATTGAAAAATAGTTGACGCTTTTAGGTAAGTTTTAAAAAAAAATAACTTAATATATGATTTTTATTAAAATATTTATTTTAGAAAAGTACGGAAATATAATTAAATTAAATTAAATAAATAAAATTGAAAACTAAGTAAAGTTATAATGATTTTCTTTGAGGACGAAACATTTTCAGAAGAAGATGCTTTACTTTTAAATAATTTGGAAAGGCGAAGATTGAGGGATTGGAGCAACATTTTTGATTTACCTTCAAGAGAGTTTAGTTTGATTTGAACTTTTTTTTATAGTTAATAATAATTGTTTTTTTTTTAGATTTATTCAACATTTTAGAGTAAATAAAGAAGCGTTTACCATGATATTAAATTTTGTGGATTTAAAAAGTTTAAGAAACACAAGGATTCCGCCAACATTGCAATTAGCTGCAACATTAAATTTGTTATCGAGTGGTGGTTATCAAATTAATGTTGGTAGTAACAGGCTGATATCAATGGGACAACCCACAATGTCACAAGTGTTCGAAAACACTATAAAAATTCTTGAAAGGATATTGTGTCCTCGTTGGATTAAGATGAAGGAAGAACGTTTCAATGAAACAAGGAACTATTTCTTCACAAAATATAAAATTCCTGGAATAATTGGCATTGTTGATGGAACGCATATTCCAATTTTAAGACCTTGCCAAGATGAACATGCATTTTATAATAGGAAGGGTTTCCATAGTATTAACGTTATGATTGTAAATTTTCGATATTTTAAATCATTTATTATTTAATTGTATATAAATTTTTATTAATTATTTAAGGTTTCTAACCATTTATATGAAATATTGGCTATTGATAGCAGGTATGGAGGATCTTCTCATGACTCTACAGTATGGAATAACAACACCATACAGGAATACCTACAAAGAAAATATGAAGAAGAAAATTTATGTTTAAGAATGCTTGGTAAAACAATATTTAATATATATATATATATATCTTTTGTGATTTATTTTATTTTTATTAGGTGACAGTGGCTACCCGTTATTGCCTTGGTTACTAACTCCGTATAAGTCCGCAGCAGCTGGAAGTGCAGAAGAATATTTTAATTATATTCACGCCAAAGCTCGAAGTCAAGTAGAACGAACAATAGGAATGCTAAAAGCACGTTTCAGATGTTTGTCTAGTGACAGAAAACTTCGGTATAGGCCAGAAAAAGTAGGTAGAATAATTAATGTATTTGCCGCTATTCACAACATTTGTGTGAACTATAAGATACAAATAGAGCCGTTGCAAGTGTCAGTAGAAGAAGAAAATTCACAGCCAGCAGAAATTGAAATAATTCCAGAAAGTCAACAAAGCAGAGCTAAGATCATAAGAGATCATATAAAAAATAATTTATAAAATCTATTGAATTATAATTTTTCTAAATCTATTGAATAAAATTTTTTTTAAAAAATGAAATAAAAATTATTCTTCATAATATGTATATTGAATTTTTATAGGTATATTGTTCATCTTTATTACATACTAGGTAAACTTAACTTTTATAACATAAACTTAACTTTCATTGTTCAACTTTAATATCGTATCAATATAAAATAATAAATAATTCAATTTTACTTCATGTTTAATATTAATATCAAATATTTTACTTCATATTCAATATAAAAAAAAAAATTCTGGTCTTATTAACTAGCTTCTTTTAATTGGATCTAGTTGCAATTTCTTTTAGTTGCAATTTTTTTAAATTATTTTTTTCAATAGCGTTTTCTAGCAATAATTGTTGAAATTTTAACTTTTCTGCTTTATATTCATTTTGACATTGGCTTTGCCTTAATTTTAAATTATATACTTTTTCAGTGGTTTCAGATATTTTATTTAAAGCTTCATTCAAATTTGTTATTTTATAAAGAACTTTTCTAATACTTTTGTCTATATTAGTTGTTGCTTTTACATAATTTTCCATTAAAGTCAGTTTTTTATTTTTTTTTTTGTTTTTTTTTTTTATTTGGTGTACTTGTAGAGTGTTCTTCTAAAATAGTGTGTGTATTTTGCTGTGAATCACTTGCCTCTTGCCAACACTCATTTCCTTGATCATAAGAATCTAAATATTCTTCAGGAATTGGTGTATCAACTCTTGTAGCACAACCAAATGTTTCTATATTCATAGCGTTAACTGAAGCCTCCAAGCCAGCACATCTTATAATTATTTCATCATCTTTCGTAATTTTCTTTTCCCGATATGGGCCACCACCAGTCTTTTTTTTAATCAATTTATTAAACATTAATTTTTTCTTTACTTTATATTTATGGTCGCTCCAAACCTAAAAACAATAATATTTTTACATAGTGTACTGTGTAAATGTATACCTACACAACAATAATAAAAGGTTAAAAAAAACCATTAATGCATACCTTCTTCCACTCATGTTTTTCTTTAACCGGTGGACCAACTTCATTTAAATCTGCTGATAGCTCAACCCAAAGAATATTTGAACGTTGTCTTCCTTGGATATTATTTAAAATTCCTCTAAATAAATCCGTATGAGTTTTCATAAAATTTACCATTATTTTTAATTGTTCCTTATTTATACTTAATTTATTCTCAGACCTTTGAAGAAATATATGTACATATATACAAAAAAACATCACACTATTTATTTCATTAAAAAATTTTCAAATTATACTTACATTTAAAATTCTATTATTTTTAATTTATTACTTAAAAACACCTAATAAATAATAAATATTGCAACTTGAACTAAACTAGTAAATTTGCGTTTTTTGAATTGTATTAACATACCCACATATGATTTACTTTTACTGATACGAAACAAATTTGAAATGGAATTATGTAGTGTTTCACTTTTTTTTCAAGCGTTTCAAAATAAATTAACGTTTCAAATTACGTAATGTCATCCAAATTTTGTTTCGACAACATTTTGTTTCGACCGAAATGTTTGAAACAAAGTTACACAATGCTACCCCTGCTGTGTACAATAAGTACAAGATAGGTACCTTAATTTGAGGAACTCCGGACTGAATATCATATAGTTGACTATATTTGTCTTTCTGTTTTATATAATACGTTCCATTTTCCAAATAGCTTTTAAAAATTTCGTAATACTCAGATGGCAACATTTTTTGCAGTTTATACAGGAGTCATACATGCCAGACTTTATCAAATGCTTGGCTTATGTCTATAAAGGTAGCTGATACGTATTCCTTCTTTTCGAAAGCATTATTTATGGTGTTGACGATTCGATATACTTGCTCTATGCGAATTGGAATTCTGGTATCAACTTACGACTTTCTATTATAGGAGATAGTCTTTTAAGCAATAATTTCTCAGTTTTTTGAGAGCACTGGAAATAAGCTGATTGGCCTGTGTGATATAATTTCTTCAGGGCTTTTGTCAGGTTTCCGTATCATTATCACTTCAGAAATTTTCCATTGTATGGGAAAGTATTTTATTCTTAATAATCCATTATAAATTTGTGTTAAGTATTTTATACCTTTTAGTGGGAGTTCATGCAATATACGTCCAGTCAATAAATCATAACCTGGGCTTTTTTTTTTTGGGTTTATTTCGTTTAGAATTATATCTTTTATTTCAGATGCTTTGGTTTTTTTTTATGGGAAAATCCATTTGAAAATGTATATTTGCAGCTTCTTCTCTCAGTGTTACTTTCGACATTCCATGGCTGAAAAATTTTAGAAAAATGTTCCGCAAAGCAACAATCTTTTTCAAAATTACTTCGAGCCCAACGCCCCGTCTGGTTTTTTCAAAGGATTATTTGTAAGAGAAGGTTGTTTTATTTTCCTGGTGGACGACTATTAAGTGATTTATTTTTAATACTGAATATCAATTGCATGTTGAGTGTTGATATAACGGTATCTACCTACTGATTTCCATAATAATAACTATTTAATCTGCAAGGGTTTTTATCCTCATCAAAACAGCAAGCATATTTTTGTTGTTTCTCAGGTTCAACAAAATCTAGACTTATAGGAACGATAATCGGTACATTGACATGTCATTGTTTGGCGAACAAGTATTAACAAATATTTATTCTATACGACCAGACAGCTTTTTGCTAGATCTTAATTGTTAAATATGTTAATTATTACATTAGAAATTTATTAAAATCTTTTTTATTTAAATAATTTAATGTAAAACATGTTCTTAGTTAGTTTTTAAGTAATAGTTGAAAAAAAAAGTTGAACAAGTAGATACCAAGCACGCAATGCGATTGGTATTTACTTGTTAATAATTATGATTGTTGAATCTGAAATGGTATTGACACCCAGAAAGATATCAAGCAAATTCTATGCGATTGCTGTAGTGTCTAGCGAAAGATATAAGTTTGAGTGGGTCAGAGAGCACCAAATAGGATCATCAAATATTTTAATGGAAATTCTGTAGTATTAACAGTGGTTTAATAAAATTAAAAATTTCAGAAAAATTACAAGTGGCATGTTAATGTGTTGTTGTGTTTTTCAAAAATATAATTTTTTTATAATTTAAAGTCCACGAAGTATAAAAATATTATTTGGTATATTTTAATCAAATATGTTTTTTTTTTTCAAAACCGGTTTTATATAACCCGTTTTACTGAATCCGGTTTTTTAAAATTCCATTTCTAATAAAAATCCAGTTGTTGTTTAAAAAATCCCGTATTTTTTATTTTTATTTCTTTCATGATTTTTGGAAAATTGGTGCTTGTAGCAGAATATTTGCTTTGAATAGCCAGAAGTGCATATGGGCTTTGCACAAATAATTAAAAGGTTTTCAAAAAAGGTAATTTTAAAAAATTGGATTTTGATAAATAAATATGAAATATAAATTAGGGTACACTAGCATTCATAGTAAACCTATACCATCGCTAACAAACTGTGCTGTAGAAGATAATTCTAATTTTTTTTTATTAGATAACAACTATGCAAGTCTACAGTATCTATTCTGGTAGAATAATTAGCCATGTAAATTCTAAATCATCATTGTAAATTTGATGAAAACCTACGTTGTTACTTTGGTATTTGGTTAAACCATATAAAACATATAAACTGTTAATTCAAATTAGATTAAGACCCACCTTTCATACAATTTATTTTCTTTTTTATGTCCTTTAAAATAATTTCTAGCTAAAATTAGCTTTTGGTGCTTAATTAGTACGGTAGTATATATTAATTAAGTACAATGTTCATTTCCGAGTATTCATTTATCAAATTTCTGGCTGATCAACTCATTAAATGTCGAAAACTACTACTACTATTGTCAAGAACTAAGCCTTATTAAATACCGTAGTTTTATTTTATTTAATTATGTTATTACCAAAATTATATATTATTCAACTATTTTTAATCCCAATCACAAAGTGTACTGGACCTGGTCGAAAAGCTAATAAATTATTTTTTTTGCTTTGTCGAAAATCTATGCTAGGACTTCTCGGTTGAAATACAGGTGTTCTACCCAGCATGTAAAAATTATTTCCGTTCTATTCAATCCTGTTATTACATATCAAATCATATATTTATTCAACCAAGCTATTTGTAGGTGATACAGTCTACATAATTTTTTAAAATAAATCAACATTATTTGTATATAAGAATTTAATGAATATACTTACTTACTTGATGGGCGCTACAGACCTTGAAGGGCCTAACGGAAAATTATCCTTCACTGATTTATAAGAATTTAATGAATACCGTCTTATATACTATACTTTGATGAACTTTTATGTCCATATCAATTCTTATATCTCCTCTCTCCTTCCCCTACGTACCTTCTAATAATAAAGACCACTAACAAACTAATCAACTAATAAATTTACATTTAGAAGCAAACATGTTGTGTCTGGTGGAGCCGAAAAATACTCCACTATTTAAATCCTGATCTGACTCCTAACTCAAATTCAAAACTATATTTAAACGTTATTTTTGACTTAAATTAGATTTTGATTTAATAAACTTTAACCTCTACTTCATTTTAACCGTTAAAAGGTTAAAACAGAGATTTTCATAATTTTTAACTAAAAAATTCAATTTGAATTGTCAAAACTGTATCCAAAAACCAAAACCAAAAAATTAAACCATTTTTATTTTGTAATAACTTGCATTTTAACTCAGGCTGTGATTCTAGTCATATTTGCATTCTCCCTTTTGTTGGCAATTTAACAATAAAAATATTAAGAAAAATATATTTTGTTATTGTTTTTTTTTTGATTTAAGATACAATATGATTAGAATTGACTTTAAACTGCATTCTGATATTAACATACCATTTATTTTAAATAGAAAAACTATAATGTATATATAAAAGCAGAATATAATTTTGTTAAAAACAAAAACAAAAAATCAAAAAAATAAATTCTGTTTTTCGAGGAAAATTTTTGGTTTTACAAAAATATATTTTTATGCTTAGGAAAAATGCGGTTTTCCATTTACATGTTACAGAACAATATTTTCCTACATAGATATAAATACTTACATGATACATATATACATAGTACATATACATACATATATATATTTATTTTCAATAGAGGATATAAATTTAAATATTGGCTATAAATTTTTTTTTTTTTTTTTTTTAATTTTTCTTAAACATTTGAGGTTAGTTTCAATTCTTATACAGCAGGAGTTTCGACGCCATTTTCTTTTATTTTGATTTTAATATTCTGAAGAAAATATTATATTTTTTTTTTTATTCAAAATTTACAAGTAAAAATTTATTCATATGAAATTGGAAATAAATTGTAATCATAATATGTATTGTTTTGTATGTATGTGTGTTTATTGTTAAAATTATATGGTTGTAAAAATTAAATTTATTTTTAATTTTAAAATTTATTGTAATACTTGTGGGGCTGGTTATGGAAATTCAATACAGAAATTTTGTAAATTATTGAAATGAAATTTATAAATTTTTATTTAAATATAAATTAACAATTTATGTAATATAAATTGTAATACCATCAACTTAAATTGTATGGTTACGTCCTACTTTTTAATATTTAAAAAATTACTTAAGAGATATTTTGAAAAAATT
Organism: Argyra leucocephala; assembly: GCA_963942445.1. Classification (NCBI taxonomy): domain Eukaryota; kingdom Metazoa; phylum Arthropoda; class Insecta; order Diptera; family Dolichopodidae; genus Argyra; species Argyra leucocephala. The sequence continues at coordinate 14,055,733 of OZ012679.1, read as the reverse complement.
TAATAAAGAAGAAATTTTTTTTTTAATATTTTTATTTTAAATAGAAGAAAATTATCAAATAAGATTGTACCGGTCCCATCACTGTTTAAAAATGTAATCGTCCCAAGGTAATTATTCGCTAATTTTACTCTAATATTCAACCTGCGCCCAAAATCACGTTATATTCGATTAACCAGTTATACAAGTTGTTATAACTAAACAATTTGTATGTAATTGAAGCTGACAAGTATAACATGTTTTTCGGGAAAACATGAAAAATTAAAGGATTTCCTTTAGTTCAATTTTTTTAACAGTTCTAGCCGAAAAAATATTGTCAATGTCATGCTGATGTGAAATAATATTTTTATTTATCTTTCATAAACAAAAAAGGATGAAAATTCCATTATAAAGCAAAAACAAAAAAGTATTTTTTTTAAAAATAAAATTTATATAGATTTAAACGTCAATTAAAAACTAGTTATTCGTAGTGTGAACGCCTATTCTTATAACGAGTTATTCGACCTGCATATAACATCTTATATACACTTGTAGTGTGAACAGCATATAATTGAATTGTGAAATTAGTGATGGGATGATTACATTCTTATGTAATGTTGGGACCGCTACAAAGCTTCAGGAAATGTTAGTACATAAGAGATGGTTTGATTACTGTCACACATAGCCTGTGTAAAGGCTTCTACAGATTTTTTATGTCTTAATACTAGTAATTAAAAATAATCATTACTTCAATTTGAGGTCAGTAACTTAAGTTATTTTTAACTAAATAAAAACATTATTCAATTGAGCTTCTCCGTACGTACTGCATTCTATCAACCCTCTTTTCCATCACTTTTTCACATAAAGTTGGTTGTATTTACACGTATAAAGCACGTTCAATGTTGATTTTTAATTGTTCAATTGTTATTAAACTACCAGCATAAATTTGTGACTTAACATAGTCCCGAAGAAAGAAATCACAAGGTGTTAAATCACACGACCAGGGAGGATAATTAACTGAACCATTTCTTGAAATAATTTCATCAATAAATTTTGTTTTCAATAAATCAACTGCTAAGGTGGTTGGGTGGCAGGTGGCACCGTCTTGTTGAAACCATATACCCTGCAGACCGTATTCTCAACAACAGCAGGGAAAAAAAATCATTTAACATTATTCTGTATCATTCACCATGTGACTGCTATACTCCTTGACCAGTTTTGTCAAAAAAATATGGACCAATCACTCCACCAGCATGAATTGCATAACAGACAGTGACTTCATCTGAATGTAATGGTGTCTGAACAGCTTCGTGTAGATTTTTAGCACTCCAAATTCTGCAATTATGTTTGTTTACATAATCATTTAAACAAAAATGAGCTTCATCAGTGAAAAACTCTTATACAACTCACCACTGTACTAGATACTACTTTTGTTCTATTGTTACATTGTTAAATTAAATATGAATATCTATTTGTTTGCACATAATATGCATACTTATCTTATTATATTATACACTCTATGCGAGCTCATTTGAGCAAAGAAAAATAAATAAAAAAAAAAATTTCGATAAAAATGTTCATTATTTTTAAGTTATACAATTTAGCAATTATCAAACATTGTTTAAGCGTGTATCTTTCCATAATTAATTGGCATAATCTACTGAATACAAATGACATAATAAATGTCAAAAATAATACGCCAATTTAAATATTTGAAATTGTATCATCCTTTTTGGAAAATCGTTTATAATATGTTACCTTTACACCTCGGCTTAGTGGCCAGGATGAAAGTAGGGTGAAAATCAATTTATTTAATATAACTTATTCAGATTTTGTAAATTAGGACTGGTAATAAGTACTTTTGTTTTATCTGTACATAAATTGGACATTGAAATTTAATTCAAATTAATAAAAATGAAATTTATACATTCTGATTCTAGTCTTTAAAACTGTCAATGAACATAATTAATTTTTAGTATACATGTCCGATTTTCTTGAATTAAACAAATTGTACTAGATAAAAATGTATCTATGTACATAATATAATTTTATGTGTTTATTTATAATAAGATTAGTAATGAATAATGTAGTATATAAGTCAGATATTAGGTATATAATAAAATTTATTTATTTATTTAAGTACATATTCTCAAATGAGCCCAATTGCTCGCACAGAGTGTATAATAATTATAATCTAATAAAATAGATCAGTATAAACTAAAATTGAAAATATACAAAATACTAATACAATTCAATGTAAATAGTGTAGGATAATAGAAAAACAAAACAATAACAGTACCAGCAAGATTCACTTATTATAAAATAATTCAATATTGAACATTAATAAAACAAAGATCAGATATATTACTATAACTAAACCTACTGTACATACTTACTAACTACTTAAACATATTAAATTTAATAATTCTATTATAATATACTAGGTTTTGGAAAGATAATATACTTTTAATACAATTTTAAAGATATATACTAGGAATTGTATTATACAAATTGTATGCTCTATTATATAGGGTATCTAGTCCATTGAATTTGATATTGATATTGATATTATTTTGATATTTCATGCTGATCTTGTTGTGTGTACCCATGGTATTCATTGTTTTTTCTCGCTAGGCAATTTGAATTTATATTTTCTGTTATACAATTAGATAAATATGATTAACCAATTTGGATTCAATCATCAACTTAATTGGCAAGATGTTGTGAGTACTATATGTATATGCTTGGTAGGACAACTTCTCTTGTAACCAAAAAGGTTTTTTATCACTTTATTTTGATTTGTTTGCAGATCATTTAAATATTTATTAAAACTACTTCCCCAAATTTGTATAGCATATGTGATGACGTTATGAAACATACTGTAATACACCGACTTTTTACATGGTTTGGCATTCGCCTGCCAATTAATTGAAATATTCCTTCAATTTTCCTTCGTTTCAGTATTTGTTCTTTAATTAGAGGAATTCAACTCAATTTACTATCTACTATAGCTCCTAGATATTTGTATTGATGAATCATTTCAATATTACAATTATTCAGTTTAATATGAAGCATATCATCATATGTATTATCTCTGAAGATCATATATTTGGTTCATATAATCATCATATAACCATCATGTCGACGTTTATAGAGTTTTCCAGATTGGTAACGTTGTCTTCTGTATATAATATAGCTAAATCATCTGCAAACATGAATGGCTTCCCGCATAGAACAACATTAGGTAGGCTACTTACGTAACATTTTAATTAATATTTGCAGTGTTCGAATCATTAATACCCACATTCCGAGATTTTTAATTAAAACATTCCGAAAGGGAAAATTACCTATAGTTGGCCTACAAATCTATCTGTAGGCCTACTAATAAAATGAATAAATTAGCTAAATACACTGTCTAGGTACTTTTAATTAATCACACGAATCTTAGAACAAACTTTGCAGAACTCATATATTTCATACTAGGCTTAAAACCCTTCATATCTTGACACTGGAACACTATACTTTTAAATTTTTATTAAAATTCAAAATTACATTTTCATACAAAAAAAATATTAATAATATAATTTTTGTAAATACAATATCTATATTATAATACACAAGAGCACGATTTTGAAGGCACACTTTCGTGGTTTTTCGTGTGCTTTGTTTTTTTTTTCATTCAATCAATTTTTTTTTTCGATTATCTTTTGAGTCAAATCCTTTCTTTCTTTTTTTTATTTATCGCATTTGGTTTTTTGGACTTTTAGTAGGAAAAAAAATTAATTAGTAGGGTATTATTATTATTATTATTATAGAGTTTAATATCCCAAATTTTTGTGAGTTCGATTCTCTATTAAGTCAAATTTTTATTTTTATTATTTTTATTATACTATATATAATATATAACAATATTTTTTTAATAAAAAAAAAATAATTTTTAATTATTACTCTCTTCTCAATTATTTCAGCAAAATACGAAATTGTTTAGTTTAATATAAATCTAAGCATACAAATTTTGTATACTTATTACTTATCCATAATGCATTCACAGTTGACAATTTTGACACTATGATGCATCATGTAGATGTTTGCATATAATATAATATATTATACAAATTAGCATTTATCCTACCTACATATTATGTATACTCAAACAGCTAAAATGTAGGTACAATAAATATAATATAATTTGTACTGTATTTTGGCTAGTAAGTCTTATTAGTATATTTGTGAAATGTTATGTATATCGAAACTATGTTAAAATTTTATTTTTAAAATTTATTTTACAGATTTTATAATATTTACTTTTAACAAAAAAGAGACATAGCTTAATTTATAACTAAGATTTTTATTTTTTAAATTTAAAAAGTTTTGAAAAAGTTATTAAAATATCTGACATACATATACATTGTATATGAATATTATTATAACTTTATGATAAAACTGACAATTTATTTTAAAAAAAAAACTAGGAGCAAAATTATATATTAAAAATTATAAAATTTAAAGTTCATACAAGAAAAATAGTAAAATATTAGGTTTATTCAGTAACCTGTTCCAGATAGTTCTATATGAATATGAGTAGTCATACGTTTGACAATTTCTTTAATGTCATTGGTCATAGTCATTTGAAAATACATAATTTAAGTATGTTTAATTTATAGATTGAAAAAGTACGGTTCAAATCTGATCCTATCTGATAAATATTTAACAGAAGACTAAGCAATATTATATATTTTTTTAAATTTTTTTAATTTTTAATTATAATTTCTCCCCATGATCAAGACCAAGTAACATACCTACAAATTTTTTTTTTTTTTAAATAAATTATTATTTACGTATACGGTTGTTTTCTAAGTAAAATCAATACAAAAAGAAAATATAGTATTTACCTACCAAAGATAAATTGAAATGATGGATACAATTCATAATGAAGCTGATTTTTCATTAAACCGTATAGTATATATTTTGAACATTTGACATGTTTAAATTTTCTAAAAACAATATATAGAATAATAATATTAATACCAAATCACAAAAAAATAAAAATTGCTCAAAGTTTTAGGTTAATCTTTACAAAATAAAAAAAAAAAATATCAGATATAGAATGAAAATTATTTTATAAGAATTTATTAGACATCAATATATCCAGTAAGTCTTGCATATGCAATATCAATCAATAAATCACAAGGTCAAACATTTCAGAGAGTCGGAATTTATCTCCCTCAACCTACCTTCACCCATGGTCAGCTCTACACAATCCACTGCTCTAAAAATTAAAATTCTAGCAGAACCAAGACAGGGGAAAGCTACTGACTACTGTAAACGACACTCTGTAACTGATAATTTTGCATACCACGAGGTTGACAGTACGACAATGTTGCATACCAGGTCTAGAGTACTTCATTTTATCCAATTGTTTCCTATATGATAAATTTTAAAATTCACTCATAATAATTGGGAAACGGTATTTACCCATAGGTATGATTAATGGTTTAATAAAGTTATCGGAAACTATTTTTTAACTAGCTTTGTAACCCGTCATAAATGACGGAAGCAAAATAAATCCTAGTTTCTTTTTTTCTTTCATTAGATTCTTTATTCCGAAATTACAGTACTTATGTTTATATCACTTTTTATTTATTTTTATTTATGTTTATATTGGCCTAACACTAATCTTTTTTTTTTTTTTATATAACAAAAAAAGAAGTACCATACCAACAAATTTGTATAAAATGTTTGTATTTTTGTATGGTATACTCGTACTCACTTCCATTTAGTTATAATTCGTTAGTTGGGTTCCATTTAGTATAAATTATACCGTATTAGCGTTATTGAGTCCTCCGGGAGAGCAAATTTAAAAATGGGATCTTATTTTCATATAAATTTTGTCTTTTGTACAATGTAATAGGGATCTTATTTTGCTATATGAATAAACTGTTATTATGGTATTGTGTTATTTTTAAAAAAAATATTCAAAATTTTGTATCTAAATTGGTAAAATTTACAAAAAATACAAAAACATTTTCATCAATAATTTTCAATTTAAAAAAAACAATGTTTTATTATCCGACGTAGAAGTAGAGTTAATTATCCTACTCTACTTCTATCAAGTTCTATTGATTGAACAGTGAACCTGAACAGTGAAGTGAAAAGTGAACACTTAACACTGAAAATAAAATAATATTTTTGGAATGGAGCATGCAGAACATACAGAATACAGATACAGCAAATAATAAAAAAAAACAAAAAAAAAACAAAAATAATTTTTTTTGAGTGAGGTGAATTACGCACACAATAATGACAAAAATAAAAGGTAGAAGCAATAAAGTAGTATAATGTATAATATTATACAATACAAATATGCTGATACACATGTATATTATTGTGTATAATTTTAAGTAATAAGAATAACCTTTGAGTGAATTATGTTTTTTTTTGTGTTAAATACTGTTTGCCTTTTGGTTATTATACTATATTAAACTATTGATTAAATTTCTATTAGTCCTTATTATTATAAATCAAAAAAATTGTTTGTTTTATTTATATTATTATTATTATTTATTAGTTTTCCTTATTATTTGCGAAGAAGACTAACATTAAATTAAAAAAATACAGTTCATGCAATCAATTTTTCCTGCAAAGGTTCAGCATGGTAGACAGGGGTTAAAAAAAAGCACCAAAGCAATTTGTATATATATGCATTTGTATACATATGAAATTTGTATATGTGTTGGAGCATTTCGTCGAACTTACAAACATCCAGATAAATGCAGAATAATATATATATAATAATATTTCGACACACGTTTTCCCAATTAACGCGACAATCAATTAAGCGGTTACTAATATCAATTATGGTAAAAGGTTTCGGTGGTTTTAGTGGGTTAGTGTTCCACATAGCTAAGCACCTACATGCGCGGTCCGCTTAGTATTTGTTGAGGCTTTCACCTTCCCTCGAGAAATAAAAAAATAATAAAAACAAATTAAATCTTACAAAAAAAGTTTAATGCTATCTGATAGTTTTGATATTTTATTTTAAAATGAATATTAACTTAAAATGTTGAACATTTTTTATTTTTTTGTGGTTTACAATTAATATTACTATTCTATATATTGTTGTCAGATACTTTCAACAATTGTATTAAAAATAATTTTATTGTGTCGTTTCACAGAAAAATCCCTTTCTTTTGCTCGGCCGGGCATGTACCCGGGGGTTTCTTCTAGTACTTGTTATAAATATATAATGTATTTATATCAAAAATAAATAATTAAATATTTAAAAATCCTTATTATTTTAGTAGTTCAAAAACGTCCTTAATTCCTAAAATTCTCAATAAAATATAAGATAAATTTCTAATTTATAGAATATCAATTTCAACAATTTCCATTCATTTCCAATATTATGTATATGTGAATGTAATAAATATTTCATTATCCTTAACAAAATATAAAAAAAAAAAAACAAAAACAAGAAATCAAAATAAAAATAATTTTTTACAAAAAATAACAACAACAACAACAATAACAAAAAATAATAATAATATTACAAAATCTAGTTAGCTACATAGGTTTAAAGATAAGGATTTCATCAGTTATAAAAATGGTATAAAAATAAAACCATTTTTTTGATTTTTTATTTTTTTTTTTTTTTGTTTTTCTTATTTTTATTTGTGAAGCATGATGTGACGAAGATGAAAAGGAGATTTTGATAGGAAATGAAATAAAAAAAAAAAAAGTAAAAAAAAAAATAAAAGAAAATTGTCTAAAGTTTTTTTTTTTATTTTAGCCTACTTCACATAGTGTTATCCTTAAATCACCCCCTGAGGAGTATTACAACACGCATATAGAGAAGGATAACAAGAAAATTTCTTAGATACTGTTGGTATTTTTATTTTTCTTATGGTTATTGTTTTACTTGTTTCTGGGATTTCCGTGGAAATTTTCATTTTTTATTTTGTTATTATTGTTTTTTTTTTGTTTTTTAAATTTCTATGTTCATTTTTTTTTTTTTTTTATATTTTGTATAGCGTTATTTATAGATCAACTGAGATTTTATTTAAAGAAGTGTGTAAGTGAATAAACGGTGTATATATATATATATATATGTAATGTATATATATATGTGATTTTTTTTTTTTTTAAATTCGTGTTGAATATTTTTCTCTTGTTATTTTATGCATTGAAACGTTTTTTCTATAACAAGATTATATTTTAGGTTTTTTTTTTGGTTTTTTCTGTTTATTGTTTTTTTTTTTTTTTTGAGGAAAATTTCGTGGTTAAAGTTTGGTTTCCTGCTTTGGTTAAACAAAACATTTTCATGGTGTACACCAGAGTAAATTATTTGTAAAAATATTTCAAATATTTATTTTTTTATTTTTTGTAGTTTTTTGGAATATTTAAAATTTGAAGACTGGATTTGACTCTGTTTGAGGTTGTGCGAAGGAGAAGTTGTAATAGGCCTATATGATATAAGGCATTTCAACGTTAGATTTCAACTTGAATTCAATTGTCAATTCAATACTGATATAAAGTTATATGGTTTTACATGTCCTAATGCCCGTAGAATAAGGCATGGCCCCACGGGCTTTGACAGTTCATATTATATTAATAACATATTATCATTAATTATGCCAGTTTTAAATTGAAATCAAAATATTAGTTATTTACTTGTATTTCATTTGTTTTATTGAAAAATTAAATTTTCACAGCTAATAGCTAGAAATGTCGAGTTCAGTTGACTTCTGTTTCAACCTGTATATGAAATTGAATTGCTGTAATTTTGTATATACTCAGTCACATATCGTGTTATATTTTTTTCTATTTTACTCTTTTTGAAATTATATTTTTTTTTATTTTTTTAGGTGGCCAACAGATCATGTAGGGTTTGATTTATCAACTAACCATTTTTGTCGGTAACGGGTGGCATCTCTTCAGTTGAATATACGAATGCTGTAGAGCTTGATCCATCAACTAAATATGTTTGTCGGTCGCATAGGTTGTATTTCTCCAGTTGAAGATAAGAATGCTGCATCTAATAATACTCAGAGCGTTATTCTGTCAAATCTAGGCAATAGTCTTTGCTTGTTCTCATCTAGATATAGAAGTTTTTAGTTTTCTCGATATAGGTCTTCTTTATAGGTATATCTGGAGCTACCAAAATTTCCATTTTGTGAAGGATTCTAATAGCAATATGTTAACAGTATATACTAAGTCTAAGAAGGTTGAAATTTTAACATCCAAAACAATTGTTTTTGTCTTAGACTAAACAGGCTGAAATTGTAGCACACAAAACAATTGTTTGTGGCTGTGTTTTAACACCACTGTTGTTGTGACTGAGCTGTGGTGTTGTGTGTTGTGATTGTGTTTTTGTTGTTTGTGGCTGTTTTCTAAGCCTGATAAAGTAAATATAAGCTGAAATTGTAACACACATTTTAATTTTAATCCTTTCAGTCTCAGTACATGTCCTAAACTATTTTATTTCGTATTACGCTTATTTGAACTCCGATATGTCCTGATCAAAGACCATTTATATTTATTCAATATTTGTTGCGGCCAGAATATTATAACAATTTGATACATTATTTATCATTAGTATTATTTATTTATTCATTTCAGTCTACTGGGTAATCTCTAGTTAATCATATTAAGGAAAATCAGGTCTGATAAAAAACGAGAAGATATCATTTTGTTACATTATAAAAATACATAATAAAATGTTCAATATGGATAGTTTATAATAGAATATTAATCAAGTGGACAACTATGATCAAATAATAGGTTTATAATATCCAACTAGATATGAAAATTACAGGTGTTAGACGTTTTCAAGAACAGTTGTACACAAATGGCCGAATTGTTATAGTATTGTAGAAATCAAAATTTATCCACATAAAATAAATAAAATAAAGCCAAGAAAAAATTGCTCATTAGTCCCGTAAGGCTAGATCAAAATAGGAAGGGTCTGTTTTAGTGGGTACAATCCCACGCACAATGTCTAGCTACGGGGCTCATTGTGTCTTTTGAAGATTCCTATCAGTCTGCGTATAAAAAAAAAAAAAAAAATCACACCTAAGACTAAAAGAAGCAAGAAGTCAAATATCATTTTTTTTTATAATATATAACTCAAAGTCTATGGGATGAACAGCCTAAGTACTTTTACATAGAGATTTGACATACAAAACTACATACAATTGCATAATTCCATTTTATGTTATATTGTCCAATAACAAAGGGTACTGAACAGGGCCGAAAAACCTATAAAGTATTTTTGTTTATTTATCTTCGTCAGGAATCGAATCGGGCACTTTTTGGTTGAAAGGCAGGCATTCTACTTACTGTGCCACCCAGCTCATAAACACTTTAAAATACTTACACTTTTATTGATCAATGTATTTGAATTTGATTAGCATCGTTTATATATACAAGTCCTGTTTCGCAACCATTAACGAACGCCGATTTTGTATAAATATTAAATATTCTTCAATATAATCTGATATCTACATTTTTTAAAGATCTTCAGAAAACCGACCTACATTTTGTTCATTCAATTTTTGATATCCTATACAGCTTATACAGCTCTCTATACTACCATATACCACCCAATTGCTCATACAAGACCAGAACAAAATTCAAAATTTACAGTTTTCTAGAAATTGTTACCGCTTACAACTATATCGGATCTCTTCCTACAATCGAATCTGATATTATCACAATGGATTATAATAAAAATAGAACCTAAAATCGAAGATTTTTAAAAACAAAAAAATTGCTAATCTTCAATAACGGTATACCAAAAGAAGAAAAACAAAAAAAAAAAATAAAAAATTATTCAAATTTGAAATCTTTAAGTATAAAAAAAACATTTCTTATATGGAATATCCTTTTTTATTTCAATCACACTTTAGGACTAAAAAAAAAAAAAAACAAAATAAAAAATACAACGAAAAAATTCAAACGAAAATTGGCATAAAGTCTTCAATCTCTAAATCTCAATCTCTACTCCTGGTAATATTCTCGACTTACATACTAAATATATATATAATATATATATATATATATATATCCATACTAACTACTTACTTTACTTTATTTCTACTTTATTTTATTTTACACTATGCTCTCTCATTATAATATTCCATTTTTGTAGAAGTAATTTTTCTAATAGCATAACAAGGATATACCAAGGATTTTTTGTTTTTTTTTTTTGTTTTGTTTGTTGATATTTTTTTTTCTATTTATTTCTATTTATTTTCTATTTGCTCTACTGGTATTGTTGTTTTATATTTTTGATTTTGTGTTGAAACTTTCAAGATTTTTATTACAAAACGCTACTAAATAAAAAAAAAAAAAAAAACAAAAAAAAAATAAAAATAAGTAATCACTAAAAAAAAGTTCATTTAGAAGGATAAAAAAAACAAAAAAAAAAACAAAATAAAAAAAATAAATAAATGACACAATACCACTGATAAACATTAACCAAAGCAGGGGGTCGCTAAAATGGAAATGAATAAAACGCGAAAAGGATATCTTAACTTAGCTTTATTTTTTGATTTTTTTTTTTGCTATTTTTGTTTTTTTATTTTGTTTGTATCTGTTTATAAGTTTATCCCTGTTTATATTAACCACATAATTTATAAAATAAACGAAATGAATAAATTTTTTTTTTTAAGAGAGTGTAATAGTTTTGGAAATTTGTTTAGAGTCGATATAATTACGTTAAAGCTTTTAAAATGAATTTTACTGCGATTCATAGTTTATTGATTGATGATGAGGGCTCTTCAAGTGCAAAATAATTGCCAGCGAAATCAATAAAGATCAATTTATTGTAATTCGAGAGTATTCATAGTTATTGATTGATGATGAGGTCTCGTCAGGTGCAAAATAATCCCCAGCGAAATCAATAAAGATCGATTTATTGTAATTCGAGGGTATTCATAGTTATTGATTGATGATGAGGGCTCTTCAAGTGCAAAATAATCCCCAGTGAAATCAATAAAGATCAATTTATTGTAATTCGAGGGTATTCATAGTTATTGATTGATGATGAGGGCTCTTCAAGTGCAAAATAATCGCCAGCGAAATCAATAAAGATCAATTTATATTTCATAGTTATTGATTGATGATGATGAGGTCTCTTCAAGTGCAAAATAATCCCCAACGAAATCAATAAAGATCAATTTATTGTAATTCGAGGGTATTCATAGTTATTGATTGATGATGAGGGCTCTTCAAGTGCAAAATAATCCCCAGCGAAATCAATAAAGATCAATTTATTGTAATTCGAGGGTATTCATAGTTATTGATTGATGATGCGGGCTCTTCAAGTGCAAAATAATCGCCAGCGAAATCAATAAAGATCAATTTATATTTCATAGTTATTGATTGATGATGATGAGGTCTCTTCAAGTGCAAAATAATCCCCAACGAAATCAATAAAGATCAATTTATTGTAATTCGAGGGTATTCATAGTTATTGATTGATGATGAGGTCTCTTCATGTGCAAAATAATCGCCAGCGAAATCAATAAAGATCAATTTATATTTCATAGTTATTGATTGATGATGATGAGGTCTCTTCAAGTGCAAAATAATCTCCAGCGAAATCAATAAAGATCAATTTGTTGTAATTCGAGGGTATTCATATAGTTATTGATTGATGATGAGATCTTTTCAAGTGCAAAATAATCGCCAACGAAATCAATAAATATCAATTTATGTGCTTCAAATGAACAAAATTTGCTCTTACTGAGTCACACACACAACCTACAACGTTTGTAGCACCCCATAAAGTAAATATAAGTGATCAAAAAATAACGAATTCTGCAAAATCGTTATTCTGTCATCACTTTATTCAAGTCATAACAACTTTTTTATTTTAAATTCGATTAAATCCAATATATTTGGATATATTTATTTCTTCTCGATTTATTTTAACAATATGTTCTTAGTAGAACATCAAATTAGATTTTTGACAAAGTTTTTTTTTAACTATATTTAATTATATTTATTATTAAAATTTATTTATATATTTCTTTCTAAAAATAATTAATCTGCAATATCTTCGCTTCCGTAGAATGCGTAGTCCTAGCTGATTCGGATGCTCATCTGATATATTTTGTCAATTTGTACTGAAATTTTCAATCTGCTTTCCAAACGGTTTTAAATTAATAAAAGCACATATTCATCATCATCAAAGTCCTGCAACCCCATCCTTTGGGCATAAAGCGGAAAGTACTGACAAGTATGTACGAACAATATAAATCTTATCAGTTTAAGGCACCTACTTGAAACATATTTCCTCCCAATGTCCCACGGATGGGGTTACATGACAATGATGATGATGACGACATAATTGGAAGCTTCTATTTTTGCTCCAGAATAAGCTTTTTTTTTTTTTTTAAATTTTATATTATTTTTGTACTTGACTTGATTTTGCACCTATCCACCCCCCCTTAAAACACTGGAATTGCTATAATTTTTGCTCTAAGGGGCTTTAAGCAGCTAAACATTAATTAAGAGCATTAATTGCTCAAAGGAGCTTTCTTTAAAACAAATTATTGCATTATTTCTACATCTGACTTGGCGCATGATTCCCCTCCAACTGGAATCCATATTTTCAAAGCGGTTTATTCTATTTTTTGATGACAGATTAGATCTACAGTTAGTAACATATTTTTCAGTTGAACTTCCAACTGTTTACCCTTAGTTTTCATATGCTTCTTCTAGTTTAATCTATTATCCAGATAATGTTCCCAATTATTTCACTAGTTTTACCTGCGGAAATGTTATATTGCATATTTTATTTGTTTGGCAATATTTTTTTATTCATACTGATTTCATTTAATTTATTTTCATTAACCATTTTTAAAATCATTACTCCATTTCATTCGCCAATACAGATGCCACTACAATTTTGTGGAAGTTGTTTTCGGATTTTGCGTGGAGACTCTACAAGACAGCTACGTCGTCCGAAAAAGTTGCAATAAATACTTGACTTGATGTTATAAGATCAACTATAAATATATTATACAATGTGGATCTCTGGACACTACCTTAAAGTACTTCCAACTTTATTGAATAAAAGTTAAAAATAGCATCACGGTATTTCATATAAAATATTTCCTTTGTGACTAATTTAAAATGTACGAATAGCTCAACAATTGATTGTGTTAAGACAATTTAGTAGAGTTTTGTCAAAATTTTATAAGACGGTGTACTTCAGTATAGCTTCCTATTTTTTTTTCAATGGTATGCTTCAAATTTTAAATTATTGTGTTTGTCATTTTTTCCTGTTCCACAAAGCATTTTTAGTACTCCTCTGTCTATTTTATAATAAACTGATATTTTGTTAAGCTCTACTAATATTTTGGGATACTATTAGCTATAAATGCCTTCATTTTATTACTGTTGAGCTGTGAAATTGTATCTTAACTACCCTTGTGATGTTCTCAGGTTAGTTTTATTAATCTATTGAACTTTGCTGATCTAACTATATGATTACACATAATAATTTTTCCCTGAGCATGATGTAGGATGCTAAAATGACTTTAAAAAAAAAAATAATGGTACATCAACTGACTTTCCCAACATTTTATTAGTAACTATATTTTTAAAAAAATTATTGGTTTCAGGTGGAACGTAAATCCAGTCTGATTATAAAGTAAATCTTTAAAAGAAAGATTTAGTTTATGTGAATAGATTCGCAATCAATCTTTAATTGCTTTGAACAAAGTACACATTGTAACAGAAGGTAACAGGGTACACATTCCATAAAGTGATAATTAAAATACAATTTTCTTGAAACTACTTATACTAAATGATGCCTCAAAATATTATTTTAATCTCATCTAATCTGAAATTTAATTATTTTTATTGTTTAAATCATATTTTACACTTGTAATGACTATAATGAGTCTAATTTTACTTACTAAAAGACTAATGAACAACTAAATTCAGTAGGAGGGAAAAACGGTATTGACATGCATTGTCGAACTTATACCATAAAGGTTGATTGTGATATCATGGATATATAACCTTCTCAACACTAAGCCTACTCGCTAAGCTATTTTGAGCTTTTCCAAAGTGATGGGAGACCTAAACTTCAGTATCTGAATTATTATTTTAGTGAGTCTAAACAAATTGCTACTCAATGGGTTTTTAGATGTCCAGTGAGTTTCAAAAATTTCGATTTTATTTTTATGATATAGACCAGCATAAATGGAGTAATACAAAAATATTATACATTTTGTAAAATGTCACAAGTTAAGATGGACCGAACCATGTACCAGATAATAGAGATAACAAATAATTTTTCCTAATCTAATTTTGAGTTGAATAAAATTGTAAATAAACTAGAGGCCCCTGTTGAGTAATTATAATTCAAGTTAACACCAAATTCGAACTCAAATTTTGACACAGAGAATTTCTGTTCAGTCCCTGTCATCTTTTGGCTTTCTGATAAAAAAAAAACCTGTGTCAAGAAATTTATTTTTACACAAAAGCTAATACGATAATTAGAGAAAGGGCCCCTAGTTTCTTATATTAACATGACCCTTTAACCAACTGAGCTAACATTCGATTCAAATTCATTCACCAAAATACAGATATATTAATGTTTGATTGAATTAAAGAAAAAAACGAAGGCACACGAAAAACCACGAAAAGTGTGCCTTTTCTAATCGTGATCTAGTGTATTATAATATAGATGTAAAAATTCAATGGGATTACACCAAACAAATTACATAATAATAAAATATCCTAAAATATAGAAAAACAAAACCAAAAAGACATCCAGAGGTACCTAGTTTCATACACTAAGGCTTACTGAAATCCATGAACCTTTTTATTTTTTTCCGTTTTTACAAACCCTATAGTTCTCTTCCATAACTATAAATTCTCATATATTTATTTATTCACTCATTTCTTTCACTATTATGATATACTTGAGATGAGATTCATTTTAAAATATTCTAAAAATGTTTTGGAATTAAAAAAACAGAAAAACAAACAAAAAAAAAACAAAAAAACATAAAAATAAAAAGTAAAAACAATAACAACAATTGACACTCACAGAGGAGTAATAAAAGAAATTTTCCTTGGGAAATAATAATAATAATATACACATACATACATATATCATGTATATGTGTATATAAATGAGATACAATTCAAAGATATTGTAAGCTATCATACTAAAAATAATGACAATTATGTACATGACTCCCGTTTTCCTTTTTTTTTATTTTTTATTATTTTTCTTTTTTTTATTATTATTTTTTTTTTTTAGTTAAAATTTCACTTATTTCACTCTGTTTGAAAATGTTTTATTTTTTAAACGTGTATTGAATATTAGCTCCATTGGATTATTTAAAAATCCTAACATAGAAAACTAAATTCAAAAAAAAAAAAAGTGAATAAACAAAATTTTGAAGAATAAAAAAAAAAAAAGAAAGGCTTTAAAAGTGATCCTGGCATTTTTTTGTTATTGTTTTTATTTTTTTTTACTATAAAATCACATATTTTTAAAAGAATTTTCTTCAAAATAATAATAAAGAATATGATTATTACATTGAATTTACTGAAATGTACTAGAAAATATAATAAATTTAAAAATATTATAGGTATACCTGAAATTGTGGTACTGGTGATCGTTAAAATTGAATTTTCCCATGTTGTTCGTTCAGTTTTAAAAAATAAATTTCAAACGGAATGGAAAATTTAAAGGATTTGATTATTATTCTGTTTTCTGTAAATTGATTTTGTAAGCTCTTAAGGCCTATAACTTGATAATATAGAAAATTGTATTTAAAGAAAACAATATTGCTGAGTTCTAAAATTAGAATTATGGGAGGGGAAGGGTTTAATTAAAACTAACAGCCCAATAAATGAATTAAATATTTTTTTTTACTTTACCGAGTCGTCTTGAGGCTATATTTTTAATTCATAAACATTCTTCAGCTCTGTAGGCGGCTATCGGTCTATGTTGGGGATTTCTCTGTAGTGGGGGACTCGAAATTGTTTAAATTTTGCCAATAAATGCCAATAATTCAAAATCTAATTGTCAAAGACATGTTTATTTACTTTATCTGTTAGTCTTCCGACCACATAGACCTAGAAAATAACTCATTAACGTTCTTCAGCTACTTCGTTAACAATTATATGCTGACTGTTCTTCGTCAATCATTTTGAAAAGTTTAGGGATTGTAATCCCAAGTTTATGGGATCTTAAGGAAAATTAGGATTAAAGAAAATTATTTGGACATTTTTAGGGTTATACTCAGGCTTTGTCTAATTACAAGGTTTGAGTATGAAACATATATTCGCAAAAAAAATTATTATTGCAGTGCTAAATAGGTCGATCTACAAAATAAATTAATGTTCGCAATTTTGTATTTACCACTCAAAATCGATAAAAATGGAAAGAAAAAGTTTGATTAGATTCACCTAAAATGATATTAGTAAATTAATTATTTTGCCACATTTATTGTTGGATTTTATAGCAAGCATATCAGATGTATATAACTACGAGCGCAAACACAAAAGAATTCGACCACACCTTATTTTTGAACAAACGAAAATTTAAACTAATCTTTGGCTTAAGATTAACATAATAGGAAAATTTAATAAAATTTGACGAACTCAACAAATTATTTAATCAATACAATGAAAAAGATTTCAAATACATAATAAATAACAGTAAAAAAATGTAATCAAACAAATTCAGTTCAATGCAAAATATTGCGTTTATCAACTCGTTAAGTCGACATGTATTGACAATTCATAGCACGCATCAAACAGTTTTTATGGAAAAATGGAATTGGTGTAATTTTTTGCAGTGGGAGACTTGAAATTTTATAAATTGTCTGCCAAAGAAGACAACTCATTTAACTGTTTACTTACCTAATTTGCTTAGTTTATACTGACCATATAAACCTTGAGAATAACTCATTAAAGTCTTTCTTATCTAACGATAAACTGTTTTTGTGGTGTCTCCGCTGTAGCAGTTTAAAATTTGTTTAATATTTACCAATATTTATTCTTTTCACTTTGGACACGATATTTTATTGCTGCGAGTCTGGATCTGAAGCTAATAGAATGAGCTAGACTATTTGTTTATATTATTATTGTTGCACTAGGGGCCCCTGTTGAGTAATTATAATTCAAGTTAAAGCCAAAATTAAAGTTTTTAAAAGAACAGGGATTTGCATGGACTGATATGGACTTCTCATTACAAAGCAGAAAACACTCATGTTTTAATGAAAAACTTTGAAATTAGTATGTTTTCGTTAAAAAACACAAATACCTTACTTCCCATTTTCTGTTTTGTTTCTACCTATTTCTTAATGTATTTTGTGAATAATAAAACCATATGATTAAAAACAATTCAACTGTGTGCGCATTATTGTTTTATATACAACTTACTTATTATATATTAAGAGTTCATTATGGAAAAGAGAGATAAAATGAAAAGATGTCTACTGCGTAGGTCCTTAAATGCTTGTCATTTATAATTATAGATTATTCAAATCCATCCTACATGTGTGAGCCACTGATTTTTTTTTTATTTTAATTTTTCTAACTTTATCACCCTCCTGGTCGAGTATAACTGTTTGCCATCCGTTTGAATTCAACAAAAAAAATTAACGAATGGAAGACAGTGTTGTTCAAGATAGAAAAAAAAGTTATAAACAATGCTCTAGGCTCATCCCAAGCTGGAGAAGGAATAGAAACTCATTCGTCAAAAACTCTTGTTGAGTCTCGTTGAGCCATAAACAATCTATTTGTATTATGAAGAAAATAATGTATTGATGTTTGACATAAATGAATAAATAAATAAATTATAAGAGTGGCTGAACGAAAATAATGAAATATAAATTCTTGTTGGAAATTGGACTATTTGAAAAAATAAGAATTCCAATCGGAATACGACAAAGCGATTTGTTAAGTTCTTTACTATCCAACTAAATTCGACAAAGTGAATACGACAAAGCGATTTGTTCAGTTCTTAACTATGTTCAACTAAATTTGGGATCAATACCAATCATTAAAGAAACTGGCCATAATTTCAGAATGAATAAAGATAAATCCATATCGTTACAGCGCATGTAAATAGCGCAGATGATAATTTCTAAAAGTAAAGACAGCTTACAGATAACTCATCACTTATTGTACTTAAGTGCAGCACCATACAACATTGTGATATCCAAAAACAAAAACTATTATCAAAGCCAAAGCCAAAAGCCAATTGCTTGCAAACAAACTGCAAATAACAAGTTAGTAGAACAAAAAATAATAAAAAAAAAATAAATAATGCCATTCCAAAATACCCAAGGGTAAAAGTATCAGCAAACCAAGATAGTAAATATAAATGTCAGAATTAACAAAGCAGCGAAAATATCTGACTATGATGAACATTTTTATTTGAAATGAAGAAAAAATTGTCTTTGCCAAGTAGTAATAAACGCAACACGCAAGTAAGGGCTGATACCAGTAAAATGAAAAAGCATTATTTGTAGTGCAAAAATGAAAACGCTAGGAAACATTTCGGGATTAGAAGCCCCATTGAATGCAACTAGAACGCAACATTTTCAATTTGGTCAGGTGGATCAGAAGTTAAAGAAAAGCCTGGAGTCATTATGTATCAAGAATTGATAATTAAAGGATATATGAGATAGCATTCTACGACAGACATGAATATAAAACCTTACCACCGAAACATACTGGAGGGATAATTGAATCTGTACATCTAAACATAGGTAATACAATTAGAAGCAGGCTCAAGGAAGAGGAAGAGAAAGAAGAATAAATAATTTAGTTTACTAAGTTTTTAACATGATTTTCGAATCGAATGAATAAGTAGGCGAAATCCTTGATCATGCGATCATGATTAGCAAAGCGAACGCAATACATTCGACAATTTGTCTAATGAAAAGTGACAACCGTTAAAAAAAAATAAAATAACAATTTTTAGTTGTTCTTCGATTGAAAATGGAGGATACTAAAAAACAGTTAGATAAACTGATGCAATAATTGATAGAATAGAATCCTGATTAGGCTTGTGGGTAGACAAATTCGGTTAATGAAAGTGTATTACAAGTATTGTGGGATCGGTTTGCAACCAAAGCTAAGTTCATTAGGACTTCCAACAGGAGAAGCCAAAAAGTCGAATAAAGTATTATTTGTTTATTTATTTTACGATATACATGCGTCCTAATTGTTGTTACAGATTGAAATACACTTGAATGAGTAGTAAATGTATCCTAAACAATCGAAGCAATAACAATACCATCAACTGCCTCACAAAACTAAATACATGGAAATAAAAAAATTAAAATTATAGGCTAAACATTAAGAAATACAAGAAAAATAACTAAACTATTTAAAAGGTATAAAAGGGAGTATTAACAACGCAACAAGATTTAATTTATTTCAATTATTAATTCGCAAGTTATGATCACATTTACGCGAACATTCGACTAGTATATTCACTTCGACTCATATTCGATTCCAAAATCATTATAAGGGCATACATTTCCAATTTTTGAATCCCACAGTAATCTGCTAAACAAAAATCTCGAATTAAATAAACAGGGTTGCACTAAACCGGGTATATATTACATTTATACAAATTGCATACTTTCAGGCTTTATTCAGAATTTAAATTCAATCACTTTTGACTAAAATAACTTTATTCATCCTTATACGTTCCAATTGAATAGAATATATTAACAAAACAAAATATTAAAGCCACTTATATCATCCACTTTATCCTCCCCTCAAATACAAAAATTTTGTCCTTCAAAAATATCCTTGTTTAATTTCAATATATTATATTATAATATTGGGATCCACAAGTGTTAATTGTCATTAATATTCTACAATTTTAAAGACCAACACCAAAAGCATTGGAAAAGAACAAAAACAAAAAAACATATCCACTTGGCCTATAATTATGTAATTTTATTTAACCTTATCCAAAAATATTTTAAATTATGTACTCGTTCGTACACTCGCTGCTGAGATATATAGCTACACCATTTTTTAAAATAGATAATATTATATTAGTGTCCTTTAAAAAAAAAAATGATATTCAACAGAACAGAAATTAAATTTTTGCAACCATATTATTCAAATATGTATATAAATTAACATATATATGTATATATATATTTCATATATAGTAGTAAAGTCCTAGTGAACCAAGAGGAACAAAAAAATAGTTTATTTTTCAATGAAAAAAATCTAAAATTCATAAAATAAAACTGAACTGAACTGAACTAAATAGACCGCGAATTTTTAACCTTCTTAAAATATACCATATATATTATATATATACACATATATCACATATAGAACATACAATAATTGTGTGGTCATAAGTTGGAATTGTTTATGTTATTATAAGAAGAAAATTGAATTATTTTACATATTGAGATGTTTAGAAGACTATCTTTGATTTACAAAATTTGATTTACAATCGTTTAAGATAGATGGTAATGACTATTTTCTGATGTTTTTTGAAAAATAATTATAGCTTCTGATACCACAATTCAACTATAACCCATTTGTTGTATTATTTTTTTTTGAGTTGTAGACTAATTAAAGTTGACTATAGAAGATTTTGTTTCAATTTGATTCAATTTGGTGTTAGTCAAGGCTGTAGCTGCAACTTGATTCCAGAATATATGCAAGTGATCTTGATTAAAGCAAAGATTGATGAAATCAGTGAATAGTACAATTCTTCTTCCTGGCGTTGAATGGAATACACTCGAAGAAACGTGACAGCAACATAGTAAAATAATGTTTTGAAAGCAGTCTTCAGTAAACATGTCTCGTCGGAATACTAAGAAACAATCTTAGGCAAAACAATCTTAGCGGAAACAATCACCCACCAAAAAACGTTGTCACAAACGCAGATAGGGTAAGATGGAATGATTTTATTTCCCCTCAATGCCTCACTAATGAGATTGCAGAATAGTAAATGTGATGAACGCATTTCCAATATTGCTTTGAAAAGCTTCCCTTATAGTCCGAAGACTGATTTCAACCTAACCGGAATATCTACAAAGAATATATTCACTATTTTTTTATATTATTCAAATCACTCGACATGTTCAAGCTACTGGAATTTTTTGATTTTAATTTTTCTACAACTATATTAACCATCTGGTCGAATAAAACTATTGAAAAATTTAAACTAACGGATGGAAGACAATTATTCAAGACAGAACAGAGGGGAAAAAAGTTTTAAACAATATTTAAGATCACCCCGAACACATAAAAAATATTTTCTACCTTCAAAAAATACCTTTAAAACTTTCTCTTTCGTTCGCATATGGTTGGAACTGCAACAGTGAGCATTAAAAAGACTGTATTAGATTTGTAAGAGTTGGCGGCATATGCTTGAAAGATTTTAAATCAATTTTCGTCGACTAACGTGGGTGGCTGAAAATGTCAAAATCTATACAATGGAAATAGCAAATTGATTATAATGGATTTAGAACGGAAAGAATGTAGAACCAAATTTCATTTCAGGCATTCTCAAAACTTCAAATTGTTTGCAAACTTTCCGTTGAATTTTTTTATAACTATCCATATTAAACTTTATTTAACAATTCATCCAAGACACTGATACGAAAATATAAATGTTTCTCTAACCTAGATTTTGGCTAATAATTTATAAGAAATAAAACCTTTTTAAATTGGCTACATTACATCGTATTGACTACTATAATAATTCATACATCAATGCATGACCTAGTTTGAAATTTCGTAATTCTATTATAGTATTAATTGTAAGATCAAGACTATTTAAGTTATCTAAATTGAGATCTTTTAAACTACTCCCGAAAGTATAGATTGGTTTTAAGCTACTAGAAGAAAGGTTATATTTTATTTGAGGCTGACATATTTAGTTTGTTTATAAATCAATCTATTTGCGTTTGAGCTGAACTCAATGTAGATTCTAAACTTCGCTTGTTATTGAATAAAATTATTCATTGCGTAACAGTTTTTTATAATAGTTAGAAATAATTTCAATTGTTGGGTTCTGAATAAATCAGAAAGACATTGATTTTTCAAAAAATGTTAAATCATAGTACTTTGAAGTATAATTACATAATAAACAAAATGATCCAGCATAGCCCAGAATGGGATTAGAGAAATTATTATAAAATGATGCAGTTTGAAGACTGTTTCAAAACTGTTCAAGAATTTAAATGGTCATGGCTTAAATAAATTACGAATTTTTCATATAAAATTATATTTTTTGGTTTTCTAAACCTTAAACGGCCATAGGTATCTCAATAAAAAATATCAAATTTCATGAATAGTGATAGACCTTAAGGCTTTAATACAAATTTTTCATATTAAATTGTACTTTAAAGGGCCACATTTAATATTGACTTTAGGGCTTAAATAGGTATACAAAATTTGCATATAAAATTTTATTTTTTTGTTTTGTAAACTCTAAAGGCCCATACCGCAGTAAATATTTACTTAAGGGCTTAAATAAATCTGTTAAATAAGATTAAAGTTTGTTTGAAATATATTTTGTATTTTGTTCTTTCATAGAACCAAAATATATTCTTACTAGCTAGTTTTTTTATTGAATTATTCAGATATTGTTTTTTCACAACTACATTTAGAATTTATGCCCAACATACCTCTGACTGTTATGACTGGACGTATATAACATATTATACAAGATTCACTGCTGTTATTATGTTACTGTTATCTAGTCTATTTATTGTGATAATCCGATTAGCATATTTGTTAATAGGTATTATATACAAGAAGCTAATACCAGACCACCGTATATTTAAAATTTTAATTTAATATCGTCATAACTATTTCACTTCAATTTCTTCTTCAGCTTATCTTCTTGTTTTCTTTTTTTGGGAGCGATTAGCCACACAATCTTCTATCTTGGATTTTCTATAACTTCACATTAACATTTTAGATGTGACATTTTATTATAATTGAAATAAATAAATAAAAAAATAAATAAATAAGTAAATACTTTTCCAGTTCGTATTCTACCAAACATTTTTGCTACCAATACTTTTAATAACATTTTCCGGCTCTTTACATTGCAATGTTCCTGTCATAACCACCTGATTTTATTTTCTGGTACACTGTTAACGACAGAAATAATTTTTAAACTGCCATTTCTGAACTACCAATCTAACTGCAACATTAAAATTTCCAAATTATCACTTCATAAAAAAATTAATAGGTTATTTTTGACTTAAACCATTTCAACTCCCGACTACCGAACATTTTTGGCAATCAAATCTTATAAGGATAATATAAAGTAAAGCTACCATCTAAGATTGAATAATGTTTTTTTTTTCTTTTTATTTTAATTTTTTATGTTTTTATTTATTTTTTTTTTTTTTTTTTTTGAAAATGAAATTATAATTTCCCTGACAAAACATTTAAACAAAAAAAAAAAAACAAAAACAACAACCAAAATTTTTTATAAAAAAGAACGAATACTTCTTGAATGCATTAAATATAAGTTAAAATGTTATGTAAAAGGAAAAAAAAAAAAACAAAAACAAAAAAAAAAATAAGAAAAAAAAATATTTAAATTCAAAATTAGAATGTGTCTTTTGATCCTTGAACATTTGGCGCAGTTTAATGCCAATTTTCTTTTTCACATTTTCATTTTTCATTTAAATAAAGAAAAAAAAAATATTTGATATTTTTTTTTGTTTTTATATTTTTTTTTTTTTTAGTTTTTTTTTTTACTTTTTAATTTTTCTAGTTTTTCATTTTTTTTAGTTTTGTGTTTGTTCATCTGCAGTATAATCGTTTTGTTGGGCCATAATTTTTGTTAGTTTTTTTTTTTTTTTTTTGGTTTTATGTACTAAGATACTTGTACAATTCCTTTTTAAAATATCGTTAGGGATGTGCTCCTGTACAAAACTATATTTATTACTTTAGACTATATATATATATATATATATAAATTTACAAAGTATTGTGTTCATATAGAATATAATTTATGTACAGGGTATCAACAGAGTTATTATTAAGAAAGATCAATCAATGAAGTTAAAATGTTTGGAATTTAGATTTGATTTATACATGCTATACTCAAATTTAATTTCGGCCAGTCTATTGTAGCCTACCAAATTTTTTTCATAATATGACTTAGTTTTATAAACATTATAAAGTATAGAAACCGTATAGATGATTTTTATACCATTTGAACTTAGATTAGGTAATTTTTTAACTATAGGTCTGTCATGATGATTCGTTGAATACATTACAAGCGATGGAACAATAATTTTTGAATGTATTTCGAAGAGCAGAATTAAAGATCTATTTAATTTTTTTATTTGTTATTAAATAAATTTAAATTAAAAAATTAAATAAAAAATTTTTTATTAAATTAATTGGACAGGTTGGCTTAAATATTGAGATTAAATTACCAAGTAATGCCTATAAAACAAACAACAACACAAAACAAATATTTTACTAGTGTTACTCATGTTACATAATATGTTATCAAAAATCAGATTTTTTTTGTTTTGATAGTTACTCCAGGTATTGATTGGCTTTAAACATTTTTTGAAATTAAATTACATGGTGATATCACTGAAATTTGGATTATTTAATTTCGCTAAGCCCATTTATTTCTATTCTAATATTATGTTTATTCTATACAATTTGTGACTTTTCAATATTAATTTAATTTATTTATTTTGTTATTTTTAATACTTTCATTTTGTTAACCTCCTCCAACATATTTAAGTTCAGAAGTTTAACAAAATAGTCATAGAACCGACACCCTGTATACAAAATATTCATATATGAACGTAAAATAAAATTCGATTTCTCTTACAGTTAAAAACACATATTTAACTACATAAAAATAAATATGTACATATATGTTTATACATGTACATATATATATAAATCAGGACAATAGAAAAATAATTTTTCAAAGTTAGTAAATCCATTGGCAAACAGTTTTTAAACTGCGTTATTGTCATCAACGATTGGTCGCGTATTTTAACTTTATACATTCTTTTATTTTATATCTTTTTTTTCTTTCTTTCTTTAAAAGTTTTCTTAAATAATTTTTTTTTATTCCTTTTCATTTGCTATATATACATATATATATATATATATATATGTATATATATATTGATATGTGTAATTCCATTTACTTAAAACTCTCAAATATTTGAAAATATTTAAAAAGAAGAATTTAATCTGTTTTGCTTAAAGGATACATATATATATTTATATATATATACATGCTTTGGTAATTCTGTTTGGTCCATTCTTTATTTCACGTGCAGCAGCAGCGGGCCCAAGAATTTAAACTCCAAAAAAATAATGTTTTTATTTTGTCTTAGTGTATGTAAGAAATTGTTATATTCAACATTAAGAAAACTTATAAGTATAGGATGTAGGATGAATATATTAATATGTGTGTGTATATAAAATTTAAAATAAAGAAAATAAAATAAAATTAATGCGAATCTTATCGTTTCAACGTCAAACAAAAAAAAAAATAATAATAATAACTAAAAGTGCCAAATTTTAATCTACACGATTTTACGTTTTTCATCATTAACAATATTGAAAATAACAAAAAAAAAAATAACTGGATATATAGGACATGATATTTTAAATTTGAATTTGAAAAAAAAAAAAAAAAAAAAAAAAAAAACAAATATTTTTAATGGTTATCCTGTGATAGAAAACAGGATTTTATAAAATTTCAATTTGAAAATTTCTTTACAAAATTTGTTCGATGTTCTGACGATGATGGTGTTATTGCCTAAGATTATAAGTACTTTCTCAGGTCGATAGACTTTACTAAGACTGCAATAAACGAAATCAGTAAAATGTAAAGATAAAATTTTTAATTTCCAGCAGTATTTACAATTTTTTATATAAAGTTATCATCATCATTGTCTTGCAACCCCATCCGTGAGGCATAAGGCGGATATAAATTCTTTCCATCAACTCCTATCTGTGGCTAACTTGTTCTATATAAAGTTATAGAAATTGTAAAAATAATTCTAATAAACAAATTCAGTTCCAAAATTTACCATTATTAAAATATATCATTATATAATCAATTTTATCATTTTACGAACCTACGTATTTTCTGAACTGATAAAACAAATTTATTTTACTGAATTATGTTTAATTTTTTCACTATTTCATTTATTAATTTGTATTTCATTGAAGTTATGTCTCATTTTTGCACTGTTTCATTTAAACAGAAAAAAAATTCAGATACAAATCTAAACGAAATAACAACATTTTTTACTGAAGCAATTTTTCTGATCTCTACAACCGCCTCACAGTAAAAACAAAATATTTTTTCACAGGTTTAATTTTTCCGTATTCATTTTACTGATTACGCAGTCTTAATCTATCAAAAAATGGTTAACGGTAAGCGTAAGTAAATAGAACTGAAAAAAGACATGTCAGTGCTACAGGCATAAAAATATATAAATTTAGATATTAAACACATTGAATTGAAATATTTGACAGATAAATTTTGTATCATTACGAACAGTTAATATGTCATTAGGTCGGTATGTTTACTTTTATTTGCAACGATTTGAAAATGAGAGAAAAAATCATGTGATCATAAAATTCTGCAAGAACACTACAAAATCTCATTTGCAAACGTAAACAAGGGTAAACAAACACAAAATCTGCATAAATTTTTACAATTTTTTAATCTCAAAAACTAACTGATTTTTTAGGTTATGAGATTTTTTAAAATTAGAATGGATTGGAAAATTTTCTAAAATTTTTTGTAAGAATTATAATTTTTAATATATTTTAAACATTGTTTTTATTGGCTACATTCTTAAATACTTTTCTTATATTTCAAAAATGTAAATATGTAAATAAATATACTCTACATGAGCAAATACTGCTTCTTTTGAAAAAAATAAATAAAATAAAAATATAAAATAATAATATTTTTGTTGTAAAAAATTAAATTAAGTAATTTTTCTTGGTTTTGATCTTTTTGTCAGTAAATGACTATTTAAATGAAAAATATTTGGCTTGACATAACAAAAAATTGACAGCAAATTATTGCAAATTTTTACAAACAGAAATTTAATTTGCAAAAATTTATTTAAGAGGGAGCTTTGACATCCCATTTTAAACTCTAAGTTCTCAAATATTTATAAAGAGCAATAAGAGCATGCAAATGAAAAAGTAAACATACAGGAATTTGGATAAATTTGCTCATTGAAGAATTAACATACAGACTTACTATTAAACATGTTGAATTGAAACATTTGACAGCTTGATTTTGTATGTTAACTGACAGTTAATCTGTTATTTGAAATAATGAAAATTATTTTTATCCAATTTTTCTTATGAATATCAAATATTAAAAAAAAATGTTTTATTCTTCTATATTTCAGTTTCTTCTACTTCTTCTAAATTCTATCAATAATTTATTTGAGAAAAAAAATTTTAATTTATTTTTCTGTTTTATAACTTTAAAAATTGTCTCCCAGAAATTTTTTAATTAATTAATTTATTTATATAACAGATTAATCGGCAGGCCAACTACAAGCCATTTTCCCTTACTGAATGTGGGCCAGCTGTATTTTAAAAATTATCAAATGATTTTACATAATTAAAAATTATTTAGAACCTATAACATCAGTCATTATTTACTAGCTATTTACTTTGATTACACAATTTTGTTTTATATATTAATTACAATGTTGTCAATAACAAAATATTATTTATACTGTAATGTAAAAATAAGTTTGACTGTCAAAATCAATCAAGTAGAAAAAAGTATGTATGCTAATTGACATTCGCAATACAGACAAACCGTTTTAATATGTTGGGTCAATAATGAAAGTCTACTGAATAAAATTGACTTGTAAAAATTGACTATAAAAATGTAGCCATTGTAAGAAAAATTTTGATTGTCATCAAACATATTAAGTTTGGTTGATGTAGGCATATTTAAATATTTTAAATTGTGATTTGATATTTTACTTATAATAGAAATAGTTTTTCTTTCAAATTTAGTATTATACCCAACAAATAATTTGTGACCGATGAGACACATGAGAACGCATGCGACCGAAATTTAAGAGTAAATTTTTTTTTTTAAATCGCAACCAAAACTATATAAACAAAATAAGAATTAAAGCTAAAGAACGACCCGAAGCACCGCCATCGACAACATTGCAGGCAGCAGAAGATACTACTAATGAAAGCGATTCATCATTTAGTTATTTGTGCTTATGTGCAATAAATATTTGGGTTTTTGATTATTTATCGGATTTTGTTTTTAGCGATATTATAATTATATTTCAATTAATGTTCTTTCTTTTCAGTAATATTTTATTTGTATTTGATTGCAATGATTATTTGAGATATAACTATTTTTTATTTTTATTTATATTAACTTTAAATAAAATAAAACAGAGTAACAAGCAAATATAAATTTAATTCGATATTTTTTGTTAAACTGTACTTTAAAATAAAAACAAACATATGTAAAGAATTAACAAATACTTATTATTACTTTAACTAACCACTAGAAGCTATAGAGCACCAATCCAAACGCATGAAACGCTATTTGCTGGGCTCTTGTCCATCGCATGAGTGCAACGCATTGCTAACTTATGAGCCCATATAATCCCTCAAAATATTGCAAAATTCGATCACAAGAGCACTAGATGTGCTAGACTCAAACCTACTCTTGCATTCACAATGCGTCAACCCGGACCCATGTAGCGGTATTTTCTGACTCTTAACCACGATTTATACGGAAATGCGACTACATATGTTGGACTTTTGTGTGGCGACTGAGCGGACACGAGCGGTCGCATTTACGGGCACAAATTGAAAATTATTTATTGGGATAAATGGTGTTTTAAATACGTATTACCTTTTTTTCAAAATTTTTAATTAAATTTTGTGTATTTAAATAATAAGTTTTGACCAATTTTTCCAACTACCTTTTATTACTAAACATTTTCCTAAAAATGTTTTATTAGTTATCTAATTAAGTAATAAATTTTATAAAATTAAAAATATATATATATATATATATATATTCCTAATTCTACAAAGTCAACAGCAAAATTATGGTTTACCTGAAATTGTCAACCCAGTGGGCTTATAACAATTCATTTGACTTTCATGATAGCAAAAATTGACTTTATTTTCTAAAATTGAGAAACCCAGTAAACTTTCTTGATACTTTCATGATAGCAAAACTTTAATTTTTCTAAAATTGAAAAAATTCAAAACTTAGTAGACTTTCATGATTGACCCCTGTTTTCGATTAAAGCCCATACGCAATATATATCAGCAACAGGGCTTTAATCAGCTGATTTTACAAAATTTTGATATTAAAAATATATATATAACTATATATAACTATATATAACAAAACTATAAATAAATATAACAATTGAAATACTTTAAGACCTGAAAATATGATCTGAAAGATGAATCAAAAAAATATAATCTTTAAAGTCTGAAAATAAATTAATTGATTTGATGAATTGTTAAAAATAGTTAAAATAATAGTTAAAAATAAATGTATGTAATAATACAAATGATATTGAACAATTTTGAATTATGTAGATAATAGATAAATAAATGAAGAAATTAATTAATGAACGACTAATTTAGATTTATTTATTCATTAATTTTTTCATAATTCTTCATTTCTTCACTCTAACCTCAATTTAATATATTTTGACTGCTTCAATCAAATATTTGTTATTATTGTTTTAATCGTGAGTTATGATTTTTTATTTAAAACTATTATTAAACAAAATAATACATGATATTATGAGTATAATGAGTATATATATTAAGTTATATAGTAGCATAACTAATCTAGTACAGTTTAGGTGCAGTTTAAAAAAGTATGCAAATTACAACTAAAAACAATAACAACAATGTAAAGTAAATATGTATTATCTCTCATCATAATACACTAATATTATTTTGTCAGTACATATTTTTCATCTACCTACCATCATACATATATACATAAAACAAACTGATTTATTATCTCAATTCTTATTCTTTCATTTATAATGAACGGTTTTTTGATTATTATTGTTGTTGTTATAAAAAGCTTCAGACAAAAATAAAATTTGATATATAAGATATACTCTTTTCATTCAAATGAAACATTTTTTTAAATAAATTCAATATTTTTTTAATCAAATTCAACATTACATTACATATTTATATATATATTCAACATAATATATATATATAAATATGTTAACTATTATGTAAAATCAAAATAAATACTAGTTAAACAATAATGTATTCATCCCTTTATACTACAGACTACCGTAGCTTCTATAATCTCAATTTTTAATCTGTAAGTTGCAGCTTGAAACAATGATTTTTTGTTTTCATTAAGCCACTGAAGCAAAATTTTTCATCACGATTAAAATGTATATTATATATATATATATATACGAGAATTTAATCCTTCTACTTCTAAGACTTTGGCTTTCTTCAAATTTTGCCTTCAAAAATAATATTGATTAATTCACATTATTATGAATTGCCAAACTATATATTCCCAATAAATATATTCAAGCGCTCTGGATTTATAATAATGTTTACAATTATTACTGTGTTTGTTATTATCCGAAACAATAATTTTCTACTATAGTTACTCTCTCCATCTAAATGATTTTTGGCATTGATTGGTAATATGACAGTTCAAACGAATTTAATTTTTTCAGGGTTCAAAACTTGATTTTGGACAGATTCAAACGTATATAAAAAAGAGATGTATTAAGATGATATAGCATACTAAAAATTTGGTTCGTAGTTTAGACCGAAGATGTAGTGCCAGCCAATTTTTACATCATAATTTTAATATCTATATTGCTTATTTGATTATAATCCCAAATATATTATTTGTCACATTTTTTTCTAGACTTATTCTGTCTGTAAGCAGAATTGTATTGGATATTGGATCTTGCTTACAAACATGTACACATACATATTTTTTCGCATTTATTAGTAGTCAGTAATCGCTGCATTTGCTCATTACAAAACAGTTGTTGGAGTTTGTTTTATGTTTTTGCTATGAAAATCGTTTCATTTGTATAGCGTAATTTATTAATAGTCCCCTAGCTTTTTTGCTTCTTATGTTGAGTTCTACGAACCATCTTAATCCTAAAATGAAAAATAGTACTTAAGCTCAATGCTTAGTTTATTCACCCACTTTCAAAATTTGTAACTAAATAAATTAACTTTACCATAATTTCATTCCCTATCTTCTAACTGTCTTCTAATCCAATTCTTCTGTCCACAATCTCATAAAATCGAAATATGTACATACACACTCTTGTACAATTTAAAAAACAAAAATTACAAATTTAATTATTTCAATTTTATTTTTTTCTTTACTTTTCTTGGAAAACTAAATCTATAATAATTGAGAGTAAGAAAAATTGACTATCGAATTTGAGAGAAAAAGAAAATTCAAAAAATAATTTTTTTATTTTTATTCCATTCCTCAAACGCAAATTTCATTCAGAAAAACAAACACAACAAAACCCTACAATACAGCATTGAATATAAGTAGCCATAAGAAAGTGACAAGATTATTGAATTTTAATAATAAAAAGAAAAAAAAAAAAAATAGAAAATAATAATGTCCTATTTTTTTCTCTCTCATTTTTTCTTTAAACAGAATAAAAAAAAAAACAAAAAAAAATACAAAATGGAATAAAAAATGTGTCCAAAGAAGATTAATTGAGATGCAATTTAGGTTATCGTCAAGTTCTACTATACGAGAAAATTTTTTTTTTTTATTATTTTATTTTGGTTTGGGTTTTCTTATTTTTGTTTTTTTTTTTTTTTATTTTATTTATCACACCAACATTAATAAATGATCAATTTTCCGTGTAATTAGAGAATCAACGTCATCGGCATAATCTTTCTCTCATTCGTAAATCGTGTTGCTGTAGTCTTTCGTTGTTGTTGGATTCGTTATTATTATATGTATATTATTGTAACAAAAAAAAAAAAAAACAAAAAAAAAAAAGAGAGTAACAGAAACAAAATTGAAAAATAAAATGACACGTTTTCCTAGTTTTACCAATAGAATAGGTGGAGGTATCTAATAAAAATGTGATATTTACTGTTGCTGCCGCCGGGTGTTTTTTTTTTTTTTCTTTGTTACTTGTTTTGTTGTTTTTTATAATTTTTTCTCATTTATCTTAAAACAGCAACAACTAACACAAATTATAATATCGATATTATTATTGTAAATCGACACAAGTCCCCCATCTCCTTGTTTTATGTTTTTGGGGTAGTTTAATTATATACAGTTTGTTGTCAAATTATTTATACAGTGTGTGCAGTTAAATTGAATTATTTGAACAAAATTAATGTTTTTAAAGTTGAGAATTGTCGATTGTTGCATATCTTAACCCCGTGAAACACGAAGGGCAACATTTGCTCATTCCTACGTCGTAGAAATATTAAGATGGTAGAAGACAATTCATGCAAATTCGCTTATAAACACATCCCGAATGATCCGAAACCATGACATGTTCCCAAAACATGATAAATTTTATATTCATGATACAAAAAAATTCAAGACGAACATTAACAGCTTCATTCGTAACTGTCCTACTTCCCTTCTACCTTCCTCCTTTCCTAATTTTCCCTTCCCACCCTAGCCAAACGTACCAATCGGTATAAAAGGTATATAGTCTATTGTTTTGGTTAACAAAAAAAAAATATTTATTTATTTATTCAGCAGGTCTGCACATAAATCTGCAGCCCACATTTAGGTCTTTTTCGGAATTTGGGGTATGTGGGAATTGTTTTGATTTATTTTTATTTTTTATATTAAAGCTAAAACTTCGATTGTGAACCTTTAAGTACTTGCGGTACCGTTGACTGTTTTAAAAAGGAAAACGATAGTTAAACGAAAGGAAAAAAAAAGAAAGAAGAAAATTTTGTATGGGAAAAGGCGAACAATGTCGTTAATATTCATCTTAAATCTCCGCAAATCATAAAAAAAAATCCTTTCTCTCATTAGGAATGCTTCGATTGGGACGCGATTCCACAATCAAGATGTTCCAACTATGAAAGAATTTACATAACCGGACTTAAGCCATCTCTGGATTTCCACTGTGAAAGGGTGGCCACTTGATGCCTTTCATGTTATGCGATGAAATTTGTTGAGAGGACAAAGTGATTTTAACTCCGTGGACCAAGGGCCAACACCAAATAGATATCTATAAAATAGAGTAAGTACTCCAACAATACGACGATGACACCAATTGATGTAAGGGATGCGCGGTCATATTTATATTACCTATAAGACGAACTTTGCGCGGCTTTGAATTTTGCCAAAAATAGTTAAAGGGGTTTTTGGTGCATTTTCCCATAAATGCTAGTTATACTCGAGCTTGGATCATTTATATGCTTTATAGATTTTGAAGAGATCTCAAGATAAAAAATAGGCTTTGCAACAACTAACAAACCCCAAACATTTGCCGGAAATATCGAAAATATGCTCATTCCAGTGCACACTTCGATTCACTCACCATATTCCGAGAATTTTCAGGTCTTTGAGTCGTTGAATAAGTTTATTTTGAAACCGGGGAGAGTTTGTGCAAATGCTGTTAGCTTGTTACTAACAAGACAGATTTGAATTTTTTAAATGTAAAGTTAAATGAAGACTCTGTTTTCTTTAACCCAGTCGACAATTTTGGCTCGGTCATGATTGAACGCCTACCGATCATCACTGAGCTGTTAGAATTGACTGCGGAAGCATTAGTTTTTTTAAGAAAATCATATGATGCTGCTAGAGTGCTGTCATTAGTAAAACTATGAATTGAAAGTTAATTTGAGAAGGTCATTAATAAAAATGAGAAATACGGTGGGTCAGAAAGGACAGAGCCTTGTAGAACACCAGCATTGATTTCAACTGAAACAATGGTATTAAATATAGATTTAAAAGAAAACTTTTAATCCAGTTTGAAAAGGTTGAACCAAGGTCTATAGCATTGCATTTTGCTATGAGAGCAGGATGCCAGACTCGATCAAAAGCCATAATAAGGTATACCCAAGCAGCTTCGCCATATTAATGAAGGCTGGTGTTGAACTTTTTGCAGAAGCAAATCATGGGATCATCGTTAGGTCCCAAAACCCGTATGGACTATCATGAATAATACCTTTACTATCAAGATATGTTTTCAACTTTTGATTGATTAAGATTTCCATCGTTTTTTAAATAATGGAAGTAATAGGTATAGGCTTATAGTTCGAAATATTGCTTTTGTCACTTTTTTTAGGAATAGGATAGATAACCTTTGGCAACTTTTCAATAGATACGGGTAGGTTCCTGAAGCACAGAAAAAATGGACAAAGTTGTGCAGATGTTTAGAAATGGCAAAGACAATGTAATTTGTTATAGAATTACTTACTGAATTATGATTCAAAATACTATGAATTACTAAGCCCTGTACGGGCTTTATCAGCTTATTGAGTAGAAAAATAAATAAATAAAAAAAAATAAAAAAAATAATTACATCTTCAGATATTCATATATTTGCAAACCAGTCATGTGGCCTCATCAATGGCTACATTCTGCACCTTACAAAAAACTTCTGCTGTGATGGTAGAAGCAAATAAAGAATATTTGACGTAATTTTCATCATTTTAAATAAAAGTCGCATATCATACTATTTTTCATAATCGTTATTACCAATTGTATATGCTATAAGTGGACTTATATATATTATCTTTTGCTCTCCTTGTAACCTCATTCATGTTCACTTTTCAAGTAAATTGAGTTGCACTAAAAATTACCGATTTCCTTTACTTTCTTTATAATGCGTATACAATATTAGATTAAATAAAGTGACTCTCAAACTGTTGGCTGTCATTCCTAACCTATATGAAATTAAATTAAGACACATGTTGCCTTCAAAACAAGCAATTAACTTTGCCGCATCACCGTTGAGTAGGCGCTCAAGATAAAATTAAAATATATATGCATAATACATCATCCCGCACGATCATAATATCACAGTACTCAAACTGTCGCTTTATCTTGTTCTATTTTGTAACTATACAAAAGCACGTCCTCTGTTCATGCTTTGTTTAATTTTAATTTTATCACATTTTCACTATTTCCATTTTTTGGGATATTTTGAACATTTTTTGACATGCTAGCAGCTTAAGACTACTTTATTTATTTAATTATGGCTCATTTTTTATTCATCAATTGCAAATTCAAAACAAAATATAATTCAAAAATATTATTTCCATTAATTCTGCAAATAACTGTAAATTATTGTCATATATATATAACCTCATACTTTTCCGTTATTTTAAAAATAATGATATAAAAATGATAAAATGATTTTGGGGGATGATGAAAGTTATAAGGCAGCCATATTACAGTACAGCAGTACAGTTATATGACTAAAAATGAAGGCTGTGTTACAGCAAAAATGGTGGATGTAAAAATGATGTTTCTATTATCCCGTGTTGATTTTTTGGAAGATTTTCCAATAAGGATAAGAAATCATAATAATTAAAAAAAAAAAAAAAAACAGAAAAAAAAAACATTTTTTTTTTTTGTGAAGGTAATTAACGAAAATCATTTTTATAGAATTTTTCGCGTTTGTTTATTTTTTTTTTTTGTATTTTTAGTTGATTAAGTATAAAAACGGGATTTTTACGTTATCGTATAATTTGTATAGATTGTATTTCATACTAGAATACAAGTGTATAGGCTCTTTCTGTCACGTTACTTCCGATAATGGTTGTTGCTGTGCTTGTTGTTCTTCAAGATGCCAATATCATTATCAGAGTTGTTTTTTTTTATTCCCCTGGTGGCTTTGGTCTTTTTTTTTTTTAATGATGCGAAATTAATTATTGTGGCATAGATTAAATAAATACACCACGAAATTATTGATATTTTTATAATGAAGGTATACATATATATATATATATATATATATATATATATCGAAAATATATAACAGTTATAATAGGTATAATATATTATATAAGGGTATACATAGAGAAAAAAAATGGTGATATAAAGTCGTCAATGGAAGTGGATTGATTAAAATGTGATGAAGAATGTTAATTTAATGAATTAAAAGAAATTTATTTAATTCTTTTTCAATTTATTGAAGTGACTTTAATTAATTTTTTTTTATTTTTTCGTTTTTTTTTTTTTGTTGGTTGAATTAATTTTGTTTTACTTTAATAAATTAACAATTTTTCGTTTTAATGTAATAAGTTTTTATTAAGTCTATTAATTTTTGGTGTTTCAATATTATACCAGAGACTATGAATAATACTAATATTTCAATTTTGTATCTTAAGGTGTTTTATGAATAAATAATTTTGTAAGGAGGACTATGAATGGAAATATTAATTATTATATTTGATAAAAAAAAATTGAAAATTAGATAATTTAAATAATAAAAAATAACAATTATTTAAAATAAGTTGATAACTTTAATTGTGGAAGATTCAGAAGAACTGTAAATGGTTATTTCTATACAAAGGAAATTCTGAGAAATTCTGATGGGAAGTGAAAATTCGTTTATTGTTATAGAATCTAAAACAATATTCTAAATTATTTAATATATTTAGGGAATCTACCCTGTTATGTAGCCTAGATTCAAGATAAACATGAACAACTTACTTTAGGATTTTTTTTCAGCTCAATACCGATGTTTCCTATTACATCTCGTATGATATTAACTCCATAATTAATACAAAAAGTTTTATATTATACAAAATTTATTGTTATACATATAAATTTTTCGAATTCACGAATAGGTGTACACTAAAGTTGTAGTTTTCTACTAAGTGTAGAAGTGTACCATTGTAAAAAACTTTTTTAAATATTGAGTTAGCTCTGACACTTTGTTATTAATTTCTGTAAGAACTTTACAGAATGTATATGTATGTTTTTCTTTTCTGTGAAAGATCTTGAAGCAGTTACTACTGTCATTTCTGCAGAAATTGACTCCGTTGAAATAGTTCGGCTATTAAGTTGTTTTTGATTTTCTTGTGTACTGTTATCCAAGTTTATTTGATTTTCTTGCTATTCTATTTGATTTTGCTGTTGTAATTCAAGCCTATAAAAGATTTTAAGCTAAATAATCCATCAATAATCCATTTAAAATATTTTTCATGTTTAATAACACTTCCTATGTGTAAGAATCATAAACTCAAAATTAACAAAACTCACTCAACATTATTAAATAACACTAACATGGAGAATGAGAATGATTTTAGCTTGATCTACCAACAGTTTTTTTTTTACTAATCCTTATATTTTATAATAGAAATATAAGTTTTTTTTTTTAAATTATAGTTAGTCCAATAACCTAAAGTTCAAACAAAGATCTACATGAACATACGTTTGAACCAATATAATTCCAATCTGATTGTATCTTTTGCCATGCACTAGTGGAGGGCCTAAATTGTTAAACTTTTTAGCACATTCCTTCAAAACATTTTTTGTCAGTCTGTTCTTGTCCTTTTTTAAACCATTGTGCTAGATATTCATTGTTTTTAGCAGGTGTATTAGCAATTCAAATTCTTTATCTGTAGTGAATTTTGACACAAATCAATAATAAATAATTATCTAAATAATAAAATAAACAATAAAATTTTTAACTTACATTTTTTGTAAATATTTTTCTTATTTCTAAACAAAACCACTTTCAAACACAAGAACAAAAATGGTTATTCGTTTATAAAGTTTTGAACGAGAAAATTTTCGATAAAAAAAATTCAAATTTTTTTTAAATCGAATTCGCCGGTTGAAAATTTACGAACAAATACTCGATTTTTATTCGATCGAATTCACCGATACGGCTGATTATGAATATAGTTAGAAGTGAAAAAAATAAAGTTGTTCTCGTAGTTATAAATTAAATTAATATGTAAACAAACCGCTGTATCGAATACAACAGAAAAAGCATAAAGGTGGGTTCACAAAGTCGTTGTACAAATCATTGTAAATCTACACTTCTGCCTACATACTTCGATACTTAATCGTGAATAACTTTATTATATTTATTTTTGCTTTTCTGATGAGTTTTAAAAAAACATGAAAACATAAACTTTAAATACACACTCATTTTGTATATTCTTAATTGGAGAAAAATATTTACTGATTTATAAATTGGTGTCAGTAAAAAAGATAAAATAAAAATAAAATAAAAACCTAGAGGAACAATAATTTTATTTTTTTACATAAATGTTCTTCTACTCATAATAAAATTCTTCAATAAAGGGATACAATTAAAATCGATACTTATACATATTGTGTTCATATTACAAATTTCGGGACAATTCACTTATATTCAAAAATAAAACAAAAAATGAAATTCAATGAATTTTCCGGATATAACCAGGAAAATTTTTCTATTTTATTTTAATTTCGGTTCATTAATCTATCCTTATGACAGTTGTTATGCACTTATTGTAGTTCTTTTCTTGATATGGCATCAAATTTTTAGTATCGTCACATTCAGTGTTCAGTTCAGATTACCATCACTGTTTGTATGATAGAAGGTTTGCCAATATAAAGTTTGAAGTTGTCTGCCACGTATGAAAAAAGAAGTTAAAGTAAGGCGAAAAATTACCCTTGCAAACCGTTGCTACTTCGGTTTGTCCAAACAACTGGGCTCAAAGCTCTTATCCCAAAATACAAAGTGCCAATTATACAAACCGCTCATCCTTCCAATGCTGATATTTGGTTCTGAATCGTAGACATTACCAAAAGCAAACGAGCATGCATTTGGTATCTTTGAGAGAAAAATTCTTCGTCGAATTTATGATCCTATGTCTGACGAAGGGATTTGGAGAAGAAAATACAATACCGAATTATACAACCTGTTCAACGACATGAACCTAGCCAAAAATTTCCGAATAAGAGGTCTTCATTAGCCTGGTCATGTAAAGTGTATGAATGAAAATGCTCTATCTAGGAAAGCTCTTAGAATTCAAGCCCGTGTCCCTCGCACGTGTCGTTGAAGCAAGCCACACCTTCGTTGGAGATATGAAAAAACTCCAAATCGCCAACTGGAGATATTCCGCTCGTGACCGAAGTCAGTAGTGGGCATTTTTGAGTCCGGCCCAGGACCTTCAAGTTCTGTAGCGCACAACAAATAAGTAAATAGTAGGAGAAGTATTCAGCGGAGAGTTACTTTTTTCAAATAGAAGAAAATCATTAAAAGGGCTTTCAACCAGAACTGCTCCGACTTTAAAGCATTCAAAACTCCCATCCTTTTGTTAAAATACAAAAACTAGTCTTTAAGACTAATCGTTAACACAATTTTGGCGTTTTTTTTCAAATATCTTTGTTAAAACAAAATAACAATAGGAACATACTTGAGAGATAAAAAATTTTAATCTAACATAGTTCAAAACGGTTTCGTTCGTTTAAGTCATCTAACAAGCGGAACTGTAAAATATGTTTTGAATATTCATTTTAAATTCTAGATGCTCCAACTGTGAATGAACTTTCATAACCAGTGTTGAAACACATTGATATTTCCAATTTGTACTGATGGTTTTTAAAGTGCCTGTTCATTGATGCACTTTACTACAGTGGGGTATTACTACACTGAATTGGTTAACCCATCTTTCGTACAACATTATAAGGGTAACCCAGTGTAGTAAGACGACAGTGTAATGAAGTACATCATGTATTAGAGGTGGTTTTTAAAGTATCTGCCCATAGATGTACTTTACTACATTGGTGTTTTACTACGCTGGGATTAGTTAGCCCATCGTTCGAACAACATTATGGGGTTAATCAATCCCAGTGTAGTAAGACCACAGTATAGTAAAGTACGTCTTGTAAGGGTGGTTTTAAAGTATCTGCCCGTAGATGTACTTTACTACATTGCTGTTTTACTATACTGGGTTAGTTAGCCCATCGTTCGAACAGCATTCTAGGGTTAATAGATTTCACAATTGCGGAAAGATTAAAGTAGAAAAATTAGCTAATCATAAAAATATTTCCGCAAATTTATTTTACTTAGCCAATATGATAACTAAAATTATTTTTAGCATCATAAAGTAGGGTTCCATCTTTCTTTTGAATGTTTTACTCAAAACAAAAAACTGAACAATCTACTAGAAAATATTTTATAACACCAATTAATATATTTATCTTTTATAGTTCCTTGATCCTTTATTATTTCATATTTACTTTCATTTGGCAATAACACTATATTACAGACCTTTATATATATATATATATATATATATATACATCTCTTCTGTCTATATAATGAAATTAATTTCGAATTTTTTATTATGTATTTTATTTTTTTAATGGATATTTTCAATATTTATACAAATTCAATGACAAAAATCGAAAAAAAAAATAATAATAAAAAAAAAAAAAAGTGAAAAAATATAAAGCAAAATCCTTGATGTTTTTTTTATTTTAGTTCGAATGGTTCGCAATTTTATTAATTTATCAACACTAAAAATTTATGGCGCAAATATTTTATGTAATTGTAAATTCATTTTTTTTTTTATTATTTCTACTTTTATTGTTAATAACAGTAGTAAATACAATAATATTCACATCTTTTTTTTTTTTTTAAAACAAAAAAACAATAACAAAAAAAATAGATAGAAAATATGTATTTTCATTTTTACTAAAATTTATAACCCTAGAAAAATTCTTGTTTTATTTTTTTTGTTCTTATTTTATTTAGCTTTGCTTTTTTTCTGTTTTTAAACGCAAAATTTTCGTGAATTTTGTTTTTTTTTGTAACTACATAGTGTTTTTTATTATTATTATTTTTTCTTTAAATAATAAATAAAATTTTTTATTTTCTATAATTTAAATAAATATTGTCAATAATAATTTATTGTTATATTGTACTTGGTTTTTTTGTTTTTTTGTAAAACTATTGAGTTGTAGTTGTAATTTTTGTTTTTTATCAAACTAAATTTGGTAGCTAAAATTGGTTGTTATTACAATTATTGTAAGTTTTTCAAACTAACTAAAACGATTTAAAAAGAAAAACAAAAAATATTTTTTTTTTTTAAATTGATTTAATGCTAAGTTTACAGTTATTAGGTGTATCTATATTGTTAGAGGTAAAATTCTTAAATATTTAAATTGTTGTGAATTTGAATTTAATTAAAAAATATTATTTTAAAAAGATTTAAAATGTAAATTGAAAAATTTTTTATTCTAATTTGAGTCAAAAATCAATATTTTTTTTATATGTAGTGACAGAAATTTATTATGTATGTATAGAATAAATAAAATAAATATAATAAAATTTTTAATTTACTACAAGATAGGTGGTGCTCTGTGATTTAATAGAAATCAAAAGATTTACGGGTTTTTCGAACTGGTCTTGTATCTTTTGGTACAAAATAGAAAATAGAAATAGAAAAGGGCCTGGAAATTTACCTGTATATTAATGTGCAAATAAACTGATATATGTATATTGATCATGAGTGGTACATTATGTTAATATTTCATAGTTATTTTTGACTGTTAGGATGAAATCGTTGGATAAATTCTAACTGGAATAAAATATAGATTCTATAAGATTTTAGGGAAACTAAAACTTATATATTTAAATCTGTAAATTGAAAAACACTACGGTACAAATATCGGA
The DNA here is from genome assembly GCA_963942445.1 of Argyra leucocephala. NCBI lineage: Eukaryota > Metazoa > Arthropoda > Insecta > Diptera > Dolichopodidae > Argyra > Argyra leucocephala. The sequence continues at coordinate 14,013,083 of OZ012679.1, read as the reverse complement.
ACCATTACATAACTGATTTTCATTATTATTCTTTTAAATGATAGATAAAAATAAATTGATCAAAAAGGTTTTTACTTGCTATTTTTCCTTAAAAAATATATATATTATTAATAGAAAAGTTCAGGTTAAAAGTAAATTAAAAGTTGTAGGTGTAAATGCATTAGTATAAGCTTTTAATCATTAAAATTACAACAAAGGAAAATTGTAAAATGAAATTAAGGCATAATAAAATAATAATAATAATAATAAATAACAATAAATGATAGATATTTAAAGTATTAGACAAATTACTGAAACTCAACAATGTACAAAATTTATTTTCGTCTTCGCCAGAATTAAATGTAAATTTATTTTTTTTTTAACTTCATCTACGAAAATGAATTAATATATTCAGAAAAAATTCAAATCAGTATCATTTTACTAACTTGTTGACAAAATACAAAATATTATTTAATAAATCACAGGTGTCAAAAATTAAAGTTTTAAAAGACAAAACTATATAGAACTAAATGACGATTATACCTGGTGGTTCAGAGCATGCGTATCAGCTTTTTAAGAAGGGAAAAAGCCGTTATTTTAATATTTAAAAATAAGTTTGTTAACTAAATCGAGGGTGCTCTATCGATTGGTGGTATTTTGAACTTCCGGAAAGGACCCCAATTCGGTTTTTTAAGACCAAAAATCGCCGAAACTGGCCGAAATTGAGATTTTCAAATAGGAAGGGGTAATTTTTAATGCAAATTCAGATTGTTCTATAAAAAATAAGAAAATTATGTTAAATAATTTTTTTTTCGTTTTCTTACTATTTTTCTTTAAACTTAATAACAATAAAACAAAAATGCTCAATATTTCCCTTTGGTAAACTAAAATTAATTATAATAATTTTTATAAATAAACTTGTTTTTCATGTTATCATATTTTTTATCTCAGTTTCAGGTTACTACAAAGTTTAAACAAAAAAAACAAAAAAACAAAAAAAATTTACTTTACAAAAGTTACTTATTTTTTGACGTAGAATCCGAATTAGCATAAAAAAGTACCCCTTCCCATTCGAATATCTCGATTTCGGCGAATTTCGACGATTTTTGATCTGAAAAAACCGATTTCTCTTCCTTCTCGGAATTTGAAAATATCACCAATCGATAGAGCACCCTTGATTTAGTTAATAAAATTTTGATTTAATTTTAAAATAACGGCTCCTTCCCCTCTTAAAAAGCTGATACGCATAGTCTGGAACACACGGTATAATAATGTTTGCGAAGGAAGCAAATTCGCGAAGCAGTTAAAAAAGAAGATACAAAATATTAAAAATGAAATAAAAAAGTAAACTGACAAAAAGCTACTGGAAATAAAAAAAATATTTTAAAAGAATGGCAAAGCCAAGTTTTGAATCTTGTGGATGCAGTAAATAATCCAGTTCTTACTAAAGTATCGGGTGCGTTTTTTATGATTACATTATGTCCATGAACTCAATATATTTCAATAATACAGGTATACTTTTTTCATTTGATTAGGTTCTCTAGAAATTGGAATTGGAGAGGTAACTCCAACACCGGATGAAGAAAGGTTTCAACTGCAATATACAACGAAACCACCAAAGATTAAGAAAAATTCGGCTTAAAATAAAAATTTGGGTGATTTAGGAACTGAAGAAATTTTATCAAAAAAAAATGTTTATCCATGAGCTACAAAGATTAGTTCTTCAAATCACACGGGAAAAAGCAGTAAAACAAAATTACGAACAGTTTGAAGAAACAGGTCCAATCTATTAAAGCCTGTAAAAATCTCATAACGTGTTTCTCTTATTGAGCTCTAATTTAAAATTAAAAATATATTTTGTGTTAATAATTAATTAAAATGTAAAATAAATGTTTATTTTTATTTTTAGTAAATCTAATAAATATCTTTATTGTAATAATATCTAATAATATCTAATCTAGTAAATATCTTTATTGTCGTCCATTTCAAAAGTTTTTGAAAAGGCTATGCAATATAGAATACTGAAATTCCTTGATAAAACAAGTTTCTTCAGTGATGTCCAATTTGGCTTCAGGGAAAAAAGATCCACTGAAGACGCTCTTTTGAAATTCTGTTGTGAGATATACAATGTAATTAAATAAGTCCAATCTTTGTAGTAGTTTATTTATAGACATTACTAAAGCGTTTGATACGGTAAAACATGACTTACTGCTGAAAAAAATATACAATGCCAGATTTATTGGATTTATATTTAATTGGTTTAAGTCTTATCTTAGTGATAGGAAACGAAAAGAGTCAAACTGAATGGTATTTTTGGTGATACTGAGAGTTTAAAAGTAGGTGTCCCTCAGGACATTTCTGTTTTAGGTCCAATCTTGTTCCTAATTTTCATTAATTCCTTATTTCAGCAATCTTTTAAAGGTATACCTACAGCCTTTGCTGACGACACTGCATTCATATACAGTAACAATAATAATTTGGATCTTTTTTGTGATATAAATTATGACCTGGACCTCATAAGGAAGTGCTTTTATGTACATAGCTTAGTTATCAGTAGTAAAACAAATATTATGCACTTTGGTAAAAGTAGTCATCCCAGTGAAAACTCAGCAGTTAAATATCATTGTCCTGTCTGTAAAAAATTTCCATTGATCCCGTCCCTAGATGGCAAACACTTTTGACTCAAGTTCTTCTTATAGTGAATCATGTTTTAAGATTGATAGTGTTGTATATTTCAGGTATCTTGGCCTCGTTCTTGATTATAAATTAAACTGGGCAGAGCTTACTTTTCACTTACATAAATATTTTAAAAAAGTCATAAGAAATGTCTTCCATCTAAACCAATATTGTTCCCTGAGTGTCATGAAAATGGTATACTTTTCTCTTTTCAACTCTAAATTACAATATGGAATTAGCTGCTCTTACTTCAACAAAATTCGTCCCCTACTCATTGCTCAAAAATATTGTATTCGATTAATCATGAGGAAAAATAGACTTACACCTAGTTTTTCACTATTTAGAAAGATGGATATACTACGTATTAGACAGCTTGTATATGTATTCAAAACACTAAAAATTTATTTCATTAGATGAGGTTATCTTGCCCATCGATTTAGCTCTCACTACAATCTGTGAGTCAATAACCTATTTTTAATAAATGTTCCTAGAGCATATACATCACATTTTCGCCACTTTTATGACTTTTTAGCTCCCAAAATTTTCAATACGTTGCATTTCTCTTTAAGATCGGATAGAACTTCTACTACTTTTATCAAAAATCTTAAATCTCACTTATTGAATCTTGACCACTCTCAAATTGAGTTGTTGCTAACTTAACCTAATTCTTTTAAATCTTTTTAAGTTTTGTTTCTCAGGCTTCTATTATTTTGATTTTGTTGTAATCGTTTATCTCGAATTTTAATTTTTTCTCTTTTTTCCTATTTTATTTTCTTTCCTTGTTTAATTATGTTTAACTAAATTTAATTTTTTCCATTGTATATATATTGATATTTAATAGCTATAAGCATAGAGTAATCATATAAGTAGAGTATTCACGTAGAACAATATTTGTTAATCATTTTCTTCTAAAAATTCCGTCCCATTTTTACTCAAAACACGAAAATGCCGTCCCATTTTCACTAAATACCCCAAAACACTAAAATATAATTTTCGAAACTCAATTATTTTTACTCAAAATTTTTTTTTTATTGAGAAGAATATTTCATACAATGTCACTATACTTCTAGCCTATTCACAGAATGATTTTTTCGGAATTTTATCGAATTACGATTTCGTTTTAAGTTTTGTTTTAGTTTTGTGTATAAAGTTTTGCTCTCCCAGTGACTAGGCTAGGAGTATAGAGGCATTGTTTGATAATTTGAAAAGTATTTACATACGTATGTACTTTTGATTTATATGAAGAGTGTGTATCGTAATATCGTATATGTGTTCACCATACATTTACATATCTAATTCAATACAAAAAATATATGTATATAGAAAAATGTAAACAAAAAAACACAATTAATCGCAAAGACAATGAATGAAATTCTATCCATACAATAATAGGTCAATGATAGCATCACATAATCCAGAATTTTTTTTTAAAAATAATGCTAATAAAAGAATAAAATTTATTAGTAATGCATTACAAATCGTGAACTTTGTACGGAATACCGTTTTGTTTTATTTTTTCAGAACTTGGTTAAAAATCGTATTTCAATATTTCAGATGAAATAATTTTTGAAGAAATAAAAACAGCCAACAATCCATATAAAGAATAAAATGTCCAGTTTTATTTTTTTTACTTACTTTTTTAAATTTTGATAGCTTGTTTGTTTGTTTGCATTCATAATTATATTATGTATTCATATATAAACCAAAATTGTTGAAAATTTAAAAATACATGTAGGTACCTACTTTTCAATAGAAATTAATTTGAATTGATATATTTGCCTTAATTAACTTGCCTTGGACTTTATATGTTTGTTTCAATTTGCTTCAATTCAACAAAATACCCATTTCAATAACCATTTAACCAAAGTATATCCATAAAAAGAGTATGAATTCATGTATGCATTCATTTGTTTGAACACAAATTCATATACAAATTTGATAAACATTGTCAGAAATAGACGATAATAAGAATTTTACGTGTAAGAAAAAGAAAAAATAGTAAACAAAAGAGAGTAACAAAAAAAGTTGGCTGAAATTAAATAAATAAAGTTTATAATTTTGAAAAAAATTTTCGACAAAAATTTTCGTTGAAATATTTAACAATATTATTTTCTAAATTGTATCAACTATGCATAAGATTTTTAGGAGACCTAACTAAAACAGCGTTATCACATTCTTTAAATTCTGTGATTTGTAAATAGTAATCCTCAGTATTATTTTATAATCGTATACCAATATAATAAATATTTAGGTTTACTAATATAATTAATAAAAAATAATAATGTTTGTAACTCCAAATTATTACTGACAAAAATATTAATAATATTTTATATTATTGCAATGTAATTATAATTTAATATTTTTAATAGGTATATAAGAAAATAATGTTTAAAATGCAAATATTGAAATAATAAAAGATCAGAATTAATCCTCGTATAAGGGAACAAACTAAATTAGAACTAACATTTTTTGCCAGCCTGCCTCATATAAATAATGGGAGGGAACGTAAACAAATCCAAAGGAGAATAATGAGAACGCAAAATTATTTTACAGTATAAAGGAAAAGTCAAACATCTGTTTTGTACCTTTTCTCTCTCATAATAAATTTGGTATACGATAAGTAAATGTAAATTTTACCTCTTTTAACTAATGATATTTTGCTCGGTTTGGTATTTCTTAAAAATTAGGTTTACGTAAAATGGGAGTGCGTATTCTTGTTAATATAGATTATAGATAATCTTTGCATTCAACTAAGGTGAAATTTACATATGTGTGTGTACTAATAATGGAATATGGATATTTGATCAAAGAATATCCATAATAAGAAGGTTCACTGGAATAAAATTTTATAATTTGTCAATGTGTTGGTCACCATTTTTCCAGTCGATTTCCAATATTGTAAGAAATAGATAGTCATAAGAATTTAATTTGTGAGAGAGAGATAAAAATTCAAAATACAAAGTGGAAAAAAAAATGAACGAACAATTTTTTTGTATGAAAAAAATATTGTCTTTATTTTTAATTAGTTAGTTTAATTCCAAATTAAAATTTGTTTCAGCACCGCACACCAAACACTTAACAAGATGATGTTTTCTCAATTTCGAAACATTTTTAAAAAATTGTGTATAGAATAGTTTTTATAAAAACTTTTTTTAAGCGTTAGAGTTGATTTATTTTTAAATATAACATACACTGCTTAATTTTCATATATAATCTGCATTTTTTTTTTTAAGTACTTTCTTATATACTAATTTTATTTAAAAATGCATATCAATAAAAAATATTATTTATTCAAATGTTCATATTATTAATATTCAACTTTGTTACCTATTTATAAAATTAACAGGTACCTAAATGCATTATATTACTTATAATATAATATGTATTATTAGTTCATTGATAATTAAAATGCACAATTTAATTTTTCAGAAACTAAAGAGGCATCGGATTATTCATAAAAAAACAAACCGCTTGATATTCTTTTTAACTACCTATTTCAATACCTGAAAAACTATGTATATTGAAAATACATGAATGATAAAAAATATATTTCCCTTATAAGCCAATAAAATAAAATAATATGATATTTAAGAAATAACAAATTTTCAAGAAATAACGTTTTTGAAACGAATATTATTTTATATAGGGATCTGTAAAAAATCAATCATTCAAAATTTATTTATTCTCATACCCTGATAAATTTAATACGTTTATTTTAAAAAAAATTCGTACACAAAATTTCAGACGACTGTACACATGAAAAATCTCTAGTGGGCTAAATAAATAAACAAAAATCTCCCATGGGCTATTTAAAATTACATTTGCAAAAATTAATTTTTTTTTTATATGGTTTATATCGCACTCTTTCTTTCTCACAACTTCTTACATAAGAAAATATTTACAATAGTTCTTTGCTTCTTTAACTAATGGTTTTTGTTTTGTAAATGTGTTTGTGAAAATATCTTTGACTTCCAGTGAACCTTCTTATTATAGATATTCTTTGATAGAAATTCTTTGCATTCAACTAAGGGGAAATTTACATATGTGTGTGTACTAATAATGGAATATGGATATTTGATAAAGTTAAAATTTGGTTTCTCTTTAAATTCACTATATTTATTGACATTTCTATGGTGTAAAGAAGCAAAAAAAGAAAAACAAAAAAGGAATATGTATTAAATAGTGTGCAATACAAATCATTATCATTATATTTCAATCATTTTCTATTATTATTCAATTTCAATTATTTCCAATCATCATTTTCATTATATTTTTTTTTGTGTTTTTAATTTGGTTTCTTTTATTAATCTCTTTCTTTTATTATTTCTCTTTCTCTCACTAAGTATATGTAAATGTACGTACATGTGTCATATAGGGCTTGCATTTGTTACATACATAATCATATGGCTTAGTTTAATTGAAAATAAAATGCAAACATTATTTATGGAAGAAAACAAAATTTGATACTATCAGTTATCTGTCACTCAGTTAGAAATTACTCTTCTCGCATGTAAAAAAAGTTCAATTTCGATTTATGCATGTATATATTATATGTACTTTTATATGCCAATTTATGCTTAGGCAGCGTTTACACGTCGGACAAAATCGAATTTTATCGTAGATAAAGTCGGATGAGTGTTTACATTTCAGACTTTTTCTCACATTTTATCTACGATTTTACGCCAAATATTTTTTGTATTTAACAGGGTTTCTTTTTATAAAGTGCGTAATTTTTTATTGGTGAAAATTTTTTAATACGTAAATTAAAAAATTCAAAGGCATCTAATCAAAAATCTCCAAAAAATTTTTAAAAATATACATATTTTCATAAAATTTGTTAGAGTAATATAAAATATAATTATACATTTGAAGTATGAGCAATAATAACCAAATTGCGTTAGAGTGAATTTTAGTGCCATTTGATTATATGTGTTGTTCTTTGAAAATATATTATGTTTTCATTAAAAAAATATTTTCACTAAAAGGTCGAAAATAAAATAAGGAAAAAAAAATTTTTTTTTAGAAATATTTGCCTTCAATTTAAGCGTACTAAAACTACAAAAATAAACTTTAGAATCGCAGCTTGATATAATGTTTCCTAGAATTTCGGCTAATTTGCTTTTTCCGTAATTACAATCATCACTTGCTTTGAAAACCTTATATCAACCTACGATTCTAAAGTTTATTTTTGTAGTTTTAGTACGATTAAACTAAAGGCAAATATTTCTAAAAAAAAAAATTTTTTTTTCCTTATTTTATTTTTAATTTTACAAAACCAACATTAATTTTTTTGTCCCTTTCTTCTATAAAATTTGAAATCACAAATTTCATAAATCACATTGACCAAGTCCAAAACAAAATATTAATTCTTCAAATTTTAAAAATTAAAGCAAAATAACAACAAATCCAGCAATAATCTTGAATTCTTTCAATTTCTAAAAAAAAATTCAATACTTTGATTTGTAATATTATTTGTGGTCTATTGAAAGGACATTAAATGCATGTATATTTATTTTTTCACACATTGTGTAATTTTTAATTTTTATCACATAAGTAAAGTAGAAATGCGAGCAGCGAAATAAAGAAGTATGTATATACTGTTGCTAGCATGCACATTCGCATATAACTATACAATTTTTAGTACCTATGCATACAACTTTTATATTGTTGACACTGTTGGCAGCATAATAACAAATAAATATGTTCATAAGTAGTAGGTACACAAAATCTTTTTATTTATGAATACAAAATACATTGCGCTCAACTTATAAGCAGTTAAAAATTGAGTAATATAATTTTGAGTGAACACAGAATTTTGATATTTGAAAAAGTGACTAGCAAATTTTGTTCTACGTGAATATCTACTTCTATAAGTTTGTATTTTGTTTTATAATTTTTAAATTTTTTGCGTTACGTTTTTTTTTTACTTTATTACTTTAATACTGAATTTTTTATTTTTATTTTTGTATTCCTGTAACTGTATTACTTTTAGCTCTGAATTATCAACCTAATATTGTTTAATTATATAATTTAATTATTTCTACTCTTGTTATTTCATTCATCACATATTCTCAGGAATATCAGAATGATTTTACATTTATCTAATTTTACCATTATTGTTTTGGAAATTTTTTAATTTAATTTATGATAATGTACTAAGGTATATAATAAGTAACAGGGTATAATAAATAATAAATGAATTTTAAAAACTAAAAAAAAAAACTAACGATATTCTTTATTTCATTGAAATTTTCATTGCTTCTTCGTTTATTCGTTTATTTTTTCCTTATAGCATAGCTAAGCCACGCTTTAGATAAAAATTGTTTGTTTTAAAAAAAAATTGATTTTAAGTTCACTCAGTGGTATCTTGAAATATTAGAAGCTATTGCTAAGTATTTTCAGTTTACACTACTTTTTATTTACTTTTCTTAAGCTTCCTAGCTGGAAAATTTAGCTTTTATTAAAACAAAAAAATTAATCTTTTTAGTTTTAACATTTGCTTTATTTAAGTTAACTATAAACTAACTGAGATTCAAAAAATAAATATTATATAGATACACAAGTTAATCTTACAAATACAAATTTACGCAAATCCTGTAAAATAAAGATTATATAGTCTTCATGCTAACATTAAAAAATACACATATAGAGATAAGAAAAGTCCTTATAGAAATAAACCCTTACAAATTAAACATGTTTTAAATTACTTTTTAATTAAATAAAATTAACTAGCTTTATAACAACCAATTATTAAATAAAATCCACTTTTAAAAAATTTCATAGAACCAAATGGTTTAACAAGTCCTCAATTTATATTAATTATATTAATAAAATGTACCTAACAAAAAAAAAAAAAATTTTCGAAATTTTTCTAACGTACTAAAAAAACAAAAAAATAATTTTTTTTTGTCAAAAAATACAGTAATAAATTTCACACTCTCTTTATACACATATACATTTTATATTCACGATTATATCAGATATAACTGTTATAAAGTATAGTATATTTAAACAATTGAATTACAAACTTACACAAGCTATAATAAACTTAATAGAGAAAGAATACAAAAACAACAACAATAAACAAACAAAAAAAAAAAAAAACTCTTTTTGTCCCCAAAGTATTTTTGAAAGTTTCTCTCAATCTTGTTTTTTTTTTTTTTTTTTAGTATATATTTCATTTCCCCGGTTTTCTTTTTAAATGTTTTAAGATAGCAACAAGAATAACAAAAAAAAAAAAAAGTAAAAACTTTTGTTTTTTTTTTTATTAAATCTCATGATCTCATAAGAACACCACCAGAGTTTATATACTCTCTATACGATTACTATTATTCCTGCCTTACCATCTTACGACAACTTCTATGTGTGTACTTTTTCTACAAAGTTTTATTATTTTTTTTTTTGTTTTTTTTTTTATTTCATTTTTTATGTTTCAAGTAGGGTCATAAAAAATAAAACTTTTTTTTTGTTTTTCTTGAAAATTTTCTTATTTTTTTTTATATTTTAGTTGTTTTATTATTCTTGTTATTATTATTATTGTTGTTAGTTCATTTTCATTTCACTATGATGTTTAGATGTGTGTGATTGTGTATTATTTTTATTTTTATATTTATTTTTATTTAGAAATTCGCAACAGAAACGCACTTGTAAACAATTCAATAAACACACACTCTCTGGTATACTCATAACATAAGATATTATCATCACCCAGGATCAGGACATTCACTATAATATTTAAGTTATGTTAACGTGTGTGTGTGTATGAGAGGATAAAAATTGTACTTATTCTATTATAGCGATATAATATTAAATGAAGAAATCCTTTGAAAACTTTAACATAAAAATAAAATAAAAATAAATTTATGTAAAAAAATGAAGTTAAATATAAATAAATAAATAAATAAATAAAGAAATAAATTAAATATAAAAGTCATACAAAAAATGAGAAATATATTATGATATTTAGAATTTAGTTGTGCGGTGAAATTGTAGGATATAGTAAATTTTTTTTTAAAAATGTTTCAAAACTTAAACTAGGAGTTTTATAGGTAGTTTAACGCTGTTATACCTACTGATGAGTTCCAGTAGTGTTTCGTTTACCAACAAAGTCCAACAATACTATTTCTATACCTATAGTATAGTGTTAGACTACATCTATTCAGCTACAGGTTAGAGTTAGTTATTTGATCAAATTCTACAGTCGTAAATTGCTGATGATGATGATGATGCAATGATAGCATCAAAATGCATACAATATATATATATACAAAATAAAAAAGTTTTTTTATAAATAAATAAATAAAAAGTAAAGTCAAAACAAGGTTTTTTATTAATTAAAATTAATGAAAGAAATTTTCTTTTTAAACTTAAATTCTAAAATATACATTTTTTTAAAAGAGTTCCAACTTTAAACTAAGAGTTGTGTAGATATAGTCTAAAACTAATATACCCCTGCTGATGAGCTCCAGTAGTGTTTCGTTTATCAACAGTATAGTGTTAGACTACACCTATACAACTCCCCAGTTATAATTAGTTATTTGCCGAAATTCTAATATATATATATATATATATCAGGCACGAAGCGTCCATATATTGAGTTGAATGAGTGCTTCCCCAAATAAAATATTATTTATTATTTTTTACAGCTTAATATAAAATTTATATTTAATTTAATATAAAAATTACTTAACTACAAAAATTCAAATCGAATGAAAAAAAAATTTTAAGCAAAAATTGTATGCATAGATATTAACTATGTACGCTTAGAAAATAATGCCTATATAAACATCATTATTTTCTATTATTCTTTCAATCATACAAGACAACAAGAGATATGCAAGTACCACAAATTTGAAATATTTGAAAATAAAGCCTATTAAAAATCATTATTCTTAAAAAATAAAAAAATTAATCTTAAATCATAAAAATTTAATGACAAATTAAATACCATTCTCCTCATACATACACTCAAACACACTGTCTCTATTTAGTTTCCTAGCAACAAAATAATAAATGAGGCGACAATAAAATAAAAGAAGAAGGAAAAACATTGAATGAATTGCTGATATTCATTCCAAATCTACCTGATATAATTAGAAAATATCTGATACAAAATAGATTATCTAGGGAAACAACAACAAAATATCGTATGACACAAAATGAATTTACAAATAAAAAAAGTAGCAAGGAATGAATTAATTTTGTGCATTATTGTGGTTGTTGACTGAAAGGAGAATTAATATTTATATACATAATGTATGTAGTTTTGGGTTTTTTTAGAGAGTAGTATTGATTTGTGTTAAGTAGTTCTGTAGTTTTTTGTTATTGAATGATACATTGTTTATTTTCAGCCATAATTTTGTTTTTTGCAGTTTTAAAACAATTAATTTGTTAACAAATGTAAAAATTTAAAACATTTTTTTTTTTTTATTATTTATAAATAATTATAATAGAAAATTGTAATTGTGTTATTGAAAGCTTATGAAAAAATCATTTTCTGTTAGAAGTTTTGAGGAAAAATTATTAATTGTTAAGGATGGTAAACCAATGCTTGATCCACTAATAACAACAACAATAAAACGGTGTAATCAGCATTTTTTAATAAAATCTTATAATTCGTATACCTTGTATTTTCCAACATTAATATGGAAAATTCATATTCACACTTTTTTTACATTGCTTAAAGTCAGAGCTTAAATTAAAGTTATATTTTCAGATTAAAATTTTGATAACAAAAACAGTATTTGTGAAATATTAACATTTTTAATTGAAACAGAATTAAACAACTCTTTTAATGAATAGTCTAAGCTTAGTTAATTGATAATAACACTTCCTCTATAACAACTTTTTAAGTTGAGCGATCGTTTTTCTGCCTAAACAGAATTAACTAGTTTGAGAAATAGATGTGAACAGTTTTAACTGTCGAATTTAGCAAAAATCTCAATAGAAAAGGAAAGTCAAAGCAAACTGATATTTCTTTTTATAGTGCTTCCCCAGTTGAAAATTTCACGCCCCGTCACTGATATATATATATATACATATATTTTTTTTAAGTGTTTCTAATTTAAACTAGGACCTGTATATGTAGTTTTACTCTATTAGTCTTTCCATACAAAATTGCTTATATAAGCGAATCTGAGTAAATAGAAAATAGAACCTAAAATTAGACATTTACATTTTACTTTATTTACCATAATGGATATTAATTTTTGAATTAAATTTAAAACGAAATTGTTAAAGCAATATGTCAATATTAACTGTCGCCTTGAAGAGGTAATTTAATAATCAATGAAAGCTATCAAGAAACGTGTATTCATTCGTATTATCTGATCAAAGCAAACACAAGGTGATATAAGCTAACTATTTGTGTTTGAAGCCTCTAGAAAAATATTTTACTCATATAACATCAACAAAACTAAACAATTTCTAACTTTGCAATTAAACAATTTCTATGTATAGAACTATACTAATAAAGAAATTAACTTGCTTCCAACATATCGATACCTGTTAAATAAAAATTATTTTTATAATTAAAAAAAATTCGATTTTTGATTGCAAAAATTTTAATTCAACATTAAAATTGAATTTGACTTCTAATTAATTTCAATATTGATACATCAAAAGTAATCGCGATCAGTATGAATGTTGACTAGTAGGAGCAGGTTGAGCAATTAAACTAAGCATTCTGTTCTACTCACCCTATCGCAGCTGGAAAATGTAAACTCTTGAAACGTTTTTTGTTTACAGCTTACGTACACCCTAACCTATAGCTAGTCTCTAACCTCTTGGTATGACTTTCCCAAACATAGAAAAGGTCGGAAAATGTAAATAGTCGAATATTTTCTTTTGATTTTTATTAATAATATGCTTATCTTACATATTTATTATTACGTCTATACAACTTTCTGACTATTTTCAACAATTATACTAATTTTACTATAACGCGCTGAAGAACGAATGTTTAATCAAATGTTCAATATGACTATTCAATCAAAATTAACATAATCGATATATATGATTGACAAGCATTTAGGGACCTGCGCAGTAGACACCTTTTCATTTTATTTCGATTCTCCTACTCCTTAATGAACTTCTGATATAATATATAAGATGTATATATGAAACAAAAATGCGCACACAGTTGAAAATTTTGTACTTATATGATTTTATTATTCAGCAAATACATTATGCATATATGAAATCTTATTAAAATAATAAACAAAAGCAAACAAAAGCAGTTATTATAATTTAAGCAAAAACAAAAAAAATCAGTTGAATTGTTCATATGACTAGCAAATTCATTTTTATATAGTAGAGTTAGAATATCTATATTTATAATAGACACGCATTTAAGGACATGCGCATTAAGCACCTTTTCATTGTATCTTTCTTCTTAATGAAATCTTAATATGTAAATAAGTTGTATATACAATAGAAATGCGCATACGGTTTAAAAAAATTCTATTTTGTTCCATAATATTCAAACTTTTAAATAAAATATTTCCATATTTTACTATGACAAGTAGTTTACTGACCAAAGTAACTACTAAAACAGTATAAATCAAAGTTATTTACTATTTTATAAAAACATTTATAAAAACTTTTAATTTTGCTTTGACTTAAGTTATAATTAACCAACAGGTGTCCCTAGTCGATATATATAATTTGTGAATTGAAAAAACTACGGTACAAATATATGAACCATTTCACAATCGATTTTCATTATTATTCTTTTAAATGATAGATTTTTAAAAAGAGACGTAGCGAATATTTTTTTCAATACTATTTTTTTAATTTTCTATTACTTAATTTCAATTTAAAATTTCACTCCATGTATAAGTATTCACATGCAAAAATTCTAATTTATCAAATTGCTGCAACCCACCCATCGTCAAAATGAAATTAAAAATTTAATTTTTTTTCTTTTTAAATAAATTATTACATATGCGGTTGTTGTCTAAGATAAATCAAGTTATAATGAAATTGAATATTATTTTTTTTACTTAAAAGTATTTGTATGTAAATGTAAATATTTGAGTAAATATATGAATTGTGAAAAAAAAAGAAAAATAATTGCATATGCGGTTGTTGTCTAAGATAAATCAAGTTATAATGAAATTGAATATTATGATTTTTTTTAATTAAAAGTATTTGTATGTACATGTAAATATTTGGGTAAATAAATGAATTGAAAAAAAAAAAGAAAAATAATTGCATATGCGGTTGTTGTCTAAGATAAATCAATACAAAAAAAAATATTATATACTAGTGAAAAAAATTAATTGAAGTGATTGAGTATTGTAACTGCTTAACTTGTAAAAGTTATGGCTGTTAGATAATAATTTAATTAACGGTAAGTATTTCAAGTACAAGGATTATTCTACTAAAACGTTAATACATATGACTAAAATCTCACCCATGTCAAGTCATTACTGCTCACAAATTACATGGAAGCTTTAAGTCGCAGTGAAAATAATGGCAAAGAAAAAATAGAAAAAAATAAAATACAAATCTAAATAATCTAAAACCAAATTAATAATTCGAATTATTCTCGAGTTAATTCCAATTCTCTTTTACTTTCAGATTTATGCTTAGAACAAGCACAACAAATGTTGAACATGCTAATTGGCGCAATAGACAGTGCTCACCTATCAACCAAAATATTCCAGATTCTGACACAATGCTATATTTTATAAAATATTAAATAACAGGTTCACATCTCGATACAAATAAGATACAAGTATATAAACTGATATAAATATATATTGTGTATATCTTATAGACATATATAGAAAGTTTGTTTTGCTGTCTGAAGCCTTAGTTACCAAATATCATGTATTTATACAAATCGTATATACACATACAATTCACATATTCATATATATATTCGTATTCAAATACATTATAATGATGTTCATTTCGTGTCTTATGACTAAAACATAGATATTTCTTTCACGAAATAAAATGTGGAACAACAATGGATGATCTCTTCTATAATATCATTCTACTGGCAATTTTTAATTCATACGAGTATTGAAAGTAATAAAATAAACAACCTTGGATTTGGTGTACATCATAGTATTTACGTGTTGTATAGAGAGTAAATTTATATAAAGAAAAACTTATTTCTTAACTTTTCATTTTTATTTCTATTAAGGATTTTCTGAGGACTATATTATTATTGTTGTTATTGTTTCTGTTGTTTATTTTTATTTTTATTTTTTTTTTTTTATTGCATTTATGAGAGATTTGTTCATTCTAAAGATTTTCTATCAAAATCTACAAGATAGATAGATTTATTATTTTTTTATAGTTTTACTTTTATTTTTTTTATATTTTTATGGGCATACAAAATATTAGGAAAAAAATTCATTTTGTTTAAAAAATAAAAAAAAATTAATAATAAAAAACCGATTATCTTTTTTTTTTTTGTTCTTTTCCAATTTTATTAAATTTAAATTTTATAAGTTTTAAAGTTGAGACAGTTCAGATTTTGCTGCTTTTATTTAATAATTTTGTTCTCCACAAATAATTTATAATTTTTTTTTTTGTATTGATAATATTTCCAAACTAGTTTTGTAACCCGCCATAAATGACGGAAGCAAAATAAATTCTAGCATTTCTTTCTTCGTTAGAGTTTTCATTTCAAGTTTAAGAAAAATATTTATTTGCTTACTAATTTATCATACCTTTATTTTTGTATTATAACGCTTTTAATTACCATATAAACAGAACATTTGTAGTAAGGTGCGAAATTTTCAATTCCCTAAGGGCTATTCACTCGATCATTTTAATGACATCTTATTTGCCATCATTGAAAATTTAAGCATATATTAACCTAAGACCTCAATAATTCTAAATAATCAATATTCTTAGACATTCTATTGTATTCAATTAATTATAATATAAGTTAGTCAAAAAGATAATTTTATATTTTTACAATCATAGCAGGGTTCTACTGTAAAATTAAAATTGTAAAATGAAATTAATTAAGATATAATAAAAGTAAAAAGTTTTATGGCGCCATCTAAATTTAACACTTGAATGACATGACAATCATTATGAAATGATGGGCAAATGACACATATAACAAATGACAGCTGACAAATGACAAATGACAGATGACAGCAGACAAATGACAAATGACAAATGACAAATGACAAATGACAAATGACAAATGACAAATGACAAATGACACATGACAAATGACAAATGTCAAATGACAAATGTCAAATGACAAATGTCAAATGACAAATGTCAAATGACAAATGTCAAATGACAAATGTCAAATGACAAATGTCAAATGACAAATGTCAAATGACAAATGACAAATGACAAATGACAAATGACAAGTGACAAATGACAAATGACAAATGACAGACGGCAGATGACAAATGACAGATGACAGATGGCATAAATAAGCAATAAAAACAGATACCTATGTTTATGACAATTACATGATGTTACAATTTGTATATATATTGTAATTTGTATATGGGTTGGAGTATTCCGTCGAACTAACAAACATCCAGATAAATGCAGAAAATTATATATATACATAATTTAAAAATAATATAATTTTTATAATAAAATATAATTAAAAATATTTTTTTCTATATTACAAAACTATCTCAGGTTGTTTATTATGTTCAGTTAATGTGGCTGTTATGATTGTGATATATCAAAAATGGTCCCATACATAAACTCTCTTTCATAGACAGATATTCCTTGCATGGATTGATGGAAATTGTCAAAATGAACAAAAAATTGTTTGACAAATAGAACTATTTGTATTTTTTTATTAATTTATTTAATTCTTCTACCAAATAAATTCTTACTAACTCTTACAGAATAAGTATTCTTCTTGACTAACTCTTACAGAATAAGTAATAACAACAAAAACTATTCATCACAATAAGAAAAAAAACACTAAAAAATATACCGTGACTTCCAAAATCCAGTGAAACAGTAAAATTTACAATGTATCATCTTTCAAAATTTATAACAAAAGCCTTTGATTTTGTACACTATTCCAAAATGTTTGAAATACGTAGTGGAAACGTAAAATAATAACAAAGTAACTAGAGAAAAAATGTAGACTACATTTTGTAAACATGTTAGTGATAAAGTTACCTGATTTAATTAAATTATAGGTTAGCATATTATTTTCGTCGGAAAAATAAGTTTATTGTCAAATTGTAATTAAATATTTTAATAATATATTTTTTCCGCCAAAAATAATGTGCAGACCTGTGCAATATTAATTTTCATGTAACGAAAAATAAATCAAAAGTCAGATTATAATACCGATTTATATTACAAAAATAAAAAATTATAATTTAAATGACAAAATTTCAAATTTAAATGTACATATATATCTGTATTTATATTGTCAAAATAGTATTCCAAAATGTAGCAAAATTTTTATAATATATATTTTACAATGAAGTGATTATAAAAGCTTTAAACGATAGTTGAACTGTATTTAAACTGTACTAAAACTTTTTTATATACAAACTGCATTTTGGAAGTCAGTCATAATTGTCAAATTTTTCAATAATTGAGTTCAATTGAATAAAAAAAAATATCAATTTTATTATCTACAGGGGTGGCATTGTGTAACTTTGTTTCAAACATTTCCGTCGAAACAAAATGTTGTCGAAACAAAATTTGGATGACATTACGTAATTTGAAACGTTAATTTATTTTGAAACGCG
The DNA here is from genome assembly GCA_963942445.1 of Argyra leucocephala. NCBI lineage: Eukaryota > Metazoa > Arthropoda > Insecta > Diptera > Dolichopodidae > Argyra > Argyra leucocephala. Next base: position 13,994,712 of record OZ012679.1, on the reverse strand, counting down.
CGAAAAAACATTGAAATACTTTACATAATTCCATCTTTGATTTGTTCCGTTAAAATTTCAACAATTACTGCTAGAAAATAATATTGAAATAAAAAAAATGGAGCTAAAAGAAATTGCAACTAGATACAAGTAAAAGAAGCTAATAATAATACCAACATCTTTTTTTTATTCTGAAATTTTTTTTTCTTTACAGAAAATCATTATAAATTTGCTTAATTTTTCATTTTATTGGAATTTTGATTTCTGTGCGTTTCTAAAATAAATATTCCAATAAAAATCATGTATTAATTTATTATTTTTTTTAAAATTTACCTAAAAGCGTCAACTATTTTTCAATCGTCAAAATTTGGTCGTATCAAATGTAAAAAAAGTAGCGTTTCAACCTTACGCAATACCAAAATATGTTGTAACAATTTTGAAAAGATTGAAACAAAATAAAAATGGTCGAAACAAAGATATGCAATGCCACTTTTTGAAAATAGTCAAAACAAAACGAGTCGAAACAAAACGACGTTTCAAATTACACAATGCCACCCCAGATAGATAATGATTTAGCATAGTAAAACATATTGAAACCAGTTCATTTGTAGCATAATCATTTCTATGGTATTGAGTATGCAACAAGTGTTGTGTGTGATCTATTAGCCTTCGAAGTGTAATTAAAGCAAAATTTTTTAATAAATTGGACGAATCAATATGCGTTATCAAAATATCCCAAGCCAACATAATACAAAGTACAGATCTTCTGTTAGACAACTTAATTAAACTTAAAAATTTATAACTTGCACGATATGATGGTGATTTAAAATCTTCTTAGAACGAAACAAGTAATATTTATTTTGAATTATCGCACCTTTTTGGAAATGACATTTTTATATTTCGTAGTTATTCGATTTAGTTTTATGTTTATTAAAGTATCACCATATACATGTGGATGGACTATTCCAAATAAAAATTTTATCTACTGGTAAAGGTCTACACAAAATGGCATATAACAGTGCACTAATTATGTTAACACTCTGTTGTATAAGATAGACCAAAAATAAATATGGATTTTTGAACATTTTTTTGAATTCGATTCAAACATTTTGACTTTTATTCTATTATTTTATGTTTATTATTATATTTTATCATATATTATATCTGGAGTTATAACGAAATTATTAAATGCCTAGATCTACTTACCTTATCTTTATCCATAGACATACCTAATCTGTATTCTTAAAAATGTTTAATCTAGAGCCTACAGTTTCTATAATTACATATTCTATTATTTTAGTGTTTAATACTATTGAAAACAAAAATACCTTCATCAGTACCTGTCTATGTTTGTCGTATATGTTATAAGTTATTCCTATACCTTGTCATTATTAAAATATAAGATAAAGGCAGTATTTTACTTCAAAAAATCAATGTATTCATACAACTTACATTGTTAATGAAAAGAAAGCCGTACTTAAATTAAAATATTATTTTAACTGTCTTTATCGGGAATTAGGAATTAGTATGAGGTCCTAAAACCCAATTAATATTACTAATTTTTTATAAAGAATTATAATTCAGGTTATTTTTATTAAAAACTATTTATATTCACTATTATATAATTAAACCGTAATCACTACAAAAGTAAGCCATAATAATACTTAAATTCTAAATTTAAATTATCATGTAAAGAGTTCGTGTCAATACTTTTTTCTGGTTAAACCAATACCAAACTTCAATTAAGAGTACAGAAATCTTTCCAGTTTTAGTTTAGCCTATTATTATCAGGTGATAGTATGCCAGTGACCAATACGAAGCGGTAAGGCAATTCTTTAAATCTAAAAACTATACTATTGCAATACCTGGTTAGCAATCGATCAACAAATATCCTGTTCATCCCACTCCACACAACCAATTTGAAAATAACCTAAATTTAAATCACTTCAATCTATGACAACATATTAAAAATACTAATACCAAGCTGTATAAATTTTAATCTATCATGGATTTTCCATGTATAAAATTCAAATTTATTTATGTATATGTGTATGTATATTAGATTGGGATTAGATAGCATAATTGCTTTCTTTTCTTTTTTCATTATCAAAACATACAATTTATAATTTTAAGCCCTTTCTAAATTTTTTTCACATTACAATTTATCCACAAAAATACAAATCTCTAACAATTAAAAAAATTCTTGAAAATCTAAAAAAAAAAAAAAAGAACAAATCAAAACGAAAAATTATTCTTATAAATTGTTTGTATATCAAATTTTCTCTATCTAATTATTCTGTACAACAAAAAAATAAAAAATAAGATCGTTATCACAAATTTTCTTAAATTTTTGCTACTTAAGTCACTTTTGCACCCGTCTCCCCCTCTCATACCTACCAAAACACTCTCATTCTTTATGCAAACAAGATTAAATCGTATTTACCATATATTATATTATTTCTTAAGGCTATACACGTGTTATTCATTTATTTACAAGGATAACAAATAAACAAGAAAAATAAAACAAAAACAAAAACAAAACAATCAAAAAAAAAAATCGCACATTAATCAAAATTCAAATCAAAAAACACATCCACCTGAAATCTTTTCTCTCATTTATTTTCACCTTCTTTTTTAATTTTTTGTTATTCTTGCTATTGTTTTTTTTTCTTTATCCTGTGAAGTTTTCCTTTTTCCTATTGTCTATTTATTTATTTTTTTTTTGCTGCATATTTTTATTGTTTTTGTTTTTTTTTTTTTTTTTTTAAAATAATTCTAGGAAAAGTCAATATATTATATTTGATTTTTAACCATTATCTGGCATATTTGCGTAAAATGCAAAAAAAAAAAATAAAATTAAGAAAAAAATCTAAAAAAATATTTTGAAATCGAAAGTGAGAATAAAATGTAAGACCGTTAATCGAGTTGTCTTTATTGAAGTTATAACAATAGTAAGATACCTATTAAACTGTCAAATAATTAGATTAGAGCAAGCATATTAGACGTCTATTACTAAACAAGAGCTTATTACAATTGATTGATGTACAATATATATACATATATATACACACAATATATATACATTTCTACACATATATCTTCATCCAGTAGGGAGAGTGAAACACCGCCACCATTAATGAGTTATGAAAATGTTAGTAAAATAAGCTAAATCAACTGTGTTAGTAGAGAAGTAAAAATCATACGTAAATATATCTGCTAGTAATTATACACTTACATTGAAATACTATAAAGCCGGTTGTTTCAAATTTTTACAAATTTTTTCTGTGACTTTTTATAACAACGATTTACAAGTACGACTAATTCACCACATATACATTTAAAAACATTTAACAAATTACAAACATTTGTAAATTAACATTTGACAATATTGTTGTTTTTATAGTTAGCGTTGTTACAGCATTTCAACAAATAGCTGACAACAAATTTTTTAAAAAAATGTACTCAGCACAAGTACTTTCTCAGATTTGTGATTGGTTTAAATCGGCTGTGACACTAAAATGTCTGTACTTCTAAAACAAACTTCTAAATTTAGACCACACTTTCAATGTTTACATCTAATATAAAAGTACTAATTTGACTACTTTACAATATCTTTATATTATTATAATATATTATATATTTTTTTTACAAACTTTATAGTTATTATATTAGAACATAGAGGCGCTTCTAGTAACAGTGATGCAAAATATAACAGTTTTCTCAGTTTTATTTTGAAATTCATCAGAGCTGAATTTGTTTTAAATTCAAATCTAAAATCGATTTATAAAAAAAAAATACAGCTTATATAACAGCTTATAAACAAAATTGTTATATTCAATTTAACCAATATACCATAAAATATTTAAAAAAAAAATAAATATTCGTTAACAAAAATTTTTTGTACCAATTTGTGTAATAAATTGCAATACCGTATATAAAAAATATTAAACGAAAACATATTCTACCTAGGTTACTGACAGCAAGATAAAAAATAAACAATAGCAATAATTTTTTACATATGCTATATGACAGTATAAAAGGATTTTTGTATAACAGAAAATAAAACTGAAAAATATTCTATATTATATATATATATAACATAGGCTACTGACAGCAAGATAAAAAACAAACAAAAGCAATAATTTTATACATATACTATATGACAGTATAACACAAATTTTGTATAACAGAAAATAAAACTGAAAAATATTCTATATTATAGATATATGACATTTTAATGACAGCAAGATATAGAAACAATAGCAAATTGACTAATCTACTAATTTTATACATAGAATATGTATATGACAATATAACAGAATATTTCTATAATATTATTATAGAATTAAAAAAATTTCTAAATTTATACAAAAATATATAACAGTTTAATGATAGCAAGATATAAAAACAACATTATTATAGATTGAAAATTCTTTTACATTTATACATAAATATATAACAGTTTAGATAGTAAGATGTAGAAACAATAGCAAATTGACAAATCTAACAATTTTATACATAAACAATATAACAGTATAGCAGAAATTTTGTATAACAGTATTAGATTGTACTACATCAGTATAAAATGTTTTAACAGTAAAAAATTTGTATAACAGTACAAGTATATGACAAATCTACAACTTTTTGACATAACTGATATACTGCTATATACCGGTAAATTTCTATACACCACAAAAATTACGTTAAGAAATACTTATAAGTCAATCTTTATACTTACTTTTTAGGCGCTTCATATCTTAAAAGTTTTAAAACCTCATGTATAGTTCCTGATTTCCTGAAAACTGATATAAATCGATATCAACATAAACGATTTTAAATATAAGATGTGTTATGAGGCAGCACCTGTTAATTCTATTTGTAACCTCAGGTCAGACAACATAATGTCTGACCCTCTATATAATCGAAAAATATTAAAAAACTGTACTTTTTATTGATCAAAAATTAATTAATTAAAAAGTGAAAAAATCTAATTAAAAATATTAGAATACAATAAGCGCTTTTCGAGGTTTCAGAGATTCAAATTAATTTATTAAGTCGTAATAGTTCATTTTGCTATATAAATATATTCAGTATCGCCAGGCTATTACCACAATAATTTTTTATGCGTTTTACTACAGTAAAACTAATTTCTGCCACTCTTACGCACTTGGTAGATAGTAGATAGGTAGTAGTGGCTACCGACAGTACGCCGACACACTTATACCTGTAAGGCCAATTATGATACCACGCTCAAAAATACCCGTTGTGCTCGGCAATAAACTTAGAAATATATTCCAAAGCCCCATTTTAATTATACCTTTAATTGTATCATTCAGTGTTGTATAAAGGGTCTCTAAATTAAAAAACCAGGTTATCAAATTTCAAATTAAATAAAAATTTACTTCTTGTTTGGTAGATGACCTAATTGCCATACTGTATTAGTATTTCATCACTACTGTATTAGTATTATTGGTATGACGCTTGACACAGTAATGTGGTTCTACAGTACTGTTCTTATCATGTATGATACACGTGTTACAGGGTGCCTATACGTATGTTAAAAGACCTTCGTAATCTCTCTGGGACCTGACTATAAGTACACTAATAACTGTAAATTTATTTACAGCGATGTTAAAAAAAATATTGTATCATAATATACACCTTCTACTCGTCTTATCAGACAGCCAAAAATATCCCAATTAAAGTAATATCAAATTTAAATATTCGAATATCATTAAAAATTCTAACAATTTATTAATTTCAATGTCAAAATGAATTAAAAGAACAACCAAATTCTACAAAAAAATAACAATGAAAATAACAATAAAAGTAAAGAATAGAATTTTAAGCTAAGGTCTCTCCCCAACTTGTATCCAAAAAAAATTGTATTATTTTTTTTCTTTTAAATTGAGTTAAAAATACCAAAGCATTCAGATTCTGGGTGTTATAGATATGTCAGTGACAGAATGAATATTTTTTCGATTTATAATTCGATATCCTTGCTCCTTTTTGTTGTTTTACTTTATTTTTGTTTTCTTTTTTTACTTTTTTGATAATATATCAATTTCTTGATTGTGTAATTTTTATGCGAAAAACAAAAAATGTACAAAATGAAAATAAGAAAACAATAAAATAAAAAATTGTTAAATAAAAATAAAATAAAAAACAAAAAAATAGGTCTATAATATAATAGGTAGGTAACAGTGTAGTTTTGGAGATTAGCTTCGGTTTTTGTTGAATTTTAGGACAATTGTACCAAATTGGCCACTACACTACTACCTAAAAATTATATTTAAAATTATTTATGTTGATATCGATTCAACTTTTAAGATATGAAGGGTCTAATAAGTAAGTGTAAAGATTGACTTCTAAGTATCTCTTAACGTAATTTTATCGGTATATAGTAGTACATCAGTTATGTTAAAAGGTTTTAGATTTGTCATGTACTTGTACTGTTATACAAATTTTCTACTGTTATAAAATTTTCTACTTATGTTGAAGACTTTCATATAAATGTTGAAAACTTTTCAGTCTAATACTGTTATACAAAATTTCTGTTATACTGTTATATTGTTTATCGGAATAATAATGTGGCTAGTCTTGATTTTTATTGAATAATAATATATTATATCTATACTTCTCACAACAACAGCCATCAACACCACCTTCAGATCTTAACCATATTAAAATTTTTGGAGCAGACATTTTATATTATTTTCAATTCAGTTACACGCAATAGGTAGAGTACCTAGTGCAAGCGAAATGTCCATATTCTATTCCCGACGAAACAAAAATAATACTTTTTTAATACTCTTTGTCATTGAGGTGCAAAAAATTTACAAAATATAATTGAGAGTATAATGTGGTAACAACTTAACTAAAAATGATACTGACAATGGGACCTGACAATAGCAGTAATTTTACACATACGAGTTTATAAGCCAGATTAAAAATTCATTGTAGCTATCATATTAAAGCCATAACTATAGAAAAATATTACTTTTACAATTAACGCTACATTTGATCCAAAACAAACTAATTGACAATAACTGTAATGCTCAATAATGCAAAGTAATAATGCCAACAAATATTTTAGTTATTCAAAACTAATTCAATAAATAATGCAATATTTTAATGGCAAATGCTCTCCATTTTAAAGTGGCATTACAAGTAATGATCATACGTCTTGGTAATAAATTACTTTTCATTATTTATAATAATAGGGCTTTCGATAATGCATTATGAAAGTAATGCAATATTTTACAGCTACTAAATGTTATAAATTACATAATTTTTGTTATAAGTTATAACACTAAAACTTGTCCGACCATCATGCTAAATTGACAAGTTAGAGACAACTTAATTGAATTGAAAAAATATTTGGTCCATCCACTACAATTGGAGCTCAAAAATAGATAATGTAGTGGTTAACTATACTTTGATAACTACTAGTTTTGAAATCTAATTAATTACATAACTGATATCGAAATGTTAAAAAATCATCTGTGAGTTATAAAAATCAATCGAAGAGATAAATTAGATTATTTTGTTCTAACTATATTGATTTGAAGTCAATAATTTTTTTGAAGATTATAAAGAATAGAAAATCCATCGACTTGCTACTTCACACTTGCCCTGTATTAATTCACAAAAGAAATTAATCCCATCTAAAAATCAATTTTCTTCACTTCATGGGAGATCTTGCATGATCTTAAAAACGTATTGTAAAAAGCTCAAATTGGTTTTAAATTAAGTAGAATCAAAATTTTATCATGTCGTAACAAAACTCTTTCGTCTAAATACAGTCTTGTTTCAACTTATGATGTATACCTGCTCATACCTATCTACGTAAAGCTTGCGTTGTTTAGCACTATGTTCATCAAATATTTTTAGCAATTTTAGAATCAAAATCAGTCCTAAAGACTAATTTTAATTGTGTCTATATATTGGAAACATACTTAGTAAGAAAAAATTTAATTATCATTTTAAAAACTGACCTCTTAAAATCTACCCGAAGACTTTGAATTTCTCAGAGAGTAAGCAGAAAAATGTTGTTTTGTAAAATACGATATATTTAGTTTCAAGAACTTGTAGATTGTCGATTTAAGTTTAAAAGCTTCTTATTACATCAAAAACCTTGGCTTTAGAAAGCATTTAAACCACTTCAAAAAATATTTACAGTTCTTATTAAAAAAAAAAAAAAAAAATCAGAATAAAAAAAAAATAAAATAAATAAATTGCGAAAAAACTTCATTCAAAGCATAACTGTAAACGATCAGTCTTCAGGTATATTTGTTCTTGTTATTCTGTTTTTCTTTTCTTTTTATCGTTAGAAAAAGACAAAAACAAAAAAAAACAGCATTGCAGATTAGCTAAAGATTTGAAAAATTCCAATTCCATTTTTTTTTCGTATGTGCTCCAAATTTTTTTTTTCTATTTGTTTTTTCTTTGGTTCTTACACAAATAAAATTTATGCGGTTGAAAATGTGTCAAAGATAAGAAAGAAAATGTAAATATAAGAAAATGGAAACAAACAAACAAACAATAATAGATAAATTTTCTTTTTTAGTTTCATCGTTTTTCATTTTTACAAATCTAAATCAAAAAAAAAACAACAACAAATTTGTAAGGAATAGAAGGTAGCAACAACCAAAGAACGCATTTAGGATAACTAACTAAAAAAATAATAAAAACAAAAATTTTAATTTTGTTTTTTTTGTTTTTTTTTTGTTTTTGTTTTTTTTTTATGTCAAATAATCTATGAAAAATAGATAGATATGTGTATCAAGATGTGCGTGTATTTTTTATGTAATAATAAAGAAAAAAAATTTTCCTCGTTATTGTTGAAGAGTAATTTTAGCAAAACAGAGAAGAGTTCAGAGTTCGATACTTTGAAACTATACATAATTTGAACTTGAGAGGGTTTCCAGGGTTTCCATTACCGGTATTACCGAAACCGGGATTTCGGTATTACCGAAGAATATTAAAATCGAAATACCGACACTACCGAATCAAGAAAACCGGGATTTCGGTATTGATTAATAAATTTGTAAAATTCTTGGAATTTTACACCAGAGCGTTCTTTAAAAAAAATTTAATTTTCAACTTTTTTTGTGCACCAAAATTCAAAATATTTTGAATTTGACTTGCAGCAACAACATTCTATTTTTTCAAATCAAAATCATTGTATATTTTCATAATTATCTTTTAAAAAAAAGCTATTAGAATATGTAGAAGATAATTATAAAACTGTTGATAATGATGACCCAGATTCTGATGATGATTATGACCAATCATATTTTCAAATTGGAAACGATTTTGTGAAGAACAAGTTGACCTAACTTTAAACGAGCATATTGAACCCTTAATTGTCCAAAGTAAGAAGAATTGTAAAAATATTTCGGCAATCTCCAAAAAAAAATGACTTGTATTTACAAAAACATGTCAAAGAAGAATATGGAAAAGAATTGAATTTAATTTTAGATTGTAGAACCAGGTGGAGTAGTTTTTTGTTTATGCTTGAACGGTTCTATACATTGAAAAGCTCTATTCGAAAAGCTTTGATTGATTTACAAATGGACATCAATGGTTTCAAAAGAAGAGTTTGACTTAATTTTTCGTAAATTAACAGCGTTAACTCCTATTAAGCTAGCTGTAGAAAGTTTATACTGTAAAGATTCTGATTTGTATAAAGCCGACATTGCATTGGAGTTTATATTTGATAAACTTTCTTAGCAATCAAATTCGTTCAATAATGATCTTCAAATCGCCTTAACACGTAGAATTACAGAACGCCGCTTCAAATATTCTATAATACAGATCTTTTCAGTTTCCTGCAGGATCCTAAAAATATTAACAATGAACGAGAAGATTATGACATATTTAATTTAACTTCAAAAACAACGTTGCAATCCCAAATTATTTTTCTATTGGAAAGATTGGGCGCACTTTCACCAGACTTAAAAGAATCAAATGCGGACGTTTAAGTGATCACTAATTCAGAAATTATAGTCGAGGAAGAGAGAAAGCAGATGTTATTAAAAGAAGTTCTTCAGCAAAAATTAAAGGAAAGATCGAATTCAGACAAGGTAATGTCAGCCAAAAAATAAAATCAAAATAAAAGCTTCTAAAAGTTATTCGAGCAGAAGTGAAATATTACGAAGAGGAAGGTTGCAAGGGAAAGTATCTAAGTACAATTGAATGTTATTTAAAAACAGTGCGACCTACCAGTGTTGAAGCAGAAAGAGGCCTTTTCAACAGCAGGGCTGTTATTAACCACAATTCGATCGATGATTTCGTATGACAGTATAAATAATTTATGCTTTTTAGAAGCCTATTATTCTTAATTTTCTTATTTAATTGATAATTTCAGTTAATTTTGCGAAAAATTAAATAAAGAATTTTTTTTTTTTAAATTGTGTTTTTCTTATCGCTGATGTGAATAAAATAAGCTTTTTTTTATTACCGAAAATACCGGTATTCCCGGTTTCGGTATTGACATCAGTACCGAAATACCGGTTTTAAAGAAACTCTTCGGTACTGAAAACTCTACTTGAGAGGCAGTCGAAATATAGACCAATTTTATTTTCATGTCAAATCAAAATTTTATTCAATAATGGTTTCTCTTAATTTATGTTTTTTTTTGATAAATTATACTCAGCTCTTGTCTGTCCAACGCAATTGTTTTGTTGCTGCACACTACATAATGTCGAAAAAAGCCCCATTTTACAACAAATCTGTATAATATATTTGTTTGGTTAGTTTTATTATTTTGTTTACCAATATTGTACAGAATAATAAATTTGAACATATAAATTGAATATTAGAATACAAACATAGCAACCAGGTCTTGAGACAGAGATACTATCATGAAATATCATTAAACAAAAACATGCATCAATGTCCTGTAACCCCATCCGTGGGTATACGGCGGAATAAGAACATTAACCGAACAAAATACACTTAAATAGACAATGATTGCCTTGAGAGTGAACTGAAAGAAAACTGTTTGATAAGAATATTTTGTTAACCGCAATAGCACAAGTAGTACAGGTATAGACCGAAGGTATTAAAACGCAAATATAAAATCAAAACTACCAGAAATATGGTGAAGAACAGTAGTTGTTTTAGGTATAGATAATAAATATTCATACAATACCTATTATACCTTGTTAAGTTCAATTTATAGATTTAAAGAAATATCAAATAAATATAGGGAATCGTGTTCAGTTCAACTATAGTACATTTATATTGAATATTTCTTCAGTTGGCTTCGACTATATATACTAATGAGTCTCATCAAAATCTTATCTAAATCAATTATTGGTTATTAACCAGTGATAACATATTTCTGTTCCAGCTACCACGATTGAATATTTTTACATATGTAAATACAAACAGTAGTCCACAGATAAGCACATGAAATTTTCCATACTATTTATTAATGTGTTCGAATGAAATCGAATTGAATCATGCATTCAACAACGATGTAACGATGCTCACTACACCAACAATTTTTATTTCAACTTGAAATAGTTAATATTGAATTGAATATTAACTTAATGTTAAACTTGAATATAACTACGTACCTATATCTTTCAGAGGCGTACCGGATTTCGACAAGGATATGAACTTATATTTTCGACTTCTTCAATATAGTACTGGAACGTATAGTGTGACGAGCGGGAGTAAACACGGCCGGTACTATATTTATCAGATATGTTCAAATCCTAGGGTATGCTGACGACATTGACATTATAAGTAGATCACAACAAGCGGTGATCGTGGTTTTTACCTAGATTGAAGAAAAAACGAAACGGATGGGTTTTAAAGTAAATGAGGAAAAAACTAAATATATGTTGATGTTGTCGACAAATAGAAAGGCCTTCCAACATCATTTTGGTTAAAATATCACGATCGGAATATATAATTTTGAGGTAGCTCAGGAGTATACCTACATCGGAACCAGCGTTAATCCCACAAACGACAAACCGTTTCTGCTATGATTTATCAAAACTACTCGGGTCAAAGCTACTTTCTCCAACCACCAAAGTTCAAATATACAAAACGCTCATACTATCTGCTCTACGTTGATGAGCCAGGCCGAAGACATACATGGTCTGTGTTGGCCACTTAAGTAAGTAAGTAAACTTGAATTAAACAAAATCAAAACTCAAATTGTCTTACAAAAAAAATAGCAATATTTTTGGCTTTTACAGTTGTTTGGACAATGGAATGAATGCCCCAGATAATTTGTTCAAAGACTTACCATACTAAGAATAAGTTTTTTGTTTTATCAATAATCGTGATAAACTATAATTGTGTATACTATATTGAACTATAAAAAATAATTTTATAGTACCTAAGTATTTAAATACAAGCAAACGCCATGTACAAGCAAGCATTCAAACTTCGATTCAATGAGATCATCTGGTCTGGTCTAATGAATTAATTTTCTACATGTACAGAACTTGAACTTACTATAGATTTAATATCTAGTAATAGAAATAAACAATAAAAGCGTTCATCAAGGGCATAAACATGCAGTTCACAAATAATAAACGGGGAAGTATAGTAGATTGGAAGAGGTAATGTTTACATAGAGCTGCCCATTAAAAAAATAGAAATAAAATGTGATTTACTACACCTAAGTCTTGTTGAGTAATAATTATTATTGATATCTATATTAAAAACCCTATTAGACTTTAAACGATACTTAGCATAGAATATTCAAGATTCTACAGGTCTTTAGGGTGATCCTGAATCCAAAACTTCTAATAATGAAAATGTTTAAACAAATATCTGCCACATGCCATTTTTAAATTGGGAATAAAACAAAAAAACCCCTTGGAATATTATGTAAAATAATTTTTTTCTACTGGACGATAGATGGTGCATTAAGTGGGATAATAATAAACGACACAAATAGAATAGCAATGATAGACTAATCAATACTTTGATGCAAATAATGTTGAGTGAAAACTGAATGGTACCCAACACCGAACCCCGATACCCAATACTTGCATGTAAAGTAAATTAGGATTAAAAAAAAATTTAAGATCAATACGAGAGTTGTCACCATAAATGTTTTTGATATAACTATGGATACTGTTAAAAAAAAAATGAAAGTAAACATAATTTAGAAGACGAGTATTGAGTCAAACTATAGCTGAGATCAAAGTTTAATTTTATTTCCAGAAATCATTATATTTAAGTTGTATATTGAAAAAATATAACGGTACAAATATTTGAACAATTTTACCATTATTATTCTTTTAAATAATATAGATAACGAGACATAGCGAAACTAAATATTTATTCAAATTTTTTTTAATTTTCAATTAAGAATTTCAATTTAAAATTTCACCCCATGTAAAAGTAGAACTACCATGCTTAAATTAGCAGCCTAGAAATCGAGTACGATGGAAATGTCAAGTGGAAGCCCTATGCTCCCAAGAGGAGTAAGAAAAAAAAATTTACCATGTATAAAGTACACATACATTTAAACATACAAAAATTTGAATTTATCAAATTGCCGTAACTCACCCATCGCCAGAATTAAATTTAAATTAAATTTTTTTTTTCTTCTAAATAAATTATTAAATATGCGGTTGTTGTCTAAGATAAATCAAGGTATAATGAAATTGATTATAATTTTTTTTTATCATACATCGAATTTGGAAAAGTAGGTCCTAGTTGTCTACTAGTTGTTTTTCAATTCAAAGTTTCATATAACTTGAACAACACCCTGTATACCCTCATACGAAATATTTTGAACTGTAAAAATATATTATCGAAAATATTTTTGAATTATGATAAATTTTTCATAAGTTTTCATTTTTTTTTTTTTTTTGTGGTTTACAAATTCCATATTTTTTTAAAATGCAGGTAAAAAAACAGATATAACAAAAAAAAAAATAAGTAACAAAAAAATGAATGGGAGATAAGTACCTCAATGAAAATAATAAATGATTTTTGATTTTTCATTTTGAAAAATGACTGAATTATAACTTTTCGAAATTTCTTTCAAAATTCGTTTTTTTATTTTGATTTGTAACTCAATTTTTGATATCTAATAAAAAAATATATTGAAAAAAATTATTTTTTTTTTTTTTTGCTTAATATTTTTTGACATTATCTCGTCAAGTATTTCTGTTGTTTTTTGGATTATATTGAAATTAAATAATATGAAAAACGACTTTTATTAAAACATCCTTAGGAGCATTGTTTTTTTTTTTTGCATTATAACTCTTGATTTTCTGTAATAATAAATGTTTATTTTATACAATTCATTTGTTTAAAAAAAAAAAATAATAATAACAACAATAACAGCCACAACCACCTTATTTGTTATTTGGAACCTATTTACTTTTAGATTACTTTTTTATTAGAAGATAAATGATTGTACCTAAATGAATTGGATAAAATCTCATGTAAAATATTTTTGTAAGTTTCTACAAAAATGTATAATAAAGTTAATTTTGTTTTTTTTTTTTTTTTTATCCATTGGGATTTACATAATAATACAACAACAATACATTTGTTTAAAATTTATTTATTTAAAATTATGTCGCTAGACCAAGTGTACACTTCAAGCTGGAAATTTTATTAAAATGGATTCATATCCTGTAGTTGGTTCAGATTTAAGCATTGTTCAACAAACAAATTCGTTATTGGCTGTTATCATAATTACAATTTACAATGATGATCAACGTTTGAACAAAAGTAGACTACAACCCTTAACTACTATTGTTTAAAAATAAAGTTGTAACAAAATTGTATTGATTAGTATTCAATGGTGCTGGAACCATAAATTCAACTGGTTCAAATACTGGTGAAAACCTTAAAACACCTATACAAAAAATTCAAAATAAAATTAATTATACACAAATTTCAATGTTGATTATTAAAGCGAATATATTGTTACTACTTCAGGCATTCAACAAGGTAATTTAATGGTTAGCAATAGTAGTGGAAGTTCTATTCAAGATTTAAATAATAATATTGATGATAAAAACTCAGAATTTATTAAATAAAAATGTAACACAGTACAATAGTACAACACTTTACATCTACAATCTTATGATTTTAGAATACATTTTGATTTTAGATACAAATTGAGTGGATTTACTTTGCCATAATGTTTTTTAGAAAAATTTTCTGTCAAACAAAATCAAATTTATTCAAAATCATCTCAAAAGTAGTTCGTCCTTGAAATTTGGATTGTTATAGTAAATATAGATGTAGGTTACTATATTTTATTAATAATATAAATTCTTTAATTATTGATGGTAATTATTGTTAAAAAAAATTAATCCAAATATTAATTTAAATATGGATGACCTATAATTAATAGACCTATAATTTTTTCAAATTCTTCATATTATTCCATATATATACATGCATAATAAATATGTTAAATCATTATGTAGTTAATCTTATATATAAAGAAGGATGTTTGTATGTATGTATGTATGTATGTTTGTATGTATGGATGTATGTTTGTGTCAGAACTCCTCCGAGACGCATAGACCAATTTCAACAAAATTTTACAGGATGGTTTTTTACTACTTGGAATCGAACCCGTGATATGTTGTTTTCCAAAATTCTGACTGGTTCGGGTACCTGTCATACAACTCCGAGCACCTGACAAAAATATTTCAAAAACCAAAGCAAAGAGTTGAAAATTTGCACACAGGTACTCTTCCAAAAATAAACAAATATGACTTTCACATTTTTTCGAAATTTTGACTTTTGTGTATTAAATTGGAACCAAATCGGTCCAGTTTCTGAGATATAAATTTTCGTTCAAAAGAGCTATGGCGGAAAGCAGGTTCAAAAAATTTGCATCCAGTATGAAACCAGTATGAAACCAACAAAATGAACTTTATACAGATTACATACGAGAAAAGAACTGCAACGTCGAAGAGCTGAAAGCGTAATATCGCGGAAAAAATACCACTTCTAAATCAAGATCAGAAAAAAGCATACAAAATTATCATGGATCAGGTAGAGAACCAACAAGGTGGTACCGTTTTTCTTGATGCTTCGGGGGGCACAGATAAAAAATTTTTAATCAATCTAATTCTAGCCGAAATCAGAGTTCGAGGAGCTCTTGCCATTGCATCTTCAGGAATCACTTCAGCATTAATGGAAGGAGGAAGAACAGCCCATTCTGCACTTAAGTTGCCACTAATCTCCAGACAGGAAAATCCTACCTGCAACATTAGTAAAGCAAGTAGTCGAGCGCAAGTGCTCAAGATATGCAAAATTATTGTATGGGATGAATGTACCATGGCTCACAAGAAAGCTCTCGAAGCCCTTGACGTGACTATGAGAGATCAGAGAGGAAATAACAACCTTATGGGAGGAGTTCTGGTACTTCTATGTGGAAACTTCCGTCAAACTTTACCCGTCATCCCAAAGTCAACACCAGCCGATGAAATCTACGCATGTTTAAAACATTCATCTTTGTGGAGACATGTACGAAAGATAAGTTTGAAACAAAACATGAGAGTACATCTGGGGGATGACAGTGCTCACATTTTCGCCAACAAGCTACTTGAGATCGGAGAAGGTAGATTTGCAGTTGAGCCATTTGGAAAAATAAAATTGCCATCCGATTTTTGTAATTTGGTGTCGTCCGTCGCAGAACTAATAGATGCAGTCTATCCGGATATTCAGCAAAACTATCATAATTTGAACTGGTTTCGAGAAAGGGCAATTCTTTCTGCTAAAAATGCTGATGTCAGCGAAATGAATAATCAAATACTTTCCATATTACCGGGCGTAGTAAATGCTGATGAGGTAGTCAATTTTCCAACAGAATTCCTAAATTCTCTTGATCCGGCTGGATTACCGCCACATCGTCTTTTACTGAAACTGGGATCACCAATTATTTTAATACGGAAACTCGACCCACCAAAACTTTGCAACGGTACAACACTTTGTGTTAAAAAATTGCTGGAAAATGTAATTGAAGCGACTATTTTAACAGGTAAGGGACAGGGTGAAGTCGTTTTCATCCCAAGGATACCACTTATTCCAAATGATCTCCCTTTTAACTTTAAGAGGTTGCAATTTCCAGTTAGACTTGCGTTCTCGATTACGATAAACAAGGTACAGGGACAGTCTATTAAGTACTGCGGTGTGGATTTAAGTGTGAAGGCGAACCTAAAAACGTTGTTTATAATCAAGTTTTATCTTGAGAAAATTATTTAATCACCCGTCAATTTAATTAGTTTATTAATACTTCCCTTTTCAAACTAAAAACGAAGAAAAAATTCTAGGAACTTTATATTTTCTCGGGCAAACCCGGGTAACTCCGCTAGTTTTCAAATAAAATATAACGAAAAAATAAAATGTTTAATATTATATACTTTTATAGAAACAAAATTAGCCCCCTAAAATGTAGAAAATAAAATGAATGGAGGCAATCCAGGACATTCTATACAAATTATAAGATAAATTATATTTGCTGGAATATTATTGATGTAAATTTGGATTATTTGAGGCTAAAAAATTATGAACGTTAATGCTAAGCTTTTGGGGTTCTGTATTTTGGTCTCATTCACACAATCTAATCTAATTTTTTATATTGGCTTGAACACATTTACAAATTCGTATAGAAAATATTGCCTAATTTTTATGGAAATTTGGATTATTTCAGACTAAAAAATTATGAACGCTAAAAGAAACATGTTAGGCTTTTGGGGTTCTGTATTTTGGTCTCATTCACACAATCTAATCCAATTTTTTATATTGGCTTGAACACATTTACAAATTCGTATAGAAAATATTGCATAATTCTTATGTTTCTAACAACTCTTATTAACGATAACACAAGTTGGACAAAAATTTCATTTATATTCATTTATATAGAATTCATTACTTATCCACTGATTAACCAAGAATTCATAATTGCTATGGTACTGGTAATCAATAATAACTGCATTTGTGGCTACGATAAAATTGAGCAATTATAAAAATTTTAAAATCTATAATTAGAAGAGCTTAATCATGAATCAAGTCAAAAATATTCCCAATATTAGTTTGGAATATACATGGCATTGAAATATTTTATTATTTAAATTGATTAGAAATTTTTAATATCAAAATTAATGAAGAAAAAACTACACAAGTTATACAAAAGCAATATTTATTTATTTATTTATTTTATTCACTATTTTATCATTACAATTAATAAATTCATATATACAACAAAACGTCGCTACGACCCTGATTCAAATCCTAATAGCCAATAATAACAAATAATAAACAATTACATATTCAAAAATAATTGAAATGCCTATAGATTCATACCTACCGATCATAAGTTGACATAGAAGAGTAACATAATCCATAATAAATTCAATCAAATAAGATTTAACACGTATATTTGAAAGCAATATTACTTAACAAAAGTAAAACCAAAATAATAATGAAATAGAAAATGTATTGATTTATTAAACAGTAGCCACAGGTTTTCGATACTATCATTATTTCTGCTATTTTCTTTTAATACATTGATATTTATGAATCTATCTGGAATAGATATTATAAAAGAATAATATTTTATATATCATGATCAACTATACCATATAGTCCAAAATCTGTAAAATTCAATACATCAGCATCATCAAACATTGTTATATGTGATATTACAAGTGATATTTAAAGTACTTTGTAATTTGTTATTATACAATTTAACATTTGATTCATTTTTATTCGTAGGTGGGAAAAAATATCCAAAAATCCAAGCATCTAAGCAAATAGATGCTAGTGAGTTAATATAAAAGTATATAAAATGACTATGAACACTGAATCTAAATATAAACACAAGTATAACATTAGTGATGCCCAGCATTATGTAATTGAAAAATATAAAATATTTGCATTCAATTTCACATACCAAAACTACAAAAATAAGCTTATAAAATCATAGCTTGATATGAGACTTTAAAAGTAAAACTTGAATGTAATTACAGAAAAAGGAAATTAATAACGAGAATTACATATACTGGAGGCTACGTGAACTATAAATTATAATATTTTGGAAATCCCAGGATCTTTAAAATATAAAGCATACTTTCTGTGTAAGTAAAGTGATTAGCATAACTTCATGTATACTATAGCTTGATGTATACATTAAAAAACTGTCTGCAAATGTTTACATATTTGTAATTTTTTTTTAATATCCTCGGAAATTGCTCAATAAATGTTATTATTAGTATAAAAAGTAACAAGTGATTTTTATCTATACTTTATTTATTAATCTAATTTATCATAGGCACTATAATGCTCTTATATATAGATTTATTTGTAAACTCAATCTATTCTAATGTTTTCTTTTAATCAATATCAAAATTATAAAACAACTTAACCATTTTAATCTTTTCATAATTGTAGAGATTTAATTCAAGTCTTCTGTAAGTTTTTAAGTTCACTTTTTAGATCATTATTACGATTGCTCCATTCAATCTTTAATATAGGTCATCCATATTTAAATCAGTATTTGGATTAATTTTTTTATCAACATAAATGACCATCAACTTTTATATAATTTATTTATATTATTAATAAAATATTGTAATCTACATGTATATTTACTATAAATTATTAATTTTTTAATAATTTCATATTCTTAAAAGAGAGATATATAATATATGTACCTATACCTACTAAGAACACGTATATGAAATATTAAACTTTATTTCCACATTTTTCATAACCTAAAATTTGTACACACTACTGGATACAATAATTCATTCATTCAATGATCAGATATATAATTCATCATACAATGATCAAATATAAATAATAAAACAATTTAAATGATCAATTTTCAAATTATTTAATTTCATCTCGAATATAACCAAAACAAAAAAAAAAAAACAATCAAAAAGAAATTTTCCTACCTATACATTTTCAATAATTATTCATAATTTTCAATTTAATTTCTAATTACCTAAAATTTAATTTAATTTCCATTTCCGACAATTTCAATACTCAATAATCTAATCAAATATTGAAATAGATATTAAATTTTTTTATTTAATGAAATGCCATTTATTTTTTAATTTAAAACAACAAAGAAAGCAAAATAACAACAAAAATCACAAAACAAAAAATAAAACAAAAACAAATAAATTTTCCCTTCAATTTCCTAAATTCATAAATTTTTAATAAATATTTTTGTAATACAAAACAAAAAAAAAAAAAAATATCTACTTAAAAAAATTTTTTGCCACAAAAAAAAAACACACAAAACAAAATTTTAAAAAACCAAACGTAAAAACATAAAAAGCAAATTTTTTTATCTCAATTTGACCAGACTGATTATATCTAATCTCTTCATAAATTAATTTCGGTTTCAATAATTAAATTCAAAAATTATTAAAAAGGTAAAAAGGTAAAAAATCAATCAGGTACAAAAAAAAAAAATAATAATAATAATAAAAATTAAAACGGAAACAAAAAATAAAAAAAACAAACCACAAAATTCTAACCTCAAAACTTTAGAACAAAAACAAAAAATACAAATATTGTTTTTCAATTAATTGTAAAAATAAACTTTTCAAAAAAATAATAAAAATAAAAACAAAAACAAAATAATGGTAATATTAAAAATATATATATATATATATATATATAATTTAAAATATTTAATTTAAAAATCAACAAAAAATAGAAGAAATTGTTGCTATATAATTAAATTTATTAATTAAAATTTCTTTGGGGATAGAAACAACAACAATAATAATAATAATAAAAATAGATTTCTTAAATAATTTCTTAAAATTGCTTTTGTTGTCCTGATCAAGACTGTAGTAACTCAAAATTTGAAGTAAAACTAAAAATAAAATGTTTGAATCAATAAAATGAGCAATACTGAAGTATCGCGGTTTTTTGCTCAATATCTGGTTAATCGGTTATATTTTACAAATATTTATAATTAATATTTAAAGATAGTTTTTTCTAATTTTTTATTTAATAATTGAAAAATAACTAGTATTTGCCCGCTCGTCGAAATTCTAGGAAGTTTAATAAACAAAATTTCATTATGAATATTATTTTCCATTATTTCAATTTACACTTCGTATCATATTTAATTTTTTACTAATTTATCTTAGACAACAACCGCATACGTAATTTATTTATTCTTACTTAGTTCAAGTGTTTACAAATTACAATATTAAAAATTTACAATAAAACCATAATACATTACAATAATAAAATATATTATAACGAATACAATTAGTAATTTAAAATAGAGATTGTTAAAATTTATATATTAGTTACAATTATAGTATACAGTGTTACAATATTAGTATATAATTAGTTTACACAAAATTCCTAATGAAATTATGATAATAAAAAATGAAATTATAGTAATAATTTATTTAAAAAAAAAAATTCAATTTAAATTTAATTCTGGAGATGGGCCCAATAGTGACAATTTGATAAATTAAAATTTGAAAATGTCTTAGGAAGCTTTAAATAGAAATTGGAATTTGATAATTAAAATATTTGAAAAAATATTCACTTTCGCTACGTCTCCTGTTAAATATTGAAAATGTTTATGAAATGATGTGCTTCAGATATTTTTTACCGTACTTTTTGAATTTACACGTTAAATATAATGATACAATTTTGAGTAACTACAGTTATAACTGGGACGAGCAACATATAATAACAAATTGTATACAACTACTGCATTACATAATACTGAATAGAATTTCAGTTTGTAATACATGTATGATACACCAAAAATAGAATTAGGTGGTTATGATGAAGTCCGAAGCGGAATTTCTCCGAAAAAAAAATTCCGATCCGAATACGAAAGTCCCTTCGACTGCAAAGTCTGTGCAGAAATCAAAATCATATGTTTCGGAAGATTTTTTGTTTTGTTTTCATATTCATTTCAAACATTTTTATTTTCAATTTTTTTTTATTTATTTTGTAAAATTTTTTTAATAGATAATGTATATGACATAATGTATATATACAATATGCATACATAAATTAAAAGTAAAAGAAACAACTTTCTTAATTATATTTGTAGTATGTATATATATACAAATTAAAAATAGTAATTTTTTGTTACATCAGAGAAAATTTAAAATTCTCTAAAGAATGTAAAATATATATGTATCGTTTTTAATATATATACATATTATGTTATAATATTAAAAACAATAAAATATATTATTCTTTTGAAGCGCTTTTTTATTCCTAAATAATTAAAAATTGAAAAAAAAACTGTTATTACATTTTCTACTTCTCCTAATATTCTAAATACAAAAATTGTATGCTTTATAATTCATTTCCGAACCATTCTAATACTTCCGAATGAGAAATTCCGGCGTACAATTTTCAAATTATTTTCCGTTCCGACGAACTTCATCATACATAAATTTTAAAATTTCGGATAAATAATGACATTTGCAGACTGCGGAATACTTTCGGACTTCAGCATACCAAATTCGGAATGTAATCGGAATTTCACATTCCGACGAACTTCATCATAACCACCTTAATAAAATAAAAACTCTACAGCTGAATTTGAAAACGCAATGAAAAAAATAAAATTATGGATCTAACGAAAATGTACAAAATTTAATAAAAACAAATAAATCCGGAAATTATCTTAGCAGCCGTACCGGTGAATTCAATTCGATATAAAATTATTCGAATTTCTCGATTCGATTCGATTCGATGAGAATTTCTTAACGGTGAATTCGATCGAAAGACTAATTTTGTACTCATTTCAAAAAATGTAATCAAATAAGAAATATAACGAAATGTAATGACTTTTATGTCAAATAAGTTCAAATTTCAAATTAAAAAGATAAATTTAGATTGTTTAGATAGAAATAAATTATTAAAATACACATCACACATACGTATAAAAGAAAAAAAAAAAAATAATGTTATAAAATTTGGAACAAGAAATTTTTCGATCAAAAATATTCGAATTTTTTTAAATCGAATTCGCCAGTTGAAAATTTACGAACGAGTACTCGATTTTTATTCAATTGAATTCACCGGTACGGCTAAATAATCTTAATCTATTTCGTTCAGCTGGTTCACTTCACCATGTATTTGCTATTGACAAACTTCTAGGATTCATTTGATTTTCTATGACACAACTTAATATGAAATTAATAGGAATTTTTAGCAATTTTTTTTAAGAAAGCAAAATATAACCATAAAAAATTATTCGGTAATAATTTCAGAACGGCAACACGATTAATTTATTTAAAGTAAAATGACATGAAAATTTTAATATTTCACATTTAAAAAAATTTATAATTACATTAAATTATTTTATAAAAATAACATTTTACATTGAAATTTTCGGTCGATTCTTATAACTCACAGATATACTATTGACATCTTCTAATAAGTTATAAAATCAATCAAACAAGTTGTATATGTAGTAGTCAAACACTATAAATACCTACTGATGAATTCTAAATAGTGCTATGATGAACGAAACAATTTACTAAAAAGATTTTAAAATATTACCGTTAAATCTGTACATAAAAAAACATAAATTCACCAACACCAAATAGAGATATGCACTCACATAGAACAAATGGAAATAAAAATTGTGTCTTCTAGAGTGAGGTTTAATAACACTGTGAGTTCGTTTATAACACTGCATGTCAAACTAAGATCAAATGCAAAAACATTATTGACGATCAATCAACAAAAGTTTAATAATGTTGATGGATGAAAATGATTTTGTATATCAATTGTATTGAAAGTGATCGTTATGGTTTGAATTTTAACGTTTGTCGAAATTTTTTTTTAGCAAAATAACATAAGAAATTTAATTTAATAAAATTAAAACGCTTAGATACATGTACATCTGTTTGATACATGTACACTGCAAAAAAAAAAAAAAATAAAAATAATGCAAATACTCA
This sequence comes from Argyra leucocephala, assembly GCA_963942445.1. Lineage (NCBI taxonomy): Eukaryota > Metazoa > Arthropoda > Insecta > Diptera > Dolichopodidae > Argyra > Argyra leucocephala. Next base: position 13,970,800 of record OZ012679.1, on the reverse strand, counting down.
AATTGTATATGGAATCTATAAATATTTTTTTTTTTTTATTACTTCTACGTTTATTTACAATCTATCTTAATATTTTAAAAATTTTGACAAAAACTTCTAATAGATATTCGGTAAATTTTTATGACAAATGTATACAATTTTGAGTAGTTTATTGGCTTGTGAAGGTACATTTCAACAAATATACTCCTAGGACCTATAATAATATAAAAAATATTTTGAACGATAATTAATTTGCAATTAATTGCTACAACATCCAAAACTGTTTCTTTTATTTACCTAACTTGGTCTCTTACCCTCATTTTCTATTTGAATACACAAACGGATTTGAAACTGATAAGCACTCTGACCTCTTTAAAATATACATTGACGATCTTTTGCGGCTTAATTTCAATGGCTCTGCTTCACTTTTTGCAGATGATGCAGTCATAATGTACTATTTAAGCAATGAATGTGATTTGAAGATTGCGATGTTAGAAGACGTGGTATTAATCGAACACTTTCTTTCTAAAAATAGACTACTATTAAACATCAAAAAAACAAAAATCCTGTTATTTGAAAATAAATTATTTTCTGATTCAACATTTCTACACAACAACTCACGTATTGATGTGGTGAAAAGTCATATTGATCTTGTCTGCAAAAAAAAATTCTCCATATGTTTTTATTCTACGCAGACAAAAAAAATTTCTCGATAAAAAAACGCTCTTTATTATATACTCGTCATATATTTTGTCAAATGTTGTTTATGTCAACCCTATTTGGAGTGGAGCGCCAAAAATTAGTTTAAAAAAAATCGAAATACTAATGAAAAAATCTATTAAAATAATTCATAATTACTCAATATTGCACCCAACGAGTATGATTTATTCTGATAAGAAACATTAGTTTCGATAATATATGTAAGCGTGAATTGTACATTCTGGGCTTTAAAATTATAAATAATCAAATTAAGCATTATTTCATTTTGCAAAGATATGTAGATGTGCATAATTATAACACCCGAAACAAATGCAATTTTTGTCTATCACTGTTCAAAACAAACCGTCAAAAGACAAACTGTCTGTACAATTGTTTAAAAATTTTTAATGATCTACCTCTGGTAATATTAAGTCAATTGATAATTTCTGTCAATACAAAAAAAAATCGTCGAATATCTTAATGTTTAAATGTGCAATTTATAAATATATTTGAATTAATGTAAATTTTTAATGAATTTCTAACTAATTGTATTTATTTTATATTAAAACAAAAAAAAAACTATAATTGTCAAACAATTGAATTTTTATATTATTAATAAATTATAAGACCAGTCAGATTCGGCTACGATCATAAAACTCTTATGTTCAATTCGTGTCAAAATTACAACTTTAAAATTGTTTTGAAAATATATTGAATTAATTTGTAACTATTTTTGAATTATTAAAATTGTAAGTGAACACAGATAAATAAAGAAAAAAAAAAAAAAAAAACATTCAAAAAAATGTTTTGACGAAATTTGTAAATTCACAGCACGCAAATGACGTGCACATGATGATTATCGCTTCGATGATTTTTGTCTCACTGTAATGATCGATTACACTGCAAAAGTATAGTCATCTAAGATTGCAAATGCATTCGATTTTTATATGACGTTTCCGATTACAGCTATACAATGAATTACAAATAGAAATAAAAGTACAAATTTTTGATAAATTTTCAATATCTTGTGTTATTCATTTTTTTGACTTATACTTTTTTTCCAGATTTTAAGACATTCGAATTTTTTTCCGTATTTTTTTGTACGGTCTATTTTTCAGTAAATTATTATAACCCTGGTTGAAAATACAATTTTCTATTCTCCAAGAAGGATATACACCACTATCATAGGCCAAAATTTCACTAGTCAAGAATGGAACACCCTGTAAATGATATTGATGATTTTTAAAATGTCTAATATAGATCATTCAGTCCCCACTATCATATCTATAATTATAATTGACAATCATTTAAGGTCTTGCGCAGTAGACACCTTTATATTTTATTTCGATTCTCCTACTCCTTAATGAACTTCTAATATATAAAATATATAAGATTATATATAAAACAAAAATGCGCACACAGTTGAACATTTTGTACACATCCGATTTTATTATTCAGCAAATACATTATGCATAAGTGAGATTTTATGAAAATAATAAACAAAAGCAAACAAATCAGTTATTATATATTATACTAGCTTTGTAACCCGTCATAAATGACGGACGCAAAATAAATCCTAGTTTCTTTTTTTCTTTCATTAGATTCTTTATTCCGAAATTACAGTACTTATGTTTATATCACTTTTTATTTATTTTTATTTATGTTTATATTGGCCTAACAGTAATCTTTTTTTTTTTTATATAACAGAAAAAGAAGTACCATACCAACAAATTTGTATAAAATGTTTGTATTTTTGTATGGTATACTCGTACTCACTTCCATTTAGTTATAATTCGTTAGTTGGGTTCCATTTAGTATAAATTATACCGTATTAGCGTTATTGAGTCCTCCGGGAGAGCAAATTTAAAAATGGGATCTTATTTTCATATAAATTTTGTCTTTTGTATAATGTATAGGGATCTTATTTTGCTATATGAATAAACTGTTATTATGGTATTGTGTTATTTTTAAAAAAATATTCAAAATTTTGTATCTAAATTGGTAAAATTTACAAAAAATACAAAAACATTTTCATCAATAATTTTCAATTTAAAAAAAACAATGTTTTATTATCCGGCGTAGAAGTAGAGTTAATTATCCTACTCTACTTCTATCAAGTTCTATTGATTGAACAATGAACCTGAACAGTGAAGTGAAAAGTGAACACTTAACACTGAAAATAAAATAATATTTTTGGAATGGAGCATTTAGAACATACAGAATACAGATACAGCAAATAATAAAAAAAAAAAAAAAAACAAAAATAATTTTTTTTGAGTGAGGTGAATTACGCACACAATAATGACAAAAATAAAAGGTAGAAGCAATAAAGTAGTATAATGTATAATATTATACAATACAAATATGCTGATACACATGTGTATTATTATGTATAATTTTAAGTAATAAGAATAACCTTTGAGTGAATTATGTTTTTTTTTTGTGTTAAATGCTGTTTGCCTTTTGGTTATTATACCATATTAAACTATTGATAAAATTTCTATTAGTCCTTATTATTATAAATCAAAAAAATTGTTTGTTTTATTTATATTATTATTATTATTTATTATTTTTCCTTATTATTTGCGAAGAAGACTAACATTAAATTAAAAAAATATAGTTCATGCAATAAATTTTTCCTGCAAAGGTTCAGCATGGTAGACAGGGGTTAAAAAAAAGCACCAAAGCAATTTGTATATATATGCATTTGTATACATATGCAATTTGTATATGTGTTGGAGCGTTCCGTCGAACTTACAAACATCCAGATAAATGCAGAATAATATATATATAATTATGTACTTGCAAATTAATCTATGTACATATGCCAAATAAAAACAAAGAAATAAATTCATCTCAAATAAAAAATATAAAAAAGCAAAAACAAAAAAAATCAGTTGAATTGTTCATATGACTAGCAAATTTATTTTGATATAGTAGGTCACTTGAATTCTTCATTTTCATCTTTTTAAGTAACTGTTTCTAAATTTTTGTTATTTGTAGTAATAATATAGTTTTTATTAAAATTATGTATTATGTAGGTATATATATACCAGGCACGAAGCGTCCATATATTGAGTTGAATGAGTGCTTCTACAAATAAAATATTATTTATTATTTTTTACAACTTAATATAAAATATTAATTTAATATAAAAATTACTTAACTACAAAAATTCAAATCGAATGAAAAAAAATTTCAAGCAAAAATTATATTCATAGAATGATATTAACTACATTATTTATGTATAGAAAATAATGCCTATATAAACATCATTATTTTCTATTACTATTATTCTTTCAATCATACAAGCCAACAAGAGATATTCAACACCCACAAATTTAAAATATTTGAAAATAATGCCTATTAAAAATCATTATTCTATTACCAATGTAACTATAACAATTATACATTGCATAATTATAACAATGACAAAATAAATATCATTCTCCTCATTTACAATATACATACACTCAAATACACTATCTCTATTTAGCAACAGCAAACAAAATAATAAGAGAAGTGACAATAAAAAAAATCAAAAGAAAAAAAAAATTGAATGAATTGCTGATATTCATTCCAAATCTACCTGATATAATTAGAAAATATCTGATACAAAATAGATTATCTAGGGAAACAACAAAAAAAAATATCGCATGACACAAAATGAATTTACAAATAAAAAAAGTAGCAAGGAATGAATTAATTTTGTGCATTATTGTGGTTGTTGACTTAAAGGAGAATTAATATTTATATAAATAATGTATGTAGTTTTAGGTTTTTTTAGAAAGTGGTATTGATTTGTGTTAAGTAATTTTGTAGTTTTTTGTTATTGAATGCTACATTGTTTATTTTCAGCCATAATTTTGTTTTATGCAGTTTTGAAACAATTAATTTGTAAACAAATTTAAAAATTTAAAACATTTTGTTTTTTATTATTTATAAATAATTATAATAGAAAATTGTAATTGTGTTATTGAAAGAACAAATAATTTTCTGCTAGAAGTTTTGAAGAAAAATTATTAATTGTTAAGCATGGTAAACCAATGCTTGATCTACTAATATCAACAACAATAAAACGGTGTAATCAGCATTTTTCAATAAAATCTTATAATTCGTATACGAGGTATTTTTCCAACATTAATATAGAGAATTCATATTCACACTTTTTTTACATTGCTTTCTTAAAATCAGAACTTAAATCAAAGTTATATCTTCAGATTAAAATTTTAACAACAAAAACAGTATTTGCGTAATATTAACATTTTTAATTGAAACAGAATTACACAACTCTTTTAATGAATAGTCTAAGCTTTGTTAATTGATAATAACACATCCTCTATAACAACTATTTCAGTTGAGCGATCGTTTTTCTGCCTAAACAGAATTAAAACTACTTTGAGAATAGATGTGAACAGTTTTAACTGTCGAATTTAGCAAAAATTTCAATAGAAAAGGAAAGCCAAAACAAACACTGATGTTTCCTTTTATAGTGCTTCCCCAATTGAAAATTCCACGCCCCGTCACTGATATATACGTACCTCTTTAATGACAAAACTTTTTATTTTTAGTAATTTTATCACTAAATGCCACTTACTATAGGGAATATATCGGAAACGAAGCAGTATATGAGGGACGTGTATTTATGTGTCCTAAATAAAACTTACTAAACACAAAACTTTTTATTAAACACGAGTGGTTTCTGTTATATCGTGCGAAGTGTATGTCAGTACGTAAATTATTGTTTTTTTAAAAACTTTAAATTTGACTTCAACTTAAAATATAATTACTCAACAGGGGCCCCTAGTCTATTATTATAATAGAGTAAGTTATCAAAATTTCACCTCAAAATTATTCAATATATTCACCACAAATGAGAGAAAATAAATCACCACAATACGATCAAACCTATTCCAGTACACCATCCTATTTATACAAATTTCAAGAGAGTGCATAGCATAGGTAGTATATGAGTTTTATTTTCATCATTAAATGTAGGTAGGTACTAATGTGTTTGTTATTGTTTTTTTTTATACCTATTCATTGATATTGAAAAATATCAGTACCTATATTTAAATCCCTGTTCTGTGAAAAACCTTAAATTTGGCTTTAACTTGAATTATAATCAATAAAAAAATATAAATAGTCTCTAGTATCTATTATTTTTCAAATTAAAACTGCTTGTTGTCCTGATCAAGGCTGTAGTAAATCAAAATTTTAAGTAAAACTAAAAATAATGATTTAGTATTTAGTTCATGGACATAGATTCAAAGCAAATTAAATATCCTATGAATTGATCATATCAACTTTTCGATTTCCTTATTTTCAATTTTAATATTTTTGAGACCTAAAATTAAAACAATAAAAATAGAAAAAGTAGAAGAAGAAATTTTCAAATCATCTTTATCTTGTACTTACCACAGTTAAATTTGTTTAATAAATTTTTCTCAGTTTCTTCAACCACTTTTCCTGAACTTAACCTCACCCCACTCTATTTTTCTATCATCATAATTTAATTTAATAATAAGTTAAAGTCACTTCTTCAATGTTTTCTATTAAATTTCATAGTCCTCTTATTATTTTTATTATTGTTACTATTATTATTATTATTATTATTAACAACTTTCCAAAGAGTTTAATCCTTTTCAAAAACATAACTTATTCCTTTTTATCAACATTTTTTTTTTTTGTTTTTTTGTGTTGTTAGTTACAGTATCGTCCTTTGTAAACAACCTGAAATTAAATTTTAAGTCCCATTATCAACACAAAAATTTATTCCCCTTAGTGTCAAATGAGAATCAAAAAAAAAAAAAAAAAAAAAAATAACTCCTTTAAAAAAGAAAATTATTTTTGTTTTTTTTATATCAAATTTTTCATTTTTACATTTTTTGAAATTTTTTTTTATTATTATTATTTTTTTTTTTTTAAATATTTTCTGAAATTGTTAAGTACATTGAAATCCTGTTGCTTTCCACAGAAAAACCAAAAAAAAAAAAAAATTACCCACCCTCCACTTTTCTACTCAAATTTTTAAAATAACCTGAGTAAATATTTTCCCAGAAGATTACGTCTGTTTCGTCAGTTGTAGGAAAACGACGAAGAAAAATTTTTTTTTCTTTTTTATAGAATTTATGTAGGTCGTCAAAGTTACACCGAATTATTTTTGGAAATTTGCTCTTTTTTTATTATTATTTCTTTTTTTAATTTATACTACACAAAAATAATAACAAAATGATAATAAAAAATTTAAGAAAAAGCTGAAAATCACATCTATTCTCCCTATGCTATAAATAATATTGTTAATGAAAATTACGACAGAATAACAAAAGCAACATGTAAATTTGACTTAAAAAAGAAGAAGAAGAACAACAACAAAAAAAGGAATAACAATTTTACAGGGAATTTTTTTTTGCTTTTTTGTTATCCTTAAAAATATGAAGGATATAGTACAAGGAAATTAATACAACACGAATAAAAAAAAAAAAAAATAATAATAACAAAAAATATATTTTTGAAAAGTTAAAAAATTATCCTTATTCAGTCATCAGAATTATTATCATTTGATGATGATGATGATGATGATGAGACTGATAATGATGAAGTTTATAATGATGATGATTCTCTAAAGTAATTGTATATAGTCAAAGGTGTCAAATAGAACACCAAAAATTCATTATTTTGACAATCAAAAGGGTAGGTGGGGATATTAAGAGAGTTAGGTTTTTTATTCGTAAAGGATTTAACGAAATTCATTTTAAACAATGCATCCGTAGATCAGTTTTTAATCTAAAAAAAAAATGGTTTTTGATTAAATAAATTATTTTCTGTGTAAGTCCCGATTTCAATACAGATTTTAATCCCTTTGTGGAGTCATTAATTTAATAATTGCAATTCGTTAAGCAATACAAAATTAAAATTATTTATAAAATAAATTTATGTGATTATAAATTTTCGTAAAGATGAAATATTAAAATTTCCATGTCATTTTACTTTTAATAAAAAGAACAAGTTCGATTTATTAATTAATATTGATACATAGACATTTTATGTCACCATTGTATCTATAAATATTATTGTTATTATTTGTGTTAAACAAAATATTTTTAGGAAACTGTTTCGTTCATCATAACACTATTTAGAACTCATCAGTAGGTATTTTTAATGTTAGACTACCTATACAACTGCTATTTTCATTTTGATTGATTTTATAACTTTTTAGTAGATGTCAATAGTACATCTGAAATTAGCACAACATAGTAAAATTATTTGTGATTATTGAATTAGTAGTAGGCTGACCGACTACATTTCATATCATAATTTAACATTTATTAATAATATTAAAGAAGGTTTACAATCAAATGTAGTCTCTACAGATTTTAGTAAATCCACTGAAATTATGTCACGTACCGTGACTTTCGAAACATCTAAAAAAAATTTTGTGTTTACATTCGTCAAATAAAAATTGTAACACAATGTAACACACAACGTTCATAATAATTTGGAAAATTTAAATGTGCCAGGAAATAATCAATTGACTGAGTGTTTTTGTATTTGTTTTAAAAACAAAAATAATTTTTGTTTTTTGTAACTAACTGACATTTTTTAATAGGGAAAAGAAATAAATACAAGAAAGAAATCTTTTTTTGTTCATTTGATAAAATCAATGCTCATTAAATTCATGCTTCAAATTTTCTTTTTTAAATGTAAAACAATTATATATATAATTTTCTGTATTTATCTGGATGTTTGTTAGTCCGACGGAATACTCCAACACATATCCGAATTGCAATATATATACAAATTGCTTTGGTGCTCTTTTTTTAACCCCTGCTGAACCATGCTGAACCTTTGCAGGAAAAAATACCATTGCATGAAATATATTTATTTTAATTTAATGTTAGTCTTCTTCGCAAATAATAAGGAAAAATAAAAAATAATAATAATAATATAAATAAAACAAACAATTTTTTTGATTTATAATAAGAAGGACTAATAGAAATTTTATCAATAGTTTAATATGGTATAATAACCAAAAGACAAACAGCATTTAACACAAAAAAAAAACATAATACACTTAAAGGTTATTCTTATTACTTAAAATTATACACAATATACATATGAGTCTGCAATTTTTTTTTTGTTTTTTGTTGTTTTTTTGTTGTTATGATAATGATCATAGCATCATAGGTTTGCTACCGTATACATAGCCTGTATAGTACTATAGGTATACTCTTGCCAGAAATGTGATGCGATGAAGAGTTAAAATTGTTATTTATTTTTATTTTTTTTTTGTTTATTGTTTTTTTTTTAATATATATATATATATCTATATGATACATAAATTTATGATCGTATATAATATTTAGTATGTATTATGGGGCTAGATTTTGGTTCTGCTGATTTACACATAAAAACAATAACAACTTATACATTTTTAAAGAAATTAAATGAAATTTTGTACTATTATTTTTTATTTCTTATCTTTGTAAATTTATAATTTTTAAGGTATATTTGTTCTCTTCAAGTGTGTAGAAATGTTTGTTGTAGAGAGTGATGATTTTTTTTTAATATAGTAGGTAGGTATTAGGTATCGGTTAAACCATATTGATTGTTGATCTTCTTTTTAATGCATGTTATAAATAATAATTATGTACCTATGAATTTTAACATGAACAGTTCGATATGGAATTTTTTGAAATGAAATGAAATTTTAAATGGTTCACAAGTTATGACCAGTTTTGTAAATACCTATTAATTTAAGCAGTAAATTTTTTTCATATAATTTTTTCTCCATCACGAGTTTTTATTTTATTCATCAAAATAAATATTATGTGTACCTACAATATTATTGTTTTTTTTATATTTACAGTTTTATATATTTTTGTTTTTAAAATTGTTTTCGTTCAAAATTGTGGCTCATTATAAAATATTATTTGTTCGCTATAAACTTTGATAAATACGATAAATTTTCAATGTTGGCAAAAAGGATGTCGCTAAAATGATCGACTAAATGACCCTTAAGGAATAGAAAGTTTTGCACCTTACTACAAATATTTTGTTACTGAATATGGTAATTAAAAGCGTTATAATACAAAAATAAAGGTATGATAAATTAGTAAGCAAATACGTATTTGTCTTAAACTTGAAATGAAAACTCTAATGAAGGAAAGAAGTGCTAGAATTGATTTTGCTTCCGTCATTTATGGCGGGTTACAAAGCTAGTTTATTAATAATATGAAAGAAGGTTTACAATCAAATGTAGTCTCTACAGATTTTAGTAAATCCACTGAAATTGTATCAGGTACCGAACTTGTCACGTGAAATTTGACAAGTTGTCACGAAAAGTTGTGTCACGTGAATTTCGAAACGTCTAAAAAATGTCTTGTGTTTAAATTCGTCATATCAAAATTGTAACACAATGTGTTGAGGCGTTTATAAAATTATGTATTCGCAACACCTCGAATGTGCAAAGAAGGTATCGAGAATTTCTGCAAAACATTTAGTTTGACGTTCATAATAATTTGGAAAATTTAAATGTAGCAGAAAATAATCAATTGAGTGAGTGTTTTTGTATTTGTTTTAAAAACAAAAATAATTTTTGTTTTCGTAACTAACTGACATTTTTTAATAGGGAAAAAATAGAACCAATGCTCCCTAAATTAATGCTTAAATTTTCTTTTTTAAATGCAAAACAATCATCAAAAATATAATATTAATTAATATGTTTGCTGTATTATTTATTATTAATTTTTTTGTCTTATGACATTCAAAAAACAAATGTTCGTAAAATTTCAAAAAGTGTTTATTAATATTAAATACGACATTGTATAAACATTACAAATCAAGCACATGATTTTGATATTGTGATAATAAAGCTATTTAAATAATAGAAATCAATTTGTGTACTTAAATGGTGTTAAATCTAATAACGTACCCGTTTGATGTGGTGTGCCTCAAGGATCCATACTGGGTCCTTTGCTTCTTTTTAGTATTTTCAATATTGATTTGTCCTGTTGTTTGTCTGAAGCACAGTGTAGATTATATGCTGATGATGACCAAATTTACATAAGTGGCCCAGTTTCGGATCTTCACCACTTGATCGCCAAAATTAATGACGATCTCGATGCTGTAGCTTTCTGGGCTATAAATAATGTGCTACGATTAAATCCGTCCAAATCGCAGGCATTGGTTGTTTATGTTCGAAATATCGACACAACGAATCTTCCGAATGTAAAACTTAATAATTTTATAGTAAAATTCGTAAATAATGCCAAAAATTTAGGTATTGTGTTAAATAAAACTCTTACGTGGAACGATCACATTAATACTATGTCTAACAATGTTTTTTTTCAACTACGTAAGCTCTGGAAATTTTCTTATTATATTAGTGAATGGAAAACTGGTTCTGTCGTTAATCTTTCCACATTTCACTTATGTAGTTTATTCTGGAATGAGTGCAGATGAGTTTTCCAGACTAAAGGTAATTTTTAATGCTTGTAAACGCTTTGTCACAAACCGGCGTAAATTTGTCAGTATTAGAGATGTTTCCAAAGTCATACTTGGTTGTACCTTTGAAAACTATCTGAAATATAAATATACATGCTTTATCAGAAAAATTATATCTAGAAATATGCCAGAATATCTCTATGAGAAAATAGCCCATGGTAGATCACTAAGAAGTCCAAACTTAATTATTCCAAGGCACACAGGAAGATTAATAAATCAATCCTTCATTGTAAGGGCAGTGGCGTTATGGAATTCTTTGCCGAACGTTCTCAGGTGTGAGTTATTGTAATTTCTAAATTTTACGAGCTTTGTTGGGTGTACTTTAAAGAAAAGTTTTAGCCATTATTAACCTTATATTTAATTTTAATAGTGAGGATTATTATTTGAAATATTGTTTGTTATGTCTGTTATGTTTAGAAGGTGTTTTTTGTTAGGAGAAGAAATTTTGCATTCAAAAATTTTTATATACATTTTAAATTTTTTTTTATCATTATTATTTTTTATTCTTTTTCTATTTGTCTTTTGCTTCACTGTTAACTTCCATTGATTAAATTAGTTTAAGCACAATGAATTTACATTTTTTTTTATCATATACTCTTGTAGAGACTTACCGTCTCATGTATATGTACATCTTGAAATAAATAAAAGTTTAACAACCCGTCGCACACGGATAGTCTAATATTGCTTAAATTACGAAAATTAGGGCTCCTGTTAATTTTTTTAACATCAGGATCACTTATCTGGAAGTTTCTTATTTTCTGCTGTAGAATCAGAATTTGTATAAAAAGGTACCTCTTTCCATTTCAAAATCTCGAATTCGGCCAATTTCGGCAAATTTTGAGCTTAAAAAGCTTCCTATTCCATCCTTGAAGTTGAAAATATCACCAATCGACAGAGCATATTCGAATTAGTTAATCATTTTTTTTTTAATTTAAAAATAACGGCCTTTTCCCCCTTTAAATAAAAGCTTATACGCATGCTCTGGGACACCTGGTTCATGTGATAATAAAATATTATTTCATTAAAATTTAATTTATTTTTAAAAGTACTTATCATATTCTCCGGTGATAGTGTTAGTATTAAATTTTTGTGGTGCAATGCGTTCAGTGAATGGATCCACGGTACATGGTACAAATGCCGCTGAATCCAAAAAATGACAGAAAAAATGCTCGAGAACTAGATCGCAATAGGTAGGAAGGCTGTGGCTTAGAGGATAAGAATCTCAAATGCTCATTGGGATTCCCACCAGCATAAAAGCAAAAAAAAAAAAACTTCACTAACATATTTCATCATGTACCGACATTTGTACTGAAATTTACAATACAAAAATTATTTCAAAGTTTTTATACCCAACCTTCCATTTAGTTTACTTCATAAACACACCTCTTAGCCTTTTCCCATGTAGCTCAAATAACATTCGAAACTCATATTCGAGGTCTCTCATTATAATATTAGGCTACTTTGAAAATATAATTTCACTTTAACTTCCTAAAGTAGTTTTCTAAAATGTTTTTGTAAATTAAGAAGCGAACTACAATTTCCAATTTAAACAACAAAATTAAAAAACAACAACAAAAAACACTTTTAAATGATAACAACTAAAAAAAAAAAATACATTAATTTTAAAATAATTTTCTTGAATTATGATCAACAGTAGCGACAACACCAGTATCAAAACTAGTTAAACAAAATATAAAAATGCACTCACTAGCTCCATATTCTTTATGTTATCATCAGTGTTATTCTTTTGTTCTGTTTTTTAAACGAATTTTTTGTTTTTTTTTTTTTTTTTAAACAAGACACCTTCACATTTCAGTGAAAATTAAATTTTTCTTTTTGAAAATAATATTCAACTACAAAACACAATAATCTACTAGAGAAAAATAGAAAAAAAAAGCGAAGAGACAAATTATACAAACAAGTAGAGATGGAGTATAAAATAATGAAATAAAAAGGGACTTCGTATATTTTTCTATCCTAATCTATGATATTTTTTGTTTTTTTTTTTTTTTATTTTTGATTTCTTTTTAAAAAAAAAATTTAATAAAAAAAATACAAAAAATCAAAATCAAAATTCCCTTGTTGAATTCAGTTCAAGAATGATGATTAAATGATGACAGAAATGTGACATAAAAATTCACTGATGAATTAATAACGTAACAAAAATATCATAAACGAGTGAATAACGGAAAAAACGAAAAAACGAACAAACGAACGAATGGATGAATGTATGAATGTGTTAAAAATAGTGACTTATAAAGAATTAGAATAGAGGAGATATAAGAAATGCTTTCGTCTTATGGTTTTACACTTTTTTTTTCTTTTTGAGTCCCAGTCCCAGATGATAAACAGAATGGGTAAAAGAGTGCGTTATTTTAAAAGGTAAAAAAAAATGTATTTTCCGTTTGAAAAATTAAAATACTTTTAAATTGAAATTTAAGAATGAATAATGAAAGAAGTTATATAGAAATTTAGATACATTATGTGTATATATATATTTACATATATATATTATATATATATATATATATATATAATTAGATGAAAAGAAACTGTCTTCAAAGTATATATGTATTCTAATTAATTGAAATTGGTGTAATATTTAAATGAACTGATTTAATTTGAAAAAGAGGTCAAAGTATTCAATTGAGATTTATTGGCTTTGAGACTGGGTTTTTGTATTTTAATTCAGCCTATTTTCATTGTTAAAGTGTAACCTCAATGTTGCAAATTTAGTTTAACTAAATTAATATACTCTAACCATTATTAATATGGACACTGCAAATTTTAAAAATATTTCATTTTCATAGAATTTTTTAACATGCTTATCAGACTGTTTCAAATACAAGTTATAACACTTATGTAAAACATTTGTCTATTAGCAACATTTTATAGAAACAAATTTAATATTATAATTAAAAATAAAATTTTATTCATATAAAATAATATAACTCTATTTACATTTAAGATGGGGTTGGTGAGTAAATCCACAAAAAACAAAATCCATAATAATTTTGCCACAAAATACAAAAATCGCGAAAATAAGAAGAAGAAGGTTAGCAGTCTGCAAAAAAAATTATATTGCCCTTTTCCAGAATATTAATAAATAATAACGGAATCAATTTATTTAAATTTTTATATTTATTTCCGGAAAAGGGCAATATATTTCTTTTAATTCAGTTTGGTAATCCTGACTTAGTTAAATAATATTGTTTTTGTGGATTTTTTTTTTTTTGTGGATTTCATGACCATAAAAATGTAATTGTCTATTTTTCAATTCAAAATGATTACAACGATTTTAAATTCGACTACCACTATATTTAACACGCGAGGAAGCTTAATCTGGGGAAAATGTATCTGAAGAAAAGGCTGTTACAAAAGCTTAATAAAGCTAGCCGAACGAAACAGAGTTACTCTTATGTGGACTCCTGGGCATGAAGGAATACAGGGCAATGAAGAGGCAGATGTCCTTGCAAAAACAGGTGCGAAAAGTCAATTCTTGAGACCAGAGCCAAGTATTGCTCGTTCAAACGCCTACCTACAAGGAATTGTTTCCAAGTGGGAGTCCAAAGAAACCCAGAACATATGGGATAGCTGCCAAGGACTTACGCAGTCCAAATTCTTTTTCAAGCTAAATATTCATGGATTGAACCAGATAAACAGGGAGACTAGACTCAATGTCAGAATTCTGAGATGGTTCATCACAGGTCATGGCCCACTTAATAAACATCTCTTCAAGATTGGTAAATCGAGCACAGATAGATGCAAATTCTGCTTCTGGAGTCCTCCTCCCACATTCTATTTGATTGCGACGCTGTAGCTCGAAAAAGATATAAACACTTCCAGGGATACAAATCGCCTGATTCTGACCTTGACATCAAGGCAATAATAGCTTTTATCAAGGACATAGATCTGCAATTCTGAAATGGACGGGGAAGTACAATAGATCTTAAGAGGTCGCGGCTACTTAGAACTCCCCAATTTAAAAAAAAAAAAAAAAAAAAAAAACCGAGGAAAAAATGTATCAACGTAATGCACTAGTAGACAGTGGATCGATAAATTTGGTTTGAACTTTTATAAAGTTTTTTTTTCAATTCCATTTTTATTTACATCTGTCTTAATATAAGTCACCTAGTAACTTTCCTTACATTTTGGGTAGAGTATAACTATACAATCATTTTGTTACAGTAATTTTTTCTAATATTCATTTATTTTATATTTTGTTTTTTTGTTGTTTTTTTTTTAAACTTAAAATCTATTTATTAAATCATGTGGTCTGTATTTTTTCAGGCGTTTATTTCTTATTCTTTCTTGTTCTCGTTGAGTGCTAATTTCATTGTTGGAATGGGTTGATATTTTTTGTTGATATTTTAAACTTGTCTTTTTAATTTTTTCATTTATTGTCAGTATTTTTAAATCGCAGTGTAGATCATCATTTCTCACATAACATTTGGCTCTCGCTATCGTTTTAATTATTTTTGATTGTGCTCTTTGTATTAAATTAATTTTGTTATTGCTTGAGGTACCCCAGATTTCTCCACCATATGTCCATATCGGTTTTATAATAGTTTTATAAAGAAGCAGCTTGTTGTTCATTGTCAATTTAGATTTATTTTCCAAAAGCCATTGTAATTGTCATAATTTGAGCCTTATTTGATTATGTTTGTGGATTATATAGTTCTTCCATGTCAATTTATTGTCAATGTGCATCCCTAGGTACTTAGCTTGATTTTCGATTTTTAATTCTTTATTATTTATCATTATTGGTTCAGGATCGTATCAAAATCCTTGTTGTATATATAATTTGAGTAGTTTTTTCTTCATTAATTTGGATATTCCAAGGTTCAATCGCCACTTATCGTTTGGATAACAGATTGAACCTCGCTATTTCATTAATATACTAGGCTAAGAAATCTAAATTAATTTGTTATATAATTTTGTAAATTTAGTATGTAAGTTAGCTTAAGTTGTTAATGAAATAAAGAATTATTATTATTATTATATTAAAGTTTTAAACCAAGTCATTGTTTTATTCATAATTTGTACCTGTTTAGTAGCTGCTTTTAAACAGTAATGTGAAGCAAGTAGAACAGTATCATCTGCAAATGTTCCTAATAATATATTCTGTTTTCTTGGTATTGAAAATCGGCTGTATACAGGAGATATAAAACTGGACCCAATACACTGTAACACTGAGGGGAACATTTACGTCCTTATGACTAAACAAAAATTCTGATTTAGGAAAATAAAAAGCGATTTTTAACCGTTTAACAAAAGAAAAAGTGGCTAAAACGGTAGAGATAGTAAGGGACATAAGCCATGTCAATCAAATATATTCGGTGATAAATTTAAATTTGATTTAACTGTCAATTGATGATAATCGGTCAATAGTTATAAGAACTGAGACAGAAATATATCATAGAGACTATACCTTAAATGGACAGGATACATTCTAGCACACATTTTATTTATTTATTTATTTATTTTCAATTATAACATTCTAACAG
Source organism: Argyra leucocephala (assembly GCA_963942445.1). Lineage (NCBI taxonomy): Eukaryota > Metazoa > Arthropoda > Insecta > Diptera > Dolichopodidae > Argyra > Argyra leucocephala. Next base: position 13,954,109 of record OZ012679.1, on the reverse strand, counting down.
TTTTTCTAAAATTGCGCCAAAGACGTTGAAAACCTCCATTTTATTGATGGTATAGTAAATGTTCAAACAAATATTGATATTTTGGACTGTTACTTATAGCCATCTATTAATCGGTAACTAAGAATTTACATTTCAGCAGGATGGTTGCTTCATATGCCATACAGCTAAAGTAAAACAAAAAATTGGCTTCAGCATAAAAATATTCCCGTTTTAGAGTGGTCATCAAGTAGCCTTGACTTAAATCCAATTAAATCTGAGGCTGGAGATGAATGAAAAGTTCGTAACTGTCCGGCTTAGAATGAATTAAACCTTTTTTCCCGCTATTAAATTTTTTTTAATTCAAATTTTAGTTTATAAAATAATAGTGTTTATAATAACTGATTTACTTAGATAAATCAAAGGTATTCTGAAGTACAATAGAAATTTAATTTATTCTGCTTTACATAATTGATCAAGCTGAAATAGAATCCTTTGAACAAATTGAACTGAAATCTGTCAATGAAATATTTGCCCAATTTAAAACTAAAAAATCTGCAGGTTCAGCTCACATATCTAATCTGTGTATCAAAAAAATTAGTATAGTAAACGCAAAAGATATCTAGTTCTGATTTACAATTGTTGCTTAAAACTAGGTTATTTCCCGAATGTATGGAAAGAAGCTCATATTAGTCCGATTCTTAAGCCGCTGGAAAACCGATGGAGGGGTTAAGTAGTTTTCGGCCTATCAGTTTACTATCCAGCTACTCAAAAATATTTGGAAAACTCAAAAAATCAAACTAGAAAAGTTTATTTTCAGCTAAAAAATTCTTCCAAACGAGCAGTTAGGATTTATGGTAAAGCATAGTACCATTCACCCCCTTCTACGTGTCAAAAATTACGTTAAATCCAAGTTAGAAGAACGCAAATCTATTGACCTAGTAGCGCTTGACATGAATGCCGCCTTGGACACTGTGTAACACTCTGGCTTGCTTCCTCATTCCATTATTATACTAAAATTAAAAAAAATGGGATTCCCTCCTTCTTTTATCTATTGGATTAATTTTTACTTAATTAATAGGAGCTACAACGTATTATTTAGATCCGCTACTTCTGAACCTTTTGAAGCTAGCTCTGGCGTTCCACAAGGCAGCCATTTAGGTCCGCTTCTCTTTATTATTTCCATTAATGATGTAACTTCCGTCACTAAGCATAGTAAAATTACTATTTATGCAGACGACATGAAAATTTACAAAAAAATTACATCAGCAAGGGACACATCCCTTCTTCAACAAGACTTAAACTCTTTTTTAAACTGGTGTAAAATTAACAATCTGACCTTAAATATTAATAAATGTGCTTTAATGACTTTCTCTCGCTCTTCTGAATCATTAATGGTTGATTATACTTTTGAAAATAAATCTATTGAACGAGTCTCACACTTAAAAGACCTTGGTGTACTCTTTGACAATAAATTACATTACATACATTTAAACTTCATAATAAATAAATCTAACTCCATGCTAGGCTACGTCAAAAGATTTTCTAAAGAATTCAACGGTCCATACGTCCTTAAATCACTTTTTATGTCTCTTGTTCGACCAAATCTTGAATATGCCAGTCAAGTGTGGTCGCCTCATTACCTCAATCATATCCAAAGAATTGAAGCTACACAAAAAACAATTTTGAGATTCGCACTGCGTAATTTACACTGGTCAAATCCAGTTATCCTGCCACCTTATAGGACCCGGCTGAAGTTATTGGACCTTAAATCATTCGAATCCAGAAGGGAGGTAGCTGGTATCATATTCATTATTAAAGTTTTAAATAATGAAATTGATTCTCCTTATGTTAGAGATATGATCCACTTATATATTAACAACAGAAACCGCTTTAGATCGGAAAATATTTTTCATTCAATATTTCATCGTACCAATTATGGTAAATATGAGCCTGTTAATAGAATGTTTACGTTAATAAATAAACAAAAATCGATTTCACATTAAACGTAGCCCAACTAAAAAAAAAGCTGCACTTACATATATCTTAGAGTTAATATAAATTTATAATTTTTTAACATTCTTTGGTAATAAATTACAAAATGTATAAATATCAATATTTTAATATTAAGATCTAGAATAAGATTAAGCTTAAAATTATATTTTGTTTGTTTAATTTTGTACACTTATGTACATATTTTGTAATATGTTTGTATTAAGCATAAATAAATAAATAAATAAATAAATTAGAAGTGTATAAATTTCCTATATATATATAATAAAGTCATACAAAACTTTCTTTCTCAAAGAGTATTTCATGTGATATTGAATAATACATCATCCAAATTGTATGAAATTAAAACAGGAGTTCCACAAGGCTCAGTACTTGGGCCAACACTTTGTACAACACTTACACTGCAGCTTACATCCCTAGCTTAAAGTTTACAAAAATATCAGTATTTGCTAATGACACTGCAATTTACTCTGCTGGCACTAATCCCAATTACATATTAACAAACCTTCAAAATTCACTCAATAAACTCTCCAGATATTATACAAAATGGAGAGTAAAAATTAACGCTTCAAAAACAGTAACAATTTATTTTACGAAAAAAAGGAAAGCCTCTCTTTTAACTTCTATACCATCGAAACTGCAAAATGACGAAATTAACTGGGTCGATACTATTAAATACCTAGGCATTACCTTAGATAAATGGCTAACCTTTTAAAACAAACTTCTATCACTATTGATAAAGTTAGCAAATGTATACTCGCATGTTGTATCCCCTTATTAACAGAAAATCAATCTTATCCACAGAAAACAAATTGATACTTATTAAGGTAATTTTTCAGCCAATAATGTTATATGTGGCACCAGTCTGGGGATTGATTGCGTAAAATAAACTTTTGAAACTTGTATTCAATCTTCTCAGATGGTATTCAACCAAAAAGATGCATGGTAAAGCCAGCATGAATACAATTTTAGAAAAAGGGTTATTTAACTGTCAGGTTCCACTCAGAACTGTTCATGTCAGAAAAACCTCTGATCAGAAATTTAAATTAAGTTAAAAAAAAAAAATAGGCTAGTTTAGTTCGTAAGTAGGTTCTACTCTTTTAAGTTATTGTTAAGTTTTACAAAATAAAAATTCAAAAATGTTTTTTCCATTAAATTTATACTCGTATCTAAACTTGAAAATTTCTAAATAAAAATAAAAAAATACAAATCAACTGTAGCAAAGATAAAATTAATTATATATCTGTAACTAAGTAAATAGTTTTAAAAGAATTAATTGTACAATTTATGGAGCATAATAAATAAATAAATAAAATATAATAAATTATAATAAATATAACGATTCGATAGTTATTAAAATCAAAATTAAAAACTTCTCCGGCTCAGACATGTACCAAGAAAATTTTTAAATATAAATCTAAAGTTTTACAAATCAACTAAAGTCTGGAATATGGTTCAGACCAGATATGGAAAAATTCAAATACGAATTGTATGCGAACATGAAATATATTGTATCCGTACCCGTAACATATACGCAATACAAAATGCAATACGTAGTACAAAAAATATTAATATATCGCTTTGAAGTGATTTTCACATTAAATCAAAGCTAATTCACAACACAAAGTACAACATTTTAAAATGCGAAAGCAGCAATACACGGTTAGGTATCGTTAAACAGCTTTTAAGTATTAAAGAGTTCTTGTCTCACTTTCTTTTATTCACTTGCGACAATGTGGTTTAGACAGAGTATCCAGCTTATCCTATTTATAGCTCACCTTAATATATTTATAAATTTTTTAAAATAAATTCGTCTACTTTTTAAAGTAAATCTTAAAGCGAATACATTTTTTTTTAAATATGCAACAGTACCTACATAGTATAATAAAATCATTAAAATTCAACATAATTTATCATAAAAATTAAATGAATGGAAAATGTAATAGAAAACCACCATCATATCACAATTAATAAAATCAGTCTGTAAAATGAATGAATCCTTTTGTATACATACACCTTAAATTATACCATCTTCAACCTGTCCACTCTTTTCTTTCATTTTTTTTTCTTTTTTCTTTTTATCTACATAACATTAGTGAATATAATATAATTTTCTACTGTAACAATATAATAAAAAATAGAAAATAAAGATAACGGTATAAAAAGAAAAACAAAATTTTCCAACAATAGACTACAAAAATATAATCATAACTTTCATTCATAAAAAAATAACAAAAATAAAAACAAAAAAAATTAAAAAATAAAAGTACATCGAATCAAATGCATGAATCCTTAAAAAAAAAAAAAACTAACAACTAACTAGTCTTGATATAAGAAAGGACGACTTAAGAGCATTAATTCACTTTTCACAATTACTACGAAATACTTCCTTATTTGAAAAAAAAAAAAAAAACAATAACAAAAACAAGAAATTATTTTCTTGTCTTTAAAATGTCCTTTCTTCCGCTATTGTTAGTCTATTTTTATTTGTTTTTGTTTTTTTTTTTTTCTTGTATAGATTTCATGATAGGTTATATAGGATTTTCTATATAATACCCATTACTTTAAACTCCTTACATCATCCTTCATTCTTTTCTTCTCAAAGAAAAAAAAAAAAACAAAATTAAGAACAAATAAATAAAAAAAAAAATTTTGTTTGTATCAAAAACCACAGCCTGGTGAGAACTAGAAAATATGGGAACCAAAAAAAATAGAAACAACATAGAAACAAATAATAATCCAAATTCAATCCATTCACCCTTAAATGCCTTTATTATTTGTTTGTTATATATATATATATATATATATATATATATATATATATATCAGGCACGAAGCGTCCATATATTGAGTTGAATGAGTGCTTCCCCAAATGAAATATTATTTATTATTTTTTACAACTTAATATAAAATATTAATTTAATTTAATATAAAAATTACTTAACTACAAAAATTCAAATCGAATGAAAAAAAATGTCAAGCAAAAATTATATTCATAGAATGATATTAACTACATTATTTATGTATAGAAAATAATGCCTATATAAACATCATTATTTTCTATTACTATTATTCTTTCAATCATACAAGCCAACAAGAGATATTCAACAACCACAAATTTAAAATATTTGAAAATAATGCCTATTAAAATCATTATTCTTAAAAAATAAAAAAATTAATCTTAAACCATAAAAATTTAATGACATATTAAATATCATTCTCCTCATTTACAATATACATACACTCAAATACACTATCTCTATTTAGCAACAGCAAACAAAATAATAAGAGAAGTGACAATAAAAAAAATCAAAAGGAAAAAAAAATTGAATGAATTGCTGATATTCATTCCAAATCTACCTGATATAATTAGAAAATATCTGATACAAAATAGATTATCTAGGGAAACAACAACAAAATATCGCATGACACAAAATGAATTTACAAATAAAAAAAGTAGCAAGGAATGAATTAATTTTGTGCATTATTGTGGTTGTTGACTTAAAGGAGAATTAATATTTATATAAATAATGTATGTAGTTTTGAGTTTTTTTTAGAAAGTAGTATTGATTTGTGTTAAGTAATTTTGTAGTTTTTTGTTATTGAATGCTACATTGTTTATTTTCAGCCATAATTTTGTTTTATGCAGTTTTGAAACAATTTGTTAAGAAATGTAAAAATTTAAAACATTTTTGTTTTTATTATTTATAAATAATTAAAATAGATGATCGTGATTGTGTTATTGAAAACTTAAGAAAAAATCATTTTCGGTTAGAAGTTTTGAGGAAAAACTATTAATTATTAAAGATGGTAAACCAGTGCTTGCTTTACTAATAACAACAACAACAATAAAACGCTGTAATCAACATTTTTCAGTAAAATCTTTTAATTCGTTTACGTGGTGATGATTGATGAAAATTCATATTCACACTTTTTTTACATCGTTTTCTTAAAGTCAGAGCTTAAACTAAAGTTATATTTTCAGATGAAAATTTTAATAACAAAAACAGTACTTGCGAAATATTAAAATTTTAAATTGAAACTAGATTAAAGAATTCTTTTAATAAATATTCTCAACTTTGTAATTTTATAATAACATTTAATAACAATATTAATAACAGAATTAAGACTACTTTGAGAAGTAGATGTGAACAATTTTGACTGTCGAAATTAGCAAAAATTTCAATAGAAAAAGAAAAGCCAAAGCAAACTGATGCTTCCTTTTATAGTGCTTCCCCAGTTGAAAAACCACGCCCCGTCACTGATATATATATATACATATATATATATATGTACATATATATGCATACACAAATACATTTCGTACTGTGTGTCGTCTTCATATAGTCCTTTTCCAAGGATTATGGATATTTATTCTAGATTGTGTTTTTTTTTTTTATAATTTTTATTTTTTTCCTGAGAAGGGAGGTTTGTGTTTGTGACATTGATTGATTATGAGCAACATGAAAATGAACGCAAAGAGCACTCTATACTGACACTTGAATTCGCTTCTTATATTATATTCTATCTCATCTTAAGATGAGAACCTTCCAAAAATAATCCAATGTATATGAGAATGTGTCTATATATAAATATGTAAATGTATATGTAAATGTATATATGAAAACAAGAGACTCCGACAAAAGATTATTAGATGAAGAGAAGAGAAAAAAATTAAATTAAAAAAAAAAAAAAAAAATAAAATAAAAAATTTGAAATATAATAAGAGAATCCTTAAATACAAGAAGAAATCCTTAAGAGATATGATATAAATTTTTTATTATTGTTATTATTTTTCTTTATCTATTTTTTATTTATTTTTTTTTTATTCCATTCAAGTCTCAACCCATATTTTACGACAAAGTAGAGAAATATACTTATAGAATAACAGGACTGGATAATCGTATTTAATAGCCATAACTTAATCAAAACAAGCTTACTTTTAATATTGGAACTGGAATTATAGACCAATGAACTGAACATGTTTTAAAATTTAAAAAATTTAATTTCCGTATATTTGTAAATGTATGTTAATTGTGATAGTAATTAAAAATAATCAAAATTAATTTTTTCATCACTAAATTACTTATTTAGGTGTCCAACAGACCATGTAGGGCTGGGCCTGAACTAAATTAAGTCGAAATTATTTCGTTCAGTTTAATTCTACTAAGCAGTTCAGATAACCTAAGCAGCTCAGCAGACCATAGACAACCGATTTGGTATATAGGTTGTATTATCTGACATCTAAAAAGTTTTTGTTTTCCTTCTCATTTCATTTTACATGATCTTACATAGCACCTAGCACCTAATATTTTATCTTTTCTTATTATTATTTTTAGCACTGCACTTATTTTGAAGTTTATATAGAGAAATTTAAATGAATTACACTCTGTACGAGCTAACAAGCTCTTTGAGATTTGAATAAATAAATAAATAAAATAAATCCTGGGTTCGGATCCCACTCAGAGCATGGTTGTAAAATTGTTTGGTTATCACTAAAATAAAGTGGAACTATGATGTTATGAAGGTGAAGTTATTCTACTAATTAGTTGTCAGATGATATAACCACGAGACCATATCGATCGGCTATAGTCGTTTATATCACCTGCTTAGCAAAATTAAACAACAAACTTAAAGGTTATTTTTGGGATAAAGTTATTTTGTGTTCTACTCTGATACTAGTGCTTATAATTGGCTATAATTTAATTTGTGGTCAATTAATACTAATAAATAATAAATACCTATTAATTTGGTTATTAGGTACTACCGGAGTACTGGTTTCAATAAAGTTGAATTTGAAGCTCATTTTGAAAATTGTGAATTGGAATTGGACAGCAACAACATTACAATTCAAACAATTGAAATATCTGATTTACATGTCGGTATACTCCATCTCAAGTCAATAAATGCAACATAACAGGCTCAAATGCATTTTTGGGTATTTCTTTTTGACTATATCAGTATTGACGACTTTTTTTTCTACCTTGGGGAGTTCTATGTAACCGCGACTGATGTCAATTTCAGAGGCGATTTGTATTCCTGGAAGTATTTATATCTTTTGCGAGCTATAGCGTGGCAACCAAATATAATGTGGGTTCTTCTAATCTGCATCTGTCTGTGCTCGATCTACCAATCTTGAACAGATGCTTGTTAAATGGGCCATGACCTGTAATACACCATTAGCCTCTCTAATTATCTGATTCAATCTATGATGGATACTTAGTTTGAAAACGAATTTAGACTGCGGTATTGTGGGCTTAGGCGATAATGAAACGCTAACAAAATTCGGTACTATAAATTTGTTGAACCTGAAATAATTTTGCAAAATTATAAAAAAATATTTTTAAACCTGTATTAATAACTATAGTATGAAAATAATTGGACTAATGATGTTTTTGCAGTACACCGACGGTTGTAGAAATGCAAGCAAGCCTATCACGGTTTTCGCTATGTACCAATAAACTATGGAAAAAATAATACACACATTTAATCCCAAACTGGACAGTCGGATGATAGGTGGGTTGTGTAGTAGTGGCTGTCGACCGGTACACCCACACACTCTGACCAGTAAGGTCCATGTCTCGCATAAGACTATACTCGTTGAACCATTTCGAACATTTGACAAAGCGGTCGTGGAGGTCTTTAATTTTAGTGTCTTCAAGGTATAACCCAGCGAATCCAGAAAGAAGTCTCCTAGGGTTTTTCTTTTATGATGAAGACCAGGGTAGGCACATAGTAGATGTTGGACAGTTTCATATTATTTCTAGCCTTTCCACACGTTCTGTTAAAGTCGTTACAAGCCTTCTGACATATTCACCAAAAATACATTGACCGAGTGTTGATGTAACACATTTTCAAAGATGGTAGGTTAAACGAGCGCTTTAGGTTCAGCATCCATACATATTCAAACTAACCAAACATTCCAAAGCAAAGTATTGCGAGACATTTTCAATGCCCCATGGTTTGTTCGCAATGCTTATATTCATAGGGATCTCAGAGTTCCTCTCATAAAAAATGAAATAAAAAAATTGACTGTACGCCATAAAAGTCATCTCTCTCAACATGTCAATGTCGAAGTTTCACGTTTAACTGACTGTCAAAACTTTGTTAGAAGACTTAGACGTACGAAACCGTTCGAACTGTGCTAGAATAAAATGTTTTATCTTAGAATAATTCCTAATGGAATTTTGCTTGATTGAAGTAATAGAGCCAAAATTGTATTAATGGCTAGTATTAAAGGCTATAATGTTTTAATTTTAATTTTAACAAAAGGATGGGAGTTTTAGTTCTTCCAGAGAACTAAGACAGACCAACACGTTTTTAAAATTGATGGTTACCGATTCAAGCGACTAAACAGTCGTATGTTAGAATTATCCATATTTCGGTCTTAAATGTATTATTTTAAAATTAAAATTAAAGGTGGTTTTCGATCACCAACACTACTGGAACTAATCAGTAGATATACAAGTATTAGACTAAACTATATACAACTCAGATATAAATTTAAAAAAAAATAATATGTGAGTTATAAAAACGAAATCGAATTTCTACTTTTATACCATTTATGCACATAATTTCACCAACAGTCCAAAGTTGGCCTATATGGTCACCAAAGTTGGTTTTTAATAATTGCTAACATCCCACGTAACATTTTATTGTTATAAAAACAAAATTAGTGCTATAAGACTTCTATATGACTCCCGATAAGCACTAAAGGTGTTATAATGATGTTTTTATGGGAATAATGTGATTAATATTGCTATAAGAACTTTTTATAGCAATTTCGGAAGTTGTTATAATGAGATTTTCAGCAAGTGATACAGCAATGTTGTTATAAGTCTAAAAGTACGTAATCCTATATCAAGAGTTAAAGTGTTGTTATAAGAATAGAATTGCTAAAATAGGATTAGTGGTGTTATTATTTTACTGTATTCCTATAATATTACTAATAAACATACTGTAGCTTTTTAATAAATATTTTGCGACCCCATTATTTTCTACAAACATGGTAAATTTTTTTTAAATAAACAAAAACTGAAAAGCCTAATTTTGCATTCTTTTCGCAAAAATATCATTTTTACTTAAAAGAATAATTATTTTAAATATCAATTTTGATGTTATGCATTAATTAACGTACATTATTTAACATTTTAAAGATGCAATTTAAAAACATATTTTGTTTTATATTGAAGGGCAATGTATTTTTTCGACTTATTCTTATAATAAATGTCAATGAAATTTCATTCCCAGCCAAATTTTGCATTTTGGTCACAATAATTTATAAATATTAATACAATTTTTAACCGCAAAATATTATTTATTAGTAAGACATTTTTTTTATTTGATATAAATCGTTTACATGCAAATATAAAATATTTACTTAATATCTATCTCCCTTTCTCATGAAATAAATATAAACACCATAAAATTATTATTTTAAAATAAAAAATAATACCTTTCTCACTCTCGCATGACATAAATTATTTCAAATGAATATCATTTCAAAAATATATACACTAATACATGTATACTAATCCAATAACAATATTACATGTATACTTATCCAATAACTTGCTCCAGTGCCTTATAGGATTCTCTATTTTAGTGCTATAACGTATTTATAACCTTTCACAAGAATTGCGGAGCACTCAAATAAACACTAATACTGCTATAGGAGTGTTGATAATAGTGTTATAAGAGTGCGCAAGAGTCTTATAGCAATAAAATTGTTACGTGGGATTACAGCTGTGGCCTAGCCCTGAATTAACATGTGTATATTATTTTTATGATAAAATCCAAAAATAAAATTATAATTTTTTTTTTTATTATTATTTTATTCTCTTTTATTATTTTATGATGAGGTGATTGTGTTACTGTAACAAAACAAAAAGCAGCAACAAACACAAAAAAAAAAACAATAATAAACAACAAAAAAAAAAAACATCTCTTCAAAGTTTTTCTGTACTTGTCGTCATTGTCGTTGCAGTCATCATTGTCGGCACTCTTAGAAATTTATTAATGATATTTGAAATCTGAAAGTTAGTTTTTTTTTTGTTATTGTTTTTTTTTTTTTTTGTCTAACAACAGAGCCTATAAGTAATACAATGAAATATAATTATTAATTTTCCTATTTTCTAAATACTTTTTATTATTATTGTTATTATTATCTTTATGAAAATTTGTCACACGTTATAAGGACATAAAAAAAAACTAAAACAACAACAAAATCGAAAATAATTTTTTTCTCAACTTTTGTTATTTTTTATTTTGTTGTTTTAGTTTTTAAGAGTAGATATATTTTATTTTAAGTGTATTTATGGGTGGATTCGAATCAAATGATGTATTTTAATGTTGCCACAAGGTAAAATCTAAGAAAAAAAAAAATAATAACAAAAATTATAAAAATGAACTCTAGTAGAAACTTGGTTTGAAAATCGCTTCTGAAAGTAGTACAGAAAATACTGAAGAATAATTATACATACCAGAAATGATATATGATTTGGAATTAATTTTATTAAATTTTTTGGTAAATGGAATGAGTCGAGTCGTATATATAGGTATGTGAAAATTGTACCAGCATATAGGGTTCTTCAAAACTACAAGTTGTTTTATATACATTTTTTTTTTTTTGTGTTGGTTTTCTTTCCTAAAATCGCAAAGAATTGTTTTAAATTTTTTTTCAATATGACAAACTTAAGTGTATCAGTTTTTGAAAAGCTCAATTAGTATGTCTATAGTATTGTTCATCACACCTAGAATTCTATTTTTTAAATTAAATAAAGAGTCTTCCTATACTTTTCTCTTAAGTATTTAATTTCTAAAATTAATGTAATTTATTTTTAATGTTAAGTGGAAAATATGAAATGGGAAATAATAAAAAAAAAAAAAAAAAAAAAAAAAAAAAAAAAATCAAAACACCTATATACAATACTTTTTTTGACATTGATACTAAAATTAGTTTTAGTGCAGCTGGTTTTGGTTTTGGTATATCTTATTTCTTGGATCAACTCAAATGGTTTGACTATCTCCATTCTTCTGAACAGATTTATCTACTCCAACAGCTTCGATGCTTCAACTTTATCGTGATTAAAAAAAATTAATAAAGTGTTTTTAGAGTATAGATACGGGTATATAATTTTTCAGTTTCGAAGCTCCACCATCATATTGTGATTGAATTATAAAGTTTTATTATAGTATCTACTTAGTTTTTATATTATTCATACGATCATGCCAAACAAAAATAAATTTATTTTAAATTAAATTAACTAATCTATAGGTTATATTATATTGTCTTGAGGTTAATTGCGAAGTGCATTCACTTTTTTGTTATATTATATTGTCTATTGGTTGTCTATTGGTAGTCTTGTAGATGGATGGATGTATATTTATTTTTTGGTTGATAATGAATTGATCAACTTATGAATTGATCAACACAAAATCTGACACTATTTTATATTTTTTGTTGACTAGAATTTAAAATATATTTGTATTTATATTTTTACAGTGTAGTGGATAAACAACACAGTTTAACAAAATATCAAATCTATTTAAAGCCATGACGATAAATATCTTGTATAATTCAGTGGGTTTATTTTGTTGATTCGGTCTGATTGTTTGAAATCCATTACGTCATTGGTTCTCTAGTAAATTATTTTTATACTAGCTATTCCCGGCGTAACATTCGCCGGTCTAACATTAGCATTATAAATGAAACAATTTATTTTATTTATTTATTTTCTTTATTTTCTTAAAAAAAAATCAATGTTTTACATATTTTTTTATTACAGTATAAATCAGTTAAATTGAAAAACTTAAAACTAAAATTCACTTTATTTAATATCTTAAAAATAGTTTAACATTTTAATACTTATTCAAAGGCAGCGTTTATACGTTTTTGAATTGTGTTTATAAGGTATAAATGATGTTCATTAAAGTTTGACATCCCACTTTGTTATAGAATATCATAAATGTTTTTTTTTTTTATTATTATTTATCAATACAAATACTTTGAATAATTGATTTACTATTAAAATATTTATATTTTATAAATGTTCTGAAATTACACTGAATATTTATATTTGTTTATAAGTATTTATTATTAGTACTCGTCACGCATATTCGTATCTTCGTATTTTGCAAGTTTAGAAAGTGAGTTTTGCGTGAAGAAATATAGTATACTTTGCAACTATATTTGTTTATCTTTGAGATATGTAATTAAAATTTTTGAAATAAAATTCGATGCAATTGCAATAAAATTTTTAAATATAATAAAAATAAGTAAAAAAAAACTTTCATGAAACAAAAACTGATGTCTAAACGCTCCCTAACAGAGACTATTAATGGAGACGTACATTTCAACAAAATATGGCGAACAGAGATGTCGCTGGCAGTATAAATATGAAATTAAATGCATTTAAACTAAATACATACCACACCCACAATCAAAACACATTAAAATGGCCATAGATACGTTTTTTGTGTTTTTTTTTATTATCATAATAGCCCTAACTATAATAGTCATATGATGTCATATCATACTTCGTTAAATTGCCGATATGATTCGATATGATTTAACAAAATCATAACCAATCATAACCTTAACTATAATGGTTATACCTAATCATACCAAAACGTCAAAACCAAAATTTAAAAGAAGTGAAATAAAAATATAAATTCTATAAATAAATGTTTTTGTTTTTTTATTTTGAGTTTTCAATAAAGTTCTTAAATGTTTTTATTTTATTATTTTGAGATTTCAATAAAGGTCTTTTTCCATTTTGCTTATAAAATTTTTTTTATTTATTTACATTGCTGTCAAAATTGCTTATGATTGCTTATGATTTGTACGCTTCTTCTCGTATGCTTATGACTTAACGAATGATTTTGACGAATAGACAGCGAATGATAGTTATGACTATTATAGTTGGTTAAATGGAATTTCATGTTGTCGTACAATATCATATGACATCATATGACGCCTTATGACTATTATAGTTAGGGGTAAAGCCAATAATTATGCTTTTTCTCTTATTCTTCTGTTTTTATTGTTTTGAAAAATAAATTTTACCAAAGATTTATAAACAGAATCATAAAAATTATTTAATTTTTTCATTTCGATACCGCTAGGGTCTCCGATGTAGGTAAGAGTAGTCTGTGATTTTTCCTTTTAAAGTTTTCTTAATCTTTAAGTGTACTAAATTTTTCGTGTATTGAATTAGAGAACTTGATAATAATGTCATAACATATTTTGTTTTTCTTGCTCTTAGCAGATCGTAAATTTCGGTTTATGATTCTCCATGTACAATATTATATTTACTCAATGCTACTGCGCATTTGAATTTATACTTTTGAACTATTTGTTAACAAAATAAATAAATTTCAATTATTGGAATTTGTGAACATGGTCTGGGTGAGTTAAAAAATATATTTTATAAGTTTATATATATAAGTTTTTTTTGCTGTAATATCGTAATATCGTAATAGTTTAACAAAGCTATTTTTATAAATCGATATAATAATAATATTCTGATAATTTGGTTTTTGTCTTTGTTTTTTTTTTTTAAATTAATTCATATAATCAGATATAGTCAATGCTATTGCTCAATAGGTGAATTGTTTTTAGGTTAATTTTAATTTGTTTTTGGTTTTATTTGGTTTTATCGTTTTGTGGTTTATGTCTTTAAATAAAATTTTTCCCACTATCGTAATTCGTAATAGCTCTAATAAAGTTGTCTAATCTAGTTGAAAAAAGCTTTGTGAAAAGTTTAACAGACGTTTAAGCGTATTAATATATACGATTACCCAAATAAAACTTATTTTATTTTATAATTTAATTTTTGTTTTATTTTATTTTGTTTAACTAATTCGACTAAGTTATAATAATACTAGGAGCCCCCTGTTGAATAATTATAATTCAAATTGTAGCCAAATTTAAACTTTTTAAAAGAACAGTAATTTACGTACTGACATAGACTTCTCAAGATAAAGTAAAACCCATCCATGTTTACATACAAATTTAGAGGTTATTAAATTTTATTTAGGAAAAACAAATGCTGCTCCCTGATATACTGTTTCGTTTCGAAATATTCCATATATTGTAGGTGACATTTAATGGATAAAATTACCAAAAATAAAATTGTTTTGTGATTAAAGAGGTATGTACACATTTTACATATTTTTAACCAAAACTATGCAATAACTACAAAAGACCAAAATATAGAAAAAAAATAATTTAACAAAATTACTTAAAAAAGTACTTTACTTATGACGTATAAAAATAATAAGATGTTGAAGGAAATGAAATGGATATATTTTAACTAAAATTTTGAATATTATAAAACCAAGTAGAAATTTTTTCAACCCGTGTGCGCATTTATTTCTGTTGTGTATATAACTTATTTAAATATCAAGAGTTCATTAAGGAGAAGCGAGATAAAATCAGAAGGTGCTTACTGTGCTGGTCCTAAAATGCTTATCTATTATAATTATAAATTTTGAGCTTTTATTCAATTGTAGAAAGACGTGACTCACTCTTTAGAAAATGTGAACTAAATATTCTACAACTTTAAACGAATTCAATGGTTGGGCTTTTTTTCTATTACATTTTAACATTCAAGTTCAATTTTCTCTAAACTTACATTTTGGCATATGGAACAAGCTAGCAATAAGCCGATGATATAAATTAAATATTTCAAGGTATATTCAATTGCCTGAATCAGAAATTGACATTAACGAAATAACTATGTTGGCCAAGGACTTTAGTCTGCAATATCATATCTTAAAACAAATAGGGTTGTGTAGTTCGTTGGTGAAACGATGAATTTCTGGGCTCTCAGAAAAGAAGAAAAAGTAAACTTTTTTTTTTAATACAATTATAACAGTATACAATCCATATATAAAAAAAAGAGTCTTGCAAAAAAAAAAAACACAGCAACAACACCAAAAAAACAAAATTTTAAATTCTTATTCCACAATCCACACTTGCAGCAAACATTTAATTGATGGGTGGTTTCTATATATATATGTATGAATTAGGGCGTAATTATAAAAAAATTGTTTACATATCCAAATACATATGTATGTACCTATATAATCTTGAAACAATTCTGATAGCGTAGCTAATATGTAAAATTGAAATTGAATTTTTTTATATGGTCATATGTTAGCAGTAGCGTGCGGTGAGTTTTGTCATAAGGTATGCATCAAAATCAAAACACATGTATTCGGAAAACAAATATACATATAATTTAATTCACATATGGAATCGAGAAAAACATTAACTTGAAAACTAAAACATAAATAAAAACATAAAAAGCTTATATACTATAATTAAATAACATAATTAAATATACTTAGTTACTTATAAATAAAATCCATCCGTCTATAATGCTATCTTACGATAACAAAATCATCAATTATATTTTCATAAAAATCTACCTTTGACTGCAAATAAATTAGCAGTTCTTTTTCAATTGCAATCAAAGATAAATTACTTAATCTATTTTGCGCCATTGTATTACGAGAATACGTTTTTATTCTTTTCAAAGCTGAAAAAGATCTTTCAACCGATGCTGTTGAAAAAGGAATTGTAACAATTAAATGAGCCAATTTATTGACTTCACTCAATGCTTCAGTCAGCTCATGATCTTTAATGTACTGAATTATTTGAGTTACAGTCATGTTATTTATAGACTGTGACTGGTATATCGCGCAAAGTTCATTATTAAGACCTACAAAATCAAAATATTTTTCATAATTTTCCTTCAATGAGCTTAAACCTTCAACCGGAAATTCTTTTTGATATTTATAAAAAAAAATTTGAATTTAATAGTTCAAAAAATTTTAAGGCATTAAGTTTTTCAAACCGCATGTCTATTTGGTTGTAAATTGTGTATATTATTTCATTGTATAATTGCTTATATATTAATTTTGGATCATTGGTTATCATGTCACGTCTTTTTTTAATTGTTGGTCCTGCAGAAGACACAATATCTTGATATATATTTTAAAAATTATTAGTATTTCTCATATTATGACAGCTTTCGTTTCATTAACTTTTTCTAAAGAATAAGTAATATCTAAACTTGATTTTTGCAATATATCAAACAAAACGTCAGTATAGCTAAATATTTTACTATGTATAGCCAGAAGAAATTGATTTTGAAATTGTTAAAAAAAAATACAGAAATCTTTGGCCATATTGATAGTTTCATTGTCCCAATAGTTAGGATCATCAAGAATATTTTCAAATAATTGAACTAAGAGTTCTTTTTCGGAACTGATTGTATTTATCAATCGAGAAGAATAATTTCATCTAGTTGTAGCCAACTTTGAAAATTTTTTTTTAATACTTTAATTTAATATGTAGTTCCTTTTTGTTGATCCGGAGGAAAATGATGAAATTGTAGAAACTATTGCGAAAAATAACTTACATTTTTGTATATATGATACAGACTGTGACAACACTAAATTAAGCACATGCGGGCAACAATGAACGAAAAATATAAAAAATAAATTTACCATAAACTGTTAATATTAATCAAAATGTCTTACTTGAAAATTAATAGGCACTTGTTTTTAAGCGAAAACAAATTAATGTGTAACAAGAATTTTAGAATATTAATTTATTATTCTAACTTTATTTTCTCGTCTTACTTATTTATTCACTTTTCATTGTCACATTTAGTTTTTGTTTTTGTCTTGTATATCATTAGCTAATTCTATTTCACCACGTGCAATTTAGAGCCTGCACACCCGAGTAGTATAATTTTAGTTAAAAAACTTAACCTGAAATTTAAGTATAAAATAATAGAGACAGATTGATATCTAAATATATAAATTAACGTGCACAAAATATACTGCACGCATATTAGAATTCACCTTTTCTTCCGCCTGAATATATGCACAAAAGTGGTTCTAAAACAAAATGAATAAACGTGCAAAAGAATATACTGCACCTAGTTATTAATTCCACCATATTTTTTTGTTTTAATTTTTTTTTCGCGTATGCCTGAATATATGCAAAAAAAAGTGGTGTAGAAAACATTTCAAATTTCAATCTAATAATTTTCAGTGAGGAAGATGATTTTAAGTTATGGTTTGATTTTTTTAAATTATTATTAATAAAATATGATTATTTACAGTATGAATTGATTATTTATAGGGTGTGCAGTGCACACCTTGCACTCTATGACCGCACGCGACTTGTTAGAAGAGTATAAAACTATTCTATCAATTTGATTCCGCATGCAAATATGTATGTATACATATGTATACATAACCACATTTCGATGGTACAGTATATAAAAAGAAATCTTATTTAGAAAGTAGGTAGTAATCAATTTAAAACATAAGTAATAGGAGAGCAGCAGAAAACAAGCAAACTAATTCACAAAATCAGAACTATTTGAAAATAATAGTATATATATATGCATATATAAATACATATGAATATCATATTAAGCTTTTGTATCTTTCTCTTTTTTGCTTACGTTTTTGTTTTTTTTTTTTGCAACCGTATACCAGACCGAGAAAGGTGATGCGTTGAATGGTTTAAAAAAAATTTTTTCAGTTTTTTTGCTTATTATTTTTTTTATTTACACAAGAAATAAAAGGAAAGAATAATAAAAGGAAACCTCCTTTTTTATTTCAATTTTTTTTTTTAACCACATCTAACTAATATTGAGATTGAATTTTTTTCACGTGTTAGAAGAGTGCAATATAATTTTTAAGCTATTTCAATTTGGTCAGTTTCACAATTTGATTTGTTTTTGTTTTTTTTTTTGTAAAATCTACATGATGAAAAAAATATGAAAATAGAAATATCCATATGAGTACATATATGTATAATATAATAATTGATAATAAATGGTATATAGGCATAGGTACACCAAAATTGAATTAAAAAAAAAGTTTTTGCCTATATGCATACCTACATCAAACTATTAAATATTATATTATACAATTATTTACTAACCCATCCCATCATATATCATCCATTGAACCAATCTTCTGGCCTGGAATGTAAATCAAAAATTAAATACTTAGATAATTGGATGAGTTAAAATTGTTTTTGTTTTTTTTTCTTTTTCAAAACAGATTTTTCATTGTTTAATACAAACGCATATTATTCTTTTCTCGGCGAAATCATCAAAATAAAAAATTAAAATAAGAAAGGAAAATTATTGAAAATAACATTGAAGAAAACAAAAATTTATTACATAAAGAAAGCAATGTGAAATTTTTTTGTATATAAAATTGAAGGGTAAATAAGTTATTTCAAATAAACGTAGGAATGTAGGATTAAATAAAACAGTGAAAAGTTTTTTCAAAATTCACAAAATTGTCAAAATGTCTAAGTTTAGGTATTAAATTTAAATATGTAGCAATGATTTATGAAAATAAATAATTTTTTTGCTACACTTTAATATAAATAAACTAGCTTTGTAACCCGCCATAAATGACGGAAGCAAAATAAATGCTAGCATTTCTTTCCTTCATTAGAGTTTTCATTATTGTTATAAACAGAATATTTGTAGTAAGGTTTAAAATTTTCTGTTCCCTCAGGGTCATTTACTCGCTGATTTTAGTGACATCCTTTTTGCCAACATTGAAAATTTATCAATTCAGAATTAAGTTAATCCTGTTAACATTCAATAACATTCGCTGCGTAAGTTTAACGTCAAAGTTTATAGCGAACAAATAATATTTTATAATGAGCCACAATTTTGAACGAAAACAATTTTAAAAACAAAAATATATAAAACTGTAAATATAAAAAAACAATAATATTGTAGGTACACATAATATTTATTTTGATGAATAAAATAAAAACTCGTGATGGAGAAAAAATTATATGAAAAAAATTTACTGCAAATAAATAGGTATTTACAAAACTGTTCATAACTTGTGAACCATTTAAAATTTCATTTCATTTCAAAAAATTCATTATCGAACTGTTCATGTTAAAATTCATAGGTACATAATTATTATTTATAACATGCATTAAAAAGAAGATCAACAATCAATATGGTTTAACCGATACCTATATATACCTACCTACTATATTAAAAAAAAATCATCACTCTCTACAACAAACATTTCTACACACTTGAAGAAAACAAATATACCTTAAAAATTATAAATTTACAAAGATAAGAAATAAAAAATAATAGTACAAAATTTCATTTAATTTCTTTAAAAATGTATAAGTTGTTATTGTTTTTATGTGTAAATCAGCAGAACCAAAATCTAGCCCCATAATACATACTAAATATTATATACGATCATAAATTTATATATTATATAGATATATATATATATTAAAAAAAAAACAATAAACAAAAAAAATAAAAATAAATAACAATTTTAACTCTTCATCGCATCACATTTCTGGCAAGAGTATACCTATAGTACTATACAGGCTATGTATACGGTAGCAAACCTATGATGCTATGATCATTATCATAACAACAAAAAAACAACAAAAAACAAAAAAAAAATTGCAAACTCATATGTATATTGTGTATAATTTTAAGTAATAAGAATAACCTTTAAGTGTATTATGTTTTTTTTTGTGTTAAATGCTGTTTGTCTTTTGGTTATTATACCATATTAAACTATTGACAAAATTTCTATTAGTCCTTATTATTATAAATAAAAAAAATTGTTTGTTTTATTTATATTATTATTATTATTTTTTATTTTTCCTTATTATTTGCGAAGAAGACTAACATTAAATTAAAAAAATATATTTCATGCAATGTTATTTTTTCCTGCAAAGGTTCAGCATGGTTCAGCAGGGGTTAAAAAAGACTACCAAAGCAATTTGTATACATATTGCAATTTGTATATCTTTGGAGTATTCCGTCGGTCTTACAAACATCCAGATAAATGCAGAATAATATATATATAATAGCTATTTGCTACAAATAAATTTTTTAAATTGTCAAAATAGAAAATATCAAAGTTACAGAAAAGAAAATTCAAAACGTTAATGAACTGAATAACTGACAAAAAAAATGGAATGATAATATTTACGCGCGCATATGAAGATGCAATTGCAATTGATGACATAATACAAACGCTAATAGCTAGCTTTTGGAACAGATTTTGTTGACTGCAATTGCACACATCCAATTACCACGCGATCTATTATTTCTTTTCTCTCTATGATAAGTCTATTATTCCTTTTATAAAAGAGAGTTGGTTTAGATAAGTTAAGATATAATTTTGTGATAAATATTTGAATAAATGATTACGCCGTTCGTGAGCATGGGCCGTTCCTACTAGTTAATCTATCAAACGGGAAAGTACAATATAGACCTAAAACAAGTCTACATAGAACACTTCACAATTGAAAAAAAAAAAATAATTTATCAATTAAATTAAATTTCAATTAATTAAACAACACTAACAACCCTTTCACTTCTTTGTTCGTTATTTTTGGTACCCTCCAAAACACCATAAATTCATTTTGGAAGCTATTTTTTTTTTTAATCATTATTGTTTTACCCCCTTCAATATTTAATTTTTATTGAAAATAATGTGATAAACTTTTTTTTTACTATCCATTTTTTTCTCATCTTTTTTTAATCCTTCACATAACAGTAATAATAACCAACCACCAAAAAAAAAGATGAATAATGATCACAGGATATTCGCTGCGTTTATTTTTTTGCTTTAGTACGCTTCATTCAACAAGTCTATTTAAGCATAAAACTTCTAAAATATGCTTATCATTGCTATTAAAAATGAGATACTTATTCTCATTTCTTAGAAGGACGAATATAAAATTTGAAAGCAAAAAAAAAAAAAAAAAATAAGGATATCGGTTAATAAAAAATTTGATATAATAATAAAAAAATGTTGAAAATTTGAAAATTTTCATAGGATAATTTTACGAATATAAAAAAATATAACCACCATCATTCCATCATTCCAAATTTTACAGTTTGATTTGCTCTGTTGCAAAAACATAGAAAAAAAATGTCGATGTGATGTACGAGTATATTATGTGATGGAAATTGAAAAACAAAAAAAAAAAATCACATTTATTATCCTGTTCCATATTTTTCGTCCTTATTGTACTAGAGTATATTTAATGAAAAATTATTTTTACTTTTTTTGTTGTTGTTTTTTTTTTTTTTTATTTCAAAATTTTTTTATGAGATTCAATATTATTGAATACTTTTTGTTTTACTTTTTTTTTTTTTTGTATTTCTTTATTCGTTAAATATTGTCATTCCACTGTATACTTTCTAATACTCGTGGTTTTTACAAAAAAAAAAAAAAAAATTCAAACAATTTTCCAATATTTTCCATTTCAGGAAATTTACAAGTACATGTACTTCTACTGTCTTTGGGTTGATGAAATATCGCTTAATAAATAATATTCAAATAAAAGCAAAAAAAAAACAGCAAAATCTCATTTCACACTTTAAACTTGAAAATCGTTAGTCTTCCCCCATATTTTCTTTGGATGTCAATTTTTGTTTTTTTTTTATGCTAGAATTTTCTAGTTTCAACTACACTATAAATAAAGAAAATGGGAAGAAAAGCAAAATGTAAAAAAATGACTGTAGAAATATTTAGAACGGAAGTATTTGCGTTTTTAATGATGATAAAGTCGTTAATAACTCTTAAATTGATCATATATCATTTTAAGACAAGCATATTTTTTTTTTGTATATATACAGATATATATATACATGCATTTATATACAATATGCTATTTTTTTTATTAAAATATTTCGATATTGTTATCAAAGATAATATTGACTTGAAATTGTTATTATTTATGATGACAGTGAAGATTATAACACGCATTTTGAAGAAATCAAATAATTCGGTTATATTTTTATTTTCTCATGGTTTGAAAAGTGTTATAGTCTTCCCCAAAAATTTTGCGTGTGAATTTACAAATCGTTTAAAGTTAATTCTGTTATTGATGAACTTCTGTTATGTTTTAAATAATGTTTCTGATGACAGTGAAAATCATAACACACATTTTGTCAGGAATAAAATAATTCTGTTATATTTTTATCTTCTTATAATTTGAAAAGTGTTATACTCTTCCCCAAAAATTTTGTAAGTATAAATTTGCAAATCGTATGAGGTTAATTCTGTTATTGGTGAACTTCTGTTATGTTTTAAATAATATTTCTGGTGACAGTTAAAATCATAACACACATTTTGTCAGGAATAAAATAATTCTGTTATATTTTTATCTTCTCATAATTTGAAAAGTGTTATACTCTTCCCCAAAAATTTGATGAACTTCTGTTATGTCTTCAATATTATTTCTGATGACAGTGAAAATCATAACACACATTTTGTCAGGAATAAAATAATTCTGTTATATTTTTATTTTCTCAAAATTTGAAAAGTGTTATACTCTTCCCCAAAAATTTGATGAACTTCTGTTATGCCTTAAATAATATTTTTGGTGACAGTGAAAATCATAACACACATTTTGTCAGGAATAAAATAATTCTGTTATATTTTTATCTTCTCATAATTTGAAAAGTGTTATACTCTTCCCCAAAAATTTTGTAAGTATAAATTTGCAAATCGTATGAGGTTAATTCTGTTATTGGTGAACTTCTGTTACGTTTTAAATAATATTTCTGGTGACAGTTAAAATCATAACACACATTTTGTCAGGAATAAAATAATTCTGTTATATTTTTATTTTCTCAAAATTTGAAAAGTGTTATACTCTTCCCCAAAAATTTTGTAAGTATAAATTTGCAAATCGTATGAAATTAATTCTGTTATTGGCGAACTTCTGTAATGTTTTAAATAATATTTCTGGTGACAGTTAAAATCATAACACACATTTTGTCAGGAATAAAATAATTCTGTTATATTTTTATTTTCTCAAAATTTGAAAAGTGTTATACTCTTCCCCAAAAATTTGATGAAATTCTGTTATGCCTTAAATAATATTTTTGGTGACAGTGAAAATCATAACACACATTTTGTCAGGAATAAAATAATTCTGTTATATTTTTATCTTCTCATAATTTGAAAAGTGTTATACTCTTCCCCAAAAATTTTGTAAGTATAAATTTACAAATCGTATAAGGTTAATTCTGTTATTGGTGAACTTTCGTTAAAAAATATTTCTGATGACAGTGAAAATCATAACACACATTTTGTCAGGAATAAAATAATTCTGTTATATTTTTATCTTCTCATAATTTGAAAAGTGTTATACTCTTCCTCAAAAATTTTATGAGTATAAATTTACAAATCGTATAAGGTTAATTCTGTTATTTATGAACTTCTGTTATGTCTTCAATATTATTTCTGATGACAGTGAAGATTATAACACGCATTTCGAAGAAATCAAATAATTCGGTTATATTTTTATTTTCTCATGGTTTGAAAAGTGTTATAGTCTTCCCCAAAAATTTTGCGTGTGAATTTACAAATCGTTTAAAGTTAATTCTGTTATTGATGAACTTCTGTTATGTTTTAAATAATGTTTCTGATGACAGTGAAAATCATAACACACATTTTGTCAGGAATAAAATAATTCTGTTATATTTTTATCTTCTCATAATTTGAAAAGTGTTATACTCTTCCCCAAAAATTTTGTAAGTATAAATTTGCAAATCGTATGAGGTTAATTCTGTTATTGGTGAACTTCTGTTATGTTTTAAATAATATTTCTGATAACAGTGAAAATCATGACACACATTTTGTCAGGAATAAAATAATTCTGTTATATTTTTATTTTCTCATAATTTGAAAATTGTTATACTCTTCCCCAAAAATTTGATGAACTTCTGTTATGCCTTAGATATTATTTCTGGTGACCGTGAAAATCATAACACACATTTTGTCAGGAATAAAATAGTTCTGCTATATTTTAATCTTCTCATAATTTGAAAAGTGTTATACTCTTCCCCAAATATTTTATGAGTATAAATTTACAAATCGTATAAGGTTAATTCTGTTATTTATGAACTTTTATTATGTCTTCAATATTATTTCTGATGACAGTGAAGATTATAACACGCATTTCGAAGAAATCAAATAATTCTGTTATATTTTTATCTTCTCATGATTTGAAAAGTGTTATACTCTTCCCCAAAAATTTTGTAAGTATAAATTTACAAATCTTATAAGGTTAATTCTATTATTGGTGAACTTCTGTTATGCCTTAAATATTATTTCTGGTGACCGTGAAAATCATAACACACATTTTGCCAGGAATAAAATAATTCTGTTATATTTTTCTATTCTAATGAATTGAAAAGTATTATACTCTTCCCTGAAAATTTTGTGAGTCAATTTCAAAATCTTTTGAAGTTGGTTCTTTTATTTCTGATGGTTATTTTATACTTATATTATGACCTAAATAGTAATTCTAATGACAGTGAAGTCATGAACATGCATCTCGCAAGATATAAAATAATTCTGTTATATTCTTCTCTTCGCATAATTTGAGCAATTATCACTTATCTCGTATTCTTATAATACTATGACGATGACAAACGATGTAGGTACAGGACAACGATAATGATATTGCTCTATTTGTATTATGTTCTATCTAAATCGTTATTGTTGTAAATTTTATTTCTCATGTTTCCTTGGCATCCATGATACTTTGTTTTAGTTCATCATTATCATGTCAACACTATTTTTATATCAACTATATTTTTCAACTGTTATTTGACCTGTAACCGCTTTGGTTTTTTTTTGTCATAAGCTTGTTGTGAGCCATTAAACTAAATGAAGTTCAGTTTGACTGATGGAAATGCTAATCATAATTGTGAAATATTGTATCACTCTCCAATTTGTAGTAAATTTCCTCTGTACTTACACTTGAATGATTTTAGTTGTTCTTATTATACTTTTTTGACTTGTGAAAAATCTTGCTTTCAACTTGAAATTGTTAATTCGTTTAAATATTTGGGCATTATACTTGATCATATAGATTAAACTGGTCTGATCATTCAAGTTATCTTACTAAAGTTACTAGACATATGTATCAGGTAAGCCTATCCTGTTCAGCTAAAGTTTTAAGAATGGTTTATTGTTCTTTTCAACTCAAAGGTGCAATATGGCATTATGTGCTGGGGTGGTGCTCTTTACAATAAAATTTATCAACTCCTGATTTCGCAAAAACATGTAATAAGAAATATATGCAGAAAAAATCATCTGACTCCCAGCTTCCCTCTATTTAAAAATCTTGATATTCTACCTCTTCGCCTTTAATTGCTACAAGGCTTCTAAATTAGTTTTTATTAGGTCGGGTTATTTAAATCAACGCATAGTGTTTAATTATAATTTAAGAATAAATAACAGCAATTTAGTAATAATCCCTAGAGCACATACTACTTACTTTCAGCGCTTCTATATTACTAGAGTACATACAGGGTGTTCTAGAGCATGCGTGTCAGCATTTTAAGAGGGCAAGGAGCCGTTATATTAAAATTTAAAAAAAAATTTATTAACTAAATCGAGGGTACTCTATCGATTGGTGATATTTTCAACTTTCTGGAAGGACCGCAAAAAGGTTTTTCAAGCCCGAAATTGGGCGAAATCAAGATTTTCAAATTGAAAGAAACAAAAAAAAATCCTTTACAAAAGTTTCTAATTTTTTGACGTAGAATCCAAATTTTCAAAAAAAATACTCCCTCTCATTTGGAAATCTCGATTTCGTCCAATTTCGGCGATTTTTGGGCTTAAAAAACACTTTTGTGGTCTTTCCCGGAAATTAAAAATATCACCAATCGATAGAGCACCCTCGATTTAGTTAAAAATTTTTGTTTTTATTTTTAAAATAACGGCTACTTCCCCTCTTAAAAGCCTGATACGCATGCTCTGGCACATCCGGTATACAAACTTTGTTTTTCTTGCCAATAAATTAATAAATTTAATCATACATACTTGCAAAAATAATTTGTGCAACTATCAATACTAATATTAATGAAATTGTATCCAGGTCATTCAACACTTACACCATTTAGTTACTTAATGATCTCAACTTATTTCTTCTTCTTTACATAATTGATAATTTTAATGCTTTCATTAAATAATTTAATTTAAATATTTTAATTACTCATTTAAGTAATTTAAATTTTATTCCACATCTAATTTATTACTTGTTAATTAATTTGTCTCTTGTGTGGAAATTATCAATTTTAAATATGTCTATTTTATAAATGATATTTGAATTAAATGAATTTTTAAATATAAATATAGCCACGAATTAACCCTCACATTGATAAGCTCCATTCTGACCTATATTATTTTAATATTTACAATTTAACTCTAGTAAGTCTTTTATAAGTTACAAAACCCCAACAATTTTATTTTAACCAACTCTCGACTAACTCCAATTCATATTCCACCTGAACCAAACAGATTTCAAATTTGCTTTTCACTGTTCTTCGATCAGCACTCAACACTTCTAATATATAATAATACCAAACTGAATATCATCTCTTTCTTATATAACAACACTATATACAATTCAACATTTCAAATTGCCTTCTAACTCAAAATTCTTTAAAAAAAAACATAAAATACAAATTTCCAAACACAAAATCATATCTGAGACATCTAAATTGAGGTAAGACATGCAAATTCAAATACTGCAATATATACCCTTAAGTTGAAGGATAACAATTGCATCAAATAATAATATTCTATATAAATATATGCATCCTTTTTAGCAACACCACACCCAATTTAGTTAAATATAATAAAAAACGATTGATAAAAAAATATCAATAAAAAAAAAAAACACAATTTAAATGCGGAAAAAAAACTCCTTTGGATTTTCTTTGAATGAAAAGAAAAGCTTTCGAAAATTTTTCATTTTCTTTCTTATAAAAAAAAACACACACAAAAATCAAAAATAAAGTAAAAAAGTTGTCTTGGCACTTGAAGAGTTATGTTGGATTGGAGTCTTTGAAAAAAAGAACAAAGAAGATAGAAAGGAAAAAATAACACATAAAATGTCCTTAAGAAACATTATAGATACAATTATGACATAAATGTGTTTTATATTGCTCTATAAAATTTTCAACAGAAAATACAACAAAAACAAAAAAAGGACACATATGTTCAGACACACATCAACGTGTACAAAAGGATTTTTTTTCTGTTTTTTGCTTTTTTAAATGTACATAGCCGCTCATCAACATATACCAACCTCAACAAAGAAAAACATATTATTAAATGTATATTCCTTACAATTCCAGGATATTCAATAAATTGCATTTTGAATTTTGTATTTTGTATTTTTTTTTTTAAATGATCTGTTATGATATTAAGGATATCTTCTTCTTCTTCTTCATTTAGCGTTACAGCTCGGGGTGAGCTAGAGCTTTCTTCGTGATATTCCTCCATAAAAAATCAATCTTCCGCAGAACTCTGCCAATTTTATACATTAATTTTTTGACAGTCATTTTCGATATTATCTTTCCATCTGATTCTTGGTCTGCCTCTTGCTGTATTCTATATAGTGGGTCTTGTTTTGAAAATTCTTTGTTGAGGGCGATTTTCGTTCATTCTTATCATGTTCATTCTGCTCATCTTAGTCGTTGTGCCTTTACAAACTTAATAATATCTTCATTTTGTATTATATTATTGATTTCTTCGTTGTCCCTTCATTGATATTCTCCGTTTTGTAATCTTTTTGGGCCAAAGATTTTTCGGATTATTTTTCTTTCGAATATATACGTAAATGTTCTTCGTCTCTTAATGTAAGTGTCCAGCATTCACATCCATATATGTTACTATTGGTTTAATTATTGTCTTATATATCACAAGTTTTGTTTGTCTAGTAAGAATTTTGGATTGTAGTAATTTTTTATTAACATAGTATAACTTCTATTTCTTGCATTTATTCGCTCCTGTATGCACGAGTGCATACTGTTGTCATTTTTTATTAGTACACCAAGATAATTAATTGTTGATGGTAATATTTTGTGGTATTCTTTGATCGGTTTTCCTTTTCATTTTCATATATTTTGTCTTGTTTTCGTTAATTTCCAGACCAACTTGTTTTGTCTTTTGTTCTAGTATAATAAATTTTTCTGCCATTTTCCTATAATTTTTAGCTACAATTGCTATATCGTCAGCGTAGGCGATGATTTGGAAGGATTTTTTGGAATATATTACCGCCTTTATCAATTTCCTTTGTGGCTTAGACCATATTAAATAACAAAGCTGAAAGCGCGTCTCCTTGTCGTACTCCCGATTTAATTTCAATTCGATTTATAGAGGTAGTATTTTGTATCATAGCTTTTGCTCGTGAATTCTCGGTTTCCATGGCCAGTTTAGCTAATTTGCGAGATACACAAAGTTTTATTAATGAGTATGCTATTTTATTTCTATTAATGCTATCGAAGGCTTGCTTGTAGTCAATAAATAAAATGTGTAAGTCTTGACTTAATTCATAGCATCTTTCCATATTTTGTTTTAATAAATATATTTGATATAACAGTGGATCTTTGTTTACGAAAACCGCACT
This sequence comes from Argyra leucocephala, assembly GCA_963942445.1. Taxonomy (NCBI): domain Eukaryota; kingdom Metazoa; phylum Arthropoda; class Insecta; order Diptera; family Dolichopodidae; genus Argyra; species Argyra leucocephala. The sequence continues at coordinate 13,924,624 of OZ012679.1, read as the reverse complement.
GATATTCGCCAAGCCCTTTCTTCAGCATACGGTTCGATTTTTTCGTATACTATATTTGACAGTATTTTGTACGCTGTGCTTAATTGCATAATCCCTCGATAATTATTACAGTTAATTCTATCTTTCTTCTTATGGATTGGTCTTAGTACACTTATACGCCATTTTTCTGGTATTGTTTCATTAAGCCATATTGCACATATTAATTTATGTATCTTCTTATGTAAATGTTCCCCACCTTTATATAGTAGTTCGGATGTTATCGAATCTTCCCCTGGTGCTTTATTATTTTTTAACTTCTTTATAGCATTCTTCACATCATTTAATGAGGGTTCATTAATAATTAATTCGACTGTATATATATCATCATTTTCTGTTTGATTTTGTTCGAATGTTTTATTTAATATTTCTTCGTAATACTCAGCCCATCTGTCTATAATTTGTTGATCTGAAGTCAATAGATTACCCTCTTTATCCTTGCATGATGTTATTCTTGGCTGGAAGCTTTTAGTTTGCCTATTGATATTATTATAGAATTTTTTAATATTTCCCCTATTATGTTCTTCCTGTATTTTTAACATTTTATTTTTTAGAGAAATCCCTTTCTTTTGTTTGCATATTTTTGTGGCTATTTTTCGTTTTTCTTTATAATTTTCCATAAGTTGCTCTGGTACATCTTTGAAGAAGCTTCATTTTAATCTTTATTGCTTCTCTGCAGTCATTATCAAACCATTCTGAATTTCTTTGTTGTATTTTATTACCGATTATATTTCTTGCACTTGTGCCTTGTGCAAATTAGCCGAAATTCTTGGAAGTCTTGAGGTGAGATTAAGAGATTTGGTAAAAAGTTCGGCTAATTTGCTTTTTCCGTAATTACAATCATAACTTGCTATGAAAATATTATATCAAGCTGCGATTCTAAAGTTTATTTTTGTAGTTTTAGTACGCTTAAATTGAGGGCAAATATTTCTAAAAAAAAATTTTTTTTTCCTTATTTTATTTTCGACCTTTTAGTGAAAATATTTTTTTAATGAAAAATAATATATTTTCAAAGAACAACACATATAATCAAATGTCACTAAAATTCACTCTAACGCAATTTGGTTATTATTGCTCATACTTCAAATGTGTAGTTATATTTTATATTACTGTAACAAAGTTTATAAAAATATGTAGGTAGGTATATTTTTAAAAATTTTTTGGAGATTTTTGATTAGATACTTTTGAATTTTTTAATTTACGTATTAAAAAATTACGCACTTTATAAAAAGAAACCCTATTAAAATACAAAAAATATTTGGCGTAAAATCGTAGATTAAACCTGAGAAAAAGACTGAAATGTAAACACTCATCCGACTTTATCTACGATAAAATTCGATTTTGTCCGACGTGTAAACGCTGCCTAAGCATAAATTGGCATATAAAAGTATAATATATACATGCATAAATCGAAATTGAACTTTTTTTACATTCGAGAAGAGTAATTTCTAACTGAGTGACAGATAACTGATAGTATCAAATTTTGTTTTCTTCCATAAATAATGTTTGCATTTTATTTTCAATTAAACTAAGCCATATGACTATGTATGTAACAAATGCAAGCCCTATATGACACATGTACGTACATTTACATATACTTAGTGAGAGAAAGAGAAATAATAAAAGAAAGAGATTAATAAAAGAAACCAAATTAAAAACACAAAAAAAATATAATGAAAATGATGATTGGAAATAATTGAAATTAAATAATAATAGAAAATGTTTGAAATATAATGATAATGATTTGTATTGCACACATTTATTTTGCATTCCTTTTTTGTTTTTTTTTTTTTTGCTTATTTACACCATAGAAATGCCAATAAATATAGTGAATTTAAAGAGAAACCAAATTTTAACTTTATCAAATATCCATATTCCATTATATGTAGACACGCATATGTAAATTTCACCTTAGTTGAATGCAAAGATTATCTATAATCTATATTAACAAGAATACGCACTCCCATTTTACGTAAACCTAATTTTTAAGAAATACCAAACCGAGCAAAATATCATCAGTTAAAAGAGGTAAAATTTACATTTACTTATTGTATGCCAAATTTATTATGAGAGAGAAAAGGTACAAAACAGATGTTTGTCTTTTGCTTTATACTGTAAAATAATTTTGCGTTCTCATTATTCTCCTTTGGATTTGTTTACGTTTCTTCCCATTATTTATATCAGGCAGGGTGGCAAAAAATGTTAGTTCTAATTTAGTTTGTTCCCTTCTTATACGATGATTAATTCTGATCTTTTATTATTTTAATATTTTCGTTTTAAACATTATTATTTTCGTATATACCTATTAAAAATATTAAATTATAATTAATAATATAAAATATTATTAATATTTTTGTCAGTAATAATTTGGAGTTGCAAACATTATTATTTTTTATTAAAAAATATTAGTAAACCTAAATATTTATTATATTGGTATACGATTATAAAATAATACTGAGGACAGCATCTATTTACAAATCACAGAATTCACAGAATATGATAACGCTGTTTTAGTAAGGTCTCCTAAAAATCTTATGCATAGGTGATACAATTTAGAAAATAATATTGTTAAATATTTCAACGAAAATTTTTGTCGAAAATATTTTTCAAAATTATAAACTTTATTTATTTAATTTCAGCCAACTTTTTTTGTTACTCTCTTTTGTTTACTATATTTTTTCTTTTTCTTACACGTAAAATTCTTATTATCGTCTATTTCTGACAATGTTTATCAAATTTGCATATGAATGCATTGTTGTGTGCAAACAAATGAATACATACATGAGTTCTTACTCTTTTTATGGATATACTTTGGTTAAATGGTTATTGAAATGGGTATTTTGTTGAATTGAAGCAAATTGAAACAAACGTATAAAGTCCAAGGCAAGTTAATTAAGGCAAATATAAAAAAATTAAAATCAAATACAAATAACATAAAAAAAATCTTATCAGTTTTAAGTGCATAAACCAGTTTAAGAAATTGTAATTATAGTGATTTTAATATTGATCAATATATTTTCTAGTTAATTCTTTTTTTAGTTTATTATTGCTTAATGTTTTTAAGCCGTTATTAAGTTTGTTATATAATTGGATTGCCAGATGTATTGTTGTCGTTGTGCCAAAGTGTGTTGTTTTTTTCCTTTCAAGATGAATCGAATTCTTATTTCTTGTGTTGATCTGATGTGTATCTTTCCGTCTTTGTATTGATGTTGTTGTGTGGATTGCTAATGTTTCCATATTATGAATATGCAACATTAGTTTAACCTCAATAAAATCTTTAACTAGAAGTAAATTGTTTAAACTATGTATATACTTTGTTCTTTCCCGCCAGTCATATCGGTATAAGTTTTTTAGTGCTTTGTTTTGTATTACTTGTAAGTCTTCAACATTATTTTTTGATGTTGTTCCCCATAATATGATACCATAGCTAAGATGACTATGAAAAAGCGCGTAATACAAACTTTTTTTTACTTTGAGTGGCAACAGATCTGATACTTTGCTAAATACTCCTGCTATTGCATTTAATTTCTTACTTAGGTAATTTGTATGTACGCTCCATTTCAGTTGTGCATCTAACCATAAACCTAGGTATTTAAATTCATTTACTTGTTCCAACTTATCTCATTCATTATCTTAACTTTTAACTGAGGTATCATTGAACCAATTAGCATGTATTTAGTTTTTTTCGTGTTAATTGTAAGTTTCTGACATAACATCCATTCATTAATAATATCCATATTCTTGTTCATTTTCATTTCAAGCTCTTTATAACTATCAGCTTGAAATATTAAACAAATGTCATCTGCAAATAAATAGATTTCTGCATTTAACCCGAGTTGCTGGATGGAATCAATATAAATCGTGAATAAAATTGGTCCTAAAATGCTACCCTGTGGTACACCATAACGGACATGCTCACTATCACTTTCTATCGACCCTATTTGAGTAAACTGTGTTCGACAACTTAAATATGAAGAAAACCATTTGTATGCCATACCTTTGACCCCAAAGTTTTGTATTTTTTTCAATAATATGCTATGATCTACTGTGTCAAATGCTTTTCTTAGATCCATGAATAATAGCGACACAAATTTTTTCTGATCTTTTAATTTCTGTACACACAGTTTACCATATCCACAAGTGCAGTCTCAGTATTAGATTTTTTTTTAAAACCATATTGCCGTTCCGAAAGTAATTTGTTTTTTTTTCTAAAAATTCAGTTAATTGTTTATGAACAATTTTTTCAAGGATTTTAGCCAGTATTGGTGCTAGACATATTGGTCGGTAATTATTCAAATCACTTTTTTGTCCATTTTTAAAAATTGGAACTATTCTACCTATTTTTAATTTATTCATTTACCAAACCTTCCTTAAGTGACCTGTTAACTAACATAGAAAGAGGTTCACTTATATATTCTTTACATTCTTTTAGCGTGTGTGTGCTGACATGTTATATGTATCTAATGATTTTGAATTTTTTAGATGTTTAATTGTATTAAAAATTTGTTGCTTGGTCACATAGCTAAATTCAAAAGATTTATTTAACAGTTATTTCGAATTTTCTATATATACAGAATGTTTCTGGCATAATTATAGTTTGTTTCCACAAATGGATAAGTGAAATCGAACACTTAAATTCAATAGTTTCGATAATCGAACCAATTTTTTATAAAATTTTTCTTACTTTTAATCTTAATCTTAGGCTAAATTAATTTTAAAACTAAAATGGTGGACTATGATACATACAATAATCAAGATATTGTAATTCAATTCAATTAAGTTCGAAATAATAAGTTTTTTGCAAGCAATTGCCTCACAACCAAAAATATAAGAAGCGATTCAGTTAATCCTTTTTGGAGTGAAAAGATTTTTTTTTTTTATTCTGAATAAATTTAATACAAATTGAATTTATTTTTTATTTTCAACGGTTCCAACTTCAAACAATTTAATTAATACAAATTAATTTTATTTTAAAAATTTATTATGGTGTTGATGATGTTTATCATCTCGGCTCACGTTCTTGAAGGGAGTACAAAATTTTCCAAATTTTCCTTGAACCCACATTTTCCATTTTCTTTTTGTGGTGTTGCTTAGCCTTGATGCCTGTCTGATATACCTTCCTGGTGTGCGTGAAAATGGTCAAATTTGTAAGATATACCAGGCGTTGAAGTAACATAAAATATTGGACATAAACTTTAAGCAATAAAACATTCGTTTTTTATTATCTTAAATCTGGACCCGGCAAATCTGCAAAAATAAATATTATCATACAAGCACAACCTACAAATTCAATTTTACAAAATTGCTATAATTCCAAATATTTAGTTTATACACGGTTATTCGTACTAGGTCAAGCATACATATCATAACTGAAGAGTATAATATTTGTCGAACTCAATATACAACAATTTAAGCAACAAACAAACAACTATTTCCACAAAGTCAATAATTCAATGTTTCATACAAAAATCAAAGATAAAATATCTCAAATTACTCTAAGATTAATTTCAAGTTTTTAAAACAAACAAATAGAAGCAAGTGCTGTTTCAAAACTATTATAGGACATAACGCCATGCACTTATCTTTTATCAATGGCCTATGTAATATATACAACATACATAATCCATGTATCACACAGCAAATTTCCAGTGAATTGTATTCTTACCAAAATTAATAGAATTTTGTTCAAATAAGAGTATTGAAATATGAACAAACTTCTACTTCATAATACCACTACATGACGTATTAACACTGTTTGTAAATGTCAGATTATTGCAATGACAAACATTTTAAAAAATTTCTTTCTTTTCCTGTTTTGGACTTGAAACACATAAAACGCAGTTTTATTTAGCTATGCTAACACTTATGTTTACAATACTTCTATATCCTTACATCTGGTGCAATATTGTCTTTGATTGGCTGTGAGCACCAGTAAAGTCTATACAACTCGAAATTTAAAGTTTTTTTTTATTGACTTTATTTATCTCTTCAATTAAGGTTTCTCTCACTACGCTTTTCCCAGGGTGTATATATTTTTTTTTTTTTTTTTTTTTTTTTTTGTTTGTTTTTTTATTCACAATCTGTATGTTAATTAAAAATAATACAATAAGTGAATATGTTTTTGACTGACTTAGTTAATAATAGACATGTGAAACTACAATCCAATAAAAGTAATTTCTTAATTTATAATAAAAAATATATTGATAATAATGTCAAGAAATGTCTACAGATCTCCTGGTGTATTTCGTTGTAATCTTGTATGTTGTGTAATATTCATAAGTGTACTTGCTATTACATTGGGATGACTATTTAATCTAGCACGATATCTCTGGTTGTGTCGGTGAATTACGTCTTGGACCGTCGACACTTGCAAATCATTGTGTATTATGTAATTTGGCACAAACCAAGGTGCATCAACTAAAGCTCGCAGTACCTTATTTTGGAAGCGTTGTAATATTTCAATATTAGTTTTTTTGGCTGTTCCCCATAATTGTATACCATAAGTCCATATTGGTTGGAGTATCATCCTATATATCAGCAATTTGTTTTCCAGTGTCATTTGAGACCTTCTACCGACAAGCCAATATAATTTCCTGAAGTTTGTGCTTAGTTGGATTCTTTTTGTGTAGATGTGCTTTTTCCAGGTCAAACGGCGATCCAGATGCATTCCAAGATATTTGACACTTTCTGTTTGAGGAACAGCATTACTATTTAAAAATACTGTAGGACATGTACCCCTCCTTAATGTGAACGTAACGTGATTAGACTTAGTTTCATTGGCTTTAATCTTCCATTTGTTCAACCATAATTCGATATTGTTTAAGCTCTCTTGCACGAGCCCCAGAAGCCACATTCTTATCCTTGTGCGATGCAAGTATGGCTGTATCATCGGCAAATGTAGCTATCATTGTGTTTGTTGTTTGCGGTAAATCGGCAGTGTATAGCAAGTAAAGCACTGGACCTAGAACGCTACCTTGTGGAACTCCCGAATGAATTTCTTTGAGGCTGGTAAAATATTCATTTTGTTTGACAAAATAATAGCGATTTTCCAGATAGCTTTTTAACAATTCATAGTAGTGATATGGCAAATTTTGTTTTAATTTATAGAGAATTCCTTTGTGCCAGACTTTGTCGAATGCCTGGCTTATGTCGAGAAAAACTGCAGAGCAATAATTTTTGTTTTCAAAATCTTCATTTATTTTATTTACAATTCTATGTATTTGTTCCACTGTGGAATGTTTATGCCTGAAGCCAAATTGGTGTGCCGGGATTAATTTTTTTTGCTCAACTATTGGTTGAAGTCGTCGTAGGATTAGTTTTTCCATCACTTTAGATAACACTGGAAGAATACTGATTGGCCGATATGATTTGACGTCTTCAGATATTTTGCCTGGTTTAAGTATCATTAGGATTTGCGAAATCTTCCATTGGTTCGGGAAAAATTTGAGCCTTACGACCGCATTGAAGATTTGTGTCAGTTGAATAAGGCCCCGTGGTTAAATTTGGCGTAATATGTTTCCAGTGATTAAATCATATCATGGTGACTTTTTCCCGTTGATTTCCTGCATTATTACTTGGTTTACCTCTTTTTTATTAAATTTTTTTATTGGTAACTCCATCTGATAAGCAGCTTCCATATGTCTTTTTTGACTTCCGAGTTTGTTGGTAGAGGCCAAGGTGTGAATACGCTAGCAAGGTGTTCTGCGAATGCATTGGCTTTTTCTTCATCATTTCTTGCCCATTTGCCATTTAGCTGTCGAATTGGTGGGTTTGACTTTTGAGGCTGTTTGACTTTTTTTGTTGCCTTCCACAGATCATAGTCAGTTGTTTTGGTTGCCGTCAGTTTAGACAGATATTGTTGAACTGCTTCATTGCTTTCTTTTTTTAGCTCATATTTTAGTTCCTTAATTATACGATTTAGCTGTCTTTTGATGTTCCTTTTTTGTTCTGGGATTCTTGTGTTTTTCCATTGTTGCCTTAGACTGCGCTTATTTTCAATCATTTCCCTTATTTTACGCGAAGTTCGATTTGTAATAAGCAAGGGTGTATATTTGACCATTTTTAACTTCCACTCTATCTACAAAGCAACATTTTTTCAAAATATTACAAACGAAAATTCAAATTTCAAAAAAATTAAATTTCGATTTTTAAATACATATAAAAATTATGAAATAAAAATCGTCACCTGTTAAGGATTATCAGAATTTTTATATGTGTATTTTCTTCTTTTTTATGTGACTTAAAAATGTCTTAATTTTAAGCACGTTTTCTTAATAAATGCTTAAAAAATTAGGTTGATAAAAATAATGGCTTCCGGGCCACTACAAACAAAAACAAAAAAAAATGTCTTATACACCCACCCAAAGATTTTAAAAGAGCAAAAAAAAAAAATAAACTCCTATTACCTGGTGTTAAACATTTAAGATGAGAAAATCCAAAAAGCAAAAAAAAAAAAATAAAACAAAAAGTTAAGGTGAAAAATAGCTTTTAAATCCTTAATCAAAATGATCCTTTTTCAAAGTGTTCCTAAATTAGATGATATTACCTGCAATAAAGATGATTTCTTTTTTCTCGAGGATATGTAAAAAAAAAAAATATATATTTTTGCCCAAAAGGAATAATTTTTTTTTTGGTTTTTTTTTATTTATTTTTTTTTTTTGAAACAGAAACAACATATTTTAAATAGGATATTTTTAGGTCAATTTAAGCTATCGATTCGATATTGCAGATAATTAAGATAATCGTTAAAAAATTATATAGAATTAAAATTAGATTAAAATAATATTGAAGATTATTATTTATTTAGAATTTTGTTTTATTTACGAGTATATTTAAGTTAATAAGCTTTTTGTTTGATATTTACAGAAAAAATATATTTTTTAATTTTAAATTTAAAAATTTGTAGTTAAGGCTTAAATTATTATTATCGTCTTTGAATAGCTTTGATAAGCTGGATGTTTTTAATTTAAAAAAAAAATTATTTAATTTCTTCAGTTACTGCAAAGGCCGTAATTTTCGAAAAAAAAAACAAATTTATAAGGCATCCCAAATCAATACAGGACCTACCTTCTGACATTTTCTGGTTTAATTTCATTAATTTAAAAAATGCCACCAAATTTTTTGTCGCATATTACTTGAGGTAGGTAAGCAGATAGCATTATGGTTGCAAGTATATTTTTAAAAAAATTAGAATTTATATTAACTTAGTTAAGTTTAACTGATAAGGCTATACACCTTATGCTAAGGCCTATATACTTCATATTTTCACCTAATTGGTTTCATAGACTTGCGTTAATGAGGTCAACATTTATTTTTTATATACAGTAAAATTTTAAATAAGTTATTATTGTTAAGTTATAAGGTAAATAAATATAAATTCAAAAAAGAAAAAGAAAAAAAAATTACAGAGAAGAGCAGTCAAGTTAGAATGGAGGACGGTTGTGAAAAAAAAGATAAGACTCGCTCAAAGCTATAAGGATTAAAAACAACAACGTTTTAACATTTAAAATGTAGAATACTCTACAATAGACATATATTCATTGAATAGCGTACTTTTTCTATTTCTGAGTTATATTAATTTTTTAAATATAATATTTCTACTCACAAAGTTGTATTTTTGTACATTAAGTACTATTCCTACCCTAAATATAGTATTGCAATTCATAGAGGAATGTTCCTGTTCCTGAAAATGTGATAATTTATCTTTTAAAAATTTGTTTTTATTTTTACTCACAAAGCTGTATTAACACTCTCAAAATTCAATTTCTATTTAAAAAGTTATATTTCTACTCCAAACGTAGTATTCCTACTTTAAAATTTTTATTCCTAATCTAAAAATTATGTTCCTACTCCTAGAAGAATATTCTTATTCTATTCCTGAGTTATTTTCCTCTTTTAAATACAGTTATTCTATTTACAAAGTTGTACTGACACCTTCATATTGTATTTGTACTTTAAACGTAGTATTCCTACTTTAAAAGCTGCATTTCTATTATAAAAATTATATTCCTACTATAAAATGTTTATTTCTACTCATAGAGGAGTATTTCCACTCTAGAAGTTGTAGTTGTAATTTTTTAAAATTATTCAATATTTCTACTCAATTTGGAAAATTCTACAAATTCTGCTGTCACTCTCAAAACTGTATTCCTACTCTAAAAGTAATATTCCTACATTAAGAGTAGTATTCATTAAAACTTGTATTACTACTCATAGCATTAATAGTCGTGCTCTAGACGTTGTATTCATCTTCTAAAATTAATTAGTATTTCTACTCACAAAATTGTATTGACACTCTCAAGATTTGTATTCATATCTTACAAGTATTATTCCTACAGTAAAGTTTATATTCCAACTAATAGAGGAGTGTTTCTACTCTATTACTGACTTGTATTCATCTTTAAAATATACTATTTCTAATTATAAAGTTGTACTGTCATTCTCAAAATAGTATTTGTACCTTAAAAGTAGCATTCCTACTCTAAAAGTAGTATTCCTACTCTAAAAGTTTTATTCCCAATCTTAAAATTATGTTCCTACTCCTAGACGAATATTCTTACTCTATTCCTGAGTTATTTTCCTCTTTTAAATACTATAGAATAAAATAAAATAAAATAGAAATAATATAGAATAACTATTCCCAAAGTTGTACTGCCACCCTCAAATTGTATTTGTACTTTAAAAGTAGTATTCCTGCTCTAAAAACTGTATTTCTATTATAAAAATTATATTCCTACTATAAAATGTTTATTTCTACTCATAGAGGAGTATTTTCACTCTGGAAGTTGTAGTAAAATTATTCAATATTTCTACTCAATTTTAAAAATTCTACAAATTCTGTTGTCACTCTCAAAACTGTATTCCTACTCTAAAAGTAATATTCCTACATTAAGAGTAGTATTCATTAAAACTTGTATTACTACTCATAGCATTAATAGTCGTGCTCTAGACGTTGTATTCATCTTCTAAAATTAATTAGTATTTCTACTCACAAAATTGTATTGACACTCTCAAGACTTGTATTCATATCTTACAAGTATTATTCCTACAGTAAAGTTTATATTCCAACTAATAGAGGAGTGTTCCTACTCTATTACTGACTTGTATTCATCTTTAAAATATACTATTTCTAATTATAAAGTTGTACTGTCATTCTCAAAATAGTATTTGTACCTTAAAAGTAGCATTCCTACTCTAAAAGTAGTATTCCTACTCTAAATGTAGTATAGTTACTACTCCAATTTTATTTTGATTCTAAAATTATTATTTTTATTACTCTTTTATTATTATTGTACTTTAAACTGAATTTGTTTAATTCAAATTAAGTCATCAACCAATTAATTAAATCAGTGTTACCGTTTATTATCATTATAATAATAAATTTTTATCCTTTTAATTTTACCAACTTTATTATTATTAAAATCTTATAAAATTTTATTTTTATTAACTATATTACAATAATTAAAATAATTTCAACTCAATAGTACAATAAAATCTCCCAAAATTTAATTCTTTAAATTACACCACCCCTATACTCATCTAAAACTGCAATTATTTTTAATTCTAAAAGCTTCTAAACCAAAATTATTTTCTTTAATCGTAACAATATAGTGTATATATACATATTTTTTTTATGAATTAATTCATTTAAATAATAGTAAAAAATGTACAGAATTATAACCTTGCCCTCATGCCTCTCTTCCTCTTCCTACGAATTTAATTCAAATCATTTCAAAAACAATACAAAAAAATATAAAATATGTACATTCATTTTGGAACTTCGCATCTCATTTTATATTGTCAATTTTTCTAGTTAACACCCCCAAATCGACATTATGATAACAATCATCATCCTCATTATAATCAACATCAATATCAGTATTATCACAAAAAAAAATCCTTTTGGCTTAACTAGAAATAACTTAAATTAAGAATAAAAATGAGAAAAAGAGAAAAATAAACAAAATGTAGATTATTAAAATCTATTTAGTCCTTACGCTAATAATGTATTATCTATAAGAAAAAAATAAATATGACCCAAAACTGGTAAACAACATCCAACACAGAAAATCTTAAAATATTTTTCAACAAAAAAAAAACATTAAAAGCAAAAATAAAACCAAAATATTTCTATGCCTAGAAAATTAAGTATGGAGAAAGAGAGTTGTACTCGTAAAAAAATAAAAGAGTGAAAGAGTATAAAAAAAATAGAATGAGAGGGAAAAAGAGTAAGTTTTTTTATACTGGAAATTAAAAATAGAAAAAGTCTATTATGAAAATTGGAATTAAAGGACTGTTAACAAAACAGTCGACTTGATTCAACATATTTGGGCAAGGCAATCTTAATAAACCTAAGCAATTAATAACAATGGAAAACGATTAACATGGTGAATTAGGACATAGTCTAAAATCTTACAACAACATTGCGAAACAATGTTTCGAATGGAATCCTTAGGGTACATGTGTAGGGTATAAAGACCGAGAAAAATATCGACAGCGACAATTTTAGCCGAAACGAGCATCCAACAAAGAACATGACTACAACTGAGAGGCACAATAGAAGACAATGATAAAATTTTATTTCTGTCCTATATATGCCTCTAAATACTAGTGATGACGGTGCAGGCCACAACTGAAGAGATTAGTCGCTTCTATGCTTTTACGCTCTACTAATTGGGCTGCTGGACATTTTTGATCATTATGAATGTGTCAAATAGAACATAACAGTAAAATTAACCGTATGCATTTCAAAAACCTCTACTTACAACTTTTCTAATACTTTGAATCAAGAAAATCTATAAAATCTCAACAAATTTGAATTCAGTAACAGTACAGTAGTAAAAAATGTAATAATAACAAAAAAAAATATTTTTACACACCCTTCATTTTCTAATTTTATTTGATATGTATATATATATGTACATATATATATATATATATATATATCTACCTCCTTTCATTACTCAATTTAAGAATAATTTCGTTTTTTTATTATAATATACTTTAACTACTATTATACTCTATTATAAGGATAATTATATTCCACAAGTTTTCTTAAATTTTTAAGACAATGGTTACCAACCAACCAACCTACACACCATTATCATCACCACCATTAGAATAAAAAATTATATTTAAATGCGTATACAAAATATGTATATTTATACAATGTATACATCTTTAGTGTGGATATATATATATATATATATATATATATTCTATTTTATATCCTTTAATGAAAAATATTAAAAACTGAGGGTGACTTTACGATACACAAAGAATAGAAAAACAAAAACAGAAAAAAAGGATTTCATTAAGCGCAAATCTATAATAGAATAATTATGCAAATTGGTGGTGACATTTATTTTAAATTTAGTTAAAATGAAAATGACATTTCACACCACCCAAAACAAAATAAGTAAAAAAAGTAAAAATATTTTTTTTTTTGTTTTTGTTAAAGGCCAAAATCAAGGTACACACATATACAATTTATAAATATCCTTATCTCTACAATCCTTTTTTTTTCTTTAACTTTTTCAAAATTTGTATTAGATGTATATATATATATGTGTATAATATATATATATATATATATATATATATTACATATATTCTAAATTTTCATATTTCAGAACAATATTTCCAAAAGAATAAGTTAAGTGGGTAGAGAAATTGTATTTTTTGAAGATTTATAATAAAAAGGATTATGTCACATTTGAATTCAAAATGCAATTTTCAAAAAAAAAAATAAGATGAAATTTATTTTATATGGCTGAATTACTTTTAAGTCCTTGATTTCTTATTTAAGAAATTTTCTTATAATTTATTTTTTTTTTTATGAAATAATAATTAATTTTTAGAACTCTGAGAATTTTTGATTTTAAAATCATGTGTTTTTAATCCTTATTTCTATTTTAATATTTATCTGCAGTTGAGAATGTTTTAATTAAATAATTTAGATAGGCTTTATATGCAGTAAATATGAATTATTTTATATATAAATTTATTAAATTTCAATTAAATATACAGGGTGTAGATTAAAAATTATAGAGCATAGACTACTTATCAAAAATTGTTTTTCATTATTAATTTATCAAATTGAAATTAAATACAATTCCGACAGGATTGACTAAGAGCATCGAATAACTGACTCAGATATTATTGTGAAGTTCGAGACAAACAAACAATTTTAGGGGAGGTGCAGCTACGTTATTAATTTATCATGATCATGAAAATTTAGAGGGGCTATTCAATTGATTTATCAAATTGAAAGTAGATACATTTGCAACAGGACTTATCAGGACAATCGAATTGTTCTTTCATTACTTTCTTACCTTAAATTGAATTTGATTTGGTATAATTAATTTTATTTGAATACAATTATTATAAGTAGAATTAATAGAATCTTTTCTTTCTCTTTGTTTTTTACTTTTATATTTAAATTTTAGTAAATATTCTATTCATATACTTTGTATACAATTGTAAAGACTTATCGTCTTATGTATATGCACAAATTAATAAATAAATAAATTATAAAGCCTGAATTGTTTGTAAAAGCTCGAAAAATACAAAAAAATCATAAGGAAGGTGTTATGCTATTTAATTGGAAGTAAATACATTTCCAAAAGAGCTTATCAAGAGCATGGAATCATATAGAAATAAATCATAAAATAAAAATAAAAAAATTATAAAATAGATTGTTAAGTTAATTGTAAATAATCAAAAAAACACTGATGTATAGAATTGTTGAGTTATTCAATTACAAATGTGAATGTTTCGAATTTGAGTCCCGAACTAGGCTGGATGTTGTTAAAACATTTTTTAATCATTAGGTATTCTTTAAAACTGAATATACTGGAACACAGAGATCTGAGAACTAAAATGGAAAGAAATAGCAAAAAATTTGAGTTGATCGAATATACATTTAAAAAATATAGATTTTTCACTTCTAATTCAAGTTTTTTTATTTCAAATTCAATATTTTTCATTGCAAATTCAATATTTGTAAATTTTGTTATTTTTATTTTTAAATTTTTGAAGGAAAACAAACTAAGTATTTTTAAACAAACAAAAATAGATCTTATGAACAAAACAAACTTTAAATTACATTTAATATACTTCAAAATAAGTATATTAAATGTAACAATTAATGTAATGGTTGCCCAACTACAACCAATGGTAATTTCATTGACATATCCACGTAATAATTGATGCAATCGGCTGAGGTAACAGTTTCTACGGATGTTTCTATTACATTTACCAAATTTATATTAGTTTGTCGATCCGCCAAAAAAATCGTCAACAACCATCATTTTGACATGGCAGTATTTTTATTGATTGACTCAATTATGGTTTTGCCTTCCTCATAGCATTTTATTAGTATCTGCTTTTTGTCTAAAGTAGTTTTACTGTATGGTTCCCTATGGTATCCTCTACGACGTACAACCAAGTTAGATGTAGTTTCTACACTGTTATCATCAGAGGATATTATTAGTCGATAATTCGGTCCATTGCGACTGACAAAGCACTAGATTCTATGGACGTAGTGTTATTCATTTTTTAGATTAACAAGACTACTGCAATTGCTAAAACTTATTTAAAGTTTGTTTGTTTGAAAATACTTAGTTTGTTTTCTTTCAAAAATTTAAAAATAAAAATAACAAAATTTACAAATATTGAATTTGCAATGAAAAATATTGAATTTGAAATAAAAAAATTTGAATTAGAAGTGAAAAATCTATATATTAAAACAAAAAGCGAGTAAAGAATGAAATATAATTGATTTGAGTTGACTTAAAATAACATAAAATCCTATATTTAAGACCAATACAACTGACCATAATCGAAATCAGCAAAATTAGAGCTTTCGTCGAATTTACGGTAGTTTTTAGTCGTACAAAATTAAATTAATTTCAAAATTATTTAATAAATAAATATCAATTATGTCAGGTGTGTTTGTGTTTTAATTGTCTGTTATATAAATTGACTATGGTTTTGATGTTACGAAATTGTTACATAAAGTATTTTAATAGAATTAAATTTTTTTTTTAATAATAATAAAAACAAAATAGTATGATATTAAAAAATTCTTTTTTTTTTTCTCCTATTACTCCGCGTGGTAGCATAGATTTAAAACCTTTAAATTTAAAATATTTATTACTTTATTCTTTTGTTTTATAATGAAATGAAATGTTCAGAATTGAAGTTTTGTGATTTGACATTTACATAAGTTTGTCAAAATTTGTTTAATGGTAATGGACTAATATAAAATGTGGCATATTTTTATATATAATTTAATCATTGACTTAGAAATTGACTAAACCAAAATCGTACAGCTTTGTGTCTTTGGAACTTGGAAGGGTTTTGTAATTGATGACAGTTCAATTTTAATTAAAAACATATAAATTAAAAATAAAATTAGTTTATAGCTATATTTATTTATATACATATCTTTTTTTTTTAATATTTTATATATTTTTAATTGATAATTTAAAATTTTGTATTGCTTATTGCAAATTTAAATTGTTAAAGAATTGTTCATTTAATGCCTAGGGAATGAGAATTAGAACTAGCATTACCTTAAGTCTATTACAATCAGTAGAGAATATGTCTTTAATTTTTTCTATTTTTCTGTAATTCACATAAGTTAATAATATTAAATAAAAAATATTATTAAGAAAAAGTTTTAGTAATCAAAGGCAATGAGAGAAAATTGTGGGTTTGATGGAAAATAATGTAGAAATTGGAAAAAGTGACAGCAAAATAATTTTTTTTGACAACTAAACTATCGAACATCAGAATCAATAACTAAAAGTATTCAATATCATATCAACTCTCAACTAAAATTATTAAATCAATTCGATAATAAAATTTTTGATTTATAAACTTAACAAATTGTATTAAATACTCAAAACGAGCTCTAATAGCTCTTATGAGCTGATCATGAATAAATAAATAAATAAAAAATTTAAAAAAATAAGTTACTAAATATCGATAGTCAAAATCATTCGATAGTATCCATTACTAGTATAATCTCCAATCCAACTGAAATTTATGATAAATGGACGAAGGCAAGTATTTTCAATCTATATTTGACAGCATATATTTTGTAGCAAAATGTAGCAACAATTTTGACAAGTCTATTAGTTTCAATAGACTTCATCGATACCAAAAAAAATTTTGATAAATTTTATAATGTCGAATCTGTTGATAGTTTTAGTTGTCCCATAGTTTTCCACATTTAAATTAGCTTATATACAAAATTGAAAACAAAAAAAAAATTTTTATTCGATTGTTAGTCAAAGACTGTACATAAAGGAGTTGATTTGCTTACCATAGGCTTGATAATTTATTAGAAAAAAAACCTATATTTCTGATTGTAAATGTAACAGAATGCTTAGAAAAATAAAAAATACAGTGGAGCTCAACAGTGATGTACTGTACAAATTTAAAATAACTTTTATGAGTGATTGAGATCGTGTAGAATAGAATATGCATCTAGATAATTGCAAAAAAAGGTGAAAAAATCGTTTTGGCTATTAGATTTAATTTTTTTGTTTTTATTTATTTATTATAAATTTTCAAGTGAGCTCAATTACTCATACAATCTAATTTCGAATATTTTAATTTAAAAAAAATCAATGCTTCAAATCTTAAAACATTAATAAATATCATAATGAACCCTTTCTTAACTTATCTTTACTATATTTTCTAAATAATTACACATAATAATTTTAATAAGTAATTATATTAGTATACTTTAAATAAATTTATATAAATTTGAAGTAAATAGCACTGATTTATATATTTTTTTAAATTTGTTTATAT
The DNA here is from genome assembly GCA_963942445.1 of Argyra leucocephala. Lineage (NCBI taxonomy): Eukaryota > Metazoa > Arthropoda > Insecta > Diptera > Dolichopodidae > Argyra > Argyra leucocephala. The sequence goes on along the minus strand of OZ012679.1, from coordinate 13,906,762 downwards.
TATCTAGTATAATTAATAGTAGTAATTCAATTTCATGACATAATAATGACAGAATAAATGAGCGGTTTGTGCATCAATGTAATATAAATCAAAATTTGAACATTTGGAATTTAGACTCACATTTGGAATTTAGACTCACCGCATAAAGATTAGTGATTAATTATAAATAAATTTTAAAAACATTGAAAACATAACAGTCGATAAAGGCTCATTCGAAAAACTAAGCAACGTGTGTCTAAGCTAGTTAATGTTAACCAAATTGTATTCCTACTTAATTTCAAAGAATAATTTGTATTTTGTTTATTTGTTTTTACTGCATCTAACTATTTTTGTCAACCAAACATCTTACTATACAATAATTGTAAGTTAAAGCAAAAATTAAATATGGTCTACTTATATTTGAATGAAGCTTTTATGATGTTTGAAAATGTGAATTCATAGCTTAACTTAAATATTTTAATTCTAAGGTAGACTCATCTAAATGCGGTTATTGCCAGAAAACAATAAATTTGGCTTATAAGCAATTGTCAAATATCATTGACCGACAGTTTTTTAAAAGATGAAATTGAAAAAAAATATTTCTTTATATATATCAATTTCTTTATATATATCAAATATCTAATATATCATTATTTAAACTGTCATTCCATCATTTAGCATTATTACACCATCATTTTAAATGACAGTCGCGGACTGAAATGATAAATGAAATGATAGTCTGCATACTACTTTAAATTATATCAAATCAAGAACGAAATTTTAAAAAAGGGCATAAAAAACGATTTTAGTACAATCAAGCTTAAGAGAAAAACCAACATAATGAAACCAAATGTTACCAACATTGTCTTCTATTCTCTGTCTACATCTTCGAGAATGTCACAAAATATTTTGTTATTAACATTTCATCGAATTACAACATAGTCACTAAATTATTTGAAAAATTTAATTTAATAAAAAAAAATTATATTTAAAAAATCAAATTTGTGTCAAAATGTCTCTAAATTGAAATCATTTGAAACCAAAACAACACTTTACAACATTTTTATGTACATACAATAAAAAATATATATTCATGATTCATTTAATTCAACAATTTTATTAACAATAACAAATCTCATAACTAGCTGTACATGTACATATGTATGTAATAATACAATAACAATGACATAAGAAAAATTAAAAAAAAAAAAGGATAATACTTGTAAGTAAAGGACCTACTAAAAAATAATCTTTACAATTTACATTGATATCATATTTTTGTTTTTCTTGTTGTCTCCACTTATTAAAATTATTTAAATGGCAACTTGTTAAACTTTTATACTCTCTTTAAATGTGTTTTATAGAATTAAATACTTAATTTTCTTGTATGGAAAATTATTATCCTTATATTATTTAATTTTCTTTTTTATCATTATTTTTGTTCATGAAAACATTTATGTACAAAAATCTTCTATTATGATGTCCATATAATTTTTTATTTTGTATTATTGTTATTTTTGTATTTTTTTTTTTTTTTTGTGAATAAACTAAAGTCAAGTCAAGTCATTTTAAATTCATATGAATGCAGCAAAATATAAAAATAATATGTATTTTTTAGTTTTTTTTTCTCTTGAAAATGTCATACATTATTCAGGGGTGAACGACAATTTTTATATTTTCCAATTTATTTTTTGGTTCGGATTTACTTTCTTCAAACGGGTTATTGTGATTTACGGGATTATAAATATATAGTAAGTTTAGTAAGCTTAGCAAATTTTTGAATTAAGCTAATTTTAAAGTAAGGCTATAAATTAAGTCAGTTCAATACAATAAAAATTTGTATGAAGAACTGTGGCTCAATCACGTAAACTATTGTACCTAGTAATCAAATCCGTAGCAATTTTTTAATAATTTACCTGAAATAATAATACTAAGAGTGCAAGGCCCATCCTGTACAATATATTTGTTTACTGATATTAAAAATTTTTTAAAATTATCTTAAACTGAAATATATTTTTTGAAGAAAGTGATAGTTACAAAACTATCATAAAAAAACAGTTATAAAGTAATAGGTATAACAGTAACAGCTATAACAGGTAACAGTAACAGGTATAAAGTAATAATTTCTATAAGAATTAAATTTCATTATTGATCTACAAAAACAAAAGTACTACTGGTTGAATAAAAATGAAAATCCGCCCTATACTCAACAGAACGGGTTATATGACAATAATGATGATGATAATTATGAAAAAAGAGATAAATTTGCTATTTTTGTTAAAACCGTCGATAATTCACATCAATTAACAAAATACATTTCGAGTCAAGTCTACATCATAGTAAAACAAAATCTTAGCCTCGAGTAAGTAGGTATTTATAAATATTTGACGGAATTATTTATACTACTTGCTAATTTTTCGAAACTTGATGCACCTATCTATAAAATATGAAAATATTGATTAGTGAATATTTAAAAATAAATTATGAGCAACATAAAATTGTAATTTAGAGCGATTAACAAGTGTACTTAAATTCACTTTAAAATCTTTTAAGGGAAAAATTTGTTTGAAGACTTCAAAAATATCATTACACTAAATACTTTAATCGTATAGGTGCTTATTTGTATAGCCGGAACAAAAACAGATGGTTGTTTTAGATTCAATTCTCTAATTATATTGAATGTTATCATATCTGACAACATCTCCAGTTATTGTCGAAAAACAAACCAAAAACAATAATTTATTTGTAAATTCATAAAAGGTCAGAATAACAGTTACTCATTAAAAAAAGTTTTAACAAATTTCTAAAATTGATATTGTTTTTTATTGTATATTATCTATCAATTTCATTCCATATTTTATAACTCACAGTTATCAATATTATAATATTTAGTTTTAGTAATTTCAGTTCATATTTTATAATTCACAGTTATTAATATTATAATATTTAGTTTTAGTAATTTCAATTCATATTTTATAACTCACAGTTATCCATATTATCTAGTTTTAGTAATTTTATTCCATATTTTATAACTCACAGTGATAAAATCTAGTTTTAGTAGTTTCATTCACATTTTATAACTCACATTTATCAATATTATCTAGTTTTAGTGATTTTATTCCATATTTTATAAATCACAGTGATAAAATCTAGTTTTAGTAATTTCATTCAATATTTTATAACTCACAGTTATTATTATTATTATATATAAATTTCTAATTATGTAATTTAGTAGCTATAAAATCGAAGTTTTTATCAAATAAATCAGTGATATAAAAACTAAATAATTAAATTTAAAGTAACTATTTGCTACACAACAGTATTCTTACAACTAAAAATATTTTACAGAATTTCTAATAAAAATCAAATATAATTTTTTTTTATTTTAAGCATTATACTCTGGTTAAAGATGAGCTGAAGCGTTTTACAGTAACTATGTACTATATACAAGCGCACTAAACAATTTTGATATTATTTTCCATAGATTTTCCATCTATAAAGGCCCAATTTGAAATATATTGACTGACTGACTGATGTTATTTAATAATTTTAGTTAGCAAAAAGTTAATAATTTAAAAGTGAACTGAACAAGATTTTCAGAACAACAGATTATGCGATTCAGTTTGAGGTGGACTGACACGTTGTTTTTAACAGTCACAAAATAATCAATAAATTATTGAAATTAAAATTTAATGATTTCAAAGAACTTAAGAACATTCGCAGAACAAGAGAGGATATGAGGTTGTAGCAAACTGACAATGCCTGTTGAACAGTCACAAAATAATCAATAACTTAGCGAATAATAAACCATTTCAAAGAACTGAAAAACAGTCACCGCATCACAATGAAGTCGAGCTTGTGGCAGAGCTCTATTTTTTCAGTAGTAGAGTAGAAAAAGATCCAAAAACAATAAAACTACAAATAACGTGCTATAAAAAACAGCATAAAAACAAATCAAAATACAATAAACCAAACCTAACAGTAAAATGAGTAAAATGAGCCGCATATAGTTTATGAGCAAAGTATAGGTTGAACTACTTTGCACTGCACAATGAACCGAATATCCTTCATACAAAAAAAAATTAAAATAAACTCTTAAAATATTTATATAAAATTTATAAAAATAAAAAAAAAAAAAACAGAATAACAATAACAAACAAGCAAATTTTTTTTATTTTTATTTAAAGAAATTTTTCGACATATTCTTATCCATGTAACTTTCCTTCCGGTCTCTTCAAACCCAGTATAGATTCCAAAATTGTTGATAGAATTTTTTTGTCATAACTTTTTTTCTTTTTATATTTATAGAGAGTCTATCGTCTGGCAGGCAATCCTAAAAATCTACAATTTACTAAATACTGCATCCATATAAATATAGATAGATAGAAAAAGCAAAATAATAACAACAACAACAACAACAAAAAACAAGAATCAAAAAAAACAGTACAAAAAAAAACTTACTTTTATATGCCAAAATTTTAAAAAACGCACAAACAACTTTGGCTGACAACCAAATAATTTTTGGCATTTACCATCAGGTTTCAAAAATAAAAAAAAAAAACAACAACAATAACAAAAACAAATTAAATATAAGAAAATTACGAAATCATTCATACACAACTATGTATGTATGAACGTATTAGTATGTGTGTGTGTGTATTTTGTAAAACGACCAGGAAGGAATGCAAAATGTAAAAAAAATCAAAAAAACGAAAAAAAAAAAACAGTTTTTCCTTACTCTTTTTTTATACCGTTATTTTTTCTTCCTTTACCGTTTTTTTTTTCTTTTCTTTTTTAATCCATATTACCGCATCAGAACCTTCAAAAAAAAAAAAAATTTGTGTTATATTTTTTTTGTTCCAAAAAATGGTTAGAGTAGAGTGATTTTTTCTTGCAATTTAAACTTTTGGATAACCTCCAAATTTAGGTGGCAGGAATATGTTAAAAATGATTCTAAACAGAAAAAAAACAAATTTAAGCCATAACCAAACTATTTTCTTCAACACATTTTTTTTTAAAATAAACATACAAACTCAGACAATGTACACACACACACACACATACAAATACAATTGAAAGATGAAAAAATTTGAATCAATAAAACTAATGTTATGGCATACTTTTAGGATATGTTTAAAAAAAAAAAAAAAAAAAATGCGATCACATTTAGTATCCTTTTAAAATGGAAACTATTTTTTTTTTTTTTTTGATAATTTTCTAGAAAATTTTCGATGGAATGCCTTTCGTTTGCAATATTAGGACACATCAATAGAATTTCTTTATAATTTCTAGAATAACTTCTGTCTTCTAGGTTTTCTATTTTATAATTGGTTGTACATTGATAGTGGTACAGCCAAGATTAAAATTGGTCTAATCGGTCTAAGTCTGATATATTATCTTCTCCTACACTAACAAATTGTTCATAGCTATCTAATTTTTTTAAAATACATAAAAAAGCATATATATATACTTTAATTGCAAAATTAGTGGTTCTGGAAATGAAAACAATGATCGATTTTGGCTATTGCTAATAAAACAAATTTTTTCAGAGTGATAGGGGCTTAAAATTGAAATAAAACACATTTAAAATTTGAATTGAACATTTTTATTTTATTCAAAATGTTGTACATATTACATTTTCATTGTTCAAAAATAATAATTTCTGTAATATGCCCACCATAACACTTCGCTTAAATAAATCGGATTCAATTAATTTAAATTGGGATAAATTTTGAAACGCATTATTTCCGAATTAAAATAAGTTATGAATTGATTTCCAAAGCGTTAATAGTTTATAGTATACCAACATTTGTACATATTGTGTTCAACTATCCCCATACAAAAAAAATTTGTGTGAAATCTGCTATCAACTGTCATACACAACATACTCATGCCATAACAGAAAAAACTAACTTTAAAATTTTGGATAATAAATTCTGAAATTAAAACAATTGTCAACTATTTTATAATCATCTGTTATTCTGTCAAATTATAATCACTTTGTCTGTCAAATCATAATCATTACTTTTATTGATGATTACGATATGATATTGACAGGGTGGATGGATATACTGAGAAAATAAAACAAGGGTTATCTATCTAAGTATTAAACATTCGGTTATCTACCAATTTGACAGTACCCACCAATTTGTGACGACCAATTATTTATTTATTCTCATTTCAATCTACTCTGTAATAATCTTACAGATTTTGCTAACAAACTACAATTTAAAATTAATAATTATTAATAAATAGAACTATTCTATTATAAAGGCGAAGTACTTTACAGCCAGTATATATGTATAGTTTTCCATATTTAAATTAGTAGATATATCATAATTAAAAAAAAAATTATAAATAAAAGCTATTGTATGTGATTGTGTATTCCATCAATCTATGTGTAAAATAGTTAGGATGTACATCCCATAGACTTGGAATTATATAATAAAAAAGAAAAAATAGCAATTTTCACTTTAAGCTGTGACACTTTATGATGAGAAGAATATGGTTTCGATTTTCCTTTTAAAAAATTTTGTATTTTACTTATTACTAAAATTAAAAAGCTTAGTAAAGTCCTTATTATAATTAAGAACAGTAAAAGAGTCTCATATTATATGTATTATATAGTAATGAAATAATTTTTTTTATTATAGTATAGACCGGTACATATAGATGTTACATAAATCTAAAATAATAGGATAGTTTATTTCAGCTGACAAAATGTCAAACGAAAATATTACAGTAATCAAATTTCGCATAACGATGAAATGTCTATGATTTGACATTTATCTTAATAGCTCGTTGTATATATCGTTTTCAATTGAGCTTTTACGAAGACAGAATTTAATCATATTCTTTTGAACTGAAGCGTAATACGACATCCAAATAGGAGAAGCATGAACGAGAGAAGTATATAATTTAATTTAAATGTTTAAGGATCAGTCGAAATTTAGAGAATTGAAATTTAATAAAACCTAGCATAGCGAAAGCTTTTACTGTTATGAAATCTATAATCTATATTTAACCTCACTAACATGTTCTATCACAGAATCATAATATTTATAATTATATTGAAATATTCATTCAATATCATATATTTATTGCTTCTATTAAAGGACATACATTTACACGTCTTTTTGATGTTCAAATCAAAACCATTTTCAATGCATCAAATGATATATATCTAAATCCCGTTTTAATGTAATGTAATCATCATTTGATCTAATGATAGAAAATAATTTGGTGTCATCGACATTATTATACAATTGAATTAGTCAAAATGGTCGATAATCAACCTCTAATGACCTCCTCAAACTGACCTATGTTATTACATATATATATGTATGTGTTTTATTTATATAACAGTGGGATCTGCAGATAAATTTGCAGTCGAAATTAAAGATATCTTTCTCTATCGGAATGTGGGTCTTTATATAGTATAATTATTTGGTATATATGTATATTGTATGTTATATTATGTTTATTAATTATTATTTATTACATGAGAACCGATATGGTTGTATTGAAATTTACTGAAAAGTAATTAGAATTACATTAAATATATTTATACATGGTCTCAACAGTAATATATGAGCTATATGAGCTGGTTCATTATTTTTCCTTACTCCTCTTGGGAGCATAGTTCTTCCACTTGACATTTCGAACATACTCGATTTCTACTATGGTATCATCATTTCTGTTTCCGAGGCAATATCTAATTTCATTTTTAACCTAAATTGTACCGTCTAAGTAGGGGGGTGGGCCTACAACTGTAGAACATCACTTTGATAACTCTGTCTGCGCCTACTTGGCAAGACGACGTCATATTTTTCGGCAAGTTGATGCTATGATTTTATTCATCTTTGACGTTAAGATGCCTGACGTTACTATGTTCATGTCACATATTTTTGTCAGTTGTTGACAATAATTGTGTAATTATTATTAGCGTTTGTCAATATTTATTTTATTGTGTTATTTGGTTATTGTAATGAATATTGACATAGATATTTATATTGGTAATATTTTTGGCTATAAAGTACTGATTATATTAATTATTTTTATTCTTTTTTATTGATTATAAATTTTATATAATATTTTTGCTTATTTTTTTTAGTTATATTTTTATACCCACCACGGGAATCGAACCCGTGACATCATAATTAAAACACATTTCTGTGCTCCAACCGATTAGGCCAGCGCGGAAGGGATTGGTTAATACTGGGATCGAATTGAACAAAAAAATGTATGAAATAAAGGTGTCTGATTACTGATCGTTTACTAGTAATGAAGTAATAAACCAAAATGTTTATGAAAATTATGATTGATTGTATTAGTAACCTTTTTAAAACCCTCCTGGCAATCATAGGCGGTCGCCTAGGGCGCTGAAATGTTGAGCGGGCGCCAAAGTTCGAGAGGAAAAATAAAAATATACTTATTTTTAAGTTATACGGTTTTTAAAAACTGTTGAGGGATCCAAAAAATGTTGACGGTGATAATTTGCGACTTATTAAACAACAAGAAAATTATAGAACAAAATTTAGCACTACGTGGTACTGGTAGCGGCAAAAAAAATTTGTTTACTCGTGGCAACAGAAATTTTTTATATTTTGAAAATTCCTCAGCAACTTTTCCAACAGCAATTTAAAGTGAGTTTTTAATTTGCTGTCCTTGATACTGCTATTAACTCCGTCAGTGATAGATTTGAGCAAATGCAAAATCTTGAGTCAGCTTTTGGATTCATTTTTGGCATTTATCGCCTACAAAATGTAACAGCGCAACACCTATATGCATCATTGAGTCTGCATTAAGTCATGATGGCTCTAAAGATATCGAAGTAGTGGATTTTTGTACACGCATTGAACAGAGTTCGTCGCCGAAAGATGTCCTATTAATTATTATTTGTGAAAGAAAGTTGACCGATATTTATCCAAATTTTTTATCACCTTAAGAATCTTTTTAACGTTATCTGTAACTATAGAAAGTGGTAAAAGAAGTTTTTCGAACTAAAATTATTTAAAACTTATCCTCGCTCAAAAACGGCTCAAGAACGGCTGTAGGCTTGGCTTTCATGAAGCAAGATTATTTGCTTTACGTACCTTTTTTCATTAGTATAGAGGGCGCCACAAAAAAGATTGCCTAGGGCGCGACAAAAAAAAATATTTTTGAGCCACCGCTGGAAACTGGACAGATATCAGAAACATTGGTTATTTCGCCACATCGAAATATCTATCAGGACATCGTTGCCAATATCATATGACCGATGGCATCCAATTATGTGTAGGCAACAAAATCAGAAGCAAATTCCGCTAACACTGTTAGTATAAAGAATATTTCATTTAAGTAACCAACCATTACAGCATAGGGTTAAGCCAACTGACTATTTGACAAAGAACATAAAAATACCAACCCCAAAACAAAACCCCAAATAAGACAAAATCTCCAAAAACAAAATTCCTGAAGTTTTATTTTTACGTAGCCGCTGTTGAATACAAAAAAAAAAATGATTGCGAATTTTTTTTTTAAGATTTTGGGATGAAAATTTCCCACCTAAGCCTACACTTACTTAAAGGTCATGTTGGTACAGTGTAGTGAGATGATACTTTGGTTAATAAATACAATTTATTCATGAATTTTAATTGTAATTGATTAAGAAAGTTCTAAATTTATAATTAATTCTTAATCAATGTTAATACAAAACCGTTATAGCCTTCATTTTTAATTGATTCCAGTTTATTTAATAAACTTTAATTATTGTAAAATAATCAATAGAAGGCTAAAAGAAAAAATGCATTAAAAAATTTTTGTATTTTATAAAATAAAAAAAAAAATAATAATTTTGTTTAAATCTACTAAACTAAAAATATGAAAATAAAATAATGCTTTTGCTTTTAGAAAACAAAAAAGAAAAGTCAAAAAATATTCCACCTTTATACATCGTCATCTCGTGATAAAATTATCTAAAAGTTTTTCTGATGTTTTATACACTTATAAATACTTTGTAGGTGTATCTTAAAAATAAAAAAAACAAAATCTATGCATTTTGTTTTTTTATTTTGGTTTTTTTTTTTTTTTGTTCTTGAATACATCAGATATATTCAGGTTGTATGATTACAACCTACACTATTATAGTGATAACAACAATATAACTAAGATAATAATCTTTCTTTGGGAAATGTTACGAAATTATGTTACAAGTAGAATTCTGTTAAGAAATGATTTTTTTTTTATTTTTAAATAATATTATAAGTAGTTTTTTTTTAAAGCAAAGGGGTTTTTAAACTTTATTATTAAAATCCAATTTTTATAAATTTTCAAATTATTAAATATTTTTTTTTAAATATTTGTTTTATATATATATACTTGTAAATGCCTGTTTTTTATATCTTCTGATACCTGTTTAGTTCAAATCGAGCATATTCTATGATTCCCTACAACCGCTAAACCATTTCAAACCGATTTTCATTATTATTCTTTTAAATTATAGATATTTAAAAGGAAACGTAGCGAAAAAAAAATTATTTTTCCAAATTTTTTAATTTTAAATTGAAAATTCCGCCCCAAATTTCACCTTAGTCAATTTAACATACAAAAATTTTAATTCATCAAATTTCTGAACAACACCACCGATTTAAACTTAATTTGTTTTTTTTTTTTAAATAAATAATTACGTATTTGGTTGTTGTCTAAGATAATATAAATAAAAAAAATTGTATAAATGCCAAAAATAAATTGAAATGATGGAAAATAATAATTAATAATGAAATTGAATGCCGAAGAGTTGGCGAATACTACATAATTGTTTCTTTAATGTACAGAATTATCCATTAAAAATTATTCAGCCGTAGCGGTGAATTCGATTCGATATAAAAATTTTCGAATTTGACGGTTCGATTCGATGAGAATTTCTTAACGGTGAATTCGATCGAAAGACTAATTTTGTACTCATTTCAAAAAATGTAATCAAATAAGAAATATAACGAAATGTAATGACTTTTATATGTCAAATAAGCTCAAATTTCAAATTAAAAAAATAAATTTAGATTGCTTTTTGCGAAATAAATTATCAAAATACACATACGTATAAAAAAAAAAAAATAAAAATAATATTCTAAAATTTTGAACGAGAAAATTTTCGATCAAAAATATTCGAATTTTTTTTAAATCGAATTCGCCAGTTGAAAATTTACGAACGAGTATTCGATTTTTATTCGATCGAATTCACCGGTACGGCTGATTGTTGAATACAAAACCCAGTTTGAAATAGACTGGTATAAACAATTGAAGTGCGATGCATGAATGTATTGACAGGAGACAGAATTTTTGTGTGTCTGCAGAAGCAATTTTTATTTTTTTTTTTTAAATTAGGTTATGTACAATAAAGTTGAAAGGATTTTTGAACATACTATAAATACATATATACATTATATACACATGCATACATAATATTATAATATAAGAAGATTAAATTTAAAGTTTTACTAAAATAATTTTTTTGAAGTTTAAAACTTTTTTTTTTGTTCTGTAAAAAAATTTTAAGAAGAAAATAATTTTCATTTTTTTTTTAAATAACTTTAGTAGATGACAAAAATCGAATCATAAAATTGAGATGAAGGTTAAAAAACACTTTGTTTTTTAACCAAAACAAAATAAATCTTTTAAAAATTTATTTTTAAAATATTTTATTATTTTGTTTTTTTTTTGTAATGTTATTTAAAACAATTGGCATTTTTAAAATACTATACTTAAAATTTGTTAATATGGAAAAATAAAAGTTTTTTTATTATGATTTTACGTCTCTGTATAGCCTAAAAAATTAATTTAAGTGATGTAGTAAGTATGGGTTAAAATTACGTGTGATATATGAAATTCGGTTTTCGCTCTCTAGATGATACTACAATGTACATTTTTTTTCAAATTTTAAGCAAATTTAATAAACACATTTAACATTAGGCCTAATTTCAAAATGAAAGCTTGAACTAAGCTTAAAAAAGGTTTGTACTGTAAAATTCAGGGTGCTATTGCAGTTCACAATACAACCTAAAATGTAGTTGTAATTGAAACCATTTTTTTCATTTGGTTCGTTCATTAGCATTAACCGGAAGATCTGGAATCCATTTTGGATCCATGTACCATATATCTGGCCACTGAACGCATTTCACCACAAAAATTTACCGCAATACTAGCGCCATCACCGGAAAATATAATGAGTGCTGCAAAAATAAATTAAATTTGAATGGAATAATATTTATTATCATACATATAATTTATTTTTTATAACTCTTAATTTAAGTTTTATGTACATAAATCTTCCTTAAGAATTTAAATTTTTACACTAATTTAAAAAATAATGGCGATTTAAATTTAAAAACTTTCATAAAAAATATAAAAATTTAATTTTTCTTACGGTAGATGTCACAACACTCAACATAAAAATTGTTGTTGTTGTTTTTACATATAAAAAGTCAGATCCATGAAATGTATCTAGAATTTTTTCAGATCCATTTTCATTAACCGCGATACCTTAACCGGTACATTTACCACACCGTTCAGTAAACAGATCAATGGATCTGTGGATTTCAGATCCAATGGTTATTTTCACTGAACGCTACCATTCTCTATTACGATTCACAACACAATCCAAGGCAACCTAAATAGACAGACCATTCAATTCAAAATGGCGCTGAATAGGTTACAAATTTTATATGTTAAAGTAATATTGTTTGTTCAATTCAATTCAATGCAATTCAAAATGGCGCTGAATAGGTTACAAATTTTATATGGTAAAGTAATATTGTTTGTTCAATTCAATTCAATGCAATTCAAAATGGCGCTGAATAGGTTACAAATTTTATATGTTAAAGTAATAATGTTTGTTAGTTAGTACTTACACTTAGTATAGTTTCTAGTTTGTAAAATGGACAGCAAAACTTTGATTTTTTAATATCACAATTATAACTTTTAAGTGAAATAAAAAATTAATTATTAAGTCTACTTACCTATATTTTATATTTTAATTTTTGTAATTGGTCTATTGCAGTTTTCAAACTTAAACTGCTGCATTTATATACCATAATCAAATATGAGCATGATTTGAATAATTAAAAAAAATATATACTGCAGTTAATTCCCTACTTAATAAACTACACAACAAATTATTTTGTTGCCTAAATTCAAAAATTGTCATAGAATACAAAATACAAAACTCACTAAACAAATAATATGTAAAAATTAGCACTACTAGCTTCACATATTATTATTCAACGATACAATTTAAATTTATATTTTGAAATTATTTTTAACTATTCATATCAAGAAATCGCCCTCTAGAGGAAACAACAATAACAGTAGTAACAAAAAAAAAAAAAAAAAAACGATTTAATATAATTTTTATATTCAATTTTTGTACTTTTTTTATTTTTCCTGTAACATGTGCATCTATTAAATATATCTCTCCCATTCATATATATAATAAATAACATATGAGTACACATATTTAGATATGTGTAGATATAATACGTCACCAAAAATTGTTACGATTAATCAATGTCAATGACGATTTTCTGCCATTTGGTTAACAATACCCATATACAATGTTGTCTCTCTCTCTCTCTCTCTTTCATCTGTTTTCATGAATTCCTGCTTCACCTCCTACCCATTCTACATCTTTCATTTTCTTTACTCTCATTTAGTTATAAAGGACCAAATGGGAATTACGTTGTGAATCTTTGAGTATAGTTAAAAAAAAAAAAAAAAAAACAGGAGAAATATTCAACACTATAAAAACCAATAAAAAAAAAAAAATAAATAAATAAACTCAATTTACGTACACTTGAAAACTTGGTTGGTTGGTGGTACATCAGAAAATAAGACGAAGAAGAAGTGACATGTTGAGTTGTATAAATGTTACAGGGAAACATATTATCACATTGTAATGAACAGGGTGTTTGAAATAATGGTCAGTAAAAGTTGATAAAAGTTTTGCAACAATCTTTAAGGAAAAGGACAACTTCTTTCAGAGACGTCCATTCTCTGTTCTTCAAGATTTATTTGATTTGTAAATTAGTATTTTATAAAAGAAAATTAACTCATCGAATATTTAAATATTAATTCATTTATTTCACTAAATTAAATAAAATGAAATATAATAAAATTAGTAGAAATATTTCTTCTTTGTTAATTCAACGAGCCTACTACTCCGGGTTCTCTCTTTCAACAAAGATTAGAAAAATATATTCATAAAATTTGTTGACTAATAACGGAAGCTACCAGCTTTAGATGTTTTTAATAAAAATAAACTGTTTTGCAGACGACAAATGTATAAAAGAGTCTCAGTTGGAAAATCGAAGCTTAGTTTAGCAGATAGCATTTACCTGGTATGTAATTTTAATACGTATCGTAAGTCAAATGAAATATAAAAAAAAAATTTAAGTAGGAGCGATAGAAGATTTTTCTTTAAGAAAAAAATGTAGATAATATTTTGAATGTGTAGGTAAGGCAGTACTAAATTTATTATGTCGAAAACTTACACAATTTTACTTTATGCGATATTCTAAAATAGTGATTTACAACAAAGTACAGAAATAAAAATATTCATGACATAATAACTTTGCATATAATCTAATGTACTTATATCACTTCTTTTTTTTTTTTTTTTCTCCTATTACTCCGCGTGGTAGCATAGGGCTTCGATAGTGAACCTCCATTCCTCTCTGTTGAGTACTACTTCCTTGATATCGTCCCACGTATAATTGTTGACTGTTAATTCTTGATCGATTGTGCGTCTCCATGTGTTGTATGGTCTGCCGGGTCTCCTTTGTCCTTGTGGATTCCACTCTAGAGCTCTGCTTGCTATATCACTTTCTGATTTCCTTAGTGTATGACCTATCCATTTCCATTTTTTCCTATTTATCTGTCTGTTGATAGGTTCTTCTCCAGTTATCATCCATAAATCCTCGTTTCTAATTCTTGCCGGCCAGAATATTCTGCATATAATTCTCAAGCACTTGTTGATGAATACTTGTAGCTTCTGTTTGATTCTGACCGAAGTGAGCCATGTTTCACTGCCATATATTAATGTTGACTTAACACATGCTCTGAATATTGTTAGCTTTGTTGTTCTCGATATTTGGTTGCTCCGCCATATCTTCATTAGGCTCCCAAATGTTCTTCTTGCCTTATTTATACGGCTGTTGACATCTTCTGTTGCACCTCCTCTTGATGTTATAATGCTCCGCAGGTAGTTGAATTCTTCTACGTATTCTATCTGTTGTCCACTCACTGTTATTGGCTCACTATAACTGTTGTTTGTCCTCATTGCCTTGGTTTTCTCGATGTTTAATTCCAGTCCCGATTTCTTTGCTTCTTCCTGTAATCTGTTGACTTTGTTCTGTAGGTCCCTTTGATTTCTTGATATGAGGCATACATCATCTGCGTAATCTAAGTCTTCTAAGTTGCCGAAGAGATCCCATTCTATTCCGTTTATTCCAGTGCAAACTTCTCTTAGAATGTCGTCTAGTATTGTGTTGAAGAGAAGTGGAGATAGTGGACATCCTTGTCTAACTCCTATATTGGTGTAGAATGGATCACTGATCTTACCTCTGTGTTGAACTGTTGTCTCTGCATCTTTATACATCGCTTTGATGATGTTGATGATTTTTTCAGGAACTCCCTTCTTTGTAAGTGTTCTCCATATTGCGCATCTCTTGACTGTGTCGAATGCTTTCTTAAAATCTATGAATAGTAGATATAGTGGGGCATTCCATTCTACTGATTGTTCAACTATGACCCGTAAAGTATTTGCCTGGTCAACACAGCTTCGGTTTGGTCTGAAACCTGCCTGCTCTTTCCGTAGTATTGGTTCTAGTACTTCTTCTAATCTTTTCTTTATAATAATTGCTATTATCTTATGAATAGTATTTAGAACCGTGATTCCTCTCCAGTTGCTGCAATTTGCCAAGTCTCCTTTCTTAGGTATCTTGACAATCATTCCTTTCTTCCATGATGGTGGTATATTCTCTTCTATCCATGCTTTCCTGATGTGGGGTTCAATTGTTTTTGCGAATAAGTCAGGGTCCAGTTTGGCTATTTCTGCTGGAATTCTATCTTCACCTGTTGCTTTGTTGTGCTTCAGGATATTGATTATAGCTTTGATTTCTTCTATATTTGGAGCTTGAGTAGATATTGGCAGTCCCTCAGTTGGATAGATATTTGCATTGTCTCTGTTTCTTATGTCTGCTTCATTATTTGTACTTTCTTCGTTGCTCAGTTCTTGGAAATGTTCTCTCCATCTCTTTAATTGATCCTCTAAGTTTGTGATGTGCGCACCATTTTTATCACTTCTAAAGTGCCATATTCTATCATCTACTACTCATTCATTATTCATCACTTGTTGAGTAAAAACCATTATTCGGAACATTTTTGAAAATTAAATTTCGCAATTAATTGAAATTTAAATCTTATTTTTTAACAAACAAAATATGTTTAGGAAATTGTTTCGTTCATCATAACACTATTAGAACTCATCTGTAGGTATTTTTAGTGTTAGACTACTTATACAACTCCTATTTTCATTATGATTGATTTTATAACTTATTAGAAGATGTCAATAGAACATCTGTGAGTTATAAAAATCGACCAAAATTTCATTGTAAAATGTATTTTTGGAAAAATAAAAAACCTTTACATCATTTTACTTTTAATAAAAAGAGCACGTTCGATTTAATAATTAAAATTAATTCTTTTTTTTTATTTATTGGTGAAATGTTTGATTTGATTATTTACTAACTAATATATTGAAACAAAATAAAAAGGCGGTATAATTGCAATACAAAACAAAAATAAAATTAAAATTAACCATATGTGATTTGTTTACAAACACTCATTTAACGTGTATTATATTATATAATTGAATCCATATTAAATACCTAATAATATATTGTATTAATTAAAATAATTCAGTTTAAAACATTAGTGCATTATTACATATACATAATTACTCACATTTTACATTGTTTTTATTATTATATTATTATTCTTGATTAAATTACACAATTACATGATTTATATATTAATCATATGATCAGTATTATCAACACACTAACGTTTTACAATTTGCCTAATTATTTAAAAAATAAAAAAATAGTATGATATATTATTAATCACCACTAGGAATGTGCATGTTCAATACTTTCCAGTAATCATTACTACTCGATACTTTCATCATCAATACTCGATACTTTTTAACCGATACTTCTAGATTCGTTAACTGAAAATTTTATTAAGGAAAAATGAAAAGCAATTTATTTGTATAGTGTTTGCATTTTTTCAGTTTTTATCATTACTTCAGTTCATTTAATTTTTTGTTTGTATATTTTGGGTTTTTTTTTGTATGAATAAAATAGTTTTTATATTAAATAATGAATAAAAATATTAAATTATGAAAAAAATAACATTAAATAAAACATTATTCATAATAATTATTTTAGTTTCAAAACCAAAGATGATTATATTTCAGTTTTTTTCTTTATCTCAGTTCAGTTTGTTAATTAACAAAAAAAAAATCTTAACTTAAAAAACTGATATTTAATTTTTCCTAACGAACTCGATATCTATCAATCACGAGTACCACTAAAGTATTGATCTACGAACTCGGTATCGAGTATCCACTACACTATCAATCTCGATTACCTCTAATAGTACGTTTTCAAGCTCATGTTTATGGATAAACATGTTGTTTATGATAAACTGGTTGTTTACGTAGTGGTTTTCCCATACAAATTTGCTGAAAATCATAAACAAGTAGCGAGGTGTTTATATCATAAACCACTTCAAAAACATGTAACCCATCCATGAAATTTCGATTTTTTGTCGATTTTAAATTTTTTTTTGCATGACCCTTGATTTTTTTGTCATAAATTCATTTTGTCATTTGTAAAAAAAAAAAAAAACAAAAAGAAAAAGAAATCAAAATACCAAGAATAGATGAAATTATGTGAATTTGTGTGAAATTAGTTTAGCTTCAATTAATGATCATCAAAAAAACGAAAAATCAAGTATAAATTCTCAATTATCATCAGCACGATTAATTGGAAAATCTTGTATAACTTTAATAGAAAAAAGTGAAGAAAAATTCTATAGAGTTATAGAAATGATTGAGAAATTACAAGACTTACATGGAAAGTTAACAGAAGAATTAAAACAAAGGATATTGTAGATGCATTTTTATTTTTAATTCACTTAATTTAATCAGTTTTATATATTAAAATATAAATATAAGGCTTTATATATAAGTAAAAAATTCAAATGGAAAAAGAGATAATAAATTAAAATGATGATTATTTTTTTTATAAAATTGTAAATTGATTTATTTTTGTATTTCGTTTTTGAAAGATTCTCAGAACTAAATATTGAAGTGAGTGAAGTGGGTATGGTAATAAACTAAAATGTGAATTATTTTATTTAATTACAAAAAAAGAAAAGAAAAACAAATCAAAAAGTAAATAGATAAAAAATATATTTGGATTTCCTGTTCTTTTTTACCAAAAATTAAATTATCACTGCAATTAATTAGAAGTATTTATTATTAAGAATTAGTATTAGTTTTTGTAATATTATTTAGTAAATTAGTAATAGTATGAGTATATGATTTTATATATACAAAGAAATTTTTTTTATATAGTAATAAATATGTGAAACAGCTGATTGTTTTCCAAAAAACCTTGTGAACACTTGACATTTGACTGGTTTATGTTATGAGCTAGTTGTTTAGCCATAAACATGAGCTTGAAAACGTACTATAAAGTATTGATCAACGAACACAATAAAAACATTAATACAATATTAACCGTTTGTATTTGTTTTGATATTCAGCAGCAGAGTATACATATTGTTTGGGTATTCTATTCTACATGTGGTGTAGTAGTCACATTAATATGTATACACTATACACATTTTTAGTTTTTCAATTCTGTTTAGAATAGGGAACTTCTCTTTTTTGAACAAGAAAAAAAATTTTTTTTTTTGTTAGTACTCTTATCGATACTTCGAGTTGAAACAATACCAATACTCAATAGTAACAGTAGAGATTTTTATTCTTGATCAATATTCAATACTCGATATTTTTACAGAAAAGTAACCGATACTTTTATTCTTGGTCAATACTCGATACTAAGTATCGAGTAGATACTTTTCGCACATTACTAAATTCACCACCCATACATTAATCTACAAATGTAAGTGCACTAAAATTTTTATCTGCACTAAAACTTTTATCTATGAAAAAAACACTTCTTCGACAATGCAGTTTCCGAAAAATGTTACTAAATAAATTGTTTTTAGGACATTTAAATTTTTTTGTTTCTTACAAAATTACCTGGTAGGTAGTTTAATTTAGGTACGTACTTAGGTTAAGTATAGACAATGTAATGTGTATCGTAGTAAGTTGTAAACAAAATAATTATTGTTTTTTTTTTATACCTATTCATTGATAGTGAAAAAATATCAGTATAAATTAAATCCCTGTTCTGTTAAAAACATTAAATTTGGCTAGAATTAAATAATATAATATTTTTCTTATATACTGCATATACTATTTATTTAGTTATCCAATCTGCGTGGCTTCAGGCCAAATGGCCAAATTAATTAACTAAACACAAATTTTTAAAGTCTCCACTACTCTCTATTTATGGATTATATTTCAAGATTTTTTGATTAAGTCGGCTAAGCTGGATGATTAACACTTTAAATCGCTTTTATGTATACACATTTTTTTCGGAGCTTTCCGATTAATCACCTTAAATTTTTCAATTAAGTCATATAGATTGGCTTTCACTCTCTTCTCTGCACATTTAAACTACCTGCAACTAATCCCATTCCATTTTTACATTTTTTTGTCAACAGGGTTGTGCGTGAAATCACAATCCTAAAATCCCCAACCCATAATTTCTATAGAAAAACTCTCCATAACAAAATCCCAAAGACAAAATACCCAAAAACGTAATCTTCAATGGAAATATTTCTTTTTTTGTTGTATGCTAAAAGCAAAACCAATATTTTTTGTCAACACCGAAAAAGAAATTTTTATTTTCAATGTCTATTTTATGTCATTTGGTTAACAATACCTATATACAATATCGTCTCTCGAACAAAAGTTTGTCTTTTCTTGTCTATCTTTGTTTTTTTGAAGATCTTGATTTTTTTTTTGTTTTTGCGTGCTCCGTAGCTTTCATTGTGTGTCAGATTTTTACTGACTAAACCACACCCCTCCCATTAAAACTAGTCCGACGGACTAACCATTAATTTATTTCTATTGTTATTTTTTTAAAGAAAAGTTTACGACATTCTGTCGTATTAAATCTAGTGGCTTAGTTCTTTTAAGCCTTATGATATCATTTTGGTTATCTAGCAGTTGAGTGGCCTCAACGTTAACATGACCCTACAGACGAGCTATATGCTTTGTTGCATATCTTTTTATTTCATTTTCTATGCAAGGAATTTTTAGATCTATGTGCAAGTCACTGTTGCGAACATACCAGGGGGCATTTACCATGTTGCGCAAGACTTTATTTTGGAATTTTTGTATACAAAGTAACATGTACTTCGTTTGGCACATCCCCATATTTGTATGAAGTAAGATCTTGATTTTGAGGATGTTTTTTTCTATGATTTTGTCATTGGGATTTTTAGCTTACTCAGAATGTTGTCCGGGATATTTTTTTTTCGTCTTGCTTATTGTTATTAGCCTAAAACTACAACAATGCGGTATATAGAACAGAATTTAATCTCAAAATAATACACCTAATGAAAATATTCCCTCTTTTCTGTTCCCACTCTCTTTGCACCAGATTTCTTTTCCTCAAACGAAATACCTAGTTATCATATTTAATTTATTATTAGCTGTGTTTTTTCATCCGGTTCACGATGTAGGTCAATACTTTAATATGAAAATACAATAACAATTCAAAACCAAGATATTTATCTGGTTTTTATATACAGGTCTTAAATATTTAGTAATTATATTTGTCACGAGTAGCGCTTGCGTAGTTTTTCAATATCAATTTTTAATAATTCAATTAACAGGTTTGCCAACATAAAAAATGATTCATATCATTATGTTGAAAACACAATCACGACGAATAACGAGTGACGAATGACCAAATTTCGTTCTTAGAGACACAATCACGACGAACTATTCGCGATGAACAAATTTTTGTGTTTTGAAATTTCAAAATTTGTTTATAAAAAAAAAATGGAGGAAAAATTTTAAAAATAATTAATTTAAAAATTTTTTTATTTAAATTTGAATTTTAAAAATATTTATTAAAACCATTTTGACCAATTTATGTTGGTATCAATGAACGTCATTCGCATTCGTCGACGAGTAAAATAGAATTAGATCTATTTTTTGAACGCCAAATTTTGGTTATTCGTCATTCGTCACGATTTACATATAATCTCATGCATTTGAATGCGAAAAATTCGTCGTGATTGTGTTTTCGACATTAATCTACATTGTTTTTTTGAATTTAATAAAACCTAGACCTTGAACCGTATGAAAAGAACACAGCTATTAATAGAAATAAAACCGGTAAATATTTTTAAAGCAAAAACAAATTTTTATTTTAGTTTGGTTGCTTAAACCTTTGTATAGAACCCTGTACAACAAGTAAACCTGTACATAATTGATCATTACTTCACCCTATGTACATATACCTATATAGAACTATCTGTATATTATACGAATGTGTATAATTTGAAATGACCGCACTATTCTTTTTAATATTCTATATATGTTATAGAAATTCCTATTAAATTGAGATAAAGGTTCATTGGGGACATGTGTAGTAACATGGAGTTCAGAAAAGTTCTTGAAAAGAAAATTTATGTAATTCTCATTAGAAATTATTCACGCCATTTATTATTTTTTTTTTTTTTTATTATTTTTGTTTAGTGGGATGAGAATAATTTTCTCTCTTTGTAATAACGTATATTATATAAAAAAAAATATATTGAATAACGGTAAAAATGTTGAAAAATGTTTTAATGCGGTAAAAATAACTTAAAATGCGGACCATTTTTTATTTTTTTTTTTTTATTTTTATTTTTTTTATTATTATTTTTTTCTTATATTATGAATGAGATTTTATTGCTCCTTGTCCTTTAAGGACAATTCGTACAAGTGCCAAGACAAAAATTATGTAGTTGGAGTGCCAAGAAAAATAACAACAACAACAACAAAAATAGTAAAACAAAAAATTAAAAATAAAAAAAGTAAGAAAAAACAAACGTAAATGAAAAATAAATAAATAAATAAAATTTTTAGTAAATTTTTAATTTAATACAAATGAACATTTACAAGATCAAACAGTGTAGTAAGTAGTATTTTTATTTGTTATATAAAATTTTAGAGAACATGTTAAATTGACCGCAAATAGAATTTTTTGTTTTTCTTTTTTTTTTCAATTTTAATTAAAATCTACTTTAGTTTTTTGTACAATTTTATACGTGTATAAAAGAAGTAGTTGGCAACATTTTTTTGAGTGCATTATGACGATTTTTTTTTATTTTACAAATATTTCTGAACGGAACTTAATTTAATAATAAAAAAAAAATATTGAATACAATGCGATATAGATTAACTCATCCATCCCCAACATGTTTTTCAGCATTTGTTCTGTTGCGTATTTGGATTTTTTTCTACCACAAATTTATTTATTTTTATATTTATAACCAACAACAGAGCTACTAGAACTGCCGGCTGTTTGCAGTTTCAGTGCTATAAAATTTTTCTTTGTTTATTCTGCCAATCTAAGTTAAGCTGGATTTTCATTGAACAATATTTAAAATCTTCAAAATTTTATCGGCTCCAAAAATGGAGATAACATGAAATGATATTTTTTTACATAAGAGCTCAATGCGTACGACAAGAACAGAAAATATCAGTTACCGGGGAAAATTTGGGATATTGTACTTTGATAAAGTATATTTTGAAAATATCGGGGATAATTTCTTTATGCTGGTAACACTTTTTTAACCTTTTTTTTGAGTAAATCTATATTAAAACAGTAATTTTTTTCAACAGATGAATGTTTTGACAGTTGAATTGTTATTGTTTTGTGTATTTTGTGTAAATTAATTTCTGAAAGAGAAATTTAGAGAATTCTTCGCAACGATTTATTTTTTTCTTACATAAAAATTCAATAAGCTATCACCCTTTTTAGAGCCAATAAAATTTTCAAGATTTTAAATATTGCTCAATGAAAATCCACCTTTACTGTCAAGAACAGAAAAAAAAACAAAAACAAAGTCATATCATAATTAAATTATTTTTAAAAACGGATTTGGTCGTAGCAATATTTTTTTATTATATTTATATTAAACCTACATGTAAGCTCTGCTATTAAATACATATTAAAACTCTAGGTATGTTTAACAATGACTCTAGGTATTGTGGTAGAGTTTTAATATATATTTAATTTGAATAATATTTCACCTAGAGTATACAGCATATTCTATAAATTATATTAAGCTCTACTACTTCACCTTTAAAAACAATATTTAACATCGGATTAGTGATTTATTTAATAGCTTAAACTCCTACCTACCTAATTCAATAACAAAGTCTGTGAAAGGATGTTATAAAAAAACGTTGGTAACATTGAAACTCTGAGACTATTTTTTTCTATAGATTATAAATAAAGAAGGGCTTGTTTTTAGACTGTTTTTAACCATTAGAATACTTTGGATCTTTAACCCACTATTTCGTAGTGAAGTCAAACTTCATTTACAGCTCTTTATTAAAATGTCTAACATTCTTTGACCAACAGATGTGGCAAAAAACTAATGAAACTAGTGAAAATCCGAAAGATAAAATGGCATTGAATCAGTCATACTCTTAGGTAACCTGACAACAACATCGCGAAAAAATATTTCGAATGGAATGCTCAGACTACACATTTCATGGGAAGGCCGAAAAAAAATTAAGAACAACAGTTTTTTCCGAAGTAAGTGCCCAACATAGAACGTGGCCGCGACTGAAGAGGTTTACCGCCGCATGTAGGATTCAATGGAAACATTTTATTTCCACTCTATACTAACGGATGACGTTACAGAGTAATGATTAAAATCTCTGATGAAATATAATTCAAACCAATTTCAATCGCTTCAAATCCACCCCATCAATCAAGTTATAATTACCGAATAGTCAAAATATGATTGATATACCCAAAATTTTTCTATAAGGAGTTGTTGAAATTAACCCCAAATTAATATTTAGTAATATAACTATCAGAGTTAATAAAATAATTATATTATATAGTTTCAAAATAGTTAAACAAATGAATCAAGTACAAGCTCGGAAGATAATTAAAATCTAACTGATAATAATATCAATACAGTATGGTTTTGATGGACCAAAAACATTCATTGTTCTGTACTAATTTGTTAATAAATAAAAAAAATTACATCTGGCGTAACTGAAAACAACTTATGCAGAATATTTGTAATAGATTAAAAATCTAGTGAACATCTGCTCTGTGCGATGTGATGGACTCACTGCACTAGAGCTGTGTGACCGAGTGTGATCACAAAATCAGTAATACTTAGGGACTCAAATGATTAATAGTAATCAATCACAGTACACCCATTTGCGGCTGCGGCTGATATAGTGGCCAGATCCCCTCCCGAACTAACCTAATGTAATATAATCTAACTGAAGAATTAATAATGAAGAAAAATGGATACCAAAGGAGTAGTAGAGTAACTCACAGCAGTTGTGATCCTTTATTTTGTTCTCAGAAGCTCTCATTATCACATTGACAACAGATAATTTGTTGGTATTAAGTAAAGGTTATAAAACAAAAGTTTAAGTAGAACCAAGTGCCAAAAATAAAAGTGGCTTGAACCGACAGAATGGTCATTTTTTATTTATTTTTATTTATTTCAACAATTTTAAGATACCTAAAAAATAAAAATAAAGAAACATTTGAAAGAGTTTTTTTCAGCTCTATGCCCTACTTATACAGTTCCAGGATTATTATGAGAAAAATGAGTACAAAAGAGAAGTGACACGGTTCACAACATCATTTTTGTGCACAACCATACTATACTGATTCATAGCCCTGCTTCACTTCCTTTACATTTTGTTTTACAAATGATCTATTGCTGGTTTTTCTATACTAACAATAATTTCTCCTGTTTTACTCTTACTACTCGTATTCTATTCACACCCTTAGAAAATGTGTTGTTCTGTGAATACTATTTGCGTTAAGTAGTAATGAGCATGTTTTTTTCTTGTTTTTTTTTCTTCTTGTTTTTTTAATAGTGTACTAAAGGATATTTTGGCACAAAATATAAAATGATGTCCTTGTAAATTATATCAAGAATATAAATTATATCTGTGTGAATAGGTAATTTCTTTTATATATATATATATATATATATATATATATAAATAAATATATGTATATGTGAATAAAAGGATATAAATTGATAAATGTATCAGTAGCGTATATTATATGAAAAACCGATGATTTATTATTTTAAATTCTAGTAACATAAATTTAGTATGGCTGTTAGCCAAAAAGGAAATTCTTGAAAATAAAATTTTTGTTATTTGTTTTTATTTTTTTTTGTTTTATTAGAGTAAATTCCATTTTAGGGTGTTGTCACATATAATTAAGAAAACACTATATTAAAAGAAAATTTTGTTATTATTGTTTTTTTTGTTTTTTTTTTTTGCTTGTAGAACTTAATTTATTTGTAAAAATTTAAGAGAAATTTATTAATGATTAAATTGACCTGTTTTATTTCATTTAGTTTTTTTTTTGTTTGCTATTTTAGAAAAATTATGATAATTGAAAAAAAATTATATTCAATTTTTATTTATTTTTAAGTTTTTATTATTCGGGACATATTTTGGAAATCATATACATAGGATCAATAATATACATAGATCTTATGTCCCACTAATTGGATTGCAGAACATAATGATATTCAATATAATAAATTTAAAAACTTAAAAATAGAAAATAGTAAATTATTATGAATATCGCACAGCCTTTCAAGTGTCCTACACATTAGTAGAACAACTAGCAAACATTGGACGTATAACGATCTTAAAAAACTCTACACGTCAAATGTTTATGTCTTAGCGAATATCCATAATTACATAATTTCCAAAAGTTCATTTTAAGACAAAAGCATTCTTTGTATAACAGGAAACGAAGTTGCAGATTATCTAGCCATGAAAGCACCGATACGCCTTTCATAGGGCCAAGTCCGTTCTAACAGTTAATGGAATGACGAATTTATGTACAAGCAAGAGGTAGAAGTATATATAGAAGTAGAAGTTATAAATTTGAGTAGAAAGAGTTGGTACAAATGTACCACACAATGCTGTCATTTTGCTGTAGTTGAATGAAGTTTTTGACGCAATTTTGAGCCATTTTGACATTGTGACAATTTGGAAAAATATGTGGTAATTTATAGCACTATATTTTGATTACGTTTTATGATTTAGGAAGTAATCAAATTTTTTTCCACCAGATGTCAAATTTCTTCAATATTTTTCATAAACTTATTTTATTGAGTAAGAATGAGGTAAAGCTACAGTACTGAGGTAATGTATAGTGTATAAGTTTTATATAATTTGATGTATAATGTAAGCATCAGTAATTAATAAACACTCATAAAGTATAGATACAGCTTTTATTATAAGATAATACATTTAGTGTCTTTACTTCATTCACCTGCTTGAAATAGAGCAATAGATGAAGGCTCAATTGAGCATTAACTTCAACTCATCTGAAAAAAATTTTTATTACTATAAAATTTGATATTGAGAGTTTAGAACGATTGACGATTCACATACTGAAAATGTTTCAGGACAATGATGATGACAATATCCATTCTATATTGGATCAATATGACGGCTTTAAAATTATACCATATAATCAATTTCAATCATTTATAATCAATTTACATTATTCATAGATTTCCGAATAATTTTTAAATAATCATTGAATTCAAAAATAATGTTATTAAATTTAAAAAATAATAACAAAACTTCCTTGTAAAAATATAACTACGATAATATTCAATTAATTTTATTACAAGAAACTTTTTAACTAGCTCACTATTATCACCACACTATCATCGTCATCAGCATAAACTGGTAATAGTTTCAATTTAAAAAAATTTAAAAAAAATGTTAACTTTAATAATCTATCATCATTCTTAATGAAAAACTTCGAATCTTAAAATATGAAAATATATTTATTAGAAAAGAAGTAAGTGAAAGAGAGAGAGAGAGAGAGAACAAAAATATTTTATTAAAAAGTTTTATTGCCAATTAATATTTATTTAAAAAGCATGATCCTTTCCTCTATTCCATATAGTATATAAATACATAAATATATTAAATAAATATATATATATATATTATATATATATATATATATGTATTGATATTTTTAGTTGAAAAAAGGAACATTAAGTTTAGTTTTTCTAAAAAAAAAAAAAATAATAATAAAATTAAGATTGATTAAGATTTTATGAATTTCCTATATATACAGTTACAATACAATATTAAGGACGTCTGGATTTTTTCTGTTTTTTTGGGTTCTTTTATTCTATTTTTATTATATTTAATAATTGAAAATAATGAACTTGAATGTTAGTTTTTGAGGTTAACTGTTAACTGTTAAATGGTAATTTATTTATTTTTTATTTATATTTTTTATTAATATTAAAAAGGTGTGCAAATTTCTGGTGAAAAGTTAATTAATAGCAATTTAAAAAGACAATATACAGTTACAAATTGTTCATTTTAAGTTTTTGTGGAACTGGTTTCAATGTGTATGTTTCAATGTATACAACGATACCGCTGGAAGATGTGACTCATCTAATTAAGTTATTTAAAGTAAATATTTGTAATGAGGTTGAACCACAAATTAAATTTAATGTTTATATTATATATATATATATATATGTACATCTTAATGTTGAAATATATTTTTAATCTCACCAAATTCAGTTATTTAAGACAGAACTTTACTTTTTTATTGATCTTAGCCAGAACTAGTTTTGCCTGAAAAATTCTAAATAAAAAATAGAACGAGTTGGCTCTAAAACTGGCTTTAAATTAACACATATCTTGGGAGTCGAAGAACCACTATACAAAGCAGTTAAATTTTTTTCTATATTTCTTAAAACATCACAGGTTACCCCATGTTACGATACATCAAAATTCAAGTTAATTATCCGAAGATGTTTATTAATTTATTTATTTATTTATTTAATAGCTCTCAAATGAGCCCAATTGCTCGTACAGAGTGTATAATAATATAATCTAATAAAACATTCTTCATCTTCATTAATAATTATAACTTTGATTATTAACTTTTTTTGTTGCGTCAAATCGGATTTTGATTTGGTCATAATTTGAGACAACTGTTATATTTTTTATTACTAAAGCTAGTTCTATAAGCAAATACAATAACTACAAAACTAAACATAAAAAATGACAAGCAAAAATGCTCATCACACTTGCTCAAGAGCACTAAAAAACAAAATCAATCCACTCTGTATATATATACAAGCAAATTAAATACAATCACAATAATGTAGATACCAAACCATTCTGGTATCGCAAAAAGTGAATCTACAGATTAACTAGTGAAAAATTCATTAATTTCGCTTTTCATAAGGTCGATTCCGTTTTGTGGGATTCCCCTAATCATAGCAAAAATGCAAATAAAAATATAATTGGAGAAACAAGTTGAAATTTTCTGTTTTAACACAATTGTCAAAATAAAATTTTCAAGTTAAAACGCTTGCTTATGAAAGTTCTTAGAGTAATTCTTTTGTGTTTCAACTATAACCGCATCATGGAAGGGATAATTACTTAAAACGGTCAAGTAAAGAAGCATCTAGATAGAATCGAATTTAGCGATAACAATTTTTTTTTTATATATATTACCAAAACACTAGATGGGAAGGACTTTCTATACCAAATGGTATGTTTAACTAGGGTGGGACAATTACGAATGAAGCTGTTAATTTTCGTCTTAAATTTATGAAGGTCATAAATATAGAATTTAGCATATTTGTGGAAGACATAAGATGGAATTTGGTTCAACATTCGGGATATTGAAATTATAAATGAATTTCCATAACTTGTTTTCTGCCATCTAGGGATTTCTACGGTATAGGGATGAGCATATGCTATCCTTCGTGTTTCACGGGAGAATTTGTGCAGACTATGTGAAATGGAAGAACATGTGAAAGCCTCTCTCGCGGGAAACGTCTGCATTTGGATAAAGCGTTGCCAAAACAATACAAACTATCCAGTGTACCAATGAAGAACGTGCTAAGTGTAATTACTAAATCAGACAACCTTAGAGATTCATCAAATAGTAAGAGTAATTTCTATTTAAAGCTTATATGATTTGAGACTAGATCCCTACTACCCGTTTACATAAATTTATCTAATCTAAATCTAAATAAAAGCAAAAAATGGTTTTAAATTGTTTTTGTTGTATTTACATATTATTATTTTAAATTTAATTCCAAATCCGATTTAGATTGGAGAAGAAAAATTTAATAAACTGTGAATCGAACTTGTCATACACTCTAAATTTAATTTATATCTACACAATGGAAAATACAGGATCCAACTTAGCAGTAACACTTAGTAGTGATTTACTTATAATATAAAATACATTTCTATTTAACTTATATAAACATTAAAATATAGTTTTACAACTAAAAATATTTTTTTATTTTATTTTAGTGATAGTTTACTTAATCTATGAAAAACACAATTAAATATTTTTTGATAAAAATCCGGAATTTCAAAAAACTATACTCGAAGATAACAAGAGCATAACAAAGTAGTAAAAATATATCTTTATACCAATCAAAAGACTGCTTTCAAACAATACAGTTTAGTCCACCTAAATTTCCAAATCCAAACCTAAAGGAGGATTTTCAACAGATAATCGATCGATTCAGAACCAATCAGAATCAACTGTCGAGGCGACAAACAAATTGTATCTTTTCCGGGACTGCAGTCACACATACCGAGAAATTTATTATTATTATTATTATTTTTTATTGAATATGATTTAAATTATACACAACAGTAATTTACAAGCACTAAATGCCAGAGCTATCGGCTTTAATAAATTTAACATCAATATTACAGGCAGTAAATTCAATGACAGCAAAATTATTTTATGTTGCATTGTCAATATTTTGTAAAATATGAATTACTAATCTAAAATAAAAATATAGCTTCATTACACAATCTTGATGTTTTAATATGTATTATTTTTAAATTTGTTTTATAATTAATTATATAAATTCAAGTAAATCAAAAAATTTATAATATATAATAATATCATCATATATTTTATTTGAATATTGTTTTTATTTTGAATATATTTTTAATTTTTCAATGTATGTGTGACTGTTGTGGAAATCGTTCTGAAAATCTGCCAAAGTTGACAGTGGAAATCCTCTTTGATGTTACAACATGTCATTTAATAGAATTAACTTTTGTTGGAGGAAAGTAATTATGACAGTTACAAGATAGCTTGTGCGCTCCCAACATATAACTATATAATACATAGGCATATAAATTTAAAGCTGGACTTCTATTTTGATGGATTTATTATATTATACTTAGTGTATAAGTATAAGACATCTATAGTACCAAATAAGCACAAGCAAGTAAAACATTAATACAGCTACTATTCAATATTAAAATAGTCCTGTCTTGTACACCACACCTGCTTTTTCAGCTTCGAAAACTAATAGTTTATTTACATTTAATTTCATCATAAATTCTACAATTTTGTAGCATAATTTTTACGTAGGTTGTCAGTTCACGACGTGATAATATTACAGTTTTTCCATTCTCATTTACTAATCTAAATATAAAACTTTGTTTTAATTTTTTGGGTTTGTTTTTTGACCCGTCTAAGAAATTTTTAATTTTTTTTTTATAATTCTTAAAAATTGGAATAAAAATAATTTTTATTTAAAAAAACAAAAACAAAACAAAAAAAAACATGTCTAGGATCATATTAATAAAAATCTTTACAGTTAAATATTATAAAAAAGGATTTATATTAAAAGGAAACAAGGAAAATTAAAAAAAAACAAAACACTACAAAAATACTTTATAGAAATTTTTCATTTATAATATGTTAAAAATAATTTAAGCAATTCAAACAAAAAACAAAATAACAGAATAAAAAATTGAAATTCTGCATGTCGCCATGTTGTTTTGCCATCAATTTCATTAGAGAAATTTTTGAAAATTTTTCTGCATTAAATTTGACATAATCCTTTCCTTGATGATTGTGTTTGTATATATTTCTTTTAAATTTTTTTCTTTTGTTGTTGTTGTTTTGTTTTTTTTTAGAGTGGCACAAAATAATATGGCTATTTAAATTTACATAAAATAATTCAAAAATAA
The DNA here is from genome assembly GCA_963942445.1 of Argyra leucocephala. Lineage (NCBI taxonomy): Eukaryota > Metazoa > Arthropoda > Insecta > Diptera > Dolichopodidae > Argyra > Argyra leucocephala. Next base: position 13,875,303 of record OZ012679.1, on the reverse strand, counting down.
AAGTCCGGTCATATTTTTGGGCTTGTTTCTGTAGCCTTAGAATCGAACTTGAAATTGTTATCGTATAAAATGAGCCACAACTAATGTTGGCTCAATTGAGTCGTAACATGGAAAAAAGTGCAGCCTTATTAATAAGTTGTTAATTGTTTTTATAAGCCTCTTCGAATCCAGGAGTGGAATTTTGTAAGCTGATAATTGTTAATGAATGTGACTAAAGTAAAATACATTTTCAGTATTTTGTAAAGTGATCATTTTTGAAACCAGCAACACTGAGCATCATTTAAAAATGTATATTAAAATCCAAGCAAAATATATAATTATAACAAAAAAAAAGACAAAAACAACAAATAATTTTATTCCAAATGTGGATTGTTGTGTAAGAAGAAAAAAAATAATTCTTTGTATGGCGGTGACAACCAATTTGTTTTTACTCTCAATTTAACAAAACATGTCACTATCAAGTGACAAAAACCTTACAATATGCAAAAACAGAATTTGTGATTGCGATTATTTTTTTGTCACAAAATGCCACTCCAAATCTTACAGTTATAGAGAACGGCTCGTATAACGTTTAATAAATCATAAATCTGGTAAGAAATTACTGCGTTCAGTAGAATTTATCGCTGCAATAAATAGAAGTGCTCTACAGTGCAGTAGTTGTACTGAACCTTTTGCAACAAAATTTAAAATAACGTTTGTTGTATGTTACATTACATGAATTTTCTATTTTATTTTAATACGAATATAATTTAATAATTTTAATAAAATATGTTTTTTCAAATTTAATTATATTAAAATTATATTAAAACTTAATTAATCACTAAATAATTTATCTACATTTATTTTTTTATCATTATTTATTGTATTATTATAAATTTGTGTTTTTACATCTCAAATGTTTTTCACTTGTCAGCACTCACATGTCGGAAACAAATAATTTTTACGTCAAAATATCAGCATATGAAAGTCATCAAAAAATCGCTACTCAATATTCGATTTTTTTCTTTGCAAAATGTATGTAACGCTTTACTGCAGCGCTGCACAAAATCACCGTTCAGTAGCAAATTTTTTCGAGCGTTGTAGTAATTTTGCAACGATAGATTCTACTGAAAGCGCATTCAATGTCTCATAACTCTACAGTCTTTGAGACAAAACTTGAAATACATTTCGTCAATATACCAAAGAAAGCAAAAGCAGACAAATCAGCAGAAAAGATTATGGCAAATGTTATATTCATCGACTATCTTGAAAAAAGAAAATCAATAAATGCTATACTTATTATTGTGCATTATTGGATCGATTGAATGACAAAATCAAAAAAAGGAAATACCACATTTAGCAAAGAAAAAAGTGCTTCAGTGATATTAGGTTTGACAGCAGTAAAATTGAATGAATTACGGTAGGCTTGAAATTTAAAAAAATATCTTGAGTAGGATTTGAAAACGTCATATGACATAACTAACCACTAATCGGTATTCGGTTGACAGTTACACACATACTTTCTAATTTTTTTTCTATTTTACAATTAAATTGTTTTCGAGTTTTATATGTTCAACTCACTTGACTCATTACTATAAAACTAAGAATAAAATTTAATTTAGTTCAATTAATTTTAAGCCATCCTCTTTAATTTAAAAAACAGTGTCCTTTCTGAATTTTTCAATTTTTATTTATACTTTTTTTATTTTGTATTATTTTGTATTATTATTTTTTTATTTTTTAGCTTTTTATATTAAAAATACTCAAAATGAACATTAAAAAAATCGAAAAATAATCATCAAATCATATATTAATATATATATATATATATAATACATATATATAATATATATATATATAGATACAACATAAATAATCCTTCCATTCGTGAAAATTGGAAAATTTTTGGCAGAAATTTTCTTTTGTTCATTTTTAGACATTTATCAAAATGAAAATCTGCAGTACACATAAAATGGAACAACACAATCAGTAAAATAACACAAAAAAACAAGAACAAAAAAAAATACCGTAACATTAAAAACCGTTTGATTTTATTTTCGTTTCATTTTTATATCCTGTATATTTCATACATTCATATAATTATATATATATATATGTATATGTGTTATTATTTTTTACCTCTTTACCATTTTAAAATGTATCCATCCTCCTATTTTTATTGTCAATGAGAATATTTTTAACTACTGATATTCTATACTACACTTTAAAATTACAAAACTACACCTACCTATCCTATATCCATTTTTCTACACCTCATTCCAGTTAATTCATCTTTCGAGTCATGTTTATTATTATTTGTCTTTTTTTTTTTTTTTAATTTTATCTTTTTGTTATTTTCATCTTAAAATTACAATCTTTTATTTACAATAAAAATGACAATAAAAAAAAAAGAAAAATAAATATCATAACAAGACATGAATAAGGAAAAACAAAATAACAGTTTTTTTTTTCCTTTCTAAAGGATATATAGAAAATTAAAAAAAAAAAAAAAAATAGTAACAAAACAAAAACAAAAAAAATTATATTTGAAATGTGCCGCTCTTTTGAATCGTGTCGTTCCACTATAATAAAGAAAATTATTTTGAGCCAAATAAATGTTTGCAAAAACAAAAATAAAAAATTAAAAATATAAAAACAAAACAAGCTTTGATACAATTTCATAACAACAACGAATATACAACAGCTACTGTACTTTAATACGAACTGTTCACATTCATTTATAGTATAGTATAGAGCAACAGGGACCTCAAAAATGAAATCAAAGAAAAAAAAAAAAAAAAGGAAAATTAGAAAAAAAAAATAAAAAAAAGTAAAGCAACTATTCATCAGTAAATTTTTTAGCTAGTTTAGTACTTAACGGTAAAGGTTTTTTTTTATTTTGTTTTTTTTTTTATTAAATATTATTCTATTATTTGTATATTAGAGTGGGCATAATTTAAAAAAAAAATTAATTAAAGACACAAACCATTTTCTTATTTTGATGTTCTTTAAATGTAATTGGAAACGTCTTTGATGATCTACAACAGGTTTAATCAGGAATGTCAAACTAATGTCAAATACAAAAATATTACCTTGAATTTTTACAATGCTTACAAACCTTTTCTGTCTAAATTGCATTCAAAGTGATTGTTGCAATTATTTTGTAGTTTCACATTTGACATTTGTATCAATAGAGGTATAATTGAAAATGTCAAATTATTATCAAGTTCATTTGGAGACTAATTGATTAAGTACTATTTATTTAAGTCATGTATTTTTAACTGTCAATTTTAGATGACGACATTTTCATTGTAATAGATTATTTAGTGTGACGAAAATGATCCAATCGAAAATGTCATTTAATGCACTTCATGCGTTCACATCATGAACTTGCAATTTGATCAATTTTTAACATTTTTTATTTACAACTTTTACAGTTTCATGTTAGAATTGGAATAATTAAAATTAAAATATAAAATAAAATTCAGATCAAATACAAAAACATTTGATGATCTACAACATATAATTTGACACTATATTGACATAAATGTTTTTGATTCAATTAAATTGTAATTGATTGTTGTAGTTTTTTAATTTTCACTATTAATATGTATTAAATTTCACAAGCTATATTTTATATTTTCAAACACTATTTTATAAATCACAAATTTTTCAATTATTCTAACATTAACATCATTAGATTAAAAATTGTCCAAAATTGACTGTCTAAGATTGATATTAAAAATTATGTGTCTAAGATTACCATTCAAAATAATACTTTATGCCTCTAAAAATTTATTTTGATCAAATTACAAGTTCGAAACAGCAAATGACGTCCGATGGATGACATTTTCGATTGGAATTTATCTTACTAAATAATTGATTATACTACAAAAGTATCCATCTAAGATTAAAGTTAACATGGCTTAAATGTAACTGTATACTTAATCGATTAGTCTTCAAATACATTTAATCCTAATTTGACATTTCCGATTTTTTCTATATTGCCACAAATGTTAAATGCAATATAAAAAAAAATTGCATCTATCACTTACATTACAATACAATTTAGATAAAAAAAATGTTTGTTAGCATTGTCAAACTACAAAATTGTAAAACATCACACGTTTTTGTTTTGATCTTAGTTTGACACTAGTATGAAATTCTTTACATACAGTATATTTTATACTAAATGTCACATTCAAAATTTCAGCCTATATTTGATATTTGTCATAAACAAAAAATGGGAATGAACATCAAACCGAATTAAGAAAGAATTATAATGTATTACAACTGCTAATATTTTAACCTACTAAGCCTGTTATTGTATGAATTGAATAAATTTATTGTTTTTAATGCCTGTTTAAATATACTTGCCATCACATTGGAAGTTGACAAATTTCTATTGCTAAATTGAATTTAAAGATTTAGTTTATAAATGTACACTGAAGCCAATATGATTCCAACATCATATTAAACTTTAGGGCAATTCTACAAAAACTGTAATTATGGAAATTACAGAACATTTTTAAGCGAACATATTTAGAGCGTAAATGAGCCTTGGTTATATAAAATTTTATATTTGGAAATTATCTGCACATACCTACATTCATTAATAATATTTAATGTATATAAACAATAATCGCAACGTGCGTTCTGCAATAACAATATTTATTTCATGAGATCCAGAAACTCGATCAATTTTATTTTTAAGTAAAAACTTGAAATTCAATCAATTTAGTTATTAAGTACACCCTAATATACAAAATGTATTGCCATAATTTATTTTAAATCAAAAAATAAACAAAATAAAAATCTCGGTGCCAACAAAGGTAGATCTGTGCCAGCAATCTATTTTGATAGGATGTATTTAAAATATGAAAAAAAATTGTATATATATATATTATATATAAATATTTTGTACATATATATGTAACATAAATATGTGATAGTAGTTGTTAACTAATATTGTGTAAATTTTATTTAGAAATTCAGTGTCCTATACAATTATTTTGATTAATAATATAAAAGGTATCCTAAATAGAAATGTTTTAAAAATGCATTGTGCATGAATCAAAATGAATTTTGTGGATGCATAAACCATATTACAATATTAAAATTAAATTGAAATACATATATTAATTTGCAAGTTTTATTAAATGTTATGGGAATGTTCAGAAATTTTTTCAAATTATGTCCTCCCGTAAAATATAGAAATGACTATATGCAACAATATATTCATATTTACAGTTTGAAAACAAAGACCTGCGAATAATCAAATATTGAAAAACATTAAAATTTTGACAGTTAAAAAATAGAGTAATTCGAACTCAATAAGTCATAATTTTGTAACTGTCAACATTAAACAAACATTGAATTTTTGACAGTTAAAAAATAGAATAATTCGAACTCAATACTTAAGCACTCAACACGTAACACGTTGACATACAAAAAATTAATAAATAAACATACAAATACTCTTAAAATATTACACGATCCACATTATTTAGTAAAAATGGCAATACCGTACTTCATGTATGAAAATAAAATTTTATCTAAGTTACTGACAAGAACATAAAATTTACAAAAATAATGAAAATAAATTGGAAAACGGCTACAAGAGAAACAAACAATTCCCGCCGCACCTCTCTTTGCATTCTATAGCTATCTATACATCTATAAATTTTGTACATATTATCCAATAGATTTTCTCTAATATTATGTAGATTATCTCTAATCTTATATTTTATACAGATAATCTACAGATAGATAGATTATAATTATATTAATTATAGGTAATAGATTATTATAGTAATCTATCTATCTATAGATTCGTATACCATGGCCAACAGTACAAAACTAAAGTTTTGCTATTTATATAAAAAAAAAATTGATTGAAGAAATATTGTGAAGAAAGTTAAAACCTACCCAAAACTTGTACCTTTAATTTAATATCAATTCACGACACTGACACTTACATCCCGGAACATAAAAATTACATATTCCTAACAAAAGCAAAAAAAAAAATGGATATAAAAAACCAAATGCATCATTTACCAGTGTAAGATTTTAAACAAACAAACAAACGAACAAAACAAAAAATTTATAATAACTTAAAATCACTGGCCTGTAGGACCAAACAAAACAAAAAAAAAATCAAAAACAATAATAACAAATATAGTCCTAGTTTTGGCAAATGACCAAAATTTAGTGGTAAATTTGTAATTCTCATAGTTTGTATTTCCTATCTCTTAATTTAACAGTGACTTAAAAATAACAACAACAACAATAAAATATAAAATTTATAATTCTATGTGCATTTTGTTTTTTTTTTTGAATAAATATTATACTAAATCAGAAAAATAAATAAAAGTAAATATAGTGAAAAGAAGTAGAAAAAAAAAATGAAAATTAAAATTAAAAGGATAATAAAATAGCAAAAATAATAATAAAAATTTTAATTTTTTATTTGTTATTTTGATTTTAAGGTTTTTTTTTGCTTTTAAATATATCATAAAAAAAAATAGAATATTTTCCTTTTTATTTTTAAATTCTTACTAATTTTTTTTTTTTTTTTTGTAAATTTTCTTTTCGTTTTGGATAGTTTATTTTAGGACAAGTTTTTATAAAAGTTTTAAATAATTACAAAATATAAACGGTATATTTTTTTTAATTTTCTATATTTCCTTTGATTTTAATAAAAGTGAAAAATTTAATGTTGGGGGGTTGTATGGTTGAGTGTACATCAGTTTAAAAACAATAGATTTAAAAATATCCTAAAAAATTAATTACCAGGCTTGTAGACATCTTGTAAGCAACACTCGAATAAATTTACATATTCAAATATTTTCCTTGATATCATATTTGCCTTGAAATTATCATCTATTTCTTCTTCTAATTAATTGTAATTCTCATTGAAAACCTATCACTGATATTCTATCACTTGACTGTAATTAATTTGCCTGTACTATCATTTGACTGTATTTAATTTGCCTGTACTATCATTTTATTGTATTTAATTTGCCTGTACTATCACTTTATTGTATAAAATTTGCCTGAACTATCTATCACTTTACTTTGTTTAATTTTCCTGAACTATCACTTACTATGTTTAATTTGCCTGTACTATCACTTGATTGTATATAATTTGTCTGTACTGTCATTTTACTGTATTGAATTTTCCTGTACTATCACTTTACTGTGTTTAATTTGCCTGTACTATCACTTTACTGCATATAACTTGCCTGTACTATCACTTTACTGTATATAACTTGTCTGTACTGTCATTTTACTGTATTGAATTTTCACTTTACTGTGTTTAACTTGCCTGTACTATCACTTGACTGTAATTAATTTGCCTGATCTATCACTTTACTGAACATAATTTGCCTGTACTATCACTTGAATGTATTTAATTTGCCTGTACTATCATTAAACTGGGGTGGCATTATGTAACTTTGTTTCAAACATTTCGGTCGAAACAAAATTTGGATGACATTACGTAATTTGAAACGCTTGAAAAAACAGTGAAACACTTTACATAATTCCATTTTTGATTTGTTTCGTTAAAATTTCAACAATTACTGCTAGAAAATAATATTAAAATAAAAAAATGGAGCTAAAAGAAATTGCAACAAGTAAAAGATGCTAATAATAATACCAACATTTTTTTTTTTTTTTATTCTGAAAATTTTTTTTCTTGACAGAAAATCATTATAAATTTACTTAATTTTTCGTTTTATTGGAATTTTTATTTCTGTGCGTTTCTAAAATAAATATTCCAACAAAAATCATGTATTAATTTATTATTTTTTTTAAAAATTTACCTAAATGCGTCAACTATTTTCTAATCGCCAAAATTTGGTCGTATCAAATGTAAAAAAAAGTAGCATTTCAACCTTACGCAATACCAAAATATGTCGTACCAATTTTGAAAAGATTGAAACAAAATAAAAATGGTCGAAACAAAACGACGTTTCAAATTACACAATGCCACCCCTGTATATTATTTGACTAATGTCACTTTCCTGTATATTGTCATTCGCCTGTACTATAATTTAACCATCCCTGTTTTCGATTATGCCATCTTGCGCTGCAACTGTAAAAAAAATCAACTGTCATTACGCTATCGTTATGATGACAGTTAACGGCAGTTAACGACAATAGGCGATTGTCATGCTTTCGGTTATGTAAAATGACACTCAAATTAGATTGTATGCTCTAAAAAAGCAGCAAAATATTTTATGATTTGTTTTTGGTCGTGAAAAATGGACATTTAAAAAAAAAATAATTAACAAATAATGACATTTGACAAATAAATCAAATAAAACAAAAAAAATTTCTTTTTCAAATAGCTTGAAAAAAAAATTTTTTGTAGATTATTTACTGTTTTCAGGTGGGTTTTAGCTGGTAAACATTTTAAGTGTGAAAATATTTTATTGGATCTAAAGAGGGCCAAAATAGCTTATTGAATTTTTACATAAGCAAAAAAATAGATCCCTGCAAAGAATCTTTTTATTTGGGAAATTTATCTTTCTATTTTGGGAAATTTATTTTATACACAAAACAACATTCTTGAACCGCCAAAATCGTCTGTTGAAAAAAATTATTTTATTTTTTATATATACTTATACAAAAAATTATTATAAAAGTGTTGCCAGTACAGAGAAACTATCCCTAATATTTTAAAAATATACTTTATCAAAGTATAATATCCCAAACTAAGGTAAAAAAAATATCCTAGTGTCAGGGATAAATATCCAAAGTAAATGACATTTACTGTTCTTGTCGTACGCATTGAGTTCTCCCTCTTTAGAGCCAACAAAATATTATCACACTCAAAATGTTTTTCGCTAAAACCCAGTTTTAGTAGACGATGGAAAAATGTAAACAGCCACTTTAAATAAAACAATAAGGGGTGAGTCAAAATTCCCCACCAGCAACAAAATATTAAGACCTGACTAAACCATGAATTTTCTAAGCCATCAACAGTCGGAAATAATACCCAAATTTATTTTGGATATCCCACCTGTGGTGTGGTGAGATATTCTACTACTAATTGAGATTAAAATATATCGCAATTTTATTAATATTACGGTAAATTAAAATTTTCTTTTATTTTTCATTTTAAACTACCTATTAAAAAAACCTTAAAAAAATGGAGGGGGTAACCGTTATTAAATAAGTAGCGATATTTATTTTCTCAAATTAAAATTGTCAATTCAAAAAATTTCATTAATTTAAATTTATTATAGCCGAATAAATATCCTTTGCAACTTCAATAATTTTCTATCTTTTTGTTTTTTTTTTGTTGCTTACCACCACATATAATTTCATCATACCTAAATTTTATTATAACCAACAAAAAAAAAAACCAAAACTCTTTTAATACTCTAATAAAAATTTTAGTAAATCCTGAAAAAAAAATTTGTTCTCTTATAAACTAAATTACCCATTAAAATCTACTGCATAGGTTTAGGTACCATAATACAACAAAATTTCATTTAATAACCTTTGATTCCTTTTAAAAATATACATATATATATATATATATACATAAAAAATATTTTTATATATCTACATACATATTAATTATTATTTAATTTGAATTTCTTATATAAAACTCTATTTTGTTTTTTTTTTTTTTTAATATTCTAAATAACGAGTATGTATATGTGAAGTCTTAAAATAAATAACGTAATTAAATTTTTCGATGGTCATTTTTAGTATATGTTATACAGATTGGTTCAGAATTAATATAAATTTTTGTGAAGTTAAAACGAAATAAATAAAATAAAAAATTGTATGAAGAAGACAACTTATTACACTCTGCTTGTACAAGATGCAGGTTTCAAGGAATAAAATAATTAGAAATTTTGGAGCTGTTTGGATTCATATATTATTTAATTCAATCTAAAGTCTATATTGTACAATTCAAATAAAATATCGTTCATTATCAACCGAATTTGTAACAATAACAAATTATTCAACAGCAGATATAACTGTCTTTCGGTTATGCAGTTAGCAAACAGTTGACAATTGTCATGATTTCGATTATGTAAAATGACAGTTAAATTTGAGTATACAAAATTTTTGTGTTCAGTAATATCGAAGACAGGATATTAAAGTATAATATGTCTATTTGACAGTTGATTGGATGAATTGATTGATTTGACAGTTGATTGGATAAATTGATTGATTTGACAGTTGATTGGAAAAGTTATTTGATTGATCGTTGATTCAGCATTACCGAAAGAAGGGAAAATTAATTTCATTTTCAAAATTTAATTTATTCATCAAAATATTCCAAACTGAAATATTTTTGACAGCAAATATATTATGTAATTACGAGCAAGTTTTTTGACAAGCCTATTAGTTTCAACAGTCTATGTTATTGTATATCTATCGACTATTTATTGTATATCTAGTTATCTTCTAGACTAGACTTGAGCTTGTTTGTGTTTTATTTTATTTTTTTTTATTTTTCATTTATTATACTTAACACAAGCATATTACAAAAATATTTCTTAAAATTAGAATAAAAATTAATATTAAAACAACAAACATAATTTTTAATTTAAATATAAAAAAAGAAAAAAGAAATTAGACTATCATAATTTTTAAATACATATATATTCAATAACTTTTACTTATTTATGACGAAAATAAGAGGTTATGGTAACAAAGAAAATAAGTTAATTTTAAGTTGTTCCTTATTCATAGAAAGATTAATGTTGTCTCTGTACCTGTTAACTAAGAGAAACATTCTGTTAATGGGTTCGAACTTACCATAATTTGTACGATGATGAACAACATTGAATATATTTTCAGAACGAAAACGTGTACTAATTGTTTTTGATAATCAGATTTGTTTTTAGTGATATGTTTAGATTTATGGAATAAAAGTCGAGTTTCCTTTCACTAATCATTTGTATTTATTTTGCAAATATCGATATTTCGGAAGCAACTTACTTCCTTCATCAGTGCTTTGCGACTAATATTACGATGATGATTGATCTTATCTTTGATAATTAGTGAATCAATTTTTCCAGAATTAATCATTAAAATAAATACGACGTCAGCAACTATTCTTCTGGATTCAAGAGTGTTTAAGTGTAAAAGTTTTAGTCTGTCTCTGTAAGGTGGTAAACGTATAGGATCAGACCAAGGAAGGTTTCTTAAAGCGAATCTAAGGAACTTCTTTTGAATAGCTTCAATCCTATTCATATGGTCGACGTAGTTAGGTGACCATACTGGGCTAGCATATTCTAGATTTGAGCGAACTAAAGAAGTGAATAGAGATTTAATTACATAAGGGTCATTAAATTCTTTTGACCATCTTTTAACAAAGCCTAGTATTGAATTTGCTTTATTGACGATAATGTTGAAATGTTGTTTAAATGATAATTTATCATCAAACATGACCCCGAGATCATTAAAACAACTAACTCTCTTGATAATCTTGTTATCAAGGGTATAATTCGAAATTATCGGAGAAGTCCGACGAGTGTAACTGATTTGAGCACATTTCTCCACGTTCAATTTTAATCCATTGACGTCACACCAGTTTAAGAACAAATTAAGATCTTCTTGAAGTAAAGTAACTTCATTAGGTGACTTAATTGCCTTAAAGATTTTGACATCATCAGCATATATGGATACGCTGCTATTTCTCAAAATTGTTGTTACATCATTAATAGATAAAATGAACAGTAGTGGTCCTAAGTGACTGCCCTGCGGAACTCCAGAATTAGCATTGTATGGATCAGAAATAATTGATCTAAAAAGTACATTATATGTTCGGTCAACTAGGTACGATTGAATCCAATTTGTGAATGTTGGTGGAAAATTAAGGTTAGCAAGCTTCTTAGTAATAACATTGTGTGGTAGAATATCAAACGCTTTACTCATATCAGTGTATATTACATCAGTTTGAAAACCAGCTTCCATTGTGTTGCAAAAAGAAGAGCAACATTCTACTAAGTTAGTAACAGTTGACCTATTTTTCATAAAACCATGTTGGCAAGAAGATAAAAAGTTTGAACAGGTTTCATATATAGAATCATAAACAATCTTTTCAAAAACTTTTGGGATACAAGATAATTTAGCAATAGGCCTGTAGTTAGTAATCATGTTTCTGGACTCTTTTTTGTGCACTGGTCTGATAAACGACTTTTTCCAGTAGTTTGGGAATATGCCAGATTCAAAAGAACGAGTGAAAAGAATTGACAATGGCAGAGCAAGTGATTCAGAACAATTTTTTAACACGATTTCAGGCACATTATCTGGCCCGGGAAAAGAATCATTATTTAATCGATCTAAGTAGGATTTAATTTTTAAGCTTGAAAAGTCAGCTTCAGGTAACTCAATAATATGAGAACTAACAGCCATTAAAGAATCATAGCTGTCCGGCTCACAAGTGTTGTCTTCAAAACAACTTGAAAAAAAGGTTTTAAAGAAATCTGCAATGACTGTCGCATCATTGGATGAATTATTATTATAAGACATTGACGCCGTAAACTGATCTGATTTGCGTTTGGAATTTACAAATTTCCAAAATATTTTGGGATCACGCTTTATCTGGGTAGATATACCGGATAAATAATTTCTGTAGTTAAAATTCAGAAGACTTTTATATGAATTAAAAAGACTAACAAAATTATTATAATTTGAATCACTCCTATTTTTCATATATAAAATCCATGACCTGTTCCTTTTATTCTTCAGTTTTTTTAATTCCTGGTTAATCCAAGTGGGACTTGATTTTATATTCCTCTCACGAATTAAAGGAACAAATAAATTAAATCGAGCTAATAAGATCTCATAGAAATTGTTAATTGCAAGATCGAGATCTACTTGAGATAGTATTGTTTCAAAATTAAAAGACAAAAAATAGTTATTGAGTGAAAGGTAATTAGCTTTTATAAAATTATATTTATAAGAGATTTCAGAACTAGATATAAGAGGACTATTAAAACAATAGGAGAAGCAGAATGGGGGATGATAATGATCAATAATTGAAAGAGGCATAAGAATATTATTGAAATACAAATTAGACCAATCAGATGTAAAAACTAAGTCCAATTGTCTGTTACAAGAATTTTTAATTTGTGAGACTTGTTGGATATTAAAAGAATTAAAACCATCAATAATTTCCATTTCAGAAGCCGAAGTAATTTGACTCGGTATTAAATATCCTTCTTCTTCATTAAAATCCCAACTTACATTTGGGAGATTAAAGTCACCTAATATAAATATTTCATCAAATGAATTCATTTTAGATATAATAGAATTAATTGCTATTGACAATTTTGAATAAGTATCAAAATGTGTTACGTAGCTTAAGTAGATTACTACATATGAACGTAGCTTAAGATATTATCGTATGTCAAAGTAGTTTTTAAGTGAAACAGTTATAAGAATAAAGAACATGATTTAACAGTTTGTATCCATATTATACTTAATAAGCTGTAGAAGCCAAACTGTCCATCCATCATTGCGGTAGTCCGGTCCAATTGATGGTTATTTTGTGGTCTACTGTGTCGCATGGTATATGTTAATTACCTATTTTGAAAACATGATCATTCCAGAAATATTCTGGCACATGATCAGTACAGAGCACACTTGCGTTCAATTTAAAAATATAAAATTAAATATTATCTGATAATCCAAATTTTTATAGGCCAAATTTTTACCAGAAATTGTTTTAAAATTTTTTAAAACTGAATCTAAATTTAACAAAATGACATTTAAAATGAAAATTGATTAAAGATATCTGAAATTATGGATACAAAATTGTTTTAATGATTAGCTTTAAACAATAACAGCTTTAGTGTGTTAAAATCAACATAGTATTTTACTCCAGTTTCTCCCGAAAAATAACAATTACAGAATTCTAAATTAAGAAAATAAATTCGAATAATTTACGATCACCACCAATCACATTCCATGTCAGTACATAACCAGATGACATATTATCATCACCTCATTCTTGGCATCTCATTCCGACTTCACCAAAAATTTTCAATTCATAAACATCCTGTATAGCAATATAAAATATATAGAACATTACCTAAATAGAAAAGAAAAAAAAAACAGAAGCGAAGGCACAAACCAAAAATACAAAAACGTCAAAATTTTAACGTTTTATCAAAAAAAAAAAATAACTGTTTTTTCTTTTACGATATTGACTATTAAAACAAAAATAATAATTACACATAATACAATATATTTTAATTTGTTATAACCAAAAATAATAAAATATGTACATATAAAAATAATAAAATAAAAACAAAAAAAATCAAAAAATCATAATATAAGATTTTCAAATTCGATCAACAAAAACAAAATAATAATAATTAAAAAGGACATCATAACATTATAATGTATATGAGATATGAGAATGTAAACTAATCCTTTTTTATGAGATTTTCAATCGTAAACGATAACGTTGAAAGTGGTGATGTTCTATTATATCCTGTAGATGATGATGATGATGATGATGATGATTTTACTGTTATCATTTTAGATGATGTAGATTTTAGCGATGATGAAGATAATGTTGTTGCTACTGTTACTGCTGTTGTTGTTGATTCTATTGATGGTGACAGTAATGGTAATGCTCCTGATGTACTTACATTGAATATTGTATTTCCTGTTGCTATATTATTTTTTTCTAATGATAATGATTTTATACAATTTGTAGTCATTTGATTAGTTATTGTTTTTGCTGATGTTGTTGTTGTTGTTGTTATTGGATTTTTTGATAAATTTTCTAATAAAAAATTTTCATTTTTTATTTGAATCATTTTATTATCATCACAATTAATTTGTTTTTGAATCATTAAATTATTATTATTATTATTATTATTACCGTTACATTTATGGTGACGACAATAATAATTAAAATCGTTATTATTATTTTTACTATTATTATTAATATTATTATTATTATATGAGTTACTATTATCCTTACAACAATCTTTAATTTTAATTCTTTTTATATTATTGTTATAATCATCATCATCAATATCATCATCAATACCAATATCACTAACACCACCATCAATACTAATACTATCATCATTATCATCTTCTTCAACTCTACCACTTCTAATATTTGTATGTCTATCATCAATAATGGAATAATCATTATCATTAGAATCATCATAATCATCATTATCATTTATATAATTATTGTTTTTATTGTTATAATTACTATTATTGTTATTATTATTATTATTATAAATTTTGTTATTGTAATCATTTAAATTGTGAAAATTTGATTTTTCTCCTAATGTTGATTTTATTGATAATAATGATGATATTGGTGATAATGATGATGATTGTGATTTTAAAGAAATTTTATCATTACTATTATTATTATTACAATTATTGAAATTACGTATTGTATCCATATTCATTTGATTTGATTGTGAATTTGAATTTGAATTTGAATTTGAGCTTGGACTTGGTGATGTTTTTAATATTGTTTTATTAAATTCATTACCACCACCACCACCATTATTACTACCATTTGATGATATTGTTCTTATTGATGCTGTTGCTCCTGGTGGTACTATTGTTGTTGTTGGTATTATTTTACGGTCAATCGGATGAAATAATATATTAAAAGGTGCAATATTGGCTAAATATTGTCGATGTAATTCTGTTATTCGATCAGAACAATTTAATGTTAAATTGTCTAAGTTATGTGGTATAATTCTTGATGATGGATAATTATAATGACGCTGTTGTTGTTGTTGTTGTTCTTGTGTTGTTAAATAACATGAAGATGATGATGATAATGGTGAATTTATTATACTTGAGGTTGAAATTAATGATGGATTCATTTTATTTAAATCTAAATAACCATTATTTTGATGATCTAAATGAAGATGTTGTTGTTGATGTTGATTATATAAATTTTGATTAGTTTTATCAATAATTGGTGATGATGATGATGATGATGTTGATTGTTTTAATTCATTATAATTATCCTGAAATAAGAAATTAAAAATAAAAATAAAAAATTAATTTAATTAAATGCATTTTTGTTTTATTATTAATTATAATTTGACACACTTTAATTTAAGCTTGAATAACTAAGAGATATAAGACAAATTGTTTATTTCAAGTAAATCTATACGTCTCTGATATTATTTTGAAAACTGCAGAAAATGCAGAAATAATCCTGAACAAATTCAATTTTGATGAAAACTAACTTTTCATATTAAATTTATCAATATTATGATTTGAAGGGGTGATATACCCAGATTTTGAAAACAAATATATAGATAGTTATGACAACAGAATATTTTGAGTAGAAATGAGATAAAAATGTTTTAAAAAAAATGTGCAGAATTGTCTGAGGCTGAAATTCAGTTTTTATATGAAAATTTTCTATGTTCTGATTTGCAGGGGTGATATACCCATACTAAGAAGACAAGACTAAATGTATATTTATTTATGATTATAAAATAATTGCAATATAAATGCCGAAAATATGAAAAAAATGTTCAGAATTGTCTGACGCTCAAATTCAGTTTTCATATGAAAATTTTCTCACGCTCAAAAGGTTAATACAAAAATTCGAAAAGACACAATTCAGACAAAAACCAGTATCTAGATAATAGATTTTTTATTTAATTTAAATGAATTCGAATTTTTGAATTTAAAGCTAAGTTAAATACGTTCCAGTTGATTTACAAAATAATAACTCCATTATACGAAGTGTTATGAAAAATTAATTTAATTCAAATTATTAAAAAAAAAAAAACGAAAATTCGACCAAAATTGATTTTGCATTAATATATAGCTCTACGTCAAATCTCCTAAATGTCAAAACTCCTAAAAGTTTGTTTTTATGTTAGGAGTATTGTGAATGATAAAATATGTAATTTTTTATAATTGACAAGAGTGACACAGCTCCTAACAATATTGTGACCTATGACCTAACATTGAGAAAAACGTAATATTGACAAAATTGACGAATGTTGACGAAATATTGATGAAAAAAATGACTAAAAATTGCTAAGACTTTTGACATTTTGTTTTGTAAGACAATTAAAAATTTACGAAATTTGACGTAAGGGGGCCTTAAAATATATTTAATTGAAATTCGTTCTCTCTTATCATCTCCTAATTTTTTTAAAAGAGCTAGACAAATTTAAGAATAATATTTTTTTATTTTCACCTTCATTTGTTCATTCAATAACATCTTGTGGGAATGTCTTTGACGTCTTGTACGTCTTCTTCTATAATTTCCCTGTTCGA
Source organism: Argyra leucocephala (assembly GCA_963942445.1). Lineage (NCBI taxonomy): Eukaryota > Metazoa > Arthropoda > Insecta > Diptera > Dolichopodidae > Argyra > Argyra leucocephala. Next base: position 13,858,050 of record OZ012679.1, on the reverse strand, counting down.
ACATATCATTTGCTGATGAATCTAACATCCAATAACTACCTTTACCACCATTACCATCACTCTCTTCACAAATGGTATTTTTATCACGTGGTACTTTTATAAAACAATCATTTAATGATAAATTATGACGTATTGAATTTTGCCAACCTTGCCGATTCTCACGATAATATGGAAATCTGAAAATAATAATAATAATAAAAACAAAAATTAAATATTTTGAAAATTAAAAATTTTATATAAAAACAATTTCGTTAAATTTAATTAATTAAAACAAAAATTAAATTTAATTAAATTCTATGTTAAATTTATTATGGAATACCAAAAGGTCTAGTTTTGTGGCGCTACGGATTAACTAAACTACAAATTGTATGTACAAATTTATAAAAATAGGTGTGTTTATTAGGTATTCTACATCTCTCTATATAGCCTCTTAGTCTAATTGATAGGAATATTATGCAATCTAACGATTTGACAAGCAAGGATTCAAATCTAGGTGGAATAAAATTAGTTTAATAAGCGGTAAATGTCCTGAATGAGACAAGATAGAATAGTAAGAGAAATTATTTATCTACTTTGAATCCGTTTGTCGCAGATTTTCTAACAAATACTTATATCAAAATTCCAAAATATTACTTTTCACGTAATATATGCTGAATAACGTACAAAATATGTACGAAATATTAAAAATCACACCAAAATAACGGTCAAGAGAATGTATAACGAAATTCATATTAATCCTAATTATTACCTTTTACGGTTAAAGGGATTAATTTGGACAGAATTTATTCGATTTATCACATAAGCCGATAATTATTGATAATTCCCACCCATCTTAGGTAAATATAATAAATATTATAAATAATTTTTAAATTTTTTTTTGAATAGGTCCAACGGTTCGATAATAGGGGCCAAAGGCCTTTTTGTTTTTTTTTTGTCATAATTTTAATAATAATTATAAGAAAATTAAAAGAAATAGTTTTAATTTCAATCACATTTACCAATTCATACAGGTAATTATTAATAACTACCGGATCTATCACATTTACCGTAACATATATAACGTCACAAAAAAAAAATTATCAAAGAGGCTAGTCAACTGTAATAAATTATATATTAGCCGTATTTTTAGGTTTAGTAGTAGTTTTAGTCGTATTTTTAAGTAGTTTAGATTAAAAGCATTAGATGCAAGTGCGAAATTTAAAAAATATGAAATGTAAATATTTATAATACGAATAAAATGGGTATCAAACCAAATTTTATGGTTTAATAGATTAGGACATTGTAAATATGGACCTGCAAATATAATTAATAAATCTTCTAATTATAAATTGAAAACTGATAACAATTGACTAATACACAAATTATTGAAAATTCGACGGAAAAAATTGATACTAATTTCATGATTTGAATTTGAAAATTTAGCTTTAATCTAAACCTTAACAAATGTTCATTTTATTTTAAGCGATTCTGATTCAATTAAACAGCTGTATTTCAGAAACCTTCTTACTCTCATAGTATCATTTAAGAGAGTTATTTACTGTTATTTGAGAGAACTACTTTCTCATCCATAAAACCCGACGGTAAAACTGTATATATTGAAATATTTAAAAAGTTTAAAAATTCTAGTCTAGATTAGTAATAGTTTAACGGTTAAATTAAAATATTATAAATATTCTAACGGTAAAGTAGAAAAAATTAATTTATAGGTTAGTATAATTCTAATTGCTCGAAAATCTTATTCTCTGCAATATTACCCGGCTAGAAATATTCTGTTTTTTTTTTTTTAATTTTCTTCGTCATGGTGCAATTTTTTATTATTTTCAGTCGCATTAAGCCTCGCCTTTAAATCATAGAAGACTTATATACGATATGTCTTAATCTTACATCGACACTAAAATATTTACTAACAAAATTACAAAAATATTTTTAAAAAATATAAAAATTCGATAACATTGTCTGTTTTATTACTGGTAGTATGAAATATTAATGATTATTCCGAATACTGTATTATTCCTACACTTATATTAATAACTTAATTACAATAGTAATTGGAAGAAACTTTTTCCGGTTCCAGTTATATCTCGAACGGAAATCAGAAATAAATAGTATATTTTATATTATTATCTTATTTTCTATCTCGCCTATCTTTCTTTATTTAAACAAACCCAGAATAATATTCTGGCGCGGTAAAACTGTCATTATAAAAATGTTACTTTTTTGAAACGGTAATTAACCGTTTAAATGCGTTTTTCAATATTAAAATTTGTTTTTAGGGCTAATTGAGTTAGAATTAAGTTAACCCCAATTTTTTATAGTAATATTAGTAAGCAAATTATTTCTTCAAAGGTTCAGAATTATTTCTATTTAAAGAGAGAAAATTGTTCGGATCATTATCGGATCATATCGGGCTCCGACGTCAATCTCAAAACTTTATTCAGTTATTTGATTTTAACGGTTCAGAACTATATTTTTGTAATATTCGATTTATTTATAATAATTTAGATTACTCTTATAATTTGAATTAAATAAGTTTTAGAGAAGAAGAGAAGAACATAAGAAAGTCAAGAAAGTTGAAGTAAAAGAAAATTAATACAATATTATTACATAATACAATATTATTAATACAAATAATTTTAACAACATTTACACAATAATTTTAATGCAATAACTATGATCCGATAAAGACCGGAGCCAGAATTGAATTACTCATCATCATAGTTACTAGCTTATAGTCGTCTTATAACATACCACTTCAATTGCTCTAAACCATAATAATGATTGATACTTCTGGTATCCTTTTTTTCACATTTTTACTCGAACCTACAATAATTTTTGTATAAAGAGATTTCCTTCTCTAGTGTTTGAGTAATGTGTGCAAAAAAAATATCTCTCCTATCTTTAAAATTTAGTACCGTATTTAAATGCGAAAAATAATTACTAGTGAAAAGTGCACATTACACAAATAAAAATAATGTCAACATTTCTGCTATACTGCGGTGGATATTTTATTCTGGATCGAATTTTTACATCAATCAAAAAATCACTCAAATCTAGCAATAAACCTAGTTCTACCTAGTTCTAGCTAGTTCTATCTTTGCGAATTTTGCTTAAAAATACAAAAATATTTTTTTTGAAATTCAGATTTTTATAGCTCAGAATTGTACTAAATAATAATTGAAAGGCTTAAAGCAAAAAGCAGATAACTCCACTTTTATAACTTTTTGAGTTATACATTACATTTAATCAAATTAAGCTCGTTTGATTGGTGCAAAAACTATGTCGCTACTTCTCTAAATTCAAAATGCAAATAACTAAATGAAGATACCGCACTATCGATTTTGGATAAAAGTGTGTAAGCTTCTGAAGCTATTTTGTTTTTTATTAGAATTTTTGGGTATAATTAAAAAACTTAAAAACATGCCCGTTTTAAGTGTTTACGTTTTAATAATTAACGTTTTTGGTGTGAGTAATGGTGTACAATTACGCATAACAACACGTAAAACATTATCAGCTATATTCTTGAAGCCTCATCGCGTCAGAGATGAAAATTTGACAAGCCGCGCCCGCCGGAATTCGTAAAAAAATTCGTTATGCTAACTAACTACCAACGAAAATTTTCACAAGCCCTGCAGAAATACAAATTTATTTAAAATGTGGGCACAGGTCTAATTTTTATCACTGACGCGATGAAGCTTTAAGAATATGGGTATATATGTAGCAGAAAAGCTTGATCAAAATTGAATTAAAAAATAGTTTAACGTTTTTTTTTTTATTAACAAAAAATTATTAAAATTGGAAATATCCCGTTTTATGTTGCAAATCTTTCAATTTTGTAATTTCACGATTTTGTAAATCAGAATTATGTTAAATTGAAATTTTGTAATTTAAAAATTTTGTAATTCCGATTTTGATAATATTATTCTTATATATTATGCAATTTATTTTGATTAGATTGCTTCTATGAAGGTTAGTATTTTGATAATTCGTTTTATCTCACTCAAATCTATAACCAAACTATACCAGTATAACAATTTGATATAAAAATCTAAGCTACTGGCACTACCTAGTTCTACCTAGTTCCTAGGCCTAGTACATACTGTAATAAAATACATATATTTATCTAATCATGCATCTATAATTAATTTGAATATTAAAATTGACAGGAACTTACTTATCCATAATAAATTTATAAATTCCACTTAATGTTAAACGTTGATTTGGTGCACTACTTATTGCCATTGTTATTAGAGCAATATATGAAAATGGTGGTTTCTCAGGACGATGTGAATTTTTTAAAAATGATAATGGTAATGACCAAAAATTATGTGGTATATTTAAATATGGGTGTATATCAAAATAATGAAAATTTCCATTTAATGCTGGCGATGAATGTTGATTTAAAAATGTTGATCCAGCTAATGATGCTGATCTTGGTGATGTTGATGATGATGATGATGATAATATATTATTATGATCACCAATATTATTATTATTATTATTATTATTAATGTTATTATCATTATTTATTGTTGTACCATTATTTAGACCGTGTCGTAAATTTTGTAACTGTTCTAATGCATTTAAATAAGTTTCAAAATGTATTGGGGATGGTAACATTTTTATTAATTAATTTTTATTATTTTCACTAACAAACAAATAAGTATTTTTTTTATCAATACTAAAAAATTATTCCGCCAATATTAATGTTTTCGTTTTATTCTTTTTTATTATATATATATTTTTTTTTTTATTTAAATAAAAAATAATTTATTAAATCACTTTTAAAGTACTTTAATTTCTCATGTTAATCCGTCTGCAGTAAATTACAAACTGATCTCGAAATGACTGATTTGCTCTAAAAGTAATATATTACAAAATAATTTTTTGTTCAACTCTTAAATAAATAAAATAAAAATATATGTATTAAAATAAAAAATAAAAATGAAACAAAAAAAAATAATTAAAAAATAACAAAATTATTTTTTAATGGTTTTCTTAATGTTATGTTTTCTTTTTAGTATTTAAATTTTTATTTAATTTATTATTTTATGTTTTTTTTTTTTGTCTTTATTTATATTATGTGCCACTGATGACTTGTTCAACACTGGAAAACTCGATATTTTATTACATTTTTAATATATTTTTAATATATAAGTATAAGTACGTATGTATGTTTTACACTTTAAAATACCAAAATACTAAAAAATCATTCAACCTAATACGAATAATATCAATTTGAATTTTGAAAAACAACTATCCTAAAATAACAACAACAACAACAATATAAGACCAACCGAAATACTAAAAGGGAAATTTATGAAAAATTTTATAAGAGATCAGCAGAACCGCATTTACAAAATAAAATACTCAAAAAATAATGAAAACAATAATAAAAATAATAAAAAAAACAAAAACAAATAAAAACTATCTCGCTCGCTCAAAAACAAACATTAAAATTGACAATAAAACAAAAAATAACAAAATATAACAAAAAATAAAAAAAAAACTTAAAAACAAACTGTAAAAACGAAAATTAAATAACCGATCATGTACAAAACAATTCAGATCAAAAATGCGCACAGTTCTAGAGAATAGAATTTAAAAAGAAAAAAAAAAAATAATAATAAAAATAAAAAAAACAAATAACAAATAAAAAGGGAAAACAATAATTAACATAACAGAAATGTTGTTATTTTGAAAACACCACAGAAATTGTATGAATAAGATCAAAATATATTTACATACATAAATTCATACAAACAATAAAATATACATACTTAGATAAATAAAAAAAAAAAAATAAAAGTTCTCTCAGCAGCATCGGATCGTTGAATCTTCGTTCGATTATTGGAACTAAATACAGTTAGACGATTTTTTTGCTTTTTGTTTTAATGATTTAATTCGAGTCATACTAGAGTTCGCCTGATTCTGTGAGAAAACAGTTAGTGGGTCTTAACTTAACTTTTTTTCTTCTGCAATACTCCCTTTGGATCCATCTGACTCTGTTCCGCGATAGTTGTTTAATTTCAATCCATTTTCTATTGTTATTCTCAATTTCTTTATGAAGTGATCTGCGCCATATTTCTCGCGGTCTACCTTTTCCGCTTTTATCTTGCGAATTCAAATCCAATGCCTGCCTTTGTATATTGTTCGTAAATCTTCTTAGGGTGTGGCCTATTTAGCTTTATTTTCTATATTTTTATACCTTTATTTTCTATACTTTGTGTGCTTATCGGTTTTTCTAACTGTTATCATCGTCTCTATTTAATTGCTATAATTGAAATAAAATTCAACTTAGTCATTAGACCCTGGATTCTGGAGAATAAGCTCAACTCTTATTTTTCTTTAATATTACAAACTTAGTTTAGTACAATTTAGTAACTAGAACTAAACTTACCAATCTAACCATATTATGTAATTATATTCATGTCGTCTCCCAATTAAAAGTATTTTGACAAGACTTCGTTTTATTCTTCTCTCTTTGTAAATTCTCTTATATGTTTTCTTTTCTTTGTTATTTGATGTCACAACAATGAATTAAGTACTGTAAAATGAATACTTGCGCTGTATTTTAACAGAGCTAGCATGGGCGAAGCCAGTATAGCTGAGTACAGGAGCAGGGGTTAAAGAAATGGTATACAATACAAAAATTATAATTACTCTCTTTCTGCAGGTCCGGATTATCACATCATCAACTTGATCAAAGTTCGAAACATCTTTTAGTCCGATTATCTGAAGTGAAAATAAATGTGTTTCAAGTAGATTTTAAGCTTCTATGCTTTTGTTAATTGGGCCGATTACAATATAATATACTCTATAATATCTGTTGGGGTGCCTACATATACAAAAATAGATGCAGGTATCTAAAATAGATATAGGATCCTATGTACAAAATAAATATAGGGATCCTAACAAACAGGTATATGGAGTAAATATTTAAAAACCTAATATAAAAATATATTTAACATTCTTTAAAGTAAAAATTGCGGGTTAAAAAGGGTTACTATCCCATGCCTGGATTTCATTTGTTTGTATGTCATTTGTCTGTATTTGATTTGCGTGTATTTTAATTTGCTTGTATGTTATTCGAATGTATATGTCATTTTCCTGTATTTATACACAATTTATATGTTGGCCACAAAATCCCAAATATCAAATAAACAACCCCAAAATACTAGAATCCAACTTTAATTCATTTATTGTTTTGGAATTCAATCATTTTGTTTCTATCTAACAGCGGCTACGCATAAAAATGATTTAAGTAAATATTTTGGAAAGAGGAGATATCCTCTAATTTTGTATCCAACGGTGGCTAAATAAAACTTTTGTATCCAACTATCAAATCTCGCCTAAGTCAGAATCTCGGATATTTTTTTTTGTTATATATATATATGTGTTATGTCTATATATATATGTGTTATGTATATGTATACTATTTATCATATTCAGTATATCCAGTCAAATGTAATATAGGCAAGTAAAACACAGGCAAATGACGTTCAGACAAATGAAATACAAGCAAATGAAAATACCGGTAAATCGCAATGACACGCTCCAGTTAGAAAACACTTAACAATCTAATTTAAAAGGTAAATGTTAGCTATTTTAGCAATCTAACTTAATAGGTTAATTGTAGCTTTGTATGGGGCAATCTCATTGTTGACTTAATTTAAGAAAGAGAAGCTTTGCCAAAAATTGGCACAAAAAAGAGTACGATAACGGTAAAGAAAAGTTTAATAAAAATTGTGGCTTACACTAAAAAAGTAATATTCAAAAAGTTAAGAAATATTATTCAATTCAAAAATGGTATGAAGTAAAATTTTTGAACAACTATTTTTGCGTCAGTATTGGTTAGCTTTGAACATTCGAATGCGACAGCAAAAACTCCTTAAGTATTTGTAAATCTTAATGTTTCTCCTAAATTTGAGGAATTTAATCAAGAATGCAATTGAGAGAAAATTGTGCTATATTCTACAAAGTGTGCTAACATCATGGTTAATATACGTTTTATAACCCTTTGCCAATAAATTAATCTTGATGAGGTGATTTTTGTAGATAAAGGGGTATATAGGGTTACAATTGCATTTCGTTGCAATTGCAACACGTTAGCATTCTTCGTGAAATATAGGCCGTGGAAAGGCATTATTAAAAATCAAAAAATTGGTTCAACGCCATGGTTAACATACGTTTCACACCCCTTTGCCAACAGATTAATTTTGTTGAGGTTGATTTTTGTAGATAAAGGGGTATATAGGGATACTTATGTAGGGGCACGTATGTTAACCATTGCGTTAGCATTTTTCGTGGACTATAGACCGTTGAAAGGCATTACCAGAAACCAAACAATTGATTCAACGCCATGATTAACATACGTTTCATACCCCTTTGCCAACAAACTAATTTTGTTGAAGCGATTTGTTGAAGCGAAGCGTTGGATACGTATGTTAACCATGGCATTAGCATTCTTCGTTGAATATAAGCCGTACTATGTACTATGCTCTAAAAAAGAGTGATATAAATCAATCTTTACAACCATGACAGCTCATAATAACGGCATGAAAAGATAAAAATACAATTTTTTAACATTTGGCAATACTATACATACACCCTTACTACTTCTCAATTATTCTTTTATTTTCTTTAATTATTTTTTTTATTTTTTTTTTTATTTAACAATTAATGTGTCATACATGTAAAGTAAGTAAGTATAAAAAGAAAACATGCCCATCTCTTCCGTCTGTGTTTATCTATTTGTCTTAAGAAAACATTTAAACATTTTCAAATTTCTATTTTCATATAGAATTTTTATTTTTCTTATTTATTTTATTTTATTTTCTTGTTTTTTTTTTTTTTAATAAAACAATTCTGGTAGTGGTTGTCTTGTCGGTCGTTGTCGCTATTTACAATACAAACGAATGAATTTGCATACACACTTTTCTTTTATCGGAAAATTTCGTATTTTCTTCCACCACAATATACAAAAAAAAAACCACATTAAATAAAAAATTAATATTCTCTCTTTTTCTATTATTTTATTTTTCTCTCATAAATTTTCTCTCAAATATTTTGGAAAAATATAAAATCTGTTTTAATTTCAACAGAATATCTACAAGATTCAATAATTTACAACAAAAAACAAAAAAAATTAGATCAAAAAATTGAATATGTATCATAGGCGGAAATGTTTAATGTTTTTTATTTTTGTTTTTATATAATAAATTTAATCATTATCATCATCATCAGCATCATCATCATCATTATTAGAGAACACAAATTAACAAATAAAGGAATTTATAAAAATTGCGATCCACTCTGAAATTGAATTCATGCTGAGAATTTTATTTGAGAATAATTTTACGTGATCGTGGAAAACACCTTAACAATTTTTTTTTTTTTTTTTTTTTTTTTAAATTTATGTATATGTATCTGACAGATTTTACGATTTAATTGTATAATAACAAACATATGAATGAATGAATGTATATATATAAATACATATATATATTGTTTAGATCTTTTAGATTTTTTTTTTTTTTTTTGAAAAAACAAGAAAAAAATTTCCGGAATCGTAAAAAATTAATTTTGATTTCAAATTCATTTGAATATTTATGTACATTTAAGACCACAGGTCAATCATATTATCTAGTATACAATTTTAATTTGTTATGCGGTTACAGTAAACATATTATAGAAAAGATTAATCTTCACCTGAGCAGGATACAAAAATTATGAATGTTTATTTAATAATATTAATTGTGAGATAATTTCTAGATTTTTCAACTGATTTTGATGCAATTTAGATTAAAAGTTTAATTTGTTAATGTGTGTGAAATATAAAAAAAAAAAAAACGGAAGGTGAACATAAAATAGGGGATATTTTTTAATCGTTCGTTCATTCATTGTGCTGCACGGTTGCTTCAGTTGCAGATACAAAACGATAGATAGATAGAATGATATCAAAATCGATTTAAAAACCTTCTATTGTCTTGTATCATCGTCCACGTCACTTGGAAGAACAAAATAAATGTTAGAGAAAAAACCAGAGCCAGAGCAAATGCTCAACTAAAAACGTGGATATATTCAAGTGAACAACTGCAGATACAAGACGATAGATAGAACCAGAACGATATCAAAATCAAACAAAAATTGTTCTATCATCATCCATCTGCAGCTATTCTCTTGAATATATCAACACTTTTTGTAAACTGTTGCAAAAATTGTTTTTCTTCAATTCCATTTAAAACATATTTGCAAGTGTCAAATGTTACATGAAAAACAAAATTTACAAACGTTTTAACTTTTTTTATAAATTTTTACTTGTTATTTTTAATATACTTCGTGCATAGCTATTCATAAGTTACTTGTATTCATTCATAGCAAAAAAAAAACGTTTAGGTTATCCTGATATCCTACACAAATCCAACTGTTTATAAATAAATCTAATATACATCAGTTTCTACAGCCACATGCGGTTTGTCTTCAGTTGAAAATAAACCGCATTAAATTGTCTAGACAAAATTCAAAAGCGTGCCATTCATCTTATCGACAATCCTAATCCGGCAAACTCTCTTTCTACCACTTTCAAATTGTTGTATTGTTGAGCACTTTCCATATTTTATAAATATCTCGATTATTAAGAAATTTGTTCATAAAAATAAATAATAAAAACTCCAACGCTACCTCATTAATATTTCCACCGGGGAACAAGAGTGGCATCAACTATCCAACTCTACACAGTGCAAATTCCTACGTAGCTCAAACTGCCTTTTGTTGAATGTGGAACTGGAACCATATTTCCGTGTTTCCATTATACATATATATACAGAAATATAACTACGTACAATCTACAAAAGTTCAAGAGTAATATATTAACAACTTTATTCAAAATGTCTCTACTGATCAAAGGGACATTTTTCTTTTCCCAATCTTCAATTAGTCCAAGCTGATGTGCATTCGTGTACAAATAATGTTTGGCTTAACTTAAAAAAAAAAAAACAGATATCAAATTGTTTCATGTCTGCCAATATTTCTACTCTCCAACGAAGGTTTGGTTTACGCCAACGTTTTTTTACCCATCGGGTCTGAATTCGAAAATTCTCATTGATGGAACATTTTTCGGCTTTAGTACGAAATTCAAAAAAATCGCATGATATTATATCTTTCGCCGAAACCCAGTACATGTCTGAAATAAATCAGATATGTTGTTTCTAATCACCCCAGCACTGTGTTTTCAAGATTGATTGATGACACATTTTGATAACAGAATTAGCTTGGCTGATACACCGAATTTTATGTACCAGCGTAAGTGTATCAATCGTATGCAAACCTAAAATCGATAAATATATGTCACAAATTGCAACAATGAAATAAATTTTGTACGTATCCAGAGCGGCGCTTTACTTGTTAAAAACACATACAGATGAAAAGAAATCAATTGAGTCAATAAAACTGAAAAAAATATTATTACCTGTTATAGGTTGCTAGCCTTCATATTTTATAATAAATTACTATTCTATATAAAATTATTTTGAAAGACATATTAGGACAAATGAAATTAAGATATGGTGTATAGATTGAAACAAATTGGGCTATTATGGGACAAAGAAAAATGAACTACGTTCACAAGTTACAACAAATATAAACATATTATTTCTACAAGATATAAAATCTGAATGGGGCAGTAGATAGAGCGTCTGCCTTTCAACCGTTTCCAGATCAAAGATCCCAGTTTCGATTTTCGATGAAGGCAAAAAATTCTTTCTAGATTTTTCGACCTGGATAAAATAAATGATAAAAAATAATTGAGAGATTTGATTATCACTATAAATAAAATGGAACTATATTATGGTATTATGAAGGCGAAGTACTCTATACAATAATTATATTTTCCACATTTAAAATTAATAGATATAAGTATTGAATGTAATTCTGTATTCCAATCTCTGTGTAAAAGGAATTAGAGTGTTCATCACATCATAAACTTGGAGTTACATAAAAAAAACTGTCCTTTTAGGAATAGATAGGATAGCTTATGAGTATGATAAAACAAAGACAAAGAAAAAAAATTGGTAAAATTAGGTTGCAGCTCCAAACGCAATGGTACATCAGGACATGTAAGGATATTCGAACTATCAAAAAGCGCTTTGAAATATGTTGTGTTACCAATAAAATACTTAGACAAAGGCAGTTGAATCAATCAGTTGAAAAAATCAGTTCTTAAATTCTTATATATTGAAAAAGTGACTTTCAAACCTAGTCTGGAGTAGGATTTCGTAAGGTCATAGTAACAAAAAAATAATTACAAATTCTGTTTTAACATTTTGTCACGTGACAATGACAATTTATGTTAAATTAAGAGTGAAAACATAATTCGTTGTCATTTTCATATTTTTGTCATAAAATTATTTGTTGTTTTTGTATTTTAATAATGAAAATAGTCAAAATATTTTCCTTTTAATTTTACTGATATGCTTACCATACAGATACGCGTATTTCGTCTACTACTTGCAGACTTCTTCAGTGTTTTGTACTCCACTGAGGAAAGAAATCTAAAATTGTCTCATTTTTTTTTTTTTTTTTTTTTTTTATATTATAGCCAAAACTTAGGTTATGAACTTTTAAGTACTTGCGTACCGTTGACTATTTGAAAAAGGAAAGGATAGTTAGAGTAAAGGAAAGAAAAAGGAAGAAGAAAAGTTTTGTGGAAAAGAGCGAACAATGTTGTTAATATTCGTCTTAAACCTCTGTAAGTCATAAATAAAAATGAAAATTAGGGGATTAGGGGAGTAAGTACCGTTAATTAATTATTTATTTAATATATTTAATTTAAATTATTAATTTAATTAATTATAGTTACTAAGAGTATATTATTTAATTGATATTTTATAATTTGTTGTTGTCCATTAAAGTATTAAAATATTTTATTCGCACAGTTAACAATTTGATGTTTCTCGCACCTGCATGGTTGTTTATTATCCAATGAAATAGAACAGGTTGGGGGGGGGTTGAATAAAAATATTTTATTTATTTTATTGTTGGTATTTGAAATAATATTTCCGACGTTAGAGTGACAGGTAGGGGTGGTGTTATTCGTTTTATTATATTTCGCTAAAAATTTAAATAAAGAAGAATATCCTTTGCCTTGGTTTTTATTTGGGAGTGAGTCATTTTTAGTTTTGTAGATTTCAATGCTTTCAGCTGAATCTAGTTTCCTATGTCAACAATGTCTTCTTTCGAAATGCTATGATTCTCCTGGATGATGTGTTCTGTTACTTTGGATTGGAACTCTGTTGAGTTCTTCTTTTTAGACAGTTCTGCTTCTTTCAGGTGTTCATTAAGTCGTGTTTGCATGTTTTTCCTAGTTTGCCCAATATAAACTTTGTTGCAATGACTGCAAGTTACCTTATATACACCTGATTTTTCCATTTATTCAATTGGGTCTTTAGTTGAACCTACAAGTCTGTATTGGTTAGTTCTGCTGCTATATACGATATCTAACCCGTGTTTGCTTAATTTCGTTTTTGTTTTGTTTTTTTTTTTTTGTTATAATTATTATATATGTTTTGCTTGGATTTTAATATAAATTTTTAGATGTTACTATAATGTTGCTATAGTTTTAAAAATGATCACTATAAAAAATACAAAAAATTTTCAGCAACATTTCTGATCGCTTTTATTTTTTTCACCATCACTGTGTCACTATGATCATAATTATCAATACAAAATTCCACTGCTGAATTAAACAGGATATATGGTTTTATTATATTTTGAAATCATTTTATTAAATTTTTAGTTTTACATATCAGATGCAATTAGGTGGAATTTATTATTTTTAATTAAGTTACATACTTCTAAAAAATATAACATCAATTTTTGGCTTATGTCTACCGTGTGTTATACTACTTTTAATCCTACATGTGATCCCACGTAATCAACTTGAAACGAATTTCATATTACGAAAGTAGGATTACGTGGTAAATTACCTACTTTAGTAAGACCAAATTAATTTCAAGTCTTCAATTATTATTATCGGACCACCAGATTCAACTCGAACAACCAATTCATCCCAAAATCTCCAACTTTAATTGAACAAACAATTCATCCCAAAAACATTAAATTGAACTAATACAACTATTAAAAATTAAACTAGTTCCTCTAAATTTGTATTTTTATTATTACAAAAAGTAAAAAGAAAAAATTTAATTTTTTTTAAAATTCCTTCACTTCTTTTAATTATCTAAAAAAAATTAACAATTTCGAAATTACATTTTGAAGACAAAAATTTTAATCCTCTCAAAAGAGATTAACGTACAAAGAAATTTAAATATTCACCTTCCTTGTTAAATTATACAGTGTAGCTATATAAAATGAAATGTAATGTCATAACATTTTAGAAAAGACCTAATAATAGAATTTAAAATCCAATAAAAGTGCAAAGGACTAAAAAAAAGTATACCTATAAAGTGTCATTTATGTAATTTTTCCCTTTTTTTTTATTCTTTTCTATATACACACAATTTTACCTAATAAAATCACAAAATCCAACTGTTTAATTTATTACCAAAAAATAAAAAAAAATTTATTAAACTATTAAAAAAAAAGTCTTCTTTAAATATCAATAATAAAACAAAAAAAAAAAAAAAATATGTAAAAACAAAAAAAAAAAACAACAAAAACCTATAAAAGAAATTTTTTTTAAATAAATACATATTAATTTAATTTGACTGTGACATCAAATTTTATCACCAAAAAACCATAAGATACAATTTAAGCAATTCCAAAAAATTTCCAAATACATATCCCCATACTTTGTATAAATATACACATACATTTCTATATATACACGTAGTACATATAGGTGTTATTTTATTGATATTTTATTTGCACAATTTTGTATATACAAAAAATTAAGTTGTAAACGCAAATGCACTATAATGTCACGTTCTATCCTCATAAAAATAACAATAATAATAATAATAATATACAACAATAAAACAAAACAATAATAAAAAAAAAAAAAAAAAAAACCACAATACAACAACATAACGCAACCATAATAATATTATTACATTTGAAATTTTTTAAATATCTGTATAGATACATTCAACAAAAGATATTTTTTTGTATTACGAATGAAGGGCAACCAACAACAATGAAAAACAACAATCACATTACAAACAATCATATTTATATAAATATGTGTGGATGTATGATGTACACATATATTTAGTTGTTTTAAAGTTAGAAAATTATAAAATGTTCCCACCTAATACTATGCAAGCAGTTAATTAGCTGCCCGGATATGCATTATAAACTAAAGTTGTTGGGATCCACCCACTTTTTTTGTTATTTTGTTGTTTTCCTATTGTATATAGATAGAATAATATTTCTGAATATAGGATCCGCCTTTTCAACGGATACGTGAAAATTTTATTGGAAAAAAAAATAGAAATAAAATTGTAAAAAATTGTTTTCTATTTTAATCTGTTATAAAATGTTAAAACAGTTACATACATTGTTATTGTAACAGTATTATGAAAATGTCAATTAAACTTGTAATACATTTCAAATATATTTTATAATGGATTTGAAAAATGGTTTTTTTTTTTATATTTTTATAGATTTTGGGGCCTTGGAGGACCAAAGAGAGACACCTAAGAATTTCAGAGAAAATTTTTATTGTCGATTTTTGATTGAATTTGGATGTGAACGAAAAAAAATATCCAAAAGAGATTAGTTTTTGATTCAAGGATAGGATTTGAAAGAGAAAAAAATAGTCAATAAGATCATAAGTCCATGTTTATTCGTTGATAGTGTTAACCAACCATAATAATCTTGCTTTTATGCTTTCACTTGTACACTCTTGGTGAAATTTAATAAACATATTTAAAAAAATTAAATACAAAATTATTTTACTCCAAAAAAAAAAGAAAAAAAAAAAAAATTTTATAAATGGAATAAAGTTTAGAAAATTTAACAAGATTGTTATACTTTTAGTTAATAAAGTTTTAAAATTTACAAAATGCTATACTAATATAAATTAATTATGAACCACTTATTTAAAGTCTAATCTATTTTTTATTATAAAATTTGTTTTTACAAAAATAACTTTTAAGCAGACTACTGAGACATGACAAAAAAAATAATTTTTCTTAAATGAAATGTCAGTCAAAAGTTTTCTTTCAATATTTAAAATATCATAATAGGGTTGCCGCTTATTATAAATTTCTCATTAATTTTAGAAGTTTTACTTGCAAGTAGGAAGTAGCAAGATCACTAACTAATAGCCCTAACTACAATATAAAAACAAACTAAATAACCCCTAACTATAAAGTCAAAAATTTTCATGTAATATAATATGATTTTGTACGCCAACATAACATTTCATTTAACCAACACTTACCCCGTATACATGACAGATTCAGTAAGCTCCGGCGCTGCGCTGGAAAAAAAAAAAACAAAAAAAAAATTCACATTCAGGGCTGTCACTTTATTCCAAGTGTGGCAGATCTACTACATTTTTTTTTTTTTTTTTTTTTGTTTTTTTTTATGATTATGACCGAAAGGTCGAAACACGTGTCGGAATAAAATAATTTTGTGAAATTAACAAGAATATTTAATTTTTTTAAAAATAATAATCTTATACATCCAATATGTTGTATGATTAGCGATATTCTACAAGTAACTACCTATATATTTTTTTTATTTTTATTTTCAATATCTCTAAGAGAGCTCTTAGCTCTAGTATATATATAATGGTAAAGTAGTAAATATAAAGGTATTAATCGAATACAAATATAGTTTAGAATAAAGTACTTAAGTATTAAATTTATGTAAAATGATTGGTAATAATCACAATATAGTGATAATTAAAAGTGGTTGAAACAAATATTAATATCCTGTCATTCAATCATTTTTTTGTACATCTTACAATATCGAGAAAATTTAATTAAAAAAATTAATGATTGATTTATAACTGTCATTTAACTAAAGCGACTTTCACACTTATTAGCAGAATACCAAACTGAAATGTATATAGAAGACTGAGAGAGATAAAAAAAATTATTAACCTATTCGTATAAATCAAATTTCTCTATTTTAATAATTTTGTCAATGTAAAATGACAGATGAAAACAAACTGTACTTAAGAATCCTATAATATTATTTTGAGAATATAACTGTACTTCTTTTTCACTTCACAGAATACTGTTTTAATTAATTAATCCTTATGCAACTGCATATGTCACTGCATATTTGTTGTCAATTCAATTATAGTTGAACGAACCCACCATTGATAAGTAAATTGAAAATAGTTTTATTGAAGTTTATTTTTATTAATATTAACACCTTACAACAATGTAATATTTTTTGCAGATTTTGGACTATACTCGATTATAGCAATTATTTCTTTATAACAAATACATCATAATATCATAATGTGCGATGATACTTACTTAGATACAGACAATACAGACGATAAGTACTTTTATATTGAACTGAATTTAATATGAAAATCAAAGTTACAGAGACAATTCAGAATGAAGTCCCTAAAATCTAATAAAAATTCAAAATATATATCTTGGTAACAATGTTATGTAAATATATCATCATAATGTCAAATCATACACCTACTTCCATAATACATTTAAAACAAAATTGATTTATTTTCTCAATTCACATTCAGGGCTGTCACTTTACTCCAGGTGTAGCAAATCTACTACATTGCGTTCATTTTAAAAATCGACATTACTTTTATCATTAATTATCATTATTTTTATGCTATGTTAGGGCTTGTTATATTTTATTTAGAACCGTTGATATTTTCTTAAATTTTTATTTAATTTATGCATTTTGTTTGAATTTAACTGATGTATGCAATTTTATTTAACCTATTTTTTTTTTTCAAATTTCAATATAAAATAAAAGAAATAGAAATATCATCAAATTCAGAAATAAGATTAGTTATTAAAATTATTCTATGTAATCCCTAAAATAGGTTCACTAATTTACGAAATCGCGATTAAACAACCTATTACTCATAGACCTAATATATTACATTGTTTTTTAGATTTTACTACTTTTTTTCAACAACGAAGTGAAAGCTCTTTCATTCATAATGAACTGTTTTTCTATTATTATTATTGTTGTTATAAAAGGCTTCAGACAGCAAAACAAAATTTGTATATACAAGATATACGATAAAATATAATACACAATAAACCTATATAATGTTACAATAGCTAATTTTTGATATTGATCGGAACTGTTACCAAATTTAATTTCAAAAATTTGTTTGACATTTTGAAATTTTTTAATTTTGTAGATTTTTACCCCAAAACCAATATTTTGAATATTTTAAACACTAAATATTTAAATACAATATTCTTTTAGTTGGCATGATCAACTCCAGGATATCAAATCGCTTATTGTTTAGCCTTTTATTTATTTTTTTTTTTTTTTGGTTTGTTTTAATTATAATTTCTTTATTTGATTTTTATGTGTTTATGGTTATAAACGCTTTTAAATTCAAACAGATTACCGACTGACTGCTTGTTTAAAAAAAAAAACTAACAAAATCAAACAAAAAAAAAAAAAAACAAGAAAACAAAACAAAAAAAGAAAAACTTTATTTTATGACTGGTTGAGTTGAAAAGATGCAAGTAAAATTCAAGATAAAAAATACATAATCAATAAAAGTGTAAAAGAGATGGAAATATATTTGTAAATATAAAGAGATCGTTTTATTTTCTCAATTGTTTTTTGTTATTTTTATACAGTTTTAATGATGTTTTCTTAATGTTTTTGTTTTTGATTTTATTTTTATTGTTTTTATTAAAAATTTTATGACTTTTTTGCCTGTCAAAAGATTAAAAAAATGTCAGATTCATTGAATTTTGATTTTTTGGATATTTTCAATTCGATATCGGAGGTTAATTTTAACATTTTTCTTTCCAAACATATTGGGGTAAATATAATATATGTACATGTATCACAGATATATGTGTATACATATAATAATGTATATTTGAAAATAATAACATTTTGCTTGTGATCTTTTTAAGTGGTCATAAAATGTGATCATAGCATGTTATGAGATTTATTTCTTTTGTTTATTATCTTGTCAAACAATTTTCTCGAATGTGTTTTCGTCAATCAGTGAGTAATTTTTTTTTTTTTTTTTGCTTTCTTTAATTTTTTGTAAATACAAAATATCAATTCCTTAGAAGTTTTCTTTTTTCCCCTTTTTTTTTTGTTTTTTTGAATTTTTAAAATTTTTGTTGTTTTTGTGGTAATTTTTACGGGATTTTTATTGTAATTGTTTCGTGGAAATTTTCGCTGTTGTAATTTTTATTGTAATATTATTATTTGTTGTTGTATTCCAAACAAAAAAAACTTCTGCCCGCTATTTCACTAGGATCAAAGTGAATTTATTTGAATTATTTACAAAACAAAAAAAAAAAAAATGTTTTCTGTTTTTATTTTGATTTTTAAGTACAATTTTCATGATGGGTGATGACTGACTGATGATAGATCATTTCAAAATAATACAAATTGATATGAGAGAAGGTTAAGTGGCAAATGAAATGATAAATTTTGATTTAAAAGGGTGAATATTAAAAATAATATTATATTGTTTATAATTTTGTATAAAGTTGAAAATGATTTCAATTATTTTAAAGGTTATTAACGGAATGATAAGCTGATCGATTGATCGATTTTTAAAAGCATTAAGGACGAATTTTTTTGTTGTTATTATTATTTTTTGTAATTTTGGATCAAACCAATAAATTTAAAGAAATATTTATTTTTAATTCAGAGTAACGTAACGTTTCTAGGAAAATATTAAAATAGCTAATGGAATTTTAAAATTGTAAATTAGGACTCAAAAAGCAAAAACAAAATAAAAATAGTATTATTTTGTTACAAATTAATTTCATCATATTCAATTGGATTATATAAGAACTGTAATTTCGTATGTTAACAATACCAAAATCACATGGAAGGTAATAAAAGCCGTTTACACAAGATTGAACGTTGAACATTGAGTGGAACACAGTTTCATTAAAAATTTTTACTACATTTTAGGGGCGACTAATATTTGTGATATGAAGTTAAATTTCAATTCTTGAAGCTTGGTTATTGTTAATAATAATAATGTATACCTAAAATTTAACCCATATTTGCATTAATATAGTCAACGTCTTAATAATTTCAGAACACCTCATGCTTCCTTTAAGAATGTGGGCTAATACTTAATTGGGTACATTTGACATAATTTTGGACTCACATAAAAATTTTAGGTATACATTATTATTAATAATATAATCAAGCTTCAAGAAGTGAAATTTAACTTCATATCACAAATATTAGGGTTAGATACAAAATCCAGAAAATATATAAATTCGAAAAATTAAAACACGATAAATAAAAAATCTGGAAATTGAAAATCCGAAAAGTACAAAATCCGGAAAATCAAAATCTGCAATTTCAAAATCCGGAAAACACAAAATTCAGAAGTTCTTAGTTGAATGAAGGAATTTATTTGCGAATTTGCATAGAAAGGGAATTTCCCTTTCTACTGTACATATTGACTAATTTTAGTATTACAACAGAAAAAATATAATATAGAAGTTCAGAAACTAAAATAATTTGTTGCCTGCTTTTTGCAATACAATTTTAGCCTCGTACTATTTTTCATTTTTTCAATTTTCATTTTAATACCCTCTATTCTCAGCTCTTCATACATTATGTAAAATTGTTATTGCTTTAATTTATTCAATTCATACACAAAATAAATTTCGCAAGTATCTCACAACTTACTATTGAAGAAAATGTATAATGCTGGTTTCCGAGGCTTTATTCTCAAATGGTTTGAGTCGTATCTAAGAGATAGAAAGCAAAAAGTCAGAGTTGAATCTAAAGTTAGTGAAATGATTTTCATTAACAAAGGTGTTCCCCAAGGTTCAGTGTTGGGGCCGATATTATTTCTTATTTATATTAACTCTCTCTTAAATCAAAATTATAATGGGCTGTCACGTAACGTGAACGTAATTTCTACTCTTTTCTTAGACAGTTGAAAATCTGGTTATTTCAGTTCGATCACTCTCAAATTGAATCACTATTTAATGGTGGAAACTTGTATTAAATAAGTGTTTTGTGTATGTATTATAATTAAATGCGGTTTTCTCTTCATCATCATCATCATTGTCCTGCAACCCCATCCGTGGGGCATAGGGGCGGAAGTAAATTCTTTCCAACGGCTCCTATCTGCGGCTAACCTCTTCAATTGTGGCCACGTTCTTTGCTGGGTACTTGCTTCGGCTAAGACAGTTGTTCTCCACGTTTTTCTCGGCCTTCCGACGCGACGTGTACCCTGAGGATTCCATTCGAAACATTGTTTCGCGATGTTGTTGTCAGGTTTCCTCAAAGTATGCCCGATCCAACGCCATTTCCTCTGTCGGATTTCCACGTCTATTTGTGTTTGTTTCGTTTTTTGCCACAGCGTTCTGTTGGAAATGGTTTGTGGCCAACGAATGTTTAGGATGCGCCGGAGATATCTGTTGATGTACGCTTGGAGTTTCCTGGTGATGTTTACAGAAACTTTCCATGTTTCGCAAGCGTACAGGAGAACAGATTTTACACTGGCGTTGAAAATTCTTATTTTTGTGCGCAGAGATAAGTTGCTTGCCTGCCATATTTTTGAAAGCATCCCGAAAGCAGTACGGGCTTTACTGATGCGTGGTTCAATATCCAAATCGGCGCCTCCATCTGATGACACGATGCTGCCCAAGTAATTGAACGTAGTCACCTCTTCGATTCGAATTTCTTGATGGAGGATCGGATGTTGTGATGTGTGAGTTGTGCGCATGATTTTAGTTTTAGCTGAATTGACTTTTAGGCTCGCACTTTTTCCAGTGTCATACAGCTTTTGGCACATATCGTTCAAACCTCCATTCGTATGTGACAATAAACACACATCGTCGGCGTAATCTAAGTGGCTGATACGTTCGAAAGGACGCCACTGGATACCGTTGCTCTCGTTTACACCCACAGTAGTAGTCATTATGTCATCCATTACTACTAAAAACAATATGGGTGATAAAATACAGCCCTGCCTTACTCCCTGACACACCTCGAAGCAATTTGTAAGCTGTCCTCGATGTAAAACGCGACATCTTGCATCTTTGTAGGATTCCTTAACTATAGCTATAATTTTTTCTGGAATGCCTCTCCTACTAAGCGATTCCCAAATATACTCTCGGTTTACTCTATCAAAGGCTTTCTCAAAGTCTACAAACATGAGATTCAGCGGTGCTTTAAATTCAGTGGATTGTTCAAGAATTATTCGTAATGTGTTGATGTGATCCACACACGAATGGCCACTGCGAAAACCTGCTTGGTGTCTTTTGAGTGTAGCTTCTATTCTGCCTTTAATCCTTTCGAGTATTATTCTAGCCATTAATTTCGAGAAAACTGAGAGTAGAGTGATACCTCGCCAGTTATTGCAATGATTTAGGTTACCTTTCTTTGGTATTTTGACAATAACTCCTTCCTTCCATTCACTTGGATATTTTTCTTGTTCCCATATAGCCTGGAACAAAGGTAACAAAATATCGGCTGATACATCTGGATCAGCTTTTAGGAATTCGGCGGGTATCTCATCTACTCCTGCTGCTTTATTATTTTTTAAAAGGAGAATTGCTGATTTTATCTCGCTTTTACTTGGGGCTCCCACATCGATACCCCTAAATGATCTGCGCATGGTTGGCATAGGAGAGCTTGATGATACATTTTGTTCTACGAATTGCTCGTTTAACAATCTGCAGAAATGCTCCTGCCATCTTTGCAGTTGATCATCCATAGATACCAACAGCCTTCCACTCTCGTCCAAGATTGTTTGATGCTCTTCATACTTCAATTATATTATATTCTTTAATTTAGCTTGAACTTATAGTATACTTGTAAATTTTTTACTTCAATATTAAGCTTTTCATACATTTTTTATTTGTTATTTCTTTTTTCTTTACATTTTTTGATACATTGTTTACACTATTTTTAATTTTATTTTTAATTCTATTTTTTTTTTTTGTAACTATTTTGTCTAATCTTAATTTGTAATTACTTTTGATTTTAGTACCCCGCTAAAACATTTATATTTATATTTCTTTTTTCATTTATGTTTGTTTCATTCAACACGTATTCTTTGGAATATATTCGAATGATCCTACTTATTTTCTTACATATATAAAGTTTTGTTATTTTTACTAAATTATTTCTTATTGAATTTTATATTATTATTTTTGTTCCTATTAACTATTCTAATAAACTATAGTTTTTTTTAACTTTTATTAATTTTATTGAATTTATTATATTAGTTTATTACATTTAAGAGCTTTATGTTTTGATAATATTCAATTTTAATTTGATGTAGTTTGTAAAAAATTTTATATTTAAGAAAATAAATGAATTTTAAATCTTTTAAAATATGTATAGTATGCATATTATTTTAATTAACACAATTATCTAAACCCAAAGAAATGAAAAACAGTGGTATGAACAAACCCACACACATAAGTACATATTTTTGAAAAAAAAATAATGCAGGCTTTTGAAAAAGAAATGTGAAATAAGAAAAACATCCAATTTTTCAGAATTTTCCGGATTTTTAAATTCTGGATATTGATTTCTCGGAATTTGTACTTTCCGGATTTTTAATATCCGGATTTTGTATTTTGCACGTTTTGTGCCTTCCAGATTTTTATTCCGGATTTGTATCTTCCAGATTTTTATTCCGAATTTTGTAACACCGGATTATTCCACCAACCCTGCTAATATCCCGATTTTTATTCACAGGTACCATTTTCAGTAGTAATACCGCAATTTTCATACTCCCAGGTACGAATTTTAACATTGTAAGTAAAACTGATAACCACAACACTTTATGGGCATAAAAATTGAAATGATCACTACTGACATATTTTACATGGAAGGAAAAAAATGTGTGTTACTAACCATCATCATCATCATCATCTTATAGAGCTACAGCTCCTCGAAAAGGGATGATCTTGCCCCGCTTGTCTTCAATTTGGAATTTTCAGGGTGATGTATATCATTTCTAACATAAGTTTTTTTACTGCTTCTTGGTCTTCCTCTACACGATTACTTTCGGGCTTAATATTTCCCGTTTTCGAGTTTTATGCATTCTAATTACATTAGTGGCCAGTCCCATCTTAATTTTAGGGTATTTGAAAACTTTTTTTTTATTAATGTGGATTTATATGTAACCGCTACCTCTTAAAATCTATCGTCGTAATTAAAACTTCCCCGTTTATTATCTTAGAATATTGTCAAAAATTGAGTCAAAAAATCACTTTTTGCATAATTATAACACATATATTTCATAACTTATTACAATGTAAATAGACCATCACAATATTTTTATTACTTTGTACATTTGTATAAGATCAACCCTGAATGTTATTAATTCCAACATAGTTATAACAACTTAGCTATTAATTTAGTCAACAATAATTTTTATTAGGATATTCTGTACTTACTTAAAATGTTTAACA
This sequence comes from Argyra leucocephala, assembly GCA_963942445.1. Lineage (NCBI taxonomy): Eukaryota > Metazoa > Arthropoda > Insecta > Diptera > Dolichopodidae > Argyra > Argyra leucocephala. Next base: position 13,833,478 of record OZ012679.1, on the reverse strand, counting down.
AAAACAAAAAAAAATAAACTCATTATCACCCACAACAAATTATTACACATTTCGGTCCCACCTTTGAACTAATTTTAATATTCCAAATTTGTGTATACATAATTTTGTAATTCTGAGATCAAAAAAAAAAAAAAAAAAAAAAAAGTTTAGCGCGAAAATATTAATTACCACTTTTTCATACATATAAAATAAATCACCTTTCTATTTTCATCCAACCAGATGAACAATAAATAAATATACAAGAGCTACAAAAATATAATAAGTAAATAAATATTAAACATTTTGCAAAACAATTATATATACATATATGCATTTTTAGTTGGGCATTCTATTTTAAGGATAAAAATAAAGGAGATTAATTTTGATTACAGTAAATTCCAGAGGATTAAATTTGATATCGCTTTGTAAGATTAAAATTATATTTATATATTTATATAATTTGAATGTTATTCCAGTACATATGAAAATCGGCCCGGAAATGTGTGAAATTTTGTTATTTATAATTTTTCAACATATAATCTTTCAATCGGAACGTTATGAAATATACTAGACTAATTATAACTACTCATATGATAGCAATATAGTAAAAGTTGGTATAGAGTTCGGTGCAACCAGAAGCAATGAACGAATACATAACAATTTTATTGTCACTTCATGTTAGTAGTTTGCTAAATTTGAATTTGTATGGTAAACCGTACATGTTTGCCGATGATCTTGTGATTGTCTATAATAATGCGAAGGCTCTATAACGATTGCATAATTTTTGTTTTTAGGAATGATTTGATAGTATATAAAGTCAATGTTGAATTTATGTTTGTTACCTACAATAACAATTCTATTAACAAAGTTCATATTTGCCATAATTAGTCCTATATGTTTATTGATTTTAAGTAAATTGAATGATTGTAGACGGTACACATTTCTAATAATAACTAGTGTGCTGAATTATTTTGTTATATTGTTGTTATTTTAGTTTTAATATTAGTGATAATAAAAAAAAAATAAAAATACTCTGTACGAGCGACTGTGATCTCTTGAGATGACTTTCAATAAATTTAATAAATTTAGATCTCAAGTTTGGACTGTCCGAAAGTTGCCCGTATATATTTCATCGTTCATTGATAAAATTTTCAATAAACAAAAGAACAACAGCTTATAAACTATATAATAAAATATTTATTTACCCTTGAATACAGTTTTTTTTTTCTTAAACTAATCCCGTTGTATAATAAAAATGTTAAATTGACTTGAAAATAAACTCAAATAACTCTTTTCTTCCGACAGGATATCAACCAGCCACTCACTGTACTATCAAAACCGATAATTATACCAAAATACAATTTCCAAGAAAAATTATTAAATTTTAAATTCAGATACCCATGAATTCGACCACAACGAATTAACTTCCTTGATCTTCTACAAAAAAAATATTACAACTACATATTCAATAAAAATATTCTAAACCAAAGATCAGTTTTATACTCTTTTAAATAACATATTTTCTAAATAAATTTACTGCAAAATTTTTACTACAATTTTCTTTGATATTTCATTCAAAATAGGCGGTACTCTTACAAATCTACAAAAATAAAAATTAAACATAAAAAATAAAGACGCAAAAAACCAACAGAAAAATCAAAAAATAAACGCCTCTTTTGTTACACACCAAATATGAAAGAATTTAAAAATTTAATGCGGAAAATTAAAAAAAAAAATATATATATACATATATTTATAGAAATGTGTAAATATATTTTCAAAATGGCACCACATCATATATTTTATTTCTGCAATTCAAAATAATCGAAATAATATAAAAATAAAAATCTATTATGTATTTAAATTTTAAATTAATGACAGGGTGATTTATTATTTTACTTTGATCTTTCTTTTAAAAATATAACAAAATTTAAAAAAAAAAAAAAAAAAAAATTTAAATAAAAAATTAAATAAAAAATATTGAGAAATTGTTATGTGTGTTGTTTAACTCTAAATAAACAGAAAGTAAACAAAAAATAAAAATTAAAAAAAATATTTTTTTTAAATAAAATCACTTGTCTAATTCCATCAAAAAATATTAATTTAATTAAATTTCGATAACTCGTTATTGTCTTCTATTAATTATTGATTAGCTTATTGATTTAAATTAATTAATTCAAATTAATTTCAAATGTTTTAAAATAAAATTTTAAAAATAGCATAGTTACCAATTATCGTACAGTTTAGAAAATAGCTTTTGACAGAGAATTTTAATTTAATTTGATTTATTATTTATAAATTTATATTTATATACATAATTTAATTTATTATGTCCACTGCCCATCACAAAAACTATTTTATTTTTTCTCTTTTAATATCATGTTCTCACTTAAACAAAATCGAACAAATTTTGAAAAAATTAAAACCTATGTACATCAAAATCTACCCAGATTTCCCATGCAAAATAATAGATTTTGTATTGTCAAAGTTTGTTAGATTTTGTACAGGATTTTGTTTCAATCTACCTCAAATTTTCGTAAACTAGGTTTTCAGCTAATTCAGCACATGAATTTTGAAGTTTGTTTTACATCTCTAATCTTAATTTTTAATTTGAATTTTTAAAAAAAATTTACAATCGTATTCGTTTTTAAAAATTTCAAAATAGAATAAAAAAAAGTATTGCAAAAATGGGCAAAAACAAAAACAAAAAAAAAATAAAAATAGTGAACCAAGAGTTAAACATAAAACACTTTTTCATATTAATCTGCAGATTGCAGGTCCACTGTTGATTTATTTATTTATTCGTCTACGAAAAAAAAATTCTATAGACATAAGTACAAAACGTTCCCTCTAATTTTTTTTTTAGCTGAGCAAAAGAAAAATACATTGCGTTATGCTTAAAAAATTTAACAAAAACTTGGTTTTATTTTTTTTTTCTCTTGTCTTTGTTTTTCTTCCAGTCAATAATATCCAATTCAATAATATTTTCTGCCATTCAGTGTGACTTTATTCTTATTAAGTTACCCAAGTGATTTGTTTCCAACCTATTTCTAAGTTTTAATACAAATTCATTAGTCTAAATTCTCTTTCACAAACACCACTCAACGCTTGTAAGGTTCCACAAATATGAAACAAAATTCTTATATTTTGAAAACTATCTTCAATTGTTTTTGAATTTTTCCGTAAATAAATATTTTAAAGCTTTATACTCATCCATTATTATTTTATTATTCATGTTTGGGATGAGATTCCAATAATTCAAAATTAATTTTTTTAAATTTTTATTGCCATAATTAAAACCATGTTGACAATAGCGTTTTGATCAAAAGTATTCCAACGGTCCATGTATCATGCATCAGGAAATCATTTATCCAAATGGTAGCAGAACTTTTAAACAAATAGAAATAAATCCCAGATGATATTTTCATATTATTCTTACTTTCATCTTCAAGAATTTCAATAAATTATATCACCAAGTTACTGACTTCTTTTAATTTTGTGATGATCGATTTACAATATTGATGCGCTTCTATAGGTGACAGTAAATATTTTGATGATTTCGTTAATTCGATAAAAACATCAAAGATTGTATCGATGTTATACGATTTGCATTATTTTCTAAAGCTGTTAAGCAATATTTTGCGATTGGATCAACTGAATTGGAACTATACATTTTTTCTTTGTAAAATTCTACTAAGACATCATAATTCCAAATAAACGGAATAACTGCAAAATGATGAGAAAACCAGAGTATTTCATTAAGAGGCCGAAACATCAAAACATCTAATTTGGTAAGACATCAAAACTTGGTATATATTTTTCGCAATAATGTTACTACTTGGGAAATAACAGCTATACCCTTCCAAACATCATCGATTCCCAAATCCTCTCAATGTGCCACATAATTTGGGAAATTAAGTGAAAAATTTCTTGTGTTAATATAGTGTTGTAAATCCATTATATTCTCTCAGCATCACTGCAGCTCCATCAGATGTTAACATTACCATCTTTTGCATATCCAGATTAATAGTTTTATAAAAACATTTTATGGACTCCACAATTGATTTTCCGTCCCATGCATTTAATTGTATTATTTTATGCTCCAGGGAAAACATTTTTTTAATTTTTACTTTTTAAACAAAAGCATAATTTTTACTCCTCCAATTTTCTGAAATCTCTACATACTGCGCAAAATTAATGTTTATTTTTTGGGCGAGAGATAATAAAAATAAAGCTGAAACATTGGCAGATCATCTTGAAGAAATTTTTTGTCCAGACGAGACAGATTCGGATGATCTCACTGAAGAAAATAATAATTGGCAAGAAAATGTTATATCACCATTTTCAGAGAGTGAAATAGTTGAACAAATTAAAAAACTCAGAGATAAAAAAGCTCCAGGTTTTGATCTAATTACATCGGAAGTCCTGAAAGAACTTCCGAAAAAAGCTATAACAATGCTAACACGCATTATAAACGCTGCTATAAGAATAAGGTATGTGCCGAATATGTGGAAAATAGCAGAGATAATTATGATACCAAAGCCAGGTAAGCCCATAAATGAGGTCAAATCCTACAGACCAATATCATTACTACCAATAGTATCAAAATTATTTGAAAAACTATTATTGATTCGAATGAGACCGATCATAGAAAATAGTAATCTGATTCCAAATTATCAATTTGGCTTTAGATCTAAGCACTCGACAATCGATCAAATTCATAGAATAACAGACATAATAGAAAAAGCTTTAGAGGAAAAGAAAGTATGCTCTACCATATTTCTAGATGTAGCCCAAGCTTTTGATAAAGTATGGCATCGAGGCTTAATAAATAAACTAAACAATATGTTACCTAAACAATACGTAGATATACTCTCATCATATCTAGAAAACAGACTATTCAGAATAAAACAAGACGAAGAGTATTCTACTATTAGAGATATTAAAACGGGTGTGCCTCAAGGTAGTATTCTGGGTCCCATACTGTATTTGCTCTACACCAATGATTTACCAGAAATGGAAAATATAACTGTAGCTACATTCGCTGACGATACTGCGTTGATGGCAGTAGGATCAAATATTGACGAGGCTGCAATTAAATTGCAAAGAGCAAGCGATAAGCTATACCTCTGGACAAAGAAATGGAAAATTAAACTCAATGAGTTAAAATCAGTACATGTAAATTTTACAAATAAAAAATTAGAAAATCAACCACCATTGGTAAATCTGAATGGGGTCAATATACCCCAAGAAAACAATGCTAAATACCTAGGAATGACATTAGATGTCAAACTTAGATGAAAAGAGCACGTTAAAAAGAAAAAATTTGAGCTTGAAAATAAATATAGAGAAATGTACTGACTCTTAGGTCGTAATTCTAAATTACCTATACATAACAAGATTTTGTTATATAATCAGATACTCAAACCGATATGGTTGTACGGCATACAAATATGGGGATGTGCCAAACAAACACATGTACTTTGTATACAAAAATTCCAAAATAAAGTCTTGCGCAACATGGTAAATGCCCCCTGGTATGTTCGCAACAGTGATTTGCACAGAGATCTAAAAATTCCTTGCATAGAAAATGAAATAAAAAGATATGCAACAAAGCATATAGCTCGTCTGCAGGGACATGTTAACGTTGAGGCCACTCAATTGCTAGATAATCAAAATGATGTCAGAAGGCTTAAAAGAACTAAGCCACTAGATTTAATACAATAGAATTTCGTAAACTTTTTCTTTAAGAAAATCAAAATAGCAATAAATTAATGGTTAGTCCGTTGGACTAGTATTAATGGGAGGGGTGTGGTTTAGTCAGTAAAAATCTGGCACACAATGGAAGCTACGGGGCTCATTGTGTCTATGAAGATTCCCACCAAACCACGCAAAAAAAAAAAAAAAAAAAAAAAAAAAATTTTTTGGACTAAGTGAAAAATTCATTTTAATGGCAAGAACAACGTTATCTATTAAAATTCCATAAAATTATCTATTATAATTAACTAGCTTTTGTCCTGGCAATGGTTTCTGTACCATTTTCTCTTTCTGCGATTTTGCTGATTAATTTGGCTATACTATTTAAATTCATAACAATTTGCACAGCCTACTAAGGCAGTATTTATTTGAATTTTTGAATTTTTTATTAAAAAAAATTTTTCTTGGGACCTTCTTTTTAAATATTAAATATTTACAAGCAAACTTCTATGCGCAATTCAAAAAAAATTAGTGCGCAGCTTAGAGGGAACATTGAGTCAATCTAAAACTATAAAATCTTTTTAATTTTAAAAATAAATTAATTTATATAGAAAAAATTAAACATAATAAAATATTTTAACAATTTCTAAGCAAACAACAAAGATAAAACACCGTAATTGAACGGTAATAATCCAAATATAGAAATTTTTTTTAAACATTTCAAGGAAAAAAATTTTAAAAAAAATTGTTAATATTTATAAATAATTGTTATAAAATGTTAAATAAATAAATAAATTTGTGACAAATAAAATTTTGCTACCATCAAGTAAACTTTACTCTAACTTAAATCTAACTTCCTCTTAATATTTCCAAAATATTGGTTTTGTATTGTTTAATCTATGTTGCATAGGAATATTTTCGTATTATGAATGGCTCATTAAAGAAAATATCTGTTGACATTAACATGATTTTGTGCTGAATCAGCTGCTGTCATTTGTCAATCAGTTAAAATGTCAATTCAGCATTAAACTTAACACTAAAGCCATTTTGCAATTTTGAAAAATTTAATCATATCTCTTATTTTACTCCCCTATATTACAACAACGTTGTGAAATAATAAAATTTTAAATACAAATTTCACTAATTATCACTTTTAAATATTTTAATTTCAAATTTGTTATATTAAATTATAAATAATTTATTATTGAAAAAAAATTTTTTTTTACCTATATAACAAACAAAGTGACAAATGATATTATCTATTTAAAATTCACACTAAAACTAATAATTAAAATTTGTCATATTATATACAAAATTTTTGAATTAAAATTAATTAAATATTTTTAATTAAAAATCAACATATCAAAACATACTTAAAACAAAAAAAAGAAAACAAAATAAAAAAATTCAAAAAATCAACTCTTTTATAACTTGTTGAAACGTGCTTCTTATATAATCCATCTTTTCTAAAATATTCTTAAATTCAATTTAATTAAAATTTTCGAAGGTAAAAATTTACAATTAAAATATATACCTATGATGGCTAATACAGTATATTACATTTATGTTCGTATACAAGTATAGGATATAACATTTAAATATTATTGTTAAATGAACTTAATACATCATTTAATTTAATATCTATGAATTTATTTTTTTTTTATTTATTAATTAATATTAACATTTATTACAATTAAAATTTTAATAAATCTTTTTTATTAACCTCTAGCTGCTTGGGCTACCAGCTCTCCTCATATTATTTTTAATTTAATATGTATGTAACAAATTAAATTAAATAAATTTCTGTGCTTTTGTACATATAATTAATTTTGACAATATTGGCAACATTTGGAAAATTATAAAATAACAGTTTAACAATAATAATAGTATTGAAACAAACCTGGTATTCATTATAAAATATAAAATTGTATACGACGAAATATCTATTCAAAACATTCAACATTTAAATATGATTTTATACCCGAGTGTCTCCCTACAGAGTTATTACTAGCATGACAATTGCAATACATTCAAATATCTTACTATCAAATATAATTTTTATAAATCGGCCTGATTCTTATCCTGGTTAATGAATCTGATAATAAATCTTAATTTGACATTTCGTACAGATCAAATATGGCTGAAAATGAAAAACACAGAACTAAATGAGTTTTTTAATTACACCTCTATTTTTTTCGATTTTTGTAAAGATGTCAAACGAATGTAGCTATGTAGATTGATGTGTACATACCACATACATAATAACGTATTTTCAAAAATATTTGAGGTATTAAGGTTTAAAATTTAAAATTAATAATAATTATAGTCTATAGTAATTTTTTTATTAATCAATTAAATCTTTGATATACGTCATAAAATAACGTTTTTTAAAAATATTTAAAACAAACTTTAGAATTTAAAATTTACAAAATGAAATTGTTTAAAAACATGACAATAATTAAAAATATCCAATATTAAAATTTATTTGTGATTAATTAATTAAATTATTACATAGCGGTCACACGAGACCGTCACTATCTTAACTGATTTTTATAATACAAGATGTCTAATTACTGTCTTTGTTACGTACATAGGTGGATTTTTAATGTTAAGACAATTTATAATACCTTTCATACACCACTATTTAATTATTTATTTGTTTATCAGACCCTTTCGAGATGTGAAACATTATTATTTTTTGAAAAAAATTTCTATAATATTTCAACATTCAAATTCGTTTGATGCAATAACAAAAACTATAAACTAAAACATCAAAACAATTTTTTTTTCTCAAAAACAATATAGACTTCATAGATTTATTTCATGGCTTTTTTTACAGTTATACGAAATGCCATATCACTATTCAACATTATTAACTAGAAAATAGGATTGACAGTGGTACAATACAGTCATTAAAAAATGTGAATGCATGAGTGAAAATTAGTAAATATTTCTTCAGTGGCTTTACCAGTACTGTAACATATGACCGGCCAGTTAAATACTTCAAATTAAAATATTAAACTTTAAACTTTATTTTTTTTAAAAAAGTCATGTAACAATATTACCTAAATATTATTATGTTTATCAATTTTAATTCATATTATTACATAGATGTCACTAAAAGGAATATACATGTCACTATCCCAAATTTTGGAGTTTGTTTATATTATTTATTTCTGTTTTGATACTTTTGATACTTATCGTAAGCCACATGTTAACATAGTATACTAAATTGAAAACATGTATACATTTCTATCACATAATATATTTTAACTATTACATATATCTATGTAATTGATGAACTATGAACAAGCTTTCATAAATCAAACAACTTTACTATCGTAATAGTATTTACTATCTACTCCCTATATCAAAAATTGGTAAAAAAAAAAATATTTATACCCGTTCGTATATCAAGGCATTTACCGTTCGTACATCTAGACGTTAAGTTCGTTAGTGAATGTACTGATATGCCAAGGTTTGAAGAAGAATGAAAAAAGGTTTTAATAATCTTGATGCTAGCTTCTCTCATGTGGAAACACTAAAATATCTATTCAAAAATCTATACATTTTTTTGTTTGGCACTTGATAAAATGAAATAAAATAAAAGATAATAATTAATTTTTATTTTTTTTATTTCATAAATTTATTTTCAACCCATTTAGTATTTTGGTATAGAATTGTTAGGTACCACAAGTAACACTAATATTGAAATGCTTGAAAGGTAGGTTTCAATCCAAAGTGTTGCGATCAATAGTGAATGCACCATGCTTTCGCTTTGTTAGAGAAATAAAGAAATTGAAAAGGATTTAAAAGTAGAATCGGTTATAGAAGTCATAGCAACAAGAAGTTCAAAATTTTTGCCAGATTGGAAATACATACAAACGGTCTCGTATCATAGCTATACTATATAGACCAACACATATACAAAGGCTGAAAAGGTTTAATACGACAGATCTAATCAGAAGATAGTGTAATAAATATTGAAATGACAATGACAGTGCAATGACAATAATAGTGTAATGACAATGATAATGTAATGACAATGATAGTGTAATAACAATAATAGTGTAATTACAATGATAGTGTAATGATAATGATAGTGTAATGACAGTGATAGTGTAATGACAATAATAGTGTAATAACAATAATAGTGTAATTACAATGATAATGTAATGACAATGATAGTGTAATGATAATGATAGTGTAATGACAGTGATAGTGTAATGACAGTGACAGTGTAATGACAATGATAATGTAATGACAATGATAATGTAATGACAATGATAGTGTAATAACAATAATAGTGTAATTACAATGATAGGTAATGTCAATGATAGTGTAATGACAGTGATTTTGTAATGACAATGTTAGCGTAATAACAATTATAATGTAATGACAAATCTTCAATAGCTTGATCTGAAATATGTAACTTCTGACATGAATCAAAGGACACACTCACCACTTGTAAACAAAATAAAGCCAAAACAAATTACTTAATATCATTTAATAGTGGCATACTATTATTAGATTTATTTAAATAAGATTATAAAGTTAAATAAAAAAACAATAATAATAATTTTAATTTCAAGTTATATGTTCTAACAAATTCCGTTATCTTCTAGGACATTTTCAATGCGCCTTAAAACAAAAAACTGAAAGATGTTAAATTTTGAAAAATTTATTAAATCTATTTTTTATTTTATACATTGTCTTAAACTTATGCATATAACTGTACGTATATACAAATGAATATATATGTATATATATATATAAATTTATAACAAAGACAAAACTTCAAATTCATTTTTATATTAAAGATAAATATTTAATTACACAAATCTTAATTAACACCAACATTTTATATTTTATTTATATATTAAAACAAAATATCAATTTCCTTTTAAAAATGAAAATTCCTATACTAAAAAACAATAACTACAAAAACAGCAACAAAAACTTGAAATTAAAAATTAATGAAACAAATCAAGAATACAAAATTTATTCTCGTTATTCATTCATTATTATTAAATAAATAATTATATATATATATATATATATATATATATATATATATATATATATATATCTAATATAAGATAAATGATATTAACCAAATAAAATAAAATAATAAGAAAATCTCATTTTATATCTACTTATATTTTCCCTTAATCAAATGGAAAAACATTTTTTGTGTTCTTTTTTTATTTTTCTTTTATTTACACCTTAAATATTAAATTCCATACATCCTTATCAAAACCAAAAAAAAAAAAAACAACAACAACAACATTAAATAAAATTTAGATGAAGGGCGGCTTAATGTTTTTCATTTTAATTTAAATGTTAAATTCCGTTAGATACACGTCATAATATAAAACTCTTCAATTATTATTATTATTATAATTTTTAGCAACAACAACAACAAGAATAATAACAAAATAAAAATATATTTGAAATTTTCATATAAAATTGCTCATTTCATTTCAACAAAAAAAAAAATACATTTTTTTATTTTTCCAATGAATATGTGTTGAATATTTTGTTGAAAGAGGAATTTGCTTATGAAGGAATTAAATCTTATTTTGGAAAAAAAATAATAATAATAACAAAAAAATCAGAGCTAAAAATAATAATAATATAAAAAAAAAGGAAATTTCGACAAGCACGTCAACACAATTTGTTGCCATACACCACCACTTACTTTTTTATATATATATATAAAAACCATTCTATTAAAAACCATCAGCCTCATCATCATCACCATCATCATTTTCATATTTTAATAGAATATATACCGTTATCATTATATTTTCTTAAATATTATTCAAATTTTCATCATTATCTTGAAATCATATACGAATTCATGACAAATAAATATATATATATATATAGTTATATTAGTATGAATGTATGTGATTGTACAATTTGACGAATGTTTTGATATACGAACGTTATACTTTTAATGCTGAAAATAAAATTTGACTTACATTTTGAAACAATAATAAAAGTTATTATTAAGCTAGCAGATTTACCCGGAGAATGAAGTTTTAGATCAAAACCTTGAATTTTATCTGGGATGTGCTAGAAGTTGTATGACAGCTTCTTGAATCAGTCCAAATTTAGGTAAACGATAAAATATGTGTTGGTCTGCTTTTGAGAGAGTACCTAATTATCAATTTTCAGGTTTGCAATTTCATTTCAGTTTTTGAATCGAGTGCTGTGAATTGTACAGCAAGTATCATTACAAGCTACTATCAATCTAGCATTATTTGGAAGTAAATCGTTAGCTTACTTTTTTATCATAAATAACTGTGCTAAATTAGTTCTATTTAGACTTTTAGAGTAAATACGTAGTAGAGTTTTAAATCTTAAGCAAATTCTTGAGCAAATTGAGTTTAGAAAAAACCAAATTTGCAAAATATTTTTGCGCCGTTAAACTTTTTATATTAATTTGTCAAAAATAAATGTGGATCACATGTCCTTAATTTTCAGTTTATTACTCTAAAAAAAAATACCTTTCACATAAAAGTGACCGAATAGAAAAAATTTATTATAAAATTTACCAACTAGTTCGCTATACATAAAAATGCTCAAATGGTCAAAATACTTGATTGTACATTCTACAGGCAAGTATACAACAAGAGAGGAGGTCAAATTCAACAAATAGCCATTCATATTTTTTAAAGAATAAAAAATAGCTGGAAAATTAATTCTTTATACACACCTACCACGAATACTTTCTGTTATTTGACTGTGTTGATAATTTATCTGTATACGTTCTTTTACATCCGCTAAGCATTCATACTTATTCCATGGCAAATACAATTTAATAAATAAAATAACATGCAAAATGAAATAAAATTAATTCTATGAGTCTCTACACTATCATGCTGTGCAAATTAATAAACATTTAACATTTTCAGATCAATGTCAAAATTTAACGGTAGAATAAAAATAAAGAAAAACAATAATATTGAAATATTACCGATTGCATAATCTCAAAATATCTGAATCGGTAAATATTTTATTAATAAACATTTAATAATTTCAATTTTGTCAGATCAATGTCAAAATTGAACGGTAGAATAAAAATAAAGAAAAACAATAATATTGAAATATTACCGATTACATAATCTCAAAATATCTGAATCGGTAAATATTTTATTAATAAACATTTAATAATTTCAATTTATTTTCAATGTCAAAATTGAACGGTAGAATGAAAAAAGAAAAATAATAATATTGAAATATTACCGATTACATAATCTTAAAATATCTGAATCGGTAAATATTTTATTAATAAATATTTAATAATTTCAATTTATTTATTATTTCCAAATTGAATGGTAGAATAAAAATAGAAAAACAATAATATTGAAATATTACCGATTACATAATCTCAAAATATCTGAATCGGTAAATATTTTATTAATAAACATTTAATAATTCCAATTTATTTTTAATGTCGAAATTGAACGGTAGAATAAAAATTAAAGAAAAACAATAATATTGAAATATTACCGATTATATAATCTCAAAATATCTGAATCGGTAAATATTTTATTAATAAGCATTTAATAATTTCAATTTATTTTTAATGTCCAAATTGAATGGTAGAATAAAAATAGAAAAACAATAATATTGAAATATTAACGATTACATAATCTCAAAATATCTGAATCGGTAAATATTTTATTAATAAACATTTAATAATTTCAATTTATTTTTAATGTCCAAATTGAATGGTAGAATAAAAATTAAAGAAAAACAATAATATTGAAATATTACCCATTACATACCTGAATCAGTAAATATTATTTTTAAATTTACCGCTTGTTTTACTTACCTTTTATGTATAAAACTGAAACAAAATTATCTAATTTTACCCTTATTTATAACAAAAAAAAAACATGTTTATACTTATACAATACAAATATTTTTTGTTTCCTTATTGTTTTTCTTGTTCTTTTTTGTATTCCTTTTAAGAAGCTTAACATATCCTTTAAGTTGAGTCTTTAGTAATTGTTGTATAAAAATACTTCAGCCTCAAATATTTGTCAAGCATATCAAACAAAAGTTAAATAATTTCAAGAATACAATGTGAAAGACAAAGACAGATAGAAAGAGAGAGCAACAAAAAACAGAGATGACATTCACATTACGTTAAAATTATATATTAAAATAAAATGGGGAAGATTTAATAATGTCAAAAACCATAATACAATAAAAATAAACAAAAAAATGCAAACAAACAAGGATGTCTGTTTGACTGTTGATATCTTAACTCTTCCGTTGTTTTTTTTTATTTTTAACTCAATTAAAAATTATAATGTGAAAAAGAAAAACAAATTAACAAAAAAAAAAAATAAGGCAATTTTCTTTTTTCAAAATCCAAAATCATTATGTGGAACGTCAAGGATCAAGGATGCTTCTTATTTGATTTTTATTTGTTTTTGTTCTTGTTTTGATATACTGAGATTAATTTTATTTTTATTTTTTTTTTTGTTTAAGAAATTTGTTAATACAATTTGAATAAGGAAAAAAATATTGTGATATTTTCATTAAAAAATTAAATTTAATTATAATAAATATTAATACACATGCATATGATGGTAATATAGTGGTAGGTTATATTGATTAACAGCAAATAATAAAACATTATATAAATCATCTAGACCCAATATAAAAATATTAAATAAAAATAAGTCTGATCTTAGAATTTTTTTTTAGTCAGACAGACACAGGACGATCAGACGGGATCAGGACAGGTAATTTTTTAATTATACCTATAGTAACAAGCAATCATAGCTGTGCCAACAAATCATAACCACTTATGTCAACATAAGAAAGATCTAAATAAAATAACCACAATCCTCAGAATTTTCAATATCATATCATGTCAAAATTTGGTTTGATTATGACAACTATATTCGGTCACATTTATAGTAGGATACATAATTGCTTATTTTCAATATGACCTAAAAATATTTTTGTCATAATCACTTGAAATTAAACTTGAAATATTTTAAATACATTCCTAATGAAATTAGCTATAAAAATTTATAAATTGATAAGCGTTTTTTACCAAATTTGAAATATCATGTTCAAATTTTCAAATGTATTGAGTGTTTAAAACGCTTATTTTACTTAAATGATTTTTACAAAAATATATTTATTAATTTTAACATTTATTTATTTATTTGTTTACTTATTAAAATAATCTTAAGTAACATTAGCATGTAGAATGTATTAGCATGTAGAATGTAGCTCACAACAACCGAAGTATTTTTTTAAAAAATATAGTTAAATGGATTTCAAATGTTTATATAATTTAAACGATTTTAATAAACCAAAAACTGGTACAACCGTCCCGTTACTATATTTTCAAGCTCTTAAACTTTAAAATTAATTTTACTCCAACAACATCGATTTCAGACATAAGGGGTTATAATTTCTTGCATATAAAATGAATAATTTTATTGATAATTTTATCACATCAATTTCAAAAATTACAAAATTTACATTCACTATACATGATTGTAAGTTGATGAAAGTAGGAATTGATGTTCTGTACTGTGATGTTCTTATTTCAACATAATTTCAACATATTTCAGAATTTAAACTGAATTTTAAAATTAATGTGAATACAGCATTTAAATTCGATTGTGAATTGAAAATAATATAATTTATTCTATAGGCAAAATCAATTCCAAAACTGTATGAACTACATGAAAGCATGTTTCTAATCTTAACAGTATCTCATCATAACAGCCTTACTAGTTTATTAGAATTTTTTTACATAAACAAAAAACTACCCATTACAATAAAATTAAAAAAAAATTTTTTTAAAAAAATACAAGAACTGTAACTATAACATAAATGGAGATCTATAGTGCACATTTTGTTATGGAGCACCCTGTCCAGCTAGCTTTTATTAATATTTTGCTTAACAATTTTCATGAAAATTTCCAAAATTTAGTATATAACATTTTCACACTTACTTGTGCGATCTGAAAAATAATGTACATCCTCTCTTAATCTAGTTTTAATTTGAAAACTCAAAAATATTTAATATCGAAGGATAATAATTCGTCTCTTCAATAAAGATTTAGTCTATTAGTTCTGGACATGTATTTGAAAATTTACTTGACTATACCATTTTCAGTTCAAATACAGTTTTTTCTAAATTTTAAATATGTATTCAAATGTAATTTAATATTTCAAAATACTTTATCTATTTAACAAAACTATAGCCTAGTCTTATATCAGGTACTATTAGACCTGTATTTAAAAATTAGCTTAACTAGACCATTTTTAAACATTTGCTCAATATTTTTGGTCTACTGGGGTCTATTTATTTTTTATTGAACTATTTATTTTATATCCCAAAGTGATATAAGTACAATGATAGGCAAAAAAATTCAATGAGAACAAAATAATTTTATGTTGTATTGTAAATATAATTATGATATGAATATAATTAATCTAAAAATATAAATAATTTATTACTTAAATTATTTTTTTATAGCTTATTATAAATTTAAATAAATAAAAAAATTTATAATATATTTTTTATATATTTTAATTGAATATTTAAAATATTATAAAATTAAATCAGGGCTACTAGAAGACTGAACATTCTTAAAATGCTCAGCAACACAACTTACGGGTCGGACCGAAAGATGTTGCTAAGAATCCTTCACACAATTGTACTACCAGTACTGGATAATGGAGCACAAATTTACGGTTCAGCGACTAAATCCAGACTTAAAACCTTAAACCCGGTATTAAATTCTGGTGTAAGGATTGCGACAGGAGCTTTTCGAACTAGCCCCACAAATAGCATTATCTGTGACGCAGGAATACTTCCACTTGAGCTGAGGCGGAAAAAATATTTATTGATGTACGGACTTAAAGTATTATCAAGTGATAGTCACACACTTAGTGAACTAATAAAAGACACATCAATATATAATAAATACAAAAACAGGCCAATAAGATGTCAACCGTCTTTTGTAAGACTTAGACAGGCTCTGGAAGAATTGGACATCACACCAGATAAACTTTTTGATAAAACAAAAATACACAAAACCCCACCATGGATGCTTAGACTACCACGCGTTGATACAGATCTTAACACACACAAAAAAACGAAACAAATAACACGCAATACCAACAACTATTCAAAAACAAACTAAATACTACCTATAAAGACTACATACCGATATACACAGATGGATCGAAACAAAATAACATAGAAGGATGAGCATTTAAATGTATGCAACATGAAAAAAAATACAGACTTAACGAACATACAACAGTATATTCGGCGGAACTATATGCCATAAGCAGGGCAATTGAGTATGTCAGCCGAAACTATGAGGGGAGAAGGTTCATAATTTGCACCGACTCCCTTAGTAGCCTACAGGCTCTCTCATCTGCTACCTCAAAACACCCGACAGTGATTGCAATCCAAGATCAGCTGCAGGTATGTAAAAATCATATAGCATTTCTATGGACTCCGGGACATGCCAATATTACCGGTAATGAAGAAGCAGACAGACTGGCAAAGGAAGCACTTTTAAAACCACTTTCCGAACAACAAAGCCGGTACTACAGGGATTATAAAGAGATATGTGATCGAACTTTATGGCGCATACACAACACAAGTTGGGAAAATTAACCCCTCACCAACAAACTAAGGCACATTAAAAGAAATGTATCCAGATGCAATAGTTTAGACCAGGCCAGTAGGAAAATCGCTGTTGTTCTGACTAGACTCCGAATAGGACACACACGATACACCGACAGCTATCTCTTTGATGGACCCCAAAACGCACAGCCAACATGTCACTGTGTTCCAGATACCCCAATTAATATACAGCACATATTTTAGGCTTGCCCTTTATACACTGATGTAAGAGCCAGGCTTGGAATCACGGGACTTGATATACTCACACAGGATACTATAGAAGCAACAACTAATATCATGGCAATCCTTAGAGAAACTGACATTTTCAATAAAATATAATTAAATTCAATAAAAACCATTTAGAAAAATTTAATATATGCAATATAAACTAGGCTAAAATCAAAATTATAAACTTAAAGAGGAATAAAAAAAATGAATTTGAAATTACAATACAAAAAAAAGAAACAAAAAAGTAAATCAAAAATCTAATTTTAAAACAACATTATGTTAAAAAATAATAATGAAATGAACTTAAGATAATTATGTAAAAAGCTTTAAAGAATGAGGGCTTGACAAAACCCACGTGGTTGATAAGCCCATAATAAAGATCTTATAAATAAATAAATAAATAAAATATTATAAAAGTTATTTTTATTTTGAATATATTTTTAATTTGTCAAACGTGTGTGTGACTGAAATCTGTCTCATATGGAAAACGTTCTGAAAAACCGTTACAGACAAAAGCGACCATGACGGCGAGTCCGCACATGCGAAAAGCCATGAAAAGCCATCTTAAAACCAACCTGCTAAAATTGCTACTTCATTCTTTTTTTTTAAATTTTGATGATTTTGATGGATTTTTATTAGTAAATTCACAACTACAACTCACCATTATATTATTGAAGCGTTTGTCCGACTTGAACATCCAACACATCAACATATGTTTACTTAAAACTATTTAGAAATTCATAAGCAGCATTGTTAACTCATCAGAATACACAAAAAAAAAAAAAAATGATACTATTGTTTTCAATTTTGAGGCTAGACCTACTATTCAAATAGAATAAATATTTAAAAAAAAAAAACTAAAAACAAAAAACATTAAAAAAAAATAACGAATTAAAAATTTTTACGATAATAATGTTAATAATATTAACTCATACACATCTACCAATCAACATTTATAAATACGTTTCATATACATATAAAAGATTTCCTCTTAATAGTAAGTATATGTTAATTTAGAAGGATATCAAAATATTTAGAAAACAGGAAAATATTTCGCGATTTGCATAATAATTTTTGTAAACTCTAATTTAACGGTTTTTTTCTGCTTTTTTTGTTTTTTTTTTTTTGTAGATAAACGTTATCATTATTTCTTATATCGTCATCTCAAAAAAAAAAAACAAAAAAAAAACAACAAATTTTTATTTTCTTCCTTAAAGGATTTTCATTTATATATATATATATATATGTAATAGGTATATACACGTATTTGTTGATTCAGTTTTTAATCCCAATGATGGAATCATCATATTACCGTTTTCAACCACAATACATAGACAACAACAATAATAAAAAATAAACAAATTTGTGTGATAGTAATGCCAGAAAATATTTTGATAAAAATAATTTTTAGGAATACCGTCCCGATATTAGAACTTTACAGTTATATAGAAAGTATATGACATTGGTCTGATGTAAGAGAGCTAAAAAAATTGAAAATTTACAGTTAGCATCTATAGATTACAGTTAAAAAATAAATTATAGTTAGGAAAAAGATTCTAAGCTTTCAAACATAGGTCTAGTCTCAAGAACTTTTAATATTATTTGCTTTAAGGATTAGATTCGGATGTTTCTTAAAGCGGCTAATAGCTATAGCAAACTATATTAGAATTAAGTATTTTTTAACAGTTATTTGTGTAGGTAAAATAACAAAAAAAAAACATATCAATTTTAACATTTTTATTTTTTGTTTTGTTTTTTCACTCCACTTGGACGAATAGACCTTATCGGCATAGCTTAGGCGATATAGTTGTCCTGACCCACTATAGTTTTCAATTTTTATTTAATTCACTCAAATTTGAGTGATACTACCATGTAATTTACAATTATTTTTGGATGTCTTCAATGTTCACCTAATCCTGAACACAGTCATCATCGAAAATACTTGTCACATTTTCAAAAGAAGGTCAATTTTCTAATTTATAAATTATAATTATGAATAATAAATATTTATACCATTAGAACAGCAATATAACTCAAAATATCTTAATTAATTAAATTCAAGAATACATTAATCAATTTTCTCTTAATCAATAATCAACTTGTGTTGCTTTCTTTCTTTCCGAGACCTGGCTTTCTTCACCGCATTCCTTTAATTTGATTTTTCTAACTGATACTAGGAATATTTTTGCTGCGGTATCTATCCACAACTAGATGTTAGCAGTCACATATCTTTTGATGTTATCTAAAATTATTTTATGTTCAATTCGGTTTATTGCTTCGTACACTAATATCTGAATCACCGATACCGGATATATCTGTTCAGTTCCTTATTATGTTACGTAACAATAACATTTGTTTTCTGTCAATTCCTGTTATGTTCTCGACAATTTTTTCTTGCACGATAAACTGTAGAAGTGTATATTTTTGACCCCGCATTACATTATTCAAATTACGCCATTTTTCTTCGTTTTCTACTTGCCAGCACTACAGTAAAACTTCATCATTTGAAACATGATATACAAATAGAATTTTAAGCATTTCTCTAAACGACCACTACATTTCAAAGATTTCGAATTTATTAATATGAGTTATTTTTAAGGTCCAGATCATATACATAGTAATTAGTATTTCATAAAAAGCAAATGAAGATCTATTTTTAAAATATAAAATTTATTTCAGCTCAATAAAAAAAAATAATAAAAATCTCTGCAACAAAGTACGTTTTTATATTTACACGCTGGATGGCGCAGGGTCCCAGGTTCGATTCCCGACGTAACAAAAAAATTCATTCTGAATTTTTCGATCTGGTGCCAGACCCCTATCCATTGGAATAAAATAAATGATAAAAAATAGTTGAAAGTGTTGGTTATCACTTAAATAAAATGAAATTATGCTATAATGAAGATGTGTTATATAATTATGTATTCCAAATCTCCGTGTAAAAACAGTTACGATGTTAATCCTATAGACTTGGAATTAAATTAAAAAAAATTCAGCTCTTGCCATTTTGATACAACAGCTTATTTATTCTGGATAGGGCAAATGCTCATCCAGCCAATACCGAGGATATTTGAAACTCCACACACATTCAATGGTAAATCTCGCTGTTGCAACACGGCTAAGCATATACCATTTTACCCACCTAATTGATAATGAATAAAGATTTATATATAATAAAAAATATATAAATCATTTACATTAACAGTAACATATAGTTAGGTATACAACTTAAATGCCATCCATTATAAGGGCTAATTATTTATGACGATAAACTTTGTTTTATTGGAGTTGATCTTCAATCACCAATATCAAAAAATACATTCATCTTCAGTATTCTTTTTCTTCTATAATGGTGCTATATTTCTGTTTGAGACTTTATCTGTTTCTACCACATCTGTCTAACTATCTCTATTCTAAGCTACAAAATTTATAATTTGGAGAGTTCCTGGTATTACTCGACTGACACAACAAACCCAAACTTCCATATAGCTTTCATTATTATTTTAAAATATTATATACAAAAACTTCAAATTATTTTTATTAAACTGTTGTTGTACACATGCCTATAAAATGATACATGATGATAATATAAATTATAGAATAGAAAGAGTTAAATTTGATATAATTGTATGATGAAATAATGCACGCATATTATGAAAGGATTTAATAATATGATATATATATGTACACATTTGTATATATATATATATATATATAATAAATAAACGTATAAGGAAATTATAAAATTAACAAAAAATTTAGTGGGGAATTGGAAAATTTATTTTTTTTTTTACCCTTATTTATATTATTGGCACGAAGTTTGTTTATTATAAATATTCACACATCCATGTATGTATATAGATATATCTCATAGATATAAATTTAAGTTTCGGGTACGTATGTAGCATATCCTTAATTTCATCTTTTATAATATTATAATGATACAAAATCAGCAGGTAATGAATATTTTACTTTAATTATTGTTACAATCTTATACATATATATATATATATATAGATTAAAAATAATTTCAGTGTATTAATGTATAACATTACTTTAAAATTGAAAATTATTCTTCTATATAAAATAAATAAGAAAACTATTCAAAAATAATTATTAAATTTTAATATGTAGTTATTTTACAGTTATTTTTATTATACCTGCAATAATATAAATTAGCAAATTAAAGATTAAAAAGATTTTGTATGATAAATTTAAATAATAATAGATAATTTTTATTTTTATTTATTAGATTAATTAAATAAAGTTATATTCAGAAATAATTATACCTAATATATTTAATTTAATTACATATATATATATATAGGAAATAATAATATATTTGATTAAAAATTTTTATTTATTTATTTCAGCTCAATTAAATCATATTTAATTACATTTTGACTGAAAAATTAATTTTATTTTTAAAATCAAGATTTATTATTAAAAAAAAATTGTTCAAAAAAAAAAATAAGAAATTAACAAGAATTTTCAAAATGAGCGAAACATTAAAATTTTTGTTATTTATTTAATAATAATAAAAATATATATAAATAATATTATGCCATTTGACATTTATTTGCTTTTAACCCATATATAGTCCCGGACATAGATCCAGTTCACCCAGAATCATAAAAATTTATGTATATAAAGTACTTTTAACTTAATTAAGAAAAACAAAAACGTATTTGATATCACATCCTGGAGATATTACATGTTTCGAAAACGAAACGTCATGATCAAACGATATAATTTTTTCAAAAAAATATTTCTTCAAAAATTTACTACAATAAATTACTGAAGTGAATACATTTCTTACAAAAAAAAAAAATAACAATTTATTTTATAAAAAAAAAAAGAATTTTATTGCTTTAACAAATTTTAATCTTAAAAAATTATCAGATCTTAGGCAAGCTGTGATATGGTAACGCCATATTTGGTGCATGAAAAAACAGTTTGATTTTTGTAGTGACGACATCGAGCTCGTTTCTCACTACGGATGATATTGTGTACCACACCGTCATATCTAATTGAAGTACCTGAACTTTGTCCGCTCTCTCTTAATGCTAATACTTTTCTTAAAGCTATTTTCGCGGATTTTAACAAGCACTCAACAAAAAAAACTCGGAATTCAAGTTGGTTTATAATACTTTTTTTTCAAATTTTCTTAGTAAACAACGTAGTTTCCAAAAACCTTACCAGTTGCAAAATAAGCAAGTGATGAAAGACAGCTTTGATAAGTTTGTGTAATGGAAAGAAATTATCGAACGTAACGGTGTGTTGGTTTCGATTTTATATATTTGCTAATAAGTGCAAAACTACGTTTTCTTCTCCATATAGGCTAACATTAGGTACCTATAGACTATTATTTACCTCTGAAGCTCCTCCATAAGGTATAAATGAGAACAAGTAGCCTTCGGTAGAATAACAAGACCATTACTTGAAGCCAAATCGAATAGGCTTAGATTTGTTGAACATTTTGCAGGAATGGTGTCCAAAATAAGCAATCATTTGCTTATCTATAGGATAAATTGTGAGAAAATATTCCAAATTGCATAAACCGTTTGTTCATGAATTCGTTCAAAAGTGTTTTTGCTATTATATTTCCAAGAATTAAAAAACAGGTATTAAGTTCTTGGCTTGTAAGCTACCGACTGACGCCGATTTTAGCGTATTTGGCTATGGTGTTTCTAAGAATTCAAACTCAGGTATCTCTTATCATCAAGCTATTAGCGCCGATTTAGCATAACTTGTTATTTGATTTCCAAGTAGTCTATAGTAGAATACGTGGTCCGTAATAAAAAAAAACACAGTATTGGTATAATTATAGCTTAGAAGAGGAAAAAACAACAAAAAAGAATCTAGCATTTACGAAAATTTATGAAAATTTTTAAATATCGTTTAGACCTGATGTTTCGTTTTCGATACACTGCTTGAAAAAGTCACCCTGTAGCTACAAATTTTGTTGGATTAGTTTTATATTTTGATTAAAGTATTACTATGGATTTGAATAAGTTTATTTAAAAGATTTTTTTTTTTTTTTTTTTTTTTGAACAAGAATGAAAAAAAAACTCGAAATTCGGATTTTTCAACCCATCGGCAAACATGCTTTTTGTCACGTTTCGAAAAAAAAACAAAAAAGATAAATTAGATATTTGTTTTAAATTAAATAATAAATTTTAGTTTGATTTAAAATTCACACCGGGTGACCACTATGCCGGAAAACGTCATATGTTTCGTTTTCGACACTATGGATTTATATGGATTTATATCAGCATCAAGGTGGATTTCAACATGTGCTGATTTACAGTCCCGGTCTCTTTTTTCTGTGACGGTTTTTTCTTTACATGAGACTGATTTCAGTCACGCATATACATTGAAATATTTGACAAATTAAAAATATATTCAAAATAAAAACAATTTTTATAATATTTTAAATATAAAATAAATAAATATGTAATAAAAAAAATTTTAAATAAATAATATAAAAAAAAAATATAATAAATTTTATACTTTGACAAAATATTTTAATGGATCCTCTTTAATTAAAAACAATTAAATAACTACAAACTAAACATACATTACAAAATTTCGAAAATTGTAGAGCTTAAGATTCAAATTAAGCGATAAAATAAATTGATATATCTAATTATACATCCATACTAATTTCCACTTTTAATTTGATTTAATAACTTTCGATTATCTTTCAACTCACTTGTAATGAATTTTATGTGAAAAACAAAAAATATAGAATAGAATGTAATTTAAATGTAAGTAAAGGGTTTAATTGCGAAAAATAAAATTAAATTTTCATTTAATATTTTTTTATATTTTAAGATTTATGAAAATTTTAACTAGAAACTATATCATCAACCTACATTTTTATCAATCCATCAAGATTAAATTAATTCCCAATGGGAGTGGTGTAAATAAGAAATTTTCCATGCGTGTATAAATATTGTTTATTTATATATGTATATATGTATGTATCCAGGGATGTTTTCCTACTGGTTCGCACTGGTTCGTGCGAACCGTTAGATGTAACTTCTATGGTTCGTGCGAACCGGCTATTAAAATAAGCGAAAAAAAATTATTTACTTTGGCAAAAACAAAAAAAAACTATTTAAATAAAATTTATTTACCACTTTGTGCAAATTTATATAAACAATTTGAAAATTTTATCTAGTTTTCATTGCGATTCTAAGTTTTTACATCAGTTAATTTTAAAAAAAAATAAAAAAAATTTAAAATTTTATCAAGTTACCACTATTTTAACTATTCAAAAAAGACCATTAACATATTGATACAATTAACGAACGAAATTTTAAACATTTTGGAGGGAAATGTAATAACTTGTCTTATACTTATCTAGTACTGATTCCACTAATGATTGCGGTAGAAAATGATGCAGTGAATTCCTCTATAGTTCTTAAACGGCTGCAATTCAAATGGAATGCCTCCACAGTCCACATAAACTTAATTTGAAAGTTGGTAGTATAATAATACTACTGACAAACCTAAATACCAAACACTACCTCTGCAATTGAACTCGATTAGCTGTAAAAGCTCTGAAATTAAATTTAATGATCGTGGAACTCCTTGGCATAAGCTATAGGTGAAACTGTATTTATTCCTAGAATAGATTTAACTACAACGATCACAGAACTGCCATTTATTCTTAAACTTTGACAATTCCCTATTGAATTGGCATTTTCCATGACCATAAATAAATCGCGATGTCAAACATTGGAAAAAGAAGGAATATATTTGCCTGAAACAGTATTTAGGCGTTGGCAACTGTATGTTGCAATTTCCAGAGTACACCGGGCTGGTGATATTCAAATAAAACTTACTGAAGGAAGGGAGCAAGACAAATTAATTCGAAATTCTAATAAACTAAATACAAAAAATGTTGTATGTAAAGAGGTTTTGACATCTAATCATTAGAGAAAGAATAGTAAAATTCTGTCTTTGTCAACGATGTTTTGCGTTGGAGTGTGGAGTAGGCCTATTGGGTGGTACGGAAAAAAGAAAATTAATTTTCAATAAAAAAATTGTTATTGTTTAACTCAGTTTGTTTTTGTAAGAAACAATTTTTCAATTTATCGAATTATTTCGAACTTTATAGCAATAAAAAAAATTTTTGCACCTGACTTAATGTAATACCCCTAATATTTGATTACATTTCTTAGAATGCACTTTTTTGTGCAGTTTCGAAAGAAGTTATTTTTTGTCTAATTATAACACCGTCTTGAGACTGGCTTTACAACTAGTACTACATAAATTGGACGTTACCTATTCCATTAGTAGGTCTATGATGTATCTATATATAACAATGATGCATCTATACAATAGGTGTAAAAGCATTGATTAAGAATACCAACGAATTAGAATTAAATGGAAGTGAGTATCCCATACAAAAATACAAACATTTTGTCAATATTTTTTTAGTACTTCTCTTTCTGTTTGGTTTGTTTGGGTTTCTTTATGTCAAAAAAAAAAAATTTTTAGTGTTAGGCCAATATAGTTTTTCTAAATAGAAAATTAGTAAAATCTTTGAGTATGAATAAAATAAAAGGTATCAAAATATAATCTTAATAAAAATAACAATGTTTTTTCAATTTAAACTTTCTTTTACTTTATTACCGTATTCTATTATTACAACAGAAAAGTATTGCTGTTAAATTATTTGAAAAAAAAAAATCATTCATGTTTCTGAAATATTGAAAATGTAGCAGTAGTGTGTAATATATGGATATATGAAATTTTCAAAAAGTACGAACACTAGCAATGAAGTAGGAAAAAATAAAATTTTTTATTGTCAAATTAATATTAAAAAAAGTCAATAAAATTTTTATATATTGTTAAAAAATTACAAATTTTAAGGAAAAATGGAACGTAAAAGAAAGATTTGTATCATTCCAGGCTGTAAGTCTCATTTGGAAAAAGAAAATTACGTATCTTTACATATGTAAGTATTATATTTTACATCTTTTGAATTTTTAAAAACTTCTAAACAAAACAGTGTAGTATTAGGATAATTTAAATATCCGGACAAAGAAATTTTTTTTTTTAATATCATTTTAAATATTTATTTTGAATATATTGGACTATATATATAAGGATGCGTCTTGGAAGAAATGACAATCCCACTTCAAAACAGTTCAAAGCAACCAAATCATTGAAAATCAGTTTTGTTTATTAATAAAAAGTATTGCAGAAATTTATTTTAATACACGAATACATCATTCCTTAAAACTACATAATGAAAGAAACAGTGTAAGAAATAAATTAACAAAATTAATCCATTTCAAAGGGTACTAATCTATATTTTCTTAAAGAAACTTTAAAAGGATAAAAAATTATTGCACATAGTCCATATTGTAAAATGAAGTGGAATATGGCCTCTTGGGGAAACCACTTTAAAAAAAAACGCTCCTATTTCTTTACCTCAATAGTGGTGTGGAAAAAAGAAAATGTTTTGATACAAATATATTAATAACATATTATTTACATATTTATAAATATAGGATAGACAATCGGCAATAATAAGTTTATATAATTTTATATAATAAATATCAAATATGTAAAAAAATTTATAATCAATCTATTGAAAAAACTTATAGAAAAGAATTTAAAATCTAAAAAAAAGAATAAATATTTTAAAATACAAAACTAGAAAGCGCTGTATTTCTCATATTTTTTTCATATATGTATTAATAATAAATTTTGATTAATTTATCCATTATTGTTAGATTTTTTTACTCATCATATTTAAAAAAAAAATTTAAGTCAAAATACATACAAATTGAGGCATATTAAATTCAGAGCACTATCCTGTTTATTTATCAAAATAATTTCCATTAAAAAGAGAGAAAATATATTGAACGAATATATTCGTCTATTTCTGTTTTTTGACAATAAAAAATACCAAAGAAAGAGAGGAATATACCCAAAACATTGGACACTTTTTTGTATGGATAGCCTATTCCATTTAATTCTAATTCGTTGAAGAATACTATATAGATGATTTATTTAGAGTAACGTGAAAAATTTAGATGAACTGAATTTTAGCCTTTAACAAATGATCAATGTAGTAGTGAGTCTGTCAATAGTCAATTTATACCAATTGCATTTGCAATCATTTCTTTTCTCATTTATACCTTTTCTATAATAAAGAATTAAACTGAATTGTATTTGAATGTTTCTCATAATTACTATACCTCCTCCACCTCCTATATTTATATAACCATTCCATAATTCTTAAATTTAAAATTTGTCTACTCATTAATTGATATAAGAGCCAGATTAATAGTGCAGACAGTATCAAATTTGATGACATTAAACTTAGTTGGTTGTTCATTGGAAACTTGGAACGCAGTTCCCTATGTAAAAACATGGTTGAGGAACCATAACTCGGCAGATGATACTAGGGTTAAAAAATCTAAGCCGAAAGAATATACATACTGAAAATAAATTAGCTATTTGGAAATATTTTAAATAATATAATTAATTTTAATTAATATATGAAATTTCACAATTTTTTGTTATGTTCAGTTTTTTTTTATGATGTAAATTTTGTATCTCTTGAAATGAATAAATAAAATAAAAGTGTTGAAAACCTCGTTGAATTATTTTTTTATTCTCTTTTATCCTATTACATTATTGTTGCAAAGAATATGAACGATAGTTAAATATTCTTGACTTAGTCTGCTACTCTGACAAACCATAATATTTTAATGAAAATATTAATATTAAAAAAATAAAAAAATTTGTAAGAAAATATCACTGCGAACCGGTTGATAAATTTTGGGAAAGCATCCCTGTAATGTATCCATTTAATGATGTGGTTGTAATTTAAAGTTTAATTATTTTTATTTTTTAATTTTAAATTACTTTAGTAATATTAAATATTATTGTTTTTTTTTTATATATTAATAAGCTTAGTATGTATGTGAATGTAGAATAAAGGATTTTATGGATATTTAATAATATTCAATGTAGTAAAAGTTTAATTTTCCAATTTATCTCCGATAATCACTCCGACAAGGACGCCAATCGTTGTTTGATTTTTTAACCATATGTAATGGAGAAGTTCAATTGCTTTTTGATGGCCTGCAAATGCCGAGTGTAGTAGTTTTGCATTTTTATGTTTTTCTGGTGTAAGTCTTCTAGATTTTGATGTAACTGGTAACTGTTACGACGTGGAGCTGCAACAAATTTTTTTAATACTAATAATACATTTTTTAGTAATATATTTATATATATAAAATATTTAACATTTATATATTCGTCACAATTCTCCCAATCCACACTAAAGCTATGGCAAATTATTCCCCGAAACTGTAAATAGACTCTTGATACAACTTTTTGTTTATAAAACATTTTTTTCAATCAACATCTCATATTTAAACATAGTGATTAAACCCCAAATGTTTGAAAATAGACTCCCCTCTCTTGATACAATTTTTTTGTTTATAACAACTTTCCGAATCAACACTGAAGCTGGCTGCCCGAAACATTTCATATCTAAACTTAATAATTTTGTTATGAAATTTTTTAATAATGATGAAATGATTTTAATATCATTGATGATGAAATAAAAATTAATTATATTATAAATTATACAAAATAAAAAAAAAAATTTGACACTCTTGTACCACCCCTTCAAAAGGACTTCATAATATTATATTTTGATACTTCTTTTTGAAATAATTTTTTGTATCCTTGGCTCTCAATCATTTTTCTTTCTTTTATAAACACAAAAATATTTCACCATCATTTGTTTTGATTTCAAATTACTCTATTTAATGATTTGTCCTTGTCTTATTTATCGGAACAGGATGTATATATATAAATACATAATATATATGTATACATTTATTTTTTTAATTTCAAGTTTATTTAAACTCAATTGAATTTAAGTTTTGTTATTCAAGTTCTTTTATTCATTTTATTTCTCTCTATAGCCTATAGTGAAGCAATATAATCAATTGGCCATCTTTCTTAAGTATTTATTATTTTAGTGAAATAAATTTTTGAAAAAAGAATAAATAATTTATAAAATATTTAAATTATAGTAGTAATAATAATAATAATAATAATAATGAGATTTCAATAATATCCGGTTTACAGATGATTGTAATTTAGAGATGTTGGAATTTTAACAAATTTTGTTATTGAAACAATTTTGTTTTCATATCAAAACAAATTTTTAAAGAAAATTGAATTAAATTCTATATTTTCTATATATATGACGCTACATCGGCCTCACTTCATTCTTTGATGTTCATTAATAATTTTTTGTACTAGATGCGATAGTCCCAGCCATATTTGTCATTATTCTGTTCGTGTTTTCTCTTGTATTTGATGTTAAATTTTTGATTTCGTGAATATTTATTTTGGTACAATTGCTTGGTGTAAGAGCTTGGTTTATTAAACCTCAGTTCATTATTTTATAAATATTCCTCAACTGATTGGATATAATTAATGATGGACATCACTGATAGGTAAAATAAACACTTTAATCAGAAATTGAACAGTTAAAACATCGAGTTAGCGATTATTCGATATTTACACTATTTTTTTAAACCATAAACAAAAAATATAAAAATAAATTAAAATTGAAAAAACCGAAAAAATTAAGCTTTGCAAATTTGAAAATATGTTGAACCTAAATCTATACAGAACCTAAATCTATTTTCCGCCCTATGCCCCACGGATCGAGTTGCAGGACAATGATGATGAAATCTATACAAACGATAAGAAAATTTACATATTCAAGTGAGCCTATATATATTATATAGTCAGTATATATTAACCAAAAACATACTCAAGTGAGCCAAAAAAGAGAAAATTATAACCTAGATAGACTGGCTATGAAAAAATAAGCAAAGCTCGATATGCCTTTTTAACTTGAGCCCCTTTAATTGGAACCCATAAGATAATTGGAGTACTTTTAATGTTTGTTTTTCAATTTGAAATATTGCATTTATGTAATTTCTCTGTTCACTTTGTTTTTTTGGTGCACTTATGAATTTTATTTCATTTGTTATTTTCTCTATATTTTATAAACTATTTATATTTTTGTTAATATAGCCTTATCTTGAGACTTCTTTCTTTAGGCATTTAAGTTGAATTAAATAAATAAATAAATAGGTAGACAAAGGACCTATAAACGGACTGTTCTAGACAGTATCAAACTCCTAAATTAAAAAATCATCTCGGACTAAATCAAAACACCTATTATCTTGATCTGCACAAAATCAAAATTAATTTATTTATTTCAATTTATTTTTGACTAAAAAAGCTATCAGCTCGAAAATAACTAGTGAATTACATAATAACAACTTATCTAATAGAGAATATTAGGTCTACTTCTATTCTTCACTTTCTCATCCCTGTGTTGTCTCATCTAAGGTACCCCAGGGCAGCCAATTTTGTCTAGTTTTCTCTATTATACCAACCAATGTTGCCCCACAATTCATGTTATAAACTAAGTTTAATTCTTTTGCTGATTACTCCAAAATTAGCAAAACCGTTATATCTGTTGATAATTGTACTCTACTTCAAAATTATCGTGACAATTTTTCCGAATGGTAATTCACTAACAACCTCGAATTAAATGTTATTAGCTTTAGTAAAAAATAACTTCAAATCTCTATTATTGAATTTGATAACCACCTTGAGAATCAAATTTTAAACCGTTCTCAATTGATTCGTGACTTAGGTGTTTTTCTGGATCACAAAATCAATTTCAAAGCGCATTTTAACTGCATTATTAACAACTATAAGAGGCCCGAAGAGTTTATAAATCGTTTTAACATTAACACATCACATTTGTTAGACAGACACTTGGATATACTTTCCAAGTTTTGTCTCCATAATGTTGATATTTCACGTGTTGAAGCAGTGTATTTTTACGATTTACACTATACATGTTTTTCATAGTCTGACTCTTTTCAACTTCCTTTTTACGAAGATATGTTGCTTTTGATAAACCTGAAATTTCGCCAACAACGTCTATTGGTAGTTGATATTACGTTTATCCACCAAATTATTACGGGGATTATTCTGCAACCTAAAATTAGAGATTTAATAACTTTTAGAGAGAATCCGCTTAATTTACGTTCCGTTAACCTGTTTACAGTATTACTAACCATAGTACTTGAGTCTGTGTCTAGAATGTTACGTGAATCTAACTCGAGAGTAGATTGATACTAACCTTTAGTAAACGAAATTTAAAAATAAAGCTTTATAATCGATAAATAATTTTTGTAACTAATATTTTTATTCTTTTTCTACTTTCTTTTTGTATTTGAATTTATCTTTTTAACATTCTAATACTAACTACAGAATGTAAGTTATTGTATTTTTATCTCTTACTAATATTAGTTATTAACGGTGATGGATATACTAACCCACTCACCGCTTGATGGTCTCACCGATTAGTAAAATGATGCAAGCTTTTGTCTGCAATAGGCATCTGATTTGCTTGCTCTAAGCAATATCTGACAGTATAATATATATATATATATATATATATATGTACAGAGTATAAATAATATATATACATATTTAGTGACATATTGCATAAATATGATTTTCAGTTTAAAATAAAACTTACGAAATATGAAATAATTGATCCGGGGCACAATTATTACCAAATGACGATGATCAAAAGTTGTTCAACAAATAAACCAAAAATTTGAAAAATTATATTAAAACATAGAGTCTTGCTGCCGTGACACAAACTTACATTAGTACAATTATGGCACACCATAACAATTACGATTGGGAATTCTGTGTATGGACGCGACCGTTTTAAATCTATTCAAACAGGTAGGTAGGTAGTAATTAATGGCTGCCGGAAATAAGCCGGTACACTAGGTCTATTGTGATACCGTAGAAGCCTAAATTACCCTATAATTTGTTATTCCTATCATCTTCTTAAGCCCATTTAAATTTTAATTTTTCCTGTAACTCAACAACATTTTTCAATAGCTTTCCCTTCTTAGATCTGTAAAAGTATATTAAAAAAAAATTTCTTAAAAATAGGAAACTAAAAAAATGAAAACCAAAAAACTTAAATAAAAATTACTTAAAACAAAAGTTATTAAAGTAATCATAAAGAATGAAAAATAAAATTTTACTCGATAATAAACTAAAAAATATCAAATTCGGTCATTTCTTTTTAAATTTTTTTTTTTTTTTTATTGTTATTGTTTTTATTTTTTTTTCATTTTTTCTTTATTTATTTTGAAAAGAAAATTTCTAATAATAGAATTTAAATTAATGAATAACGCGAAAAAAATCGATTTTTATTTATTTTTTTTTATTAAGAGTCCCTTTTTTTTATTTTATTACAGAATCCAGAACTGTTATTGTGTTTTTTTTTTTATTATTTTTATTAGTAAAATAAAAATGATGTCTCTATTTCTAATGAACTTAAATAAACAAATAAAAAAAGTTAAATTGGCCACCATTATTTTATATATATACATTTTGTATATATATATATATATATATACATTATAGAGTATAGATATGTTTAGATAAAGGATCATCACCATTATCATCAACAACAATGAAAGACTGTTGACTGTAATTACGAAAATAGAGAAATACTAAAGTCAATTTTGTATGGTTAACATGATGTCCTTTAAGAAAATTCAATTTTTTTGTTATTTATTTTTGTTCTTTTTTGTTTTTCTTATTTCTTTTGACACTTATCTTATTGTATTGTTACTATATTTTTCAACTTTAGGGCAACTTGTTAATCAAGCGCTTAACAATTTTTAAAAGAAAACAAAAAATAAATAAATGAAAAAAAAAATGTGATGAATTTAAAAAAAAAACAGAATATGTACAGTTAGAAAATATTTAAAAACAAAATAGATACAAAATAAGAAAATAATAAAATATTTCAGTATAAGAAGTTGTGAAAGAATAAGTTTTTTGAATTTTTATTTTAAAAGTATGTTTACAAACCGTTACTTTAGTAATACTGTACAGATTTTACAGATTGTACAGACCGCATTATTGCTAATTACTTTTAACAAGTTCTAAAAATTCATCATATTATTCTACATGCTTATTATGTATAGAAATCTTTATTATAATTTAGTTATTTATCAACAATTATTCACCGCTCATTGATTTGTTGTACTAATGGAGATATATTTTAATTAAACAATGATAGAGTTAGCTTGATTAATTTTTTTATATACATACACAAGTCGCAGCAGCTTACATTTAACTTTAGGAACATTTACCAAACACTCTAAAACCATGCTGACTATATAAATATAATTTTATCAACTTTTATAACATCTACCAGTTACTTTAGATCAATTAATTCTTATAAATTGTAAAATTAATTAAAAAACAATCGTAACTATTAAAAACATGTTGAAATACTTTGCAGAGCTGCAAGTTTTTATGGTAAACTTTAAAAAAAAAATACCAAGACCAGCTACTCTATAATGTTATAACAACTATTGGAACATATACCCCATACTTTATACCAATTAATACTAAAAATGGTAATGTTAATTTAAAAATTCATTTTAAAAACATATTCAAATACTTTGCAGAGCTGCAAAAACTTGTATTTAACTTTTACCATTAATTTTAGAATAACTCATAGCCAACTAACATAGACGAACTAATATTATAAACACAACATAAACAAGAGAATAAAATAACGAGTTGAGTAAAGCGAAATATTTCATTAGAGACATAAGAAAAACATTAAGTATGTAAAAAAGCTGTAGAATTGTTGCAGTTTTACAAAAATATGATAAAAAAACATATCTTATCAGAATTAACTTAAATTCTATAACTAAGTGTGAGTCATTAATTGTCAGCCAAAAAACTACATACCTTAATACCGAGAAACTAAACTATGAACAAAATTTAAACTCATATAAAAATAAAATAAAAAATATAAAACAAAAAAAAACGAATTGAACTGACAAACAAAAAAACTTGACTTCAATTCCGGCTAATTGAATCATTTGAATTTATTATTTTTGTTGTTATTATTATTATTATTATTTTTTTTCTTTTACGTTTTCCTCTCGATATATTTTTTATATACATTTTTATTTTCTATTTTTCATTTTATTAACTATATAGAGTGTTGGAAGGATGGTGGTGCGTATAAAATTCTTACTGTTATTCTTACAATACAATAAAAATCTGTAGTCGAAAGCAAAAAAAACAAAATAAAAACAATATATATAGAAGAACCACGAGGATGTGATGATTAAAAGTCGTAGAAAAATTTCGGCCACTTCATTTTTTAAATTAAAAAAAAAAACAAAAAAAATAATTTATTAGTGAAAACAAGGAGCTGCGAATGATATATATATACATTTCTTCTATACATTATTAATACAATTTCATTTTTCTAATTTAGGGTAAGTAAATGCTATCAAAAAAATATACTTTAGATTCTAAAGTCCTGCTATTTAATAATAAAAAAAAAAAAAAAAATAACAACGCATAGAAAATCATTGTTCTATGAAGAGAAATAAAAAACTAAGGATGGTGTATTAAATAGACCACCCACCCATCCACCAACCCACATACAATATTATAATTTTTTTTTACTTTCTCAGAATTCTTTTGAAAATAGAATTAAATGTCCCGGATTGTCTGTACATATCCTTTGAATTAATATAATGTATATATATATATATATATATATATATATATATATATATATATATATATATATATATATATATATATATATATATATTTATTTTGATACTTTTTCAGAAAGAGAGGGGTGGGGTCATTTCGAGTGTAAATTTATTTTAAAAAATTGTTAATTTTATGCAAATTTTATTGAAGAATTGAAACAATTCTCTATTACACTCTCATTCTCTCACTCTGCCGCTGTCGCGTATTATTTTTTTCATTTGTTTTTTGGTGTTTCCTTTCTTTTATTATTATTTTTGGGTCTTGAAACATTTCATCAGTTGTAGCTAGCTACTAATAATAAAAACAAAAAGGAATAAATTAGAGTATCAAATAGAAAGGACATTCAAAAATATGTACTGGCTTATGTATGTCGTAAGTACGTACTTATGTACAGTGAAAGAAATTGAATTTGTTTAATAACAGCAAATTGCAATAATAACAAATATTTCAATCTGATTTTTAGTTATTTATTTGCCTTAATTTGTCTAATACATTTTACTTAATAATAGTATCTTAAATTTAGTGTTACATGATGTCCTTTTTATCTATAATATTTATATTTAGAATCTGTTGCAGAATTATTGTACCTGCCAAAAATTCATTTTATGATGGATTGAATTAAATTTTTGTTTTTTTTGAAGATGAAGATTAGAAAAAATTATATTTAAGATCACAAGCTTGGGCTCGCTTTTATGTTATCGAAATCAAAACACAGTTTAATGATTTCAGGAAAATTGGTTTTAATGAAACCTGCAAGCTTTTATTTCATTCCATGATTATTTTTTTTTTTTTAATAGTATTAATTAAAATAAAAATATAAAATCACTTCTCAGAATCAAATAAAAATCAAAACGTTGCAAAAAATATTGCGCTATTTAGCATCGCCGAATATCAAATATATAAGAAAAATCCACTAGACCGATTATTATAAATCTGACTCTATAATCAACTTTCACTTAAAATTTAATTTAGTCGTATTTACCCAATATTATTTTTTAATGTCCCCGTCCTCTCTCCTCATTTCTTTAAAATAAAAAAAATATTATAAATATATAATTTCCGTCACATATCTGAAAATTAGACGGAACGCTCTAATACATATACAAATTGTTTTGGTCTGTTTTTTAACATAAAATAAATATATTTCGGAAGCTCAATAAATATTAAAAATAATGAAAACTAAACAAAGAAGAGCAAATAAAATATTGTGGACCCAAAAAAAGGAAGTAACTATCCAGTCCAGGCGACCCTAACTATAAATATAAAATAAATTAATTTCGATACCCAGAGTGAAGCTCAATAAATATTAAAAATAATTAAAACTAAACAAAAAAGAGCAAATAAAATATTGTGGACCCAAATAAAGGAAGTAACTACCCAGTACAGGCGACCCTAAGTATAAATATAAAATAAATTAATTTCGGTACCCAGAGTGAAGCTCATTAAACATTAAAAATAATTGCAAATAAATAATCAAAAGCAAGTAAAATATTGTGAACTTAGAAGGCACCCACCATTCCCAATCGATCTAATAACAGATCGGAATATATTCGAACGTAAAATCTATATGATGGATTTAATATTTTGC
The DNA here is from genome assembly GCA_963942445.1 of Argyra leucocephala. Classification (NCBI taxonomy): domain Eukaryota; kingdom Metazoa; phylum Arthropoda; class Insecta; order Diptera; family Dolichopodidae; genus Argyra; species Argyra leucocephala. Next base: position 13,796,582 of record OZ012679.1, on the reverse strand, counting down.
TCATTTAAAATAGCCGAATATTTTCCTTTTAATTCTACTATATTCTTCGCAAGAGGTAGTATTGTTTTTTTATATCTACAATTTGATTTGTTTTTGTTTTTGTTTTCCACATGCAAAATCAAAATAGAATTACTAAAATTATTTTCGGTTAAAGTGGGTCATTATTGCTCATTGTGGCTCATTATCGCTCATTGTTGCTCATTATGGCTCATTGTCAAAAATTATTTGTTCATGTTCAATTATATTTAAGCGTGTTAATTAATAATTATTATAAAATTTAAAAATTGATATAAATAAAACTAAAAAAGAAATAAATTGATAAAAACAAATTTAATATGACACTAACTATTAGAGATTTCAAATTAATCGTTTTATTATTATAAATCGGTTAGTCGATTATTCAAGAGATTATACAAAAGAATAATTTTATACCACAATTCAAATTTAATCTTTATTGAAGTAAAATTTAAAAAAAACAAGAGCATTTGAAGTATCAGTATTCAAACGATATCTAATTTTGGTCATAAAATTTCCGGAAATAGAAAAGACTCGTTCAATATTTGTCGAAGATGGCTGAATAGTCAATAGGGCTTGATAAAGATTTTCCAATTGTTTGCTTCTTTGACTAATTCCTTCTACAATTTAGAAATCTTTTTTGATATTGTACGACTTATTGGGTTTCGGAACCATCAAAAAAGAATCAATAGCTTTTTGCATTTTTTTAAATTCAGATTCAGGTTTAGATTCACCATCAGATACTTCTTCAACATTTAATATTTCTTCTTTTGTTATGTTATTTTCTCCAAATGTAAATAATGTTTCGTATATTTCACTGGCCAATTAAGTTATATCAGATTTCAAAGTATATGACAAAAATCCATTGGCTTGGGATAAGTACAATTTTTCGCTCTTCGATACGTCTTTTTAATATTGCAAACAAATTAAGCGACATTTCTGTATTTATTATCTTCAGCTTTTCGAAAATGTACATAAGAACTGCTTCTGCCTTTAATAAATTCATTATCTTTTTTCCCAATTCATTTACACCAAGTTCCATGGGTTCAAGAATCAATAGCATTTCTTGTATTATTTTGATGTTTTCATCATTGATTTTGGTGGTACCAATTTCATCTAATGCTTTATTAATGTAATCTTTTACTCTTAAAAAGCGCTTGATCATTGCAACCTGACAATTCCATCTGGTTCTACAAACTATAATTGTTAAACTAAAAAAATAGAGGAGAGTAACTGCGGAATGAAATCTCTACTAACTACATTGAGATTCTGACAATGTCGTACAAACAAATGACAAAAACTAAATTATCTATATTAATAATATCCATACTGAATTTACGCAGCTATGGAATGTTAACACGATTAACTTGATTCTTAATTATACCTTTTCTCCATTTATCTATAACTCTATACATGCTGTAAGAGCTTATAAGCTTACTTGACAGGAACTAATAAAAATAAATAAATACGATAAATTGTCAATGATGACAAATAAAATGTCGCTAAAATGATCGAATAAATTACACTTAGGGTATAGACAATTTTGCATCATACTACAAATATTCAGGTTATGTGGTTATGAAAGCGCAGAAAAACAACAATCAAAAAATATATTGAAGGTCAAAATACAGCAACAAAAATTCACAAAAAGTACGAATATAAAAAATACGAAAAACCAAAAAATAATAAAACAAAAGTGATGTTAATTCAATTTCCTTGACTGTATATATATATATATATATATATATATAAAAAACTTTTATATAGAACGCGAAAAGGTTCATAAATAAATTAACGGTAAAGAAAGTTTTTTTTATATATATATAATATATATACATATTACATATACTAAACGCATTTTTAAAAGAAAAACAAAATTAATTTTTTATGGGCCGACGCTATTTTATCTGATTAAATTGATTGTCTGCAGTTTTGTTTTTTTTTTTATTATTATAACTTTTTTTTTTTTTAATAAGTAAATTTCGGGGTTGAATGACATCCTGAACCTGAATTATCGCCTTTGTTTTTATATATTAAATTAAATATTATGAAAAATCCTGTTGAATAGAAACTTATGATGTTGATTATCATCATCATCAGTATGATAATGGTTATTATTTTGGATATATACTGATTAAAATAAATTAAAATAGAAAATAAGGATACGCCGCCGTCTTGAAAAATAAAAATATTTTGTTTTCTAAAATTCTAAAAGAACAAAAAAAAATGTTAAATTATTTTCTAAAAATAACCATTTTTTTTTTTTTTTTTTTTTCTGTATATAAAATTATTTTATTTTGTTTATGGTTTTGAAATATTAATGTTATTCTATAATTGATTTAAATAGAAATTTATTAGTCCAAAGATTATTGGATTGTTTTGAAAAGTTTTGAAAGTTTTGAGACTTAAAACAAAAAAAAAAATAATTTAAAGAATTTGAATTATTTTGGACCTTAGAGAGAGATTAATGAGATGACAAAAGTTTAAATTTAAAAAATTATACACAAGAAAAATTTGTATAACTGTATATTAAAAAGGAAGTATGAAGGACATGATATAAAACCGAACTGTATAAAAACTGTATTTTAACTGTATATTAAAACGTTCACTAAGTCATAAAATTGAATAAGTTTGACTAGCTCGGTCATTTATTTCCACTGAAAAATAATTACAAAAACATATCTAAGCTTAGAGCCATATCTAAATACTTCGCTAAATATATTAAGAGAATTTTTTTACTTTTTTATTATTTAAATACAAATAAAAGTAGACGAAATTTATTTAAAAATAAAAATTTAACTGTGCAACAATATTCTGCATCCACAAATCATTCAAATGATTAAATGATTTTCATTTAATAGATATATTCTAAACTAATCTGTACTCTAATCTAAAAATAGAGTTTATTTTTCATTTTGACAAATTTCCATTTTAATTAGAAACTAGGCCAAATTATATCAAGGACAACTAATCCAAATTTAAAAAATAAAAAAAAACAGCAACAACAACAAAAATAAAATGTATTCAGTATTGTACCATTAATCAAATCACATTCTATAATTAAACCTCTTTTAATAGACATAAATAAAGACTGGGTAATCATTTCATGAAAATTAATAAAAAAAAAAAAAAACAACACCCACCCAATTTAAAAAATTTGCAAATTTTCCAATCAATTCATAAGGACTATAATTTTATTTTTTATTTCCTGTCATTTTCTAATTTTTGTTTTTATTTTTTATTTTAAATCCATTTTTCATATTTATTTTGTTATTGTTTTTTTTTTATTATTTCTAAATTATACAAGAAAAACAATCAATACCATCATCAACTATTTTGTTTTTTTTTTTTATAAATTCTAAACTAAAAATAAAAAACATAAAATAACAAAAATAATAAAAAAAAAAAAGAAAAGAAAAATGTATTCACATTCATAGGAAAAATATTTTACTTTTACTATGAGTGTGTAGTTAAAAGCACCTCAATAATAATATTCCCTGATATGAGCAGTCACTTAGAATTGACATTTCTATTCTTCATTCCAAATGCCACCACTTGAATGACTAAACTATTACATATTTTTTACTATGTACTAAAATTAACAGTTATATTGTTACCTGTCAAAATATTCACAATTTTTTTGTTTTTAGTATGTATGATGATGATGATGATGATGATAATGATAATGATGGTAATTTGTATTATAGTACTGAAATCAGAGCTGTGAATTGAAAATGCATTCAAACTAGATTATTGTAACGGATAAAATAAAAAAACCTATTATAGCTGAGCTGAACAGAGCAAAGTTAAGGGAATTAAGTACAGTTCAGCATGGAGTAGATATTCAAACCAGCTCTGAAAACGTTCTGTACTCTACTCAAATAAGTAAGAACATATATGATTATTGTCAAAAGAGTAGGTAAGTAGTAGTGGTTGCCGATAATTCACAAACACACTTAGAACCAGTGAGGTAAATTTTCATACCACCATAAGACAATGACCCGTAATGACCCCTATCTTAGTGCTGAATTAGCAGTTTTCAACGAAAATATAATAAGAAAGCGCTTCAGGTTCAGCATAAGCCAGTTTGCTAAGTGATTTTGCAGTCTTGTGATGTTAGTAATGTTGCAGTCTTGTCTACTCGATCATTTGAAATTTGAAACTTTGATTTCTTTTTTGCGAAGCATTAAATTACAAGTATTGCTACTAAGTTTCACCCAAATTGTTCCTTTTCGGAAATACTATCAAGATTGTACCCTCTCTAACAATCTGCTGATCTACATTGCAGTTTTCCGGATTTTTATTGTGTCCTGGGAAAATAGTCATGTGTTGAACCGACTCGCTATCTGGTTGAAAGAGCTGCGACAGTCTATCACACCAACACAGTGACTTCGGGGGATATTTTTTATGTAGTTTGTAGGTTAGCTTTTCTGTTCTTGTAAAAAAATGTGAATACTATGGTTGTTCGAGTAAGTCTTAAATTATTGTTTAAAGAAACAAACATGTACCAAACTTTTGGCAATCGTCTATAATGAATTTCTGTGCTTGCTCTAAGCGTTAAATCTGGCAATTATAAAATTGATATAACCCAAAAATATCAGATTTTTGGTTATTGTGAATTAAAACTAAAAAAATGTAAAACTAATTTTTGGGTCTTTTTGTTTGAGAACATTAATTCGCAGAGACAAGTGTTCGAAAACAGCTGCAGTAATTAGATTTAAGACTTTAGGCAGTAGATTTAATTTATTTTTAGATTTGCACAGTGCATTGCACATTTACAACTACGTTAATTGTGAGTGTATTATAGACTACTGCCGAACTAAATAAATACCGATAACAATTTTGCGTTGCGCCGTATTTGTTCAAAATTTGAGTAGTTTTGATATTTGAATCCTATTTGTATACACTTTTATAATTAATTATAGAAAGATTAGATTAGTCCCAAGCTGATGAAGGAAGTATATTGCTTCCGAATTATCGATATTTGCGCAATAAAAGTAAATTAAACTAAATGTCGTATATATTAAAACAGACCTTAAGCCCTATTTATAAATCATTAATCTAGTATTTACTATAGTGGTAGTTCAGAATTTTTTTCCAATCATATCCAATAATGCTTAGTGTTGTCCCAATCATATCGTATAGAGCTTAGTATACCTGTTTAGCATTTACTAAATACAGTAGAAATCGGTTATAACGAACACTAAAGGAATGAAATTTTCGTAATAACTGATTCTTATAATAACTATTACTAGATTAGATAAATCCGGAGTATCCTATCCGACTAAGACTTGGTCTGCTTGAACGGTTTCACTTAACTAATTATAACTTACTAATTTTTTTTTTTTTTGCTTTCTATTTTTGTATATTCAAATTTTGTTTTTGTTTTTGACAAAATGAATGGCTTTTTGCCCATCAACATTTGAAATTTCATTGAAAATATTGTTAATTGCTAACAACACGATACGAAGTACAAAGGATGATTTGTAGACTGGCAATTTTTTAAAATTTAAATAACATTAAATAAAAAAAAATTATTTTTGTTTTTTTGTTGTTGTTATTGTTTTTTTTTGGTGTTTTATTGAGTTCAATTTAGAAATCAATAAAACAATTTTAAATAACAAAAAAATAAAATAAAAAATCAAAACAGAAATAAAAATGATAAATCAAAATAAATTTAAAATAGACGGAGCTGCTAACAACAGTAACAACAACAACAAGACTATGTAGATATTCTGAAAATAGTAAAAAAGTAACTATGACGTTTCACAAGGTGCTTTTTACTTTATTGATTGACATTTTAAGATTCAGTAGTTCCACACACACACATATACCTATACGATATTGATTCACATATAAATCAATACAAAATATTGTACTTGTTATTTGTACTCGTATATTAAGAACTCATTTGATCGATGCTTTGAAAATTTGTCGAACTTTTTTTTATTTTAATTTTTTAGAATATTAAAAATTATTCAATGTTATTGGATTAAACGTTCCCGTTTTTTGTTCTTTTTTTGACGATGGAAATTCTAATAATGCAATACAATTTCTGATGAAAATGATGAAAAGAAGTGGATTTTTTGTTTTAATTTGAAATAAAAAAATTTTTTAAGTTCTTTGCTTCTACTTTCAATAATTATTTTATTCAGAATGTAGTGAATTTTACGCTATATGCCCCCCTAATGGTGTTACAGAACAATGATGATGATGAATGTGGCGATATTATATGATGTTGGTGTCAAGTAGACCTATTTTGTATAATGTTTGTTAATTCTACTGTGGTATTGATCCTACATTTCTGGTATAAGTCGTAGTTGATTTATGTAACGTGTGAGATAGGCCTTGTCCCCTTTTCATCATTAAATCTTCCCTCCACTTCATTCTACTTAATACATTACTGCCAGGTAGACTTATTTTGTATGATGTTTGTTAATCCTATAGTATTGATTCCACTTTTAATTTTTTTTTTTTTTATATAATTCCAAGTCTATGGGATGAACACCATAACTGTTTTTAATCAGAGATTTGGAATACAAAATCACATACAATAGCTTTTCTATAGAATTTTAATTATAGTATATCTACTAATTTAAATATGGAAAAAACTATATCTACTGTAGGAAGTACTCTACAGTAACAGTATGCCTTCATAATAGCATAATTCCATTTAATTTTTAGTGATAACAACTCTCAACTAGTTATCATTTATTTTATCCCAATGATAAAGACAAACTGGACCAGGTTGAAAAATCCAGAAAGTATTTTTTTGCCTTCGTTGGTAATCGAACCTAAGATCTTTCGGTTGAAAGGCAGGCGCTCTATTTACTGCGCTATCCAGCGTGCAAACACAGATAATATGGTATAAGTCGTAGTTGATTTGTAAAACGTATGCGATTGGTATTGTCCTCTTTCCATTAACTCCTCCGTCTACTTCATTCTACTTCATACATTACTGCCAGGTGGACTTATTTTGCATCCATGTCTCCTGATTCAATTGTCATCTTTATTGGTAAAAACGTATTTACTTTATATCCAACATTTAAAATTATACTTGTTCTATTTCCGTTGGCACATCCTACTTCTTCATTCTACCTATCAAATTATTGCCAGGTAGTCTATGGCTACGGCCTGTTTCTACTGCCATTTTTTCTGGTAAAAATGTAATTAATTTATTTTTTTTAACGTTTGAAATTCCTGCCGTTCTTTTTCCGTTAATGCATCCTACTTCTTCATTCTACCTAACAAATTATTTCCAGGTAGACTTATTTTGTACCTATGTCTCCTGATTTTACTATCTTCTTTCTTGGTAAGAACGTAATTAATTTATTCAACACTTGTGATGCCAGGTTTTCTTCTTCTGTTGAGTCCTCCTACTTCTTCATTCTACCTAAAAAAAATTACTGACAGGTAGAATTACTTTGTACCTATTTCACGGATTTAATTGTCATCTTTTCTGGTTTGTAATGCCACTTGTTCTCTTTCCATTCTACTTAATGCATTACTGTCAGGTAAACTTATTTTATATCCATACCTGTTAATTACATTGTCATATTTTCTGGTTAATTTGTTCAACATTTCAAATTCCACTTGCCCCTTATCCGTTGACTTTTCCATCTTCTTCATTTTGCTTGAAGCTTCTGTTGAAATAATTTCCTGACTAAAAATTGAAATAACATTGAATACTGATAATAAGAACAAAATAGAATACTCCTGTGGTATAAAAAAAAAAAACAACAAAAATTTAAACAGCTGGGACCTACTCTCTTGCATCATTTTAGCCCGGACCTACTATCCTGGACTATTTTAGCAAGTAATCTACAATTTTAATTATTTAATAAATTCCGGTTTATTGGGGTCTGTGTTACAATTCATTACAATATTTTGTTTTTATTTTTAAATTAGTAATGTTTTATTTTAAGACCTACAACTCTGGACCAATTTTTCATTTTACTTGAATATATTTATTGCTTCAGTTTCGTTACCTGCTAAGTTTTATCAAAAATAAATTAAAACCATTTTACATTTTTTAACAAATACGAACCCAATGCTTTTTTAAATATTGATATAAAATATTTTTACACTGCTACTATTCAAAATTAATCAGGTAATTTTAATAAAAATGAACCCAACAATTCCCGATCTAAAATAGCTTGTAGAATAAAATAGTTCACGATTCGAAAATAAAACTATTATAGGCAATTGTCACCATTATTATGTAATTTATTCAGAAATTTCGAAATATTTTTTCTTTTTTACTATACAATAACAGAACATATGTGAAAGGATTTTTGATGGAGGTTTGATAGGCGCTCTTTATTTTTTATTTATTAAACAATAAAAAAAAAATAAAAAAACAATAAAAAATAGAAAGAAAACATTTTTTTTTTTTTTTGTTAATAGACGTGATGATAGGGTAACAAAAGACTTATATCTATAAAATGAATAAAATTTGAAAATAGAAAAATTTTCAAATCAATTTTTTTTCTTTTTGTTTTTTTTTTTTTTTTTTTTTTTTTTTTTTTTTAGTATAAATATGTGTTTGTAAAATTAATGTAGAGAAACTATATAGAAAAAAACAGTGCCACGTTATATTTTGACAGTTTGTTTTCATTTCCTTCAAACGCAGATATTTGATGAGTATTTTTATATACTTTTGTTATATGATTTACACAGTACTTTACATTTATATTCGTACAATAAAATAATAAATAAAATATTTTTTATTCAATATGTATAGTAAAGTATATAAATTAATCTTTTATCAAAGCACCAAAGCATGGTTTTAGATAAAATATAATTCAGAAATAGGCACTGATAAATCATATTCAAAAAGTAAAAGATAAGAAGAAATCAGTATCGGTATTGTTTATGGAATTATCGGAAGCGTTCAATACAGGTGATAACAATATACTGTTAAAAAAATTTACAAAAATATGGTATCAAAGGACGAGCTTATAAATCGTGGTTTGTTTCATACCTCAGTCAAAGAACACAATTCACCCAAATAGGAAGATTAAAAAAAGTTGTCAATCAAAAATTGATAACAGGGTACCTCAGGAGAATATACTTGGTCCATGGCTACTTTTATCGGTAGCATAATTGTCCATTACTATTTTATTTGTAGCAATTTTAAATTTTTATTGATAGCATAAATTAAACTAATATCGATACGGAAATAATTATATTCGCGAATAATGTTTGTCTTTGATTTGATCTGTTGCTGATCAAGATTATACATCTGTAGTCAAAATTCTACATTCATGCAAGAGATTGGAGTATTCCCTTCAAGTATGGTGACTCTTTGAAAATGACTAATGCAGCACCTAACTACTATCTAAAAGTATAAATTGAACCAAGGTTATCTAATAATGACTTAACTCTTACTTGTAAGCCAAATACAGTTTTGAGAGTCGCAATTGTATCTGACTCTATATTTTGATAAAGAATTTACTCATTAATTAAACATTGTTCAGAGTAATTTCATCACCAAATTTTCATTAATTTAATTTTCTTTAGTGTGTTCAATCCTAATTTCTGACTTGATATTGTTACTTTTGTTACCTATAGACTTTCTTCACTATCCGATCTTGCTCGATAATTTTTCATAATAGGGAATTTGTTCAAAAAGCTATAATATGTTCTATTTATTGACTTCCAACAAGCTTTAGCAGTTTAAATCACTAGTATTATAGAAAATAATATATTACAAAGAAATTCCTTGTAAACTGATGCTAAGCTTAGAAATTATTATTTCTGACAACCAAACCCGGTGAAAATACTTTTGTTAAAAATTTTGTAGACCGATAGAAGCTCATTTTTTAATCAAAATCCCTATGTGAATTTGGGCATATTTTAAGCATTTGTGTATTCATACTTTCCGTCCGCTAGGTATCTAACATTTTGAAAACAGCTTGGATAATAAAAATAGCACTTTCTGTAAAAATTTTGGAGAACTAATCCGCACTTAGGCCATTTTTTGGAACCAAATTCACATATTTTTTTTCATAAGAAATCTTGTGAAGCATTTTAAACACACTTTTCCATTGAGCTGGGAAAGTTAAATTTTCAGAACAGTTTGACTATACCGCGTGGTTCAGAGTATGCGTATCAGCTTTTTAAGAGGGAGGGAGGAGTTATTTTAAAATTAAATAAAAATTTTATTAACTAAATCAAGGGTGCTCTATCGATTGGTGGTATTTTCAACTTCCGGAAAAGACCAGAAAATAGTTTTTTAAAACCAAAAATCGCCGAAATTGGCCGAAATCGAGATTTTCAAATGGGGAGGGATACTTTTTTTTATGCAAATTTGGATTCTACGTCAAAAATTAAAAAACTAAATATGTTAAAAATATGTGATAATTTTCTTAAAGTTCGCTCAGAGCTTATCAATTTATATCAAATTCACCCCATCTTTGTTATTATAGAAAATTAGTAAAAAATATCTAGTAATTACCTAAGATACGCTCAGTACCTAACTGTTCATATTTAATTCATATATGGGAATTCAATTTACTTAAGTTCACCCTTCTTTATTATAATAGAAAATAGTTCAAAAATAGAATGTGTCCATATTATGTGGGAGCCGAACATACTTAAGTCCACCTTTCTTTATTATTTTAGAAAATATGTCAAAAATAAATATTGAAAAGTAGTAAAATATAAAAAAAAAATATTTACTTGTATATGTGAATTTTATAAAATATTAAATATTTTTTTAATTTGTATATAATTTTGTCAATATAAAAAATCAATATTAAAAAAAAAAAAAAATAATAACTATTCATGTCTGATTATTGTGTGTAAGTCAAATCTACCTAACACTACCTCTCTTTATTATTATAAAAAAATAAGTCTAAATAGCTGTTCATGCTTTATAATTGTGTGTAAGTCGAACCTACTGAAGTCAACCTCTCTTTATTATTGTAGAAAATAGATAAAAAAATATCAAAGCGTACTTGCAATACTTGCTCAAAGCGTACTTGCGAATATCTTATTATAGTGTAAGAATCGAACCAACTCCCTTTATTCAACCACTTCTATTTATTCTTAAACAGAATTGATATTTTTTTTTTCGTTTCGTTTACTTCCTTAACATACATAGTTTCCTTAAACATAGATATATATTTTAAATTTTTTTTACAGAGTTTAGACTTAATTTAAGGGTCTTTTCAACTATGATATTTTTTTTTTTTTTTTGTATTATAACATTTAAATAGAATTTCTAGGAGCTTTTACAAGGAAAAAGGAAAGTAAAAAACCTTATATATGAACAAACTGAGTCTAATATTAACACCTACTTAGAGCTAACTTATACTAATGCTGAAAACTATTTAAAATTATTTGATAGTGTTATGACTGATATAAATTTTTAACAATTGTAACAGAATTAATATACGAAACAAAAATAACTTATACCAAAACTTTCGTCACGTACTGTATTTATATCATTTATATTGGCGATATGAATTGTAACCTAAACATAAAATTGTTTTTTTCTTTTTTTCTTCTATTTTTTATTATTAAGGATTCATTTTGATGATGTTACATGCTATGATTTTTAATAGGAATCAATCACACCTTCAGAATATTTTGAATGCATGAGTTGCAACTACTGTATTTATTTTAAGGTAAGTTTTTATTATTATTATTTTTTTGTTTTGTTTTTTTTTTATTATTTTTTTTTTCAACTACCAATGTTGACTTTATGTACATGCCTTTTATAAAAATTTAGAGCATTAATGCTGACATCTAGAGATGATAAAAAAAAATAAAAACAAAAATTCTATTGAAAAGATGAGAATATCAACCATAATCAAAATTCAACAAAAAAAAAAAAAAGCGAAAATATGAAATATCTAATATAGAAATTTAGTGGAAAATATAAAAGAAAAACACCAATTTTCCAATCTCAAAATTTATTGGAGCAGAAATTTTTAAGAGAATTTTTTTTCTATTTTTTTTTGCTATTTTTTTAAGTGTTTACTTTATGCATTTCGAAAAGATTTCATTTTTATTTTTAAGTTTGCAAAAAGTTTCTATTGATTTGTCTTTGATTTATTCAATAAAAAAAAAAAAAAATACAAAAGGAAAACTTTTACTGCTTTTCAAGTTTATTTTTTAATATTTGTTTAAAAAATATATGAAAAGAAAATATTGTGCGGTGGGAAAATTTTTGCTGATAACTCAAATTCAATTGGCTATTAGAATTTAGAGAATATTATTTGACTTTTGTTGTTATGGGATTACTATTTTTTATTATTTTTTTTTTTTTTTGTTATCTCCAAATAACGAATGAAGTGCATTTAGAATTTAAATTGCATTTTTTTTAGTTTAAGCATTCTTTTGTTATATTTTGAAATGAACTCGTTTTATTTCGAAAAAAAAATCAAAATAATAATTTTAACGATTTCAAATGTAATTTTTAATTAATCAACAATTTAATTGAATTGTGATGTTATTAAAATATGAAAACGAAAATGCGTAACGGTGTATAAAAATACTAATAGTCAAGTGCGTACTAAAGTTTTAATTTTAATATTTCAAACTTGCAAGGACATATTTTTACGCATATTGATTTTAGTATTATAGAATAAAGGATATAGAGTATATTTTATAGAATAATATTGATTATATTATTTTTTTTTTTTTTTTTTTTTTTTTCTCCTATTACTCCGCGTGGTAGCATAGGGCTTCGATAGTGAACCTCCATTCCTCTCTGTTGAGTACTACTTCCTTAATATCGTCCCAGGTATAATTGTTGACTGTTAATTCTTGATCGACTGTGCGTCTCCATGTGTTGTATGGTCTGCCGGGTCTCCTTTGTCCTTGTGGATTCCACTCTAGAGCTCTTCTTGCTATATCACTTTCTGATTTCCTTAGTGTATGACCTATCCATTTCCATTTTTTCCTATTTATCTGTCTGTTGATAGGTTCTTCTCCAGTTATCATCCATAAATCCTCGTTGCTAATTCTTGCCGGCCAGAATATTCTGCATATAATTCTCAAGCACTTGTTGATGAATACTTGTAGCTTCTGTTTGATTCTGACCGAAGTGAGCCATGTTTCACTGCCATATATTAATGTTGACTTAACACATGCTCTGAATATTGTTAGCTTTGTTGTTCTCGATATTTGGTTGCTCCGCCATATCTTCATTAGGCTCCCAAATGTTCTTCTTGCCTTATTTATACGGCTGTTGACACCTTCTGTTGCACCTCCTCTTGATGCTATAATGCTCCCCAGGTAGTTGAATTCTTCTACGTATTCTATCTGTTGTCCACTCACTGTTATTGGCTCACTGTAACTATTGTTTGTCCTCATTGCTTTGGTTTTCTCGATATTTAATTCCAGTCCCGATTTCTTTGCTTCTTCCTGTAATCTGTTGACTTTGTTCTATAGGTCCCTTTGATTTTTTGATATGAGGCATACATCATCTGCGTAATCTAAGTCTTCTAAGTTGCCGAAGAGATCCCATTCTATTCCGTTTATTCCAGTGCAAACTTCTCTTAGAATGTCGTCTAGTATTGTGTTGAAGAGAAGTGGAGATAGTGGACATCCTTGTCTAACTCCTATATTGGTGTAGAATGGATCACTGATCTTACCTCTGTGTTGAACTGTTGTCTCTGCATCTTCATACATCGCTTTGATGATGTTGATGATTTTTTCAGGAACTCCCTTCTTTGTAAGTGTTCTCCATGTTGCGCATCTCTTGACTGTGTCGAATGCTTTCTTAAAATCTATAAATAGTAGATATAGTGGGGCATTCCATTCCACTGATTGTTCAACTATGACCCGTAAAGTATTTGCCTGGTCTACACAGCTTCGGTTTGGTCTGAAACCTGCCTGCTCTTTCCGTAGTATTGGTTCTAGTACTTCTTCTAATCTTTTCTTTATAATAATTGCTATTATCTTATGAATAGTATTTAGAACCGTGATTCCTCTCCAGTTGCTGCAATTTGCCAAGTCTCCTTTCTTAGGTATCTTGACAATCATTCCTTTCTTCCATGATGGTGGTATATTCTCTTCTATCCATGCTTTCCTAATGTGGGGTTCAATTGTTTTTGCGAATAAGTCAGGGTCCAGTTTGGCTATTTCTGCTGGAATTCCATCTTCACCTGTTGCTTTGTTGTGCTTCAGGATATTGATTGTAGCTTTGATTTCTTCTATATTTGGAGCTTGAGTAGATATTGGCAGTCCCTCAGTTGGGTAGATATTTGCATTGTCTCTGTTTCTTATGTCTGCTTCATTATTTGTACTTTCTTCGTTGCTCAGTTCTTGGAAATGTTCTCTCCATCTCTTTAATTGATCCTCTAAGTTTGTGATGAGCGCACCATTTTTATCTTTAATTGGTTTGTTTTGTTTTGTTATATATTATAAGTATATTTTATTCCAGGTAACAGTTTAAAAATAGAAAATATCATCTAAAAATACAATATAAATCCAGTTTTCTAATAATAACAATACCACATGGTTGAAAATTTAGGTATAAAAATTAATAGGTTTTTTCGTATAAACGTTATTATAATAATACTAGTGGCCCCTGTTGATTAATTATATTTCAAGTTGAAGTCAAATTTAAAGTTTTTAAAAAAACAATAATTTACGTACTGACATAGACTTCGCACGATATAGCAGAAACCACTCGTGTTTAATAAAAAGTTTTGTGGTAAGTAAGTTTTATTTAGGACACATAAATACACGTCCCTCATATACTGCTTCGTTTCCGATATATTCCTTATAGTAAGTGGCATTTAGTGGATAAAATTACTAAAAATAAAAAATTTTGTCATTAAAGATGAAAAGGTGTCTACTGCGCAGGACCTTAAATGCTTGTCAATTATAATTATAGATGATTAACATATAGTACAATAAAAATTGGCGGTTAGTTATGAATGTTATGTATTCAAACAAAAATAATAAAATATTGCCTGGTACCTATATACATATTATGTACATAAAAATAAAAAAATTGATTTAAAAGTTTAAATCAAAAATTTTCAATTTACATTTATTATTGCACATCTAATAAATGCTGTTTCTTCTACTGCAAATGTACATATACTATATACTATTTATTTTTTAATGAGTGAAGTAGATTTATGTAGATACGTAATTTCATAAAAGTAAAAAAAAATAATTTTGGTCAAAATTGTAGGTATATATAAATATGTATGGATTATGTATGAATGTAATTCTGAAACAGATTAAGCTCACAATTCTGCAAGAGAATTAATAGAATTTGGGTCTATATTTTCATTAACCAAAACTGTGTTTATTTATAAATTAAGAATATTTTTGGTAAATTGAAAAAATAATATAAAGTTAAAATGCTTGTCAATTATAATTATAGATAGCTACTTTGACTCTATTATGTAAAGATGAAATTGCCCGTCATATGATTTTTTTTTGTTTTTGTATTTTTTTTTTGTTTTTGTCTTTTTATATTTTTGTTTGATTTTGTTTTTTATTTTAATAAGAACTCACGAATAATGTATTTGGTGAATAATAAAACCATATGATTAAAAAAATTTCAACTGTGTGAACATTATTGTTTTATATACAACTATTATATTAGAAGTTCAATAAGGATAAATATAGATATTCTAACTCTACTATATAAAAATGAATTTGCTAGTCATATGAACAATTCAACTGATTTTTTTTGTTTTTGCTTTTTTATATTTTTTATTTGAAATGAATTTATTTCTTTGTTTGTGTTTGGCATATCTAAATTTGAAAGTATATAATATAAATTATAATAACTGATTTGTTTGCTTTTGTTTATTACTTTCATAAGATCTCTCACTTATGCATAATGTATTTGCTGAATAATAAAATCATATGGTTACAAAATTTTCAACTGTGTGCGCATTTTTGTTTTATATATAATCTTATATATTATATATATTAGAAGTTCATTAAGGAGTAGGAGAATCGAAATAAAATAAAAAGGTGTCTACTGCGCAGGACCTTAAATGCTTGTCAATTATAATTATAGATTATTCTGCATTTATCTGGATGTTTGTAAGTTCGACGGAACGCTCCAACACATATACAAATTGCATATGCATACAAATGCATATATATACAAATTGCTTTGGTGGTTTTTTTTATACCCCTGTCTACCATGCTGAACCTTTGCAGGAAAAATTGATTGCATGAAGTATATTTTTTTAATTTAATGTTAGTCTTCTTCGCAAATAATAAGGAAAAATAAAATATAATAATAATAATATAAATAAAACAAACAATTTTTTTGATTTATAATAATAAGGACTAATAGAAATTTAATCAATAGTTTAATATGGTATAATAACCAAAAGGCAAACAGCATTTAACACAAAAAAAAAAACATAATTCACTCAAAGGTTATTCTTATTACTTAAAATTATACATAATAATACACATGTGTATCAGCATATTTGTATTGTATAATATTATACATTATACTACTTTATTGCTTCTACCTTTTATTTTTGTCATTAATGTGTGCGTAACTCACTTCACTCAAAAAAAATTATTTTAGTTTTTTTTTTGTTTTTTTTTTATTATTTGCTGTATCTGTATTCTGTATGTTCTGCATGCTCCATTCCAAAAATATTATTTTATTTTAAGTGTTAAGTGTTCACTGTTCACTTCACTGTTCAGGTTCACTGTTCAATCAAAAGAACTTGATAGAAGTAGAGTAGGATAATAAACTCTACTTCTACGTCGGATAATAAAACATTGTTTTTTTTTAAATTGAAAATTATTGATGAAAATGTTTTTGTATTTTTTGTAAATTTTACCAATTTTGATACAAATTTTTGAATATTTTTTTAAAAATAACACAATACCATAATAACAGTTTATTCATATAGCAAAATAAGATCCCTATACATTATACAAAAGACAAAATTTCTATGAAAATAAGATCCCATTTTTAAATTTGCTCTCCCGGAGGACTCAATAACGCTAATACGGTATAATTTATACTAAATGGAACCCAACTAACGAATTATAACTAAATGGAAGTGAGTACGAGTATACCATACAAAAATTCAAACATTTTATACAAATTTGTTGGTATGGTACTTCTTTTTCTGTTATATAAAAAAAAAAGATTAGTGTTAGGCCAATATAAACATAAATAAAAATAAATAAAAAGTGATATAAACATAAGTACTGTAATTTCGGAATAAAGAATCTAATGAAAGAAAAAAAAAACTAGGATTTATTTTGCTTCCGTCATTTATGACGGGTTACAAAACTAGTATATATATATATATAATTAGATCACTTTGTACATATTATTTAAAAAAATTAAAAATTAGAGTGTGAATAAATGGTCAAATAAATACCAAACCTCTACCAAAAAAAAAAACCTCCGAAAAGATGGTATGAATGCTGGACGTCGCTATTAAAAAATTGAGAATAAAAAATATTAAAAAAAAAAGTCACTAAATACCTAATTAAAGTCTAATTAGGAAATCAAATTTTTTTGATCAAAAACAATTTGGTTTTCTACCTGGTAAATGTACTGAAGATGCAATTTTAAAATTATGTTCTGAGTTATACTAGAGTATAAATAAATGTACTTCAGCTCTGTTTACTGACATTACCAAAGCTATTGTTATATATATAAAATCTGGAAAAAAAAAATATGTCGAAAGAAAACTCTCGAACTAAAAAAATCTGGAAGGCAAAAATCTTGAGAAAAAAATATATTGAAAAAAAAAATCACGAATTTCAAATCTCGAATTCGAGATTTTTTAGTAACATTTATTTACATAATAAAATCGTTTTTCAATTATAATATAAGCAAATTGAAAAGAAAATCCAAATAAATATATTCCAAGTAATTATTTAAAAGTTAAATATAAAAAAAATTAGATGGAATTAAAGAGTAGAATTCAAAATATTACAGGGTATTTCTTTCACTAGAACATTTATGCAAATGTATATGCTAGATCCTAAACTAGAAAAGACTTTAGAGTGGGACTCAAAATAAGGATATTCTCTATTTCCAAAATATTTATCTTAATTATTTGTATGCGTAGCCGCTTTTTAATGCAAAAAAGGGGATATATCCCTTTTTCCAGAATATCCACCATAATTATTTTGGAAGTTTGGAAATTGAAAGTTTGGATTTTAATATTTGGATTTTGAAAGTTGAATTTTAGAATTTGACTTTTCATATAGATCTAGAAATTTCATAATTTCTGTCAGTAATAACGGAAAATAGTTTTGTATAATTTTTGAAACAAAACAAAAATTATTTTAAATTAACATACCAGTATATTTGACCTTATTCGACATTTTTTCCTTCAACATTTTGTTTTTCAATATTAAAAATTGATTTTATTTACTTAAGTGAATTTAGACGCCAAATTGTCAAAGTGACGTAATGAATCCTTAATGACATAATCGTTAACCGATATTTTGCAGAACTTAATTCGACGTCATGACGTGCCTTTTTGCAAAATTTCAAAAAATTCGGTTAAGATAGTTTTTCGTATGTATACCCAATATTTTTTATTCGAGATTTTTTTTTTCGAGATTTATTTTTTTCGAGATTTTGTTAGTTTGAGATTTTTTTTTTCAAGATACTGCGGATGATCCCTATTGATATGATTGATCACCAGATAATTTTAAACAAATTAGAGTCAGTGGGTTTTAGGTGTTTTATGTTAGACTTTTTAGCTTCTTATTTAAGGGATACTACTCAAAAAGTTAAACTCAAAAGTTAGTACTCAAAAAGTTAAACTAAATAATATAGTAAATGAATTCAAAACTACTAACATTGGAGCACCTCAAGGTTCAGTGTTGGGTCCACTGTTATTTTTAATTTATATTAATTCTATTTTTCTACAATCTTTTAAAGGTAAGAAACACCTTTTGCAGATGACTTTTCTATATCATATAGTGAACATAGTTTTAATTTACTAAAACAAAGTAGGGAGTTTGATGTAGATTTGCTCAAAAAATGGTTCGTAGTTCATAAACTTATAATAAGTGATAACACCAAAATAATTTAATTTAAGAAATTTTTCTGACAATGATCAAGAAGTTAAATTTCATTCGTTTAAATTATGCTTCTCATTGCAATTGTTCTAACTAGTAGTTGTGGTAGGTTGTTTTAAAATTGAATCTGTTGAAAAGTACAAGTATTTGGGAATAATTATTGATAAAAATTTAAATTGGAAACCTCATCTAGATAACTTATATAAATATATGTTGTTATTTGTTAGAAAATTCTGTATATTGAGACGGTATTGTTCAAAAAAGCTTTTATTAAATATTTATTATGCTGTCTAAAATAAAGTATGGTATAACTAGTTAGGGTGGCTCATATTTCAATACAATTGAACGATTTTATTAAAATCTCAAAAATGTATTCTCCGTGTCAGGTACTTTAGAAATAGAACCTTCAGTTGTTGGCCTCTATTCCAAGAAATAAATATAGTGCCTCTCAGACACCTCTTTGTTCATTACTCATTAATTAAATTTTACAAGGACAAACATCATTTGAGACTTCGCAATTCAAACTCGTATAACTTCAGAATAAATTATAGAATGATAGTCAACGTACCTTTTTGTAATAAAACACACCATGGGAAGTTTTATACTTTACTGTAGCCTCAAAATACTTTAACAATCTTCCAATGAATATAAAAAATAATATAAAAATTCAAATTGTTTAAATAAATTTGTTAAACTTTGTAAAAAGTGGCTTTTAAATATAAATTACTAGCAAAGTTACCCGACGTTGTCCGGGTCGATCACAAAATGAATCGAATTTATTTCAATGAAGTTTGATTTATGAATCGAATTGAAAAAAATTGGTTTTTCAAAAATATTCTAATATTTTTTTTTTACTACGATAACAAAATATCAACAATACTCCAACTTAAGCTATACTTATATTAAAATTATTTCTTTGTAAACAATATTTCGGTGGTCTTTTCTGATGAAGTATAAGCAAATACGTTCCTTGCTGTTGAGGTATTCTTGAAATAAAGACATGTTCGTTTTTTCCACAATCAATTGGAATTTGTACTTAAATGAAATTAGGATGCCAAGTTCTTATTCTTAATCTAGTACCAGTTTTGGATTCTTCAAGTTTCGTAGAAGCACTATTGAAGCTACTAATTTTAATTCCAATTGATTAGGAGGAACAACTTCATTTTCATCAATAACTGTATCTATCGATTTGTACACATGGACCCCCTGGAACAATCTGCAGTATTTTCTGATTAATAAAACGAATTGTCACATTTTTGTGGCTAATTTACATAGCCACTTCACATAGTCCTGTAGAAATTTTATACTGATTCCTAAATTCGAAAATACTTTTTCAGGACAATACATGTTTTTTTATTTTTCATAGAATACCTATGAATAAATTTTCAAGTCTGTAACACAATTTTTTTTTGAAACATTTCTGATAGAGTATCTAATTGTAAGTTTTTATGCCTGTAACACAATTGGTTTTTGAAATATTCCTGAAACGTACGTGCTAGGAATTGTACGGCAGCAACCCGAACCAGTCCAAATTTTTGAAATCGGTAACAGGCGAATTTCTTTATTTGTGAAAGAGAATCTAAATGTAAATTTTCATATCTGTTACACACATGGTTTTCAAAATATTCCTGAGTCTTGGTAAGAGTTGTACGGCAGCAACCCGAACCTGTCATCTGATGGCTTTGTAAAGTACCGCGTTATTTGCATACCGGTACCATGAATAACTGTGCAAAATTTCAGAACTCTATCTTTAAAACTCTGGGCGTGTATAGCGAACAAACAAACAAACAAACAAATAAACAAACAAATAAACTTTCCCTTTTATAAGTATAGATTACGAGATTGGACTACTAAGTCAAATTACGTCAATTACATACATTTTATTTATTCTAGTTTCAAGCTGCACTGGAACTATTAGAAGTCGCTTTTCATCTAAATTTTGTGAAATCTATTTTTATTCATGGTTTTAAATTCAAATATTTTAGAAAATTAGGCCAACTGTTTTGGTAATCGTAAAAATACAGATATTCTATTATCAAAACTACAGATTTTATTTCTCTCTATCAAATGTTAATTATAGCAATCTACTTACTTTCATATTGCTGTAGATTTTCATTTGCTATGCACACTTGAATCAAAATTTTTGTGTTCTGTAAGTGTGTACATTTACATTACAACTATACTAACCTTAAATGGCGTAAATTTAGGAATGCAATATAACTAAATCTAAATATTTAATTGATATCTTTATAGCCAGAGAGCTGTATGGCTTTACAGATTGATTTTATATTACAAATGTAGTTTTCCACATTTAAATTAGTAGATATACCATAAAAAGTATACAGAAAAGCTATTGTATACGATTATGTACTCCAAATCTCTGTGTAAAACCAGTTAGGGTATTCATCCCATAGACTTGGAATTATATTACAAAAAACAAAAAAAAACAATGTAAAAATGTTACTGTAAAATTTAATATTGAAACAAATTTTTTTTTTTATTTTCAGATTAGGTTGGTGACTAAATTCACAAACTGAAATGCACAAAAAAGATATTATTTAACTAAGGCAGGATTATCAAACGGTATTAAAAGGAATATATTGTCATTTTCCGGAAATAAATATAAAAATTTAAATAAATTGATTCCGTTATTATATATTAATATTCTGGAAAAGGGCAATATAATTTTGTTCAGACTGGTAACCTTCTCCTCCTTATTTCGGCAATTTTTGTGTTTTTCGATCGTTCTTTGTCGATTTTTTTTATGGCAAAACACACCAACCCTTTCAGATTTTCTTCGAAATTGACATTTCTGTTCAGTATTGTTTGGCAAATCACCATAAAAAGATATACATTTTCACAGCGTATAGACATCGGTTTTAAAATTTATTATACAAATAATAAATTTATGGTCAACATAATCGATTTTCAGAGCTCAATTTACTATTCGTAAATCGTAATGCAATTGAAAAATTCATAACAAATAATAAATAAGTTAAAAGGTCCACAGCATTGATTTAATTTGTTATTTTTAAATATCTTATAAACTTTATTTAATTTTATGATATACAATGTACTTATATATATGTATATGTATATATATATATATATATTTTTTTTTTAATGGCAAGCTAAAACCTTTAAACATCATAAAACTTAATTTTAACATTTTTTAAAAAATTCTAATTTTTATACTATATTGTTTGCACTGTTCTCTCTTTCTACAGATCTATAGATTCCTGAAAATCTACAGATTGTAAATGTTATTTTAAAGCATATTAGATTATTCATCTTTGTTAATTTTTTTTTTTTATTTTTTTATTTTTCAAATAAATTCTTTGTTTTTGTGGTTTCCTTTTTAAATAAAAACTTTCTATCTCTTTCTATTTTCACCAAAAATATTTAACAAAAAATAATTATTTTCATTTTTTTTTTTTGTTAAATATTATTCTAAAGTCCAAAAAAAAAAAAAAAATAAAGAATTTTCCTCATTGATTTTTATTTAAATATTTAATACTTATTTTCACATTTCCTATAACCAACCAATGGTTGTTTTCTGTCGTTCGTCCTTGTAACAAAAAACTTGTAAAACTTTTCAAAATTTTTCTATTATTTTTTTTTTGTGTTTTTTTTTTTTGCATTATTATTCTAGTGTCTATATATCAATTTTTAAAGGATATGGTGCGAAACTTTTCAAACGGATGCGTTCCTAATATTTTAAAAAGTTTTCTTAAAAAATTTACAAAAAAATACCAAATTTTTGTTTTATTTTTTTTTTTGTTTTTTTTTTTGGGTAATCACCACAAGTTGTCTATAGATGATTTCAAATAAAATTATTTGTGGTTTAAGATGGTAATACTTTGTATCCGTTTGATAGTATGATGTACATTAAATGGCATAAAATTATAAATAAGGTGTGTATTTAAAATTAATGAATTAAATCAATGCTGTAGAGATTGATTGATCAAGGCTCTGCTGGCATTGCCAATAAAAGAATTTGAATTTTTTATATTTATACTGACAGTAAGAATTATTGGAAATATTACGTTAGACTTATCCTGAATTCAGTATTATCGTGTAAATGATCCGCAACCTCTTAACTGTGACCTACTATCACTGATGATGAGCATTCGCTGGAAAGTGCAATCATTGCCATTTAAAGAACTAAAAATTTTAATATTTATGCCAACAGTAACAAATATTTTAAAGTAGTGTTATACAGAATTCATCATTGTCATCAATGTTCTGTACCATTATTATGTTCTGTTTATCTATTTTTTTATATTATGTTTTTAATCCAATTGAGAAGGGTCATCAAGTTGATGTCATATTTTTACCGGTATTTCAAAAGCTTTCAACAAAACCTCAAACAACAACAGGGCTCACCACAAACTGCTTTCTAAACATCATGCATTAGGATTGCTTGAATGGCTAAAGTCGTATTTGGTTGGTCGTAGACTAGCAGTAAAAATTTCAAACACAAATTAGGCTTTCACTCAACAATTTAATACAGTGTGTGCACATTTTTCTTGCCCAATACTACTCAATGTACAATTTTCTTGAGCTAAAAAGTAAAATAACGAATTATCCTTTGTCTTATAATGTATTCGTAAATATATATATATATATATATATATATACCAACATGCATATGTATGTTGTTTTGTCATTTTACTTTCTTTACTATACCACATACACTCTACTGCAAACCCATATATTATTTTCTATGAAATATTTTATTTTCTTCAGAGTTTAAGGAAATTAAATAGAAAAAATAAAATTATTTTTTTAAATAAATTTAAAAAAAAAACAAAAACAATATATTTAAGGATTATAAGGATATAAGAATGCATTTTGTATATATCTACGAAAACATTTTTCACATTCTTAATTATGTAAAGTTTTTCTTTGGCGCGTATTTTACATCTGGCAAACAATAAAAGAGTAGCCCAAAACAATAAAAAACAAAATTTCTACACAATATTTACATATATACATTTACAGTTGTATATTATAGAAAACATTTAGAAAAATATTTTTTTCTAAAATACAATTTTTCCTGGATTTAGTTTTGTATTTTTGTATTTTATAAGTGAATGCATATAAAAAAGGATTTCTAATGGTTAAAACCGATTGCTATAAGAAAAACAAAACTGGAGTTGTTTTAAATAAAAAGAAAAAAAAAATTTTTTTTAAAAAATTACTTTTTAAAGTTTTTAATTTTTATGTTTTGCTGATGTTTTTTGTCAGTAAATGATTTTAGTTCAGAGGTAACAAACCTAAAACTAATCAATTTCAATTATCAATTCAGTGCGGTTAATGAAAATTACCGAGATCAACTTTATACGTATTCTTTATCGACTTCAATAATGCTTTTGACACATTCAAGCGCACTGCGTTATGGAAAGCACTAACGGGACAAAGGAATACCAGGATAAATATAGTTCGTAAGTACAAGCTATTATTTAGAAGCCGATGTCTCAGTAATACATAAGGAACAAAAGTGCGATTCCTTCATCACCAAATCAGGAGTCAAACAAAGATTTTCGCTATCACCACTCTTCTTCACAATCGTCCTAGATGATATACTACAAAATTTTTGCTTAAAAAAGATAGGAATAGCTTTAGGGTCTCAAACAACAACTTGAAGACCTCAACTACGCAGATGATATGATATGTTTTCTCGCACAAATTCAGCAACATGTAGAATAAATTATAAAATCTAGAACAATTTGCCAAACACATCGGACTACAAATCAATCTGAACTACGAGATTAAATAGCACCAGTACAAAAAATCTAAGGTTGAAAGAAAAACAAATAAATTAATTTGCAAAACTGCAACCGATATGAAAGAACAGTCAAATATACTTACTTACAACTAAACTTATAAATATTTCGGTTTTGTGTAAAATCACTGACACCCTCAACCAAAAGTTACAAGTTTTCATTAATAAATGTCCAATGACAATATGCCGAATATTCTACTCAAACACAATAAGCAACAAGGATCTGTGGATACTCACCGGCGAAGTGCCCATATTCAAGAAAAAAATTAGAAGTAGGAAATTGAGATGTCAAATCCGTCAAAAAAAAATGGCGCAAATGAGCCTAAAATAGAACCCACAAGCTACCAGAAGCCCCAATCGTCCATAGAACACTTAATGGAGGACCATAAGACGCGAACTTAACGTGGAAACAATCGAAAGCATCAGTTACGTACATCGACTACGACGGAATTGTCAAGTGGAAGCCCTATAGTGCCAAGAGGAAAAAGAAAAAACTTATTCAAATTGAGAACAAATCTGAAAGTTTTTCAAAAAATTAAGACATAAAAACGTTCTCCAATCCTGATAATGTATACAGTAAGTTGTTTATTACTACATGCTATGCATGCATGGTAGTGCTGATGTACTAAAATTATTTGTCTAAAATATAGAAAATACTTTTTTAATTAAAACATTTTAACTAGAATTAGAGAATAATTTAAACAAGGATATTATTTTCCACTTTAAAATTTATTTTTTAATAATTTTAAATTTTACTTGGTATATTTTTTACTTATATTTAAAATACAAAAATATTAAAATAAGGTGCAGTGAATTATGTTCGAAACCAAAAATGAAATAAGTTAGACAAAAAATGTTGAGCTTATTTCGAAAACTTACAAGTTAAATATTTGTGCTTTGCTTTCTTGGATACTAGATATTTTCTTTTCCCATAATTTTTCCTTAATTCACCTCACATTTTGCAATTTAAAAAAATATTTACAAGATTATATACATTAAGGTTAAAATTAATCTCTAAATTGAAAAAAAAATACGGTACAAATATCTGCACTGCACCATTTCACAACGGATTTTCATTATTGTATAATAATATTAATAATAGGTATTTAAAAGGAGACGTAGCGAAACTAAATATTGTTTTTATTACTGTTTTTAAATTTCACCCCATATTTGAATACCGTATGCCCACACTGATTTTCAAAATTTGATTGTAGATCTTAATATGATTGTAAATCTAAACTTTGTTATACGTTGAAAGCGTATATGTCCGCTCAATTAACCAATACAGCTGATTTATTTATTTTTTAATAAATTATTACGTATGGTGGTTGTTGTCTAAGATAAATCAATAAAAAATTACATAGTACCAAGAATAAATTGAAATGAAGGAAAACAGTTATTAATAATGAAATTTTCGGGCGCATACTAGTTAATAAATTAAAGCAACAACTCTGGAAAAATGAGATATTTTTCATAACTAGTGGTTAATTACAAAAATAGAATATTTTAAAATTTAATTTTTTTATCTTTAATTATTGAATTACGACACCAAAAATACAATTGGGACCAACAGGGAACAATATTTATTTAACTATTTTTTTTCCAAATAAATATAGTAAAAATTTTTAAATTTCAATTTTATTTCATTTAGATTCATGTTTAAATTATTTTCGAACTTATTTTCTTCGAACTTTCGTCATACCACCCTAAAAAGAATAATACTAAAATTTGTTGATTAAATTTTAAATTGCAACCTACCTCCTTTTCACAACACTACAGTTTCTACAGATTGTTTAAAAGTTGAAATAGACAATAATTATTTTCTGTCAGTGTCAACATTTTATATTAAATTTTTCAATACTTTAACACTCTAAAAATCATTCAAGAAGATTTTGGACTTTTGTATACAATTTTAATAAATTTTATTAATAATTTATACTTTTTTTTTTTTAATTTTGAATTTTATAAATTCAATGTGTTAATCTTCTATATTTATAAAAGGATAAGTTTGTTTGTTTGTTCACTATACACGTTTATAGTTTTAAAAATAAAGTTCTGAAATTTTGCACAGTTATTCTCGTTAAAAAAATACATATAACTAAAGCGGTCTAAAATGCTACAATGCAATGAAATTAGTACAGTTATTCACTATAAAAAAATAGAACTAACGTGGCTTACAATGCTATCACATGACATGTTCAGGTATAACTGACGTACAACTCAACTCCTACTTCTCATTAGCAATATATTAAAAACCAATTGTGTTACTGAAACCTGAAAATTTATAATTAGGTACTCTCTCAAAAATAAACAAACACGTATTTTACTGTTTTCTGAAATTCGGAGTGATTCGGGTATAGCAATAATATAATCCAAGTCCTATCACTCATCAAAAATAAATAAACGAGTAACAGACCTATAAATTTGTACTTAGAAACTTTATTAAAAAATGAGCAAAACGTTATTTTCTGAAATTCAGGCTAATTCGAGTAGAAGCCATAAAACTCCTAATAACCGCAAATAATATATCTCCAATTATGATTTTACGAAATTTAAGTCAACTAAAACTATATGCAACCCTTATAATATAAGTATAAATATTTAGTAATATTAATACAAGAACGGTAATATTTCATTTTGTCATGTATAACAAGTATTCGCCCGATCATCGAAATTTCAAGAAGTTTGATAAAAAATTAATTATACTCAATTTCATTATTAATTATTAATTGTTTTCCGTCATTTCAATTTATTCTTGTAACTATATCATTTTTTTTTATTGGCTTATCTTAGACAACAACCACATACGCTAAAATTTAAACAAATTTAGACTTATTTCAGATTGTTTATGGAACCCAGCATGTCATTGAATATGTGTTATGCAACTTTTAGAATATTTTTCAGATTCAATTCACAAATAAAACTTTATTGAAGTAAATTTTATACATTTTGTATTGGACATGGAAAACGTCGGGTGGTTTTGCTAGTAATCTATTCAAATCACCAAAACATATTCAACAAAAATATTAGTTCAATATATGGTTGAATTTAATTGAAAATAGTTTTAACGACACACTGGGTTTTGCAGTAGATAGAACAGCGCTTATCTTTTAACCGAAAAGTCACAGGTTCAATTCCCTATACATTTTTGACCTGTTTTTCGACATGATTCAGTACCCTGTGTCATTGGTATCAAATAAATGACAATAAAAAATATGATAAAACTGGATATTTAAAAACTAGAAGGAATTACTGTTAAGCCAGGCCAAATTTTGTAGTGCAAAACTTTGCCAAAAATTATAAGCCCATTTAAATAGGCACATATAGATTAAAATTATATTAACACATTATGTAAATAAAATGTTGAAAAAAACATGTCGAATACTCAAACGGTAAAAACAAAATTTCACTAAAAAAACCAAACTAAAAATTTTTTAAATTAAAATGGCTTTACAATTCAAATTATGAAAATTTATTATTTTGATAAAAATTAAAATATAACATTTGTGTATACGTATACACATTATTATATTACTATACACAATTTTAAAATAATTAAATTTTTTTTTTTTTTGTATTTTCAAGTTTATTTGAATTTATACACTTGTTTCGCAAAACTTGTTTTTTATTTAGTTTACCGTTATTTATTTTACAAACACCTGTTAAAGTAGACTAAATGAATTTCTCATCTTATGAGCTATATATTAATTTTTATTTTTTTTAGAGTACTAGGTTACTTCTATTTTAACAGCTTAAAATAGAATTTTTCCTTAGGGAAAAATGGTCAATTTTAATTTTTATTCAATTTTTTTCTTATTATTATTATTATTATTTTAGGTCAAATAGGTAAATAAGTATGACATGTTCAATCGCATTTTCTTATTATTTTCTTTATATTATATAAATATAAACATTATATTTTTATTTAATATTAAAAATAAATTTACAAATTGAATGACGTGTTTTATTCTTAATATTTGAAATTATGAAAAGAAAAAATAAAAAAAAAAAAACAAATTCCAAATATTTGTTTTAAAATTGAAAATATAAAAAACTTCCTATTATGCTTGGTATTTATTGTATTATGTTTAAAAAAAAGAAAAATGATCTAAAAGAAATTTTTTATAAATAAAAAAAAACAATGCAGTAAAATGTGAGACCAAATACGTGGCCTCGATATTCCAATGAGTTAATGAACTTAATAAATAAAACATAAACAATTCGATGACCTGAGTTTGAATCCTTGGCAATCCAATTTTAAATAAAACACGTAATTTTATACATTATGTAATTAAAATGTATATATACACAAACCGTAAGTAGAAACCTTCTGCAGCTAGTGCTTATAAAATTGGTCATAATTTAAATTGGTCATAAAATTCAATAATAATAATAACATCATTATGTAAACCATAGTGTACTTAACATAATGTACTTGGAAATTTCACTAATGGTTTGATTAAGGTTGACTGAAGCTATGAGTCGCTTACTTCCTAAAAAATTATGTTAAAATATTTTCATTATATCAAATAGAATTTTTTGGGTAATATAAAGTCTTTGTTATGATATTACTTACTCTGCACTTGTAATTTTTGTTGCATATCATTATAAAAAATTGAATTTAAAAATAAATAAAACCAAAAATTCACATACAATAAATCTCAATTCACAAATTAAAAATTTATGTGCAGTAATTTCGAAGAGTATGCATATGTCTATTTGACAGTTTATTGGTTGAATAAAAAATTAATTGATTGATCGTCAATTCAGCATTACTGAAAGTATGGTTATATCCCTAAACAAGTTTTACCTAATCTTACATTTAGGTCTAAGCTCAAATTTTCATGTCAAGAAATCATTAGGTCAAAATTGGCCAAATTTAGAGTTTGAAACGTACGTCAGAACTGTTGAAGTTTTCTGTTGAATCAAAAATCACTCTGTACGTTTATCTAAACATAATATTGTCGTCATCTGTCTATTCTAAATATTATAATAATTTAGTTCTGAAATAAACAGCGACTTGAGCTCTCTCTTAAATAAATTTAATTTTTACAAAACAAATATCTAGCTATATGTAAAAATTTATAAAAATTTGTTGTAAAATTGTTGTTGTTATTTTAAATGTCAAGCCAATATTTTTCATATAAATAAAAAAGTAGTCTACCTAACCATAAAATTCACTTTTTAGTTTTTACTGACCTTTCAGCAAATTACTAATCAATTCAAATTTAAAAAAAAAAACCTCATTACCTAAAAGTCACTTATTTTTAACATACAAAAATTTGGACAAATGTATGCAAATTTAACGTATGTTTACTTTTCTTTAGCAAATGACATTATTTTCGCTGTTCTTGCAAAATTTTATGATCACATGATTTTTCCTCTCATTTCCAAATTTTTGCAAATAAAAGTAAACATAATAGACCTATTATGAGCATCTGTTTCCTTGTTGAAATTTAAAAAAGAGCTTTGGTTTTCTAGAACCAGCGTATTGACATTACCATTTTTGCTTGATGATTGTCAGGTATTTTTGGGTCAATTTCGTATAGAGTATTTTTTTAATTAACAATGCATTAAAATGAATCGGACATGTTTTCAGTGTTAACTAAAAATTTAATTTTCAAATAAATGGACTAAACAGTAAAAAATTCAGATGAGCTTATTTAGATCTAATAAAGGAACAAATGACAAACTCTGATGAAAGAATAATATACAATTTATTTATTTATTTCATTTCAATCTATGGGAATGATAATCTTACAGATTTTGCTTACAAACTACAGTTTAAAACTAATACTTATTAATAAATAGAAAATTACAATTCACATTGTGACATTTTATGATGAGAATGATAATTAAAATCTATTATAGAAGA
The DNA here is from genome assembly GCA_963942445.1 of Argyra leucocephala. NCBI lineage: Eukaryota > Metazoa > Arthropoda > Insecta > Diptera > Dolichopodidae > Argyra > Argyra leucocephala. The sequence goes on along the minus strand of OZ012679.1, from coordinate 13,765,896 downwards.
GCATTTATTATACAATCTTTGTGAATTTAACGATGGGTTCTGAAAATTCATAGTTTGTGTGTCCTATGAGAATCTATAAATATAGAAAATTCCTATTAGGAGTAGTTTAGAACCGTACATACATAGATATTACATAAATCTAAAATAAAAGAACAGTTTATTTTAGCTGTTAATCCATACGAAAACATTACCTCGGTCATATCTCGTCTAACTTCAACTGTTGAAATGTCTATTAGTTGACATTTAGCTAAATGAAGGCCTTTCACAATGAATGAATTGTGTTCATAAATGATTTATACATTCATAAACCACATTGCAACAATCATATGACACAAAATTCATTAGCAAAACAAATTCAGCTATGCATTAGGAAATTTCAAACTGCACAAAAATTTGTCTCTTGTCAGATTTGTTGGTTAGAACTTTGTTACTAACTTAGAGATAGATTTGTTTAAATTTTTAAAATGGCTCCTGACGGTGAAGGACAAGGTATTATTAAAATAAATTGCTTCATTTTTATTTATTTTAAATTTGAAACAAAATTAATTTGAAATCGTTAACAAAATTAAAACCAATGAAAACTAACTTTTAAAATGAGTGTTCATAAACGTTAATAAATTATTGTAGTTTGACCGTCATAAGCTGAAATCATATTAGGTCTGTTTGTTTACTTACAAAAATTTGCAAATGAGAGGAAAAATCCCGTAATCATAAAATTCTCCGAGAATAGTTAAAGTGTTCTCTTTTGCAAACAAAAGTAAACATACGCAAAATTTGCATATGTCAAAAATAATTGGTTTTTAGGTTATGAAATTTTTTTAAATTTGTCTTTTTGTCGGTAAAAAGTTGTATAAATAAATTTTTATTCTACAACTTTTTATTTATTTTAGGTATACACTTTTTATATGAAAATATTTTATTGACATTTAAAAGAACAACAAAAAATTGACAGTAAATTTTTAAAAAATTTTGTAAATAGAAATTTATTTAAGAGAGACCTCCTTTAAACATAAAATTCTCTTAAATTTCTCAAAAATTTGTAAAGAGCGTGCAAATAAAAAAGTAAACATACAAGAATTTGGATAAATTTATATAAATTTATATAAATTTGCAAGTTAACATACAGACCAATTATTGTAAGTCAGCCATATACAATGCAATTGTCACGTCATACTGCCTTTATGAACAAAGTTTAATTTGTTGTATAGGGTTGCCAGTTGAACTTACAAAGACACAATTTGATCATAATCTTTTGAACGGATTCAAACAGACTGACATAATCATGAAATTTAATCTATAATCTTCTATACTATAAAAGGACATACATTTACATTTTTTAGTGTTTGAATCAAAACCATTCCATCAATGCACCAGGAATAAAATGTATTTAAGTCTCGTTGTAATGCAAGGTAATCATTATTTGATCTAATGATAGAAAATAATTTGTTATCACCAACAATTCCAATATTGTTACAGTCATTGAGTCATAACATATAGTCTTTTATATATATATAATATTTTGTGCTACAGTATTTCGTACTCAACCTTTTCAAAAAGTTTGAAAAATATATTTTTTTTAAATTTATTTGAAAAAAATGTGAATGAACATTTTTTTTTGATTTTCTTTAAAATTATTTTCAATCATTTTTATTTATTTTTTTTTTTTTTGCTTTAACTTCTGACGCCTATAGTGTCATTATCAAATTCACTAATAACTTTTTTCAAAATAATATAAAATAAATTTATGTAATTTAATTTTATCTTTTTTTTATATTTTAATTTATAAATCATAACTTAAAAAATAAGTAAAAAAAAAAAAAAAAAATTTAAAAACAAAAAGCCAAAAAAAACGAAAGAGAAAATAATATAATGGATCTGTAAACATGTAATAAACTTTTATAATTACTAATTAAACAATTAAATACTTAAAAAATTTACAAAAACAAAAAACCAAAAAGATTATTTTATGACTCAATTGACAAAGTTTTCCCATTATTAAAACAGATTTTTTTATTATTTTTCTCTTAAATTTTTGTTTCTGTTTTTTATTGAAATTTAGAGAGAATAATAATTATTATATACTTACTTACTATGTATTAGTACAAGTCTATATTGTCTATGTAAATAGAATAGTATAATCAAAGATTATATTATAGATAGTATTACAATATAATCTTTGGTATAATGCAATTTTTTGTTTTAAACAATTTTCACGATACACTCATTAAAATCAGATTTCGCCATGTGTAAAAATAAAAACCAATATTTGAGTAAGTATTATTACAACTTACATTACGAACCCGACTACTGAGGTATGTATGGTCTACGGGATAAGTCATTTTTAATGAATTTTATGTATGTAATCGAATTTCTATAGAAAATTTAAATTTATTCCCGTAATTGGTGGAAAGTACGGAGTTTGATGAGGGCTGTGAAAAACACGTACTGGTTAAATTGTTAGTTAAATTTACATTTCTATTCTTGTTTTGAGTTAAATTTAGTAGTGAGAGTTAAATTTTCTACCTTAGAGTTAAATATAGTAGTGTCATTTTGCGTTTTAGTTATAGTTTGACATTATGAGTCAATTTTCTCTTTCGATGTTATACTTTTTTAATTTAGATACATTTTTTTAGATGATTTCAACTTAGAATGAATTACAATTATTATTTAGAATTACTGAAGCATTTCTATTTGCTGTGTCGCATTTTTGAATTCTGCAGTTTGTACGATTCCAATCGAATTCGAACAATATAACAGTTTATGAATCCGTGCAGGATGTTGGTTTACATCGATCTGTTTATTGAAATTAATTGTGGTTGCGTTTTTAAGCTCATCAAAAAGAGTGATATTTTTCGAAGGAGTTACTCTGCGATCGGATAAGTTAGTCATTTTGTTGGCTAAAGTATATCTTCAATATTGTTTACATTTATAAATAATATACATTTATATACATAATATGTGTTATATATTAAATTTTTCACTAATATCAGATTTTAGGGCATTTTGTGTGCTCTGGTATCATTAGTGTGATTTCGTTAATGAATGAGAGAGCAATTCTATCATAGTCGAGAGCGGAGTGTAAGTTTTTTTTTATTTTCTAAAGAGATTAGACTCAATCAAAATAGTATTATTAATTAAATCTTGTTCCTCATATTTAATTTGTTCATATCTTCGATGAGAGTGATTTGAGAGTAAAAAAAAATTAGAACAAAAAAGTTAATAACTGATTCAATCAAAAGTGAAGTAAAATTATACCCTATAATTTTGATTCTAGACGCGAATGAATAATATTGATGATCTCTGATCTCTACTGCTGCTTTATTTTACTTCACTTTTGATTGAATCAGTTATGAACTTTTTTGTTTTAAATTTTTGTTTACTCTCGAATCACTTTGTTTAACTGTTAAAATTTAAAGAAAAAACAACAACCGAAAAAAGTTATTCAAAATTGTTCTCAAAAAAATTCCGAATAAAAAATATCAATTTAGAACTGTTTTGCACAATCTAATAAACACCGATCAGAGCACTATTGGGGCAAAAAAATTCAATTAACGAAAACTACTGAATACAAAAAGTTGTTCTTGGACAAGGTTACTCTAGAACGTTCTAGAACAGAACAAATCTATTATTTTATTTTTACAATTTTTTGACAGTTGTCATTAAACTGTCAATAATTATTGTTTATTAAGCGTTACACGCTGGCCATACATTATTATACAACTTGATTTTATAACCAAATTGAAAGTTTACTATATTTTTTAATATATTTAGATTTACAATAAACTTGTTGGGATAATCGAGTGAGATAGTTGTGAAAAAATTTAAAAGGTTGTAAAAAAATAAAAAAATTAAATATTTTTATGGGCGTAGTCTTTTTTGCTGTTAATAAAATGAAATTTATTATCATTTCATTCTCAAAGTGATTTTGAAATGTATCGAAGCACAAAATAAACATAGATAGATAGATGCAGATAATATTATATATTTATAAAGGGTAGTCGGTAGAGGTAATGTTATCGCAGCCACAAATGAACTTATTGTGTTTGCCCATATTAATGTAATTAATCACCTGAATCCTTCAGAATATCTGATTTAATGATTATACTCAGTATACATTCTGCAGTAATGTATTGCATAGTTTCAGAGAACGTTCCCAAAATAGTAAAGTCTACTACGAGTGAAACCTTTACACTGCTTCTTTACTGGACTGTGACCACTTAATACCGCTGCCATTATTTGTATCTAATTCCTGTTGAATCTTCTTTGACCGAGTTTGTTGACATTAGTATTATCCCCAGTAACCAAAAATTGTCATGACAAGTTTTTATCAACATATTGTAAGAAAATTATAGGCACATTTTGTTGTCAAAATTAGGATGGCAATTGGTCGACAAAATTTGTTACAAAATTGTAGTTGTAAACCCACTCACATTTGTTCGACAAAATGTTGACAAATATTTGTCATGATAATTTTTGGTCAACAATATGTGACAATTCGTTGACAGGGTTTGTAAGTTTTTTATATATTTTTATATGTAATAGTATTCTATTTATCAGTCTATATTCAACACTTTTGATAATCGGTATTATTTTGACATTTGTATTTTGAAAAACACAACAAAGTTTATTTAAAAATATGAATGAATTATGTAATTAAAAAACAATTGAAATAGAACTTATTTTTTAATTATTTTTATAGAATAAATTATAGATAGAATAAAATATGTAATATATAAAAAAAAAAATTGTTTTTATTATTAAAACCATCCACCCCTAAATTACTGAAAAAACTGTCCTGTCTGTAAAAAAAAAAAAAAAATTGTTGTGAAAATTGTCTACAAATTGAGGACAAATTATTCACAAATTGTTGTCAAAATTGTCTACAAAAGTATGACAAATTATTCATAATATTAATTCATAAATTGTGACAAATAGGGTCAACCCTACCGACCTTTTTTCAACAAAAATTATCAAGAATTCACCAAAATTTGACAAACCTTTTTGTGACATTTGGCAGCTCAGGATCGCTTGACAATTTGCAGGTATGTTACGCACTAAAAAAAAAAAAATTATTTATGAACAAATTCAAATAATTAGTTTTTCCAGAATAAAACAATTTTTTTTTATAATTGAACTTCAGTTTTTGCTAATTATTATGAATAAAAAAATCACATTAACAAATCACAAACAAAATTATATTTATGACTTCAATCAATAACGGTTATAAAATAAATTGACATAATATTGTAAATGTGTATTGGGTAGTTTTAAAACCTGTTTTTAACTTAGCCGACAACCAAATGTGTATGTGGGTAGCATTAGGATTTATTTTCGTTTCTTTAAAAAAAAATTTAAGTGAACATTTTTTTCCTATTTTTTTTTTGTGTTTTTCTTTTAAAGTTGAAACGTCTGTGTTAGGATTTTGCCAAATTTTTATTTATTTTTATTTTCTTTAAAATAACTAAAAAAAAACCATAATTGTTATTTAAACCCTTAAAAATGTAATAATATTTTTTTTTATTCGTTTGTAAATTGACTTTTTATATATTATAATATACAACACATAATTTAATATTGTATAATGTATTGAAAATAAGACCAAGCCAGCATTTTTTATTTAAGTTTCAAAATAAAAAAAAAAAAATATAAAAAAAAAATCAAATTGAAAGACCAATAAAATAAATTTTATGGCTTGTTAAAGAGACACCATAATGGGTTTTTGAAGAAAAATATAAAATAAAATTAAAATTAAATGACATTAAATAAATACATGTACATACATATATAATATGTACTTTAATATATTTCTATATAGGTATTCTTTAAATGTTTATATCCAATGGTATATACATTCATTGATAAATATAAGTATAAGACTTGGCTTCGCGATCGATAGTAAATTATGAGCCCTGAAACATTTAAAGAAAATATATATTAGTGAAATAGAATGCCTCTTAGCCTTTACTTTTTAGTATACAATTTGGTGGTTAAATTTGAAAATCAAATCCAAATGTTGCATATCAAAAAATAAATACACAACATATTTTAAGGAAAAAAGTAATAAAAAAAAAAAAAATATAAAAAGCAAGTAAAACAAAAAACTTAAATGTTTCTTCAATTTCATATGTTTTCTATTTCTTTCGAAATTCTACGCTTGTTTTACGCTACTGCATAGATTTATGATGTATTTTGCTTTAATAAAATACCCTTTGAAATTATTACTGAAAGAAGGAAAAATGAAAATAAGGGTACTTCAGGAAGTTATGACAATTATAAAAATGTAGATAAATATAAAATGTAAAATACAGAAGGCAGCTAGTTCGAATACTGTGGTGCTATTTTTCTTATCAACATCAAAATGTATACTCAAACAAGCACGTTAAACGTTTGTTAGGAGATGAGATTTCATTAATTATTATTCAATAACATGTCCAGTTAGGTATATTAATACTTATGTAGATTTTATGTGTCAAAATATTTGTAAACACATGCATTTAAATCAGAGCTTCAAAAATACTGTATGTCTAACATTGAAAATTTTAAATTGACAGCTCGTACGAAAGTTTTGATGTTGTTTTTTATATCATTTTCCACGACACAAATAGTAATAATTGTTCAGTATACTATACAGAAGTCACAATATACAATTCAATATGTATAATTGAATCGAATTAAATTAAATAAACAACCTAACCAAACGAATATTATTTTATTATTGCATTTTTACAACATAATTTAATTTAATTCAATTTAATTCTATTATTTAGAACATATCACAATAAGCCAATTTGCGGCTGCGGTGATATAGGGGAGCGATCCCCTCCCGGAAAAGTTTAATTATTTCAAATAAATGTACAGCCAAAATTTAGGACTCTTTTCCAGGTTGTGGATGTGGGCCATCTTGAGGAAAAACAAATATAAAAAATTTAAATTATAAAACCACTAAAACAAATGAGATGCCTCAGGAACATATAAAAACCCGATTGATGAAAGCGAGAACAGTATTCGAATGATTATAGTCGATAATACGAAAATGAGCTCAAATATCCAAGGCAACTTATATAATTATGTGCAAAATATTGTAATTATATTTAAAATTAATACAGACATTGTGTGACATTGAAAATTTTCTAACATCGAAAAATTTCTATCGGAAGTTATAAAGTTTTATTTAACAAATTTAATAACGAATTATGCCGAATATTCAGGCTAAAAATAATAAACAACAAATACATTTGGCTACTAATTATACCGAAAAACAGATATCGAAGCACTGACGTGAAGAAAAAATTTACCACGTCACGTCTAGCTAAATATGCATTCAACTTAGTGCACACTGTAAGCGAAGTGATCCAAATTTTTACAATATGTTGGCAGTACTGACCAATTTTACTGTCAACAAAATATTATTGACATATAAAGAAATATTTAATATTTTTAGAAAATAGAGTGTAAAATTAGTTTAAAATTTTGAAATATTTTTTTTAAATAAAAATTGTTAATAAAATTATTATAGTACATAATAGTATAAAAATTACAATACATAAATGTTGTAAAACAATAATAGTAAAAATGACTTTTAAAAAAACAATTTTTAGTAAAAATGTAAAAAACTGAATGAAAAATTTTTTATTAATAACCCTACTTAACTCATAACTGTTTTATCCATTTTATTTATTTATTTAGTTCAATTTTTTTTTTTTATTAAAACACACAAAATAATTTGGCACAATACTCTTTCGTTTACAATTTTTGAGGATATGTCGCATCCTATGAAATGTCAACAGAAATTATTCAAGCGATAGTTTTGACACTTGGCAATCATGCCCCAATTTAAAATTATACCGTGTGTGTCTAACAGAGTACAAAACTATTGCTTAAGCGATACATGATCACGCGAATTTTATATCTACCGCTGCTACCTTTGACAATTTCACTATCTATTGACGGTATGCAGTAGATTAATATTTATTTTTTTTATAAATATTAAAAAAACGTTTTGACAGTATACTAGCTGTCTATTAATAGTATTTTAGATTTATTTAATTAATTATTAGACAAAGAAAAAAAAATCAAATTATTAAATGTTTTTATTAAATAATAAATAAAACAAACAAAATTTAATTTGTACATAAATTGTCCCTATTTAACTTTTCGATTTGAAGTTGGTCTTTAAATTAACTTCCTTTTTCTTTATTTTTAAAATTATAAAATGTCTTACTAATTATACTTTGTTAATTTTAATGTACCTTATTCGAAATAAGAATAGTATAGAATTACAAATAATGAATTAATCAAGTTCAAGTTATTATGCCTACTATACAAAAATGTAGTTAGCTAAATTTCTGCATAATAAGAATAGAAACTAAAGAATTAAAAAAAAAAAAATAACGAAATATGAAAATATTTTATTTTTGTTAAAGTTTGTTAGGTTTCATATTTCGCTATTTCCTATATTAATTATTATATATTTGAAATACAATATTTTGTTTTATTGCGTGTCAATGCTAATTTCGACAGGGTCATTAAACTAACGCAGTTTTATTGACGGGTATATTAGATAACATAACTCGCCCGATGGATCTTAGATAATGCAGGTCTATATCTTCCTTTACATGTGATTGAATCAAACAAATAAAAATTATTTGACTACACTACACCATAGTACCCGCGATTGAATATCCGCTACTAAGATTTCCTGCTTTTATAGTATATTTTTTAGTTTATAATGTTCTCATTTTTCGATCAGATTTTCCAGTATGAAGTATCTTTAATTTGTTATATCTCTTAAGCTTAAATACTAGAACTTCTATCATCATCCTCATTGTCCTGTCACCCCATCCGTGGGGCATAGGGCGGAACAACTTCTATATAAAACTTCTATACAAAAAGAATATGTGCGATTGAATTTTTCAAAGATTAGCACCCGTCTTTCGACAAAGTGTTTTTGGATATTTGAGTCTTTTTTCGTATTATTGACTACAAATGTGTAAATTTATTTTTGCAAGACGATTGAAAAAACAAAACAAAAAAATTTTTTAAAAATTACTATAACCAACCTCTGGACCCCTTATTTTTCATTTTTGGTACTTTACATTATACCAAAAAAGAAAATTAATAAACAACAACAACAACAACAACTAACAAAAACGAATATTGTTTTATTATTGCAATTTGAGAACATAATATTATATTATTACTACTCTTTTAACTTGTCATTGTCGCCAAAAAAAGGATAAATATTTATATATGTGTATGTATATGTATGTTTGTGTATATTATAAACAAATTTTTGTTTGTTCCTTTTTAGCTGTTTTTATGACTTCAATTCAATAAAAGGACATAAAAACCATTTTTCTTTTTTTTTCTTTTTTCAATTCGATTCAGGCTGATTTTCTTTTTTTTATTGTTTTTATTATTATTGTTGTTTTCTAACAATTTATATTTATTTTAAACCAATCTGGTTATAAATTATTTTGTTGTGTGGTATATAATAAGGACATTAAATATAACAACAGCATCAGTAGTTATACGGAAGCAATGTAAAAAAAAAAAATGAAAATAACAACAAGAACAGCAGTAGCAGCAGCAGCATCAGTTCAACAGCAACAATAAGGAAAATGTAATCATCAATAAAAAAAAAAAAAAAACATAATAATAAGGACACTAAATTTGTTGTAAAATGAATGGGATTGGGTTGATATTCTCAGATTTCTTAATATTTTCGTTGATAAATTTTTGTTTCTATTTTATTGTTGTTGTTGTTGTTGTTATTATTCTTTCTTAAGAATTATAAAATGGAAAAAAAAAAGAAAAATCTTTTCAGTAATTGAGTCATTGAAAATCAGATTTAATTATTCTTTTATGACTTTTTAATTTTTGTTTTTAATTTTTTTTTTTTTTTCAACTAGAGAAAGAAACCCATTTAAAGGATGTTAAAAAGAAGACAATCAAAAATTATTGAAATAAATTTCATATTATATTAAAAAACAAAAACAAACAATAAAAAATGATTTAAAATGTTTAAAAAAAAATATTTGAATTGTATTTATAAAAAAAAAAAAACAAAAAAAAATTACCAAAACTTCAAAAGTCGTTAAACGAATAATTACTTTTTACTGTCTTTTGGGTTTTTATGTTTTAACATTTGAAAATTTAGGATCAAAAAAATTCAAATAAATAAACAAAAATAAAAACTAGAAATAAAAAAAAAATATCAAGTGGGTCGTAAAACATTAAAAAACTTTTTTTTTCTTTCGATTTTTAATAAAAACCAATAAGAAGCAAAAAAAAAACAATAACAAGAACAAATTTCAATGAACCAAGGAAACCGAGTTATTTTCAAATAATTTTTAAACAATTGGTTTTATTTTTTTTGTTAAATTTGTTTCTATATACAATAAAAAAAATACTCTTAAATTGAATCTAGGTTCCCAAAATAACCACAATTTGTTTTTTAATGTGTTTTTTAATTTTTTAAATATGCTGTTTTTAAACTTAAAAATTTGTTTTTAATTCCTAATTGAATATAGTCTTATTAAAATTAAAACTATAATGTGTGTAGATTGTTCAAAAGTTTTGCAGTTCTTCAACCTAGTTTACAAATTTGAATATTTTAATAGAATTAAATTAAAATATATCCGAATTCATTAGTAGTTATGGTAGGTAGGTAGGTAAAATTGGCTAACCAGAAGTTGGCACAATTAAATCAAACTAGCCATAACACTTTAAAGCTTAACTGTACTGTTAACAATTTTAATTTAGATAATGCTGTACACACATTTCAAAATGTTGTGTTATGTGAAATGACAAAATAACATCCAAACAATATTACCCCTTTGAGACCCATCTCAAGCTATTGTGAACATTTCACAAATAATGCAGGAATTACAGGAAATAATAATTGATATTTCGATTTGAAATTCAATCCATAGCTGTTTTTTAAATTTTGTTTTGTGTCTGAAACCGTTATACATAAGTTCTTTCAAATGCCTATATACAACAAAAGAACAAGTAAAGTATAGTGCGAAAGGTTATTAAATGTTCAAATATCATACGAAGGGTATATGAGAGTTGTTAGTACACATATATCGATATTGTGAAGATCTGGATACACAGAATGATGTAAAACAATAATATTTATAATTACCGGACCCTAAAGAAAACTTAGTTTAATTGATTAGAGGGATTTTTTTATATTACATTATTTATATATTTATTTGTAACGGGGTGAGGTGTGTTCCCGTTGTCACCGCAGTCGCAAAATAGGTTTATTGTGACTGTATTATGCTACATAGATAAGGCCAATTCCAACACTTGTCTCAAATTCTAGAATTTTTTTATCATTACTTTAATAATCTACTTATGATGCTCTATACGAAAAATTTTACAACATCCGTTGTTGCATCCCTATGCAATAAATATATCATCGATTTGAATGAATTGAACAGCCTGCACAAATATATTATACATTAAATTATTTTAGTAGAAAATCCGTATATTCTAATGCTAAACGATATCCATTTATATAATATAATGTGTCCACATCGACTATACTAATCCTGAGTTTGTTCATTTCGTATAATTTAATTTTGTTTCGTAATAATTTTTTTCCCAAATCGGTTGAGACGAATGAAATATATTTGTGGGAATACTATTTTACACAGTTTTGAGTCATGTTGAAGGTATGTCGAAGTTTTATATTTGTTGTAAATCTTTAAGTAACATTCATAGTGTAGTATATATATTATTCTGATGTGCTAGCATCTGAATTTAACGCTTGGAAATAATTGTAATTCTTTCCCCAATATGTGTTCTTTTTAAGGTCGAATGTATATACATATATGTATATTACAAACTGGTAGGATATAATACTGGTTTTTTTTTTATTTTAATCAATTTAATTAAATCATGTAGCAATATTAAAATTTAACATTTCAAGCTTTGACCAATTAGAAACAACATGAATGATTGAATGAAATTTGGTTAACAGTGATATTAATTAGAGTGATATCAATTCGAGTAAAATTAATGGATGACAAAAAATGTTTAATGCTCAAGTGTTTTGCCGCAACAATGAAAATTGAACAACAGTGGTGTCAGGTATAATGTTTATGGTAGCATTGAATCGTTTATCTATACTAAACTGTTTGTCTATACTAAACTGTTGTAAACAGAACAACTATTTAGTAAAGCTTATCAATATCACATATCACATTCTGGATAATTCTATCTGAAAATTCAATCATAAATTATTACTAAATTCATATATCTTAGATATACATTCATGTTTTATTGATAATGCAAAGCTCACATACACTTACAGTTGAAGGTTGTTTCATGCAGATGCAGTTTTCTATAAGAAATTTACAGATTATTTTTCCGCTTAAACAAAATAACTTTAAAATCTTATCTACACTGGAAATGATGACGTCATTTCCTGAGTTAAAACAGCTATAGGTATAGCTGTACTATTTATAACGACTTGAAAATTTGAGCATATATATAGATTCTAGATTCTAGAATAACAAACAATCAAATTTTGAGGGTAGAATATAATTTGGCAATCAAACCAATTTTATTTTAATAATATTATTTATCTCATCTATTGATAATATATTTATTTATTATTAAAATTGTTTTCCAATGTTAAATTCTAATACCAAATGTTGTGCTACTTTTTCTTAAATATATCAACGATACAATGTAGGTATGATAATTTGATATATGGTGATATTACATGTATATTAAAATTAAATTTATATAATTATTACTAAATACAAAATTATATTAAAAATTTTTTTAAATTAGAAGTAAAATTTATTCAAAAACAATAATATACCCACATACATTCATATACCTACATATACAATAAATATCAAAGGATTTATAAAATAATAAATTTACACAACATTCAATTCTTTGATATTTTATTCAAATTACAATTCTATATATCAAATCATTACATCCCACATTGCTTTTAATTTCTTTTCTAAAACAAAAAATAAAAAAAAAAAATAAAAATAAATAAATATTAAATTAAATGATTAATTACAATTTTCATTTTTAAAAAGAAAATTGTGTTTTTTTTTTATTTCAAAAAATTCTTTAAAAAAAAGTTTTAGATAAAAGGGAAACAATTGTAATAAAATACTCCACAAGTGTTTATAAACAAATAATATGTTTGGCAACATGTTGCTTTCATATACACATATGCTACAAGGGATCAGTGTTGCCATTCTTATCATAATTATGAATCTTCCTAAAGAATTGTAAAAATTATTCCATTATTTCGAAGGGTCATTGTTTGATAAAAAAACTATTGATATTTGATAACGGTTTAACAGATTCATTTTTGTATTCTGTTCTTATACTATATATTATTTATATTTTCAAAATAGAAATGTTTATTGTATGTCATATTAAAAGGTGGGTCTTAGCTACAAAACCCGGCAACAAAATATGTTCATACTTTAAATCTTTAGCAGCTTAAACCTTAAATCAGCTCGAAATGTTGATAAATTTAATAAAGATTTTAAAAAAAAACACGAATAATATTATATTTGACACTGCAACCACAACTTTTAATAAAAACAATTTTAGTTATAGAAAAAACCGTTTAAATACATATTATGTTGGATCCAGTTCTAGCATTTAGTTATTATATTACATCCTAACTTTATTTTGTTGTAAAATGTGAATGATTTTTTATATTAAATTTAAAACATTCCAATTCAATTTACAAAATCGTCAGAGACAAAATCCACAAAGACGAAATGCCCAAAGATAGAATGACCAATGAAGATATTTCTTTTTTTTATAACTTTATAGCAAAACAATTTTTTTCTCAACTCTGGTAAAAGGAGGTATTTGACTTTTTTTTGTTCCAACAGAGGCTACGCAAAACAAAATATAATATCGGAAATTATTTTGTTTACGATTTTGTCTTTAAAAATTCTTTCTTTGGGTCTTTTTGTCACTAGGTATTTTTTTTTTTTAATTTTGTCTGTCTCCCAAACTTTTGCCCAAAAACAACAAATAAGAACAATTTTTCATTTTTATTTTATTGCTGTCATTTGATCTCTAGAATATTTTTTCGTAATATCGGAAATTATTTTGTTTACGATTTTGTCTTTAAGAGCTCTTTCTTTGGGTCTTTTTGTCACTAGGTATTTTTTTTTTTTTAATTTTGTCTGTCTCCCAAACTTTTGCCCAAAAACAACAAATAAGAACAGTTTTTCACTTTTATTTTATTGCTGTCATTTGATCTCTAGAATATTTTTTCGTAATATCGGAAATTATTTTGTTTACGATTTTGTCTTTAAGAGCTCTTTCTTTGGGTCTTTTTGTCACTAGGTATTTTTTTTTTTTAATTTTGTCTGTCTCCCCAACTTTTGCCCAAAAACAACAAATAAGAACAACTTTTCATTTTTATTTTATTGCTGTTATTTGATCTCTAACATATTTTTCCGTTAAATTTTCCAATATTAATCAAATGCAATTTACTAATAATCGAAATTATTTGCAAATACAACTATTTTCAACAATAAAACTAATTTGCTTAAAACAAAATTTTGGTAAAAATTTTTATAACGCATGTTCACATACTTAGGTTAATAATTATAATGCACCACACGTATTAAAAGTATTATTACTCTGGTAATACTATAACTACATCAAATAAGCTTATTTACTTATACTACCCACAAATAAATATCCTCTCATTTATAAATTTTCTCTTTTATTGTTTTTATTTTAATTCATCAAAAATGCATCAAATTTTATGATCAAATCAAAATCTTTGAAATTTACTCAGATGTATCAAATTTATAGTATTCAAATTGATTTAAAATGAAATTGAAAAAAAAAAAAAATATATTAGAAAAAAAGGCCTAAAAAATAAAAATATTCAAAAAAAGAGATCTAAACAAAAAAAAAATGTTATTTCCTCACTAGTAGATATTATAAATTTATGTACATATACACAAACTCGTATAATATATTTGAATATATAATTTAATAAATAGAAAGGAAGGTATATATTCATATATATATATATATATATATATATATATATATATATAATATATATATATACTATAAAAATAAGCAACCCCCTATGGTGGTCTGGACATAAAAAACGGAAATATAATCAAAAAAATATAAATTTTTATATTTCCCCAAAGCTTTTGAAAACATTTTCAAATTTTATGAATTTTAAATAAACTAATTTTTTGTTTCACTTCTTTTTTTTCTTTTTTTTATTTCAAAATAATATTATTAATTAAAATTGAAAAAATATAATTTCTATAACCGTTTATAATACTTGTATATTTGTAATTGATTAACTTAAGTTTGAATGTATGAAGTCAAGGCTTGTAAACAATTTTCAATTGAGTTATTAACCCAGTAGTGCTTAATCAGCCATTTTTATACCGTTATATTTTCAACATTTTATAGCTTCAATTACGCAAATAGTATATATGTATATATATATGTGATACTATAAATTTTTTAACTTAAATTTTCTAACTTATTAAAATCGTTTTTTGGTTAAAATGAGACTAGATTTGGAATTCATAGAGGTTTGAAACATCTAATCAGTCTCTAACCCAAATGGATGAATATCAACTTGAACAATATTTCATAACATTAATTCAATTTGATAATCACTGAAACAATTTTCTACAGTGCTGACAATTGTAAGTATGCAGATCAATTGAGCTGTTCAACTTCACTCTACAAATCGAAAAAGGCTGTTAGTTTTGTGAAAACCGATAGAATATAATTCTCAAATATGCCAAAAATAATAATGAAGCCACTCCTATGCAGCAGCATCGAATTTGGAGTTTCAAAATCTATGCTATTATAATTTTTCAACTCAAAATATTTTATTTTCAACGTCTATCATTAATACTTAATTGCGATTATGCACATTCAAATATGGATAGACACACAAGACCAGCAAGAGAAAAAAATTTAGAAATTGAAGTGGATTCGTAAGTAGAACTAAGTCTAATATTCTATTCTTCTATATTATTTTCTATTTTTGTTTATTATTCTTTACTGTCTTTCCTTTTTTTTCCTTTTTTCATCTTTAAATTGCTTAAGTTATTTGATAAGCCACTTATAATGCTTATCCCATTGCTTCGGCCTCAATTAAAACAAAAACCAAAAACCAGAATTCGTCCTATGCACACTTAATGTTAAAATACATAAAAATAAAATATTGATCGAACGCGGAACTATTTGCCATAACACTATCAACCAAACTAACATTAAACTCTTATAGTTAACAGTTATAATACTCTACATTTCTTAAATAAAAAAATTTCATAATATTCAAAATAAAATTCTAACCACTTCTTTTAGGGCGGATAGATTAAAAGTAACAATTAAAAAACAAAACAAAAATTATAAAACAAACTGTGAATCAATTTATAGAAGTCCTGAAATTCAAAATAAAAAAATTTAAAAAAAAAACTGTAATTAAACATGAAACGAGTTCTACAACAAATGACACCACCACTACCACAATTTAATATTCTTCTCAAATTGAAATTTACAGAACACTTCTTTATATTCTATAATTTTTTTTTTTTATTTTTTTTTCTGTTCCGATTTACAATTACATATAGTCTCCGGTAATTTTTAAATTATTTGTAAAAAAAAAAAATTTTTGTTTTGTTCTTTTCAGGTCCATTTTAATGAGTTTTCCTAAAAAGAAAAATAAATTTGAATTTTTTATTTTGTTTGTTTTTTTTTTTTTTTTTTTTTTTTTTTATTAAAAAGAATCCCGCCGACAGTGAAGTTTACACTACAATTCTTAAAAGAAAATAAACAATATGAATAAAATTTTGTAATTAGGTCCATCATACACAGTTCAGTAAGCATCAGTGTTTCAAATGATGTTTGGCAAATATATAAAAAAAAAAAAATAGAAAAACAACAAAAAATAAATAGAAAAAAAATGACTGGTGGTGGTCTGTGTTTTTGCCATTTATTGATTAAAAATAAATAAAAAAAGAAAATTTAAATAATTTTGATAGTTGGCAGTGATAACTATAGGATATTGCAATATAAATATTTTAATAAATTGTAATTATTTATTAAGCAGTAATTTCCAGCTTATCTAAATTCAAGGAAGTGTGATAAAAATCGTACTCAATATTTCGTTATGAATTGATTTTCATCATTTCAATTTATCGTGACATTATGTTTTTTATTGACTTATCTAAAACAACAACCTCATACATATTTAAAAAAAATTAAAATTAAATTTAAATCGGGGGTGTTGTTGAGACAATATATTAAATTAAAATGTTTGTATTATAACAGACTTACACGTGGGGGGAAATTTTAAGTTGAAATTTCTAATTGAAAATTAAAAAAGTATTTTTATTGACTTATCTAAAACAACGACCTCATACATATTTAAAAAAAATTAAAATTAAATTTAAATCGGGGGTGTTGTTGGGACAATATATTAAATTAAAATTTTTGTATTATAACAGACTTATATACGTAGAGTGAAATTTTAAATTGACATTTCTAATTGAAAATTAAAAAAGTTTTTTTATTGACTTATCTAAAACAACAACCTTATACATATTTAAAAAAAAAATTAAAATTAAATTTAGGTCGCGGGTGTTGTTGGGACAATATATTAAATTAAAATGTTTGTGTTATAACAGACTTACACTTGGGGTGAAATTTTAAGTTGAAATTTCTAATAAAATTTAAAAAATATCTGAATTCGCCACGTCTCTTCTTAAATATCTAAATAGTTCAGACATTTGTACCGTACTTTTTTTAATTTACAGATACAGACATAATGATGTAGATACCGGGACTAATAAAAAAATAAAATAAATGAATATTCTGCACGAGCACGACATGAGAGAAAGCATGTACACAGAATGGATGAAAATTGGAATGGCTAAAATAACAATGTTTGGTCAACTACCAAGAACCTACCAAGAAAAATACCTCAAAGATGGTACGGACTACTTATCGTAGTGCAAAGCGCCTAACAGAAAGACTTGTCAAAAAATGGTATACGAATGTTAGATGTCAGTATTATAAGATTAAAAAAGGTTTTTGACTATATTGAAATAAACAGGCAATTTTGCCTAAATCGAGAAAGATAGGGCAAGATGAAGAAGAAGAAAAAGAATATTTTATAAGACGACCAAACATCGAGTTATAAGTATATTAGTAAATTTTTTTAATATTTTTGTCAATAATTTAGGTTCAGAACTTACCTTATATATATAGCGTACGAATATTAAATACGGTTTCTGGACTATTATAATTGAACTGTTATATATCTAACTTTGATCAGGAAGTCTTGAAACAAAAAGTTTGGAGTTAATTGTGACTGTTACTCCACTCTTAAAATAATTAGTACAACTTGGATATTTCCACTTCACAGATATAAATCCTAATTCTATTTTGTTACCCTGTCCATGATTGTTACACAATCATGTTCAGGATATTGTAATGTTATACCTATAATCAATTACGAACATTCAAAACGTAATATTAAAAATAGCATAGACATTTGGAAAATAGAAATTGATGGAAAACTATTATAGAAAAAAAAAATTCTAAATAATTTTTAATTCCATAGAGAGCATCATTTTTTTTTTTTTTTTTTTACGATCTTTACGGAAAATTTATTTACACTGTGAATTTTTAATGATTAATTTCGGCACCTTTTAAAAGGAATTTTTTTTTTTTTTTTCTTATTTTGTTGTGATTGTCTTTTTTTTTTTGTTTTGTGAAAAACACTCAAAAAATAAAAATTGTTATTTTTTGTTTTATTTTAATATTATTTATATATTTCATGGTGAGATCAAAAATTATTTTGAAAACATGTTCAAATGTTTTTAAATATATATATATATATATACATCAGGCACGAAGCGTCCATATATTGAGTTGAATGAGTGCTTCCCCAAATGAAATATTATTTATTATTTCTTACAGCTTAATATAAAATTTATATTTAATTTAATATAAAAATTACTTAAATACAAAAATTCAAAACGAATGAAAAAAAAATTTCAAGCAAAAATTATATGCATTGATATTAACTACATTATGTATGTTTAGAAAATAATGCCTATATAAACATCATTATTTTCTATTATTCTTTCAATCATACAAGCCAACAAGTGATATTCAACAACCACAAATTTATAATATTTGAAAATAATGCCTATCATTATTCTCTTACCAATATGCTATAATAATTATACATTGCAAAAAAATATAATGACAACTTAAATATCATTCTCCTCAGTTCTCTTCGCATTTAAAATATACATGCACTCAAACACACTGTCTGTATTTAGTTTCGTAGCAACAACAACAAAATAATAAACGAAGCGACAATAAAATAAAATCTTAGAAGGAAAAAAAATTGAATTTGAATGAGTGGCTGATATTCATTCCAAATTTACCTGATATAATTAGAAAATATCTGATAGAAAATATATTATCTAGGGAAACAACAACAAAATATCGCATGACACAAAATGAATTTACAAATAAAAAAAGTATCAGGGAATGAATTAATTTTATGCATTATTGTGGTTGTTGACTTAAATGAGAATTAATATTTATATAAATAATGTATGTAGTTTTGGGTTTTTTTAGAGAGTAGTATTGATTTGTGTTAAGTAATTCTATAGTTTTTTGTTATTGAATGCTACATTGTTTATTTTCAGCCATAATTTTGTTTTATGCAGTTTTGAAACAATTTGTTAACAAATGTAAAAATTTAAAATGTTTTTTTTTTATTATTTATAAATAATTAAAATAGATAATTGTAATTGTGTTATTGAAATTTTAAGAAAAAATCATTTTCGGTTAGAAGTTTTGAGGAAAAATTATTAATTTTTAAAGATGGTAAACCAGTGCTTGCTCTACTAATAACAACAACAACAATAAAACGATGTAATCAGCATTTTTCAATAAAATCTTTTATTTCGTATACGTGGTATTTTCCAACATAAATATAGAAAATTCGTATTCACACTTTTTTACATTCCTTTCTTAAAGTCAGAGCTTAAATTAAAGTTATATTTTCAGATGAAAATTTAAATAACAAAAACAGTATATGCAAATTTTAACATTTTTAATTCAAACTGGATTAAACAGTTCTTTTAATAAATATTCCCAACTTTGTAAATTTATAATAACATAATAACTGCTTCAGTTGAGCGATCGTTTTTCTGCCTAAACAGAATTAAAACTACTTTGAGAAGTAGATGTGAGTAAAAACTTTGACTGTCGAAATTAGCAAAAATTTCAATAGAAAAAGAAAAACCAAAGCAAACTGATGCTTCCTTTTATAGTGCTTCCCCAGTTGAAAATTCCACGCCCCGTCACTGATATACATATATATTGTAATAAAATATATATATATATTTTAAATTTTAAAATAATAAATCATTGAAACATAGTTGAGTTGTATAAATTGATGACTATTGTAATATTCTGAATTAGTTGAAAGTTTGCTCTATCGATCATTAAGAATGTAATAAGAGTAGTGTCCACTAGTATCCTTAATAATTGAATTTATCCGAATGAAGATCGGCCTTTTGTTCTTCTTCAGTTGCTTCTGGCTTCAACTACCATGTATAATACGTATTATACCGAGTCATATATGACTGAACCTAACACCTTGAAAATCTCAAATTGCATTAATTCATGGGATATAAATGTAATGATAATAAACTGAATAAATTATTTTAAAAAATTATGCAGTAGAGGGATTCGCAATTAATTTATTAAGAAATGTAGTGTAAATGTGCATAACAATCATGTGCATCACTTATATGAAAATGAATTTAATCATCCAATGGGTGGGTGTGTCTTTCAAACATTATAGTTTATGGTTCTATCTTTTATATCGCAAAAAATGTAACAAAAACAAGAGTTACATTCTGTATGATCTTGGAATAGGGCCCACTTGGTATGAATATCTAAATTAAATTTCATGAAATAGACAACGTACAATTTGATCCCAAAAGGTTATCACAATCGGGTCAGATCGAATCACAGTATATAATAAACACCGTAAATCGGATTTGCAATGCAGGATATTGTCGACCGTTTTACACTTTGAAATAACAGTATCGAATGATAATATACAGAAATTTAATATTAAAATACTTTAATGTGCCTCAGAGGCATGAATTTAAGAATTATTTGTTTGATAATTTATTGTTGGTATTAAAAAGATACATAAAGTACTTTTTCAACCTATAATTAATACTCTATATATGAGCTGCACTCGTATTGGGACTTTCGTAAAATTATTTTCCAATCCTAACATTTCGTACTGTGATTGCGAAATTAGTATCGATGTAATGCGAAAATCATTTAAAATGTAAATATTAATGTATTTTTTGTACTACGTATTGCAGTTTGTATAATACGTTCAGTATGAGCTCAGTATGCAATTGTAATAACGTTCAATATGAATATTGAAAATGAATTAAATCGGATTGTAAGAATTAAATCGATATGGGGAGGAGTTCGAATAACATTGCTTTTGTACAAAAGCATATTTTAATTCCAGAAAATAGAATATACTTTTGTATTTAATAGGTTACATTAACAAATTTTGATTAATTTTTATAACTCACAGATGGTCTTTTATCACCTCCATTTAAGTTATAAAAACAAAAGTTTAAAACCACAGGTAGATTCAACAATAAAATACATTTTTTGGGGATTCTGAGGGAGATGTTATGGGTGTAGGGCCTAATGACCATATCCAATTACTAACTTTCCAAAAATATATATCTTTAGTGGCGCATCTTATCATTTAAGGACGAAAAGGACATTTGAAGATGACCTTGTTTTTGATATTTTTATATATAAAAACCGTTATATCTGTTGATCTATTAGATATATATATATATTTTCAGTTATATACTCTAGAAAGATAACGGTCTGGAGCATATTTTAACATTCATTTGATGATGATTGGAGATTTATTCCGTTATGAAGATATTGTAGTTCAAAATAGAAAATTTTGAAAAAAAAAACAATCTTTATTTTCTTTCTTCAAAAACCAAATACCTCAAGATTTGACCATAAAACCCACCAATATTGATTTATATATATTTTATATCTACGTCGAATAGTTTAGAAAATATAATAATTTATTTAAAAAAATTGTTTTTTTTTACCGTTTTTACGAAATAACAATCTTCTAAAGTAAATGTAACTCAAGCTTGTGACTAAATCACTGTATCTCGATCATAATTGATGTTGCCGACTTTTAAAATATATATGTCCTTAATTAGTGCATTCAGTATTTTAAGTACGAAAACGACATTTTTTAACATGCTTCTTGTTTTAGGGTTTTTGTATCTGTTGATCTAGTAGATGTATAGTATATTTTCGTTATCTTTCTTACCTAATAGATCACCAGATATAACAGTTTTTAAATAAAATGATCAAAACAACAAGTATACTTTCAAATGTCCTTTTCGTCCTTAAAGGATATAAGATCACTAAAGATATATATTTTTGGAAAGCTAGCAATTCCAGCTATCCTTGGGATATGGTCATTAAGTCCTACACCGATAAAATATCTGCCTCAAAAGAGCCAATTGTTTTAATGCAATTTGAATTTCTTACTTAAAGTGTAATGAGACTACATTTTTGTCAATTCATACCAACTTATACTCTTTCAACAAACTTTATAAAATTTCATTACTTTATAAACAGTGAAAGAAAAATTCAATTTATGATCCACACCCTGACCAGAATCCGAACTCTACATCTTCTGATTAGTGGTCAGACTCAGATAGCATACCTACTTACTACCTCATATAGATCGGCAAACTTCTAATAAATTCAGTATTGTCCAATACTTTCTTCAATACCGTTACTTTTACAATTTATTTATTTTAGATTAAGTTCCAATGTAATAAATTTCAGAAGTATGATTTTTCGAATAATTTGCGTCAAATTATTAAAATTAAATCGATATTTTATTACCATCAGGATTCGAATACAACCCACGTAACAATTTTAATGTTATAAGACGCTTGCGCACTCTTATAACACTATTATAAACACTCTTATAGCAGTATTAGTGTTAATTTGAGTGCCCCGAAATTGTTGCGAAACGTTATAAATACTTTATAGCACTAAAATGGAGAGTCCTATAAGGCACTTGCTGGAGCAATTGTTATAATATTGTTATAGAATTAGTATACTCATTATGTATATTAATGTATATATGTTTTTATTTTGAAATGAAATTCATTTGAAATAATTTATGATGTTATGCGAGAGTGAGAAAGGTACATCAGTTTTTATTTTAAAATAATAATTCCATGGAGTTTATATTTATTGCCGAAATTGCTATAAGAACATTCATATAGCAATATTAATCACATTATTCCCATAAAAACATTGTTATAATACGTTTAGTGTTTATCGGGAGTTATATAGGAGTATTATGGCACTAATTTTTATTTTTATAACAATAAAATGTTACCTAGGAATTATTGTACATTTATACACAATTTTTCTTGAACTATTACAAAAATCTGTTGGATTAAATATTGAACCACCATTTTCTGGTTGAACTGATAAAGTTTTAAAGAATATTTTTTATAATATAACTGTAAAAAAATATAAAATAATATAAGAATACTAAACCCTCCCATCCCCCACACTGAATTGTATACATATTCAAATCCAGAAATCATAAATCTTCAAAATGTACTATAGATTAACGAATTCTATAGTTTTTAAATTTATTTTCGTAGATGCATGATAAATTTTATTATTTTTATTTGGAATCCGTATCCAATTAAAATTTCTAAATTCTAAAAAAAACAAAAAATAAAGAAAAAAAATAAAGGAAAATTGAAATACAAAAGAAAAATAAAATTGAGAATGGCTTATTTTGTCACCCTTCCCCCCGCCACTCGAATAAAAACAATAACCGACACATTTAAAGAGAACATGGTGTTGTTATTATTACTCTATATATATATATATATATATATATATATATATATTTAGTATATATATATTTAGTATATATATATATATATATATATATATATATATATATATTTAGTATATATATATATATATAAAGTATATATATAATATATATATATATATATATACATACACATGAACATGGATGGGTTTTATTACCCTTCATATACAACTTATTTAATTTTTACGGTAATAAATGGTATAACAAGTTAAAGGGTAATTGAAAATCACTTAATCGTGACTCAAAAAAAAAAAAAAACAATAAAAAAAGAAAAATTGGAAAAGTCTGATATGATTTTCTTATTAAGTGGAAAAAATGTGTGCGTGCGTTTTAGTACAAATCAATGTGAATTTAATTATTATACGGGTGAAAGTTAAAATTATTTTAAATAAACTGTTTTATGGTAATTTACCAGAAATAAGAAAAATAAGACAAATTAAAATTAAGTAATTAAATTAATTTAAAAATAAAAAACAAATTTCGTTGATTATTTTTAGTTTGACATCAGTCAGAGTGTATGTAAATAAGGTCTTAGAGATTTTTTTATTTGTAGTATTAATTTTGAAATTATTTTCATTTCTATTATAATATAGGGAGGTACATAATTAATTTAATTATATAAGAATACTTTAACGTTATCTAAATATTAATAATTTAGAGTAATTTTTTTTTTTTGTTAATTCATTCAATAAGACATGATACATGAGACGATTAGTTGCTACAATTGCTTATATTAGTTTTAGATTTACACAATTTGCAATTAATTGAACTCAGATAGGATAAATTTCTTCATTACGGTAATTTTTAAGATTATAGAATGAACATCCTGAATGAACATTGTGTAGAATTTTGACATATATTCACAATCACATAAAAGTCTGTATATGCTGACTAATTCAAATCTGAAAAACTACATCCATTTTTCTAGAAATTAATTGATTAATTGATTGATAATTTAGGTCCATTTTATTTTCTTGACTTTATTGTATTCTAACTGGATATGTATCGTATTTTTTAATAGTTGTAGTCTCTAGTAATTGTATTCTCAACTAATTTCTAGTAGTAATGAATGGCCTGGGTTCAAAGCTTCTATCCCAAAGTACCAAAGTACAATTATACAAAACGCTCGTCCTTCTGGTGCTGCTATACCATTTTGAATCGTGGACATTACAAAAAGCAAGCGAGCATGCACTTGGTATTTTTGAAAGAAAAATTCTTCGTCCCATTTATGGTCCTGTGTCTGGCGAAGCGGTTTGGAGAAGGAGATACAAAGTCGAACTATATCGACTGTTCAACGGCATGTACCTAGCCAAAAAAAAAGTCAGAATAAGACGTCTTCATTGGCTAGGACATGTAGAGCGTATGGTATATATCGTCGAGTGAGGCCGCACTTTCGTTGGAGATATGAAGTATCGGCAGATATGAGAAAACTTCAAATCACCAAATGGAGACATTCCGTTCATGACCGAAGTCAGTGGAGGACAATTTTGCGTCAGGCCCAGGACCTTCAAGGTCTGTAGCCCCCAACAAATAAGTAATGAATGGCCAAATCAATATCTAACGTCTACCAAAAAGACCTTCCGAAAAGATGAATGTTGACGTCGTGATCACAAAATTGAGGATAAGAGATATTAAAACAAACACTAAATACCTATAATTAAATAAGAAGAAGAAGAAGAACTAATTTCCATAAGCGGGGCTCGATCTACATGTTAAAAGTCAGATGATATAATCATAATTATTATTTTTTTTATTATTTACTAGCTGTACTCAGCCCGCATTGCTGGCCCAAAAGCCTTTAATAATAAAAATACTTAATTTAAAATAATTTTTTTAAAGCCTAAATTTATGTCTTTGAAGCCTAAATTATGTCTAATAAAAAATACTGTTCTGCGACATTCCTCGGCATCACACCAAGCTTTCGATAAAAGAAGTGAAGAAGCTGCTACCTCAAGTAAGTAAGTAAGTAACCAAAATGTTTTTAGTAAAATACAACAGCAATACTACATACATTAGACAAATAAAATCATATGTACCACAGAGAAGTGGTCTTGGGTCCAATGATTTATGTCATCTACACAGCCAACCCCCCAACATCACCAAATGTTATGACGGCTACTTTTGCGGATGTTACTGCTACTGCTATTCATCTCATACAAACTCGTTAATAGCTTCTAACAGAATGCAAGAAAATATTTTTGAAAAATTTGTGTTCTATACTTAAAAAATATTTATTTTAATCAAATATATCATCACTATCATCATCATCATCATCATCATGAAAATTTATCCTTATTCAACATCAAAAACTAAAAAATTACTAATCTTATTTTGTCATAATATTTAAAGAGTTTTGTGGCTGTATTTTATGGCCTCCTTCAAAAAAAAAAAAACAAAAATAACCGAAACAAAAAAAAACATAAATTTAAAAAAAATATATATTTTTAATTCGCCATACCCACCCCGGTTCCTGTTTAATGTTTATTTCCATATTTTTATTGACTAAAAGAAATAGAAAAATATTTTTCTCATTCTTTCAATCACAAAATTATAAATTAAGTGATTTTTTTTTGTTTTGTTATGCTGTACTGATCTCATTTCTCTTTAACTTCAAACAACACCCAATAACACATATACATTCATACAATAACCATCCAATAAGCATATTATTGTTTGTTATTATTATTGCAGCAAAATTACAGTTAAATTTAAATTTTTAACCGTTTCTATATACACGTATATCGTATATCAGGTAGATTAGTATTAAAAATCATATCAGACCTCTTCCTTCCGACACTATTTAAGAAGTTAGTATATTTAATGCAATATATTTTTATAGGTATAGGACATAGGTATATAGAGTACACCATCAGGATAAAAAAACTTCAAAAAGATAGATTTAAAAAAAAAAAAGTGAAAGAAAGAGATTGAAAATGGCAGGCAAACAAACAGGCAGAGAAATAAACAATTTATTCGTATATTTGAATTCGACGGATGATATATTATGAAGTACACATATACAAGTATGGCAGAAGGCATGAATATGGCATATGAGGTTTTCATTTGAATTTTTATTATTCGTTCTAATCGTTTTTAGAACTTGTTAAAAAGAATTTTTATGGCTTTTTGGCCTTTTTTTTATGGTTTTAGATATCCGATTTTTTCGTTTTTATTGAAATAAAAAACAAAAAATGTACAAAACTGTATTTTTTTTTTATTTTTTTTTTTTTTGTTGGTTAAAATTTTAAAATTTCTTTTCGGTTAATTTTATTTAAAAAAAAAAAATTTGTTATGATGTTATGTAGAGTAGATTTTTTTTTACACGTTTGAAATCGAATACCTTTGACAAATCAATGTAAAGAAATTATTTAAATCATAAATTGATTCTGCAAGCTCAGAAGAATACGGCTATAAGTCCAAAATGGCAAGAAAAAATAAATTATAATAGAATGTGCACTACACCCGGAATAGGGTAAATGAAAGAAGAAGAGAGTCTACTGGCAGCAAACATAATTTAAAAAAAAAAAATAGCGACTGTACAATAATTTTATATGCTAGGCCCAATCTACTTGAGATGATTAGCTCAATTTACCAATTTACAAAAAAAGTACCACTTCCCATTTGAAAATTTCGATTTCGGTGAATTTTCAATTTAAAAAACCTAATTCCGGTTCTTTCCGCAAGTTAAAAATATCACCAATCGATAGCGCACCCTCGATTTAGTTAACCAATTTTTTAAAGTTAACGGCTCTTTCCCTTTTTAAAAACTGGTACGTATGGTCTGGACTCACCCGGGTATATGAAATTGTTACTATTTGAAGATTGGGAGAAATATATTTCACCTTCTTAATTTGTTGCGCTTTGATGTTTGAAAATTAATTCAAAATGTGGCCTAAAAATCCTGCTGTCGTTTCTATTCTCCTCCTTCTGCTGTCCCATACAAAATTGATAAAAGTTTGATCATCCAGAATATTCTTGGGCTTGAGTTAGGTAAGTAAAAAAGATCTCCCTCTAAATGTACGAATTCATGTTGGATGTATATCGGAGCTGGAAATGCCGTCAGAAAGCATCTTAGTTGGGTTCTGTGAAGACTTGAAGGCATGAAAACATGTAAAATTGTAAATCATTAAGTCACAAAAATAGGACGTTTATTTGTTTGTTTTTGTTGATGGCATAATATGATAACAAATTAAGATATTTAGAAAGGTCCATCACCATATCACCATCACCACGATACTTTAACCCTTATCACATTCATTCCAATCTTCATCAGTATTGCAGTACTGCATTATTATCAGTGCAATGGATTTGTGCTTCTCGTCATCTCGTCAAAAAATATCATTCAGTTTTGATGCTGGTAAAAACATTTTAGAACCCAAGTTCTTCCTTTTCGATTTCTTCGGGATCATGATAAAAGAATAAATCAATGGTTATGTTAACGTAAAACTTCATGATTTAGAAATGTACAAGATTTGAAAGTCCAAACATTAAACTAATGGAATTTGATGACTTGTTTTATTATTTTTCTTTTTTTTAATGGTAGGTGTTCTATTCAGGTGCGATCTTTTCAAATCCATTTTACTCTTCTTATACCGTTTGATTGTTTAAAATTCCAGGCATATATCCTTGGCGAACACATTATTTTCACAGTAATGCCAATTTCCAAATCAAGCGTGTATACTTGAAAATATTGATATTTATTTGCGAGCTATGGAATCGTCTTAAAATTGAAAATGAGGGGAAGAATCTTCTTCCTGTAAAATCTGCATTTGTCTGTCTTTGAACACTTCTTAAACACTCCATATGATTTATTATTACAAACAAATTAATGTAAAGGACTATCAATGTTACAAAAAGCAATGACATGAATTTTAACAACCAAGAGAGGGAACTCTTGAAAAGCTTGTTGAATTTGTTTTGTAAATGTATTAGAAGTAAAACGTCTATAAATTGGTACTGAATGAACTTATTTGGAAATTTTAAGAATACAATTATGTTGACCAACTAATTATTAGAAGAGATCAAATTACGTGTACCTCTGGGGATGCTCAATAGCAGTAAATAGTATTTTTTTTTCGTCTTGTCAAAATTAATAATTTTAATATCTTTTATGAATGTATTGTTATATGTATTGGAACATGCTTAATTACTTTTAAGATGTGGACTTATTTGTTATTATTTTTTTTATCCCAATGACAAGGAGTACTGGAAAAGATCAACTAACCCATTAAGCATTTTACTTGTGAAATTGACATCAAAACAATAATAGTTCATCAAGAAGGACATAGACTTATAATTCTAAGTACAATAGAAAGGCCACCTTTGCATAGAACGCCTCATGAAACTTGCATCGGGAACCGAATTTGAGACTTTTCGTTGGAAAGGTAGGCGCTCTACCCACTGTGAGGTATAAAGTTAAACATGTGAGGTATAAAGGCGATCTGTTAAAATATTTCCAACAATTTAATGGGTTAAAACTGCTCAAAGAAATTCATTTGAAATTTATACTGTGAGATTTGAAAAAAAATGGCTTGTTTTGGTTTTCTAACGTAACTGAATAGAACTCAGAGTGAAATAATTTTTGTTTAGCTCAAGTTGAAATGATTTTTGCAAACATCCCAATTGCTTTAAAATTTACTAATAATAATTTATAGTTATTAGTATCGCTACCAGTACTACTAGTTCGTTGCAGCCTTCCAAAATAAATTTCACCATAATTTTTATTAGCTTCTAAGTTTCCAAATCATAATGCCGTATACTTGTACCGATATATTCCAAAAAAAAAAGACAAAATATCCCAGAATTGACAATTTTAAAAATAATTTTTTTTTTTTTGTTTTTGCCTCATATTTTATTATTTTTTGGTATCCTTTTTTGTTTCCTTTTTTTTTATTTTTGTTTTCAGTTTTGGGGACGATACTTTTGGTTGTTGCGATTTTAATTTTATTTTATTTTTTTTTTTTTTGCTTAACTTTCCGGCTTCCGTTCTGAATATTTTAAATTTTTATTTATGTTTTTTTTTTTTGTAATTTTTAGTGAAAATTAAATCCTGGAAGAGTTTCCTAGGTACGATCTGCGATTAATTTTTATTTTAGTTTATTATTTTTTTTTATTGTCTATATTTTTATTTATTTGCAACCGCAGCAAACAAGCAGTATTTTTTTTTTTTTTTTTTGTAACAAAAGAGTACAGCGGTGAATATTTATAAAAATGATAGAGAAGGTAAAAAAAAAAAACAAAAAAAATGTTCAAAAGAAAAAAACAAATTTAGAAGAGACTTTTGCAAAAAAATTATTTTATTTTTTCGGAAATTATAGAAATTTTCTAATCGTAATAAAAAAAAAAAACAAAAATTTAATAAGGCTTCAAGCTATTTAAATTTTATTCCCCAAATGTTCTTAAAGAATAGTAAATTAGTTTTTTTTTTCTATAAAATGAAAATTCATTGCCAATAATGTAATTGCTGTATTATTAGAATTTTTAAATTCAGTATAGGTATACAAGATTGCAGGGGAACTAAACTTTCATTGCCCAAACACGTAAAATAATATACACCCATCATAACTTTTAGAGCCATCACGCGTGATCGTGTGAAAATATCGCTAAGCTTTAATTATATTTTCACACTATGACGCGCGACGGACCTAAAAGAATATGGGTTGTTGAATCTTCAACGGAGATCGATAGAGATGAGTAGAAATGGCAATAGATAAGTTAAGTCCAGAATTTATATGGTATATTGCACATGATTATTTATAGGGTGTTCCAGAGCATGCGTATCAGCTTTTTAAGAGCAATTTTTTATTATTACAAACAAATTAATGTAAAGGACTATCAATGTCACAAAAAGCAAAAAAATTAAAATTAAAAAAAAATTGAACTAAATAAAGGTTGTTCTATCGATTGGTGATATTTTTAGCTACCGCAAAAAACTGGAAATATGTTTTTTAAGCCGGAAATTCGCCGAAATCATTTTTTATATAAATTCGGATTTTACGTCAAAAAATTAATTTTTTGTCTTTTTATCACAGTCGATGTTAGCCCATCTATATGACCGTACGTACGTCCAGGCTGTCCAGCACCATAAAGTGATGAATTTGATTTGTTGTACGATCATCTGTAGATTTTTTAAGAATATCTCTACAGAGATATTTGGTTTAGCTTATAACCGTATTTTGCGCCACTGCTAAAACTAATACATCGATAGTCATTACCGGTAATGGGTTGGTGGAGACTATGTTTATCAAATACTATGTTCTGCTAAAAATTAGTTTTCTACCGGGTTTGGCGTTGAAATCCTCTAGCACAATTTTTGCATCATGTTGTGGGCACGCTTTATATGCTTGGTTTTACGGGTCCTAGAAGTCTTCTTTCTCTGTTTCTTCTTTTTCATCACACATATTAGGCTGATGTTGTAAAAGGTGCATTTAATACATAAATTGCGGTTAAACGTACGTTAATGGGTTTGAAAATCAATAACATTTCGTCGTAGCCTTTCTCCAATTGCAAATCACATCCAAAAATGTGTTGGTTTTTGTGACACCTATAGTATACACATTGCATTTTTCTTTCTTCATTATTCCTGTATGCAAATGCAATTCCTGTGCAATAATGTTAGCTTTATATGAAGACATTTTCCAATATTTTAGATACACCTGGGCTGTATAGTGTATCCAGGTGCAAATTCTATACGCAAAATCTTTACGAGTCTGTTTCCAATTAATCCATCCATGTGCGGAAATGAACATTCATGTGAACTTGAAAATATGTCTGATGCATTAGTCAATTAGAAATATTTCGAGGTGGCCATTTCAAAGACATAAAAACCAGAGAAATTTTAAAATTTAATATAGGTAGGTACTTTATTTTTTTGGGTAATTTTAATTGTTGTTGACGACTTTAAAAATACTTCTGTTTTGTAAAATCTTCATATTTTATTGATTTCATATGATGTTTTGTTATTTGGTTCTTGTATTAAATATATTATATGGGTTTTGAACTTGAATATGTTTTTCTTATAAAAATAATGTATTCGAAAGATGAACACAAAAATTAGTACTTTTTATTTCTTAATCGGTAATTTTTTGCGGTAATATTTTGAGAAAACTCTCTTACTGCTTTTTTTTCTTTAATTCACAGAGGTGGAAAGTTTTACAGACATTATTAGCATATTATTATAAATTATATAGCTATGATGTTAATTTACAAATCAATTTCGATTCCTACAACCAAATTGGACGGACAGATAAATTAAATAATTTTTTGTTTTTTAAATTATAATTTTCAAAATGTCATTGTTTTGCAGTCAGAGGTTAAAATAATAATAAAAATCGTTTTGTATATAGAATATAAATAAATTGTCACCGCGAAAATTCTCATAATGTGTGTGTGTGTTTGAGTGTGTATTTTAATTTTATTTGAAAAATTATTTTCAGTCATTTTTATTATTTGTTGTATTTTTTATTTTTTTTTTTTTTATGGAAGGATGTTCCTTGATTTTTACCACAAATGACAAAATATATAGTTTTATTTAAAAAAAAATAATTCTTTTTGTTTTTTAAATTTAAATAAATCCGTTTAAATAAAAAAGAAAACAATAATCTAGAATTTTTGTAATTTTTGTATTTCTACAATACATATATACGAGTATATCCTAATAATACAAGGTTTTAAAAATGGGATTAAAAGAAAAGAATTTTTTATTTGAATATTATAGACTCTTAAAAAATGGAGTTAATTTTTTTTCTGTTGTTTTTAAGCCAATAAATAATTTTTTAAAAAATCCGGAATTAAAAACAGAAAATAGACAATTTTTTATATTTTAGTTTTTTAAAATTATGGAAATCTCTTAAATGGAAGCAAATGAAAATAATTTAAATCTGAATTTTAATTTGGAACGGAAACCTTTGGGCAAAACTTTGTTTTATTTATAAATTTAGATTTTATTTAAAATTTTTCTATTCAAATCTAGACTTTAGGCGTGTTCGTAGTTGCAGTAAAACATGCGCGTCGGTGTCTTGCAGATTTTTTTCTCTTTCCCTATGAACAAAAAAAACTTGCGCAGGCGCGCAGAAAATTGTTTAGTAGTCATTCTTGTTCATAGGAGCAGCACATGCACAATTCGTTTATATATAGTTATATTATATTATTTATAATTATATTATTATATACTCTTATATATTTTTAATATATTTTATAAATATTTTTTTTAAATTTTTTTTTTTTAAATATTTAATATATTTTAATATATATATTACTTATATATTAAAATATATTAAAATTGTTATATATTTTTTTCAATATATTTATTTTATTATATTTATCTTCATATATTATTATTATAAACACATTTATTTTATTTTAATAATTAATTTTTATTTTTTACTTAAATATTTTCTCACGACATTCATATTTATTAAATGTTAAATGACATGCACTTTAAAAATCATTCTAAAGCAGGCGCACTAAAATATCTGCACAATCTGCCAGACGCTGATGCGACACCGTTTACTATAAACACAAGCTCCTGCCTTTTATTTGCCCAGAATTTTTGACGATATGCAACTACGAACAACAAATCTTACACGCCTTTTAACTCCTGATCGTTTTTCTTATTCGTTTTTCTTTTTCGTCTCACCATAAAACAACAACAAAATTGTATTTCTTTTCAGATCAAATTTCTGCTCAGATCGAATTGACGTCTGTTCACAGCATTGATCAGATTAAAAAAAAAACAAAAACGACCCATAAAATAAGATTAGGTAAACCTGCTGTTTAACTTCAGTGTTGTCGCGTAGCTTCATTGAACGTATATACATCTAGACTAGTACTGTTCAATGTTTTTATTAAGCAAATATCCTTGTAAGAAGAAAAAAATGTTAGTCTTAAACCTTTAAATATCGTTTTAACTACCAATTGATAGGATAATATAGATTTAAAGTAGATCAAAGAACTGTACGACTGTCTAATATAGCTTTTATGGCTCTTTAGCAAGAAATGTTAATCGTATACAAAACCGTTTCAATCCCTTACAATTGAAGACGTTGAAATTCAAGAGCGGGTGTTGAGGTTATTGGCTTAAAGAGAAAAACAAAAAAAAAGTGAACTCTATACTTTAAAAAAACTTTGAAATATTAAGAAAATACATATACACTACAGCCGCGGTTCCCAAACAATGTTCCGCGGAACACAGGTGTTCCGTTGAAGATCATCAAGTGTTCCGTGTAAAAAACAAATTAATCTCGTTAGAAAAAATAATTTTTATTTATCATTTTATTCGTTCTTTAACATCAACAAAAGCAGTTGTAGCAGTTCTATGTGTAAAATTTTGCTTCAGCTTTCAATTATTTTATATATTTTAACAAAAAAGTTCAAAATTAATTATTTTCAAAGTACAAACAAAAAGTGAATCAAAAATTTCTATAAATTTAGGTAAGTAATTTTTTTGTTACAATAAATATCAAATTTTATTATATGTGCTTTTATTCACATTTTTTGTTTCTACTATCCCTATGGTGTTGTTCAATAATATAATTTAAATATAATTTAAAAACTAGCTGGATTAGATGGATTCTTGATTAAAGACGGGAAAGTTAAGACAAGAAGGTGCTAATACTTCTTCTCAAGCACATGTGGTTTAAGAAACAAACAAGTGTGATAATAATAAGCCGGTGTTATCTAAGACTGCTCCAAAAAGAACATATGATGATAATTACTTAAATTATGGTTTTACGTTTACTAGAAATACAGATTTTCCTGACGCATTATGTGCTTTATGTAGGAAAATTCTATCAAATAGGTCAATGGCTCCAGCTAAACTTCGCAAACATTTCGAAACAAACCACGCTGAGTATAAAGAAACGCTGAGTTAAAAGACAACTTGAGTTACTGGAAAAATCTCAACATCAAATGATAAAACTTGTGAAAACTGAAAATGAAAATACAACAGAGGCATCTTTTCGCATGAGTTACCGCATTGCCCGTAATGGTGAAGCTCATACAATTGGAGAGACGCTAATTAAACCTTGTATAAAAGACATTGTATCCTGTATGTTAAATGAAGAATCCGCTAAAAAAAATTGATTCACTACAATTATCCAATAATACTGTTCGTCGCGCCGCATTAAAGATCTTTCTACAGATATGGAGACACAGCTTATTAATCAAATTAAACTTTGTAGTGAATATGTATTGCAAACGGATGAATCAACAGACATTGCCGACCTCGCTGTTTTATTAGTATTCGTGCGGTATGTACATAATAATAGTATTGAAGAAGATTTACTAATGTGCGAATATCTGCAAGGAAAAACGACTGGAGGAGATATATTTAATTGTATTAACAATTAGATTACAAAACACAAAATCGAACGGAAGAAATGCACTGATATTTGTACAGATGGTGCACAAGCCATGGTAGAAAAGATGAAGGGAGTTGTAACACGTATTTTGCTAGTAGCTACAAGTGCCACAAAAAGCCACTGCGTTTTGCATAGACAAGCATTAGTAACCAAACTAATGTCGCCTTATTTAAAAACTATTTTGAATGAAGCTGTAAAAATAATCAATTTTGTAAAATCCCGACCACTTCAATCGAGATTATTTAAAATTTTATGTGATGAAATGGGTAGCGACCACAGAGCACTTTTATTACATACCGAAGTTAGGTGGCTGTCCAGAGGAAAAGCATTGGTGAGACTTTTTGAA
The DNA here is from genome assembly GCA_963942445.1 of Argyra leucocephala. Classification (NCBI taxonomy): domain Eukaryota; kingdom Metazoa; phylum Arthropoda; class Insecta; order Diptera; family Dolichopodidae; genus Argyra; species Argyra leucocephala. Next base: position 13,730,144 of record OZ012679.1, on the reverse strand, counting down.
TTTCAAAGTGAATTATTAGTTTTCTTCTCGTCGAACAATTTGACAAAGAATTTTATTAACTTATTAACCACTCCCTCATGGTTGATAATTGTTGCGTATTTAGCAGATATTTTAACTAAGTGCAATGAAATTAACATATCATTACAAAAAAGAAATATTACAATTTTTAACGTACAAGATAAAAGATTGCATCTTTTAATAAAAAATTAAACTACTGGATTTCTGAAGTTGAACAAAATAATTTTGATTGTTTTCCCACATTTGAAGAGTTTTTAATTGAAATAAATTGTAAAGTAAATGATAAAGCCTCCAAAGAAATTTTAGAACATTTGCATAATTTACAGTCGAGCCTATTACAATATTTTCCAAATTCCCTTGAAGATAAACTCTTGGATTAAAAATCCTTTTGTAGTAACAAATAAGCCAATCAGAAAAATATACTGTTTATTTTGTTTGTAACTCTTATATATATATGTATATTTTTAAATACACAAGCTTATAGCTTATATAAATAAACATGTGTTCCTCTGGAATTATTAGTTTTGCGAAGTGTTCCACGACCCGAAAAGTTTGGGTACCGCTGCACTACAGGATGCTAATCTAATAAGCGAACTGTATACCAGATATACACTATCAATAATATACATTATGTATTTTACGATACAGTATTACAGTATTACAATTTTAGTATAGAATTAACATAGAAATAATATTACAATATCGGTGTACCAGTACACTCATTATATTAACACACCCTGTATATATGTTTTCTTCTAGCCATTCTTTAGACTTCAATATACATAGTAGTAGATAAATAACAATATTTTTGTACATTTGCTTGAGATATCATTTCTTACTATAATAACACCCTGTACATACTGTAAATTTAAATAATTGTAATTTAATATAATATTGTAAGCCATTTGAATTAAATGATAAATAAACAATTTTTTATTGAATGCCTATAGTACAAGAAAACAAGTGTAAGTATAACAATATTAATTTACGTTCTAATTGGAATTGGTTATATAATAGTAAATAGTAGGATAACAAGGTAATTGAACTTGTCACTGCGAAATCATATTATCAAAATTTACATTTTTCTTATTAAAACCAATTATCAAAGTTTATTTAACCAAAAAAGTCTATGATTTGTTTTGTTTTTCGTAATATTTGAACATGATTGTTTTTTTTTTTTTTTTGTAATTTTTCAGACAACAAAAAAACAAATAATAATTACATTCAACTTACAATAATAATAAAACAAAGGTAGATATTTAATAAAAAAAAAAAAATAACAAAATTTAAATAAATATCATAATATAATATAATAAACTTGGATGAAGCAATTACGTTAACAAATTGTAAACAATCAAAAAAAAAAAATTTATTTTTTTTTTATTATTTTTAATCCTTAATAAAATACAAAACAAAAATATTTTTTAATATTTACTTTCGAAAAAAGAGGGCGATAATAATTTTGTGTGATTTTTGTTTTATCTTCTTTGGTTTTTTATTAGTCAGGAAATATTTTTTTTTTTTTTAACCTATAAATAATAATTTTTGTTGCTGATAAACTGGTGATGACTTGATGATGAATTGATGATTACAAAGCAATTGATTGCAGATACAATAAATAATGCAGAATTTGCATATTATTATTATATATTTCAATTGCTATATATATATATATATTCTTATAATAGTATGTATGTATGATGTGTGAGTGCATTTTTTCAGTAGATTTTAATTGTGAAATTGTGATTTTTAACTTTTCATTTATTTAAAAAAAAAAAAAATTTATAACTTATAATGTATGAACAGGACTATGTTATATAAGAACAGGATATGCAAGAAGAAATAAATCTAAACTTGTTTTAATATCCCTTCCGTATTGAAAATATCAATTACCAGCTTCATCAACTATTGGAATTATATTAATTAGTATTTGTTCGACTTACCCAGTTTGATTCGATACTTGTATGATTATGTAAGAGTGATTGCATGATTATTACAGCTGAAAATCGATTCAAACACAAGAACATTATCTAAAGAACTAGTTAATGATGATGATGATGATGACAATAATAGTTTTCTATAACAGTCACTTTAATATTTTAATCATCATCATTATTGTCCTGCAACCCCATCCGTGCTGTATGGGGCGGAAAATTAATATTTATTATATCAATATTTTAATATCTATCATTAAATAATTTTTTTAAATTATATTTATACCTATCTAGTATCAAATATTTTTATTTCGATTTTTTTATACTTCGAAAACTTAATTAGAAAGCAGAAATTTGTCAATCTCAAAATCACTTTTCTTTATTTTATTTTGAATTATTTTGAACTAATTCAAATGTTTCAACTTTTCACGTCAATACTACATATTGAAAGTTATATTCACATAAGCATATAAGATATTATACATCCACAAACAGCACATAAATGTAAGCAATATACAATTATTATTAACAATCTAAGGACATTATCATGTGGCTTATGTGAAATATGTGCACAACTTACCCATATATCTATGTACTTTCATTAATGTAAAATATAGGAATTTAAACCCTTTATTGCATGATTTTTATAATTTATTTATTTTATCATAAGTCTATTTTAGATTTTTACTATTTAACCTGTCTCCAATATCTCGAAATATTACTCTTTAAATTAGTTCACTTATTCAAATCAATCACCAATCACTTTACTATATACATACTAATTATTGACATGTAAATTTAAATTTGGAAGTAATAAATTTCATTCACATAAATTCAAACTGTAACTACCGTTATTTGAGAACCGTTATATAGGAATAGTAGATTATATTCATATATAGATACACATACAATACATATACATACCCATATATACATCAAATTTAACTCGCGTAAAAAAATCAAGGTATATAAGTTGGTATATAAGTTCAAAAGCTTGAATGGCACTCAACCCAATTTCAATTGTATAACATCCATCACCAATACATGCTCCAATTTGTATGAAATTAAAGCAGGAGTTCCACAAGGCTCGGTACTTGGCCCAATTTTGTACAACACTTACACTGCAGATATCCCTAGGCTAGAGTTTACAAAAATATCAGTATTTGCTAATGACACTGCAATTTACTCTGCTGGCACTAATCCCAATCACATATTAACAAACCTACAAAATTCACTCAATAAGCTCTCTAGTTATTATGCAAAATGGAGAGTAAAAATTAATGCTTCCAAAACAGTATCAATTTATTTTACGAAAAAAAGGAAAGCCTCTCTTTTACCTTCTATACCATTAAAACTGTAAAATGGCGAAATTAACTGGGCCGATACTATTAAATACCTAGGCATTGCCTTAGATAAAAGGCTAACCTTTCAAAAGCACAAACTTCTATCACTATTGATAAAATTAACAAATGTACTCGCATGTTGTATCCCCTTATTAACAGAAAATCAATCTTATCCACAGAAAACAAATTGATACTTATTAAGGTAATTTTTGAGCCAATAATGTTATATGTGGCACCAGTCTGGGGAGATTGTGCAGCTAGTCATACCAAAAAATTGCAAATTGCGCAAAATAAACTTTTGAAACTTGTATTCAATCTTCCCAGATGGTATTCAACCAAAAAGCTGCATGCTAAAGCCAGCATGAATACAATTTTAGAAAAAATAAGTTATTTAACTGTAAAGTTCCACTCGGAACTGTTCATGTCAGAAAATCCTCTGATCAGAAATTTAAATTAAGTTAAAAAATTAGGCTATTTTTGTTCGTACGTACAGGTTTTACTGTAGGTAGGTTTTACTGTTTAAGTTAGCGTTAAGTTTTACAAAACAAAAATTCAAAAAGGTGAAAAACTCCAATTTTCCTTTAAATTTATACTAGTGAACTCGAAAATTTCTAAATAAAAATAAAAAAATACAAATCAACTATAGTAAAGATAATTATACATCTGTATCTAAGTAAATAGTTTTAAAAGAATTAATTGTACAATTTATGGAGCATAATAAATAAATAAATAAACATCCATGACCAATCTATGACATAGTTCAAATAACAAGCTATTTATTATCGTACAGTGTAGATATATAAGGATATTATATTATTATTATAAGGATATTATAATGGGAACATAACTGTACACACCTATAAAAACTCTAAATATCTCACCGGCATACAGAAATCATCTTAGAATATAGCAGCAACTACGTGCTGAATCAATTGCTGGAGTTGATTAGTATTTGTAATTAAAAAGTTAAAAAAAAAAAAAAAGAAAAAATAGTTCGCAGAAGCTTGCGGGAAATAACTTGGGAGCTGATACAAACAGTCTCAAGACAGCTGAATACTGTATCTCAGTCTAGAAGAATATCACTTTCAAGCATCATGCTTGTAGACGATACCATGCTGTAGACGACTATATCATGTATATGAATTAATAGCTATAATATGGCTGCTTTGCTGTCCGAGAGAATGTAGATTTTACATTTTTTATAATTTCTTCTTAAATTCTGACGCACACATAGTTAGATCTGACTTAATAATCCAAATCTATTAATGCAAAATTTAGGAACAAAATCAAAGATGAAATCCTGCCTGCATGTTTGTTAAGAACCTGGTTAAATTAAAACTATGACGCTAACTACATAAAGATTGAAAATGGAATGTATATATATCTAATACGTATCAATATTTTGTAATCTACATTGAACTACAACTAGTTTCTGGCATTGATAATGCTATTGAAGTTTAGTCATTCCTTTTTGGACTCAGAACATGATATGAACGATCCCAATACATGCTTTATAAATTGAGCATGATTTTTCGATAAATCGACATTTTACGGATGCCATACATGGGTTTTTATATAACATATTAAGACTTCATATTAATTGGCTAAAACTGGTTAAAGGGTTAAAACTGGACATAAATAATCATATGATGGCATTATAGTATACCTTTACAAGCTATATAACAAACAGAACATAACATAGCAACATAAGTTATATTAATAGTGATCATTTCAGATCAATTAACGTGTGATCATCACAAACTCAGTAATGAAAAAGCAGCAGTGATAAAAATTGTTTGTGGGTGTTGTTCAGAAGCACAAAATATTTACAAGAATAATTTTTTTTTTTTATATCTGCTAGAGTCAATAAATAGTTCTGAATATAAGTACAATTATAGTACATACATAATAATTTAGTTGTATGTAAGACCATATTTCAAGGCCATATTTTATCTTAAATAAAATGAAATCTGTATTTGTGTGTGTGTAAAAATTAAAAAGAAATTTTATTTTTAATTTTTAGTTATTAATTTTAAATTTTATAAATTTTTATTTTTTTTTTTATTTTTCATTCCACCTGTGTTATCAATTTATTGTTGAAAATTTTTAAATATTTACTACAATATAGCTATATTTCTTTAGGTGTTTAATAAGTCAATATTTTTTTAGAGAAAAAAAAAATAATAAAATTTTAATATGTATAAATATAATATAGATATGTGTAATATACTAAAAATTGACGTAAATTTATAATTCAATAAGTACTAATTTATATTTATATAACTGACCCAAGGTGTAAATATATTTATATTATATTTGTAACCGATACAAACATGTGTATGTATTCAATTGTATTAAATTAATAATATTATATTCTAAAATATAGTTAGTGATCGAACCAAATGAACATTGCTAATGTATCAAAATCTAATTTTTTTAAGTCCAGTACATCGAAAGTTAAACTTTCAAAAGCCAAAATTTTAATATCGAAATTCATCGAAAGTCAAACTTACCAAATGCATAACGAATCAAAAGTCCAAATTTTAATATTGAAATTCATCGAAAATCAACTTTTCAAAATCCATAAAGCTTCAAAAGCCAAAATTTTAATATCGAAATGCATCGACAGTCAAACTTTTAAAATCCATAACGAATCAAAAGCCAAAATTTTAATATCGAAATTCATCGACAGTCAAACTTTCAAAATCCATAACGAATCAAAAGCCAACATTTTAATATCGAAATTCATCGAAAGTCAAACTTTCAAAATCCATAAAGCATCAAAAGCCAAAATTTTAATATCGAAATTCATCGAAAGTCAAACTTACCAAATGCATAACGAATCAAAAGTCAAAATTTTAATATCAAAATTCATCGAAAGTCAATCTTACAAAATTCATAACTAATCAAAAGCCAAAATTTTAATATCGAAATTCATCGAAAGTCAAACTTTCAAAATCCATAACGAATCAAAAGCCAAAATTTTAATATCGAAATTCATCGAAAGTCAAACTTACAAAAGCCAAAATTTTAATATCGAAATGCATCGACAGTCAAACTTACGAAATCCATAGCGAAGTAAAAGCCAAAATTCTAATACCGAAATTCATCGAAAGTCAAGCTTTCGAAATTATATCGAATATAATATCGAAATTCATCGAAAGTCAAATTTTTTTTTAGAGTTGAAGAAATTTAGAATTAGTAGAAACTAGATCACATGTGTGCCCACTACAATCTTCTTCACCACATCACAAAACACTAACTGAACCATTACATATTCGCAGAGGAGACCCATAACTGGGATAAATCGATGGATATCTCCTGAAAAAGAACCTTTACTATCTCTAACAGGTTGTCAAACATATACAATATACATTACCACCAACCATCTGAGCCGCTTTTTTGTCAGACCTGGGCAATCTCAAAGAATATATGCTTGATGTTTTTCTAAATGACAAAACTCTCGCAGATTCGATAGTTATCAGTATTGACAATAATTGTCTCAGTCGATTTTAGAATTGTATTCAAATGTATGCTATGTGTATATGCATTCTATACGTTCCGAGGTAAAAAAAATTATTTAAATGTGATTGAAGTTTGGAAAGCAATTACTTGAAAACAATAACGTTTTATAGCTATTAAAATAATAAATACCGTTATTTTATTGCCTCAATTCTAAAAAAAACAATGTTATTAAGAAGGCATTCTTCTAGCTTGCATATTTTTGGAGCTTTTTTCCAACTCGATTTTCTTTAACCCTCTATGGTCTGGCGATTAAATTTTAAAATAGAGCTAAGATTTTTTACCCGAAAACACTCAAAGGTAATACACTTCTTAAAGGCTTTTTACCTCGAAGCTTAACAACCTGTATATATACGAGTACATGACGTACGTAATCGAATTTTGAAAATTTGACTTTTGATTCATTTGGATATTAAAAATTTAGATTTTGATGAGCTAAGATAAGATGGGTTTTAGCTGGTAAACATTTTAAGTATGAAAATAGTTTGTTGGCTCTGGAGAGGGAGATAACATGAAATTACATTACTCTGTGGTAAGAACACTATAATTAACTGGGAAAATTTATCCGTGACATTGGAATATTTTTCACACTAGTTTGGGATATTTTAATGTGTGTGTGAAGTGTGGATTTATAAAGTTTTTGAATTTGTATTGGAATTGTATTGAATAAGTGATTGATTTGGGCCACTGAACCTTATTAGCTTTTCCAGGCTATATGTATACTTTTTTTAACAAAAATTACATACCATAATATAAACTATAAATAATTAAACTAACATAAATACAAATGAACATTTAAATTGGAAACTTGTTTCAATTTTTCATTTTAAAGCAGAGTTATGATGATTATTGGAGATTTTGGAGGCGAATATGGTTTGCCATGTTTTGAAAAAATATTAAAGCAAGCCATAGATGCAAATTTACTACATCTTGAATCGTATGAAACCTGAAAAGACATTAAAATTGTATTTGTCATTAATTTCGATTTGAACCCGAGGTAAATGAATGATTTTTTATTTTAGTTTTCATAGTAACAAAATTGTTGTTTCTTGCTTGACGAATTATTTATTATCTTGACATGTGGTTTAATTTCTCCTATAATTTCATTAAATATGCACTGTATGGGTCATCATATTACACGCTATTTCGGTTGCATCTTCATCCATTTTATCTTTCACCATCTGCCTCTTCCACTGTCCGTCAACCGCAAATTAAATTTTATAGAAAGAGGGTGAAAGCGGGTAATGTGACCATTTAGTATTCAAATTTCTTTAAATTAAACTAGCTAATTCCGATTATTTATATTATTATAGTCTCATGTCATAAATTATTTGCATAACAAAAGCTCATCTCTAAAATACTGATACTTTTAAAATGTATTAATTATTAAATCAGCCAAACAAACTTAAATTGCATCATGAATTTTGTACTGACACAATAGTACCGCTACCGCATCATGATTAGCAGCAATGATGCATTTCCGAATTTACCTATAGATTCAACAAATAAAAGTCAAATCGACATCAACTCAGTCTCTAGTATTATAAATAACAGTACATTATGGTGTAGACATGTCCTTTATTAACCATTTTATGACTAATAAGAAACTGTAAATCATAAGTTAGTTTCTAAGAAAGGAATATAGTATAGATTGTTATTTTTTTATCTATACTTATAAGGGAAAGTTTGTTTGTGCTTAAAATGTAAAATCTAAATCTGGTAACACTTTTATATTCGTTAAATCAATAGTACCAACAATTAAATATTTGAAATACAGTGTACTGTACAGTACAAGATTTTTGTGTTTTTGATTGATTCTTCTTCTAATAAATCTCAACCGATAAATAGTAAATACCCGTTTTAGTCTGTTTTAATTACTCTGTATAAGAAATATTTATAATTATATAATAATATAATAGTTAGAACAGTTTGTCTGTTGGCTACACACGTCCATAACTTAAAAGATAAGAGTTCTAAAATTAGCACAGTTATTCATAATGGAACAACAGATAAATGAAAAAGCTATCAAACGACAGGGTTCTAGATAATTACCATAAAAAAACAAATTAGTGTTATTGACCCTAAAATTTATACCTTAGGTAGTCTCTCAAAAAAAAAGACAAATCCGTCAAAGAAGAATTTCTAAAGACTTAAATGATAAAATTGAAATGGCGGGGCGGCGATACAGTCTGCAATCATCAAAGAAAATGAAGCAATTAGCTATCCAACGGCTACATTCTCAACATTTCCTCGCCAGTCAGAACTAAGAATAGAAGTTCCAATTATGTTTCTACGAAATTTCAATTAACCACAACTACAAATCTATCGGATTAATAATAAAAGTACTGCATCCTTATGTTATTGAAGCAAAAATTCAAGCAAATTTTTAAACCTACTACTTGCTTGATTACTTGCTTTATTGACATAGGTGGATAAAAATAAAATGCATTAGATTAAGTAGGATATCACAATATGTATTTATGTCTATCCAGTTAATCTGCGATTTTTTTTTTTTTTGGAAATCTTAACCTTTTGGCAAACACTTTTACCTAACTTAACTAAATAGATTGCAAAAACTAAAAGTTATTGATTTTTAACTGAGAAATTGTAGATTCAAGCCAAGGTCAAAATCCTTAATTTATTTTAATTTATTTATTTTATTTTTCTTTCAGAAAATTTTCCATTCAATTCTTTTTATAGACAATTCTATAAATTTAATTTATTTTTACATATTGTGCATTGTTGTGCATGTATATTATGTAGATACTTATATGATGAATTTAATTTTTTTTTTTTTTGATTTTAAAAATATTTTGAAATTTTTTTTTTTTATTAATATTTAAATAAAAAATATTATTTTTAAATTGCTTAAATAAACCTGAACCCGGTCTCTAAATAGAAATAAACAGACTGCGTAACAAATAAAAATACATACATTGAATTAAGATAAGTAAATTTGTTTTTATTTATTTTTAAGATTCAACTTTGGTTATTTAAACAGGGGTATGGAATTGATAACATATGGGCCCATTTTTAAACTATTAACTTCAATGCCAAGAAAAATAAGGTAGGGTAATCAATCCCCTTTGAATTATTTAAATTTGTTGGCATTTGGGTAAACGCTATAAATTAATTGCTTTCTAACCGAGGATAATTAACCCATATACGGATTTTTAATTTATTTTCTCTTACTATACGTGTACCTAAAATTTCCAACCTAAGAATGAAATATGAATCAAAGACACCTAAAAGATATATTTGATATGTGAATCCATTCACTTCATACAAAAAAAAAATGGAAATTCAGAAGAAATGCAACAGAAAAGATACGAACATTTTTCTAAAATTAATGTTGAATATACAATATTCATTCATAGAAGCAAATTTAAGCCATATTAAACTTCGTATCAAATTTAATCAATTCAACAATTTTATATGCCAATATTTTTAAGTCTGAAAATGTTGATAAAAAAAAAAAAGTTGAAAATATTGAGTGTTTTAAATTTTTATTTTTTGATCATTACTTTCTCAATTAATTTATTCTGCTTTTTTAGCTTTTTTAGCCTTTCTTGGCCTTTGTGATCTCAATACAGCTGATGCTCGTCTTAATGCAGCCTAAAATTAGAAATAATTCATATCAATTATCAATGTTTAATCATTTTACTTTGTTTTTTGTATTTTCTTTTTTTTTTTCAAATAACTCAGAAATAAAATTTTACATCAAGCAAGTTCAGAGATCTTGGTAATAGCTTTAAAAACATCATGGAAAACAAACAAAAAATATATTTATAGTAAAAACTTATTTTTTATACTTACTTGCTTAAGATCAAATCTATATTTATTAAATAATAAATAATTCCTCAATTTTTTTAATGACCTTCTTGGTCCCGATTTGAAGGTAACTGAAACTGAATTTTTAGCTGGACGATTTGCATATTTGCCCTTTTTAGTAATTACAGTGAAACCTTTTTTATCGGCATTTGGTACAACAGCCACAGTTTTTTTATGAACTATACCACTGTATCTATATGAACTAAGATTTGTTAAATTGTTTGGTTCCTAAAATAAATTAAAAAATATTATTAACTTTATGCATAACAATTTAATTTACAGTATTATTTATTAAGAATTTATTCAGTGGTGAGTCTTATAATCATAAAAATTCATAATATGCTGTGTAATTGATTCATCATAAGTATTAAAATTAACCTCAACTAATCGTGGTTAACGTGGATGTGCTTTTTTATTTTACAAAAATTATTTAATATACATAATTTTAAAAAATTTGCTTACTTACAGTGCTGAAGGGCTTCTTAATATCACGCTTCTTCAACAAAAATGCATGATGATTACGAATAATCAACCAATTTAAATGGGAGGATGTAGTAGCCATCTTCCAAGAGTTTCTAAAAATAAATTTATTATTATTAGTATATTAATATCAAAATTAAAATCATCTTTATATTGAATCTATCAGGAATGGGTGATGAATATAGTCTTCAAGAACTCTTCTGCTTTCTAAAGTCATCATTTTTGTTTATATTTTTAATACATATATTACCAAAAAGATATTATTTTTAGTCCATTTTATAGTTTTGAAAATTCTGCACATATTTAATTAACAATCAAATATATGAAAACAAAACACAAATCTCCTGAATTATAAATTAAACTGTAAAACAAATGAAAGACCCACCTTTTCAAGTAACAGGATGATGGAAAAAGACCGGATATTGCAAAATCTTCATGTTTTATCAAATATTTTGATTCTGAGCACTAGCGGTGATAGCGGTAGGAAATGGAACTAACTTCACGCTCCTACTGTTTTTAAAGAGAACTACCAAATACTACTAATTAAATTCTCTTTTTATTATCAAAAAATAAACATAAGTTTGGATTGATGGAAAATTATCCACTGCTCAAATATTCTTGGGAGAATTACGCTGTAAATAGCGTTGGAATTGGAAATAAAAAAATTAAATAACAGCAAAATTTAATTCACAAAACAAAAATTTGAAATTCAGAAAGGACTGGAGCAAAATGAAAACTAAATTAATTTTTATGTCAAATACTTATGCAATAATTTTATGAAAAAATCGAAATTAAATTTTTTAAAATTGTTTAAATATATAAAAACTTTTTATAGGCACCTTATAGTTTAAATTTTCACCGCCATGTCATTTTATATTCAAATCAACATACAAATATTCGATTCAAAAATGATATTAATCGATTGTAAATTGAAAGTACCAATATGCTAATTGCGCAAATTGTTGTTATTTTGGATTGAATTGGATGTCAACTAAAGAAATGACTTTTACTACTGTTTTGAAAAAACGTGCTTATTTTTATTTAAATATTAAATTATGGTACGCAATAATTTAGAATTGAATTTATAAAAGTTTATGAAATAGAATAGAAATAACATATTTTGGTATAAAAAATAAAATTACAAGGTTTTTTTCTTATTCGAAATTACATTAGAACAATGTCTCAGTATACAATAAAAACGGGATTATCTTCAATTTTGAAGAGCTATACTCCTTCTGAACGTGAGAAATTAAAATTAGCTGTAATTAATAAAGTCCGTTTTGCAGTTCCGAAAGAGAAAGGATTATTATATGTAGTTGAAGAGGTTTTACAAAATAATAATCATTTACAATATCGTGAATTTATTGAATTTATTGCCGCTGGTGAGGTTACGGTAAGTCTAGTTTTGCCAAATCACAAAAAAATTTTATGCGAATGTAGTGACTTATATTTCCTGTTTTTGTTTTTTGTTTTTTTTTTTAGGATAATGATTTTCTCCGTATAATAAAAGATGGCAGACAAGTTTTACATTCTTTAAAACCAGAAAATTTTCCTCGTCTTATAGAAACAATAATGTCTATTGAATGGACTAATCGTGATGACAAAATTCAAGAATATTTTAAAGAATTCGTGGTTGATATTTTGATAGCACATAACAAATACGCCAATGTAATTATCACAAAATTAGTAAATTTATGGTTACCAAATGAAAATGCTAAAAATGAATGGATAAATGGTAGCCCAAATAAAAGCAATATTGAACGTTTAAAAAATGTTCATGATTTGATAGAACGACTTATGAATGTAATGCCAATGCTCTACAAAGTATTAACTGATTCAATAGAACATTTGTTTCCATATTTTAAGAAACCTCCACATGTAGCTGGTGGTTATGTACACAATTGTTTATGGTTAATTCGATATCGGCCTGATTTTATAAATTTTGTGATAGAACTAATTATCAAAAAGTAATTTGACAAAAAAATATAAACAGTTATTATTCAAATTTTTATTCTATTATTTTTTGTAGGACCTTAAAAATGGATGTGAATGCTCCAAGAAATGAAATTGAAGATGCTGAAAATGAAAATAGTTTACAAAATAATATAGCCGATGAAGCAATGTTTGAAATGGAAGAATGTACTAATGATGAAAATACAATGGTGCATGCAATTGCAGAAGTTTTAGATGTATGTTTAGGAAAACTTTTTGAATTTTCAAAAGAAATTTATGACAACTCATTTGATCTGACTATGGAAAAAAAGACCGAAAAATTAAATTTTAGTAATTATTTTAAAATTTTGTTAGAAATTTTCGAGAAAGTAATTCTTCCTAGTCATAACACTCATCATGTCCAATTTTTAATATTTTATTGCTGCAGTTTTAAGGTAAAACTAATATTTTAAATTAAAATTTATATACATTTTATTCTTTTTTTGAAAATACAGCCTCTATTAATGGAGAAATTTTTAAAATTTCTTTGGAGTACAATTTTGAATCCAAATGTTGCTGCACCTTTACGACAAGCTTCGGTTGGATATTTGGCCAGCTCCTTATCTCGTTCTAAATTTATTTCTTTGGGTGTTATTAGAAATTATTTATCCAAAATGTCTAACTGGACTCATCAGTATATTGAACGAAGTGATAGTATTAGATCTAATATTTCACTAAAAGCAAATTTAGTATTTTTTGCTGTATGTCAGGCAATCTTTTATATTATTGCTTTTAGAAGTAAAGATTTAACAAAAGATAAATCAAGTAAGTAAAAGATAAAATTTAGAAATTATTTTAAATTTATTTGAAAAATTTATGTAAAAACTTTTTTAGGTTTATTATTCTTACAATCCTTACAATTATCCGCATTAGTTACTTGTACATTTAATCCATTAAGAGTATGTTTACCTACTATTGCAACAGCTTTTGCCAGTGTTACTAGAGCTTATCAATTAGCATACTGTCATACGATATTAGAGAAAAATGCACGAAGTAAATTAGCAACAATTTATACAAATGAGTTAATGTCACCTGAAGATTGTTTAGATACATTTTTCCCGTTTGACCCATTTTTATTAAAAAAGTAATTTTAATTTATTACATAATTTAAAACTATCATTAAACTTATTTGTTTTATTTTTTTTTTTGTAGATCTGGACAATTGATAGCACCTATTTACTTACAATATCAACCTAATGAAATTGAAGAAGTGAATAGTCATTTAATTGAAAGCTCAAAAAAAATTTATCGACGAAAACGAGGTGATTCAGAAATGGAAGGTGATGATATAGACGATTTCATAACTGACAAAAAACTAAAACAAGAATTGTCTAAAAGTCATGAAAAAGAATTTACTTATGGACTTTCACCAGGTTTTCATTATTAGAAAAGTTGAACTTTCTAAATTTGTTGTATAATATTGATTTGTAATTAAATAATTTTTTTTTTAAATATGTATTTTAAATATTTATTAAAATAATAAAATATTTTGTAATAACACAAATTGAAAAAACTTAATTGTAATACCCCAAAGCTAATTTGTTGCCTAATTATATTTATAAATTTAAAAACATTTTTTTAAATTAATGTATATTATTTTCAACTACCACTTTATATTCAGAGCTATAACATTTTTCTCCACAGCATGGTATTTTGTATGCAATAGAGCTTTTGATTTTTCACTTCCCATACCTTCTAAATACGAATCATAAAGCAAATTTGTATCATCATTTTCAGGATTTGATTTTGGTAAACTTTTGTATAAATGTTCTAGTTGAAATGTCAATTCTCGAATCTGCAAACCATTTTGTGGCCGTACTTGAGCACCACCATTTAAACAACCTAAAAACAAAAATTAAATTATCTACAATAGCTATTTCGTTTTTCAATTTCAACCTGAAGGACATGCCATAACTTCTACAAAATGATACTGAATTTTTCCTCTTTTTAATTTTTGTACTAAATTTTGAATATTTCTAAATCCATTAGCAATTGCAAAACGTAAAACTACCTGTCCGTCTTTTTCAAGAATAACTTCTCGAAAATCTGGATTTCTAAAATTAAAAATTTTTGTTACATTTTTTCGTTGATTTTTCTTAATTTGGTAACAAGAATTCCTTACCTTAAATTTTTATAATTAAGTTCATTTGGCTCAAGATTAAAAAGTTCCTTAGCTGCATACATGAAAATATGATCAGCATATCCGCCAGACCCAGTTGATTCGTGAGCCCATACATTTTTCTCAGATTTAATAGTTCCCCAAGGCCAATCCATTTCTTTAACTGAATAAGACTTCAAATCTATTGATTCATTTTCAAACATTTGCTCAATTTCAACTAAAAATTTAATTTAGAATATTTATTTTTATATTATATTAATATTATTCAATTTTTGTTTATTACTTGATGTTATAACACAATCGACATCTCTTGAATTTGTAACATCACTAAAGAAATCTTCTCTTGAAGCTTCTAATTTTTTATCATAGCAAGGCATTACAGTAACATGATAAATTTGATCTCCTGTTATATTCATTTTTTCTGCAAGAAATTGCTTTACTAACATTCCCATAATTTGTTGTGGTGAACGAGTTGTTGCAATAAAAGGTAATATAAAATTTCCGTGAGCTTTCTCTGCATAGCATACCCATCCAGGACAAGACGATGAAAGCATTGGTATCAATTTTTTACTACTATTATTTGTTTGGTTTCGAAATCGTTCAACAAATTCATTGCGACATTCTAATAGTGCTAAATCATCAGCAATTTTTGTACTTAATACCAAATCTGCTCCTAATGATTTAAAATAAGAACATAATAGCTGAGAACAAATTTCAACATTTAACTCATATCTTTGGGCTAAGCTTAAAATTGATTGTGGTGAAACCGTAAATACAACAGTTTGAATCATATCCACATTTCCTTGAATTTTATAATTTTCATTTGCTCGAAGAACTCGTAATAATTCTTCCTGACTTTGCTGGGTTATTAAAACCGACTCAGCTGATGTTATACATCCAGAACATGCCAAACAATCTTGCAGTGTCACTTCAACTTTTTGCAACTTGTGAGTACCACCCTACGCCATTAAAATAAATTATAGTATATTAGTAATAGTATTACAGAACTAAATACATTTTTCTTACTGAAGTTTCCTCATAATAGCCATCATCTTGAATACTAATTTTTGCACCAGTTTTCGATGCTGTTTTTTTTATTTCCACTGGTTTGATGCATTCCTGTAGGATTATTTATTTATTTTTAATTATGTTTTTGAAATAATAATTCTTAATTTTACTTGAGATGGTGTGATGAAATCATCTAAATCAGTTAACTTTAAAGCTCCACTAAATCCTGCCATTTATTTTGTTTTTAAAGAATTGCAAAAAAAAAATAATGGTCAAATGTCAAAAAATGTTTATACGAACAGCTGATTCAATCTTGTTCTGTACTTGTGCTTCAAAAAAATGGTTTATCTATTTGTCATATTTTTATCTCTAGGTAGACTCAACTGGTCTGTACTAGACCAGTCCATAGATATTATTTTCACAAAATGATAAATTTCAAAAAAAAACTTTTTTTAGATTTTTGTATGTTGCCAAATTTTTTAAAATAAATACTTTTTTTTTATTTGCATATACACACAAACGGCTACATGTTCAATATTCGAAAAATACAAATACTTTATTTTTTGAATATTTCTAACAACTATTTCTAATGTTTCAATTTGAATAGAAAGAGAGTTACAAAATATTGGTCAATATTTTTGTAGTTTGCATATTTGTATTTTAGTATATTTGTATGATGAGAAACAGAGGTACAAAAAATTGGTGTAATTTGTCAATTTGTGTAAAATTGGTGATGAATAAGTTTGTATTTTTGTATTTTTATATTTGACATTTAACGATTTAACATTCAAACGCTGTACGTACCTTTTAATTTAATCACGTAGAGCACTCTCTGAGCGCACTCTGAACGCAAAACAAAATACGCATTTTAATTCAAGCTCTGACAGAACGAAATAAAAAACATAAATTGTGTTTTTACCATATATTCCTGAATTACAAAAAAAAAAACGCTCAATGTTGACGACAGTCGTATAAATAAACGAAGCCTACCTTAAAAATGTTAAGAGCCGGCTGTCAATTAAAATCGAATAATTTGGCAATTGTCGTTGGTAAAATCAAAATGATTTCGGCCATTTTTTAATTAGAATTATGACATATTGTGGAAATTTCTAGTAAAGGTATGTTTTTTAAAATTGATAACACATTTTAATTCTTAAATTGAAATACAAAATATTTGCGTAATAAGTAGCTAAAAATAGAAAGAAAATAAACAACACAATAAAAGTATTGTCGGGAATTCTGAAAATCAGAAAAATCTTAAGATTTTTGTAATTGTTTTGAAGTTTTTCTTATAATTAAGTTAATTAAAAAATGGATACGGTTCGAGATTTGTGGGATAGGTTACGAAAACGTCCAAAATTAGATAAATCAATTTCTGAATCACAACAAAATTCTCTTCAAGTAGATAGGTAATTATAATAATTTTTTCTTTCATATTTTCTTTTTCAGATAATCGGACAGAAAGTAAAATTAAGAAGTTGCAAAAATAAAAAATTCATTTGGCATATTTTTACACGAATTTAATCATTCAATACAAAAGCTCTAAACCCACAGCATAACCAAAAATAGTCATTATTGCTATAATTGACCGAATATAGATCAAATGAAAATAAAACAATAATTAACAATCTATCAAAATACATAGTTTTAATCATAATTTAGTAATTTATTGAAATTTTCTAAAAGTATTAGTTACATTTGTATATTTTATACAAAAAAAAATTGTACAAACTGGATTTTGAACAGCATAACGACGAAAATAATTTTTGTTTTAAAACGTCCAACGGCGTATCAAATTCAGGTTCAGTAATTCCACGAACAGAATCATTACCAGTAGCAGCATTTTATATTGATTCAAGTAATTCAAGTGCTAGCCTTAAAGGTACAGAAGAAATGGATATCGATGCATCGGTACCACCCCCAAAAGAATATTCTGATTATCCAAATGATTCACAAAATTCAACTGATTTTGATTATTTAATGGGACTGAGAAGAGAATCTTCTCCAAATTCTGGAACAATTGCTCATATTGATGAACGGAATGTGATTGACAGGTGTTTAAATATTATAAAAATTATTTTAAAATTATTTTTAATGTTTTATATAGCGTTTTTTATGGTTTACTATTTAATTTTTAATTATTTATAAAAAAAATATATATATATATATATATTTTATATTATTAATTATTTAATGGAACAGTGTATTTATTTTTAATTATTTTAATTTTACACTTGCATTCACTAATATTTTATTAAGCAATGGTATCGGAATGATTTTCAAAAAATATTTATTTCTTAACCTTAGTTTTTAATTAGATTTAAAAAATAATAAAATATATATACCTAATAAGAATACTTATAAACCATACTGCGAATAAAACGTTAAAATTCTAACATTATAAATTTGTATTCCAGAATTAAGTTTTTGGTATTTTTTCAAAGAAAATGAAAAAAACGGGGGCAATAAATTTCACTTTTTTATATAAATTTATTTGATTTTAAAAATTAAAACTTTAAATGTTAAATAATTTTAAATAATTATTACTAAAATTATTGGCATTGTCATTGATAAAAAAAAAAAAAATTAAGTAAAAAAAATAATTATATTGCATTTTTTGAAATGCAGTTAAAAATATCCTAGTCATTTTGTCCCCTTCGAATAGAAAATAATATTAAACATTTATTATTTATAAAATAAAAAAAAAATTGTAACTACAAAATTTTTAATAAAAATATAAATTTAAATTTGCAACAAAAAAAATTAACCTACAGAATATTAAATTATTTTTAGTTAGTAATTAAAATAAATAGGTTTATAATATAAATTATGTAAGTCGTGGAAGTTGAGAATTGAATGAAATTAATATAACCCTTGATTTCGAAAATTGATATTAATAAAAAAGTCTGTTCGTCATAAATCATCACATCTTGATAATCAAATCTACAATTTTAATAATTTTAAAAACTAAAAAAGCATTCATAATTTTAATTATTCATCTATATATATATATATGTGTATTTTTATTTATAATTTTGTATTTTGGTAACATATTTTATGTATATTTATGTATATTTTATGTATTATTATTACATAATTTTTTCATTTTAAATATTTGTATAGTAAAATTTCATTCACATTGATTTGCTTGCATTTAACAATTTAATTTTTAATAATTTTCTTTAATTTTTCAGACCATTTGATATAAGTGAAAGGTAATAATAATATTAATTATAATTTGTTCGTATTCTCTTTTTATTTAGAAAAGGTTTAATTAAATTAATTCAAACACTACATATTTTCGAATTATTAAATAAATTTATAAGTAAATGCAGTTTAAAATAAAAAAAAAAACTCAGAATAGATATCTCGATTTGACACACTCGACAATAATAATTATTTGCTAAATAAAATTAATATTTCAAACTTTTCGAAATAACTTATCAAAATTAATTATCTATGCAAAATAATTTCTTAAATTGAATATAATTTTTTTTACATTTATTTTTTTTAAACGATTTATTTCTTTCGCCCACAAAAAGTTTATAATTTTAGTGTTCTTAGTTCTAAAAACAAAAAAAAAAAGGCAATTTATAAGTTCTTAAAACATAATATATATAATAAAACAAGTAAGTACAAATATTTAATTGTCAGAACTTTGAAAAACAATTTCAATCTTAATTAATTTTATATCCAAAGAATAGTTGAACTTCCAATAATGTAAATTAGAATTTTATTTAATTAAAATAATCCATATAATCCATAGAGAAAAATCCTAATTCTCTAGTCCCTAAAATTAGAATTTAATTTCAATATTGATTTCAATTTGTTATTTTTTGTAAATTTATAAAATAATTTTTTTTTCAGTTAATAATTAATTATAATGCACTTATTAATTGCATTCACATAGTAAATTAATAACATACATATTTTGTCCAATAGTTGTATTATCCTATTTTGCTAATTAGTTTTATTATAAATTTTAAGTTAATTTTCAAACTGAACTGCATTTATTATATATTTAATTTTTTAATACATAACACTGTACAAATAGATTTATTCTAAATTTAAATAATTTATTAATAGGTTTGTTTCAATAATTGATCAACTTGACACACGAGTTGAAAAACTTCGAAAAGAAGCAATGGGATTACAAGAGAAACGTGAATTCCTATTAATGTCAGTTGATTTAATAAAAAATCATGATCAATTAAATAATATGCATGATTGTAAGTATTAAAAACAAAAAACATTTAAATTTTAATTACTATCTAATTTATTTTTATTTAATTTTTAGCTGAACGGGAAGAAATTACATGTTATATACATCGTGTTAATTCACGTTTAGCAACAGTTGAATTAAATGTAAAAACTGTTAGAGATCAAAGTCAAGAAGATTCATTATCCCAAATAAATACACTAATTGATTCATTAATAACAATTGGTGATCCAGTATTAGCAAGACAAAAATGCCAAACATTTTTAAATGCATGTAGTACAAATGATAATTATAGTGGTAATTGTTGTGGTGAACCATCAACATCACATGAAGATTTAATATTAGAATGTGATAAAAAATTTGAAAGTGCTCTACTTGGATGTACATTGGATGATCAAAAAACAATTAAAAAACGTTTAACTGCCCTCATGAATTATCTTAATAAACAAACAATAAGTGCTTAAAAAGAAATAAATAAGAATAATATTTTTTGATTCTTTTAATTATCAAACGACTAAAATTTTTTATTAAATTAATGTTTTTTTTTTATTTTTATGTAATTTAATTATTTTAATTTTTTTTAATACTACTTTTTTATTTAATTGAAATTCCTTTTTTTTTTATTTAACTTTCTTTAAGTTTCTCTTAATAAATATGTGTTATAATGTTTTTGCTCTAAATAAAATTTACAGATTTATCAAGTAAAAGCAACTAAGTTTTATATAATGAAAAAACAAAAAAAAAAAAAAAATAATGTTAAAACAGAATAAAAATAAATGTATTAACTATATACAAAGAAAATATTTACTGTAAAACAAAAAAAAAAAAAAACACGAGATATAAAAACCAGAGAGAAATATGAAGTAAAAAAACCCCAAGTATTTCTTACTGATCTTAAAAAATTAGATATTTTAAAAAAAAAAAATAGAAACTTTAAATAAATTTCTCTTATAAATTATACAAAATTTGATATAAATATAATGAAATTAATTAATTAATTTTACTTATGTATTTAATATATAAATACAATCAAACAGACTGTATTTAAAATTAAAATAAATTCACTTTTATTTCAAATACGAGATACATAACTTAGCATTTAAAATTTTATATTTTTTCGTAATATCAAGGTAATTAATCAATTCACAAATGGATATGTAATATCATGTGATATCCAAATTCAATATTAGAGTTTTAACTGCAATGTAGTATGTTCCATAACTGTACTATATATACAATGTAATTAATTCTAAAATGTTTCTATGCTGTTTATTTCTGCGCAGTTAAAGCGATATGCAAGCATTTTGAAATTATTTACATTGTATATAATTCATTGTGGAACATACAAGATTTTATTTAAAACTGCATTTTCGATGTCTACTGTACCTATCCGATTTAATTGTTACAACTTTAACTACTACATCATCAATTTGGTCATCTTTAATTAAGGGTTCTTGATAATCTAGTTCTAATTCCTGTTGAATTCCAGTGCATTCATATGTACATGCATATAAAATTAAAGACTAAAATTAAAATGAATGGCATTGTAAATCCTGTAATAACAAAGTGTCAGGTAGATAGGTTAATAATAAATTGAGCAATAAAATAACGTAAGATTGCGTAAATTACCTATGGATCGACTCTTATAATAGATTTTCCTAAATCGTTATATTGCGTACAATTGAATTGACTTTAAAACATGAGTATACATGTGTCTGTCTAATGGTTTAAAAGAGAATATGACAACCATTCGTATTGAAAAATTCTCACCTTTAAAATTTTAGAAAAAAGTAAAAAAATGATTAAACCCTTAATTTTTACTTAGGTAAATATTTAGATAGACTTTCTTTTTTATTCCAAATTATGTACTTAAAATAATTAAATCGGATGTGTTACTTGTTTTATATTTAAATTAGTATAAATAACTACCCACAGCAAGAGTTTTATAAAAATTTCTAATTATTTTAGACCAGTTTATTATTTGAGGTTATATGTAAAAAAAAATTGAGGTTATAGGTTGAGGTCATAATTTATTAATTAAAGTTTTAACAGAGGACAAACAACATACAGACAATTTCATAAGTAAAACAAAGTACAGGGGTCCTGAAATGACGGGTACGTGCAATTAATTAAACAAACAATAATTATATTGTGGCGGAAAGTTAATGTAAGATGATGTAAGTAAATTCATTCAAATGTTAATAGGGATATTAATTTTTTTATCAATTAGTAATTTTATCAAAACAAATTACAAATTTACAATAATAAATTAGTATTTATTGTATATTATTGTGAAACAAATTATAATGGTTTGAAATGAAACACATTTTATTTTTCTTTTTAATAATATTTTTTTTTTTATACATAATTTTTGTATATATATATATTTCTCATCTTTATTATAATAACATTTCTTTTTTTTAATCTTATTATTCTAATTTTTTATTCTTTATTTTATTATTGCGTTCACTACTTGTTTCATTTATTTGTATTTTTCTTATATTTCATAATTTACTCTCTTTTTTACATTAAAATATATTTTTTGTGTTTTTATTCCATTACAGTTTTTAATAATTTTTAATTCATTTTCTTTGATTTTAAATAGTTTTTGTAATTATTCATTTAATAGTTTTTTTTTTAATTTTAAATACATTTTCTTTTTTTTTTTTTAATTGATTTTAATTTTACAGATTATATTTATAATGCATGTTTTTTTGTTTTAACAATTTTTCATTTTTGTAACTAAAGGAGAAGTATTTTCCAGCAAGGTTTTGTTTTTTGGTTTTTAATTTTTTTAATAGTTTTCTATTTTTTATTTGAGGAATAGGATATTCTGTGATCCTATTTAGCACTACGATCTAAAAGATCTTTCGTGGATACATATTTTCTGTTTATTTTAAGTATATATATATTGTATATATATATATGTTTTTTTTTTTATTTATAGATTTAATAATATATTATACGGATTTCAAAGCGGATTCCAGCCGCAATGAGAAATCATCTTTCTTAAATAAAAAGCACACAATTTATTTGATATATATATAAATATATACATACAACTATATATGTAAATAATATATATTTTAATTATAAATTTTTAAAAATTTACTAAATAACACATTTCATTTATTTATTTTATTAGCTTTTTTTATATTTTATTTCTTTCTTTCAAGTGTATATGATTTCACAGTAGCATATTTTTTAATTAATTATTTAAATATTTATATAATATAATATGTACATTGTTTATTTTGTTTTTTAATTTTATTTTTGGGAATTCTTACTTCGACATATTAACATTTTATTGAAAAAAGAAAATATAAATTAGAATTTAACTTAATTTACAAAATAAAATTTACAAATTTTATATTAAAGAAAAAACAATTTTAAATATTCATTATTAATGGTTCAACTCATTTCTATTATATAAATAAAATTTAACTAACAAAAAACTATAATTAATATAATATTTTATATTTGTTCATTATAAATAAATTGTTATAGCTTATGAAATATAAAATACATGAAATTTAATTTAAAAAATTTTCACTTTAGAAATATTAAGCAATTAGTAAAGTAATTTAAAATTGATATTTTTCAAATAAATTTATTTCTAATTTTTGTTTTTATTTCATACAATTTTAAAAATTAACAACTAATTATAAAAAAAAATTTGGCCTTGGTAGGATTCGAACTTATGAACTGAAAGCCACTAAATTGGCTAAGATACTTATCACGGTACCAATAAGACACAAATTTAATAACTATCACAATTTTCTAATAATTATTATTAATTTTTTGATATTAATAATGTTAATAATAATAATAATAGTAATAGATAATAATAATAATAATATAATAGTAATAGATAATAATAATAGTATATAGATTTAAAATAGTATATATCAAAATAAATAAAAATTTTAATTTTATTAATTAAATTTTTTTTTTTTTTAATTAAATTTACATCAAAATTTAATTTATTAAAAAAAGCTGCCATTTTTATATTAACAATTTGTATGTATAAATTTATTTAAAAATTTTTATTATTACTTACAATTAATTTTTATTTTATAATTAATTTTGATGTAAATCTAATCAAAATGAATTCATTTTACATGATTCGAAGAAAAATTCCCATTTAAATTTGAATTATAACCGTTTCAAATAATAAAAGCAAACTTTAACATTATAAAAAAACAGAAAGCTTTTCGATTTAAAATAAATTTCATATTAGATTTTATCAGTTTTAATTTAGTAAAAATTTCTATAATATTTGGTAGTGATTTATTTAAAAATTATAATAAGAATTAAAAATAGTAAAAAGAGAAATTTCTAAAGTGAATATAATTTAAAAGAAAATTTTAATTCGATAGCCAAAATCATTCGATAGTGTCTATCACTAAGCATAGGTCCTCCAATCCCAATAAAATTTATGATAAATGGCCGAAGACAAGTATGTAGTTATTGTATTTGCAAAATATTCCAAAATGAAAAATTTATATTTTTGACAGCAAATATTTTGAACTAAATGTAGCAACTATTTTGACAAGTCCATTAGTTTCAATAGACTTCCACGGCACCAACATTTTTTTTTAAAGAATTTTATGAAGTCAATTCTATTGAATATCAATAGACTTCCGTGATTGACCTCAAATTCTATTATCACTGTCGTCTTTTTAGTCCTTTCAATGGAGCATAAAAGATTAGATAGTTCATTGTTTTAACACAAAATCAAATTTTTCCACATAGATCCCACATGAGTGGAATTCGACTTAATAATTTCGAGGTTTCAAAGATGCATTTTTCTTACTTTTATAGATTTCTTGTCGACTTTAATAAAGAATCAATAATTGAATAAAATTTTATTCTGAACCATTTAAATCTGCGTTTGTTGAAAACGTACAAAAATGTGTAAACATTATAATTTAGAAAAAGAAAAAAAACGAAAGAGGAAAAGAAAATTTAAAATTAAATTTTAAATAAAATTTTTTTTTGTCTATTTGTTTTTGTAATAAATGTTTTCCTGTTTCTTCCTGTTATATTTTGTACTTAAAATTAATAATTTCTGTACAAAAATTATATTAGGCACTCAAATATTTACATATAATGTCACCAGATAATTAATTATGTTTAAATTAAGCCTGTTTATTAAATTAAATTATTACAGTTATTATTTAATAATTTGTTTTGCATTTTTAAAATGTAATTAAAATTTATAAATTAATATATTTGTTAATTTTTTGTTTATTTTTTAAATTTTTTTAATTTTTCTTTTTGTTTTTGAAACGGCATAAATTAAAATCTTTTTATTTAATATTTTTCGTTTTTGTAAAATTTTTGTATTAATTTTATTATGTTTTTTTGTGTTTTTTTTTTTACAAATTTTTACATCAATTTTATATTTAAATAATTTTTGTTTATATTAAGAAGCATTGGTTGTATTCAATTATTTATTTATTTTTATTTTAATAATAATATTTATTTACAGTAGTTTTATTTTTTATTAATATCTATTTTAAATTTTGATTACATTATGTATATATCACTTTTGTTTTTTTCTTTGCTTTTCTATTTTTTTTTTTTTTTTTTTTTTAATAAAGTTTTATTATTAAACGAGTATTATATATTTACATTCAAAATTATTGTTATTTAAATTAAAATATAATTTTATTTAAAGAAGTAATATTATTGGTTATTAAACATAATATAATGTATTATAATGTATTAAAATGTTCATATTTATTTTTGAGAATAATTTCAAGTTAATTTGTTTTTTTCTTTTTTTAAATGTTCACAGTTTATTTTATTTGTATTGCGTTAATTTAAATTACTATTTTCTCGATTAATTATAAAGGGATAGGATTTATATAGGATTTTAAATGCAATTGTGTATATTTGTGTAGATTAAATATAAATTTCGAATTTCGTGTATTTGAATAAACTAGATTTATAAACGAACGATTGTGGGTGTGTTAAAGATGTTGAATTATTCGACTACACAATATTGTATTCATTTTCGAATATACATATACATATAAATTTGTAAAAATTTTAGTCAAATTACTGTACTGTAAGTTTTCGAGTACATATTTTGTATATTTGAGAATTATTTGAGTAAATTTTTCAGTACTTTGTGCATTTGAGAATTTACATTTTGTAAAAATGAATTGTTTTCCTTTTATTTTTATATTTTTATTTCAATCTTAAGTCAAACACAAGTTTCATTTACTTTTACACAGTTTAATAGTTATTGCTATAACCAAGATAATTAACTTTACATTTTAAAGTTATTTTCTATTATATTGTAGTTATGCATATAATAATCTGTTATCATAATTCCAGTTTTTACTTTTATAGGATAAACTCAAATAATGTTGTATATTTTTGTGAATATTTTACACTTAATGAAATACACATACCCTTTATATTTAATTATTGTTCAATTTTGTTTTCATAATAAATTTTTGAAATGAAATTATGTACATATATTATTGTTTTTTAAATATTTAAATGTAATTTTTATATATATACATATATGTATAATATTTTTGGAGTATATTTTTTAAAATATGATTATTAATTTAATGAATTTGAATGCGTTTAGTGAATAGGTTTTTTTTTTTTGTTGTTTTAATTTTTTTAATTTAACTTTTATTTATTTTAATGTTTATTTGTATGATTTATTTTATCCATATATTTATATATATTTATACATTATATTGATATATTTATATTATTATACAATTAATATATTGATGTTACAATTTTCTATAATCTAATTATTTGTCAATTGATATTTTTCCATTTCAAGGAGATTTTCATATAATAAATCTTCACCAGGTGATAATCCTATCATAACCCAACCAAATATTGCTCCAATACTACGAGCTATTGATAAACTATTCCATACATTTAATACTTGATTGTTTTCCTTCAATATAAAATAAATAAATTAATTAAATATTTAGATAATATTAATGAAATATTTTTTATTATTATTTTACCATTTCTTCTTCAAAAATTGTTACATTGAAATTGGTCAGGTATAATTTTTCATCGATTGTTTCAGCACATAATGTTAATATTATTGTCGCAATATATATCATTGCAATTATTATCCAACGAAATGATATTAATTCAGATGCATTTGTTATATCTATATGACATATATCCATTCTGAGATAGAAAAAAAAAATGTTTAAACAAAATTCTAATAATCATCATAACATAAAAATAAAATATATTATCCTAACTATACGCAATTAACCTTAATATATGAATTTTTAGCAAATTTTATCATCAGCCCTTAAAGTAAAAATTCTTCAAAAACAAACAAATCGATCGTTTATTGGATATCAAGTCATTTAGGCGTAGAAGGGACCAATAAACTGGCAAAAAAAGGTTCAACAAACAGTGTTCAGGAAGAGTTATAGCAACTGGACTATAAAAATCTAGGCCACGAGAAGGAATACGTGAAAATGGTAAACAACTACCCAGTTGAATGGTTAGAGAAACTCAGAAGAAACTATCTAAAAAGAAAAACTTCTGAAAATATTCGAATGTGGACAAAGCGAGTCATATTATCATTAAAAAAAGTCGACTTCAGACTATATGTTATACTTATGCCACAGAAAAGAGTTTTGTAGAATCCAACCTATGTAGAGAATGCTGAAAAATCTATGCTTAAGAAGAACAAATATTTTTGAAGAATATTATTGGGAAAATTCTCCAGAAATAAAAGGAAGAAAATTGGCGGAAATTATTCCGATTCATTAAGAGTTGGTTCAGCTTTGGATTCTGTTAAAAGGTTAAAATAAAATTATTGTCCAGTTTCCATTTCTTATTCGCATCACCTACGTATATTGGTCTCAATAAGATACCCTTGCAACATACCCTCTTAACAGAATATAAGACCTTAGTGCGTAGGATAAAATAGTGCGTAGACCTTAGTGCGTAGGATAATATTTTACCTACCCTGTGAATCAACAAACCCATCCAAATTATTTGATTTAAATAAATACATATACCGATTGCAAATTTAATAAATAAATTTAATGTTTATTATTCTTGTATTATTTTTAAATTTACCGACTTTAATTAAAATTTAATAAAAAGAAAAAACTTACCTATCAAATATTGATACCATGCATATTATTGCCAAACAAAAAAATGTATTTGCATAAACTTCAGCAAAAGCTGAATAATGTTTAATAGCTCCATCAACCCAATCTAATGGTCGATTTGTTATTATAAATAATAGATGTGCTAATGCTAGACCACCTAATAAACCATGACATATATTAGAGAACATAATCCAAAGTCTTTGAAGTGCACACGATAAATTAACACTTGTATTAATATCATGTCTGCAAAACAAAAAAAACAAAATTTAATATATTTTTAATATATTTATATATGTATATGATTTATATATTTACCTATTGCTTTCTGGATCTAATTGATGTTTATAATAATCGACTGGCCTATAACCAGACGATGTTTGTATAAACATTTTATCAATTCTGGATGGTGGACCTTCTGTTGGTGAAACAACCGGTGTAAATGGATTATAAATTTCATTACCTGGCACAATATCTTCTGATAAGTCTCTTAATATTGATGATAAACCGCCGCCAGCAGCGTATAATTTACTAACTGAAAATTATAATATAAAAGAGAAGAAAAAAACAAATAAGTAGTTTATAAATTTTAAATGAAAGAATTAAATATATAATATAATTTTAGGGACCGATCCTGTTCGCAAAATCTATATATCAAACTTCTATTTCGCCTAATTGTATTTCGTTTAATTTTTTATTTCACAAACTTCATTTTTGCAAAATTACCATATTGCAAATAGGACACTTTGCAACTAGTACTTTTCACAATAATCCACTTAACAATTAATATTAACTGCAAGTAATTATTATTTTAATTCATTATTAATGATTGATAACGCAAAAATGAGTTTAAAAGATAACGGCTTTTATTTTCTAATTTGTTATTTTGAAAAAAAAATGTTTGTCAAATATCTTTATGCGAAGTGTCCCATTATGGCAAACAACTATATATTTGTTAAATGGTCAAATATGTCAAATGGAAAGTTGTGAAATAACCTATTCGTCAAAAGATATTAGGTGAAATAACGTTTTGCAATTCAACATTCGGCTAACTGTATACAAACCATAATTTTATTATATAGAGAATTAATTTTACGAAATTATCTATATTTTGTATATAAGTATATTCCATAAGGATTTTTTCCAGATTGTAATTGATACAATTAATTTTAATTTATTAAGGATTTGATCCACAATTACTAGATATGATCAAAGAACATACTTATATAATACCACATATGTATATATATTTATTATATGTTCTAGATATGTGATGTACTACAGTTTTATCACCCGATCATCCAGTTTATAATTATTAATTAATTCTTATACGTACTATCATATTAAGACAAAAATTTTACAAAACTATAGAGTCTAATACATATTTAAAAAAAAATTATATAAAAAGGATGTGTATGTGACTTAAGTAAAGACTAAAAAATGTATTTGCTTGAAATATAACTAAAAATTAAAAAAAAAAATGTATACTAATCTAGTTTCATGCTACTCAGATCTTTTAATATAACACTGTCGAATCTAATATATATAAAATAAATAAAACTGTTAAATCAGAGAGGGTCTTGAAGCTCAGAAATACATCAGGTACATCACCCAAATTTGTTAGAAACTAGACTTAAGTCTAGAAAATTAGTTATAGGTATACACGTGCATTTGAAATCAAATATTAAAAACTATTACTTAACGAAAACCTGGCCACAATTAAATTGTTTAATAGACTCAAGTGTTTTGTAGAGTATTATAACCTGACAGAGATTTTGAAATTTTCTTCTCAAGATGGGTGAGATCGAAAATGCAATATCAAAATTTTAACTACAATCTAGTATGTTCCATAACAAACTATATACAATGTAAATAATTCCAAATGCTTGTATATCACTATATATAGGACATTATGGAATATACTACATTACAGTTAAAACTCTAAAACTGCATTTTCAATGTCACAACGGGGTATTCATAGATTTGCCACAGTTACAATATAGGTCTGATTCTGTAATCATGTAATAGGTCAGAATAGATAATGGTTCAATTCGGATGTGTGTTGTGGGATCGCTATAAGCGTGGCGTTAAACGAATTGTAATAATTCCCACCCCCTTTGAAACTAACTAACTAATCTAGTTTTACACAATATGTGTTTTCAATTAATTTCTAAAAATGTTTGACAATTTATGACCAAAATTGGATTTGAGTTAATGCCTAAATTCTAATTTATACTCAAATTAATATTGAAACTTATAATGAGTTTACTACAATCTCAAATTCAAAGAAAAGCTGATTAAAGCCATTTTTACATAATGCTATATTATAGAAAAATAAAACAGAAAATATTAAGAAGAAAACGTATACAAAACAGACCGGCAAAAAATTTGCTTCCAACGGTATTGAGACATGTCATTTTGTTTTTTTTTTTATAGTTAATTTGTCTTTAAACTTAAGCTCTTTTATATAATCCCCGTTCCTCGTTCCCCGAACAATGAGAGCAATCCAGCATACCATTGAAAAATATCTGGAGAGTGTGATCACAAAATCAGGTATACTTAAGGACTCAGATGACTAACTAGCACCAAAAAACACGGGTGATCACAATAAGCCCATTTGCGGCTGCGGTAATATAGAGGACAGATTTTGCTCCCGAAATTACACAATCTACAATATAGGGTGTATTCATAAATGCTGCAAACTGACAACAAATTTGTCACCAGTTGGCATACTTTGCAATAATGAATACAAATTTTACCTATATTTTACCTTTACTTGACAATTCTGCAAAGTTTCTGTTCATTAATACTGACTGACATTTTGAAAATAACATTTTTTTTTTAAATAACAAAACAACAAAGAAAACTATTTATGCATACTAAAAATTTATTCTGCCAAGTTGACGCCCAGTAGACTTTGAGTCTGCATTTATGAACAGCATTCAGAAAATCTGACAAGTGTGTTCATAAATTCAGAATTTGCAGATTGACTGCAGGTTTGCATTTATGAAAACAAGAATACTAATCCATTGTTTTGCTTTCTTATAATTTTTAGATTTACATAAATCTGAAAAATCGAAAGAAATATTTGCTTTTTCTGCACTGCTTAAAAATACGTCATGAAATAGAAATGAATTGAATTGTAACCTATGTAATTTATAAATACAACTGTAATTATCTACGTCATGAAAAACTGACCACATTCTGTAACTATAGCCTGATATTATTTTAATCTTAATTAAATTAATTAATTTTGTTTTGTGTTGTAGAAAAATCAGAATATTCAAAACCGGTACTAAAAAATATAGTGAGTATATTTTAGTTATTAAAATCATACTCACTACAAATAAAAGAACGTAAACAAAATTAAAAAGAAAATATTTATTCAATTTAGTTGTGTATTAAATATGGCTTCACCAAAATTAGATTGTTAGATATACAATTTCTTACATACTTTTCATATACAAATTATTTCTCAAGAATTTTCCAGAAATCGAAAGTACTAAGACTATTATTAATCATTAAATTTCAAAATAAAAATATATTAATAATATTATCATATGAAATAAATCGGAACTCTGTCAATTTCTTCTTCTCAGCTAGTTCTGTTTTTTTCATGTGTTCCTTGAGTCACATTTTTATATGTTCATTCTAGTTTTTCTATATATATATAGACTTTATTGCAATGACTAATAACTTATTTTGCTAATTCCGGATTTTGCAATTTTATTTTAAAAAAGTCTTGAGATAATTGTTTCTGCTGCTGCTATATACAATATGCTACGTCTGCTAACCAGTGTTTTTTTAGTTTCGCTCTAAGGGAAAAATGACTAAATCCCAATGCTTTTTTTTTGCTGTTTATCAGTGAGTAGGTTGGCGATAGACTTCGTCTGTAAAATTTATTTTGTGTTTGCTAAGTAAGTTAATGATGGTTTTGAATAATTTATATAGATTAAACAATCCAGCAATAACAAATATGTGTTTAGTCTATTTTTTACTAAACCTTTCGGAGAGATGGAAAAAATTCGATGAATTTAAAATATTTTTAAAAAATTAGTCAATCATTAGTACTCAAGAAAGCAATGCTCAAGACAAATCAAAATTATACTCGCCTAAAAACATTTAAACATTTTAAGGTAAACTAGATTATTAAGTTCTACTTTAGAATATATTGACATTAATTTTCTCAAAATCATATTTTAATCAGTTACATCTTTTGTAATCCAACCGTACTATCAATAATTTTGATATTAGATTTTGATTGAAGATCCAAACACTTCAAAACATTTTCATTCTAAAATTTAAAAACTCTTAATAAAATTAATAAACTATATATATGTATATATAAATTTAAGGCTTATAATGGAAAACGCTAACGTACAAACGTATATCGTATTTTGATACTAATAAACGTTCTAATTTTTGATATCTTAAGGAATACGATTGAAATTGCATACATTACGGATGAAATATGAAATTTACCACGCATCTTTCATTAAAAGCCCCATTACTTAACACAGAAGAATTTATTTGCTCAAAATTTATATAAAACAAATCTACAGGACTTTACCTTCCAAAAAAAAAAATTTCACCTATGATCATGACTCTTCAATAATTTCTATAAATATTAAAACTTTATCAAATATCTTATCAAAAAAAAAAATATATATATATATATATACAAAAACTTGTATGCAGGATATCATAAAAACCTACATAAAAAAAATATCCTTTTAACTAATTTGAAAAAAAAAAAGAATAAAAACAAAAAAGCTTAATCAAAACAAAATCCTCAAATCTTTAAATATTTTTATATTAGAAAAAAATAAATAATAAAATTTCGCAAATTTAAAACTTAAAGTTAATTTCAAATCAACAAACATCTACATAACAATTACAATTTACATCAACAAGATAAAATCCTTATTTAATTAAAAAATCCTTCTTAAATTCTAAAAATAAAATTATTATTTTTTTTTCCATCAGAAATACACCTACATACTCTTCAAATGGTATACAGAGTGCATTTTCTTTATTTCCTACACATATTTTTTGCTTCTATATAATTTTACTGGGAAATAATTTTCGATTTGAAAGCTCAGGTGAAAATTGAAAAACAAAAAAATAAAAAATAAAAAATAATAATAATAAAAACTTTAAATTTTTTATCGAAGGCGGATATAATGTAGGTTGATCGATGAGTTGCTGGAGGTTGTGGATCTTATTTAAAATTAATTTGAAAAATTTAATTCACTTTTCATAAGCTTATCACACACACACAAGCTCCATACATACAAATTTCTTTTACGCGAATATTCAAAAATAATTTTAAAATCGCCTAAAAATATGCAAAAACTTTTATAAAGGACCTCATAACATATAGTTACATTAAAAAATATCTTTTTAACTAATTTGAAAAAAAAAAAGATTAAACTATTTTACTTACCACTATTTTTACTAATTAAATGTCCACGTTTATCTCGTTGTGATTTTGTTTTTCGATGAACACGTCTTTCATCAAAATTATGATCAATTTCTAATTCACCAGATAATGATGCATCATTTAATTCTGATACTTGTTTTAAATAACGCATTAATGTTTCATTTGCTTGACGTACTTCCATTTCACCGGCAGCAATTAATTTACGTTCACGACGACGACGCGATTCTGATTTACTACGTTTACGACGCGGACTTTTCTCTAAACTACTACGACTTCTTGTTGAACGTTGTGCTGGACTTGCTTGTGGATCTGAAAGTGATTGTGTTTTTTTTGCATTTGTATTTGATTTTAATTCACGATCCATGAAACCCATAATACCTTTATGTACATTCTGATGTTGTTGTTGTTCATTATTTGATGCTGATGATCCAGGTCTTGGTGAACCATGTGGTGTTAATTGTATCATTGTACGTCTTAAATTACCAGTAGTTTCTAATTGATTATTATTAATATTTTGATTATTTCTAGTCGTTGATTGGACATCTGATTGATTTCGTATTACATTATTACTGCTACCACCACCACCACCACTACCACCACCACCTCTATCATTTGTATTATCATTTGTATTTAATACTGGAATTGCATGTCCAGGTCCTACAATTGATGATGATTGATTATCAGAATTATTATCATGATTATTTATTGATAAATTATTTTCATCAATTTCAATTGATTCAGCTAAATGTGGTTCATGACCATTAACTAATACAGCTGGATTATCTTGTTGTATTTGTTGTTGAGGTTGTTGATGATGTTGTTGTTGTTGTTGTTGTTGTTGTTGGGGTTGTTGTTGATGAAATGATGCAACTATTTGAATATTATGTGATGATGAATGTAAATTATTGCCATGTGGTTGTTGTTGGTGTAGTTGTTGATTTCGTTCATGTACTCTAGCTAAAGGACTAACGGGATATGATGGTAATTCATTTTGATGTAATTGATTTTGTTGTTGCTGTGATTGTTGGCGTTCGGTTGATGATGATGTTTCATTATTACGTCTATTCGATCTTCTATGTCTATGATGTCTATGCACTTTTGGTGGTGGTACTTCCATAATATATAAATTATTTTATTTTATTTTTCGTTTCACAAAAAAAAAATTTTTTTTTTTATTATAAACTAATTATAACAGTTAAAATTTAAGAATGTCGAAATTATATTATAATATATTATTTTATATAACTGTTATGTACATTATCATATATTATATATATATATATATATATATTAAAATATATTTTATTTTATATTTGTGTGTACATATAGGTATATTGTATTAAATTAAAATGCACTTTCGTATTTAATAATAATAAAAACAAAATAATAATAGTAATAATAATAACAAGATTTTTTTTTCACGTATACAAACAAAACATTTGAGAATATATTTTTAATATTATTTTTGAGGTGAACAACAGAAAAAAAAAATTTTTTTAATTCACTTTTTTTTCCTTTTTTTTTTTTAAATGTCAAAATATCAAGAGAAAAAAATATTACATTATGTACTATATAAAAATATTATGTGATAGAAAATTTTCTTTTATATTAAATAATTTTTAATGAAAATTGATTCCTGATATATCTTAAATCTATTTATAAAATAAAAAAAAATATATTAATTTTCCGTTTAATTTTCTTTTTTTAACTTTTCTCGTTTCGTTAGTTATCCTTTTTGTTTTTGTTATTGTTGTACATATTATTTCACTTCGTTTATAATTAGAGAAAAAAAAAGCTCATTGCGTTATTGGAATTTTACACACTATGTAGGTATGTTACATTATAATATTTTATATTAAAATTTTTAAATTTATAAAATTGCTTTAAATTTTCATTATTTTTTTCAAATATAAATTCTTTTTTTTTTTCGTTTCTTAAAATTAATTTTTAAAAATTTTATTTTAATTTAAATTTTTTTTTTTTTTTTTTTTAAATTAAATTCGTGCAAAATTTTTTCTCTAATTTTAGTAATTTTTTGTTAGCAAACAACTCGTTTTATTTTTTGTTGTTTGTATAATCGAATTTGACTGACTGACGACGACTGAGAAATATTTTCAGTCTTGTTAACGCTTTGATGACGTAAGAACTTACATATACATACTAAGAATTAAAACAGGAACACAAAATGATTTCAATAACAATAATAATACAAAAAAAAAAAAAATGTATGCCCATACAAACTCTTTATGAATACGTAAATGGTATATGTAACGGTTTTTACTTCTTCTAATGTTATTCTCTTCTGTCTAATAATAATAATAACAATAATATAAAAGAAAAATACTTCAACCCTCGTTATAACTGTTATTTTGTTTAGTTCGTATA
Source organism: Argyra leucocephala (assembly GCA_963942445.1). Taxonomy (NCBI): domain Eukaryota; kingdom Metazoa; phylum Arthropoda; class Insecta; order Diptera; family Dolichopodidae; genus Argyra; species Argyra leucocephala. The sequence continues at coordinate 13,693,724 of OZ012679.1, read as the reverse complement.
CACACACAAACATACTACCTATACCTATATACATACATATACCGTTATTTACCACCCCCTCTCAATAAATATGTTTTTCTATATGTGGGTATCGATGTGTGTGTGTCAATATAAAACTTTTTCAAAGGAAAATTTCATCATTAATTTTTCCAACCTGCAATCCATATGCAAACATACATACATAAAAACATTACATTCGAACACACAAACATATGGATGAGGGTTACTTATATTTTTTCTATTTTTTTTTTTTTGTATTAATGGAACCAAACAAAGTAAGCTATAAATATTAGACAAGAGAGGGGTAGACAAAAATTGGATACGTTTTTTGCGATGCGCAATGACTCGCAAATCCTTAATTTTTATATGTACATAGGACATACATATTTGTTTTTTTGCCTTTGAAAACTTTTTGTATTGTTTTGTTTTTCTATGAATTTTTTTGTGTTGGTGTTGATTTTATGGGTACCTTTCCAAATATTAAATATAAAAAAAAATAAACAAATTTAAAAAAACATAAAATCAAAAAAGCTTTACGTTTAAAATATGAGAGATCAATATATATACATATGTATATACATTTTTCTTATATATCATAAGTATATAAAGTAGGTATATAATATAATAAAAGACTACTTTTACAGTAGGAATATAAATATTATTTTGATATTATACCTATACGAAAAATAACAAAATTAAATTAATAGCGTCAATATAAAAAAAAGGAGTAAAGCAAAATAGCTGATAATAAGTAAGAGATGGATACTGACTGGTAAGTTAAGTTATAATATATGGAAGTAAATACAAGTGAATTTAGCATATATAATGTGAAAAAAGTTAAGTAAGATTCTAAAATAACAAATAAATATATTAAACACACAATATTGATCTATCATGATGTATAGTTGAAAAATTGGCCATTTTAAAAGTAAGTGATGAAAAAAGTAGGATTGTTCTAGTATCCTGTGAGAATGATAATTCTGTAGAAATATCCAAAAAACAATTTTGAAAAATAAATTGAAGGATTATTATACATAAAGTTATCATTATTTTTTCTGTTTATTAATTCAAAAAACGAACAATAATTATTATAGTTGAAAAATAGAATACTACGAGTATATAAGTACATATCGCAATCGCACAGTCACGTGGCTCTAGTATTGAGTTATTTGAATGAGGGATCATCTAAAAACAACCAACAGAAAAAAATAGGCCACTCGTGTCGTGGCATCAAAAAGACACATTAACTGCTAATTTGCGTTTCAGAAGTAACTGGAGTGGGTCATTTCCACCTACCGAACTATGAGTAAATACATACAATTAAAAAAAAAAAATTAATTTTGATTTAAGCCTGATTCAAAATGCAAATGAAAATTAAAAATACGTTAAAGATGAAAAATTGAATATAAATACGTTTTTTAACTACTAATAAAATTATATAAAAGAAAATATACATATATATATATATATATAATCAGGGCGAAAATAAAAGAAAATACTTAACCAAAAACTTATATCTAGCTAGAAATTCTAATTTATATAAAAAAAAACTAAATCTATTCTTAATAATAAATATATTATATAAACAAAAAGAAAACATAAATAACTGTCAATCATTTTTTTTTTTGTGCTTTGTATTTTATTTTTTCACACTAAATTCACTTTTAATTACCTACTTTTAAATTAAATTTTAATTATACTTACTTTCTATTTAAAAAAAACAAAATCTATAATAAACTATACTAAAAATCTACGCAGTTAGGGTGTTGTATCCCAATATTTTGGTATTTAAAAAATAAACAGTAAAATACTATAAATTCGAAGATAAATAACTTTTGTTATAGCATTAAACCATTACCTCAAGATTAATTATAAATTTCAATACATACCTCTTATTTAACTTTTTAGATTTTGATATGTTTGGATTTTTTTGTATATTTGTTTTTTTTTATTTTGCGGTGAAGCTATTCTGGTGACGCACAATAACAACGACAACTTCTACAGAAAAAAAAAACAAATTGTCGTTGTTATTGAATTAAATTTAGAGTACTTCAATTATGAACATAAAAAAAAAAACATCTTTGAAAACAAAAAACCAAACAAATGAACTTTAAAAAAAACGTGAAAATGGATGGATATTAAATGGTGTAATTTTTTGATATGTAAAAGGTTAAAAGTCATTTAGTCTACCACACTTGGTCGTAGAACCTGAGAATGCTACTTTTTTAAAAAATTATCCGTCGACGTAGAAACAAAATTTAGCCTAAAATTTTCGAAAATCAGCCGTTGGCATCGAATCTGAGAATTTCATATGTCATAGTCACAGGTCACATATTCATACGGGTAGAAATCTACGAAAAATTGTTGGTGAGGGGTTGTTTCCGTGAGAGGTAAGCAAATCTACCAAAATTTAAAATCTCTGGTGGATTTTTGACGTTTCAATATTTTTTCTGGTAATATAATGTCAGTGTCAAAATATTCATTTAAGCATATTCAGAAACTTATGTACTTCCACCCATTAAACTTTTCCATTTCCAAACTCCGCCCATTTTGTTTAAGAAACTGTTTCGAAACAACCCCACACACGATTAAATTTCACAAGTGAAATTTGATGTGTATTAAATGATGTAATTTTTTGATATGTAAAAGGTTAAATGTCGTTTAGCGACAGTAGAAATAAATTGTTTTCGAAACAAGTATTAAGTTTTTAAACAGATTTAAACGTGTGTAACAAACCGTGCGAAAAACATTCAAAGCTAGTTGGTTTAGTAACACTGTCAAAATTAAAATTAGTCCTTATTAGTGCATGATTTTGAAATTTGGATACTAATTCTTTATTTTCAAATTAATATTTAAAATATATAAAAATAAATTATAAATTCAATAATGTCCACAAAATTTAAATAACTAAAATCAAACACTTGGTTGTAAATAGATAAAATAAGATAATCAATATTATTTACTTAAAATAAAAATTAAAAATGTACTTATAAATAATGTAATTCTTATCAAAATTTATAAAATTTATTTAAAAACAACAACAAAGTAATGTAAAATCTACTAAACGTTAAAAAATATAGGACTAGTTTGGTACTTATGGCGTAGTAAAAAACAGTTGTCCATGGCTTGTTGGTATACACACTATCGAAGGTTCCGATTATATCAAAGCCTTCGACAATATTAGTCCGGAAAAAATTTTGTGGCTACTACTACCATGTCTATATCTACTTGTAGTCCGATTTTGCTTCTGAGGTCTAGTAGAAATTTACATGACTTCCTCATCCGTCACGTATTTGTTTTTTTTTTTTTTTATTTCAATTTCAATACAATTTACTTACCCTAGTTTTGTGACCTAGCCTGAGCTGTCTGGTCGAATTATTTTCTAAAACAATTTTACTAACACGAATTAAAGTCGTACATAATTTTATAAAAGTAGTATAATTATCTTACTTCACACATATTTAATTCTAAACTCTATTTTAATTTATTTTTTTTTGGTTTTTATTTTTATTAATAAACAGAAGCAAACAAAAAATCAAGGAAACAAAAAAAGAAATAATTTTATAGAAAAAATAATTTTATAATTTTATTTACATTATTATAATAACTAAATAATCAATAAATCCTAATGATAAAGTTATCAGAAGGGCAACGAAGAAAAAAAAGTTAATTTAGGGAAAGTCATAAAACAATAAGAACATAATGCATGCATTAATTTAAATTTGTTATTGATGCAGGTATATTTATTTTATTCCATATTGTGTTTATGTACCAAATAAGTAGCAAGTAATTTTTTGTTTAAAGAGGGAAATGCTTCCTATTTCTTTTAAATAAGAATGACAATATGACTGACAATATCGATGCGACATAAAAAATTATTCGGTGGTTGGTAATTCTAACATATTACTTCCATCCCTAAGTCATTCATTTTCAATCGTATTTAAAAATATTCTTTCGTCTTCCTTTCCTCATAAAAAAACTAATAAAACATAATTTAATTAAATATTTAACTAAAATAAACAACTTTCTTCTTCAATTAAAAGTTCACAAATAATATCCTATAAGCAATTTAGAAACATAATTTACATATTTTTTCTTTAGTTTTGAATAAATTTTTTTAAATTCTTAAAATAAAAATCAAAACTTGTACATATAAATTATAGTTCTTAAAAACAAAAAAACATAAGCACTTTTACGTACTGCCATTTTTTAAAAATAGCGAAACAACATGTTTGTAACAAGTTACGTGCTGCCACCCCAGTTCTAAATTGATCTTTTCATTGTCCAAAACTTTTCTGTTCTAGATCTACTGATTAATTTTTTTGGTTAATTCTTCAGAATTATAATCTAAATTTACTTTTTAGATCATCGGTTTGAAGTTTTCCCACTAAAACGTAATCAATTCCCAATTCCGTTAAGGAAAACATAGTTATGTTTATTATACTTGTTGTTGTTAAAACGAGTGCCTCAAAAGTATCTCTTTCTAAAATACCGATATTATTAACACTATCATTCCAAATTTCAAGCCATGAGATAAACTTCTCCAGAAACTTAAAATTCATATCTGAATCTGATCTGATTGGCGTTGAATATTCATTCTCTATTGAAATTTCTTTATCAACTGATTTTGTATTCACAATATGCCACCATTTCCGAATAATTTCACAAAATTCTGCGGTTTCGATCATGTTTTCATCCTTTAAAGCCGCAATAGTTGAATGATGGAATATATTTTCAACTAAAGATACATTTTCTCGTTCTAAACTATTAGGAAAAATCGTTTGATGATTCAATTTATAACATTTTTTTGTTTTACTAGGCAAATTAATATCCGGCTGACACAAAACTTTAAGGTTGTAAAAAGAAGCGTGTTGAATTTCAAAAGTATCAAATTTAGGGTATATAAAAGTTTTTTTTAAATTACCAAGATTTATCCAATCATTTCTAATGTTTTTGAGTAAATGAACAGTATCGTATTGTAAATAAATACAACTATCTGGATAGGCAGGATTTTCAAAATAATTTTCTGAACTAAACATTTGAAACATATCTTGACTAATTACATCATTATCACTAATTATTACTACAACGCAGAAACCAAATGACTGTATAAATTTAAGGACTGAAACAGTTAAGGAATGAATAGATTCCCCTGAAGGATTTATTACCGGATATAAATGTATCATTTCTTTATAATTTCCATAAATAGATTTAATCATGTACGACATTAGTGTATGACATTTCGAAACATTATTTTCCTTTTTCATATCATCAATATCCATTATATCCATATCCACCATATTATCATCTTTATATTGAAAACCTTGCTCTATGTAAATTGCATCAATTAATAATGCTACATATTTTTCTTTGTCTGTCAAAGTTTCAGAAGCATGTAATAAACAATTTTCTTTATTGTCTACTTCTTTATAATTTGGCGGTAATTCTAGTTTAGATATATTTTGAAGGTAATCTGTTGATGGTAATACAAAAAAATTTCTTAAAACCTTGTAATTTTCTGCGGATTGAATGAAATTTATAAATGACATCATTATAGTTTCAGGACAATATTTAGCCTCGATTCTGTTAATTAGTTCTATCTGATTTGTTAAAATATCTAATTTGCCGCAATGTTCAAAATCCTCATTACAATCTTGTGCCTTTTTTAAATAAACCAATGCTCGATTTAAAAGATATTTTCGATTTTCAAAATTGAAATTACTTTCAAGTTTAAATTTTGTGAGTAAATCTTGTAATTGTGACCAAAGTCTCAATTTCATATCTTTTGGTAAAATCCATTTTAATTCTACATAAGGAACTTCATTTTCTTCTAAAATTACTCTGACTATCAAAGCCTGGTTGATTGAAATTCGTACAGCAATTTTACAGTCTAAATCGTCACTGCTTTTTAATAAAATAAAAACTAATTTATCATTAATGTTATGAACCAAAAAATCTTCAAAATTTAATTTTTCTTTTAAATTTTCTTTTAAATTATCAAAACTTTCTAATATGTCCGATTTAAGAAATTGCTCGTTATCATTTTCTACAGAAGTGTTAAATACTTCAGGAGGAATTTGCGGTTTCTTTTTCGGTCTTTTTGAAATTTTGGATTCACAATCTATTGAACTTTGCGGTAAATTAACAGATGGAACTGCATCATTCAATAACCTAGGTTTTTTCTTATTGTAACCAGTATTGGATTGAAAGTCTCGTTCACGAAAATGGAGTGCACAAACAGATGAACATTTGGTAGGTTGAAAATCAACTCTATTTATTACTTTAATCCATTTTTTTCTAATTTCTTGATCTCTTGGAAACGAAAATGTTGAAACATATTCCGTAGTTGTGGCGTAATTAGCGTTACAACCCGGCACAGCACAATGACGAGGCATTATTTAGTATTTTTTTATTACTTCTTTTCTTTTATATTAAAATAGATTTTTGAATTTTATTCAAATGATGTGGGCCGGTATATAAAAATTTATTATATTGTTTATTATGATATGATTTTATAAAACACGTGTTTACTTTATATATTGATCACAAAATAAATAAATATGTATCCTAAACTACTCTTATATGTAGGTACAAAATCTGCAAATAGGTAGGTATGAAACACTATTATTTGATTTTTAAATTTCAACTATTTGATTTTAAAACTTTAGTTTTAATAAATCAACATATATTATTCAAATTTCTTGAAAAAAAATTTAGTTTATTGTTGTATAATTTATATGCAAGCAAGTATAGATATACAATAAAATTTAGCAAAAAAACACTTCACACACTTATAAAATTTGTTTATGAATTTATTATACTCAACAATGAACAAAATGTACACAAGAATAAATTTTTTTGATTTTGACAACCGGACTACAGTTTATTCCATAATGCAGGCGATGGCGTTCAATAATTTTTATGTTAAAGTTGGATGCCAGCGCTTAAGAATTTTTTATTTGTGTTAACTTTAAAATTCTAATGTCAGTGAAATGACATTTTATTTAGTTTATTAACAGTTTGTTTCGATGCTTTAAATTTTATAATATATTTTATTTTAAAATAACTAAAATAAAAATAAATATGAAGAGGAAGTGAACAATTAAGGAATGCAAAATAAAATTAAAATTGTTCATGAAGATGTGTATTAATTTATTCCGTATGACGTATATGACTGTTTTATGGGATGTGAATTAAAATTTCCGACAGGGTGTAAGAGTGTTCAGCTTGTACAAGAAAGTTGTAATCATTACTCCAGAAATTATATTTTCAATATTCACATATGTTTCGAAATTATCAATATATTCAGAACACTTCCTCAATATGTTCTTGCGAAATGTCAAAATATGCATAAAAAGATTGATGAGTGCATGATTGATGTGTAATCGCTCATCATTCTTTTCATCAATATATTGTCAATATGTGGACAAGAAGATTGATGAAAAGAATTATGTGTAATAGGCACCTTCAAATTCCTCAAAAAGATTTTCCATATAATTTTTTTTATGAAATTTTGATGAATTTTTAATCATTGATGATGTTTCGGTGTTAGTACTCTCTTCTAAACATTCATATTTTCTGAGACGCATTATTAACACAATGAAAAAATGAATCACGTAAAATAAAAATTGTGATAATTGAAAAAAAATATATGTTGATGCCGCTGACATTTGTTGTCATGAAACTTTTTTCTGTTTAGTAAGCGACATTTGTTTTTAAAAATAAAAATTGATTGAATAAAAGTAAATATGTGTTGGTAAAAACTGAAAATATTAGTCAAAAATAAATTATAAATATTTTAGAGTTACAAAAAACTTAAACAAATATTTCAATAATAAATAAAAATTGTTTTTTTATTTTGTAATTTTATTATGTTCCAATATCTGTATACCAGTATATGTGCAACATATTTTTTATTTCAATTATAATTCCAGCATTTGCATTTCGCATAAAAATTAGAATTTCGAAATTCCACATAAATTTAGTGGTTGATAACTTTGTTGATATATTCGTTACTTAAAATGTTAATTAAATATATTGCATGCTTATACGGATAGAAAAGTGTTAAAAATCTACCAAAATTTATAAGTTAGGGGACATTTAGGTAATGAGTAAGCAAATCTACCAAAATTTAAAATTTTTGTTAGATTTTTGACGTTAACATTTTTTTTCTGAGAATATGTCAGTGTCAAAACATTTTTATTTTTTTTTTATTGACAAAAAATAAGGAAATTGTTGTTGAAAACGTAATTTTCGGATCGAATATTAATCAAATAAAAAAATATAAATTATACAAATAAAAATAATGTTGAATTGACACTAGAATAATAATAAAAATTTATTTTTTTCATTTCTTTGCCAATAATTTCAATTTTTATTGAAAATTTCAAGTTGAAGTCTGAAATTTTTATATGTTATAGATTAGTTTTAAAATTTTATTAAACCAAAATTTCGACATATGTAGTTGCGTTAATATGTCATAACGAAAACTTAAAATTAAAAATAGATATAAAACTTCATCGTTTAACAAAAACAAAAATATTTCAAGAAAATTGCAGAATTTAATTGTCAAAATTGAAAGTCTACGTTAAAGTCAAAAGTGAAATCGTGAATCGTGATGGTTGCGGTGAATAGTGACTACTTGTGGTGAGAGCTTTCATTTTGTGCGTTTGTATTGGCTTTCATATGTTTTAACTTTGAAAATAAGTATGGACTTCTGTGTGGTGGCTGTGTAGCTTTGATCCTTTTTGAAGCGTGATGCCTTTATTATATAGTTTCACTAACTCAACCTGTTTTAGGACTCAGGACAACACTATCGAAAGTTTTTGTTATTATTTATGCATACATATCAGAGCACGCTAAGTCTAGATATATTAATACATATATGTGGAGTTAGGATCAGGGCTTACACTAATAATGTAGGCTGTGTATCAGATAAATATTAACATTAAAATAACAATTACTGTAGGTTTCGTTATGTATTATCTCAATTTTTAAATTGTATTAAATTTTAATCGCATCTTATAAATCGTTTATTTAATATGAAGGACCTCCTTGCTCTTTGTATATAAAAAAATAAATTTTAAAATGATAATTCCATATGCATTTGAACATACAGCATAAATACATTCAAACCAAATCCAAACTATACAATACACATGCATATAAATAAAGTTTGAAACTTAACATTAAATTTTATTTTTATTTTGTTACTTTGATATTTTTTTATTAAATGTCAATTATTTTGTGTATGCCGTATGGATAACCAAATTATACAAAAACAAAATATCATATAAAATGATATTACGTTGTTACGTAGGTATAGAGTAGCTATTTATGCTAATTTGTTTTTCGTTTTTTTTTAAAGAAATTAAGTGAAAATAATATTTAATAAATGTATAAACTGGTATAAATTTTATTAATACTACTATTATTTTGAATTTTGATATATGTACGTATTTATGGATATGTATGTATGTATGTATGAATGTATATGTGATTATTAAATTATTTATATTCATACTTACAGTGTTTTAAAACTAAAGTAAAGTAAGTACAAGAAAATTTATGAACATAATATTCAACATATGATATTGTTATACCGTTATACATACGATTTATCCTTATGAAAAGAATGTATATAACAGTTATTTACATAATAGTATATTTTATTTTTCTTGGTTTTAATTTTCTAAAAAATGCGTAAAATTCAGGACATTTTTGAAATTTTTGAACGCTTATTATTGAAAAAAATGTATGAATTGATAATCATTTTGTACTTAGTGCAATCACAATTGTACACCCCCTCTTTTTTGACAGTAATTTACCAATAACTCAATAATCTAGAAAATTACTTACTATTGTCAGGAACTAAGTCTTCTTAAGTAGCATACAATCATACATAGTTCCATTTTATATATGTTGTTGTTGTTGTCGAAATTATTTTAAAATTATTTCGAAAATACTCACAATTATTTCCCAATGAAAAAGGGTAGGGACTAAACAAGGTCGAAAAATCCATAAAGAATTTTGCTTTCATCGGAAATGAAGAGAGGAAAATAAATGAATAATAAAAAATTAAAAAAAGAAATTGAACTTGACATCTTTTGATTGAAAACAGATGCTCTACCTGTACCTACTGTGCCATCCAGCGTGAGTAATATTTAGGGGTCAATTGCATGTCTATTGAAATTCATAAAGCTACCTACAGACTGAGACACTTTGTGTCGCCACATTCTGGCCACATTCTCGCCACTTGCCTATACACGCAGCAACATTTTTCTACACAAGAGCGGCTACCGCATCTTAAAAAAAAATTAGTATAGAATGAATAACGGTCTACGGATAAAAATGTATGAGTATTCAATTTGTTTGTAAAATTTTGTTTGTTTTTGTTTTCTAAAATTTATTTTGCTTGTAAAAGAGTTTTTAAAAAAATTACCAAGAAAACAAACTAGAAATTTTCCCTACAGACGAAGAGACTTTGAAGACAACTCAAGAAAATTTTAACATTGATGGTGTCGCCACCAAGTATCTCCGTCTGTAGGTAGCTTTAGAAAAGGCCTTAAAAAGTCTATCAAAAAAATATTTGGTATCGCGGCTGTCTATTGAAACTTTGTCAAGAACGTTGCTACATGTACTTAATATTTGATGCTGTCAAAAATATAAATTCTTCATAAATTGACCATCGGAACTACGCACCCAGCGGATTTTATTAACACTAATTGTAAGATGTAGAATGTCGAACAGCTGATCGTATAAAAAAAATTACATTGGTTTTAAATGGAAGTTAACAATAACAAAATCAACCAAGTTAACTTTCATTTAAATTTCTAAAAAAGCCAAAAGAGATTTTGGTAATACTTTGCCAGAAATGAAAAGATGAAATATGTAGCTTTAAAACGTATATTAAGGTTTTGTAACGTTTATTATATTTTTTTTCTAAAATCGGGATTAAAAAATGTAAATAAAAATGTATGCAAAAATACACGAGTAACAGATGATAGTTACCTCCGTGATTAAGTCCAATAGACTGTTTTTCTATTTTAGAAAAAAGCTCTTCCCATCTATGAAGGCACGACATGATCAATAAATGATGAATTATACTTTACTTTACTTTATAATAAAAAAAAACTTACGTCGAACTCGAGGCGCCGCGTGAAATTCAATTGCAATTGAAGAAGTTTGTTTTGTTAATTTAAAATTAATGCATTTGTTCCATTTTTATCTCATATAAATTCACTAACTATAGTTTATGTTTGGCTCTGGCTCCAATTGATAATAACAGAAAGTTGGATAATGATCAAATACCCATTCATATGAGATGTTTCAATTAAGTTTGGTTATATAATCGAATCCATATATTGGATATTATATGGATAATTATCGAATTAAATACGTATTCACTAAATATATTCATTCAGTTTAACCATTAGATTCGAGTTTAAGATTAGGATCCTCTGATAACTAAAACAACTAATACATACATAAATCATAGCTCCGCGGTTTTGTTGCGGCACGAAATTGTTTTTAATCCATCCAGTTCTAATTGATTTCGAAAAGTGTCTCGAAATAGTTACATCTTCCTACCAATTCATCCGATGGGATAGTAAAAAGTAAACAATGCTTCATCTTTGAAATTTTTTAAAAGTGTACTAGAATAACGACTTCCACTTATAAGTATGCATTATGATTTAGCTAAGAAAAAATCGACGAATTCAAATACAAACTCATAACACAGAAACTCTTTCTGTTAGATCATTGCAAAAAAAAAAAAATTAAGAAATAGAAAGAAGAAGATTTTCCACCCCACAAAAAAAAACTACCAAAAATACGAATCCTTTTTACACATTCATATACCAAATTGTATACAAATAGTGGTGTATGTATATAGTGATTGTAATCGGCAAAAAAAGGACAATTTTTTATCAATTACGTCATACATATTCCCTGCAGTGAATATTACAATCAACATATAAGTAGGTACCTACTTGTATTTCCATGCATATTATAGCCAAGTATGTTGATGTATATGTACATTAAACATAATATATGAACATATATATAAAAGACACATTTTTTTTATATAAAAATACAATATAGGTAATATAATGTTTGTGTTATATCAAAAGAAAATAAAAGAACAAACCTTAATGTGACGATGGTTTATGGAATAAATTAAAAAAATAAAAATAAAAACAAAAAAATAATAAAAAAAAGGAAAAAACAAACGAAAACAAAATATAAAAAAAATTTCATTGATCGCGCAGACTCAATTATGACGTCAAAAATAGCATCGGTAATGGTCCATAAAAATACGACGTATTCAAATATATGTATGTATATACGAATTTTGAAAACCGTATAGATACAGATACTAAATAAGTAAATAAATACTAACGTTTATATATATATATATTATATATAATACATATATATTATGCATTATCAAATGGTATACATTTTTTTGGAAGTTATATCAGTACCTAAGGTACACAAAGAAAATTTTTTTGTTATATTTTCCTGATGAATGAAAAAAGTTATGTTACTTTCTATGCTTATGCACACATACACACAAATGTATGTTTTCATAAGTAAATAAAGAAAACTTTACGCATTAATTTTTTTTTGTTTTTTTTTTTTTTAGTTGTTCTTAATTTTATTTTACTCGTTTTTTTGAAGTTGTATTTTTTGCAAAAAAAAAAATTAAGAACAAAAGAAAGAAAATTAATTTTTTTTTCTCTCTCTCTCTCTCTCTCTTTCTAATTTTGATAAGATCTTTCCTTTATTTTATCTGCCTTTATTTTAATATTGTTGTTGTTTTTTGTTTTGTGTTTTTTTTTTTTTTGGAAAAAAGATAATTAATGACTTTTTGTGTAGGTATTCTAAAATAATATCAGAAATAATAACAAAAATTAAAATAAAAACAATAATATAAAAAATTAATTTAACATTTATGTCTGATGATGCCAAAAAAAGAATGTTATTCTAAATTTGTTAAAGATTTAACGCTTAGAAGAGAATAAAAAGAAAAATAACAAAAATTTTTTTACAGTTGTATGAGTACGTAGGTAAAGAGAATTAGTACAAAAACCAATTTAAGTTTCTGGTAAAACGTGGGCTTTCCATATGAAAATATAATGTAGTGGTGATCCGTCAACACGACACTAAAAACAATAATGAAAGAAATTTAAATTATATGTAAATGTACACACAGTACATGTACCATGAAATATGGACAGTTTAAATTTCGGAAATGTTCTTTTCATATGACTTGATCTAGGTTTTATTAAATTCAAAAGAATGTGGACTATGATCTAGTTTTCTAGATAATATTTTTTTTAAGTTGAACTGACAAACTTTTTCATTGAAGTATCAAAAACTTCCATTACAAAATTATGCCGCTCGTGACAAGTAGCATTACTAAATATTTGAGACCAGCTGTATAAAAACAAATTTGGGTTTTGAGTTGTTATTTGTATTTTCATATTAAACGATTGATCTGGACCTTGAAGCCGATGACAGCCGAAGAACACAGCTTACGTCGCTAAATAAGGTAATTTTTTAGCGAGTGTTGACATTAAGAAAAAAAAAACACTTAATCAAAATCCCGATATATAAAAATCACGTTACATAAAAATTACGCCATATCAAAATTCTGTCATTTAAGATCGCGTCTTGCCTACAATCCCAAAATTTTGTTTCATTACAACAGGTATATGTGCCTTGTTTTTTTTTTACACTCTACAGTAACTTAGGTAGAATCACCTTTTCGTGCTTAATTAAGTACGGTACTGCAATTTTATGCTACAATATCTAAAATATTTCGAGTATTTATTTAACAAATTACTGGCTTATCAATTCATTAAATGTGGAAACCTACTACTTTTGTCAGGAACTAAGCCTTCTTAAATAGGATAGCTCCATTTTATTTAATTTGTTACCTACCAGATTATACTCTCAATTATTTTTGGCCATTCATTATATCCCAAATACAAAGGGTACTGGACCAGGTCGAAAAATCCATAAAGCATTTTTTTTTTTTTGCTGCATCGGGAATCGAACCTGGGACCTTTCGGTTGAAAGGCAGGCGCTCTACCTACTGCGCCACCCAGCGTGTAAACGTTTAAGTGAACATTATTATTACGTTTGTCATTTTATACAAAGCAGTGCTGTCAATATATGATATCGGTTTAATTAAAGGTATTGGGAATACAGGAGGGCTTAAAGAATAGTGACAGCAAGAATTTACAAATTTATTGACTGTTCCCTTACGAAAACTTATTCAAGTTTTTACAAGTAAATCGTTCCCGTACTGATATTTTTTCTGAATATGAGAGAAAATAATATGTGACGTCAGCAACATTCTCTAGAATAAGTTTCCGAATTTAAAAATTTCTTCTTGTAATAACTTAATTGTCAACTTTTGTTGCTGTATTTTTTTAGGTTATGTTTTTATTTACTTTTATGATAGGAATCTGTTTTGTAGTTGGTAAATTCATAAAAATAATTTAACATTTTGTAATTAATATTATTACAATTATTAATAAAAAAAAACAAACTCCGTAATTTACATCCATAAATTCAAATTATTGTATATCTTATATTAAATAAATGTCAGTGATTTGACAGTTGCAAGTTTTTACAAGTAAAGCGTTATTTTACTTTTTTTCCACTTTTTTTTCATTTTTCTCTCATATGCAAGTTTTTGTAAGAAAAGTACGCGAACAGTCCTTTAATTACTAAAAATGTATTTAAGAGAGAAAGCTCTGACGTGACCTAATGACATTTTAAACTCTAAATTCTCTTCAATTTCACAAAAATTTGTAAAGAATATACATAAAAACATGCGAATCGTTCTTAATAATTAACATACAGACCTTTTTAACTTAACGAATTTGATTTGACTCAAATTACCCGCAAATGACGTTCTTGAATAAACAGGACCGAATTAGAAAGAAAATAAATTCAATTTCATGTGAAAATAATTCAAATAAATTTATCCATCATTAGGTGTCCCAAAAATGTATGCATGTCAATGGTAAATTTATTATAAAAAAGTGTTCAGTAAATTTTTCTGTTCTAAGTGGTTTTCAACAGACAGATAAATAGGAAAAAATGGAAATGGATAGGTCATACACTAAGGAAATCAGAAAGAGATACAGCAAGAAGAGCTATCAAGTGGAATCCACAAGGACAAAGGAGGCAGACCATACAACAAATGGGGACGCACAATTGATCAAGAATTAACAATCAACAATTATACCTTGGACGATATTAAGGAAACAGTATTCAACAGAGAGAAATGGAAGCTCACTATCGAAGCCCTATGCATCCACGAGGAGTAATAGGAGAAAAAAAGGTGGTTTTAAAGTGTTTGACAGTTAATTGTTATTATTATCCATAGTGTTCTAGATCTACTCAACAAACTTTATAATTATCTGAAGATTGCCCCATTAAAATAAAAACTTTAGATATTTACAGTTAAAAAAAATTTTTTTTTTTTAAATATTTATTTTGTTAGAATTTTTCATTTATAAAAATAAGAAATACTTTATAAAGAAAAAATAAAACGTTTTTAAACGTTTCCAGAACTTTATTTATATATACAAAACTTTATTTAGTACATCATTCATTAAAAACAAAAAGAAAAACATAAGAAAAACAGAAAAAAATAAATTTAGCAACATGAAAATGCGTGGGATTCAAATTTTGGTTTACTTTAATTTTTTATACATACATAATATAACTATTATGTTGTGTGTGTGTGTATGATGCACGTATAATTTGATATTTTTTATTATTGTTCTTTTTGATGTTGTTTTTTGTTTCTTTGGTTTTCGTTAAGGACTCATGAGCACGAAATAAATGTTATTTAGGGATATGAAAATTTTTCCTTCAATAAACATTAAATGTGTATGTGTATGTATGTATATGACGACGATGATACCGGTTTGTTTTTAGAAAAAAAAAATTTTTATTTCTTCTTTGTTTGTGTTTTTTGGATGACTTTTTAAAATTTTTATTTTTGTATCAGAAAATAGAAAACGTACTAAAAGAAAACTGGGAATCGATAAAGAAAACAATTTTTTTTTGTTTTTTTTTTTTTTTTGGCAAAAGAAGAAAAAAATCAAAATTTTTATAAATTTTTTGTTGTTGTTATATATTTTGTTATTGTGTTTGGTGGGATCTTCTTTTTGCTAAAAAATATATTTTAAATAAATAAAACAAATTAAGTTTTTTGTTTATATTATCATCATCATCATGTGGTGTTAGTGTTACGGTTCTTGATGAACTTTGACCTTCTCAATAAATAATCCTTCAGTCATGCTTGTATTATATTATTTTGTGTGCAGTCATTTTTCAATTTCGGATTAATAACATATTTACTGGGTAATAACATTCTATATATGTATATATTTTTTTTACCATAATATCAGGCTTATCAACTTTAACAGATTTCTCTTACCTTCGATGGAGGAGAAATAAAAGTTATTAATCAGTATAATATCGTTGTTCTGTAACTCGATCAGTGGGAACATAAGACGAAAACAAAATATTACATACAAAATAAATAACGCAGAACAAAATTTTTTTTTCACAATTACATACAAAAAACTTGAATTCCTACAATCCTGTCTAAAGAAATAAATATATATCAAAAAATATTTAATTCTATAAAGTCAATTTTCTTCTGTTACCTATATTGATTTTGAAATCTAGTTAGTAACAGAAGCATTTTACAATAATCTACAACTCTATCGAGTTCTATGGTAGTGTAAATATTATTAGTCAAATTCCATGGTAGTGTATGGTAAAACTATAGACTAAATATGGTATAACCAAACTGAATTACCATCATCAAATCAGAATTGTTATACAAGATGCATGATCGAAAGTCTAGCAGAACAAATAAAATAAAAGTTCAAAAAGCTGGATTCAATTGATACAATTAGTCTATACAATTAGTCTATGGAATTAGATTTATACAATTAGTCTAGAAATTTAACAAACATTGTCATTTGCTTTAAATTTTCTATATATAAATTTTTATGATTACTCAATACTCATATTGAAATATTCACATTTATTTGCTTATGTAAGAGAAGAAAAATAAAAACCTATTTATATATCCCGAGGGAATATCTTAATTTTATTTTACTGTAATAAACAAATTATTTAATTTTATGATGTTTTTTTTTATTGCTTTTATTTTAAAACTTGTACATAAAAATGTATAGTAAATAGTATATATTGTTTCCTTTTTAATTGAGGTTAAATGTACATATATATTGTGTATACAGTTTACGACAATTATTTTACTTTTGAATATTTTTTGATTTAAAATTGATTAAAGTTTGATAAAAATGTTATGCTTCGAAAATAATTTTTTTCTTTGTTGGTTAAAAGTTTGGGATTAAAGTTTGGAATAAAATACACGAAAACAGAAATAAGCCGACATCCCGAAAATCCCGATATAAATATTCCCTTAATAAGTCGAAAAGAAGTAATTAAGGAAATAAAAAACCTAAAATTAAATAAAGCCCCAGATTTTGATTTAATAACTTCAAATGTGCTAAAAAATATACCCAACAAAGTTCTCACACTCTTGGTATATATAATGAATGCCTGTATTAAGCTTAAACACGTACCTAGTATATGGAAAGTTGCCGAAATAATAATGATCCAAAAACCAGGAAAGCCTGCTAACGACACCAAATCCTACAGGCCGATATCTTTGCTCCCTACAATATCGAAGTTGTTTGAAAAATTACTATTGAGAAGGATTCAACCCCTCATAGAAAACAGGAATATAATACCTAATCACCAATTTGGGTTTAGGCAAAAACACTCAACAATAGATCAAGTACATCGAAGAACAGACATTATAGAAAGGGCACTGGAAAATAAACAAATTTGTTCTTCAGTATTTCTAGATGTAGCCCAAGCTTTTGATAAAGTTTGGCATGAAGGACTCATCAAAAAGCTAAGTTGTTTGCTCCCTAAAAATTATGTTGAATTATTTTCATCATATCTCTCAAATAGAGTTTTTCGAGTTAAAAATGAGAATGAATACTCCTCTCTAAGAGATATAAAAGCTGGAGTACCGCAAGGTAGCATACTGGGTCCAATTTTATATTTGTTATACACCTGTGATATACCCGAAGTAGAAAGTATAAAAATAGCAACCTTTGCAGATGACACAGCGTTGATGGCAGTTGGTTCTACTATAGAAGAAGCTACAAACAAACTGCAAAAAGCTAATGACAAAATTTCCAACTGGTGCAAAAAATTGAAAATTAAATTAAATGAACCCAAATCTAGGCATGTAAACTTCGCCTATAAAAACATAGTAACTCCACTCTCAGTTAAAATTAATGATGTCGTGTTTCCATACGGGAATAAAGCTAAATATCTTGGCATGACTTTGGATGCAAAACTGAAATGGAAAGAGCATGTGAAAATCAAAAAACAAGAACTCCAGTTCAAATATAGAGAAATATACTGGCTGATTGGGCGGAATTCTACGGTCTCGACCTATAACAAAGTTTTGATGTATAATCAAATATTGAAGCCAGTCTGTGCATACGGTATTCAAATATGGGGATGTGCTAAACAAATCCATATTCAAACTATCCAAACGTTCCAAAATAAGGTACTGCGCAACATAGTCAATGCTCCATGGTATGTTCGCAATGCCGATATTCATCGAGATCTGAAGATCTCATCTATAAAAGACGAAATAATTAAATGCGCTGCACGGCATAAAACTCGTCTGATCCAACATGTAAATACCGAAGCTTCTAGCTTAATTGACAATCAAAACTTTGTGAAGCGACTAAAACGAACAAGACCACTTGAGTTAGGTTAAAACCTTTTATCTATTAAAACGTTATTGGATTTTGGTAGATTAAAGGTATCTATGTTTCTTTGAGTTAAATGTAAATTAATGGTTAGTCTATAAGACTAGTTTTAATGTTGCAATAATGATAGGAGTTTTTAGTGGGTTAAAGTCCCACAGTCCTTCAAACTGCCTTCCCCGGTAATAGGTAGTCCCTGAAGCCTCTTTCGATGATTTACTACTATCTGGAAAAAAAAAAAAAAAATCCCGAAAATCATATATTTCTTCTTATAACCATAAATATTTCTCTGTGCTAAAGTCGAATTACCTAATAATATTAGTAGTACTTATAGTAGCAGTAGTACTTATAGTAGTAGTATTAGTAGTAGTTGTTCTAGTAGTAGTAGTAGAAGTAATAGTAGTAGGAGTAGTAGCTGTAATAACTTAGTAGTAGTAGTAGTGGTAGAAATAGTAGTAGTATAAGTAATAATAGTAGTAGAAGTAATAGTAATAGTAGTAGTAGCTGTAGTAACTTAGTAGTAGTAATAGTAGTAAAAATAGTAGTAACACTAGTAGTAATAATAGTAGAATTAGTAGTAGGAATATGTAATAATAGTAATTATAAAATTAACAACTAACAATAATATTGAATAAATAAATTTGAGAACTTTCACTTTAACTACTTTAATTTTTGACGATTAAACAAAATTTGTAAACTTATTCACAAAATAGATATATGTAGATTTAATTGGATGAAATTAACGATAAATTATCCTATAACAGATATGAGAACATCATTATAATAATTCAGCTTTGCATATATCAAACTATCAACTTGGGCTGACATTTTTCAGATAGAAAGAGAATTATTTATTTTCATAATAATTATTTTTACATTGGTACTTAACTTAGCTTCTTATTCTAGTACTACTTATCGTTTTAATATTAACTACTATACATAATGTGCTCACACTTGTCGTTTTATTATTAATTACTTATTTCTAATATACCACTTATATTGTAAAACCTAAGTGTTTTGATAATACTTATGTTGTTGATAACGTTTAGAGGTGATTAATAAGCCTAATTAACGTTTAGGTGATTTAGGTGAAACAATTCTATACAGTATTATAAAAAAACTTAGGTTTTAGTGTATTCCAAATCTTTGTGTAAAAACAATTAGGGTGTTCATCACATAGACTTGGAATTATATATATAAAAAAAAAAAAATCCACTACTGCATGGATTACATTTCTGAAAATTTCCTGATCTTGAGTTGTACTTTAACCATGCTTAATTTATTTGGAGATTAATTCATTCTTCACTTGTGATGACGTTTCTTAGCCATCACGTTTCTCTTTTTCCAACATGTCTCTGATCTTCAATTTTGCAGTAAAACAATGTGCAAAACTCTTCATCTTTCACCACATATTGGTATTAAAATTATATATGTTTTATTTGTACAAAAGCCAGATTTAAACTAAAACTAGACTTAACAATCATTATTAATTGTATACTTAATATTCTAATTTTATTAGTCTAAGTATGAGTGCATTTTATTTATGTACAATATTTATTTATTTATTTGCATATAAAGAACAACATACTATATAAATATGAAGATGTTATTTAAGACCTTTAACTTCTCGAGATGTAGGCCAAATTCAATTATTCTGCAATATATTTGTATCTCAAAGCTTCAGGCTTGTTCAGTGTTGAGATTTTAAAATTTTATGATTCCATACAATATAAAGAAGCACTAACAATTGCTATTAACACACCGCATTTTGGTGTTAAAATGTTCAAAATTTTTTGATTAGTATTTAAATTTGTAAGTTATGATTGTTTTAGACCTTCAATTTTTATGTTTCCATACCAGAAATTAATATAATAACGTAAAATTTGATAAACCGAATTTGGGTACAAAAATTAATATTAACTTATAAATAAATAAATAAAAAACATAAAGAAAAATACAACTTGACTGTAAATAATTTTCACGGTCTACGTATATTTTTTTAATATAATATAAAATTAACACACATACATACATAAATTAAATTATTTATGAATTAAATTTTTTTTGTTTTAAATTACTTTTTAAAAATTTTTTTTTTTTTTTTGTTGGTTAATTTTTTCTTTAACTCTAATATCGATTTTGTGTTGCGGCATTTAGAGCTGAGGTACCTACTCTAAAAAATTATTAAATAAACATGAAGCGTATAAGCAATTTGGTAGGTTTGTTATGAAATAAATGTACAAAAAATTGTTTTTATTTTTGTTTTTTTTTTATTATTATTTCCTTTTTGAATCCCACACACCCCATCTATATATATATATATATATATATTATACAACCACGTATTTAAATTATATTTTCTAGTGAAGAATTTAAAGTAAAAAATACAATATATGTATACATTTTGTAGCTATATATATAACATACTCGTAATTTTGTAAATAATATTTTTACAACAAACATGAATTTCATATAAGTACGTTTCAAAATAACTAAATATAAGGATTCAAAGGTCATGGAGCATTCATTTTATATGAATAATACAATATACATACTATAATATAATAAACTACATAATATAATATATATATATATATGCATATGTATTCGAAAAATATAAGTTTTAGTTCTCACTTTAACCTTTAATTTTTCAAGTGAGAAAAACAAAAAAAAATTTTACTTTTCTTCTTCTTGTAAAATCATCAATTTTTTGTTACGAAATACAAAGGTTCAAAATATCTTAAATTAAAAAAAAAAAAAACAAAAGAAAAACGAAAATTTTTATTCAAGGACTTTTGACATTTATTTAGATATATTTTATAAGAAATCAAAGAATATATATATGTACATATATATGTATATATACTCCTATATCAATCATAGTTTGAAATTTTATAGAAAAGTTAAACATTTCTGTACTGACTATATTTAGACAATTCAACTAAAAAAAAATAAAAACAATATAATTAATTTTTTTGTTTTTTTAAATTAGAAACTTATTCGACCATACTGCCTACTGTCGAAAAACTTTTTCGTTTTAAAGAAAACATATTTTGAATTAAATAATATAAGATCAATTCAACATCATTATTAAGATAATGGATTTATATGTGAGTTTGGAGTTGCGAAAGTGTATCAATGATTGATGATGATATTGATAATGATGATGATAAAGTTAATTAAGAGAATCAAAATGATAAAAATATGCAATAAAACAATTTCAATATAATCATGCCTAATTAGAACTAGAACTAAAAGAGGATTAATTAGAACTAGAACAAACACGGGTAATCACAATAAGCTCATTTGCACCTGCGGTGATATAGGGAACAGATTTTGCTTCCGAAATTACACAATCTAATCTAATATAATATGCAATGATAGTGCTTGCGAATGACCTTAAGAAGATTTTTGGCTTTATTCAACATCTGCTCTTTATACACATACAAAGCGGGCTCTTTAAGCAATTCACAGATTGAAAGAATCTTGTTCACTTTAAAACGAATTATTTGTGTCCAGTGACAGACAATCAAGGAATATAACATACAACATAAAAGTAATATTTCGTAGTAAAGTCGGATGTTAAATAAACATTTCAGAAGTTGTAGTAAAAGAAAACTCTTCAATAAATATGCTTTGAGTAGAAGTAAAGTAGATGAAATATGATGCTTTGAAAAGAAGAAGCGGGAATTTGGCAGTTTCTTCTAGTATAGAGATTTTATAAAGAAGAAATTGCAAAAGCATAAGTAGTAAAAGTAATAGTAGCAAAAAAGGGAGTAGTAGTATGTAGCAGTGTAGTAGTAAAAATAATAAATTATTAGTGAAGTGAAATTCGACTTTTAATTAATAAATTAGTATTAGTAGTATTGTAATAGCAGTAATAATAGTAGTAGCATCGGTAATAGTATATCAGTAGCAGTAGTAGTAGTAGTAATAGAAGTAGTAATAAAAGTAGGGCTGATAATAATATAGTCACCACATATGAGAGTTATAAAGTGGTTAGGAATAAATGTAAAAAAATTATCAATCAGCAAAAATTCCTGCACAACCAAAGGTTGAGACGAGAAATCTTTAATCTCCCTAACAACAGCAGGTCCTTCTGGGCGTTTGCTAAAAGCGTTGGGCAAAATTTTTGCCAATCTTCATTTCCACCTATGATTGATAATAGTACAATTATATCAGATTCTGTTGGAAAAGCTAACCTTTTTGCAAAATTATTTGCAGCCAATTCCACACTCCCTAATACAGCCCAAGTTCCGCCAACAATCCCTGTTGTTAATTCTTCGCTTGGAAGGATATACTTCAGAACAAGAGCTGTAGTAAAAGTCTTGAAGAATCTTGATATAAAAAAATCTACCGGTCCCGATGGTATACCTGCGATTGTGCTGCGACACATTGCCCTCGCCATTTCTAAACCTCTGCGCAACTTATTCTATTTGTCCTTTTCTTCAGGAACTTACCCGTCCAATTGGAAAGTTGCCCAAGTTTATCCTATTCCTAAAAAAGGTGACAAAAGCAATCCTTCGAACTATAGGCCCATAGCTATTACTTCCATTATTTCCAAAACGATGGAAATCTTAGTCAATCAAAAGTTGAAGAAATATCTTGATAGTAGAGGTATAATTCATGATAGTCAATACGGCTTTCGAGCTCAGCGTTCCACCGGTGATCTCATGACATGCCTCTGCGAAAAGCTTAACACCAGTCTTCATCAATCTGGTGAAGCTGCTGTTGTAGCTCTGGATATATCTAAGGCTTTTGATCGAGTCTGGCATTCTGCTCTTATAGCAAAATGCAATGCTGTAGGCCTCGGTCCAACCTTTTCTAAATGGATTGAAAGCTTTCTCCTAAATCGATCTATCATAGTTTCAGTTGACGGTAGTTTTTCCGACCAACTTCAAATCAATGCTGGTGTTCCACAAGGCTCCGTCCTTTCACCCACCCTATTTCTCATTTTCATTAATGACCTTCTCAAATTAACTTTCAATCCAATCCATAGTTTTGCTGATGACAGCACTCTAGTAGCATCATATGATTTTCTTAAAACAAATAATGCTACAACTTCAGCAGTCAACTCCAAAAGAACAATGATGGCTGGTGCACTCAATCACGACCTAGCCAAAATTGTCGACTGGGGTAGAGCAAACAGAGTCGAGTTTAACACTTCAAAAACTCAAAGCTGTCTTGTTAGTAACAAGCTAACAACATTCGAACCAATTCTCCGACTTCAAAATGAAGTTATCCAGCGACTCAAAGACTTGAACATTCTCGGGATGCGAGTGAATCAAAATATGCACTGGAATGAGCATATTTTCGATATTGCGAAAAGCGCCGCCAAATGTTTGGGCTTTTTAAGTCGCTGCAAAGCTTATTTTTCATCTCCAGACCTCTTAAAAATCTATAAAGCATATATACGACCCAAGCTCGAGTATAACTCACATTTATGGGCAGGTGCACCAAAAGCTGCTTTAAATTTTTTGGACAAAGTTCAAAACCGCGCCATTCGTCTTATAGGCGACATAAATGTGACCTCATCCCTTATACCACTTGGTCATCGTCGTATTGTTGGAGCACTTTCTCTATTTTATAGATATCTACTTGGTGTTGGCACTTGTTCCGAGGAACTAAAGTCACTTCTTCCTCCTCTCAAGCAATTCTGTCGCATAACACGAGAGGCATCAAGTGCACACCCTTTCACAGTGGAAATTCCGAGATGGTTTAAGTCCGGCTATGGAAATTCTTTTATAGTAAGAACATCTCGATTGTGGAATCGCGTCCCAATCGAAGCATTCCCAATGAGAGAAGGATTTTTTATTTATGATTTACAGAAATTTAAGACGAATATTAACAACATTGTTCGCTCTTTCCCACAAAACTATTCTTCTTCCTTTTTCTTTCCTTTCCTTTAGCTATCCTTTCCTTTTTCAAATGGTCAATGGTACGCAAGTACTAAAAGGTTCAAAACCTAAGTTTTGGCTATAATATAAAAACAAAAAAAAAAAAAAAAAAAGTAGCAGTAATAGTAGTATCAATTGTGGTATAGCTAATAGTTTAGCAAAAGTATCAGTAGTACTATTGTTAGTATTTAGTTGAAGTAGTAATAGTAGTTAATATCAGTAGTAGTAGTAGTTTTAATCCTCTGGTATTTGTAATAGTAGTAGGATAAAAGAAGTAGTATCAAAGCAGTAATATAAACATAACGAAATGCAATAAAGATAAATCGATCAACTGAAATAATATTCACAAAATTCAAAATCTTATTATTTGTTCAATTAACTTTACATATTCACAACATGGAAACTATCAATATCGATTATATTTATTTATTTATTTATTGTTGTTTTAAATTAAAATGATTATTCTATAACACTACCTAATAGTTATTTTTTTTTTATTTATTATTTTTGTCATTTAGTCTATTCAAAAGGCTAACCGTACTGAGCCAGAGTCAAAAGAAAACCCAAAGAGTTTTCATCGAATCGAATCTTGCAGTTAAAAGGTAGATGCATTACCCACAACGCTAATTAAAAAGACAAATATTTTTTAAAATACTTGACTAATCTAATTTTACTAGTCATCCAGACATGACACAGTCACTCTTCCTGTATTGAGTATTTGTATAATATCATAAAAAAATATATATAGAGTAATCACGCAGAATAAAAATATTGATAATTTTTTTTAGCTTGAAAAAATTATAGCAGGGACAACATTTTATAACTTATTTATATTTATTAATTTATAATGTAGACATTTCCTTTATGATAATTATAAACATCAAATTACTGGCTCTGTAAATTAGGTGACATTTTTATTGTCAAAAGATATTTCATAATATTTTTTCTTCTCCATATTATTATTTTTTGAAAAACAAGGTATTTATTTTTCTTATTTATTATTTTTTTCTACTTAAAATTTTTTTACCTGAAAAAAAGCAAGTCTGATAAGACGAGAAAATTTTTGTAAAAAACTACGTTAAAAAAATTTCAGATATTAAAAGCAAAATTTTAAGTTTGTATAGCTATTATTCAAAAACACTAATTTTGATACTCATCCAACATATACAGTTTATTAGGTGTATTTATTTTAAAAAAAAAGTTACGAGGAAGATGTTGCTCTTGTTTCAATTTTTTCGGAGCTGTAGTGGATATTGTTTAAACATAATTTATCTAATCCGATTTTTTTTAACCCTCTGTAGCCCAGGTTAAATTTAAAGATAGACCACTCGTCTAGAACAATTTTTTTACTAAAACAATCCAAGGAATCACCCCTTAAAATTGTTTTGCTCTGAACCGACCCACCCTATATATGCTTTGAATATTCTAATCTTTGATTTCCTATAGTTATTTGGCCATTCTTCCATATTGGATTTAATTTACTTAATTTTTTTTTAAATTTATATAAGTATATTGGAATGCTTTTCCCATTGGAATATTGGAACTTTTATATCGTATAAAAAAAATATTTTGAAATTTTGTGTCTAGTCTACCGCATTAGTAAAATTGAAAGCAAAAATTTGCATTCATTTAACGAATTGTTGCTGCAATAGCTGTAATCTACATAGAAATCCTAATTTATAAAAACAATTTGAAAAAATGTGACTACCAGAACTGCTGTATTTTCTTATGAATATATACATATATACTTTAAATATTTAATTTTAAAATTTATTATTAATATACCGTATCTATTTTTAGTATAATTTTATAACATTGATAGTATACAATAAGAATATTTATATATCATTAATATTAAAATAAACACAGATCCTAACTAAAAATATTCTTATACATACTCTAAAAAAACTATTTATAGATTATAATTTATATATATATATATATATATACATATAAATTCTCATTATTTATATGTATCATATTATATAGTTTACATTTTTTTTCTTCATTATTATCTCTACAAAGAACAAAAATATAGAAGGATTTAAAAAACGGTATTCATAAAAATATATATATATTATATATATATATATAATGTTGATATATATATATTTTTAAGTCGAATTTAATATTGACAAATAAAGCTCTCTCATAATATTATCTTCTCCAGCTATCGACATTTTTGTGTTTTTTTTTTTACCTCCTATCACAGATTTTATATTTATAATAAATTGATTTTTTTGTTTTTTATTATTTGTTAACCCAAAATGACATTCATTATAATCTAAAAATGAATTCTATAAGTATTAGAATGCTTTTCCCATTGGAATTTTGAACTTGTTACATTGTTATATTGTATAGGTACATATAGAAAAAATATATTTTAAAGTTGTTATCAATTTAAAGATTTTCAATGTTGCAAAAGAATTTGTGTAAAAAAAAATGTATAAATATTTTCTATTAATCAATTTAGGTATAGTATAAGATACACCAATTAAAAAGATATCATCATCGCGACATCTAAGTGATGTCCGTATTGAAATTGTGATAATAATTGAAAAATGTAGTTATTTGCAACATTGAAGTTAATAAAAAAAAATTATTTAGTCGAAATAAACTGAAATTTAACGGTGCGCACCAATCACATAAAACAGTTACTGTCCTGACTGCTTGTATAAACATCAAATTACTGGCTGTGTTATGTAGGTGTCATTTTTTATTGTTAAGACAGTTTATATTTCATTTCTTTTGCATATTAAAAATTTTCGAAAAACAAAGCTGTTTTGTTTTCTTTTTTATTTATTTTGTACCTTAAAAAACAATTGACTTTACAAATTAATTTCATAGACGGCTTTACAGTGACCCAAAATGTTAAATTAATATCCAAAATTACTGAAAATTACTATAAAACTGTCAAGACTATAGTGAATTTTTTTAAGTATACTTCTCTTAACAGTAATGTCTTGTAGAACTGACCAGTAATTCCAATCTTATCAAGACTTGATAATTAAAAGAAAAAAATGTAAGTGCACCGTGAAAATTTTTAAAGTAGTTGTGCACTGTCTTACCAGTAGATACTGTCTCTTGAAATTTCAAAATTTTCAAGACAATGAACAAGACAGTAAAAATAAATATAAAATTGTTTTAGTGAAAATTTGTGTATTGTTTTATAAGTACTGATTTGTTTAGCGGGTCAATAATTCAAATATTTCCAAGCCAGTGAACAAGACAGTATTGTGTAATTGTATTAATGAAAAACTGTAAGTACAGTATTCACAAACTGTCTTACCAGTACTGGCTAGTTTGACGGGACGTTAATTTCAATATAATTTCTTTTTGCTTTAATTGGATAAATACCCTATCGGAATTTTAGCATACTAACAATATTAACCAATTTAAATGTAAACAAACCTATATTGACAATTCGGAAATTTTCGTATAAACTTTGAAATGATCAATCATTGATCAACTTACCCTTCTTCGTCTTCTTTTTTCTTCTCTTGTGCTAAGCTTAAGCTTGTTTATAACATTTCTTGAGGTATAGAGATATAACTGTACCTCCAACGTTTCGGTAGTCTGATTGGGCTGACACTTGACAGTTATTTTATGGTCTGTTGGATCTTGCAATATTTCTTAATGTGAGCCGTTCTACAGCATGAAATAATATTTTTTGTTTTACTGGTGTCAAGTATGGCTTCTATAAATTCATGTCTGTTTTATTTTTAGACTTCCGATTCATGAAATTCTTTCATTTCAAATAAGAATATTTTTTTTGATGGGGAGTTCTATGTAAACGTAATCTCTGCTGATTTATTATACTTCCGTGTTTATTATCTTATAATTGCAGGTCTCTATGTCCTTGATGTCAATTTCAGAATTAGGCCATATGTTTTCCAGAAAATATTTATGTCTTTTGCGACCTAAATGGCGTCGCAAACAAATAGAATATGAGAGGAGGGTTTTTCCTTCTTCTAACCAGAATCTGCACCGGTCTGTGTTCGATCTATCAATTTTGAATAGACGTTTGTTAAATGTATTATGACTTATGATAAACCATGTTAGTGTTCTAACATTGGATGTAGTTTCGTTGATTATCTGATTTAATCAGTGATTAATGAGTTTGAAAACGCCTTTAGACTGCATAAGTCCTTGGCAATTATCCCATACGTTTTGGGTTTCTATAATTTCCCATTTAAAAACAATTCTCAGTAGGTAGGCATTTGAACGAGATATAATTGGCTCTAGTCCTAAGAATTGACTTTTCGCACCTGTTTTAGCAATGACACCTGCTTCTTCATTACCTTGTGTATTACAGGAGTCCAGAGTCCACATAAGAGTAACAATAAGACTTTTATAAACATCCAAATATGCTCGCTCACAATATCCTTTGCTGATCCAATTCTGGTTTTCATGTTTGTTTTTATTTTGATGTTTACCCTAATGATTTGTTGGATAAAATACCTCCAAAAATATTTACCAGATTTGCAAATACATTTCAGTTGTTTTGCATTTTAAGTATTGCAATGAGGCATAAAAATCATAATAAGTCTATTTTTGGTAATTGTGGGGATATGAAGATGGTACACAAAAGTATAATTACAATTCTTTTTATATAAACTCTACTATGGATATCATGTGAAAGGGAAAAAAAACAAACATTTTGGGTACTCATGAAAATACTTCAGAAATTAAAGTAATCAAAAATCACGAAAGTTGAAAGTTGTGCAGAATCCATTATTTTCCAAATATTTTTTATATAACAAAATAATAGGAATGTTTTCAATAGAGATTTGAACCAACCAATATCGTATAGACATGTAGTCTTGCACAATAAAAAAATCCGTCGCTACAACAATATTCGTAGTACAATCATATTTACATCATCAAATTTGTATTCCTGAAGTCCTATATAACTATATAAGTCCTACATGCATGCATGTATGTATTTAAAACAAAAATCAATAATAACGAACGCATATACAAATCAAAATTTTGGCATTGTTTCAACTAATTTTGCAATAAATTAAATTCGTAATTTATTTATTCAAGTTAGAAAATACAACTAACAAGCTAACATACTCATAATAATTTAGAGATATTATCCTGATAAGATTTGAATTTTTGTACTTGAGAAGACAAAAACGATAAACATTAAATTATTTATTAAATGTATGTTTTTCCTGAAAATTTTTTACTGTTAATAACACTCTACAAACATCAAAATAAAACCATGGTTATTGTGTTAAACGTTCGGTATACAAATATCAAAAACAGTTCACAAGAGCTGTTAACAACACTGTGTGTGCGTCAAAGTCAAAATAAAACAATGTTAATTGCATTAAAAGTTTGGCTTACAAATATCATACCCAATTTATAACCGATATCCATTATAGTTTTTTTTAAATGATAGTTTTGATAGATATTTAAAATATGACGTCAAATGAGCCAGTACTGGTAATGCTGTAGCCAAACGAAATATTTTTTTTTCAAAATTTTACGTATATATAAAAGTATATACATACATCTGAGAGATGCATAACAAAAGCAAGGGAGCTTTTTTTGTGTAGGATTTGAATAAATAAATAAATAAAATTGAAACAGAAGTGAACATTTTAATTTATCAAATACCACAATCCTCAGATGTATTTTCTATTATTATTCTCTCCAACAAAAATAAAAATATTTTTTTAGCAAATATAAAAAAAAGTTTATAATTAAAAATATTGAAGTGAATAGCTTTATCCATTTTTTTATTAATCAATTAATTTCGAAAATTACGTCTAACTGGCCATCAATTCCCAAAACAGAATTATGGTAAGACAGTGTTAAAACAATAATTACAACTTTTCACTAATCAATAACATTTTTTTTTTACTGCCTCGTTCGCTGTCTTAAACATTTTTTAATCAGTAAATTAAAATGTCGTGTAAATGCAAAGATGTGATTGATGATTGACTGTCAAAATTTTTTTTTTGTTTTTAGCGTAGAAAAAAATAACTAAAACAAAAAATTTCTATAATTATTTGAAAAATTTAAAAGTGTATATGCAAAATAAAATATGCAAATGCCAATAAAATGTCTATGGTACCTCGTAAATGTCTCAACACAAAGTTGAATACAATGTCCACATGATTTTAAATGTCTACACAAAAGCTCACAAAATCTTGAGACATTGACTTATGTTCACAATTGCTGTTGACGATGTCTTCGCGATCGGTATTTGGGCTTACAAAAAATTTCAAAAACCCAATATTGTACAGTTAGTTAATAAAAACTTTCTGTTCATTTTGCTTGAGCTTGATCAGAAATAAATTAAAACAAAATGTCTCAGAAAGCTCTCATTACACAATGTTGCCAACTTATTTTACGGATAACATTGACAGTTTAGTTTTTTTCTACATTATATCAGGTTGAAGTTTTTTTTAAAGACATTTACGATATCACCGATAGTCAGCAATTTAATGTTTCGTATTATAATATAAACAGTTAAGACAGTAACTGTCTTTCGTGTGGCAATAGCATAAGTTGGGTAATCAATTAAAATGAAGAGAAAAAATAGATTACAAGTGCAATGATGGTAGTATTTGAATCAGACCTGGGCATAATGCATTGGTTTTGAAAAATATATTGAATTGATTTTGTATTTTTAATGATATAGATAAAAATATTGCATTTGCTTTATTTTAAATTAAAGTCATGATATATATGTATGTTTTCAGAATGAATGCTCTAATGATACTGTTCTTATTATATCTTATAAAATACATATATATTAAATATTACTAAAACTACAAGATTATTACAGTTACGTGACATGTTGGCCAACGTACATGTTGGCAGCAAGCACTTATAATTACGTTAAATGAACATATTACGGCATTGAATAAAAATGATTAGAGCGAAAGAGAATTAGAATTCAATAATAATGATAAAAATAATGCATTAAATTTTTGTAATGCATTGGATTTTTTATTTTCAATGATAATGCTGAGTAGTAATCAATATAAAAAATTTTAAAAAATTCCATTGATTTCAGCACAGCATTATCATTGAAAATAAATGAAGTGCAATGCATTCAAAAAATCAAATACATTAAAAAAAATTTAATGCATTATTTTTATCATTTTGATTAATGAATCATTTGATTTTCCGAACGAAATATTTAATGGGAACAACATTACATTTAAAATATTGTTAGTTGTCGAATTATGCAAGAAAAATGGATTATTCTAGTCGTTGCATGTAAAAGTTACAATTAGGCAAATATTAGGTGTTTTCATGCACGTTACTTATTTTAGGGTGGCACAATTAAATCAAAAAAGTCCATTGTAAAACCACTGAATTTCAATTTTCCACAAACTTTGTCAAATTTGTCATCACAATTACTTTCTAACTGATTTTTTCAGTATATTTGCTTCTACCTAACTATCATTAGTATTAATAGTTTAGATTATGATCTAACTAGTGTTCGATACCGAGTTTAATTACATTTTAGATTATATATATATTTTATTATTTTTTTTTATATATAACAATCTAACTGCTTTTTGGTATATTCAAATATTCTATATTCATGCTTCTAAACCCATAATAATAAAAAAAAAAATATCAATTCATCTTTAATAAAAATTTATGAAATATATGGGATATCATTTTTTAATTTTTTTTATTTATTTATTTATTATATACATCATACATGCAATATTTATATAGTATATCACATATTATTTATTATAATAATGTAATAAAAATAAAAATAGAATATCATTTTTTATATTATTATTATCATAAATATTTAAAATATTTTATTATTTTACCAAATACCATTTAAAAAAAAAACACTATAGAATACATAAAAAATGTTATATTTTTTCATAAAATTTCAAAATATATATTTTTATACTTATATACAATAACAATACACACATATATATAGGTTATACAATATACAGGGTTGTCCGAGAGTATCAAATTGTAATGTCAAAGGTGTTTTGATAGATTGAAAAAAAATTATGTAGGAGCGGAAAAGAAGTCTGTAATCTGAACCCATTAGAAATTTATTAACTGTTGAAATACAATATATGTAATATGTATCAATTTTGTTTAATTAATTTGTATATATAAAATCCGAACCATAAGTTTAAATACAATGATTGATTGATTGCGTTCAGTGACATTTATCCATTGATTTGTAATCCATTTAAATTTACTGTATTCAATTAAAAACTTTACCACCATTTAAATTATATTTTGTTTTATAATTTATTTCACTAATTTATTGATACATTAATTTATATTTTAAAACTATACTTATAATACATATACTTAGTAATTCAGTATGTGAATTATAATAATATATTAACTAAAAAATAGATGTAAATCTATAACTGTGAGTTATAAAGTATGAAATGAAATTACTACTATATGATATGCAACATGTACCAAGAATGTTTCATATCCATTTACATTAACTGTTTCAATTCATTTTTCATTGGATTGTAAATTAATGAATAAATACTACTGAATGCAGTCAATATTCTGTTAGTCTCTTGAATTCGTTCGGAATTGAAATCATATAAATTTTACTTTAATTTCACAGTTGAGTAGGGGGCTTCAGAATTCGATCGAAAATGATTTTTATCGGAATTGATAGAATAAATGAAAATGAAACAAATTTTAGTGTCTCTAAAAATCATTTTTATCGGAAATTTGATTATTGAATTGAACTCAAGGCAATTTTATAAGATAAATTCATATTAGAAAACAGAATTTAAAGAAAAAAACATTTTGTTTTTATAAATTTTTTATTTTATAAAATTCTTTACAAATAAAATAATATACATTAAATTTTACTGCTCAGTCTACAAAATTTATAAAATTTAAAAATAATTATATGTACATAATATTATATAGAAGATCAGTTTAGACGTATAGCTATATATCTTACTATACCTGCAAATTTGAAAATTAATGAAAAAATTTAGGTAATTGGTTGTTTTATTCAAAAATTTAATTGAACCTCAAAAATGTTAATGTAAACCATTTTGACAACTATTTTAGACAGTAGTTATTGCTATTATCCAATAACTGTCTGAAATATACTTGTCAAACGGGACAAATTGACATTTATTATTTATTTAAATAATTTCGTATCGTCAACTGCACAGAAGGTGCCCGTGGCCATTAAAAATCAAGATCTACATGATCTGTTGGACACATAAGTTAGTTAAGAGCTAAATAGAACATAGATTCAAAAAAATGAAACATTATGGTACAGTCAAATTGAAATCAATCGAATTCAAGAGACATTATATATTTACTCTTTCGATCGAAATTTTAATTGCTTGTTCATTTTTAAATCTCACTTTCGATTCCAGAGATGGACATATTAAATAAGATTACTTCATCTTAATACAAAATATGTGATTAAGATAAGGTAAAAGTAACAAAAGACTTGAATTCTTTTCTCTGACGTACAATTATAATCATCTTAATCGTTATTAGTCCTTAAAGTAAAATCATTAGAAACAATTTCTGTTTTATTGAAAAAATAACGGTATTAACATTTTTTTTTTATTGTCAATTTATTTTTCCCCGAATTATATTGAACATAGTAAATTTTTTCTAGTTAGAAAACTCACAAAAGTTTTAATATAAAAACTTTTTTGTTTTAAATTCGTCATCATCTCTACGTCTATGATTCGATGCTCCCGGACCATTTTGTATAAAAAAAAAAAATAAAACAAGTGTACACAATACCAAAATTTAATTATGGGAAAGTTTTATTGAAAATCCTCCAAAAATGACATAAAATCAAAATTCTGTTTTTTTTTTATTTTTTTTTATTTTTATTTTTATTATCCTTTTTAGATCCATAGCATCAATATACTACCCACTCATTTACACTTACACAAATTCAAAGCTAGAAAAAATTATATACTTAATATTATACATGAAATTATAGTGTATTTAATACATACCACTATGATGATATTAAAATCCAACATTCTAGACAGATCTTTTGCTATAAGATAACAAATAAAAAAGCAAAAACAAAAACAAAATTAAAATTGAAAATAAACTTTTTTATTTCAAGATTTATTTATGTATTTATTTATATCCATCCATATATCCTTTAAAGTATAAAAAGGAATATAAACAAAATTAAAAAAGAGGAAAAAACGAATATTTATAAAAACGAAATTTATCCATAGATCAAGTTATATATGTATATTATGTATGTATTTATGTATATATGCATGGATGTGATTAAAAAACTAATACATATAAAGCAAAATATTTCTCTATAATATTTTGTGACGTCCTTATTTACTTTATTTAATTTTTTTTTTTAATATTCATATTTATATAAATACATATATGTATAACATTCTATATATAGAATACAGCTTTTTATATATATGTATATTATATACGTATATAATAGCTTTTGCTGACGTCAATTGCAAGTTTCCTTTTTTTTGATTTTCATTTATTCTTTTTTGATTTTAATTCGCGAGTCAACATAATAATTTGTAATATTTTTTGTAAACGCAACCAATTTTGAATTTATATCTGTAGATATTATCTATATATATATATCACACATATATATATATATATAAATTAATTTATATAATAATATTTTAATACATATTTAATATTACAACTCTAAAGATAAATAAATCAAAACAAAAATGAGAATAAAAAAAAAAAAAAACGTTGTAAATAAATTGAGAACATTTTTTTTTTGTTTTTATTTTTATGTTGAGAAATGGAAAATGGAAGGGGTATCATTATACAAGATTAAATAGCATGTTTACACTAGTAAATTCTTTATATTTCCTCTACTTTGTATTAATTTTTTTTTTTCGTATTAAAATATTTGGTATTTTAGAAATTTTTTTTTTGTTTTGTACACAATGAAAATAGTATGATATGCACTATGGACTTGCATTATTGTTACACGAGGTGATAGGAATTGGTAGATTAGATACATATTTATAGGTAGATGCATGCTTATCTCTTGTGAGCACCTACTTATCATTCAAAAAAAATATAATGCAATAGAACGTGTATTACTGAAAAGAAATCCTTTGATAGTGTTTCTGTGTTAGAAGTAAATCACAAAGCATATATACGGGTAGATAATATAGAAAACAACAATTCTGGATCGAGTATGTTTTTATATTATATCGTGTTTTACAGTTAAAATTTTTATACTTGATTTTTTTAAATATATATTGTTTTTTGTTTCA
Source organism: Argyra leucocephala (assembly GCA_963942445.1). Classification (NCBI taxonomy): domain Eukaryota; kingdom Metazoa; phylum Arthropoda; class Insecta; order Diptera; family Dolichopodidae; genus Argyra; species Argyra leucocephala. The sequence goes on along the minus strand of OZ012679.1, from coordinate 13,657,709 downwards.
AACACGTACTTATAGGACCCTACAGCTTCGTATTGTAAAAAAACCAGAAAACTGTCACAATATTTTATATATTGCTTTATTTTCATATTTACAATCAGAATTTACAAATATTATAAATAAGTACATATATAGAAATAAAATATATGAATAAGGTTCCAGAAAACGTTGCATATATTGTATGTCAAAAATATTTTAATATTAAAACTTTGCATTTGTATTGTAAAGATTTAAAATTTTAAATTTAAGTTCGACTTAAAGGGCGCGGTTTAAACACATTTTTCTTTCACAATATAGAATTCGCCAGGACTTAAAAATATTTTGAAGATAATTATCACATTTAATATGAACATCTATATATAAATCATAATGAATTGAATTTTGATTCAATGATATTGATACAATGAATTATGATGTAAATAAAATATAACTATGTATGTTTGAATATAATTAATTGTTTAATTGATAAACTATAAGTAAGTAAATTATATATATATATTGTTTGTGTTATTTTACTGTCTTGTATATACATTTTTAACAAATTTGAATATTAAAATCGATATAAATTTAATTCATTTTTTCATTAATTACAACAATTCCCAAAACTATGGGATGAAATAACTACTAGCTTTTAGGCAAATATTTTTTACATACACATTCAATAATACAAGTATTATTATTATTTATTTTGTTTTAAAATATTTTTTAATTGTTGATATATTGTAATGTAATATTATTTGAATAAATCTGTTAAATTTGAAACTTTATTTACTGTTGAAAACTTCATCTTAATATAGAGCAACTTTGTCTGTATAATAATGGTCTGTATAAAAACAGTTCTATTTTATTGTAAGTGATAACCAAAATGTGTGCTGTACGATAGAAAATGTGTGATAAAATTTCGTCGTCAATGTGTGTATGTAATTTCAATCGCATTCCTAAATACACCAAAAATTGGATCATTTATCACCATATATACGAATTGCCATTACGTTTGTATGTTGGTGTCTTCCATTATAAGCCACTCTGTGTTCTAAATAAATTTAAAACAATAGGTATAATAAAAAGGAACTCTTAGGCACATAAGAATTGCTCTACCTCCCAAAACAAAACTTTTTACAATATGGTTATCGGTATTAAACTGATTGTCATATAGGGTGGGGATTGGGATTAAATATACGTTACACGTTAAGTGTTAAATATACAAAAATTCATAATGAACATTAAAAACTGAGTTTAAAACATATCTTTGACAGTTCCTTTTTTTTCTTATAATATCATTGTAGCCTGACATAAGTACTTCCACATACATTTTCGCAGTACTTTTCTACATATAGAAAGTAAAAATTTTTTAAATAGAAACTTTGAATACTTATGAAATTTCAATTGACTTCCTCTAAACTATAATTGAAAAAAATTGGTAAATAAACTATTGCTAGCTGTTCCAATTATTCATTCTTTTGGAGCCAGCGAAAAAAAAACATGATTATACCTACATTGCATCATATCAAATAATATTAGTCGATAATTAAAGCTTCACACAGGATCTAAGTAAAAATAAAGAAAATTCATTTTCATACTTTATGAATTGCATACTTTTAGGGGTATTTTCTTTAGTTTTGGTTTTCTTTAAGTTTGGTTTGGTTTTTGGTATTATGAAATTCAGATATAAGTAAATAAAAAAGTTTAACAGTAAAAAAAAAACTTTTTAAAGTTAAAACTTACGAACATAACTATTCATTAAACACAATTATGTGTTTTTTTTCTTTATTATCAATTAAAAAGTATAGAAACACACATTTTTTTCTACATAAATTCGACTTTGACTGTTTAGTAAGATTAGAAATTCATTAAATAGAAAAATTTTCACGAAAATACATAATACATTCCCTAAAATGATAATTTTTATTTTTCCAACATATTCGTATTTAATTAATTGTAGAGCTTTTTTACTAAATAAAGTCAAAACCGATATGAAAAGATTTTTTTTTTTTGTTTGTTTATAAACAAAATAAAACTTAAAAGCTTTGTAAAGAAAAACAAAATGGGAAAGGAAAATTGGAAAAACTTTTGGTAAAAAAGTAAAATAGAAATAAAAGCTCTTTAGTTTTATTTTGCATTTCTAAAAGTTTTCTTCAACATTTTGACAGTCATATTATATAATCGCGAATATAAGTAGAATACAAGATAATTAAATTAACTGTTTAGAAGATTGTGTCGTACGCATTTACATTACAGAGAAAATTCTAATATTCTGTGATACGATATAAAAAAAAAAAATTTAATTTAAATATACGTAATGATACCATGATACCAAAACCAAAGAGATTATGATACAGTACAGTGATTTTATACAATTATTAGTATATCCACCCATCCACCCAGTGCACTTTGATATTACAAAAAAATAGAAAATAAATCTTTTCTATCTTAGACCAAAAAGATAACATTTGTCATATATATGTACGTATTATATTATACATTTATATTTGCTTAGACGTGTAATGGCCATATATATTCTTTAGAAGTGATATAATATATATTTTTTTATAATTTATATAATAAAAATATTTTAAATTTCATTTTTTTATTTAATTTTTCTTTTGTTTTAGAAAGTTTTTATATTTTATTATTGACATTTAACCTTTTTAGAACTTTTTGTATTACAGATTTATTTTTTGTTTTCTTTTTTTGCTTTTTGTTTTTCTTATTTTTTTGTTATTTTGTTACTTTTTTTTTTTGTTTTTATTATTTGGTATTATTTACAAAATAAAAGAAATAAGCAAGCAAAAGACCTTGAAAATTATGAAAAAAAAAATAAATTGAAATTCAATTAAACAAAATTATGCTAAATATGTATCTTCAAAATTTTGCAAGGTTATATAAAAATGAATTAATATAAGTATGTTAATTTACATAATATAAATTACAGTCTATTATTTCGATTAGTTGAGATACTTTACTTTTGTAATTTTTTTATACAAATTTAGTTTTCAAAAAATATTTTTTTAAATAATAAAATTAAAATTTTAAATAGATTCTGTTTAGATGTGTAGAAAATGTTATATTTTATAAATTATTTTTTATTAATCGTATTGAAAGCTTCTTTTATAATAACAGGTGTTTTTGACCTACATTAATACATTCTTCAATTTTTTTTATTTTTGTTTTTCTTTGTTTTTGTGGATAACCTAAATAAATTTAACCTACTTTAAAAAAAAAAAAATTAGATGCTTACGAGTATATATATATATATATATATATCTAAACATATGTATGCCTATAAACCATACAAAACAATTTTTTACAATTTTCTACAATTTATGTGTAACGGTGCGCCTAAGGACATTAAAATTCATTTACTAAATGATTAAATAATAATATAACGGTTAAGTTGTTGTTTTTAAATTGCTTTTTAACTGTAATTTTTTTTTTGTTGTTATTATTTGTATACATAAAAACAATAAAATACAGGAAGTTGTAAAACTTAGAAAAAACAAAAACAACAAAAACAACAAAAGCTAAACAATGAATTTAGAATTTTGAAATAAGTAGTAAAATTTTTATAGTTTTACTAATTGACAAAAAAAAAAAAAACAATAAAAATCAAATATAAAAATAAAAAAAAAGATAACGTAATCCGTTTTAGCAATTAGAAATTAAATTAAAAATTGTAGTTCATATACCATAACAATATATTATTTTTGTATCCCACCAATTTAATTTATCTGTAAAGTAAATTTTACAATTTGGAACGTAGTAAAAATAATTTTTGGTAATTTATCAGTTTAAATAACTGTTTTTTTTTTATATAATAATTTATTTTATTTTTTATAAATAACACTTTTTTTATTTATTTTTTGTTATTTAATTACTTTATTCTCAATTCATTTAGCAAATATAAGATTTATCAATTCAAACAATTAAAATAATATTAATTTATTTTTATTTAGTAAAATATTTATTATTTTATAATAATCAAGGTATAATTGTTCAAAATAGTCGAAAATTTTACTAAATATGCTTATCAATAGGCGTATTTCGGCTCCTACTTGCAAACTTCTTCAGTATGTTTTGTACTCGACTAATAGTTAAGATTTTTTTTTCAATACCTATAAATATCGTAATTTTTATTAAAAAAACATTGTTTTGTTTTTGAAATGGACTAAAAAAATATAAAATAATTTACATAACTATTTATAAACCCATATAAATTGTCCTTTTTTGAAATTGAATTTTTAATAGCCATGAAAATACTTATAGGACATAAAACGAAAGACTTGGGTCATGCATGAAATATTTCTGAAGACAATTAGAAACACATTGACCAACATTTGTTTTGATAAAATGACAGCTACTGTATAAATTTTAACAACTATAAATACAATATTTGAATAACATATGGGAACCTCATAATCGGAGGGGCGGCTAAAAACAATATTTGAATACATATGGGATCCTTATAATCGAATGCGCAGATTTTAACCCAATTTTTGAATACCATTAATATACCCAAACTGATTTTAAAACTTAATTATAAATCAATATTTTATTATGTATATTGATCAACGCGAATATATATTTTCCTACATGCCAATAACATTTGGGATGATAAAATATCAAATTTAATTTATTCTTGTTTATTTTGTAATTAAATTGTTTGCTATAGAGTATATTAGTTCACAATAATGAAAATATTAAAATTTAAGTAAAATAAATTCAAGATAATATAAAATTTTAGACTAATTTTATACTCAGTTCAATTCCATTTGTTCTGACCTGTAAAGTAAAATACCACCGTTAAGGGGCACTCTTTGTTATAAATTGATAGTGTATAATATTTTATTTGTGATACTGTTGTCTGATCGTTTTTAGTGCTCATTTAAAATATTCATTAAAAAACTATTAACGCCATACCTATCTTCTTCCTCTTTCTACTTCCTTCTTGGCGCTACAGACCTTGGATATTCTGGATCTAGCGCAATATTGTTATCAACTGACTACGGTTACTAGTCCATTCTTTCCAGTTGAAAAATATGATTTTTTTTATATAACATGCCTATATATACCTAACACATATATATATATATTACCTATAACATACCTATATATTACCTAATACATATATATTATCTACAACATACCTATATAAATATTACCTAATACCTATATATACATATTTTTAAAAAAATATGTTTAATTATTTTTGCTAATCAGAAATTAATAAGCAAAATTTTTTTATATAGAAAAAAAAAATGGAGATTTTAAAAAATCAATATTAATAAATGTACAATATTATAGAATAGATATACAGATACAAGATCGAATTTCGAATGTTTTTTGTTGTCTTTGGGCACGACAAAGATATAATATGGATGAATGTCAATTTTGTGACAAAGTTATAATACAAATTTGTGACCAATTTTTAGTTTATAACAATTTTTTCTAATTATTTCTTTGGTTGTGTGTCCAAAGGCTTTATGTCAGAATATATCAGAAATTATATATATACTATTGTAATTGTACACATATTATACAATTTCTGGTTATATACAATTATATATATATATTGTTATTTTTTTTTTTTTGTAAAAATGTCCAAGCAATAGGTCAGAAACCTTTGGTATTAATTGATACTAATATGCAGTATCATACTGCATGTTTATATACAAATTATATATATACATATATAATAAATATATTTACATATTTTCATTATTTTTTTTAATCTATTAAAAAACTAATTTATATAAGATTTTATTATTACAGTTCTACTATATTTACTCTTATTCATAATCCAAATCTATGTTATTATAACTATATTAATAAATCCTTAAGGAGCAACAATTTCAATTATTTGTTCAAACTTGAACTTGAATCCACCAATGAGTAGATAGGTAACATATGAGAATAGGTAACATAACATATGAACTTGAAAAGTCACCAAATCACTCAATAAAAATATACGCTTATTGAACGCACTTAAATTAATAATACGTATTATATGTATATTATATGTATATTATATATATATATGATATTAAGAACGTATTAAAAACTATTTTTAATTTTTCTGCGTCTTTCACAATTTTTACTATTAATATACTTATTTGCTACATATATCCTTTTTATAAAAAAAAAAAAAAAAAAAAAACAAAAATTCGATTCAAATAAATTGAGTAAGTCAAAATAAATTTGTAGAAAAATAAACAAAAATTGCTGTTAACTACTATTTATTTTATAATATTATGTACTATATAGGTATATAAAAAGTTCTAAAATTAATAAATAACATAAACACGAGCACCAATAGCAACTAAATATATATATTTATTTATAATTATAAATATATATAATTAGAGTGACCATTTGTTCTCTCTTTTATTCCTAAATTGTTGTTTTTCGTATTTTTCTGAAAATATTTGAAATTAAAAAATTAAAAACAAATAATAATATATTTATCTCCATTAAAATGTATACTTATCATGATCAAATCCTATATGTCGTAATAAGTCCTTTATAAAGAAATTTATACAAATCTTTATTTTTTATTGATAATTATTTATTTGTTGTCATTATACAGGTTTTTTTTAACTATTTTAAATTTTTTCTAATGCTTATACTAATGTATTTACAGCCTCAAGACTACTATTAATTATTATTTGTCGCCTCTGTCGAATCGGGTTATGTGGTTCTACACTTATTGAGTGATCTTGTAGGTAATAAAATCAAATTCGTCCATCGCTTTGTCAAAAGGTCAAATTTTTTAATTTGTTGCAGTATAGTGTTCTTATATTAGTGAGTTTATGTAATATCTTAGTTAAAAAATGGCTTTGTATTATAGTTTGATAATTATAATTTCAATATTGCATTTTGTTTTGTTATTGTAACACTTGTATATATATATACGTTGGAGCAGTTTTCTTCCTTATGGGATCAAACTTATCTATAAATATATATATACATATATACATATATACATATATACATGTAGACACTGGCAAGTTAATATAAAAATATATAAAATAAAACACATTATAAAATTGTTTTATAAATTAGCAGTTTGTATTTCGGGTTAATAAAAGACTTATTGCTAACTTAGTAATATATATATATTTAAAAAAAGTAAATCATGTTAGTTAATATTTTTTTATTCAAATTAAGTGATATAATAAACTCTCTCCCAGATAATCTCCATATTATTAACCGTAATATTTCTGTTTCGTATATTCTTCTAAAAATTTCACATCCTTCTTCTAGTAATGAAATTCGCCTTCAATTTTCGCCATTAATTTTTATTATACATTTTGCGTAGTAATATCAAAGAATATACAATAGATCTGAAAATAAGTCGTACCTATACATAAAAGTACATATATTTAAAAATGCATTTTCATGATTGTTTGTAATATCATTTTGCCAAATAGATATATGTTGTTAATATAACGGTGTCATTTGCTTATAAACCTCTAGAGTATAGTTGTTTAACATAGACAGGTCTGCTACAAAAATATTATTTTATTAATAAATTATTATATATATTTTTTTTTAAAAAAGAAATCAACAAATATTTTTAATAAATTTCTTAATTTTAAACTTCTATTCAAAAGGTTGAAGCACACTAATATAAATTCTTGCACAGAATCATCTCTTAAATTTTCTGAATCGCAGCTATAACTCATTTACAAAATGATGTTCAACTCAACTAACAATAATTAATATTAGTTATCTATATAATAGATGTAAATAAATACATATATACAGGGATAAATATCACAACAAGGTGAGCATGTACAATATTTTATTAAAATTATATTTTAAATTTAATATACAGGGTGAGAGACAACACGATGATATTATTATTTGCAAGTGGGTAGAGGTCTTCCAAAGGTTTAATATCAAGTATATAACTTTTGAAAGCTAATCAATTGTAAGTTTAAAGTGAAAAAAAAAACAATTGTGTTTTAGGATTTTGGATTTGGAAATTTTTATTTCAATGATTTTGATTTTGAAAATTTCAATCCCAACCTCACCTGCAAAAAATAATAACATACCGAACGAAATGCCACCTGTATATTTTATAATAAATTACAGAATGTCCCTTTTTTTAATCTTTTGAAATATGGTCACTATAATTTATAAATATTTACAAAATTTTCATTTTAGAAAAAGGACACGTACTCAAAAAAGATAGCAAAAAAATAAAATCACATTTAGAATTCATTACCAAAGTAACAGGAATAAACAAAATCATTATTACTTAAAACTTCACAATTATTACAAGAACATTTTTTTTTTTTAACAAATTCTAGAATATTTCAACAAAATCAACCAAATAAAAATAAATTTATATAACTACATACATATACATAATATTGTTTTTAAAATTAATTGTAAAATAAAAACAGAAACAAAAATAAAAATGCCAGAAGAAGATTTACCAAATGATGATACACATAATGATTCACAAGCATCATCTTTATCATCAAATTCATCAATAAATAATTTAAATTTAGATCGTGAATTAATTATTAATCAACGACATAGACAAAATTCAATAAATCCAATTATTGCTCCAATTGTTGTTGATAATGCATTAAGAGATTATAATCCAAATAATGATGAAGAATTTTATAATCCAAATCAAGCATATTTATTTCCGGTACAATTACCTCATCAAGTACGATTTGAAACAACATTAGATGTACTTTTGGTATGTTTTTCATTTTTATTTTTTATTTTTTTTGTTGTTTATTTTTTTTGAAATGGTTGTCATTATCCAAGTGTGTTAATTATAATATAATATACTAAATTATAAAATGTAAATTAATAATTTTTATTTAATTTTAAGATGATAATTTTTTGTATAATAAAATTGTAAAAATCGATAATATCGAAATATTTAAAAAAATAATATAATATATATATATAGTAATAAAACAAAAACAACCATTTGTATTATATGTATATGACATCAGTAAAAAACCAAAAAAAAAAAAAGGATTTATTATGTATGACATCAACACTAATAATAATAATAATAATAACCATAATAATAAGAGAAAATAAAATATAATGGCAGTACAGGAGAATCACATACACTTATTAATGAATCATCTCCATACTAATTCTGCTGTGTGACAATTTTTCCAATCAATTTTTATTTTTCAGATTTTTGACCTGAATTTTTTGTGCCATATGGAGATATGACATTTTTGATTTTCACTAATTCCATGAATGAATTAAAATTTTTTGTTTTTTTGCTAATTAAGTTGTGAATTATGAAATTTTAGATTTATTTTTTCTGTAATAGAATAAATATTAATCTACAGAAAAATAAATTACAGAATTTATAAATTAATAATTCATAGAAAAATAAATTATAATAAATTATTAAAATTAAAAATTAAAAACTACATATGAATGTTTCACTAATTTTATTTAATTTTTTGATTGATTTCGGTTATTAAACCACCATCATCAGATGACTGAAATTGAGGCAGAGATGGTGTAATAACCGAAATCGATAATTCAAATTTCTGTTATTACACCACCATCATCAGATGAGTGAAATTGAGGCAGAGATGGTGTAATAACCGAAATTGATCGTTAAAATTTCAGTTATTACACCACCATCATCAGATGACTGAAATTGAGGCAGAGATGGTGTAATAACCGAAATCGATAATTCAAATTTCTGTTATTACACCACCATCATCAGATGAGTGAAATTAAGGCAGAGATGGTGTAATAACCGAAATTGATCGTTAAAATTTCAGTTATTACACCACCATCATCAGAAGACTGAAAATGAAACTGAGATGATGTAATAACTGAAATCGATCAAGAAGTTAAATAATATTTAGTGAAATATACCTAGATATTTTTATCTTTAATTTTAAAAATGTTTCACCAACCTACGGTATATTCTATAAAATATATAATAAATTATTAGTTTTAAATTCATATTTATTGAATATAAAAATTATATTTGAATATAAAAATTATGTTCAATAAATATGGATTGTTACAAAATTGTACAGATATTTATGTAATGTCTGTAAATTAACAAAAACAAAAAAAAAGGCCAAGATTTAAGTTAAAACAAAGTCTTTAATGATATCAGCCGCAAGTATGCAAATATTGTTCCAAGAAGTTATTAAATAGACTAGAACCATAGCATTGAAAATAACAACAACAAATACTCAAAAAATTAGAATTGATGAAATTACAATTAAAAAAAATCGCTCATTGTTGTTGCAAGAATGGCATAACTCAAAAATTATGATTAACAAAACTAGGAATATATGTATATTGGGAATCAATTAAATATATTAATATTTATATTTATTTTTTAAGTGAAGCCAAACATTATGCTTGAAACGATACAGCCTTCACACAATTTGGAAAAGAAAAATGTCTATTTGATCAGTTGATTTTGAAAAAATTTGTTAATATTATACTCTTGTTCCATACTACTCCATTCAATATTCCATTATTGCATTACAATCTCATATAATATTCAATTAAATATATTACATATAATTCTAGATAGTGCAATTCTCATAACAGAAAAAACTAATCGATTTCTAAAATTTTAAAATTCGATTTTAACAAAACTGGAAATTTTGAGTTATGGCACTTTTGCAGAAAATGAGCGATATACAAAGCTTCAATTATGTTAGAACAATAATCACCAGGTCTACCATGATTTATTCCTACTCTCGTAAAATGAAATTCATTTCAAGAACAAACTTCAACGTTTCAAAATGTGACAAAAAATTCGTCTTACGAAAGTAGGAATACCCAAACCACGGTATATACAAATGGTGTAGATATTAAGAACCAAATAACCAAAACAAAGAGTAGATTTTTGCAGGACTATTAAATGAGTAAAATTAATACTTCTCTACGTTAGCGCGAAACATGCATTATAAAATTAAATGATGGGTACAAAGCTCGAGTCATCAATCAATCAATCAATCAATCAATCAATCTAACAATTAAAATTAGAAAAAAATAAAAACAATAATTAACTACGTCTATTTAACCACCATGAATATTAAATTTAAAGTCCTTCTAATCAAACAAGACGTATGGAAATGTAAAAGCCGGAGCTTATCATGAAGCAGATCTTCCAATGTAAGAAAAAATTTCGTTTAAACCGAGAAATAACTCCAAAAAATTTATATTGAAAAAATTAACAACCTTCGGATACACAACAAACAAACAAACAAACATAGTATTTGAAAATAATGGGGAAAGAGAGGCTTAGTGAATAATCTATATACTTCCAATATAGGAGTAAAAAAAAAATAAGATTTTGGTATTGAACTCAAAAGAGTTGGCAATGAACTTAATTAATAAATTGGGAGTATATTTGCCACGATTTGCTATCCTACAAAATATGAAAATAGATGTTTCAAAAGATATGAAAATATAGAGATAGAAAATATTATAATATTAAATTACTCAAAACAGTGGATGTGTAGAATGCTTCCAAGAGGAGTAAACAAAATTATTTTTAAACTGATAATTGGGTTCACGATTTACAATAATGAAAGTTATATTTACGTTTACACTCACTTGCTATATATATAGAATTCGGCATTCGGCATTATATTTTCAGCATTATAAGCTATCATCGATGCTCTATCATCGTTTCATAACCAGGTATTCTTTTGAGCTCTCTTCAATTTAAAAGAATAAAATTACAAAAATTATATTTTTAATATTTTACTGTTATTATTTTAAATTAATAATAATAATAATTATTTTTTTTTTTTTTTTGTCTTCACATGCCTAATATCGAGGGGGGGAAGGTCCTTAGAATTTTTTTTTTAGTTTTTCATTATAATATGTGTTGTTTGTATTATTAATAAAAAAAAAAAAAATAAATTTAAAATTTTTAATTTAAAAAAAAATTTATTTTATATTTTTTATTTTTGCTCTCTCAATTTTAGCGTAATGTCACCAATCGTAACGATTTAGAAAATGTTCATTCAATTAAACTTCGTGTCATTTCAGCATCAGTTAGCTTATATACAATATCAGTATATATGCCGAATTTAACATCATTGAATTTAGAAGGAAGTGTTTTATGCTCATTACGTGATCTTGGCTATAATTTAAATAATTTAACATTTTTAAATGTATCAAATTGTGGTTTAACCAGTTTAGATGGTACAAGTGGTTTTCCATCTGTTGAAATATTAATTGCTGATCGAAATATGATACAATTACTTGGACCAATACAAAATTTAATGATATTAAAGAAATTAAGTTTAAAAGAAAATCAAATATCTAATTTAAATTTATTAACATATTTGCATGCATGTACATTATTAGAAGATATTGATTTACGTGGTAATTCAATAATAAAAGATCCATATTATAAGATAACATTGAAACAATCAATGCCAAATTTAATTTATTTGGATGGTGTACAAATAAAAAATGATATAATTGATAAGGCAAATGAAACAAATAGTATTAGTACAGATGATAATGAAATTTATTCACCATCAACATTATCTGATGATGGTTCAATTATTGATGAATCATTAAAATCATCAGATTCTAGTAATAGTTTAAATTATGCAACAATTGAAATTAAAGAACGTCCATCAACAAGTAATGGTGTATGTGTAATAAAGTTAGTAGATAATAATAGTAAAGAAAGGCCAGCAACATCAACAAATATAGGTTGATATAACTGTTTTATATATATATATATACTAATTAATATTCAATTGAATTAAATTAATTAATTTTATTTTAGAATTACAAAATCGTCGAAAATTACTTACATCTGGTCCAGCATTATGTGGTTCTATAACTAGTTTAGTACGTAAAAAACGTTTAAATAATCGTCGAACAGCATGGAAAGAATCTTCAGATGCAAGTTCATCATCATCATTTTCTTCAGATAATAATTTAAATTTAAGTGATATAAATCAGCAGCAAGAAATGTGGATGGAAGAAGAAATTCAAAAATCTTAAATTTAAAATCATTCATCAAAACCCGTTTATCAAACTAGTATACGGGCTTATTATCGTTGTTTCCCTAATCAATACATTTAATCTGTGTACAAATATCTGAACGTTTTCACAATCAATTTTCAGTATTATACATATTTTTAAATGATAGATATATTTAAAAGGAGACGTAACGAAATTAAATTATTTTTTCTAAATATTTTAATTTTCAATCATAAATTTCAATTTAAGATTTCTTCCCATTTCCTTCATTTCGAAATAGAGGAGTACACTATACCTTTAATGTGTATGAGAGATTAAAATTATAACTCACCGCAATGTACAGGATTTCTTCTTTCCCTCGCCAGAATTAAATTTACATATATTTTATTTTTCAAATAAATTATTGCGTATGTAATTATATTTCGCGGTTGTTGTCTAAGATAAATTAATAAAAAAAAATTACATAATACCAAAGAATAAATTGAATAAAGAATAAATGATGGGAAACAATTTGTTATCAAACTTTCTCGGATTTTGAGGAGCGGACAAATACTAATTCCATTCATTTTATCTTCAATACTGAATCATTTTATATTTTAACAACGGTTTTTCAGTTACTATACAATCACAATTTTACACCTTAGTATATCTTTGATTATGATTTTCAATTCCTACGTTTCTACTACAAGCAGGTGTATATCAATTATTATTTTCCGGATACATATAACAACATAACTCTATTGTGAAAAGGGGAGGCTTAGTTGAATATCCTTGCGATGTTTTATTTTATGTTAGTAGACATGTCGAGTGCGACCAACATCTACGTGGTTGGTAATCAGATTGATTATGGTAATATGTGGTGAATACAAAATAAATGTATAATACATCTAAAAACAGTGTCTTAAAATTACCTACAAATTTTAAAAAAATATTTTTTTAAATACAAATTTTAAAATTATACAATAACAGGATCTAAATAAGCTTTAAATATAAACAAAAAAAAAATATTCTGTAAAAAAATAAAACTAAAGTTGTAAAATGAAATAAAATTTTAATTTTTTAGAATGTTATACTGAACAATTTATTTAATGTCTGGCATTTTTTGTAATACAAGTACTTCTCAATTTGAAAACAAATTCCCTGTGGGTAGACTGGGATCATAAGATTTTAGAAAATTCTGAACCGGGGGAATCTTCATATACAAAATAAACTAATATAATGATTACAACTTAAAGTATAACGTTCCCAAAACAAATGATCTCTTATGAGAGTTCATCAATATGTTATATTGAGCACTTGTTATATTGTTATATTGAAACATAGCACAATGAAGAAAGATTATATAAAAAAAGTTTTGTTGCTCAATCAGAATAAACTCAAAAGCATTTTGAAAAACTGAAAAATATGCAAACCGGCTCGAAAGTAGGTATATACCCACCGATAAAGTATTGTAAGTACATTTCTAGCTATAGTAGGGATTTGTTATCTTTATTACCGCAGCCGCAAATTGGCCTATTGTGATTACCTAATTAATGTAATTAAACATTTGAGTCCTTAATGATACATGATTTAATGTTCATACTCACAATATTCTTCAGCAGTCCATTGTTCGGAAAATGCCATTCTCAGATGGTAAAGTCTGCTACGAATGAGCATATGTTTAATATATTCTTCATCTACTTCACATATTCTGCACAAGTTGTTTTCGTTTAAACCAATTTTTATAAAAATGCTTCTTTACTATGCAGTGGATTACCACCCCTACCATGAATGTTGACACTTAGTAGAAATTTAGTTTTCTCGAGCTAGTTTTCTTTCGTTTTAAAAAACCTAATTTTGTCTGTTATCATCATACTTTTGTATTTTAAATGTATGTATGTCTGCTATACTATGATACCATGATAGGTTCATCATCATTTTGAACTGTTAAATTTGCATCATTTACAGTCTTTGGTTTTTATGACAGTATACGAACTGCATTTTAACTATACCTATAACACCATACAAATATATATATTTTGGGAAATGGATCTGCCGAATATTACAAATATGTAGATTAAATTCCGACAGAAACGATTTCCTATATTAATTAGTTCATATTTGCTTAACATTTATTTGTTGATTTTTTTGTCGACTAGTAATTTAAAAGTTATTTTGAAATCCAGAATGATCCATAGCTATCTAACAATACTCCGCTCCAGACGACGGATTTGTCGTTTAGGTGTAACTCTCTGTCAGATAAGAAGCAAATTTTTATGTTGACATTAAAGAAGGACGCTACGGTTTTTGTAAGGTATTTATTTGTGTTTTCCAAATATAGGGATATTAGTACGAAAAACCGAAGCCGTTTTCAAGATTAAAGATTCTGCTGGATCTGCATCCGATTTATACATTACCTATATTGCCGTCAGCGAATAGGTCTATATTACAAAAATTCGTAGTAGAAATATGTGCAATATACATATGCAAGAACAATCTGCCAGCAGTTTATTTGCCAACCGCAGTTCACAATTCCCACATTGCAGTTTAGAATTGTACAGAGCAAAATACACCATATTAGTATAACTTTTAATGAACAGTACAGATTTAAGTGAAAAAATATTTCACAAAACTTTTTTAAAATAATTATTTAAATAGCAAGTAGTATGTGCAAGCCAATTCAGTTTGCTATCAAGTAAAACACTCAAGTATATCATAAACGTAACAACACTATCAATGCTAAAACAAGAAATATTACAAGGTGGGATAGGAAATTTTGGACAATCAGGTGAATGATAACAAATACTAAAATTCTCTAGAAGACAATTATTAAGTCTAAATTGCATAATTTTAGTTATATTACTTATACATAACTTATGAACATAAAACCATTACCGAATTAGGTCCGAGTCAAAATTTAAAACGCAAAATAAATCAAGTAGATTATTATTGTTGTACGAGAATGCAGTGTCATCAGTAAAAGCAGTAGGTATGTCCTTAAAAATTGCAATAATGAATTAATAAAAATCAGAAACAAAACAGGACCTAATACTCAACCTTGGGGTACACTAACCTTGATATTTAGAAACTCACTGAACTTTGCATTCAATTCTACTCATTGCTTCCTATTATTAAGATATGACTGGAATCATTTTAAAATAAAACCTCTAAGACCCGCATTATAAATTTTAGTTTAGTTCATGTAGTAAATCATGACTCACCGTATTGCAATGCTTTTGCGATATATCAATAAGTAAGCCACTACAGAAATTACCTTTGTAAAATATTACGCAAAACTTTATTCGTCGGTACTCCGTTTTTACAATTCGATCTTAAAATTAAATTGTGCATCACTAAAAAATCTACTTTTATCAAGATTCTGCAATATTCTGAACTTTATAGCTTTCTGAAAATTTTTTTTAATAGCAGGTTAGGAGTCTAATAGTTATTAGACTCCAATTTTAGCAATTTTTAACTGATCAGGAATTAAACGCTTAGATTAAAAATATAACTCAAAACATCAACAATAAGTTGATATAATTTATTAATCAACTGATTGTACCATCAAAAGCTATATTTCGTAAGCTATAAATAATGTCAAAACAAAAAAAAAAATAATAACAAAAAAATCAAATTTACTGACTAAATAATGTTCGTTTATTGAAAATGCAAATATTTAAATAACACAATTACCCAAATACGTGTAGGTACAATATATACAATTCTGATTCTGAGCATCCGAAATTTAAATTCTATAAAATATTAACTAAAATAAAAGTAGTTTCCTCTTAACAAGAAATTTACTTAAAATTAAAAAAAAAAAAAAAAAAAATAACAATAAAGAACGATTTTTATTATGGTGATTACAACAATATCACGTTTTCAATTTATAAATTGAGATATAAATTAAGCTTTGTAATATCGAAATGTGACTCAATTATTTTGTATTTTTTTTTCAAGTTCATATTTACACTATGTCTCAGTTATGTTATTTGTTTATTATTATTATATATTTTTTTTTTAAATTTTTTGTAAACAAACAAAATATCACCTTAATACGCGTGACCCAATTCTTTAAAATTAAAAAATTTATATACCGAAATTATAATATGCTAATAAAATTGATTGATAAAAGTTCATTATACTCTAAAAAAACAAAAAAAAAAAAAAAAAAAAAACTCACTCCAAAAATATATAAAAAGCTCAAAATTCTTAATATAAATTGTAATACAATTAAAACTGTAACCAATTTCGGAACCAAAAATTTCAATTTAAAAATTAAAATAATGAATTCAAAAAATTCATTTAATATCCTTTTTATTATAATGGCATTAGTATTATTTGTAAGTGGTAGTGATGGGGATGATGGTAATACTGATGAAAATATTTCGGAAAATTTATCAAACAATTTTAATAATAAATCTATTGAAATTGATTATGATAGTAATGATGATGATTTAAATAGTGCTAGAATTGTTGGAGGCAGAGAAGCTAAACCAAATCAATTTCCTTATCAAGTTGCAATGAATATTTTTATGGAAAATAAAAATATTCAAGTTTGTGGTGGTGTTTTAGTTTCAAATTCATGTAAGTATTATATTATTTATTTATTCAACTGCTTTTACTCAAACAGTTTACAATTTAGTAGTACATCGCATAATTAAAGTGTTTTTCTATTTAATATTTACAATCTGAATGATTTACAGCTCAATTGGTTAAATAATTTTGTGTACTATATATTGATTTGAAGAAGAATATCCTATTATAGCACTTCACAACTTATTATGTATAATATTACATATCGCATGGCGTTTTACGTTTTAATTGCCTCCTGATGCCGCCTGGGTTCATTATAAGTCAGAATATTTTGATGTATAACAGAGTTGATTTCAACACGTCCAAAACTCAAAGCTGTTTGATCTCTTGTAAAAGGAGAAAATCTACAGTGGTCTGGAAAGTCTGAATATTTTAGGCATGCAGCTATATCAAAAAATGCAGTGCAATGAGCATATTTTTAAGATAGTTAAGAAGGCGGCCAAAATATTCTTTTCTCCAAGCAATCTGTGTAATATCTATAAAGCTTATATCCGACCTAAGATGGAATATAATTCTTACATATGGCCTGGTGCCCCGAAACTTCACTAGGTTACATGAACAAAATATAAAATCGCGCCTTACGCTTAATTGGCCACCGCCCAGTTAATTTTTATTCCTCTTAACACACCACGTCGAAACGATGGAGCTCTCTCCATCTTTTATTTATATATTGTTGGAAATGACACTTGTTCTATTGAAATAAAATCAAACAATTCCAACGTATAACACTAAAGAGGCCTCAAGTGCCCATTTCTACCCTGTGGAAATACCTAGGTGGTCCAAAACTGGTTTTGGAAATTCTTTTTATTGTAAGAATTGCTAAAATGTGGAAAATGCTTCCATTTCACTTGTTCCCCTCCGATAGAAATGCTCCATTATACAATTTGCAACTTTTCAAAAAGAACCTCAAGTTCAGGCTTGTTTCCAACTTGCCCAGCAATTCTCCCCTATCATCCTTTTTCTCTGTTAAACCTTTTTCTCTTTACCCACACCTACTACATAATTTTGTATGAAAAAAATACTTTCCTAGTGTTTGGGTAGCGTGTAAAAAAAATAAAATTTCCAATTTACTTTTGAAGGATTTACTCTGCAAGTAGTTCTTAATTAAATTATTTGGCACGAACCATGGAGCATCGACAACCATTCTTAGGACTTTATTCAGAAATTTAAAAAATTATTTGAATTACGCCAATGTTGGATTTAGCTGCGGTGCTTCAGATTTGGTTTCCGTATTCATCATATACGTTTAAGGATTGCTTTGTACAGCGGAATCTTGTTCTTCTCCATAGACAATTCAGATCTTTTCTACCCATTAACCAATATAGGATTTTCAGGCTTTTGTATTCCAATTGAATGCTGCACTTACAAATTATTTGTTTCTTCCGTGTTTTAGAAGCCGGTATATTTGTAGATATTGTTTAGAAGTACTGGAGAGTAGTTACCTTATTTACATTAACTTTCGTTTTGCAACTGTAAAGCCAGTTAAATATTTTAATTATTGACAGGTTTCTATTCACAAATAATGTTTAATATTTGATAGCAAATATCGGTATTTCGGAAGCAAAATACTTTCTTCATCAGTGCTTGTGACTAATTTAACACAGCTTTCAATTTGATTGGGGCTGTATTGTAGGAGATTTGATAATGGATCGATGTGTGAAGTCATAATGCTTATGTAATTTAGCAAAGATTGATACTTTCACATTTGATGTCGTTGAAATATCAATCGTATACACGTAGGTAGAATATGGGTCCGTAAAGCTTTTCTTGGAGCACGCCAACTCCGATATCAAAGAGTTTTGTGTGAAAAATTTTGCTGTCTGACTTAAAACGTACGTACGGTTGCACGGTAGATCTATTTTTCAATATATATGATAAGTGCAAATGCTTGGTTAATATCAAGATGTGGCAGGGTGTAGTATCCTTTTTTTTGCTCCAAATCAATATTTGTTTGTTTGATTCACCAAATTCGATGAACTTGTTCTATAGCGCCATGTTTTATTCTAAAACCAAACTTGTATTTTGGTATGAGTTTTCGGCTTTCTATAGCGGGGTTGAGTCTCAATAGTTTTTAAAGTATAGTTTCGGCAATATTGGTATTAAACTAATTCTTCTGTCCTTTTTCCAGTTTTGTGTATCATGATTATTGCTGATACTTGCCATTCGGCTGGTTTACAAGTTTAAATAATTTTAATTATTGTAATAAATCGTAAATTATGTAATGATTCAGTCTGAGTTGCTGGGGATTACAACAAATGATTGACATCAGTGACTGTCACCACCCTTAAAATTAAACTCATCATCAACACTATCCTGTAACCCCATCCGTAAGCCATATGGTGGAAATAAAGTCATCTCCTATCGTTGCTAACCTCTTCAATTGTCACCACTTTATTTTTTGGAACCTTACTTCGGCTAAGATTGTTGCTCTACATGTTTTCTCGGACTTCCGACGCGACGTGTGTACCCTGAGGATTCGAAATATTCTTTCGCAACCATTTAAACGAAAACTAAATCAAATTTGAAAACTTAAATACATATTTTAATTTACATTTACATTTTTTTTTGTTGCAGGGGTTATAACTGCAGCCCATTGTTTGTACAAGTAAGTTTAAATTAAAAATAAATAAATTTAATTCAATTATTACAAAAATCGATTTAAAAAAAAATAGTAAAGTAAGTAAAGTTTAAAAAAAATTAATTCCAATTAAAATATATATATATATACATATAATAAATAATTTTTTACATAAAAATAGAGCTGCAGCAGCTGAAGTTGTTTTGGGAGCACATGATGTAAAAAATTCACATGAATTAACTCAAAAACGAATTTATGTAAATAAGAAAAATTTTATAATTCATTCAGAGTATCCAAAACATTGGACAGACATTGCTTTATTGAAATTACCATTATCGATACCACTTAATAGTAAGATTTACATAATTATTTTATTCCAAATAAAATTTTATTATTATTAATTTTTTTTTTTTGTTCATTTTAAGGAGTTATACAAGCAATACCATTGGCATGCTCTAATAGTAATCAAAAAAATTTTGTTGGAACAAAAGTATTGGTTTCTGGATGGGGAATGGTTTCAGATAGTTAGTTTTTTTGTTTGTTTTTTTTTAATTATATTTATCATATTCTTTATTATGGTATGGATCAGAATATGGTATGGCTCAGAAATTGGATTATGTTGTACAAAATTAATATTTTCAATTTAATGGAAATACCGTTCCGACAAGTTCCCACATCAATTTCATCAAATTTTGCATACAAATGAACTGTTTGGGATATACTGAAAACATGTGTGTGTGTGTGTGTGTGTGTTTGTGAGGTCTTGGAGAAGCACATTCTTCACTTATAAGTAATTAGGAACATTTTCTGAACTTCTACGAACCACTGAGTATAGTTATACAGAAAATCGTATGTTCTGCGACAGACAGCGAAATTTTACACAAAACTATATGGTTATATAATATATTCGATATCAGATCTGGCGCGGTCCAAGAAAGCTTTCTCGGACCCAGAGTGTGTTATATGTATGTTAGAGTATGTTATATTATAAAATTAGAAACTAACAAAGTTAGCCAGCAACAATTTGGGTAATTTTTAGAAAGTATTGAACGTTTTAGAAAATAATTTGAATTAAAAATTATACCGTTACAATGCATATTTTGGATTAATTCAAAATGAAACGGAAATAATATTGAAATAAAATTTTTTTTTTAATATACTACATTTGTAAACAAACAGACTAAAAAATTAATTAAAATAATTTTCCCAAGGCCTCATATACAGACTTATAATTTCTGACCTAATCTCGATTCAAATTTCTGACCCTATATACAATTTGTTCTGATTGAGATTTAGAATTTTTGATAATACTTTTAAGATTTAAGACACACGGGACGCATTCAATAGATAATAGTAAGGAATGTAGTGAATAGCCGTTGTTGAGAAAACTCACTCTACAGTTCATATCATTTGCAATGCAATCAAATTGTCAGTAACATAAGTCTAATTATTCGTCGTAGACATAAAGTATGTATGTATGAGTAATAGAAAAAAATGAGACCTTTCCAATTCCAAAAGTATATAAATATTGGGAAGATTTAATGGTAAAATCTTGAGGTATTTGGTTTTTTCAAGAAAAAAAATAAATATTGTTTTTTTTTTCCCAAAATTTTCTAATTTGAGCTCCATAATGGCTGCACCAATCATCATGAAATTAATGTTAAAATATGGTCTAGATCGTCATCTTTCTAGAATATATAGTTGAATATATTTATTTAATGGATCAACAGACATAACGGTTTTTATACAAAAACATCAAAACAACAAGGATACTTTCAAATGTCCTTTTCGTCCTTAAAGGATAAGATGCGCCCCTAAAGATATACATTTTTGGAAAGTTAGCAATTCCAGCTATCCTATGGTGCTTAGGTCCTACACCGATAAAATATCTCACTCAGAATCCCCGAAATCAAAATATATACCAAATTTGAATCAAATTAGCTGAGTAGTTTCAGAGATATGAATTTTGGTATACATATTTGGCTTTATTAAAGATCAAATCACACAAATTTTATAAAAAATTTTGTTACTGGGATCCAAATTGTTCTTTCAAATTTCAAAGTTTAAGCTCATCACAAAAAAAAAAATCTAAAATCGGTTTAAAAATGTATACTAAACCGACAAACAAAACGTATTAAAATATTTTTTTCATTTTGATCTCCGTGCCCTTAAATGTGGCATTTTAATGGGGGGCAGTTGCATCCAATATATTCATATTAATTTAAAGAATATTTTAAGCCATTTATTATTTAAAACTTATAAATTATATTTTCACGAACTTAAATATATAATTGAGAAGTACATTTACATTTGGGCTTATTGGGTTACATTTGTGTTGTACATTGGGTTACATTTTGGGTACATTTACATTGGGTCTGTCTATGATATTTTCAAAAAAATAATTTTAATATCTTAATACAAAATGCATATTTACCGCCCGGATCTTAACAGATGCTGAAATTGATTTCTTTCTGCAAAATTTGATGAAAATCGGAAGCGAGAGCTAATTTCAAAGAACTATTATCAAATTTAAATCAAAAAGACATATTTTTAATTTATTATTATTATTAATATTATTTTAGAGCCTGGTAGTATGTCATCAAAATTAAAATATACTAATATACAAATTGTTGGATCTGATGTATGTAAAAAAGTATTTGGTTCTAAATTAGCTGCAAATCCTGCTAATATATATTGTGCTAAAGGTTTATTAAATACATCAACATGTAGTGGTGATTCTGGTGGACCATTGGTTTCATTAAATAAAGATGGTAAAGTTAAAGAATTAATTGGTATTGTATCATTTGGTATGATTGGTGGTTGTACAAAAGGTCATCCACAAGGTTTTCTAAAAATAAGTTCATATTTAAATTGGATATCAGAGAAAACTAATAATGAAATCAAAATTCTTGAATGTTAAAAAAATAAAAATTATTTTGAATTTATTTCATTTCATTTTTGTTAACTGAAATTTGTTCAATAAAATTATAAATGAAAATTAATTATTTAATTTTTTTCAAGTTGGTTTTAATTTTTATATAATCGAATTTGATAGTTAAAAAATATACAATATGTTTTGAATTTAGCTTAATATGGTGGTTGTCTGTTTGTCTATTTAAATATTGTTTTTTTTTTTTTAAATTGATGTAATATTTATTACATACTTTGTTTTCAAGGTTAGAATATTGTTCTGAAAAGTATAGGACTGAAGTGATTATATAAAATAATTTTTTGTAAACAATTTGAAGTGAAGCCGCCCGATATTTCCAATTATTTATAACCAATTCGATATAAATATAATTTTTAATAAATTTTTTTTAACTCTGTTGATATTTTAATATTTTAGTTTATATTAATTAACTAGCTTTGTAACCCGCCATAAATGACGGAAGCAAAATAAATTCTAGCATTTCTTTTCTTCATTAGAGTTTCAAGTTTAAGAAAAATACGTATTTGCTTACTAATTTATCAAACATTTATTTTTTTATTATAACGCTTTTAATTACCATATAAACAGAATATTTATAGTAAGGTGCAAAGTTTTCTATTTCCTAAGTGTCATTTACTCGATCATTTTAGCGACATATTTTTTGCAAACATTCAAAATTTATCGTATAATTCAGAATTAAGCTAATCCTGTTAACATTCAATAACATTCGCTGCGTAAGCTTAGCGTCAAAGTTTATAGCGAACAAATAATATTTTATAATGAGCCACACAACTTTGAACGACAACAATTTTAAAAATAAAAATAAATAAAATTGTAAATATAAAAAAAAAATAATATTGTAGGTACACATAATATTTATTTTGATGAATAAAATAAAAACTCGTGTTGGAGAAAAAATTAAAATAAAAAAATTTACTGCAAATAAATAGGTATTTACAAAACTGTTCATAACTTTTGAACCATTGATCCGTTATTTAAAATTACATTTCATTTCAAAAAATTCATTATCGAACTGTTGATGTTAAAATTCAAACATAATTATTATTTATAACATATATTAAAAAGAAGAACAACAATCAATATGGTTTAACCGATACCTATATATACCTACCTACTATATTAAAAAAAATTCATCACTCTCTACAACATACATTTCTACACACTTGAAGAAAACAAATATACCTAAAAATTATAAATTTACAAAGATAAGAAATAAAAAATAATAGTACAAAATTTCATTTAATTTCTTTAAAAATGTATAGGTTGTTATTGTTTTTATGTGTAAATCAGCAGAACCAAAATCTTACCCCATAAATCTTACCCCAAATCTTACTAAATATTATATACGATCATAAATTTTATATCATATAGATATATATATATATTTAAAAAAAAACAATAAACAAAAAGAATAAAAATAAATAACAATTTTAACTCTTCATCGCATCACATTTATGGCTAGAGTATATATATATACCTATAGTACTATACAGGCTATGCATACGGTATGGCAAAACTATGATGCTATGATCATTATCATAACAACAAAAAAAAAAAAAAACAAAAAAAATAAAAATAAACAACAATTTTAACTCTTCATCGCATGACATTTCTGGCTAGAGTATATTTACCTATAGTACTATAATATATAGGGTAGCAAAACTATGATGCTATGATTATCATCATAAAGAAAGAGTACCAAAGCAATTTGTATACATATTGCAATTTGTATATGTGTTGGAGTATTCCGTCGGACTTACAAACATCCAGATAAATGCAGAATAATATATATATAATAATTTAATATTATATTTAAAATTAAATGTACATATATTTGTTCGTTTGTATCAGTAAAGTATTTGAGTTGATGAACAGACCATAATGAGATCTATAGAATAAGCACTCTAGGTATATTTCACTAATTTTATTAAATATCTTAATAGATTTCTGTTATTACACAATCATCAGAAGATTATACAAAAAAAAAATATATATATATATATATATATATATAAAATAAAAATAAAGAGAATAATTGAAGAGAAAAATTTACCGAAAATAATCATGTGTGTGTGTTTATATGTATGAAATTTTATGTGCCTATATGCATTATTTAATTCAAAAAAATATTAATAAAATATTAAATTTTGATGACAAACCGGATTTGATTTGATTTATTAAATTATATTACATAAAATGTAAGTATTTGAATACTACTAATCTTTTGCTATTTGTCATGTGAGCCATTAAATACCTTTAAATATATAATCTTTTTTAGACAATCACACGCTATCCCATTTTTCAAAATTCGGCCTAATTTGAATAACTGTTGTACAATTCATAGCACCAGTCAGGATTGTTTTAAAATCCTAGCGTTTTACAGACAGAAAAATTGGTACTTAGGTATACTCTGCCAAAAAATAGACAAACATGCTTGTTACCGTTTCTTAAAATTCAAATTGGTTTGAATTAACTATCTCTTAATAACTAAATCCCAATCAGGATTATTTCAAAAACCTATATTATGTGTCTGAGCTGAAAATTTGTACTTCGTTAGACTATAAAAAATAAACCAATATGTAAGTATGTCTATTATCATTTTACAAAATGTTGACTCGCTCGTCCACATTCAACTCCTAAAAGCTGTCATAAAACTCCTAGCCGCGGCAAAACTGGAATTATGGATTATTTTCTGGACTATTTACTGGTCGATTTCATTAATTTATTATATTTTTTTTTTATGTTCAGTAACTTGGGTATTTATTTTAATGTTTCAATAAATGACTAATTGCTTGAAAAATCTAATTTTACAATCTTACTGAATGGTATAAGAATATACAGCTAATGTAAAATAATTAAATTTATTAAAATAAAATAAATGAGGTATAAAACAGGTTAATTTCATGCCAATTTAACAAAATAACTTCAACCATAAGTCTATAAAAAGTTGAAATTTTTAAATAAAAATCACAATACAGTAAAACTATTCATATTTTTTGGATAAATTGCGGATAATTTTTTTTAATTTTTTTTCTTTTATTGCGTTTTACTAAAAATGAAAAATTTCAAATTAAAAAATATTATATTTTTAATATTGTTATTAATAATATTAAATATTAGTGAAGAAATTTCAGATATTCCATCTAGAAAATTAAAGAACACATGCGCATCGGATTCAAAAATTAAAATTAAAAAAAATAATTTCTATAATTCAAGAATAATTGGTGGTATTGTGGCTGAACCACATTATTTTCCTTATCAAGTTATACTTTATTATACTGAGCCAAATCTTATGTCATCTATTTGTGGTGGTACTATAATTTCAGATTCTTGTAAGGAGGTTTTTTTGTTTTTATTTTCAACTGTATACATTTTATTAAAACAAAAAAATTTGTTATTTATCAACATTTTAAGGGATTTTATCTGCAGGTCATTGTATGCAACAGTAAGTTTCTAATAATAGAATAATATATATATTCGATAATATATCCTAATAATTTAATTTATTTCCAAGATTTTATTAATAAATTTTTTTTAATCTTCAAATAGACCTTTATATGTTACAATAGTATTTGGAGCTCATATTTTAGAAAATCCGAATGAAAAAACACGAAAACAAATTCGGCTAGAAAAATCAAATATAATACGTCATGAACATTTTAGGAATAAACCAACGAGAAATGATATTGGTTTATTGAGATTACCTAATCCAATTAAATTTACTGGTAAATTTTACTTTTGTTTTTGCTTTTATTATTTTTTAATAAATTTAAATTTTTTTATTAGATGCTATTCAACCATTACCGTTACCATGCATTAGTGATATATCTCGAAATTTTGAAGGTTATGAAGTTGTTCTAACTGGATGGGGAAGATCTAATTACAGTTAATATTATATATATATATATATATATACATATACATACGTATGTGTGTTTATTTAAATTTAAATTGTTGTTTTCTATATGTATAGGTATAGATAGTTTGA
Organism: Argyra leucocephala; assembly: GCA_963942445.1. NCBI lineage: Eukaryota > Metazoa > Arthropoda > Insecta > Diptera > Dolichopodidae > Argyra > Argyra leucocephala. The sequence goes on along the minus strand of OZ012679.1, from coordinate 13,630,640 downwards.
CGCCAGAATTGAGATATCAATATTTGAGAATAGTTTCTTCAAATATGTGTAAAGATATATTCAAAAATAGATGGAAACCAAATGAAACATTATGTATTCGTTCAAATACATCAAATACATGTAATGGAGATTCAGGCGGACCGATAGCTTTGGTCGAAGGAGATTGTTTAACAAAAGTGATTGGTATTGTTTCATTTAGCTTACATCAATGTTTAGTGAATACTCCATCTGTTTATACAAATGTTGTTTTTTATTTGAATTGGATTTTACAAAAAACTAAATTAACTCCAAAATGTTAATAAACTAAGTACATATATATAAATAAATATTATTTTATTATAAAATTAAAAAGATATTAAAAAAAAAAAAATAAAATAAAATATTTTTGTTTAATTTAATTTAACAGAATTTAAAATTTTGATGAAATAAGGCCTTTTTACAACACATTAATCTCGTCATGGGTTAATACGTAAATGATTTATACATTTTTTTACAATTCATAAGCTACATTATAATAATCACTAGGGGCCCCTGTTGAGTAATTATAATTCAAGTTGAAGCCAAATTTAAAGTTTCATTGTATGTAACTAATAATAATAACTGATTTGTTTGTTTTTGTTTTTATTTTAATAAGAACTCACATATATAATATGCATAATGTATTTGGTGAATAATAAACCCATATGATAAAAAAAAATTTCAACTGTTCTATATAACTTATTTATATTATTAAGAGTTCATTAAGGCGAAGCGAGATAAAATGAAAAGGTGACTACTGCTCAGGTCCTTAAATGAATGTCTATTATAATTATAGATACTATAACTCTACCATATAAAAATGAATTTGCCAGTCATGTGAACATTTCAACTGACTTTTTTCTTATTTTTGTTTTTTTTATATTTTTTATTTCAGATGAATTTGTTTTTTTTTTTATTTTTATTTGACATATGTACAACGAACATAATGTTCACTGCAAGTAATTATAATAGCTGATTTGTTTGTTTTTGTTTTTTATTTTAATAAGAACTCACATAATTATATAATATGCATAATATATTTGCTGAATAATAAAACCATATGAGTAAACATTTTTCAACTGTGTGCGCATTATTGTTTTATATACAACTTATTTTTATATTAGGAGTTCATTAAATAGAAGCGAAATAAAATCAAGAGGTGTCTACTGCGCAGGTCCTTAAATGCTTGTCAATTATAATTATAGATAATATGATACAAAAAATTCATTAGTAAAACAAAGTCAGAAAATGGCTGAGGGTGAAGGTCAAGATATTATCAAAAAAAAATTGCTCCATTTCTATTTATTTGAAATTTGCAAAAAAAATTAATTTGAAATTGTAAACAAAAATAAAACCAATGAAAACTAAATTTTAAAATGCGTGTTATAATAAACCACAATAAAGTTTTGTAGTGTGACCGTCATCATTAACTAAAATCATATGATTATAAGTCAGCCATATATAATGCAATTGTCACGTCATATTGCGTTTACGAAAAAGCCTATAAACAGTAAAAAATTATGTCTTACCAAAATTATTATTAATATTATTATTACTATTAATAAAAATTATAATTTACCAAAAATAAAATCTATATATCTATTTGTTAACTTATTTTAACAATACTAAATTTTCAAAAATTTTGTATCGTATAATTCGATTACACATATTTGAAAATGTTTTAGAACTACAGAGTACACGGTAATGGAACATTTGATTTGAAGAAATCTTCCTTAACTAATTTGTAATTTTTAAACCTATCTATATATAGATAGTTATATTAAATAATTTAATTTATTGTCTGGTCTCCGTTCACTTATAATTATTTTTATATTTGATTGCAAATATCGATATTTCGGATGCAATACAATATGTTTGTGATAATATGTAATTTTCTTCCTTCTTTTTTTTCCATTTTTATATGTATTTTAACTAGTTCTAAACTAGTTTTAAGTTAGATATAATTTTAATTTGTAAATTGAATGTGTTATGTTGTATTGTAAAAAAAAAAAAAAAAAAAATAATTATTGTAATGAAGTTTGAGCCCGATAATGATATCATATCTTAATCTCTAACAATTAAATATTTTATCTATATACTCTAGCAAATTTGATTAAGTATATATTTATTTAAATAACGGTTAATATATCCATTTCTTAAATCATTTTTCAATTTTTTTATTGTATGTGTTTAATTGCTCTAATTTTAAATTAAATAATTTAATTGTTGTCTCATTGTGATTAGCCGTTATCATTACCCTAATATATAATTTTGAACAGTTATGGCATGATGTATGCCTCTTAACTTCTTCCATCTCCCCTTTTTATCCTTTGCTGTTTCCCAGATTGTATTTTTTTGAACATTTTCATAAAGAAGTAGCTGGAATGGCCACTTTTACCTATCTTTTTTGAACGTTATCTTAAACTTCTCGGTGATGGATCTTTGGTTGACATCAGATGGATTCGACATTCTTAGTGAAGTTATTTTCTCTATACTTCCTTTACACTGTTTTAAGGCTTATACGACGCGCTTTTTATGGACTCCGTTAATGGATTATTTCTAAGTTTGAAATAATTTCTTGCTCTTAGTTTCTCTTTAATTAGATTGTCAAACTCATGTTTACTTTTGATTACGATATTATTTCCTTTCTTCTGCCTTCTTTTAAGGCTTTGATGATGTAATACTCTTCTTTGTTTTTTGTCTTTTGTGCTGTATCTCCTTTGATTTCGTGCTTAGCTTCTTCATTGATGCACGCATCATAACTTTAATCTATGTCAACAATAATGTCTTCTTTATAACCACCCTTGTTTTTATTGCACATCAGTTTAACCCTTTGTTCAAATACTTCAACTCCTTTTCAAAAAATTCTAAGTTGATATCAAAATTTCAGTACTACACTTCTCTCTGTATCCCTTGCCAAAATTATGTTGCTCTGTCAATTTTTTAATTTTTTGGTCAGAATTCCATTTGTTCTATTTTGTTACATCCATATATATGCTCTTGAGATTTTCACGATGTTTCATCCAATATTACCTACTTCCTCAATGTAATTATTTTATCTAACTTCAAATGAGTACTGGTATGCTTTTAGAGTAATAATGTTTAATTTGTAGCATAGATATTTTATATTGTCTTTCACCAAATTTTTTACTACGATGATTTTTTGTTTTTTTTTTTTTGCAGCTAGTATAGATATGACTTAATCACACTACTTTATGGGACATCGGGATTACTACTTTACTAATACATAATTTTAACAATTTAATGTCTCCTCAATTTAATGTCTCCTTAATAATTAATGTCTCAACAATTTAGTCTCTCCTATTTCGGCCATCTGCTTTTTTAATTTCAATAACATGTTGACTATTGATTTCGGCTTGGCTATATATATTTACATACTTCTAAGTATACATTGTCTTTTAAGAGGTGGTTTGAATTTTCCAATCTATTTTCATTTTCATTTCTATCTTTATCATATTTTTTTACATTTTGATTTCCATTTTCTTCATTATCTCCACATATTCAACTTTTTCAATATAAAATTTTATCAATTTAGTTTTAATATCGCACTCACTTTTTTTAATGTCTTTCTTTAAATATTATAAAATACAAAATCAACGATTAATTTCTTAAAAAACCTAATTTTACAATTTTAATAGGTATATAAAATACATATAAGTATAAGAATGTATAGTTAATATTAAATAGTTAAATTTATTAAAATTAAATAAATCAAGTGTAAACCAGGTTAATTTCATGCCAATTTAACAAAATAACTTCAACCATAAGTCTATAAAAAGTTGAAATTTTTAAATCAAAATCACAATACAGTAAAACTATTCATATTTTTTGGATAAATTGCGGATAATTTTTTTTAATTTTTTTTCTTTTATTGCGTTTTACTAAAAATGAAAAATTTCAAATTAAAAAATTTTATATTTTTAATATTGTTATTAATAGTATTAAATATTAGTGAAGAAATTTCAGATATTCCATTTAGAAAATTAATGAACACGTCATCTACATCGTATGGAAAAATTAAAATTCAAAAAAATTATTACCATAATTCAAGAATAGTGAATGGTATTGTGGCTGAACCAAATTATTTTCCTTTTCAAGCTCTAATTTATTATGTTTGTGTCAACTATTGGCAATCCATTTGTGGTGGAACTATAATTTCAGATTCTTGTAAGCAGGTGATTTTTTGGTTTTATTATTTTTATTTTTTAATAAAAATTTTTTTTTATTAAAATATTATAAAAAATTTTTTAAGGGATTTTAAGTTCAGCCCATTGTTTTAATTATCCGAAGTAAGTTCACAATAAAAATTCAATTTAATTCTAATTTATATGTATAATTATTTTTAATTTTAAAATAGCCCTTTATACGTTAATGTTATCCTTGGAGCTTATAATTTAGATGCAGTAAATGAAATAACTCGAATGGATATTAGGTTAGACCCTTCAAGTATAATATGTCATGAAAATTTTCAAAGCCATTTACATGTAAATGATATTGCTTTATTGAGATTATCTAATCCAATTAAATTTACTGGTAAATTTTATTTTTGTTTTTGGTTTTTGTTATTTTTTAATAAATTTAAATTTTTACTTGTTTTCAATTAATTTTTTTATTAGATGCTATTCAACCATTGCCATTACCATGCATTAGTGATATTCCACAAAATTTTGAAGGTAGTGAAGTTGTTGCGAGTGGATTTGGATCAATTAGTTTCAGTTAATATTATTTTAAAATTATTATACATATATAAATATGTATATATACATACATGTGCATTTATTTAAATTTAAATTGTTGTTTTTTAGGTATAAAATCGATATCGCACATTTTGAAATATCAATATTATAAAGTAGTTACTCCATATAAGTGTAACAAGATTGTATCATATTTTGACTCAAAAACAATGTTATGTGTTTATGCAAATACATCCTTCGTACTGAATGGAGATTCAGGTGGACCACTTGCTTTGGTCGAAGGAGATTCTTTAACAAAAGTTATTGGTATTACTGCGATTTTGCTTACCGATGGACAAGAACATCCAACTTGTTATGTCAATGTTGCTTCTTATTTATATTGGATTTATGAAAAAACAAAATCAATTCCAAATTGTTAAGAAATTGTATATTTAAATTAATATATATTATAAAATTCAAAAGATATTATTATATATACATATATTCTAATAAAATTATAATTTTCAATAAAATATTTTTGTTTAATTTAAATTAACAGAATTTAAAATTTTAATAAAGTAAGCTAAAATTATATAATCAAAATTTTGTAAATTAATTTTTAATTTAAAATTATCTATAATTATAATTGACAAGCATTTAAGGTCCTGCGCAGTAGACACCTTTTTATTTTATTTCGATTCTCCTACTCCTTAATGAACTTCTAATATATATAATATATAAGATTATATATAAAACAAAAATGCGCACACAGTTGAACATTTTGTATACATCCGATTTTATTATTCAGCAAATACATTATGCATAAGTGAGAACTTATTAAAATAATAAACAAAAGCAAACAAATCAGTTATTATATATTATATTATGTACTTGCTAATGAATCTATGTACATATGCCAAATAAAAACAATTTCATCTAAAATAAAAAATATAAAAAAGCAAAAACAAAAAAAATCAGTTAAATTGTTCATATGACTAGCAAATTTATTTTATATAGTAGAGTTAGAGTACCTATCTATAATTATAATTGACAAGCATTTAAGGTCCTGCGCAGTAGACACCTTTTCATCTTTAATGACATAAGTTTTTATTTTTAGTAATTTTATCCACTAAATGCCACTTACTATAGGGAATATATCGGAAACGAAGCAGTATATGAGGGACGTGTATTTATGTGTCCTAAATAAAACTTACTAACCACAAAACTTTTTATTAAACACGAGTGGTTTCTGCTATATCGTGCGAAGTCTATGTCAGTACGTAAATTATTGTTTTTTTAAAAACTTTAAATTTGACTTCAACTTGAAATATAATTACTCAACAGGGGCCACTAGTCTATAATTATAATTGACAAGCATTTAAGGTCCTGCGCAGTAGACACCTTTTTATTACATACTTTTTATCACATACATACACATAATACATTATGCATAAGTGAGATCTTATGAAAATAATAAACAAAAGTAAACAAATCAGTTATTACATTTTATATTATGTACTTGCCAAAAAAAAACAAAGAAACAAATTCATCTCAAATAAAAATTATAAAAAAGCAAAAACAAAAAAAATCAGTTGAATTGTTCATATGACGAGCAAATTTTTATTTTATATAGTAGAGTTAGAGTACTTCATTTTGATATAGAAGGTCACTTGAATTCTTCATTTTTATCTTTTTAAGTAACTGTTTCTAAATTTTTGTTATTTGTAGTAATAATATAGTTTTTATTAAAATTATGTATTATGTAGGTATATATATACATGCCTCTTTAATGACAAAATTTTTTATTTTTAGTAATTTTATCCACTAAATGCCACTTACTATAGGGAATATATCAGAAACGAAGCGTATATGAGGGACGTGTATTTATGTGTCCTAAATACAACTTACTAACCACACAACTTTTTATTAAACACGAGTGGTTTCTGTCAGTACGTAAATTACTGTTTTTTTAAAAACTTTAAATTTGACTTCAACTTGAAATATAATTACTCAACAGGGGCCCCTAGTTATAGTATAAATGAGAAGTCGCCCTTGAAATTTCTATTTATTTATTTATTTGGTTTTTCTCAAAAGATCCTCATTGCATATTTACAAATTTTTTTTTTTATTTTTTATTTTTTTTTTTATGTTATCAAAGTTAATTTTAATATAAAGAAATGAAAACGGTTGCAATAACATTAGTGTAAAACTATATAATAAGAAGAGAAATTCAAAGAGGTAAAAAAAAAAAACGTAATTAATTTTTTTTGTTTTTGTTTTTGTTTATGGATATCAAATTACATTTTTAGATATTAACCATATCATAGAAATGTTTATTTATTGATGTTTTGAATGATTCGTAGTTCAAATTTTTGTAAATATCTGGAAGACTGTTGTAATGTTTAACGGCAACATTATATACTACAGACTCATATCTAATTCCTAATGGTGCCCGATTCAAACGAATTAAGTTAGCTGACCTTGTGTTATGTTTATGTATCTCATTGTTAACTTGCAAAATAGTGTTTGAGTTGATTGCATTATTCTATGTATTTGTGTTACTAATTGTTTTTTTCTAAAAAAATTCTAATTTTGTATGGATGTTGTATTTTTTATGTATTTCTTTTGTTGGAGTTCTAGTTCTTAAGTTATATAAGTTTTTTATTACATTATTTTGGATTCTTTGTATTCTTAGTAAAGTTTCTTTCCACAAATGTGTTACCCCAAATCACTATGGCCATAAGTGAACATACTATGAAATAATAGATACAGAATAGTGATCGCTTCAAATCATATGGTACACTTTCATTTATATTTCTAAATACACCTGCAATTCGGCATACACCCTTTGTTATCTGACTATTTTATTTGATGTTTCCAGTTCAGTTCGGAATCAATTATTATGCCTAGGATATTTGTAGATATAAGCTTTGTTGATCGTTTGGTTATTGTATTTAATGTCCAGTTTATCTTAATTAATATGTACTTCGTTTTTCCAATATTAACGGTTAATTTATGCCGACACATCCACTTGTAAATTTTTTCTAAATCACTATTGAAATTACCTTTCCAAATTCGTATATTAGTTTTCAGAATACACCACCACTAAGTTGTCAGCATATAAAAATGTGCTTCCAATTAGAGGCAAAGTCTGTAAAGCTATTAATATACACTGAAAACAATGTTGGTCCCAATGAGCTACTGTGAATAACACTATAGTCTATTGTATTCATTAAACTCGTGTGTTTGTCAAGTGTTGTAATTGACAAATTCATTTGTGTTCAATGCCCTTGATTTCATATTCAAATAAAATACGCAATAAAGCAATTTTTCTGTTCACTGTGTCAAAAGCCTTGGCAAGATCGAAATACATCACTGCTACTTTCTTCCTTTTTGACAAGTGATTTTGTATGGTTGTAATGACATCGAATATATATAGTTGATATTGTATTGGAGTATTGTTTGAAGTCATACTGAAAGCTATACTGGTTAATTTTGAACTCTTCATGTAATCAACTAGTCGGTTATTAACACATGTTTCTATTCATTTACCAAATATACTTGAAATAGAGATTGGTCTGTAATTATTTAAGTCTTCTAGATCTTCACCATCTTTATATATTGGGATTTATACTTTATTTATTTTTAATGAGCTTGGCATAGATTCTTGTGTTAGCGATACATTAATTACAAGATACAAAATCGAAAACTCTTCTTTACAATACTTTACTAAGTCTGATGTGTTTTCATCTATTCCTGACGATTTTGTATTGGATAACTTATCAATTAGTTTTTTTGTAGTGTCTATTTGTATAAATTTGAAGTTATTTTTGTTCCTAATTTTGGTACATACACAGCTGTATTATAGGCGCTTGCCATTCTGCTTCCATTCTAAATTTATTGAGTTTTTCTATTATTTCTTTTTCCTCTAACATTTTAAAGAATTCATTCTTATATTTACAAAATCCACTGGATATTATACTTTTCACTACATTCCAAGTTTTGATTTTGAATTATTTTTGGCACTTTTAAACAATTTACCCTCTAACTCCAGTTTTTTTTTTCTTTTCAAGCTCGTAAATTTGTTACGCTATTACAATTTTAAACACCGTAACTCTAATTTAAATTACTTATATCATGCTATATTAATGAATTTGTCTTAAAATTGATATTGGATATCAAATATACTATTAGTGGTATAGACAAACCTCTAATTAGATTTTTGTTTATTTTTGCTACAGATAAATTAATCATATTTGAGTAATTTTTATTGTAAATGAGAAATAGGAAGAAGTTTTTAGAGGCTCTCAATCAACTAATAAACCAATTATAAATTAATTTATATCAATTTAGAAAGATAAAAATAATTAGAACAGTTTATTTAATCATAACCCAATACAGTTTTACGCCACTACAAACAAACGTTCCCAATCATCATAAACAAAGACTACATTTCTCTAATTAAATACCTCCTCACACATCACAGAATCTGGGACGAAATTAACCAAACCAATATCTATTTATCTAATCGTCGGCTGGAAAAACGTTTGTTGAATGTGCATTTGTGGGCATATTGAGTTATTAATTGTAACTTAGATTTTAAAAGTTTCTCTTTCATTTGATTCAATCGGCATTTTAATAGCAGTTCTAGATTTCGAGATTTTGAATCATGCTTTTGTTGAATGTAGCCAGTAATTATCAAAAAATAAAAAACAAATGTCGTATGTGAAACATACAACAAAGTTCTATGTTAAAAACTGGATTTTTTTCGTTTAGGAAAACGATTTTTGAATGTGATAAAATTCAATCACATTCAACAAAATCATTTCTTTTGTGTATAGTTTTCAAATGTTGAATGTGTATAGCAGGGGTGGAATTCTGTATTGTGATAATCACGCTGCGACTGTCACATATCTATATTTGGTATTCTATATGGTGATTGTCACAGTGATAGTCGCTTTTTTTTTGTGATTTTTGGGTGACAGCTAATTTGGTGTCACTCATGATAAACATAAAAAAAAAGTTTGGTTGTTTCTTAAGATTTAAGCCTTTTAGATTTTTTATGTTTTGGTTTTTTAAGATTTATTATAATGTAAATATTAAAAAATGCGAGTTTTAGAATTAGAAGTCGCTAAAATTGCAAATGATTTAAAAATAATGGAACTGAATAAAAAATAAAAAATGCTGTGATTATGTGTTAATTTTTTTTTTAATAAGTTTGAATTTTATTTTGTTTTCAATTAAATATAATACACATTTATATTAATTAATTATAAGTTTCCAACTGAATTTTACTCAAATGTGAATATAATTTTCTTTTTTTTTTATTAAATTAGTTGAAATGATTTTCACTTTATGTTTTTTTTAGTATCTCAGTCAGCAATAAATTTTATTTTCTTTTTAAATATACATTTTATTAAATTACATTATTTAATACGTTTTTATGAAATTTACTTTTAATTTTCTTCTCTTTTAATATATCTTTTTTTTTTATAATTTCACTTTATTGATTAATAGCTCTAATAAAATTTTCAACTTATTTTTGTTTTCTATTGTTTTGACACTTTGACATTTAATAAATCACTTGTGCTGCCATTTCCGATTGTATTTTTGAAGATGCTGCCGTTTTTTTAAATTATTCAAGTGATCGCAATACAGAATACCAAAAATTTTTAGTGTCATCTTTGACTGTCGCAAGGGTGACTATCGCTTATCACAATACAAAATACCACTCCAGTATTAGTATACATACATCAAAATACAATACACAAAGTAAAACGGAAAACAATTTCAGTTGTGCCTTGTGCTTCACCTTTGGTTGAGTGAAGACTGGAGATCAATATGTAGGATTATTCGTCGTCGCCACCAAGTCTAACAGAAGATCTTGTAAGGTTTGTTAGTAAAATATTTTGAGATATTTACTTTTTCTAAAGATTAGATTTTTTTGTTTATTTTTTTTGTATTAGATTACAAGATATAATTTTTGGATGCGATGAAAGGTAAGTGCCGAGGCGGAGTGATTCACGTAAATAAAATGAAAAAGTTTTATATAAACAACATTTTTATTAAAAAAGATTTTCAAATTGTTTCAACAGATTCAGATTTCAGAATGATGATGACGCAATGATCCAAATTACTCTCCTGAACAAAATATCAGCGATTTTGTGGAAAATTTCAATCCGTCCAACGATGAGGGGAACTCTTTTTGTAGTGATGAAAGGGAATTACTATCTTCAATTTCATGTTCATCTCACAACTCCACTCCAATTTCTCGTAAAAGAAAGCGTAACCCCGCCCTTTGGAAAGCTAATATGCAAAATAAATTACATCAAGGTGGACAAGAATACGTAGAAACGGACAAGGATTATTTAAAAATTTTACCTAAAATTTAACAAAATTGAATTTAGAGTGATATTTTATTTATTTTATTAGTAATAAGCTAATTTAACTTAACATTAATAATATTACAGTAGTACAAAGAAGATTGATACTGGAATTTTCCGTTTAAATTATGAATCAGAATAAGCTATTTAGTTTTATAAACGTTATTGTTGAAATAAATAATATTTTCTAAAAAACAAATTTATGTTTAAACTTAAATTTTTAATTGATATACAGGTAATAAAGTTTAATCCCTTCAAAAATTATTATTCCCTTTTACATTATATATTAAGATATATAAACAAAGATATCTAATCAAATCGAAAACTAATCAAAAAGTAAAATACCTTAATACTTTTTGCGTCATAAACCCTCAAATCACACCTTTATTTAATCCTATATCCTTGTCAAATCTGCAGCTTACAAAGTCTTCTTATAAACTTCAGTTCAATCTGTTATACGACAAAATTTCAAAAATTAAACGTTAATGGCGTGAAATCCTTTCAAGGCTGGAACCTACTGAGAAATATCTTTAATATTAATTTCATCTCTTTCAGTTCACTCATTCTCAAGGAACAAAAATTACAAAATGCTTATGCTTTTTTACTGAATCTTAAAAAAAATTTAAAATTTGTAGGTTTATAATGGAAATTCATGGCACTACAACTATATAAACATGAAAAAATCACATACAACAAGAGAAAAACTTTTAAAAACAAAAAATTTTACACATACGATAAATCCATCCGGCATTTTTAGTTCCGAAACTAAGCGTGGGCGGACCCTTCTACAACTATGAATCGAAAGCTGATTTGATACGTTGTATGCTGTAAAAATAAAAATATTGAATTTTATCGTCCAGTTTTAGAATAACAGCAGCTCAAACCTTTAACATCGTTTTTCTGGAAACCATATTTCGTCACATTCAACAAACCGGTTTTTCCAGCCGACGTAATATATTTTTTTTTCTTTTTTTTTTATACATATCTATTTTCTTGAAATTTAAAATTTTCTAAAATAAGATTTGTTTATTTTTATTTAATTAAATTTTTTAGAATAAAATTTTGGTATGAAAACGTTTTATTTTATAGTATACTTAGACTACCCGGTGAACGTTGTTTCGCCTTAGTGGAAATAAGATTTGTAAAGGTTTTGTGAAATTTTAAATATAAATCTATGTTGAAATGAAAGAATAAATGGCAGAATTAAATGGAAGAAAATGTTATATTTATTTATTCAAAAATATATTATTGTATTGTACTACATTGCCGCATTTGTATTTTTGGCGCCCTTAGGCATGTATGTTAACGCGCCCCATAATTCGCAATAAAAATTAAAAAATCCAAATATACAATAAAAACTAATTATCTGCTCTGTTTTTGATAATTTATTGATTTAATAAGAACTAAAAATGTCAGTGGAGTAACGCATTAATTAAATACAATTTTGCTTTTCGTCAGCAAAATAATCAATTATATCAGAACTAGGGGCCCCTGTTGAGTAATTATATTTCAAGTTGAAGTCAAATTTAAAGTTTTTAAAAAAACAGTAATTTACGTACTGACATAGACTTCGCACGATATAGCAGAAACCACTCGTGTTTAATAAAAAGTTTTGTGGTTAGTAAGTTTTATTTAGGACACATAAATACACTTCCCTCATATACGCTTCGTTTCTGATATATTCCCTATATTAAGTGGCATTTAGTGGATAAAATTACTAAAAATAAAAAATTTTGTCATTAAAGATGAAAAGGTGTCTACTGCGCAGGACCTTAAATGCTTGACAATTATAATTATAGATAGCTACTTTGACTCTATTATGTAAAGATGAAATTGCCCGTCATATGAATTTTTTTTGTTTTTGTTTTTTTTATATTTTTGTTTGTTTTTGTTTTTTATTTTAATAAGAACTCACGAATAATGTATTTGGTGAATAATAAAACCATATGATTAAAAAATTTTCAACTGTGTGAGCATTATTGTTTTATATACAACTATTATATTAGAAGTTCAATAAGGATAATTATATATACTCCAACTCTACTATATAAAAATAAATTTGCTCGTCATATGAACAATTCAACTGATTTGTTTTGTTTTTGCTTTTTTATATTTTTTATTTGAGATGAATTTGTTTTTTTGTTTTTTTTTGGCATATGTACATATATTCATTTGCAAGTACATAATATAAAATATAATAACTGACTTGTTTACTTTTGTTTATTATTTTCATAATATCTCACTTATGCATAGTGTATTTGGTGAATAATAAAATCATATGAGTACAAAATGTTCAACTGTGTGCGCATTTTTGTTTTATATATAATCTTATATATTATGTATATTAGAAGTTCATTAAGGAGTAGGAGAATCGAAATAAAATGAAAAGGTGTCTACTGCGCAGGACCTTAAATGCTTGTCAATTATAATTATAGATAACTCTAACAAAGTAGAAACACAATAAAAATTTCTTAATCTTTTCAGAAAATTACTTGTAAAAAATCAGTTGCTATGGTTGCATCTTTGCTATGGTTGCTGCATTTTTTCAGAAAATTACTTGTAAAAAAATCAGTTGCTATGGTTGCACAACTATAATCACAAAAAATTTAATTTCATTCGTATACATATGTAAGAAAATTAATTTTCTTTGCAGTTGACAATAAACCAGCCAATCATATCAAGCAGGTTTAAAATTTTTGTTTTCAAATGCGTGGAATTTAAACTTAGAAACAAAACACTTAAAGTATAATAATTGGTACTCATTATCGTCATACATATACATATACACATTATATAATAAGCATTTCTTCATGTAATTTCGGTCGTAGTAGATAAAACGTTATAAAGCGAAATAAAGGCACCAATATAATATTCACAAAATAACATTCATAAAATAAACCAATATGGAATGAAACTAAACTTTGTTATTTAAATAAAGTGTTATTAAACAAAAACACTTTGGAATTAAATTAACGCAAGTTAAAAAATAAACCACAGCTGACTTCATTAGGGATACTGGCAAAAAACTATTCGATAGGGTTAAAGGTAAAAGTGCCTAGGGCCTACGAAGAGGTAAATTCGGGCATGTTTTATAGTAGATCTTAACCAGGTTTTCAATCTTTTCAGAGCAGTTACTTAAATGTGTGCACACAAATGTTCTTAAAATTATATTTATATTTGGAAAAACAGTTTCTAATTTTTTGCTATATATTAATTTACTGAGCTCTAATATCGAATTTTCAGAAATTTCATTAGATTTCAAATATGATCCCATGTTCACACATTCTCCCATAAAACATTCATCTAAATCGTTCTTGTATATCTGGTATAAATTTTCTGCATTTTCCAATATTAATTTAGGTTGGTATTTCGTTAAATTGTTCAAAAATTCTAAATTTTTGTAAACTAATTCATAAGCTTCAAAAGCCTCTTTTTCCATTCTTCACTAAGACATGAAATTATAACATTAAATATTTTGGTTTTAAAATTCTGATTCCTATGTAATTTCGATTCTAAAATTGTTTCATCATGAAACATTTTCCGTTTTCTCTCTCATTTTCTTTCAAAATGTTTAACAAAAGATATTTCTTGGGCTTAAGTTCATAGTTTTGACATAAATTTGTCATTGAATTTACAAATTCAATCAATGATTATAATTGCTCAACAACAATCCCCTAAATCGTTTTCAATGGATTGTAACTTTAAACTAGTAGCATTGAAACGTTCTAAAATAGATTTCCAAAATGTCATCATAAAATCACATTCGAGACGATTCATTTGATTGTTAATATTTTGACCTTAACTTCTAACTTGAGAAGATACTGTTTCATCTTCTGATACTTTTCTTAAAGCTTTAGATATTCCCGCCCAGTTTTTATACAGAGCTTTGCATGCATCATACCGACAAGACCATCTTGTTTCGGAAATATGTTTTATGGTTGGCCCTTTTAAAGTAGTAGTTAACACTAACCAACGACTTGTTGAAGAAGGAAAGAAATTAAGTAATTTTTGTAAAAAATTTAAAAACTATGCTGCATCTCGGCAACAATTTGCCGCAAGTATGATTTTTGTTTTTCTGTTTTGTTTAAATTTTTGTACTTTTTTCTTATATTAAAGAATTTTTATGAATTTTTAAAAAATGTCTGTACTTGAAATTTATTTTAATATATGTAGCGGCATCTAGTCGGAAATAACCATCGTTATACATCTCTATATTAGTCTATGGTACTACTTATAAATAATGTTAATGTATATTAATATTATTATCTTGTTTAATTCTGATTTTCTATTAGATAATTTAATTATAATTATTAATAATTATAAAATAAATTTTGATTATGTGAAAAAAAATTATGCTTGATAAAATTTTCCAAAGAAAATCAAATTGCAACCGCCCTTTTTCGGTTCATATATAAAAAAACGTGAATTTTAATACTTTTTTAATTTTATTTTTATCATTTCAACCGTCTTTGCTTCAATAAAATAGGTTTTTTAATGCGCACAATTCAAATTCTAACAAATTATCATAAAAATTATTTTGCTAAACTTACTTTTCCATGTAAAAAATTTATAATTCTTACTTTTAACTAGCCCTTTATATACTTTTAATATATATAGAGCTTACAAAGAACAATGGTATTGGTAGTATAATATAAAATATAAAATTTTATAAATTAAAATATATATGAATAAAAATAAAATGTTAAAATTGAAAATGTATAAGGAATTTGAATGTAGTACATAATATGTAAAAAGAAATGTAAATTGTAGTTGATAAAATGATTTAATCTAAGCTCTAAATTAATATAATTCGATAATGTCTGTATATGTTAACTATATTTTGGAATGAATAAACAAAAAAATTATAAGAAATTTGATCTGTTAAATAACCAAAATCGTTGAGTCCTGCATTAAAACAACCTGTCAACAATATCCAGATGTTTCAATAATAGAAAAAAATGTTTTATATTTTATGATTCTCGTATACAATTATTGTTTAAAAACTGTGGCTGGATCACTAAAGATTTAAAAAGCAACTCTTTCGCTCATTCTAAACTGGGTATTTTAAAAAGTGAAAAAATTTTTAATAATTTCGAAAAGTCTGAAATATTTTGAAATAATTTTTTTAGCAAAGTTAACCGATGTTGTTCGAATAGATCACAAAATGTATAGAATTTACTTCAATGAAGTTTGATTTATGAATCGAATTGACAAAAAAATTGTTTTATCAAAAATTTTTTCCCTATACAATAAAAAAAATTTCAACCACTACAACTTAAACTATGCTTATTATTAACATGTTCACGCAAATGACTGCTATAGCAATCACATTTGTTTTGGTCCAATTTTCAAATGAATACTTTTCTGTCTAGATTAACTTCAAGCTATATAAGTCATTTGTATTGTATAACCCAGAACATATTCTGATAAGCAAAATACTTTCTATAGCAATCATTTTTTTTTTTTTTATAATTTATACTTTTTTTTTGATTAAATTATGAATATTTCTGTAAACTGTATGAATAAATATTTCGTTTTTACGTTGAAAATACAAAAAGTGTGTATTTTAGTACTTATTCGTGTTTAAAAGTGTGCGTGAACGTGTTAAGATTATTTCCTATTTCACACTGGGTGGCGCAGTAGGTAAAGCGCTTACCTTTCAAGGTCCCAGGTTCGATTCCCGATGAAGTAAAAAAAAATACTTTATGGGTTTTTCGATCTTGTTTGGAATAAAATAAATAACAAAAAATAATTCAGAGTATAATCTGGTAACAAATTAAATAAAAAAGAAAGCCATTCTATTTAAGAAGGCTTAGTTCCTGACAATAGTAGTGGTTTTCCACATTTAATGAGTTGATAAGCCAGTAATTTGACAAACAAATGCTCGAAAAACATTGTAGATATTGTATTATAAACTTGCAGTACCGTACTTAATTAAGCACGAAAAGGTGATTCTACCTAACTTACTGCCAAGAACATAAATCGGGTTTTTTTTTATGAAGTATAAACAAACATGTTCCTTGCTATTACGGTATTTTTGTAAAATAAAGATAAAGATGCCTTTTCCACAATCAATTTGAATTTTACTCAAATTAAATGATGATGCAAAAGTTCTTATTATTAATCTAGTACCATAGTTTTGGCTGTTTCAAATTTCATAGAAATAATATTGGAGCTGCTACTTTTAATTCCAATTGATGTATAGGGAACCGTGTCAAATCCAACGAATAAAAAAACCTCTGTTCGGTAGTTAACAACTTCATATTCATTGATAACTGTATCTATTGATTTGTATGTACATATGGACGCCGCCTGGAATACTCTGCAGTATATTCTGATTAATAAAACGAATTGTCACATTTTTTGTAGCTAATTCACATGGCCAAGTAAAATTTTCATACTGGGGTGGCAGCACGTAACTTGTTACAAACATGTTGTCACGCTTTTTTTGAAAAACAGTAGCACATAAAATTGTTTCGCCAATTTTAATTTTGTTTCGCTACTTTTGGCAGCACATAACATTTGAAACGCCCATTTTTACTGAGCGTCACAAATGAAAATTATAATAAAATGTAAATTATATATATAAGTATAAAAAGTTGACATGTGTTAAAAAAAAAAATTTGCAAAAATATTTCGTAAATTTTTTTTTTGTTTCAATCCCAAAGTAGCGTTTCAAAGTACATGCTGCCAAAAAAATTTTGTGACGCTGATGTTTTGTTACAAAAACAAGCGTTTGTAACAAGATACGAGCTGCCACTCCTGATTCCTAAAATTCGGAAATACTTTTTCAGTCAGCTCTTCTTCAATACTCGTGTATAATTGTACAGATTTTTTTGACATTTAAGTCTTCTAAAATTTGGCCTTCACCACACTGTGTTAAATTCTTTAGCTTATTACAAATGTTATTTATACGAAATCGGTAACAGTCGTATTTCTTTATTTTTGAATGAGTGTCTATGATGTGTAAATTTGCATGCCTGTGACACAATTGACTTTTGAAATACCCCGAGACGTGCTGGGAGTTGTACGGCAGCGATCTCAACTAGTCCAATTTTTCGAAATTGGTAACAGTCGTATTTCTTTATTTGTGATCTAAGTGCAAATTTACAAATCTGTAGCATCCTTTGTTCTTGAAAGATTCCTGATAGGTGGTAGGAGTTGTTTGGCAGCTACTCAAACCTGTTATTTGATGGTTTTATAAAGTTATCGCGTTCGGTTCCTTATTTGATCATGAAAAGCTGTGCAAAATTTCATAATTCTATCTTTAAAACTGTGTGCGTGTATAGCGAACAAGCAAACAAACAAACAAACAAACGAAATTTCCCTTTTATAAGTATAGATGGTATTGTCATAGATTAAATAGCAATAGCATTAATTATTAATCTATGGTATTATCTATCATGGATCAATATTATGTTATAAATGTCCATAATTTCAATACGTTAGAGCTGACGCAATCCAAATGCAATCCTATCTATCCTATTCTATCTACCAAATGAACTGCAATCCTAATTGTCAATTTTTTTGGCAATATCAATTCAAAGTATTTTTTTGTTTTTGTATTACTTGTTTTAGTACTATCCTAAGCTGTATTGTATATTCTTGGAGTGAACGTGGACCAAGAAGTAAATTATTAACTTTTTTATATTTTGAAATTTAAATTAATTTAATGAATCTATATACGTTTTCGTAAACTTTGAGAAAGCCTTTGATAGAATAAACCGAGAGTATATTTTGGAATCGCTTAGTAGGAGGGGCATTCCAAGAAAAATTATAGCTATAATTAAAGAATCCTACAAAGATGCAAGATGTCACGTTTTACATCGAGGACAGCTGACAAATTGCTTCGAGGTGTGTCAGGGAGTAAGGCCGGTCTGTATTTTATCACCCATATTGTTTTTAGTAGTAATAGATGGCATAATGACTACTACTGTGGGTGTAAATGAGAGCAACGGTATCCAGTGGCGTCCTTTCGAACGTATCAGCCACTTAGATTACGCCGAAATGCTGTATGACATGTGCCAAAAGCTGTATGACATTGGAAAAAGGGCGAGCCTAAAAGTCAATTCAGCTAAAACTAAAATCATGCGCACAACTCACACATCACAACATCCGATTCTCCATGAAGAAATGCGAATCAAAGAGGTGAGTACGTTTAATTACTTGGGCAGTATCGTGTCATCAGATGCAGGGGCTGATTTGGATATTGAAGCCCGCATCAGTAAATACCGTACTGTTTTCGGGATGCTTTCAAAAATATGGCAGGCAAGCAACATTTCTCTTCGCACAAAAATAAGAATTTTCAACGCAAGTGTAAAACCTGTTCTCTTGTACGCTTGCGAAACATGGAAAGTTTCAGTAAACATCACCAGGAAACTCCAAGCGTACATCAATAGATGTCTCCGGCGCATCCTAGGCATTCGTTGGCCACAAACCATTTCCAATAGAGCGCTGTGGCAAAAAACGAAACAAATAGAAATAGACGTGGAAATTCGACAGAGTAAATAACGTTGGATCGGTCATACTTTGAGGAAACCTGATAACAACATTGCGAAACAATGTTTCGAATGGAATCCTCAGGGTCGCGTCAGAAAGCCGAGAAAAACGTGGAGAACAACTGTCTTAGCCGAAGCAAGTATCCAGCAAAGAACATGGCCACAATTGAAGAGGTTAGCCGCAGATAGGAGCCGATGGAAAGAATTTACTTCCGTCCTATGCACCACGGATGGGGTTGCAGGACAATGATGAGGATGATGATATACGTTTTCATTTATATAACATTATTTTTAACTTTATGAAATAATTAAAATCCATCTTATTAACTATTAAAGTTTTTGTATTTTGTATTTAACTTTAAAATTAAATAAAATTTTATATAATTGAATAACCCGTATAAACTAATTTATAATTTTATCAGTGTGTACAAAATTAACTAATTATCAGTAATTACACAGTTTTTTAATGTTATATTATTAAAATAAATAAATTAGGCATAAAATTTTATTTTATGCCAAATTATCATAAATCTATAAAAACTTAAGATTTTTGCTTAAAAATTGCAAATGCCAGTATGTATTAATAGAATATGTACTAATATTTTGCTGATAAAATAACGAAAATTTCTCTAAATATTAACTAAAAATGAAAAATTTTAAAAATATTATTTTTTTTTTTTTATTAATAATAATATTAAATATAGTTGTAGAAATTCCAGCACAAAAATATGACCAATTGATGAATGTAGAAAACTCATCAATTATTGATATTCATCAGAAAAATTATTACCTTAATTCAAGAATAGTAGGTGGTGGTGTGGCCAAACCACATTCTTTTCCTTATCAAGTTAGAATTATTATACCAGAACCAATTAAAGTGTCCGTTTGTGGCGGAAGTATAATTTCAAATTATTGTAAGAATATACACACATACAAATATATAGATATATTTTTTTTCATTTCTTATTGAAAAATAATTTAATTTTAAAATATAATTATTAAAAAAAAAATTTGTTTTTTAATTTTTAGGGGTTTTAAGTGCAGCCCATTGTTTTCACAGGTAAGTTTATAATAAAACTATATTGAAATTTAATTTTAATGTGTATGTAATTTAACTTTTTTTTAACTTTTTTTTTTTTTAATAAAAGTCAAATTTTAATTTTAACTCATAATAGCTGCATTTTTTTTACAAAGTTAAATAGAATTTGGATTTGAACTTAGAATAATTACAAATAAATACAACAGCAAAAACAACAACCAATATTTTAATTTTTTTCGAATTTAGATTTAGATTAACCTTTGTAGTTATTATATTTCATCAAAGAGGCGCTTATAGTATCAATAATGTAAAATATAACATTTTTCTGAAATTATAACAAATTATTTTGAAATTTAAGAGAAATTTTAAATCAAAGTCCAACTTATGGAAAAAAAAAACAGCTAATGTTTATACAATTTTATTTTGTTGTTATCGATGTTTTGGAATCAACTTTGTATACTTCTTTCATCAGTGCATGCATATAATTTTTAATTTTTTATTTTTTTTTTTATTTTAGTGCTATATACATTACAGTTATCTTTGGAGCTCATTTTATAAAAAATCCCTATGAACAAACTCAAAGACGAATGGATGTAAGAAAAAGAGATATCATATGTCATCAAAAGTTTTATAGATCACAATTTCTAAATGATATTGCTTTAATAAAGTTACCTTTATCAATACCATATAATGGTACATATTTTAATAAAAATTTTATAAACTTACTTTAATTTATATAATTAATATTTTTAATTAATTTTTAGCTTATATTCAACCAATAAGATTACCATGTCATAAAGATTTGTCACGTAATTACCTAGGTTATAAATCTGTTGTAACTGGATGGGGAAAAACTGATTATTGTTAGTATATAGTATAGAATTTTTAATTATTTAATTTATAATTATACTTTTAATTCAGATTTATATTATACACATAATAATATAATATTAAAAAATTTAATTTTTTAGTTATCGAAAATGAACCAAATGAATTGAAATTTCTATATGCAGAAATAGTTTCACCTGCTACATGTAAACGTGCATTCAATTTTATATCAAATATACATAATATTGTTTGTGGAAAAGGAATACGAGCATCTCCATGTCAAGGAGATTCAGGTGGACCACTAGCATTAATTGAAAAGAATAAAGTAACAAAATTATACGGGGTTGTTTCATTTGGTACTCAACATTGTTTCAAAAGCATGCCAGCTATTTATACTAAAGTGCCTGCCTTTTTAGATTGGATTTTGAAAATAACTGGAATAAAACCACCACCATGTTAAGAATCATTTTTTTTTTTTAAATAATATTTTATTTAAATTATATATAAGATTATTCATATTAATTAATTTATAATTTTAATTAAAGTAAAAAAAAAAAATATTTATTTGTAATGCAAAAATATTTTGTATTAAATTTACATAAATTTATTTTGTTATAATGCAAGTGAAAGAATATAATAAATTGTACTATATTTAAATTTTTATTTTTTTTATTTTAAAAAGTGTTTCTGAGTTTTTATTTTATTTTTTTTTTTTTTTTGATAATAGGATATCGACACGACGTTTTCAGATCTATTGTACTTCTCCGTTTGATGTTTTAAAATTACAAGCCAATATCGCTGGCTTATTACTAGTTTGTTCCATATGCCAAAATATATAATTTTAGAGAAAATTGTAGTTGAAGCTTGAAATGTAATAGAAAAAAACCAGCGATAGAATTCGTTTAAAGCTGTAGAATATTTAGTTTACATTTCTTAGAGTGAAATTTCATTATAATTGTTTATAAAAAACATACAACAAAAAAAGTTATGTTGAAATATAAGAAAAGTAAAAATTTTGTTCCATATTCACATTTTTTAATCGAATTCGACATAGATAACTAATTATGTGCAACATTTTCCAACTTTATACAAATTGTCACATCTTTCTACAATTGATTAAAAGCTAAAAATATTGTTACAACTTGATAAAGTTTGTTAAACAAAATAAAATAAAACGAAAATTAAATTATAAAATAAAATTAGTTTTATTTGGATAATATAATAAAACTAGCTTTGTAACCCCGCCATAAATGACAGAAGCAAAATAAATTCTAGAATTTCTTCCTTCATTAGAGTTTTTTTTTTTTTTTTTTTTTTTTTCTTTATTAATTCAAAATACGAATAAAATATTACAAATAATTTGAAAAAAATATTGCATAAAAAAAAAATAAATACATTCAGTATGATCTTAGCCTAAGCTGTGTGATCTTCAAAATATGAATGAAAATTACAAATATAAAAATTGAAAAATTAAAAATACGTTTCTTTACTAGTACTAAAATTATATAAGTTGAAAGTTAAGAATACGAACAACAAAAAGTAAGAACAAAAAAAAAAGAAAAAAAAATAAAATGAAATAAAATAAAATATTAAACCAAAAACTTACATCTAGAAATTCTAATTTACATAAAACTAAAAGTCTTCCCTCAATAATAAATGAAGAAAGAAGACAAAAACAAAAAAGAAAAAAAAAAAATAACAAAAAATAAAATAATTTATAAAGCAAAAGAAAACAAAAATATCTTTTACTTATGGATCAAGTTTACATGAAAAAATTTTTAAGTTTATTAATTTAATTCAAAATATACCTCTTTATTTCCTTCTTGAAAATGCACACGTTATTTATATTTTTTATTTCTGATGGTAAATCATTAAATACTTTTAGGCAGTTATAGAGGCAATTATTCTTCTGATTATTTGTTTTAAAAAGACTTAAATAAAAATTTGACTTATTTCTAGTATTGTAATTATGAATGTCTACTCTTCTATTTAAGATGAAATTATGTTTAATATGATTATTAATTATTTTGAATCCGATCATAAATAACTCTTTTTTGCATATGCTATCAAGACTCAAGTATTGATCATTATACAGTTGGTCACTAGGAAACAGGACAGGGTACCTATTAATAATTTTAATGGCTTTTTTGTGTAGAATATTCAAGCGACTCAAAGTAATTTGGGGTGCTCTGCTCCATATTGGATTAAGGTACACTATGTTTGATAATATATAGGAGCAAAATATGGAATATAACATGCTGACGGAGAAATAATTTCGAAGTCTCTTTAATACAAATACGTATGGAGAAATTTTTTTGATAACATGGTCAACATGATCTTTCCATTTTTGTTTTGTATCAATTACTAAACCCAAATAGTTGAAAGTCTTTACCATGTCAATAGAATTTCCATTAAGAAGAAAAGAAGTGTTATTAATTTTTTTATTTTCAAAAATCATAATTTTTGTCTTTTTTACGTTTAGACAAAGACGATGTTTAATAAGCCATTCGTTAATTGTTTTTAGATCTTCCTCAATTGCAGCTTTTAATTCCCTTTCATCAAATTCGGCATATCTCAAAACTGCGTCATCGGCATATAGTTGTAAGGAACCTATTAAGTTTAGCTTTGTCATATCGTTAATATAAATTTAAAAAAATTCTGGCCCTAAAATAGATCCTTGAGGAATTCCTTTTTGTACGATTTTTGATGAACTATATACATTACCGATACGAACTTCTTGCTGGCGATTGGATAGATATGAATGTAGGAATAGCAATTGTCTGTCGGTAAAATTCATCAATTGAAATTTTTTAAGTAAGATTTCATGATCTACACAATCGAAAGCCTTTTGCAAATCTAAGAAAATACATGCAACATATTTTCCCTCATCCGAGTTTTTTGAAATGAAATTCGTCAGACTTAGACAGGCCGCCGTTGTATTTGAGTTAAGTTCAAATCCATATTGCTCTTCATGAATTATATTGTTATTTCTTAGAAAGTTTGTAAGGCGGTCTTTTATTATGATCTCGAAAATTTTTGAGAAGGCTGTGAGAACTGATATAGGTCTATAATTGGAACAAATATTTCTGCTTCCGTTTTTGAAAATTGGGGTTACTATAGCTTTTTTTAAAGAGTTTGGAAAACATGATGTTTCAAAAGAAATATTTATAAATTTGACCAAAATCCGACTTAAAGGTTCGCAAAACCTTTTGATAAATTTGGTTGAAATCTTGTCATATCCTGTCGCTGCACTTGAATTTAGAGAAAGTATAACCTTTTTGATTTCTTCAATATTAGTATGACTTAAGAAAAAATTGGAATAAATAGTAGGTATAAAATTGTTCATATATATATTATCAATGGGATCTATTGAAATATCTATTTTCTTTGTAACATTTATAAAAAATTCATTAATAAACTCAGCTATATCTTTCTCATCGGATACGCATCGGTTATCAACTTCTAGGGATTTTATGCTACCGTGAGTTTCTATGTTAGTGTCTTTGTTAAACATAATTTGTTTATAAATATTCCATATGGTTTTACTATTATTTAGACCCTTTGAAAGTTTTTCTGAGTAGAATTTTTTTTTCGCTATATAAACTAAATTTTTAACTTCCTCTTTAGAGTCTTCATATAGTTTTCGCACATGTGGATCATCTGAATATTTTCTTTTATATTTGAAATAAGAATCACGAATTTTCATTTTTTTTAAAATATCATCTGTCATCCAATCATGCTTCTTATTATTTTTTACTACTATAGTTTTGGTGTTTCTTTCAATTATTTCCGTTAGCTTCCCTACGAAATCGTCAAAATTGTTCACCGTTTCAAGGTTAGTCCAAATATCGGGATTTTCTAAATTTTCATACATTAAAACTACTTTTCGGAGATTTAATTTTTCTAAACTTGGCTTAACGTCTACACTTACATAGAACAGTTGGTGGTCAGAGAGACAAGTATCTGAGATATGAAAATTGTACTTATATTGAATAATATCAGATATGAGATGATCAATGATAGTGTGAGAAATCACTCTTGTAGCATACTCCGTTGATAGTTTATTAAAAATTGTATAGCCATTACTAAGTAAGGTATTAGTATAACTTTCTACTTCTCTACAATTAGTTTTTAGTAGATTAATGTTGAAGTCACCTAAAATAATAGAGTGGCGGTATTTTTGAGTAAATTCATCAAGTTTCTGAATGAAATCTTCAACTCGTGTTCTGTGATGTCGATATATTGACATGATATTAAAACCTAGCTTCGTTAATTTGACTGTTAGAAAAGTTGAGGAATTAAATTCTTCTTTATCAACAAGAGTACTGCTAATTTTTTTGCTAACATATATGGCTGATCCGCCATAAGGAACTTCCAGATTTGAAAAATATGCTTCATATCCGGGTATATTGAAAAACCGATTTTCATCTTCTTTTAACCAAATTTCGGTGAGAGCGATAACATGAACTTCACAGCTATATGATTTAATTAAAATTTCTAAATCATTTAATTTATTACGTAGACTTTGAATATTTACATATACTATATTAAGATTATTTTTATAATTCAGTTTTCATTTAAAGCTTCAAGAAAAATACGTATTTGCTTACTAATTTATCATATTTTTATTTTTGTATTATAACGCCTTTAATTACCATATAAACAGAATATTTGTAGTAAGGTGCAAAATTTTCTATTCCCTAAGGGTCATTTACTCGATCATTTTAAGGACATCCTTTTTGTAAATATTCAAAATTTATCGTATAATTCAGAATCAAATTAATCCTGTTAACATTCAATAACATTCGCTGGGTAAGTTTAGCTTCAAAGTTTATAGCGAACAAATAATATTTTATAATGAGCCACAACTTTGAACGAAAATAATAGGTATTTACAAAACTGTTCATAACTTGTGAACCATTGATCGGTTATTTAAAATTTCATTTCATTTCAAAAAATTCATTATCGAACTGTTCATGTTAAAATTCATAGGTACATAATTATTATTTATAACATACATTAAAAATAAGATCAACAATCAATATGGTTTAACCGATACCTATATATACCTACCTACTATATTAAAACAAAATCATCACTCTCTACACCATACATTTCTACACCCTTGAAGAAAACAAATATACCTAAAAATTATAAATTTACAAATATAAGAAATAAAAAATAATAGTACAAAATTTCATTTAATTTCTTTAAAAATGTATGGGTTGTTATTGTTTTTATGTGTAAATCAGCAGAATTTTTCCTGCAAAGGTTCAGAATGGTAGACAGGGGTTAAAAAAAGAGCACCAAAGCAATTTGTATACATATTGCAATTTGTATATGTATTGGAGTATTCCGTCTGACTTACAAACATCCTGATAAATGCAGAAAATTATATATATATAAAATGTTTATAAACAAAATCACAGCTTTCATAGCATTTAAATTTCAATACGAAATAAATCTTTAATATTTTAATCTTTTCTTTTTTTAGAGGTCGTTCTTGTAAAGTAGATAATCTTGAAAAATATAAATTTTTTGGAGTTGGTATTATTTTTTTTTAAGCTTTTAATATGTAAGCTATAATGATTATAATTTCAAATTCAGTCTCACGAAATGATGTTTTATATTTTATTGCAAAAGTCCCTGTCCCTGGTTATCTTTTTCATATAAAATAGATTTTATCTTAAAAATGAATCTTGAGCATAATTTAAAATTGTATTTTGTTGCAGGTACACTATAATTTTTGAAATCAGTTTTTGCCATTTTGTGCATTATTCTAAGTTGTATTTTTCTAGTATTAAAGGTGTAAAGTATATTTCTAGTCTAATAACGTGTAAAGGATATTTCTAGTCAAATAAGGTGTACTATTATGAAAAAGTTTGCTCAGCGGTCTCACCAGGGTGTTTGAACTACTTTAAGGACTATGGGAGGATATTATGTCAGGCTCAGTAGATTTGTTTGAATTTAAATCCTTTGGAAGATTTGTAAAAACTTGTGGAGAGCAAATAAGAAGAATATAAACTCTGTTAGTGTGTGAGGTATGCGAGTGGTTGTGTTGTTCTTAATGTAAAATTGGGTGCGAATATTTTTGCAAACAGTTCTGCCTTAAGTTCAGAATCTATAATAACAGCATTAATATCAATAAGCGAATGTGTTGCTGATGATGATAAAAAATTTTGATTTATGTTTTAGAGCAAATGACCAGACATTTTTATGCCTTTCGGACTATTTAAATTTTTATATACCTTTTGGACTACTTTTATACCTTTTGGGGAATTATTTTTGGTTTAAATCGACTATCATGTTTGAACTTTTGTTGTTTCAGTACTTACTAATTTTATATACATTTATAAGATGGTCGGTATCTGGGTGCGGTCTTAACATTTTTTTTTTTAATTTTTAGATTGTTGATAATAAAATTTTCATTGAAGTAAGTAACCGGTGACAGGATTCAGTTCTGGATAATATGATCTGTTCTTGGATTTAATTTAAAATAAAAAAAAAATCAAATAAGTCATATTTAATCAGCTTTCAAATTTTACTTTTAATAAAATCTTATTAATATGTATAACTTGTTTTTAAATATTTAATTCTAAGAATTTTAATTAAATAAATTATTCATAAAAAAAAATGTATTTATAAAGAATTTTCTTAACATGATGATGGTTTTATTCCAGTTATTTTCGAAATCCAATTTAAATACGCAGTAACTTTAGTAAAAACAGATGGACTATTCACCTTACAACCTATGAAAGCAAATGAAGCAATACCAATCACTCTTGTTACAGAACCACCTTCAATTAAAGCTAATCCACTACCTGAATCTCCTCCACATACATTCGATACCTTTGAGTGAGCACATATCATTTTATTCATATCCACTAAATCTTCATATGCTTTTTTACACTCAGTTCGAGCAACAATTTTAAAATATTGATATCTCATCTCGAATGGCAATTTTTTAGCTAAAACAAAATCAATTAAAATTAATTTTTAGTTAGGTAAATATTTATAATGATTTAAAGACTAAATATATACTTACTAAAATTAGTTTTACCCCATCCACTGATTATAGTTTGATAACCTTCAAAATTGCGAAATCTATCTTTAGTACACGGTAATGATAATGGTTGAATAAAATCTAAATAAATTAGGTAAACATTTAAATAAAATTAAAAATAAATATAAAAATAATGATTTACCAGTAAATTTAATTGGATATGGTAACTTCAGTAAAGCAATGTCATTTCTAATTGGATTACGTTTAAAATGTTCAAGACCCATTATATTTTCTATCGGTAAACTAATATTTTTTTGAGTTGATACATTCTGATTATTTAAAGAAGAAGTTCCAATGATAACGGTAACATTTAATGCTCTAATTTAAAATTTAATTAGAAATTATATAATTAAATTGAACTTCGTTGGAAACTTACTTATCAAAACAATGGGCTGCAGATAAAATCCCTAAAAATTTTATAAAATATTTTGATTGAAAAAAAATTTTTATAAATTAAAAAAATTAATAAAAATATATTCTTACAAGATTTTGAAATTATACTACCGCCACAAATAGTTCTAATTTTTGATT
This sequence comes from Argyra leucocephala, assembly GCA_963942445.1. Classification (NCBI taxonomy): domain Eukaryota; kingdom Metazoa; phylum Arthropoda; class Insecta; order Diptera; family Dolichopodidae; genus Argyra; species Argyra leucocephala. The sequence continues at coordinate 13,601,586 of OZ012679.1, read as the reverse complement.
CATGTGTGATAATTCTAACTTGATAAGGAAAATAATTAGGTTTGGCTATGCTACCATCTATTATTCTTGAATTATAGAAATTATTTTTCTGAATATCAATAATTTTTGAATCTGGTGCATTCATCCATTGGTGATATTTTTGAGCTGGAATTTCTTCAATTATATTTAATATTATTATTAAGAAAAATATAGAAATAATATTTTTAAATATTTTCATTTTTAGTTAAAATTAAAAAAAAAATATCCGTTATTTATTTTGTAAAATATTAGGCTCTTACTGTACTGCTATTTCTAAATAAAAATCTTTACTTTTTATAGATTAAATAGAATAATTTTTTTTTTTTAATTTAGCATGAAATAAGGTGTAAAGCCAGCCTGATTTATTTATTTTAATAAGTTTGGTAATTTAACATTAAAAAATTAACTAATTACTGATAAATATTTTATGTTATAACTGTAAGTGTTACGTAATGCAATATAAGAGTTACAGTTGATTATAACCCTGTGTTATTTTATATACTTTTTATATTATATATATATTATTCTGCATTTATCTAGATGTTTGTAAGTTCGACGGAACGCTCCAACACATATACAAATTGCATATGTATACAAATGCATATATATACAAATTGCTTTGGTGCTTTTTTTAACCCCTGTCTACCATGCTGAACCTTTGCAGGAAAAATTGATTGCATGAACTATATTTTTTTAATTTAATGTTAGTCTTCTTCGTAAATAATAAGGAAAAATAATAAATAATAATAATAATATAAATAAAACATAATTTTTTTGATTTATAATAATAAGGACTAATAGAAATTTAATCAATAGTTTAATATGGTATAATAACCAAAAGGCAAACAGCATTTAACACAAAAAAAAACATAATTCACTCAAAGGTTATTCTTATTACTTAAAATTATACATAATAATATACATGTGTATCAGCATATTTGTATTGTATAATATTATACATTATACTACTTTATTGCTTCTACCTTTTATTTTTGGCATTATTGTGTGCGTAACTCAATTCACTCAAAAAAAATTATTTTTGTTTTTTTTTGTTTTTTTTTATTATTTGCTGTATCTGTATTCTATATGTTCTATATGCTCCATTCCAAAAATATTATTTTATTTTCAGTGTTAAGTGTTCACTTTTCACTTCACTGTTCAGGTTAGGTAGGATAATAAACTCTACTTCTACGTCGGATAATAAAACATTGTTTTTTTTTAAATTGAAAATTATTGATGAAAATGTTTTTGTATTTTTTGTAAATTTTACCAATTTAGATACAAAATTTTGAATTATTTTTTTAAAAATAACATAATACCATAATAACAGTTTATTCATATAGCAAAATAAGATCCCTATACATTATACAAAAGACAAAATTTATATGAAAAGAAGATCCCATTTTTAAATTTGCTCTCCCAGAGGCCACAATAACGCTAATACGGTATAATTTATACTAAATGGAACCCAACTAACGAATTATAACTAAATGGAAGTGAGTACGAGTATACCATACAAAAATACAAACATTTTATACAAATTTGTTGGTATGGTACTTCTTTTTCTGGTATATAAAAACAAAAAAGATTAGTGTTAGGCCAATATAAACATAAATAAAAAGTGATATAAACATAAGTACTGTAATTTCGGAATAATATATGAATGTATATATGAATATATGTATATATGTATATATGTATATATGTATATATGTATATATGTATATATGTATATATGTATATATGTATATATGAATATATGTATATATGTATATATGTATATATGTATATATGTGTATATGTATATATGTATATATGTATATATGTATATATGGATATATGTATATATGTATATATGTATATATGTATATATGTATATATGTATATATGTATATATGCATATATGTATATATGTATATATGTATATATGTATATATGTATATATGTATATATGTATATATGTATATATGTATATATGTATATATGTATATAAGCTATCAAATGACAGGTTAGTTCATTAAACAAATGCTATTTATTATATATTTATATTATATATATACGTTCAACACTACATTGTACATCATAGTACACTATAGTACTTTATAGTACTCTATAGTACATCACCCCAACCACCAACAACCACCAACAACCACTAACAACCACCAACAACAACAACAACAACCCCCAACATGAAAATTTACTTTAACAATATTCTAGCAAGATTCATTATATATACTTTTGTGTTTTATCTTATAGTAGTTCTAGATGCTCAACATCCACCACTAGTTTTATTTCCTACGTTTTAGGGGGCTAGTTTGGTTTCGATAAAAGTATATTTTAAAAATTTTTATTTTAACATTATTATTTTTTTATGTAGCAATCATCGTTAATAAATTCTTCTTTCTCTTTCGTACTTATGCATTTCTGATAGAAAAAGCTTTAAAGCGAAATTCTGAAATTAAACCATTTTCTATTTCGCAGGTGATTTTTTTTATATTTTTTTTTAAATTAAAAACTAAATTAATCTGTTAGTTACAAAATTTTAAATTTTTTTAACATAACTGTCATTTTTTTCTTAGTACATATAATATGTCTTATTCTTATATATATATTAATTTTATTTTTGTCTGAAGCCTTTTATAACAACAACAATAATAATGAAAAAACAGTTCGTTATGAATGAAAGAATGAAAATTGAAAGAATAAATACATTTATTTAATGTATTAAGGAAGTAGCAGGGATGATTTGTACCTTTTTCCGCACTATTTAGTTCCAGAAGGTACTTAGGTACAATCGGACGATTTTAGGTACAATTTTCAATATTTTAAGATTGACTTTAAAATTATTTCTTGAAAACGACATAAAAAATGTTGAGAAGATTAATGCTGAATATCGAGCTTTATCCGAAAATTTTGGTTTTCAGTCCGTCAAATAAAAAATGAATTTAATGAACCTATGATCGACAACATATTTAGAATGGCACAAAGTCTGTTGTCCTTACCACACTGTTCAGCTTGTGTAGAGCGTATTTTTTCTTTTTAAAATTTAATACAAACAAAGTGTAGAAATAAATTAGCTTTAACCACTTGTTCTTTGTTAATCAACTAAATATTAAATTTTTTTGTTTTTTTATTACTGATATTATTCTGCTGAAATTATTTTATTGACTTATGATGGATTAGTTTTCTTTAGTATGGTTTTATATGGTTTTATATTTATATCGTACTATTATTATTTTTTTTTGTGCACTGATATTTAAAAAAAAAAACTATTGTATTTTAAAACATATATACTCTGTATGAGCGATTGGGCTCATTTGAGAAAAGAATGAAATAAATAAAAAAAAAAAAATTAATTTGCCTAATAAAGGACCCGGATGAAAATGAATTAATAGAATAGAATAACAAGCAAAAAATTATTTTGTATTTGTTATCGATTTTTGTATTTATTATAATTAATTAGCACGTACATACTCTTGTATATTAATTTTTTCAAAAAGTAGATTCTTTCAATTGATCAATATTAAAATATATGTATATTGTATTGATTGAATTTAATAGATTTTTTTTTATCAAAATTTAATACTTTATTGTTTAATTTAACATTTTTTAAATACAAATAAAATGTTAATGTCAAATAAATGCCAATATTTTTGTGCAATGAAATAAATAAAATGCAATACAGTGCAATAAATTAAATAAACTTAAAAAAGATTTGACAAATTTTTTTTTTTCATATATTTAATATCAAAACATTTGCAATGGGTTGGACACATATTTAAGTAATAGGTTTTTAGGTCACAATTTTAATCCCGAATTAAGTACAATGGAAAAGACCTGAAAATCATCACTGGGAAGTAGGTGCTGTTACGGCTGGTCCTTAGTAGGCGTAGAAGTAGAATATAGTGAGAAAATAATACTAATGCACTATGATGAGATATGATACATATTTATTTTACATTAAGGGTCTTCACGTTAGATAATATATTTTACACAACTTATGAATATTGTGTAATTTATCATTTTTACTTCAACCAGTAGTATTTTTACATTTATACTAGGAAATACACATCAGTTGCAGTGTAATTTACAGTGTATCTTAGTTAATTTTAATAACACTAAGAAAATTAATTAAAATAAAAATGAATAAATAAAATTATTATAAAAATTATTATTTTTATTATGTTAAAAAAATTTAAGTTTAATTTTATAACTTACCAACAAAGTTCTCAATTAAAAAAAAAATATATAAATTAAATTCCCTGCGAAATTAAAATTCAATTTTAGAATTTATATATTATCATCATTGACTCTTATATTGCATTACGTAACATTTACAGTTACTACATAAATTATTTTATCAGTAATTAGTTAATTTTTTAATGTTAAATTACCAAACTTATTAAAATAAATAAATCAGGCTTAACCTCTTATTTCATGCTAAATTAAAAAAAAAAAGTTATTCTATTTAATCTATAAAAAGTAAAGATTTTTATTTAGAAATAGCAGTACAGTAAAAGCCTAATATTTTACAAAATAAATAACGGATATTTTTTTTTAATTTTAACTAAAAATGAAAATATTTAAAAATATTATTTTTATATTTTTATTAATAATAATATTAAATATAATTGAAGAAATTCCAGCTCAAAAATATGATCAATTGATGAATGCACCAAATTCAAAAATTATTGATATTCAGAGAAATAATTTCTATAATTCAAGAATAATAAATGGTAGCATAGCCAAACCTAATTTTTTTCCTTATCAAGTTAAAATTATTGTTCAAGAATCGTTAAAAATTAAAAGTATTTGTGGCGGTAGTATAATTTCAAAATCTTGTAAGAATATATATTTTTATTAATTTTTTTAATTTATAAAAATTTTTTTTTCAATCAAAATATTTTATAAAATTTTTAGGGATTTTATCTGCAGCCCATTGTTTTGATAAGTAAGTTTCCAATGAAATTAAATTTAATTATATAATTTCTAATTAAATATTTTAAATTAGAGCATTAAATGTTACCGTTATCATTGGAGCTTCTTCTACAGATAATCGGAATGTATCAACTCAAAAGAGTATTAGTATAGGAATAGAAAATATAATAGGTCGTGAACATTTTAAACGTAATCCAGTCAGAAATGATATTGCTTTATTGAAATTACCTTATCCAATTAAATTTAGTGGTAAATTTTAATTATTTTTATATTAATTTTTTAATTTTATTTAAAATTTTTTAATATTTTTACATAATTTATTTAGATTCTATTCAACCATTATCATTACCGTGTGCTAAAGATAGATTTCGAACATTTGAAGGTTATCAAACTATAATTAGTGGATGGGGGAAAATTCATTCTAGTTAGTATAAATTAAATTATTATAAATAATTATCTATACCTAAATTTACTTTATAATATGAATATGGATTTTGTTTTAGATAAAATATTGCCACCCAAAGAGATGAGATATCAATATTTTAAAGTAGTTGGAGCAACTGAGTGTAAAGAAGCATATGAAGATTTAGTGGATCTAAATAAAATGATATGTGCTCACTCAAAGGTATCGAATATATGTGGAGGAGATTCTGGTAGTGGATTAGTTTTAATTGAAGGTAAAAAAGTGATTGGTATTGCTTCATTTGGTTTCAAAGGATGTATGGTGAATAGTCCATCTGTCTTTACTAAAGTTGCTGTGTATTTAAATTGGATTACGAAAATGACTGGAATAAAACCACCATCATGTTAAGAAAATTCTTTATAAATACATTTTTTTTTTTTTATAAATAATTTATTTTAATTCAAATTAAATATTTAAAAACAAGTTTTGTATTAATAAAATTTGAGGGCTAATGAAATATGGTCGATTTTACTTTTCTGTTTTTTATTTTAAAGTAAATTTTCAGTTTGTAAATTCAAACAAATGTATACTTTGCCTGGAAATATGCTCCCAATAGTGATAATATTCCCCCAAAATCGTTTTTTTCATAGATCGTACGTTTCTAGAGTATTTTCTAGTCTTTTATTTGTAAATGATCTCCTATATCAACAACCTCAAATCAAATTCATGAACAGCTTTGCTAATGATAGTATCTACCCTTGATTCCTTAAATTTCTTTGGAAAAGCTTCTGAAGTGACTCAGACTTAGATATGCTTGTTACTTTGTATTGATCTTTGGTCATATTTTATTCTCGATACATTTGGTGTGTAGGTATGGTAATTTTGTCTGTAATTTTTTGAATTGATACTAGATTTCTATAATAAAAATAATAATATTTTCTACCATCTATACTTAAAACTAGTTAGTTATATACAATTTAATCAAATTTTTCAATGTATTTCATAATTAACACAATTCAAAATATTTAACAAAATTAGAAAACAATTTTGTATTAAATTATAGAAATTAATGTATTCTAGTTGAAAATATTTTTGACACCTTTTAATAGATTTAGATTAACCATTCCTCTTATGAGCTCGAATCTGATTCCCTATACTGGCAAAAATAAATAAAGTTATAATAATATGGCAACTATAGGGTATTATGGCCACGGATGAATTGAAGCTGCAGATAACCTAGTAAGAAAAGTATCAGCTGCCCTTCTTATAGGACCAAGTCCGTCCTGCGGAATCCACCTCTAATCACATTCAATATTCAGAACGAAATTGCTTCTTTTTTTTTATGTTCTTGACAGTAACTTAGGTAGAATCACCTTTTCGTGTTTAATTAAGTACGGTACTGCAATTTTACAAAATTTGGCTTCAACAAAAATCTACGGATTTTTGGTCTTACATACCTGATAATTGACAAGCAAAAATGCTATACTAACTCAAAAAAAGTTTTTCTAAATTTTAATAGATGCGCATTATGGCAGAGAAATGAGCTGGCCCTGTCTAGTCTACCTCCTCCTAATCTACACAAAATCGGTATAACTGAAAACCAGCTTGTGCAGAATATGTGAAGTATAGAGGAAGAATTTATTCCACATTTGTTCTGTGAATTGGTAATGGTTTAAATCGCAGTAAACTTGACCATTTTGGAACAGCATTCCTCGAACAAGGATGGGAACTACCCAACATACCGTTCTGAATAATATACTGATTGTAATCATTAAATCAGGCATTGATAAGGGATGTATAATTGCATTAATACCAGGTAATTACAAATAAGCTCATTTTGCGGCTGCGATAATATAGGGTCAAAACCCTATATCCATTACACATATATATGTATCTAACTATTTAAGTTTGATTTTAATATTTTTGCCTAGTTTACTTGAAATTGTACATATTATGTATGTACATGCACACTAAGAAAAAAAATTAATTAAAAAATAAATAACTACATTAAATAACAGTTATGTAAAAAAAATTTAAAATTTAAAATCTTGTAACTAACAGACTAATTTGATTTTTAATTTAAAACATAATATAAATCACATACGAAATTGAAATTTATTTATTTATCAGTAATTAATTAATTTTTAATTTGTTAAACTTATTAAAATAAATAAATCAGGCTTAACACATTATTTCATGCTAAATTAAAAAAAAAAATATTTTTTTACCATACCCATAAATTTACTTATATAAAAAGTTTAGTATTTTTCTCTTAAAAATTATTCTCTATTTAATATTTTATGTATAAACTTTATTAATAAATGGAAATTTATAAATATTATATTTTTTTAATATTATTAAAAACTACTGTAGAAATTTCAATAAAAAAAAAATTCGACCAATTGACCAATGAATCGAATCAAAAAAATTATTTCTATAGTCCAAGAGTGGTAAATGGTATTGAGGCTGAACCAAATTTTTTTCCTTACCAAGTTCGATATTTTACCACTGAACCAAATTCAATATCATATATTTGTGCTGGTACAATCATTTCAACATCTTGTAAGAATATTTACAATTTAAAGTTTACAATTTATAATAAAAAATTTTTATAAAATTTTTTAGGGATTTTAACTGCAGGTCATTGTTTTAAAAAGTAAGTTTTAAATTATATCTAATTTTTATTAAATTAATTTTAATTTTAAAATAGTGTTTGTAATATTACTGTTATGTTGGGAGCTCATTTTCTAGTTGATCAAAATGAACCATATCGAAAACATATTGATATTGGAAAGGAATATATTATACGTCATGAAAAATTTAGTCCTGGTCCAATGGCAAATGATATTGCTTTAATAAAATTACCACAACCAATTAAATTTAATAGTAAATATTACTTGTTTTTTGTTTTTTTTTTTTAATTAATTTAAATTTTTACTTATTTTTACTTAAATTTAGATGGTATCAGAAGTTTACCATTACCATGTCTTAATGATAACCATAGAAATTTTGATAATTACGATGCTGTGTTTACTGGATGGGGACAAAATCATTTAAGTTAATATAATTCTATATATATGTATATAAATATATATTATATATATATATATATATAATATATTTACATATGTTTATTTAAATTCAAAATAATCATTACTATACACAAATACGATACGATATTAATTTTTTTTTTCCAGACGGTCCTTTATCACCCGTATTGAGATATCAGTATTTTAAAATTGTTTCTTCAACTGTATGCAAAAAAGAATATGGTACTTTTATGGATTCAAATGAAATGTTATGCATTATATCAAATATATCAAATGCATGTGGAGGAGATTCAGGTGGACCATTAGCTTTAATTGAAGGAGATTTTATGACAAAATTGATTGGTATTGCTTCATTTAATAAACCAGGCTGTAAACAGAATATTCCATCGGTTTTTACTAAAGTTGCTACACATTTAAATTGGATTTCGAAAACAACTGGAATACAATTAAAATGTTAAAAATATATTTTATAAAAACAATTTTTTTACTATTAAAGTTTTATTTCATTTAAATTGTTACAATTAAATTGATTTTGTATTTAATTTTTAGAATTTTTGTAATTATTAATAATAAAAACTTATTGTCCTGACCTTAAATTTAATTCATTAATTTATTCTTTACTATAATTAAATTATATTAAATTTTACCAAAATAATTATAATAGAGGATGGATTAATAATTTTATAATTTATATAATTTTGGCTCTTTTGAGGCGTTGTATTGGCGTAGGACTTAATATCAAAAGGATAGCTGGAATTGCTAGCTTTCCAAAAATATATATACGCCAATCTTTAGTGGCGTATCTTATCCTTTAAGGACGAAAAGAACACATTTGTTGTTTTGATATTTTTGTATAAAAACTGTTATATCTGTTATATCCGTATGATCTATTAGATATATACATGTTCAGTTAGATAACAGTCTGAAATATTTTTTATATTGTTTTTGATGATTTTTGTGCTGCCGTTATGGAGATATTGTAGTTCAAAGTAGAAAATTTTGGAAAAAAAAAATCATTATTTTCTTTCTTGAAAAAACCAAATATCTCAAGAATTTACCATAAAACCCCGCCAATATTTCATGCAGACATATTTTTTGTCTATATCGAGTAGTTTAGAAGATATAAGCATTTATTAAAAAACATTGTTTTTTTTTATCCTTTTTCTATATAAAACTGGGAATGTGCCTTTTACGAAATAGCAATAATCTTCTGAAGTAAATGGAACACCAGCTTATTACATTACTTTGTCTAGAAGAATATAGTTTTGTTAATTTTTTTTAAAAATTCTTGGTCCTAATCAGACTGTTCTACCCCTATTATAATAGACTAGGCGATGCAATTCAACATAGGAATTTTTTTTTTTTTTTTTTTTTTTTTTTTGCGTGGATTGGTGGGAATCTTCATAGACACAATGAGCCCCGTAGCTTCCATTGTGTGCCAGATTTTTACTGACTAAACCACACCCCTCCCATTAATACTAGTCCAACGGACTAACCATTAATTTATTGCTATTTTGATTTTCTTAAAGAAAAATTTTACGAAATTCTATCGTATTAAATCTAGTGGCTTAGTTCTTTTAAGCCTTCTGACATCATTTTGATTATCTAGCAATTGAGTGGCCTCAACGTTAACATGTCCCTCCTGACGAGCTATATGCTTTGTTGCATATCTTTTTATTTCATTTTCTATGCAAGGAATTTCTAGATCTCTGTGCAAATCACTGTTGCGAACATACCAGGGGGCATTTACCATGTTGCGCAAGACTTTATTTTGGAATTTTTGTATACAAAGTACATGTGTTTGTTTGGCACATCCCCATATTTGTATGCCGTACAACCATATTGGTTTGAGTATCTGATTATATAACAAAATCTTGTTATGTATAGGTAATTTAGAATTACGACCTAAGAGCCAGTACATTTCTCTATACTTATTTTCAAGCTCAAATTTTTTCTTTTTAACGTGCTCTTTCCATCTAAGTTTGACATCTAATGTCATTCCTAGGTATTTAGCATTGTTTTCTTGGGGTATATTGACCCCATTCAGATTTACCAATGGTGGTTGATTTTCTAATTTTTTATTTGTAAAATTTACATGTACTGATTTTAACTCATTGAGTTTAATTTTCCATTTCTTTGTCCAGAGGTATAGCTTGTCGCTTGCTCTTTGCAATTTAATTGTAGCCTCGTCAATATTTGATCCTACTGCCATCAACGCAGTATCGTCAGCGAATGTAGCTACAGTTATATTTTCCATTTCTGGTAAATCATTGGTGTAGAGCAAATACAGTATGGGACCCAGAATACTACCTTGAGGCACACCCGTTTTAATATCTCTAACAGTAGAATACTCTTCGTCTTGTTTTATTCTGAATAGTCTGTTTTCTAGATATGATGAGAGTATATCTACGTATTGTTTAGGTAACATATTGTTTAGTTTATTTATTAAGCCTCGATGCCATACTTTATCAAAAGCTTGGGCTACATCTAGAAATATGGTAGAGCATACTTTCTTTTCCTCTAAAGCTTTTTCTATTATGTCTGTTATTCTATGAATTTGATCGATTGTCGAGTGCTTAGATCTAAAGCCAAATTGATAATTTGGAATCAGATTACTATTTTCTATGATCGGTCTCATTCGAATCAATAATAGTTTTTCAAATAATTTTGATACTATTGGTAGTAATGATATTGGTCTGTAGGATTTGACCTCATTTATGGGCTTACCTGGCTTTGGTATCATAATTATCTCTGCTATTTTCCACATATTCGGCACATACCTTATTCTTATAGCAGCGTTTATAATGCGTGTTAGCATTGTTATAGCTTTTTTCGGAAGTTCTTTCAGGACTTCCGATGTAATTAGATCAAAACCTGGAGCTTTTTTATCTCTGAGTTTTTTAATTTGTTCCACTATTTCACTCTCTGAAAATGGTGATATAACATTTTCTTGCCAATTATTATTTTCTTCAGTGAGATCATCCGACTCTGTCTCGTCTGGACAAAAAATTTCTTCAAGATGATCTGCGAATGTTTCAGCTTTATTTTTATTATCTCTCGCCCATTCACCGCTTTTCATTCTGATTGGCGGGATTTGAGAGATCGAGGTTTTTGTACTCTTTGTTGCTTTCCACAACGAGTAGTTATTTTCTCTTTTAGCTGATAAATTTTTTATATATTTTTCAAAATTTTCATTTTTAAGATCTTTAATTTTTCTTTTAAGATTCTGAGTTAATCTATTTAGCACAGTTTTGTCTGCCGGATCACGCGATTGTTGCCATCTGCGTCTAGCTCTTCTTTTTATTTTTATCATATTTAATATTTCTCTAGGGTAGTTGAAACCTACCGATTTATATTCACAATTTTTTGTATTATTCCATCCAGCATTTTGAATAATTTTAATAAAATTTTCTACTTCAGAATCTATATCACATTTGGATCTTAGTTTTGTTTTTATGTTTATTTTGTTTTCTATTTCTTGTTTAAAGCTAGCCCAGTCAGTTGTCTTGTTCGTTAGCAGAGGTTTCGACTGTTTCTTAATAACCTTTTCATATAGATTTAGTATGACTGCAGAGTGATCTGAGTCCAAATCATGGTTATCTTCTAGCTTAATATAATTGGGTGAAATTTTTTTTGTTATATAAAAATCAAGCAGATCAGGAGTTTTATTTCTATCAGTTGGCCAATAGGTTGGCTTACCGGTAGATTGGTAAATGCAGCCTTTTTCTTTTATAGCTTTTCTTAGCTCTCTTCCTCTCGTAGAGGTTACTCTAGACCCCCAATCTATGTGCTTGGCGTTGTAGTCACCTCCCAGGATAAATCTATCGCCAAGTAGTTTAAGAATTTCTTCAAACATGTTATTCTTTATGTTGTATTTGGGTGGACAGTATAATGCACCGACACAAAGGCTTTGTTTAACAGACATAATTCGTAGCACGATTAGTTGGAATTCATCTATTTCTAGACTAAGTTCCTCGTGGTGCTTAATATCTTTCTTTATTAAAATTGAGCTACCACCTCTGGGTGTATTACTCGGATGGTTTGCGCTGTAGCATGTATAGTCATTTATTTTAAGCGATGACTTATCTGTCATATGTGTTTCTGTCAAGAGACATACATCAATATTTTGTGTTCTCAATAGAATTTCCAAATTATTTTTCTTGTTCAGAATACCATTGGCATTCCACGTGACTATACGAAGTGCGTTCTTAACCATGCCTTGCGGATTTATTTTTTGGTGTATACATATACATATATTTCATTATGTTTGTTTTCTAATGTGCATAGTCTTGTTGAGATTTCATTCATTGTTTTTATCATATTTTGCATCATCTGCATAATGGTATTTTCAGTCAACTTTTGTGTAGAAACTTTATTTTGTTCTTTCGGGTTTCTTTTTTGACTTAGGTTATTTTGTGTTACCTGTGAATATGATAAGCCTTCTACGACTTTTTTCGACGTGAAAGTTTTAGGTTTCTCTGAAGTTTCAATGCAATTCTGTTTCTGTGCAATAGGTTGCCTAGGTTTTGTCTTTTGTTTTTCTTGTCTATGTTGCATTTGTTTTGGGGCATTTTTTTGTAGCTTCTTTCTTTTTTGCAACTCTCTAGCCACCTGGCAACCACGATAACTCGCTGGGTGTGCCTCAAGGCAATTAGCACATTTAGGCTTAATATTTTTTTTTCTTTGCAAGAAATTGTTAAGTGGGGACCAGCACATTTAACACACTGAGGTAGACGCTGGCAAAACTTTTGTGTATGGCCAAATCTTTGGCATCTCTTACATTGAGGAATGGTAGTCGTTTTACGAATAGCCTCCATTTTAACCCTCATGTGCTGGATAAATTCAATTTTGAATATTTTGTTTATATCTTCGGAGTTTTCGAATGTTAGCATAAAGAGAGGAAGACGTACCGTAGATTCTTTGTTATTTTCCTTTTTCTTTATTATTTTATTTGTGACTTCTAAAATTTTGAAGCCTCTATCTTTCAATTCATTTTTTATATCTTCAGGTTGGCATGACGGATGTAAATACCTAACCATTACTTTAATAGGCCTGGTGCTCTTATTTTCATAAGTGTGCCATTCAATATTGGCTTCATTTATTGCCTTAGTCAACTCTCTATATTCTTTTTCTTCTTCAACATTAATTTTTAGTTGTTTATTGTTAAGCATATTAACTTTATATTTAATATTGCTTTCTTTTAATTTTTTGTTTATTTGAGGGTATTCCACTACATTACTAAGTATAACTGGACGAGGTTTACCTTTTCTTTTACTTTTACATTTCGCAACTTCATTTATTTGCACATTTTTCTCTACTTTGTCCGCAACATTTTCTGGGCTTAAAGTAGGTGATTTTTCTGCTTTTCTTTTTTTACAGATTCTTTTTGTTTTAAAGATCCAGTCGGTTTCTCGAGCTAGTTCTTCATCATCTGTATGAAATTCTTCAGCAGTTTTTAGTACTACTCTTTTAGTAGACATGTTTTGTGAATTTTTTAGTTTCACATTTTCTTCTTTAATTATGCAGAGTTCATTTTTCAATTCCCTGCATAAGATTTCTAATTCTGTAACTCTGGCATTAAGTTGATTATTTTTTGCCTCAAGTGCCTTTTCGTTATTATTACCCTCGTCGGGGTTTCTATATCTGTCTTTTTGGGACATGTTTTCGTAGATATTTTGAGACCCTGCTGGAGGTGTTCTCTGGACCCCAGATTTTCTTCTGAATGGGTCAATTAAAGCAGCTCTGCTTTCGTGGTTTTGCAATAAGTGGTCTCCCCCAGAATCCGTGAGACCTGCCTCGAAAGAGGGTGGATTTTCCAGAAGATCTGGATTACCACCTGGGGTATACAATCTTTGAGTTTTATTCATTGCATACTTTTTTTTTTTTGTTTTAATTCGGAGTTCCATCTCCTAGCCTAAGGATAATATTTCCCTTGTACAAGGCGGTACCTTTTATTCCTGCCGTCCCTCTGGGATCAGTCGCAGACCAGAAAGCCGCCCATTCTGGGTCAGTCGCTTCTGGATTTTTCTAGGCTTTTAGTGGACTTTTACCACAAGCATGCCTTACTGCGGATATTTCGTACCCCAACCCGCCGGGGGAATAATCGGTATCGTATCACTTGAATATGAAATTGGTATCATAATAGACATAAGATACAATGAAAAAATTGAACCGGAATTTTTAAATCATTAAATGGATAAGGTGCAATATTTAAAATCTTAAAAATTTTATTGGCTTTATAAATGGAGATAGCTTATTGAATTTTTAAAGACTTCTCTAAATTCCAATTTGGGGAATTTATTTTATACACAAAAAAAACAACGGTTTTTGACAACCGTCAAAACCATCTGTTGAAAAAAATTATTTTTTTTTATATAAATTACTCAAAAAATTGTGTAAAAACAGTGTTGCCGACAAAGAAACTATCCCCGATATCTTAAAAATATATGTAGGTACTTCATCAAAGTATAATATCCCAAATTTTTTTAATATATCCCCAATTTCTGTGAAAACATCCCCGATAAATGATATTTTATGTTGTTGTCGTACGCATTGAGCTCTCATATAAAAAAAGAGTCATTTCGTTTTATCTCCCTTTTTAGAGCCGATAAAATTTTTAAGATTTTAATTATTGCTCAATGAAACTCCACCTTTAGTTTCTTTATTCGATATTTTATTTACATTCTGGATTGCAATTTTTGAATTTTATAAACCAAGTTAATAAAATTAAAACATTAAAAATTTAACAATAATAATTGTATTTATTTATTTATAAAGGTTCAAGTTTTATTATTTTTTAAAGTTTATTTTTGTATTTAGATACAACAAAAAAACAAAAATTTTAGTATTTTAATTTTTATTTACAAAATTGTACAATTTACTCTTAATAAAAGGTAATTTTAGTTTTTAAGCTAGCACAAAATTATTTAAAAATTTTAACTGTCGCCTAATAATTGAACACGATTGAAAATACGGTAATTTTCTCAAGTAATGTCAAAATGTTCGTACTAGATTTTTGCCAAGGCGGAATTATTCGAATATGATATGATAAGTTTAATATGATACCAAAATCTGATATTTATCGCCACATACGATAATCGTCATTGTTTTTAGTCTATTATGTATGATAATCTTAATCATAATTTTTTTATATATATATATTATACTCGCAAAGACATATACTCTCATTTGTTAATTTTTAATACTCAATAAAAAACATATTAAAAAGTGCACCCTGCCATTACTAAAAGGTGGCAAGTCTAATTGTAACAGTCATACAGGTGAAATAAAAATTAATCAATATAGCTAAATCATCCATGAAATTAAAATTTTAATTTTTATATTATCAGCAACTTCAATCCAGTATCATTAATTACACACCAGGTTTTAAAATATTAAATTTATAAATAAATTAGGCATAAAATTTTATTTTATACTAAATTATCATAAATCTATAAAAACTTAAGATTTTTTCTTAGAAATTGCAAATGCCAGTATGTATTAATAATATGTACTAATATTTTGCTGATAAAATAACGAAAATTTCTCTAAATATTAACTAAAAATGAAAAATTTTAAAAATATTATTTTTATTTTATTATTAATAATAATATTAAATATAATTTTAGAAATTCCAGCACAAAAATATAACCAATTATTGATGAATGTAGAAAACTCATCAATTATTGATATTCATCAGAAAAATTATTACCTTAATTCAAGAATAGTAGGTGGTGGAGTGGCCAAACCACATTCTTTTCCTTATCAAGTTCGATTTGATATATCAGAACCATTTGGTAGAATATCCGTTTGTGGCGGTAGTATAATTTCAAATTATTGTAAGATATACCCATACATATTTTTTTCTATTTCTGATTAAAAACAAATTTAATTTTAAAATATTATCAAACTTATTTTTATAAAAATTTTAGGGGTTTTAAGTGCAGCCCATTGTTTTCAGAGGTAAGTTTACAATAAAACTATTTAAATTTAATTTTAATTTGAATGTAATTTCATTTTATTTTTTAATTAAATAAAAGTCAAATTTTAATTTTCACTAATAATAGCTGTATTTTTTGTACATTAAATTGAATTTGGATTTGAACTTAGAATAATTTAGAAATAAATACAACAGCAAAAACAACAACCCATATTTTCATTTTTTTCGGATTTAGATTTAGATTAAGCTTTGTATTTATTATATTTCATCAAAGAGGTGCTTAAAGTATCAATGATGTAAAATATAACATTTTTCTGAAATTATAACAAATTATTTAGAAATTTAAGAGAAATTTTAAATCCAAATCCAATTTATGGAGAAAAAACACAGTTAATGCTTATACATTTTTGTTTTGCAATTATCGATGTTTTGGAAGCAACATTGTACTTTCTTCAACAGAGTGCTTACAAATAATTTTTAATTTTTATTTTTAAATAGAGCTTTATACACTACAGCTATTTTTGGAGCTCATTTTATAAAAAATCCCAAGGAACGAACTCAAAAACGAATGGATGTAAGAAGTAGAGATATTATAAGTCATGAAAAATTTTATAAATTGAGATTTGCAAATGATATTGCTTTAATAAAATTACCAAAACCAATAACATATAATGGTATAAAATATTTTAATAATTATTTTTTATAAATTTAATTTAATTCACATTATTATTTTTTAATTACTCTTGTTAGATGTAATTCAACCAATCAAATTACCATGTTATAGAGATAACACACGTAATTACCAAGGTTACAAAGCTGTTGTAACTGGATGGGGAAAAACTGATTTTTGTTAGTATATAGTATCTAATTTTTATTTATAATATATATATATATTAATTTCGATTCAAATTTACATTATACCATAATAATAATAATATTATAATTTTATTTTTTAGCTAACGAAATTGAACCATCTGAATTGAAATATCAATATTTAGATATAGTTTCACCTTTTACATGTCATCGTTCTTTCCCTTTTCTATCAAATATAAATAGCGTGATTTGTGCCAGAGGAATCCGATCATCTTCTTGTCAAGGAGATTCAGGTGGACCACTAGCATTAATGGAAAGGAATAAAGTAACAAAATTATACGGTGTTGTTTCATTTGGTACTGAAAAATGTTTAAAAGGTATGCCAGCTGTTTATACTAAAGTTGCTGCTTATTTAGATTGGATTTCAAAAATAAGTGGAATAAAACCACCACCATGTTAAGAATCATTTTCTTTATTTTTTTTAAATAATATTTTATTTAAATTATATTTAAAACTATTCATATTAATTAATTTATAATTTTAATGTGTGAATTCAAATATGTTGTAACTTTACAGTATTTATTTTGTTATAATGCAAGTGGAAAAAAATAATAAATTGTACTATATTTAAATTTTTGTTTTTGTTTTAAAATGATGTAATGTCGGACATAATGTCGGACACTTTTATAGATTATATTTAATACCGCCAAAGTACCTGATTGTAAGCAAATACTATCATCCACATTTACAGATGAAAAGGCGATCTTGAGCTCACACATAAACGTTTATGTTGCTTACAAAAATCTGCAGGACCATATTAAACTTATTTAAAAATTGGCTTAATAAATGGAAAATAAAAGTCTTCATCATGTCACCTTCACTCAAATAAAGACATATATGATGTCTGTCCCCCCCAGTAAAAATAAATGGAATTACCATGCCACAGGCGCAAAAGAAGTAAAATATCTCGGAATCCATTTCGACAGAAGGCTCAATTGGAAAAAGCATAGATAAAAACGAAATGAGAACAAATGAAGCTAAAAATAAATGGTATGTACTGACTCATTGGCAAAAACTCTCCTCTCGATATTGACTTTAAAGTACTTTTATACAATTCAATTATGGGAAAGTACCTCTAAAAGTGATGTTAGAAATTATACAAAAACGACAATCAAAAATATTAAGAATCATTAACAAAGTTCGTTGGTACGTAAAAAATTGCAACATATATACACAATGATCTGAACATATACCTATATATGGTCCGGGATGAACTAATAATTAAAATCTAACAAGGAAATATGCTGGCATCAGGCGAACAGATTACAAAGGAGCACCTTCCCTTCTTAGCAGTGTAGGTGTGGTTAATCTGAATTTATGTCTAATCACTCTCATTATACGTCTTCAACTTTAGTATATAGGATTTAAAATAAACCTATTTCTTTAGAATAAGTCTAAATGAACATAGAAAATCTTGATCTAAAAAATAATACAACGTCTGTTTTGCTCTGTTGTCTGAGCAATAATACGACTTCCACTGCCTCATCTACTTATTTCAAAACTAATTTAGTACTTTATGCCTATTAAGTCACTAAAACAGATAACAGATTGATTTTGTAAATTGGACCGATTAGTAATTATAAATATTTTGGCACTTTTAAAAGCAGCCAAGGTGAATTCTATTTTTGACAACAAAATTAAACGAGTTATCGAGAAGAGAAATGTGATTTTTATATTTTATAAATAAGAATTATACTTGTAATCAATAAGGTCCCAACATTGGGATTTAGGCAAATAATAATACAATAGTAAAAAAAATTAATTAATCAAAAATTAAAAATGTCAAACAAATTTCATGTGCTTGAGGTATATTTAAAAATAATCCTGTACAGCTTTGACCATGCTTTTAGCACACTCTGAGATAATAATTTAAATAAATAAATAAAAATACAAAATCTACCTTTTGTATGTGAAATCTGGTAAATTTTGATGTAGATTTTAATTTTTTTCAAAATCTGATAGATTTTTCCCAAGTCAGAACATGCTATAAATATACTACTATACTAATCTTTATAGAATAAAGAATTTAATTTAATTTATTTTCATTACATATGCAAGTAAATTTTTATAACTCTAATAGGCCTCCGGGGGCTGTTAGCAAATATGTAACTATTATTTTATTTATCATAGGTAACGTCATTATAATGTACATGTACATATTTATTTAAATCATTAAAATTCAGTAAAATGTTTTTTAACTTTTAAAAATAAAAACTAATATTTAAACATAGTTAAGTATAATTATTATATATGTATGTATATGTAATGTGCATATATATACAAAATATAATTGTTTTTAACATTATATAATACATTTGATATTAGTTTAATGAATTAAAAATTACTTATTAAACTTTTATAAACATATTAAATTTATTATAATGTTAATATGTGCAATTTAATATACATTTACATACAATATATATATGTAATTGCATAAATTTAAAAAAAAGTATATTATAATGAAAAGTACAAATATAACAAAATTATTTTATTAAATTTTTTTTTTTTTTACAATTTTAAAACTATATGATTACTATATTTTATACAGTCATAGGTTCACATAGGTTTTTTTATATAGTATTTTTGGTATATCAATACTATGTGGAATACGATGGTTCTAAAAGTGACAACATCGGGTGACTTAAAACCGAAAATGTGTAGAAAATTAATTAAAATATTTAAAAATACATTATATTCTTGATAGTTAAATATCTATTACTTGTCACACACAATAATGGCAACGACAAGTACAGAAATAATCAACAAATTGTTGATGTCGTTGAATTACACAATATAGAAAATCTTACATTTTAAATTTTATCAGGCAACACCATCATAATGCATTTACATTTCAATCAAACCCATATATTTTGAAACAATTAAACTTGCCTCAATTTGTTTTTTATATGTAACCAAAATAATAGTAAAATATAAATAAATAGTAAAATAAAATTCAATTTTAATTTAATGATAAAACAAATTTGATTAAAAAATAATTATTAGGTATATTTGTAATATATATATATGCATACATATATTATATATAAAATTTTAATTCTGTATAAAAAAATTAAACATTTAAAATTTTAAAATAATTCTCTATGATGATGAAATTCAATAATTTTTTCCATAAAAATTAAAATGACTTCAATTGTCCCTAGTCAGGAATAAACTTAAATATATAAAAAAAAAAATCCTGAAATCATTTCAAAACATATATATATATATATATATATATATATAGATTCTTACAAAAGATATAAACACAATTAAAGGTAGTTAATTTTTAATTTTCAGAAAAAAAAATCATTCACTTTAGAGAAAAATATATATCTACATATATTATAAATAAATATATATGTACGTATAGGCCCGGGCTTGATGTTTTTCTTTTGCATCTGTGCCTCATATTTGACATATCTTTTTTTTTGTTAATACATAAACCACCCAGTGATTTTTTTATTCTTCTTCTTCTTATGTTAATGGCCCACATCACCACAAGGGCTAAATTGTTTGCATATTAATATGCAAGGGAATAAAAAAATAAATTAAATTAAATTCTTCTTTTATGTGGTGCTACAGCTAAAAATCAACTCTTTCTAACAATGATTTTGCAATCTTTTCTATTTCTTACTACTTCTTAAATCCATTTGTTTAGCTGTTATTTTCTCAAGCCCCACTTTAAACTATCCATATCCATTGATATCTCTTTTCCTTCGTTTATTTGATCATAAGGGTTATTCAATAGTAATTTTCGTCTGCTATATTGCCAGCTGAGTATTGCCTTGCAATACATAACATAACTATTTTATAGTCTTTAAGATTTCATAGAACTACATACTTCAGTCGTTTAACATAAAACTTTAAACTTTTGTATATATAAGTCACATTTCGTTCCCTGACTGGTTCAAATATTCTACATATACATCTTCGCGCACTTCGATTTGAGACTTCAATCTATAAGAATGCGCCTATTTTTTGCATGAATATCTGCTTCTCATTACTGCTTTTAATCACCCTACCCCCCCCCCCCCCCCCCCCCGTCATATCCAGAAGTTAACATATTAATCTTCTGCTTGTTTGTTTAAAAAGCTTGATAATCACTTCTCTATTTCACTCACATTTGTTTAAGGTAATTTTATTGTTTTCTTTTTTGGCTGTTCTAATATTCTAATACTTGTATCTGAATACGCTCATTTGCGCACTGTGCAATGTAAACAGATTTCGGTATAATGTTTTTAAATACTTCAAGAGCTGATGATGTTCGCTGTATATCCTATTTTTCAACTACGATAATTACTGGGAGTAAATTTTGGAATAATGTTTCATTAGGTGAATCCCAGATAAAAACATCTGCAGGCGATACCTTAGGGTGGTAAGATACAGAAATTTCTTTATCTTCATTATCGATATCAATTAGTTCTCGTTCAAAATTTTCTCTTCATCATCATCTTCTTCAATTTCAGATACCTGTTGTTTAGCAACACTTGAAGCAAATAAACTGCACTGGTTCCAGAAGAAAAATCTTCGACCTCGTAATCACAATTAAACTCATTGCATGTCTACTTCTTCCATGCTTCAAGAAATAATGATAAATATCTATAATACAATAAAACATAATGTAGTGTGCAACATACTGTTGGTACACATAATGTACAGCTTATCAAGAGGGCTGGTACATAATGTACCATCTGCAGAAATATATAAAAATAAACAATATTTATAAAAAACAGTCTTACGTTCTGTAATTATACAACTAATATTTGTTTTATCTTAATTTATTTTAACAACATTTGTAAATTGTATGTAATTGAACTAAACAAAAACTATTTCGAGCACCAATTTTTCATCTATTCTCTTCGTAAAATAACAGTAAAAAGCCAACGAAAATACACGAAATTGAGTATGTTTGTTCAGGACTGATAAAAAAAAGCACGATTAAAAACGATTTGGTACAGATTCAAAACAATTTATATGTAATTTTTTAGTTTTAGGAATGTTTAAACTGTTGGTGGTAAATATGTGTACCAGCCGGATCGAAAGGGTTAAGAGATATTTTCTTTAATTTGTATTCAACAGCGGCTACAAAAAAACAATATTTTTAGATTTTTGCTTCTAGGTATTTTGTCTGGGCAGATTTTGGTTTTGATGATCTTGTCTTTAGAGATTTTGTATTTTAAGGATTTTGTCTTTGGCGATTTTGTCCCCGGGGGATTATTTGTTTTTATAGATTTTGTCAATCTTTCTTTTTTTTTTTTTGTCTCCCATCCACCTTTTAGAGGCCAATCAACCAAGTTTAACTAATTTTAATTTAAAAATTTAATCTAATATTTTAGTTTTTCATGCCGGATCTGTATACTTCACATATATGTATATAATGTAGTATATTGTACATGCATACATTGTATCTTCATACATTTACATTTTTTTTCTTTTTCTAATATAATAATATTTATTTTTTGTAAAAGCTGACAATTTCTATTTTCTGTTTTATGTTTATTTTTTTTTTTTTTATGAAAGTCCAGTCATGTTAATCAACTATAAAATATACACATTGATATTATATTATATTATATAATTGTTTGTACACAAAAAAAATTTTACATAAAGTCAACAAAATTAAAAAATAATAAAAAAGAGAATAAAGAACAAGTATTTTCAATTGTATATGCATAAAATAAATAAAATAAGGACAAGACAAATATTATTAATTTTCATATATGGTTAGTTTCTATTAGGTTTTATGAATTTATCTAATTTTTCTTGTTTTTTTTTTTTATTTATTATTTTTATTAGTTTAATATAATGACTATAGGTTCTACTAATAAATAACCCTCTTACTTCATCTCGTCTTAAAGTATAACCATTATATTATTACTCTTGCACTAATAAAACGAATAATAATTTTAAAAAAAATAATAATAATAAAAAATATTTTTTTTTGTAGTTTAGATTTAACTTCGGTCGGTTGTAGACGATTCATTAATTAGCGAAAAAAAAATTAATATTAATAAAAGGGGATCCTTAAAAGGATTATACGCAGCTTAAAAATTGATTATGAAGAAACGTTTTAAATTAAAAAAATTAAAATTAAAATCTAAAGAAATTAATAACCGTTAAAATTAAATTATTTTTAATATAAATTTTCAATAATATTAACAAGCAAATCGGCGCGGCGCAGAAACACCGAATTTATTTATTTTTTTTTTTTTTAAGTTTAATTTTTTTTTTTAATTTATAAAAACAAAAAAAAAAAAAATGGCTGGTGGTTTTGAATTAATTTTAGCTGCTATTTGTTTAAATATTACAAATTGTATAACAGATAATGGTATAAATATAAATAATGGTACAAATCCAAATTCATTAGACAATATGGATATAGGTTTGAATACAACAACTTTTTATATTGGTAACGATCAACAGGAAACATCAATGCAAATGAAAAATAAAAAATTAAAAGAATTATATGAATGGTTATATGGACGTCATTTATTAATTGCAACATTAGATGATTATCCATTAAGTTATACAGAACAAAAAAATGGTCGTACAATTGGTAAAGGTGTTTCATTTGCATTAATTGATTTTTTAGCTGAAAAATATAATTTTACATATGATGTTGTAACACCAAAAAATAATATTATTGGTACAACATATGATATGGATGGTAGTTTAATTGAAATATTAAATCAAAGTAAAGCTGATTTAGGTGCTGCATTTATACCATTATTAGGTTTAGCACGTAATCATGTTAAATATTCGGCAACAACATTAGATGAGGGTGAATGGATTATGATAATGCAACGTCCACCAGATTCAGCATCTGGTTCTGGTTTATTAGCACCATTTACTGTTGAAGTATGGATATTAATAATGGTATCATTATTAGCTGTTGGACCAATAATATATTGTTTAATAATATTACGTAATAAATTAACTGGTGATGATTCACAATTACCATATTCATTGGGTCATTGTGCATGGTTTGTTTATGGTGCATTAATGAAACAAGGAAGTACATTGTCACCAATTGCAGGTTAAAAAACAATTTTTTTTTGTTTATTTAATTAATTGTGAAATTAGAGGTTATAGTATTACCAGCTATTTGAGCCCTTTTTAATTGAGTTTCACTTAGGGCTAAAATAGCTGGTCTTTCGTAATGTAGGTAAGCTTCAACTGAGTGGAAATTACATGTTAAACCTCTGATATTTTGAACATACATCATACTACTGGTTATGTCCCACTATACTAATTAGAAGGTCTCGTGTTCCCTAATCCTGCTGATCCTGAAGGTCTCGTGTTCCCTAATCCTGCTGATGGCATGGGTATTAAAATTTAATGTTTCGTTCATCATTATATTTAATCTGTAAATTAAAAGAAAAAATTATGTGTACCATTTCAAAACTGATTTTCATTATTATTCATTTAAATGATATATACATATTTAAAAGGAGACGTGGCGAACTCAAATATTTTTTGAAACTTTTCATTTTTTAATTAAAAATTTTAATTTAAAATTTTACTCAATATGGTATAAGTATAAGTCATTTTAAAATACATTAAATAGATTAAGATAGATTTTGATTACGTATGAGGTTGTTGTTTAAGATAAATCAATAAACACAACATATTATATAGTGCCCACGATAAATTGAAATAATGGAAAAAAATTCATAACGAAATTTTGAGTACGATTTTTATCAAAATTCCTTGAATTTTGAGTAGCGAGCAAATATTAGTTATTCTTAAAATATTAAATTTATAATATTTTAAGAATAATAAATATAATAAAATAGTGATATTAAAAATATTGATATTTTATAAAAAAAAACAAAATGTTGATCAGAGCTAAATTTGGTAATGAATTAAGTAAAGTCGATTTATGCTATATAAAAAGGCCAAGCTCCTGATAATAATAGTTGCAGTCTTCCATCTTTAACTAGTTGTATACCAGAACCAGAAAATTGATAAATAAATAATGGTAATAATTACTTGCTTTTACTTGATGTAATAAAAATTGCAGTACTGTAGTATGAAAAGGTAAATCTTGTTATACTGACAAGAGCATAAAAAAAATATTTTAGATAGACTTATAAGCTGTCGCCTGTCGTTTATTTCAAATATGTACATATTATATTCTTAATATATTCTATAAAAATTAATAATATGATCAAAATCAATATTTTCACTAACCCACTAACCATCTAAGTTGTTCATATTCTAGTTCTGTTAACCCCTTTTCATACCCATACTAGTTGAATACCGACTTGAATTCATACGAAAATGAATTCCAGCGTGTACTGGTTTTGGTACTGGGTATATGAAAAAATATTGGTAGTACCAGTTTTTTTTTACAGATGAAAAATGTTTAACTATCGGGACCAGTTAAATACGTTTAGGAAAAATTTTTTTAAGTAGTAGTATTTACCAATATGATATACATACTGGTATTTACAATTTTCATCAACCATGTACAAATGCTGATATTGGTTGATATTTTTCCAATACCCAGTACCAAAACCAGTACATACCGAAATTTATTTTTAATTTGACCGATTTTTTTTTAAATCAAATACATGAAAACTATCTCTCCTTCTCCGCCGTATGCCCTCAGAGATACACTGAACCAAAAACTGTATGTAAAATTGACAAAAAAGTTCGTAAAATTTTGAAGACGGATCTGACAAAATTTGTTGATCTGAAAAAGCGAAAATAAAGTATTCATATTGAATAAAATATTTTATAACTATTTCGGTTAGGGCTATATTAATCACCGTTTCGTCATTTTAACATGCTTTTTTGTCAAATCTACTATACTTTCCTTGAAAATTTCCTCAATCCTGGAATTTAATTTCACATTCAAGAATATTGACTAATTCTACACCTTTAACTATGAACTATAATTTCTATAACCAATCTTAAAGCAAATACTCTGTATTTCCATACGTGTTAAGGGTGGACACTTGCTATCTCTCGAATTATTCTACAACATTTTTGAATATTTCAAAGTATAGTAATTTTAATTCTTTCGACTATGTTCCAACTCTGCTGCATATTTATAAAATAGAATTAGTACTTCAAAAACACGACGTGGACCAAGTGAAGCGAGTATATGTATATTAATTTAACATTTGCATCATCTACTATGAGACGGACGTATCAGAACACCAACGGAATGTCGGTTATTATACATTGTTCTTCAACTTCTTTCACTGTATACAATTTATATTAATTAAAATATTAACAAAAAATCAAATTCAATCAATTATCAATAATAAATATTCAATTACATAATTTGGCAGATTCAACAAGACTATTATTTGCAACATGGTGGATATTTATAACAATTTTAACATCATTTTATACAGCAAATTTAACAGCATTTTTAACATTATCAAAATTTGTTCTGCCATATAATGAAGTTGATGATATTTTAAGAGCACAAAAAAGTTTTGTTACAGCACGCGGAAGAGGTTTGGAATATGCCATAAGAACTGTAAGTATATATATATATATTTTTAATTATCCATATACACAATAACCCGTTAGATATAAGCAAAAATTATTTGTTTCATTTTTAAACAATTTGCTTGTAACTGTAATGAATTTACGAAACTAATTAACTAATAGATATTATATGAATACTAAAATAGAAATTAGAATGGATTGCATAGTGAATCTAGATGTAGAAATGTAAAAGATATTTTTTTGTTTAGTTCGGGTTAAGTACGAGAAATGTCTATATAGCTATGTGGATAAAACGTTGGATCGAATATGGCGTGGTTGATCCTTAGCGAAATGTTATAGTCTCAAATCGATTGATTGAGTTAAATTGCCTCTCCAACTGAACGATATTCGAGTCTAGTTGATGGATTTAGGTTCGATCAATACCAAAGAAATACTGGTGTTTCTCAAGGATCAATTCTTTTATCTATACCTATTCTATATTTTTATATGCAATCGATTTGCATATCATCTTCAATCTCATTCACCACTTTGCAGACGAAAGTACTCTAGTGTCATCATTTTTATAAAATGCTACACCTATCGCTCTGTCTCAACCAAAAGATACATCATGGCTAGTTCTCTTAACCATGATTTGATCACAATACATAACTGTGAAAAACCTAGTTGAATTTAATTCTAAAAATAAAACTGTATTTTTTCCAGAAAAACATAAATTATTTATTCTAATCGTTCGTTCCACGAAGATATAAGCTTCAGCGATTAGAAAGCTTAAGCATATTAGGTTTAAATCCGAAAATGATCTGAATTGATTATATTTTCGATGTTGCAAAAATCGTGTCATCAGATGGAGGCGACGATTTGGATATTGAAGCCCGCATCAGTAAAGCCCGTACTGCTTTCGGGATGCTTTCAAAAATATGGCAGGCAAGCAACCTATTTCTGCGCACAAAAATAAGAATATTCAACGCAAGTGTAAAATCTGTTCTCCTGTACGCTTGCGAAACATGGAAAGTTTCAGTAAACATCACCAGGAAACTCCAAGCGTACATCAATAGATGTCTCCGGCGCATCCTAAGCATTCGTTGGCCACAAACCATATCCAACAGAACGCTGTGGCAAAAAATGAAACAAACACAAATAGACGTGGAAATCCGACAGAGGAAATGGCGTTGGATCGGGCATACTTTGAGCAAACCTGACAACAACATCGCGAAACAATGTTTCGAATGGAATCCTCAGGGTACACGTCGCGTCGGAAGGCCAACGTGTAGAACAACTGTCTTAGCCGAAGCAAGTACCCAGCAAAGAACGTGGCCACAATTGAAGAGGTTAGCCGCAGATAGGAGCCGCTGGAAAGAATTTACTTCCGCCCTATGCCCCATGGATGGGGTTGCAGGACAATGATGATGATGATGAAAAAGCGCACCTAAATATTTAGGTTCTTATTCGCTGTAAGATCTTCTGTGGGTTCTTGAAAATCTGTAAAGCTGTCATAGAATCTAAAATAGATTACAATTCTCATATATGAGCTGGCGTGGTAACGTATCTAGTAATACGTTACCACATTTGAATAAAGTCTAAATGCGTGCTTTTCGTCTTATCAATGACACAAATGTCACTCCTCAACTCCTCTTGAATATTGTCGTATTATCTCCCTTTTATTTTATTGATATATCTATAGACACATATATGTATAGACATGGGTAAATGCTCAGTAAAAATGTGATTTTATTTAGATAAATTTGTATTATTCTCACTCAAGCACCTCATTCCTACATTCGTTTATAGCCAGAATGTGAAAACAAATTTCATCTTATGGGTTCACCAAACATGAAAAATTCTATACTTATGATGTACATAAATTCATTTATTAATTTACATTCTTTCCTTTAATCTTCTTCCTTCATTCCAAATTTTTTTTCCCCACCTATAGCCCAACGTGCCAAGCCGTATAAAAGATCAGCATTTAGTGTTTTGGCTTATTAAAAAAAAATATTAGGTTTTAAACGATAACTTTATATACATGAATGGAAATACTTATGGACTACTAGACTTGAACACTATGATGGTCAGTATAACGACATTTTGAATATATTTTGTTATCATTTTTCTTTAACTTTAGTAAAAAGTTAGAAGTTGGTATATTTTTGCATTTTAGAAACACGTTCATTCGAATATATGGTTCCACACACTCGAAAAAATTTCACTATACAACCGAATTTTCATAGCCAGTTTAGACCCAGTTTGGATTTCTATTTTTCCTTTTTAAATTAAATTTCTGAATTTCAAATTAAACTCCTGCCAAAGTCAATTTATTAAACAAAAATATGTACTAAAAATAAAAGAAAATTATTTTGTCACCTCATAAGCATCAATTAAGTTAATTCAAATTAATTAATTAATAAATGATTAATGATTTTTGAATATATTCAAATAAATAAATATAGAATTGTTTATATGTGCATACATATGTATATTATATAATTGTTTTCTCAATAATATATAAAAGGTATATTATTTTTACATAACAAATCAAAATTGATCATTTTATTATTGTAACTGAAAATTCATTATACATGTGTTTATTTAAATATGTACATACACATAGATAGACATTGGGTAGTTCAAGTTCAAACGAAGTTGGGGTACCTAGCTGAAATAAAATTAAATTGGAAATAATTTTATTGATTTGATTTTTATCAAAATTTTGATGATAATAATAATATTATTAAATAGTGAGAATAATATTTTATATATTAAATTGAATTGTTAATTAAATAGTTACAACACATGTATGTAAATTTTAACAAGTACAATTTATATATGTATGTATTATATGGTAGATCCATTAATTATATTTTTCTAACCTGATTAAATTTAAATAAAAAAGAAAAGCGCAAGTTTCCTTTTAGTATATGTTTAATCAAAAATTATATATATACATATATGTATGTATATAAGATTTTTATGTATTATATAATTGAAATATTTTTTATTCTTAACAAAATACATACCAATATTTTGGCAATATTTTAATCAATACAATTTAATTAATAAATTAAAATTAATTATTAATTAAATCATATATACATATACATAATAACATATTTATATGATTAAATTCGATATTGGAGTCAATGTCAAAACAAAATTGTAAAATAATTCAATTATGTTTTATTGCATTACCAAAAGTATTGTTTTTGTTATTATATAAGTAATGTAACATAATTAAGACATAACTCTGAAATAATAACGTTTGCCTCTTTCGGCCTGTAATTTTGAACAATCAATCAGAACATCCCACATCCAAAAAAATTTAAAATAAATTAATTACCATCACTTACTCAGCTTGAAATTTATTATAGTATTACTTCTAATAAATACTATTAATTATTAAATACATTACCATTAAAATAATGAATTAATTTTATGTAGAATTAATTTTTGAAGTGTTAAAATTATAGCTGTAAAACCAGGACAATAACAATTAATAATTTAATAGTATCCGTCTCGAACATGGTGCGAAAAATCACACAAGAGACATCAATCTCTTGATTCTAATTCACAATCTATTAGAGGTATAGATAGACCATTCAACGGCTTAATCAATATAAACCCTAAACTGAAAAGCTATTGAATTGTGCCGGAATGAAAAAATCAAATGATATTGAAATGATGATTAATGATTATAATAAATTTAAAACTGAATCGAATAAGGAACCGGAA
This sequence comes from Argyra leucocephala, assembly GCA_963942445.1. Lineage (NCBI taxonomy): Eukaryota > Metazoa > Arthropoda > Insecta > Diptera > Dolichopodidae > Argyra > Argyra leucocephala. The sequence continues at coordinate 13,571,168 of OZ012679.1, read as the reverse complement.
GGACTAATTAACGGTCAAAATATTATAAAATTACTCCAAATTGTATATTTATATATATAGAAGATATAGAAGATAGATAGATTTTACAAACTATTTTAGATATACAGTTCTGTACAATACTAGAGGAAAAAGTAGACCAAAATAATGATGGCTGAATGGAAGCCTGTTACCGAAAATAGAAATTAATGGAGGAAATTTGTTAGCAAAGTTAAGATTCACCTTGAGCTGTATAGGAGTAAAACCAACAGATGATAATGATAATTAGTAGATATTTGATTATTTACTAACTATATAATAAAGCTAACAATAATTTCATCAATTCTAAGAGTATGTTAGTAAATTTTTTTATTTTTAAAAGTTAATTAAGGATTAATAATATTACAAATACGATTCAAACAGTAGATATTTTTTTTAAATTTAAAAGGAATAATGAAATATTTTATTTTATATATATACATATATATATACATATAGCTAGTATAATTCTTTATTTATTAAAATATTTTGTACAATTTGTCATTTTTAATATAATATTTTTTATTAAATAGTATTTTATAGTACATATATTTAAAATCTATTAAAATCAGTATTTAAAATCTATAAACAATATTTTTATTAATTAATTAATTGTAAATTTTATTATTTTAATTAATTTTAAATTTTAATTAGTAATAAAATTGTCAAAAAAAAAAAATGTTTATATGTAATTTAAAATTAATTAAAACTAAATTAACATAAAATATAAATTCAATATAATTTTTGTCTTAAGTTTATAATAACTTAGAAGACTTTAGAGTATACCAAAGGATGGACTGTGTTAAAACAATAAAGTTTTTGTCTTAAGCTCCTATCAAAGACCGTTAATATATATTAACGGTATTTTTGCTCCTATCCTTAGCAGATTTTAGAGGGGTATAAGTACTAGCATAGACTGATTATATAGCAAAAAGAAGTATCACCTCATATAAATTTTTATAAAATACTCATCCCGTGGTGGGTATTTATATTACGAATCATAGGTATCCCATGATATATGTGGTATAGATGAAAAAATAAAAATATATATATATATGAAGATGAGACTTCTTATTGTTCTTTGATGGAATTTTATGTTTGGTTTATGTATAATTATTATAATAATAATGGTTTATGGACTAAAAACCGAAACAATGTTACATAGCCTTGAATAAAATTTAATCTAATAATATATAAGTTCTTTTTTCGAAAATCTGTAAGTTAAACTTTTCTTAATTATTATAAATTAAATAGAAAATATTTTTTTTTAAAATAAATATTGGTAATATATTATATAAAATATTTAATTTATCTGAATTTGTGCGGTTGATTCAGCTCTACAACTATGTATAAATTTTTGATTGATTTGTAAATGGCATCATAAATATAATTACAAAATTCAAAATTAATTAAAATATTATTCATGTTTAGATTGATATCGTCTTTTCCAATATGTATTCCAATATATAATGTCCATTTTTGATAGATTTGATTAATTATTGTTCTCATCTACCCATTTCTCATATTTTCTTATTTCACCTATTGATTGTTGATAAAAATATCTGATAGTATGTATTATTAATTGATTATCAATGACAATATTATACAATTTGTAATTATAAATGTAATTTATAATTTAATTAATTTAATTAAATAATTGAATATTATAAATAAAAAATAATTAAATTTAAATTTTAAACCCTATACAATTATTATTCACTATAGGAAAATGAAACTCTAAGTAAATTAAATATAATGGTAGAGAAAAATAAAGTTATATTTGCTAGCGATAAAAATGATACACAAATTTTAAGAAGTTTTGTTGAACAACGTTCTTTTATATATGTAAGAGATCGTCCAGCAACTGATCATATGCTATATGAAGATTATAAATATCGAAAAACAATTGATATGAAAGAAGAAAAGATTCATTGCCCATTTGCAAAAGCAAAGAAACCATTTATGTTGAAAAAACGTGCATTTGCTTATCCACGTGATAGTAATTTAAGTTATATATTTGATCCTGAGTAAGTAATTATTATACATGCATAGCATACATACATATTATTTATTATTTACTTTATATATAAGAACATTTTTTTTTTTAATTAACATATTAATTTAAATAATAGATTATTAAATCTTGTTGAATCTGGAATTGTAAAACATTTAAGTGCTGAAAATTTACCAAATGCTGAAATTTGTCCTCAAAATTTAGCAAGTACAGAACGTCAATTAAGAAATGGTAAATGAAAAATTTTTTGTTAATATTTTAGAATAACCGTTATAATTAATAAATTAATATTTATTTATTTTTAATTATTTTTAGGTGATCTAATGATGACATACTATATAATGTTAGCTGGTTTTGCAACAGCTATTGTTGTATTCTTTACTGAATTAATATTTAGATGTTTAAATGCTCGTCATCAGCATTCACAAGATGAAGAATTTATTCGACGTGGTAATAATAAGCATATGGTATGGGGTAATAAAAATCGAAATGGTATTCAAACATTATCAAATAATAATATTACACCACCTCCACCATATACAAGTATATATAATCAAAGTCGTAATATAATACATAATTTAAATAAAATTAATGAAATTGATCCGGAAAAATCCGCTGTAAAAAAATTAATAAATGGAAGAGATTATATTGTTTATCGTAATGCAAAAGGTGAAAATCAATTAGTACCGTTACGAGCACCATCAGCTACATTATTTCAATATAGTTATGTGGATTAAATTTAAATATGTATATTTTTAATTAAAATTGTAATTATATATAATTACAAAAATTGATTTTTATTTTATTTATTATTTCTGAAGTGTACCTATGTATTATAAATTTTAAAAATGTTTGTTGAAAAAAGCACTTTAATATATGTATACATACTATATATGTTTGTGAGAAAAAAAATATTTTCACATTATTCGTTTTTTAATTAAAAAAAAAATAAATTGTTTTTATTTTTTTAATGTCTAGAATTATTAAAAGTTAGTACATATATATATATTTTATATTTAGATTTCAATTTGAAAATAAATTAGAATTTTCTATCGTATTATTTTAATAATATTAAAATTATTTTATTAATCGTCTATACAGTACGTATATATAGATATATCTACATATATATATTATTATTTAATCTGATTTAATATAAATAATTTTTGAGAACTGAAATGAATATGGTTAAAAATCTCTGGACGTGTGTCTTTAGTAATTAAGGGAAAATTAGATTTGTTTTTGTTATTTTTGAAGTAATAAATAAAATAAAACAATTCTACCAATTATCTATTATATTTTATAGTTTTATGTTAAAATTTTTTTTTTTTTTTCATTGTGAACGATATTTTATATTACTTTTTTTTATATTTAATTAATATTAGTTTAATAATACTTGCATCTAAAAAACAAAATAAAAAAAAAGACAGGATATTTTCAATCCTTTTAAAATTTAAACACACTTGAAAATAGATTACAATTATTTAAATTATTATGTATAATGAATACACAAAAAAGTAAAAATAAAAACAACATTTTTTTTTAATCTTCAAATTTTAAGTTAATCTTTGCTTGATTGCAACATTGTCAGCATAATGTAGTTATGATACACTTTCACCAGACGTTGCTATTATTGTTGTTGTTGTTGTGATCGATGAACTTTCATTATATAACTTTGGTGTCTGTAATAACTCAGCATATTGTAATAAAGTTTCACGTAATGCTCGTGATACTTCCTGAGATGTTGTTACCGTACAATCAACTAAGAATGGATATAATGCAATTATTTGATTCCAAGCAGTTTTATTTACTTTACTTGGTGGTGATTTTTTCATTGATGAAATTAATGTTTCAATTGCCTTTAAAACAAATGATATTTCGGATAGTCTATAACGCGGTAATGGACATTTTCCACTATGACGTTCATCATCATTATAACGTTTAAGCACTTCTTGAAATCTATGTAATAGAGCTGTAATCGCTAAACGACCAGCAAAATCCTCTTTATTATTAATACTATTATTACTAGTGGTATTATTAGTATTACAATTTATATTTTCATTTAAATTATTATTATTAGTTGAATCAATTAATAATGAAAATTGTAATAATGTTTCAAAGCAAGTCTTTGCAAATAATTCTCTTAATTTCCAATCGGATTCACAGCATAATGACGTTTCGGCAGCGGAATGTATTGAACCTTTATTCAAAATAACAACAATTTTTATTATGAATTGATGTGGTATTTCATTAGAATATGGTAATATTTCTTCTCGTATTAATTCAATTACTTGACAATCTATAGTTTCATCTAAAACAATTTCTTCTAATCCTCGATCTTCAACTGTACAAACACTTGTTGGAAATAAAAATTTATCAAAAGTTTCTGCTAAAACATTCCACATTTCTGTGAAATCAGTTGGACAAGTTCTAGCAACTTTTAGGCCAGTTTGTAAAATTTCAAATAAACTAGAAATTGCTAGTTTCCATGTACTTGATGATAAACAATTATATTTTAAAGCAAGTGGAATTTTTAATGCTTGTATAATATTTTCTAAAATATATTCTTTAATTACATCTTCATCTGTTGCAGTTTTTTTATATAATTTTACAGCTAAAGTAAAAGCTTTTTCACCGAAAGGTATATAATTAACACAAGTAGTTTCAACACTTGGAAAATTTGCATATCCAGCATGATCATTTCTAAGTTTATTTTCTAATTGTGTCGGTTGGATACAAGCCAATTTACTGAATGCTAAGAGTTGTTTAAATAATGATGGTATTAAATAACGAATTTTAGAATTTTCAATAGTTGCTTCTTTTTGAATCAAATCAATTGAATCTAGAACAGCATCATGTAATGGAGTTAAAGCAGATTCAGATAATGTTGTCATTATATATGGAACTGAATCGCTTTGATAAGGTATTTCTATAACATTTGTGAGTACATTGCTAAGATTATTAAAATCTTCGAAGGAAAATCTTGAACGAATATTTTGAAAAATCGCTGGGAAAATTTGTATTAAAGCAGTTAAGAAAGCTTGATTTGGTATATAAAATTCATTTGAATTTGCATTTTGTTCAACATATTGCACACATTCTGTACCAATGTTCAGCCAAGTTTTCCATGATTCATTCCATATTTTTGCTTCAAGCTCAATGTTTATTTCAACTTTATTATTATTGCCCCTTTTATCACAAGTATAAAACATAATTTCTTGAAAAGATTTTAATGCTGCCAATGACACTTCATCAATTCTATTTAAAGCCGCATTTTGTATAAATTCCAACATTAACGACCACGCTCTAGGAAAATCACCTAACATTTGTAAAAGATTTTTTTGTGCATTAAAAACTCTTGATACCCCAGATAAAATTAAGACATGTGTTTCAGCCCATTGCTTTTGAGCGGTATTTCTTGAATGATGAATTAAAATATTTCCACTTGTATCAACTTTTTCACTACTAGCTGTACTAGACAAACTTCGAACTTTATCCAACAAAGGAAATAAAACACTCCAAACTAATGCTTGCCATGTTTGAGAGCTTAATAAGCTACCATGCGCAGAAATAGTAGAAAATAATGTTTGTCCAGCTGATTTTCTAACTGCAGGTCTAGAATCTACACATAAATCTCCTATTCTAGCATATAAACACATCCACAGTTTGTCAAATTGTGGAATATTAACAATTCCTGGAAAATCTGGTAAAACATAAATTTCACCAACTTCGGTCTGTACTAGCTTTTCCTGATTTTGATTAAAATAATCAGAAATATTCCACATTAAACCAATTGCCGTAAGCGAAATATTTAATTCCTGTGTTTGAGAGCCAAATCTAGATGCAGTGTTTATGCACAGAGGAAGACATCTCCAAGGCATTATAGGTAAGAAGTCGGTAATTACAAGTTGTAAGCATTGAAATGCGGTTCGAATCAAGGGCTCACCATGGTGATCACTTACAGCTCCGATAATTTCTAAAATGACTGGCCAACCAAACGATATTATTTCTCCAGATGAATTTAGTATTTGTAAAACACACTCTAGCTGGCGCTGCCGAACATCTCCATGAGGTACGCATGATAATTGGCATAATGGGCTAAGAAGCATTGTTTGTAGTACCATATTTTCTTTAAGAGGAGTTTGATATTGATATTGTAAAGCTACCTTTAATAAATATGTAATAGCTTCAACACCCCATTCTCTCATTCTTATATGCCTATGCTGACACACTTCAAGCAAATGGTTTGTCAATGATCGCCATATAGTTTCAATTCTAAACATATTCGCAAGACCGATTTCTAGTAATTTAGCGACAGCAAACAATGAAGGTTCTCTATTAGAGTAAGCTAATTCCATTGCTTCGCAGCTTAGTTTGCAAAGTGCATCTATTAAATGATGTAAAGCTACATCATCTAAATTTTTGCTTGATTCAAATACTTCACTCAAAAGTTGAGAAATAATTGGTAGATCAGCCATTACTGCAGTTTGAATACCTATATTACTTTCAGCTGGTGGTTTTGTGATTTGTAACCCACCTCCTGTTGATAACTTTAAACCCAAAATGCACACTAAATTTTGCAATGTTATTAAAACAATGTGCCACGAAGAACCCAAAACACTTCCATTGTTGTTAGCTAAATTAAGAACTGCTTTCATGCACTGTAAATTTTTTGCACTAAGCATAACCGGTCCCTGTGTAACACTTGCAGCTAAAAGTGCAGACTGCGAATGAGTAACAGAATTTTGAAGTTGGTTACGAAAATCAGTTTCACTAAAATTGTCATTTGCATGTAAATTTAGATCAAGGCTTTTAAACTTATTTGTACTATTATTTTCATGATTAATTATGTTCACAATAGTGCTCCCATAACTTGGAGGAAATGCTGATCTACAAATTGCTGTGATAAACGCATCCCTGGCATCAAACAATTCCAACGTTCCACAAAGTACTAAATAATCTTGCATAGAACTTAATATTCTAGAAATTGTGGATTCATCTGCAGCTGCATCTAAAAGACAAGCGAAAGCTGATAGCAAACCTGACCATGTAGATTTAATAAGTTGACAGTTCAATTCATAATCGTCGTGAACACTACTCTTAGCCTTATTTTCAGAAAAGCACCCATTACTGTCAATGATTAATCGTATTGATCTAACAATATCAAGAACTGCGGCATATGTCAATGTTATACCATAACCATCAGCTACAGCTGGTGGCTCAATTTTATCCAACATTTCTAAGTAAGTAGCTTTACATTTACCTGGTGAATAAGGGAATATTAATGGTATCCAAATTCCGCTTATAGAAAAACCACTTTGATTTGATAAATTGGCGGATGTTGCAACTGTTGTTTGAGAACTGGTTTGCTGATTATTAAAAGCAGTTTGTATAAAATTCTTTAATAAATCTCTTATAAATATACTAAAAGATGTAACCATATCTTCTAAAATATTTGTTGCATGATCCTTCATATCGTAGGATCTACAAAAACATGTTATTAGTTTGGGTTGAACTATCATTTGATGCTCAACTTCTAGAGCTAAAGCTCTTTGCCAATTGGGTTTATCCAAGTCTAAGAACTTGACTATTAACGACAGGAAAATCTCACATTCGGTTACTAAAATTGAATGAAACTTTTGGACCAGTATTGAAACAGCTCTTAGCAATCTAACACTTAAAGAGAAATGTGGTTTATCTGCTGCAACTACAGTGTTATACATAGCTGAGGTGGCTCGATGCTTAATATTAGGAGAAAACAATTTTATTATAAGCGCACAAACTTGCTCCTTAAGTAGTATAGTAAATTTGGGTATTTCAAAAAATATACTGCTGTATGTGCTTAAAATTATTTCTACTAATTCAAGTCCAAATGTTGTTGAAATCTCTTTAATTCCAAAAAGCCACACTGGTTGATCAGAATTTATTAATTTTATTAAATCTTGAAATAATAAAAATGCATCCGCTGTACAATTTTCCACTTCACTTTCATCATTTTTATTTTCTGTTGCTTGCGAATTTTCATTTTTATGTTTTAACAAATTTTTTATCGCCTGTGACGTTCTTTCAAAAACTAAAGAAACTAATTGTCTAATAGTAGCACCTGCTATATTTGATACTGTAAGATTTTTTGAATAATACAAACGAAAACATAAAACAATTGATTTGGCAAGAGTTTCACCATGCACTACAGAATTTGTTGTCAACAACAAGGTAACTGTCTGAATTAATTTTACTTCTTCAACATTATTTTCCATTAACATCCAAAGCGCATCAGTTATATATAATGCACCTTTCTGATCAACTACTTGTTGTGTTATCAATCTTTGCATCATTCCTAAGCAAAATCTCACAACTTTTAAATCTTTAGTTTCACATCCTTGTATTAGAGGGTATAAAATTTGATTAACCATATAAAAAATCGATGACTGTTGATCATACCCCGAACTATTTAATTTAACTATTGCCTCTTCACAAGATTCTTTAATATGTGGATATTTTTTTCTTGTTTCGTATGACAAAGTTTTAAAATCATTTTTTAATGTATCCGCAAGGATCTTAACGTTATCGAAATGATTCTCGCCTTTTGACGGTAACATGTTCAATTTTCTTAAATATAATAGTTAGTAAAAATTTTTAATTTCCTTTAATTTAATATACACTCAAATTAAAGATGTGTCATGTCAAATAAAAGTATTAAAATCATCAATTGTTTTTGTTGTTGTTATTTGACTACTTGGGACGGGATTGACTGATACCGTCATTCTAGTGTCAGTTTGTGACTCTTTGAAATTTCACAAAATGCTATACTCGACTCTCAACTCTCATAATTAAATCTTTTTTTTCTGTAATAAGAATAATTATATCTATATGTATCATATTTAATAAATAATCTTTTTTCAAATAAAATTAAGTATATTAATATCATTAATTTTTATACTTTTGATGATATTTCTGTATTAATAAAAAAATATTTGTTTTAAAGAAGTTATTGAAAAGAATCGATTTTAAGATAATTTTACATTATCGATATAATTTAAAATTAGTCGATTCTAAACGTCTACGAAAATACGAAATAAAAACGACAGTTCATTTGTCACAAAATTAAAACAGAGAAAAAATAATTGATTTTGATTTATGATAAAAAAAATACAAAAAAAATTGCAAAACGTTTTTATTATTAATTTGAAAAAAATTAATTGTTTATAATAAAATATAAAAATAAATAAAGTACTTTATAAAAATTTAATACTTAAAAAAACGACAGAAATAACGATAAGAGGATTTTTTAAGGCAAACATGACAACAGCTTTGAATCATCATTGAAACACTCATCAATTCAATAAAAATTAAAAATGTTTTCTATTATTCTTACGATACTGATTTTTTCACCATTCTGTTATTGTAATGATATTACAAATCAAGTTTTTGGCAAAAGTATAGATGGTATAATTGCTGCTTTTGGAGACTTCAACTCTGATGAGTATATATTAAAAACCACTTAAAAAGTTACGTTGAAATTTTATTTAACTAATTTTTACTTTAGATTGACAGATGTATTTATTTTAAAAGATGATAGGAAAACTGTAGAAATATTACTCAGTAAGTTAATGAATTCAGATTTGAATACCAGGTATTAATATTAATAAAAATATATGTAATATAATTTTCAAGGTCATGATACTGAACCATTGTTAAGATCGGGACATAGTTGTACTTTTGATAATCATGAAATCACAAGTGTAATACCAGGTGATTTTGATGGTGATGCCTTAATGGATGTAATGGTTACACTTAAATCAAAAGAACACAAAAAAGGATTTCTTAAAGTTTTAGTGAATTGGGGTGGAACAGATCATTTGAATTGTACTAGTGAAGATGCGGAAGCACTTTTGTACACTGAAGGTGAACCGCTAGTAATTGATTTCAATGGTGATATGATTTTAGATTTATATGGGGAAAATGATCAAGAAGGTCGATGTTTTTGGATATTCTTTGATGACAGAAGAAAACCTGAAATACATCACCAAGCTGATCCAAATTTTAAAAATACGAGCTCATTAAGTGTGAAACCAACTTTATCAAAACTAAAAGTTCCACACGCAAACGCATTCCTAGATCTAAATAATGATTATATGGCAGATTTATTTATACAAACTGTCGATAGCTTTGAAATATGGACTGGTCGAACAAGTCAACTTGAAGATTTTGATTTCTATAAAAAAATTGAAATGAAATTAGATGGAAATGGTGATTATATACTTGGTCAATCATTATTTATAGATATGGAATTAAAAGGTGATCAAAATCAAGTCTTGCCAGTTTGTTTTGATAAAAAATGTAAAAATTCAACTATTTTGGTATATGAAAACGAGCATTTTTGGGATTTACATGTAAATTTCAAAGATACGCAAGGAAATATCTGGGGTTTCATACCGAATAGTAATGAAAATCCATATTGGAAAGTTATTACTGCCAGAAGTGGTGATTATAATATGGACGGATATCCAGATTTATTGGTTACCTTAAGAACTTTATCAAATGAAAAAAGATATCAAACATTTTTATTAGAAAATGTTCCATGCAAGGTCAGTTTTTGTTTTATTGTTTTTGTTTTCTTTAAGTTTTTAATTAATTTTTTTTTATTTTTTTTTTAAATATATAGGTTTGCAATAAACCTTTAAAACGAACATTTGAAATCAAATGGAATGCTATACCAGGAAATAATACTATTGCTGGAACATTTTATGATTTTTATCAGGATGGTGTTTTAGATGTAATTCTTATCGAAAAAAAAGGAACAACATACAGACCATTAGCATTTCGAAATACATTGGATTATGATGCTAATTTTGTAAAAGTTATTGTTCTAACTGGTTTAATAAATAAGAAAAATTCTACAGCTATGACACCATTAGGTAGAAAAAAACGAACCTATGGTACTAATTTACCTGGTCCGAGAATAGAATATTATACAATAACACAAGAAGGTCATAATCAACATGGTGCAAGTTCTCAATTACCTCAATCAGCATATTTTGCTCTACAATTACCATATACCATATTTGGATTAGGCAGAACACCAAATTTTGTTGATTCTTTAACAGTTGGATTGAACAATAAATCCCGAACTTGGACTCAACTAATTCCTAACTCTCAAATGATAGTTATACCAAGTCCAATAATAGATCCGGGACAATGGAAAGCTCAGTTATTTGTTACACCGAGCAAATTAATATTAATGAGTGTTGTTGCTTTAGGTGGTACATGTTTAGTTATAATGATCATTATATTAGGATTATATATTAAAGAAAAACGAGAAGATAAGAAAGAAAAATTAATGGAAGCAAATCGATTTCATTTTGATGCTATGTAAAAATAAAATCTTTTGCATAATCAATGAATTTAAATGTCATGTTTTCCTTTTATTTAAAATGTGATTTTATTTTTAATATTTAATGTTATCATTATACATTTAATTTTATTTTTAATAAAAATTAATATTAAAACCAAAAAAAAAGTATTGATAAGTTATATTTTAGTAAAATTAAAACCTTTGATAGATACATAGCCGCTACATTTTAACACATAATGGAATTTTGGATGAGAAAACTTGTTATAGAAAAGCTTACCATAATACAATCCTCTCAAATCAGTCCATGCAAAGCAAACTTTCTTTCGTTGGCTTATAGGTCTACAGGGTGAATATAAGAAACCGTGATCGCACTTATGCACTTACAACGTCATATAAAGCTTTAAAATTGGTCCTTTCATTACCTATGATCTTATTTATAAAAGACATGATGATATGAGATGAGATGTAACATTTATGTAGAATATGAAACAGAAGTAATATTTATCTACGGAAAATTGTTACATGAAACATTTCAAATATTTCAGCAATAACAATTCATAATAAGAGAGAAACCGAAAATGAAAAATGTACGTTTAGCAGATATTCCTTAGCACAGTACATACACAATTGTGTAAGAACTTTTGAGCCAACATTTAGAATGTTATATGATGATTACTAGAGACCCAGGCCTATTTCAATATTAACAATTAAAGTTGAATTTAAATCCTAATAATTAAAACTCTGAATTTGTAGTTGAAATTTTAATATATCTACATAATGGGTAGTTCTACTACACATTGTAATATTTACATGTTGCAGAGCATATCAAATCTTGTTGGAGTTGCATACAGCAAGCAGTAGTTAAGTAATAAATTTTCTTTAATTTCGTAAAACTCACTTTTTAATTAATTTAATGATAAATATTTGGAACCAAAACGTATTTATCAATACATATAACAAAAATTTTCAAACAAACAAAAAAAAAAATTAAATAAAAAACTAAAGAAATTAATATTAATTTTTTAATATTTATTTTCAAAAAATATATTATATTCGTAATTCAAAAGAAAAAATAATAAATTTAAACAATCAATGGGTTTTTTTCAGTTAGATATATATATATATAAGTATATATTTATGTATATATCATTCTTAGAATTTATATTTATAACGTATTTATTTACTCTTATTTACATATTTCACATTATCTATACCATTTTAATTATATTTATAAATATATGCATACATATATATATATATATATATATATATTTATATATATTAATATACACATAAAAAATAACTTAAAAATAATAACTAATATAATAATTAATAACTTATAAATTAGTTTAAAAAAAAAAAAAATTGGTATATCTATGTACAAAATAAAAAAGGTGAATTATTTAAAAATACGTTAAGCTAAATAATTTGATTGTTTCTTATAGATTTAAATGATTAATCTGAAATATTTTTTTTAAAAAAAATTAAATATAAAAAGATAAAATAAATACAAATTGTTTTTTTTTTTTTTTTTTTTTTTTTTTTAATAATTAAATTCATTTTTTTTTTTTTCATTTAATAAACATAAATTTTTTTAATGAATATTGCGTAACTATGCACATTATATATAAACATATTTATATTTATATATACACATATATATAATATATATACTTATATACATATATATATATATGTTATTTATTACAACTTACCTTAATAACTATTTATTATAATTAATTATATTGATGTTTTTTTTCTTCAAAGTAAAGTTTTTACATTTTTTTTTAATTCTACATTTCTATTTTTGTTGTAGTTTTTTATTTTTTTATTTTTCATTTTTTTTTTTAGTTTTTTTTCAATAGAACACCTACATAAAACTATAGTTCTAAATGGTTTCATTTTATTAAAATTAAAAACAATCTTTGATTTTTACAAGTTACTTTAATTTTGATTTTAAAATTTTACACACTTTTAAATTACTTAAATTATAGCATTTTAATTTTTGTTAATTATGCTTTTCAAATTTTTTGTTTTATTTACACATTTATCAAGTAACAAATTTGCATGGTATAATATAAATACTATTATAATTATTATTACATATTGTGTCCCTTTTTGACTACTAAATGGTGGTAATATAGAAGTCGTCGAAACAACTACTTTTACTTTGCAAATTTCTAACAATTTAAATTTTTTTGTTTTTAAACCTTGTGGTGGTGGGATGGCTATAGTATACAATGGCATATTATTATGCATTGATAACAAATTAGTTTATTATGATTTAGAAATTTATGATAAAATTTACATTTATAAATACAAATACGTATATTTATAAAAATTGAAAATTAAAAAATAAATGCTTTTAGAAAATTTTAAAATAAACAAAAATTGTTGAAATATTTTTTTTGTGAAATTAAATACATACTCACATTTTATTATACTTTTGATTTATTCATTATGTATCACCAGCAAATTAATTACTTTATATTCTTAAAAAAAAAAAAAAAAAAATCTTAGGATACGTTTATGTTGGAGCTACTATAAAAGATAAAAGCATTAATTTTGTTTTTAGATATATCACAAAAAAATAAGCGATACCGAAAAAAGGAACATTTTTATTATACATGTGCATTGTTTTGACTAATTCAATGTTAAAAAAGTAATGCATTGAATTTCTCATTTTCGATTATGATAAAAATATTGCATTAAATCTTTTTAATGCATTGAATTTCTTATTTTTCATTGTACAACGCTCATTGTAGCTCTCGGTTCAGTATACAGTTTTTCAATTTAATAAAATCATAAAAATTATGATTCAATACATTATAATTTATGAATTATTATTATTATAATTGGAAATGCGAAATTCTATGTAATATATTTTTTCAATAGAATTAAAAATTTAAAATCAATACAATTATTTTTTCTTTAGCATTGAAGTTTTCAATTATAATATCCTTAAACGCTTTTGCCTGCCCATAATATATTCAGAAATATTTCTATAATTTTTATTGTTTTTTTTTTTTGAATTTGACAATGAAACCCTTGCCAAAACTTATCTTATTATAACTTTTGCTTAACAAACTATAAACCTAAGAAAAAATATAATTTCAAAAAGAGAAAAACTTTATTTTAAAATTTTATTTAAATTTGATAGACGTCGCTTTTATCGTTTATCGTAGCTCGATCATAAATGCAACCACCTTAGGCTTTTAAATTTTCTTTTTTTATTTCATTTCATTTAAAAATTATTATTTTTTGTATTTTAAACCTAATGGCTAACGTTATTTTAATGCTACACTTTTATTTTATTTCTTTTCATTGAAAAATAGAATTTTATTCATTGTTTTGATTTAAAAGTAACAAGTTGTATATTTATATTTTATTTTATAATTTTTATTTCTAAAAGTTATTGATGTTCTTGTTTTATTTCTTAATTTAAAATTTAATTAGTTTTAATTTACATACATACATACAAAAATATTTACATGCATATTATGTATGTATGTATGAATCAAATAAAAAAATAAAAATATGTATATTAATTAGGTGTATATATATGTTATGTACAAACAAATTGATTAAAATTAAAAAATAATATAGTAGAAAATAAAAAATATAATTTATTCGTTCTACCATTTATAGTATATTTTTTTTTATTTATTTTTAAAATAACAATTTATTTAATTAATTTAAATGTTCTTTAATGAAAATTAAGTTTTTAATTTATTTTTCTATTTAACATTTATATTTAAATTTGTACTCACTTTTTATTTTTATTTATTAAAATTTTACAAGTTTATATTTGATTTTAATTTTTTTAATTTCTTATTTACAATAAAAAGTAAAATAATTGGATGTAATATTTTGTTTTATTTATTATTTACACATTTCTTTTAAAAAGTTTATTGATGTTTCTTCTCATTTATGTTACAATTCATTATTATTTGTTAAGTTTGATTTTTTTTTTTTTACATTGAAATTAGATTTTTTTAATGTAGGCTATAGTTTAATTTTTTAAACTTTCAATTTTAGAAAACGAAATAACGAAATACCGTATTAGTAATAAGTAGATTTAATTATTTTACTTTTATAATTTATTTTCAAAAAAATTATTATTAATAAAATTTATATAAAAAACCTGGTAAAGTTAACAAATTTAAAAAAAAAATATATAGATATAAAATTGAAATTTAAAAATTTGAAATGAAATAATAAAATAAAAAATATAAATGATTACAATAAAACAATAATGATTAAAAAATATTTAATTCTTAGAATTAATATACTTTTTAATCTATTGTAAAATATATAAATATATACATAATATGTTCAAAAAAAAATTTAAATTAAAAAAAAATGTTTTTGTTATTTTCTTTGATATACTGAAATAGTTTCAAATTATATTTTGTTAAGTGGTAAAAAGCCCTTTAATTATTTAAGGTATATATAATTGTCATACAAGCTCTTAAATATATAAAAAAATATATATATACATATTTGAAAATCAATTTTTTGTCATTTATTAAAATTTAAATAAAAAGAAATGCAAGAAATTTTCTTTTTTTTAATTTTTACAAAAAAAAATTATGTAATAAATGGAATCATAAATTTTGTTTAGTTTTATAATTTTTGTAAACGGACGGCCTCAAATTGTTCTTTTTTCTTTTAATTAGATTTTTTAAAATGCAGTACAACTATTATGTACAACACTATTGGTTAATTTACAAAGGTTAATGGTACGAAAATTGAAAGTTAAATTTTAAATTTAGCAGAATTTTAAATAATATGTTAAGATTCAGAAAAATTGTATAAATTTGTTAAATATATGGTAATTAAAAAAAAAACAAAATAAATTTTTTGTCAGTAACAAAATTCCTTGCGCTTCTTATTATTCAGATAAATCAAATAATGCATTATTTATTTCTATAATGTATATGTTCTTTATTTTATTAAATAATTTTAAGTATTTTTAAGTGAAATTTTATTTAAAGTAAAATCAATCAGTCAAATTTATATTATTATGACACAGTAAAAAATAATTAATTATATAGTTTAAAACAATAACAAAAATTAAAATAAATATTAAAATTATTTCGGATCTTTATTTCTTTAATTTTGTTTAATATAATTTAAGAGCATAACTGTGAATTTCTAACAAATTGTTTTCACTTTATTTTTAATTTAGATAACTTACAAAAAAAATTAATGAAACTGCAAATCTAATTTAAATGTATGTAATAAATAAGTAAAGAAAAGTAAAAATAAAAATTTGTTCAAAGTTTATAAAACATTTAAAATATATTCTGTTATCGCAACGAAGGCAACAATAATTTTTATCAGTAACTTGCATTTAGTTTATTCAGGTCATTCAACTCTTGCTTAATTATTAATTTTGATCTTAATACATTTTTGTTATTGATCTTAAATTATTTCCTTATATTTCCTTATATTATAATGTAATCGAAATCTGGAAATAATGAATTTTTTTGTTATATATTTCACCTAAGTTATAAATGAACTGGAAAAGTCAGTGACTTAAAAAAATTATTCTCGTGATATCTACAGTAATATTATCTCATATTCACCGGATCCGGCTATATATGATTCAATTGAAAAATTTTTATACTATTCTAAAAACTTACTTATTAAAGAAAATTAAAAGAAAATTATAATTATATATTTTGTCAAGTATATAATTTAATGATTATAATTTTCAATTAAATTTTAAAAACCATTTTCTTTTAGAAATACGATATTTCAGTGATATATTTGTAAGTTATTTTAATGGAATATACATTCATAATTTTTTTCCAATATAACAATATTTACGATTTACGTTTTGATCTCATTTTACTTTTTGAATCATGTTTTTTTATTACATGAATAAAGGTAAAAAAAAAAAGTGAATAACTCAAAAAATTTTTTAGCTGTGATAAGACATTTAAGACAACAATTAAAATTTATGAATTTAAATATAACTTAAATTCAAATAAAAATTAATTATGTAAATCGGAAAAATAAAACTCAACCGAATTGATACATATTTTGTACATACATTTTGTTTGCTAGCATATAAAATCAATAATTAAATATAAACATCTATTTATATATAAAACAATTAATTAGAAATTCAATATTGTTGAAAATAAATAATAAAATATCAAGAAAATATATATATATATAATGCAAAATTAAATATATTCAATCAATATTTCATTAATTTATAAGACAAAATAACTAAAATTAATAAATGATTTTTTTTAACCTACTAAAATAATAAAATTTATTAAATTTTAGTTTTTTTTTTTTATTTATTTATTTTTTTTTTCATTTATATATTTGATATTATATTATACGTCTATAATTATTGTGTAACAAAATTCTATAAATTGTTTTTTTTTTTTTATTTAAATTGTATCAAATTTTTCTTTATCAAACGTCTTTTTAAAATTAGAAGCTATAATTAAACTAATTCTAAATTCTTAGTTTTTTTTAATTTTTTATTTTGCTTTTCTTTTATTATGTAATTTAATTTATTTAAAAATATTTACAATGATAATTCATACATTTTTTTTTTCAGTTAAAATCTAATTACTAAATATTTATATAACTATACAAAATTTATCATTTTAGTTTTTTGATTTTATGATATTAAATTTTTAATAACAAAATCAAAGAAAAACTTATTCAATCTAAAATTGAATAAATAAAAATTCTAACTTACATTATTTTCTTCTTTTTATTATAAATAATTTAATTTTATAAGTGTACCTTGTACAGATAATAATGCAAATAATATTATGATAAATTATTTATATTTTGAGAATGAAAAATCATATATAATTGAAAAAGACATTTTATTTACATTAAACTTTATAAAAATTGTAAAGTTTCAAATTTTTTAATTTTTTTTTTTTTTTTGTTTTTTTTTTTAAATTAATAAAAATAGAGATTATTTAAAGTATATGGGAGTTTCAGCGAGAATTGATTTGAATTCTTTTTGTTGTTTGGTTTTAAACATTTTTTTTTGTTGACACAAATCAACGTTTTATAGACTAAATTCTTAAATATAATATTATTCAAATTTAATTAATCACAATTTTGAATAAAATTTTCATTATATTGGTCTATATTATTCTCATTTAATATTGTTGTTCTTGTTGGAACTGATGTAATTTTATTATTTAAATCTATTTGATTCATTTTTTCTTCATTTGAACTCATAGCAACAACTTCATTTTCCTGCATTAGTTTATTTTTATTTAAAATATTATTATTTCTATTATCATTATCAAAATCTTCAGATATTTTACAATCTTGTGATAGAGGATTTAAATTTTTTTGTAGTTCATCAATAGCACTAGCATTTAATATAGAATATGTTATTTTATTACTGTTATTATCATCTAAATTGATTTCAACATTTGTTGCAACTGGAGATTGTGGTAAAGAATTGGATGATGTTGATGAAGGTGATGAAATGGAGGATGGTGAAGTACAATCATTATTACTATAGCCTGTAGTTAATTCTTCTGAAAATAAAGAAATAATTTAAAGATTAATTAAATGAAATGAATAAATAAAAAATGCATGTTTATAAATTCTTCTGAATTTTTCAAATTAAAAAAGCAACAATTTATATTTTAAGATAGATAAATTTTGTTAGTTAAAATCATTTAATATTAATTAATAATTATAAAAGTAATGATTTAAAAAAAAAATACTAATATTATTATTTAATATAAAATTTATATAGATATATATATTATATTTTTACACTATAATCAAAAAAATTAGATTAATACGAAACTGGAATTTAAAGAATAGAAAATAATTTTATTTAATTTTTTTTTATAATATCTTACCTATTTTTGATTTTTTACAGATTTCATAATTATTAATTAAAATTTTATTAGTAACTAATGACGACATATCACTAGATGACGTAGGATTTGACAATATTGTGGTAGAATTTGTAGTAAAATTAGAAGTTACAGTAGGAGTTATAATGACAGTAGTATTTGAAGAATTTGTACAAATGCTATTGACAGAAAATGCATCATTTCCCCCACCACCTCCTCCAATAACAACAATATTGTTATTATTATTGATTGAAGTTGATGTTGAAAGTGTTGCTGCAGCCGCTGAACCGGCAAAATTTTTTTGTTGTTTTAACGTTTTCAAACGTTCACACAAAATTTCTTGTTGTTTTTCAAGTAATGTTGGTGCTGGACTGAATTGAACTACTTGATTTTTGTTTTTCATTAAGTTTTTATTATTTAAAATTTTTTTTTTTTTTTTTTTTTTTTTTTTTTTTTTTTTTATATATTAAATCAACCCAAGAAGCACGCAAACACATTTGAAAAAACAGCATAGGAATCAAGAAAATAAAAAAATAATGGAAAAAGTTAGACACAAAAAAAATATGGAAAACATACAAATTAAATTATATAATTATTTAAAACTATAAATATTTTAATTTAAAAATAAAAATAAATTTTATTAAAATGACAATATTGATTATTTTATTGATTATTCGTTTCTGTTTAATAAAACCCATCAATAGTACCAAATCCCATAAATAATTAATAATTATATTTATATTAATTTTAAGAGTTTATAGAATTCACAATATGATTTGGTATTGCGAATTGAGAAATTAAAAAAAAATAAAAAATTTCAACAAACGATAATAAAATTTACGTTGCATATA
This sequence comes from Argyra leucocephala, assembly GCA_963942445.1. Taxonomy (NCBI): domain Eukaryota; kingdom Metazoa; phylum Arthropoda; class Insecta; order Diptera; family Dolichopodidae; genus Argyra; species Argyra leucocephala. The sequence continues at coordinate 13,551,065 of OZ012679.1, read as the reverse complement.
TTTAGTGTTTATTGTCATGTTAAAATCACAAAAAAAAAAAAGAAAAAAAAGTAAAGAATTTATGTAGAAACTATACTATGAAAATTCTGAAATAAATTAAATGATTACTGACTGACTAGCTACACAAAATAGAGTTTCAAAAAATAAAATTCAAATATAATTTTAAAACAAATCTAAAAACCAAATATTTTATGAATATCATCTAGGTTAAACTATACCTTTAGTTGGATCTGAAACTGATTCATCAAAATGTTCCAATTTTTTTCCTCCACTTGTATTATTTGATGAATTTGAATCACTACTTTCTAAAATATTGGTAGTTGATTCTGTAGATTGTTGTTTACGTTTTCGATATTCATTTATTGAAAGCTAAAAAAAAAAAAAAATAGATATATATATATATAATAAGAAATCATTTATTTTATATAAAAATTTTTTTAATGTTTTATTTTACCATAAAACAAATTCTTACTTTTCTTTTAGGAACTGGAGCTGGTTCAGGTATCGTTAATTGAGGATTTAATCTTGGATCATGACTAGCTGTTTTGGTAATAATTTTTGGAGCTCCAATTGGATCCAATAAAGATGTACTAGTATTATTATTATTCTTGACACTATTATTTGAAGGAATTACACTTGCTAAATTAAGTGTGGTGGATGAAATACCAGTTGAACTACCTAAAAATGATGTTGATGATGAAACGTAAGCACCCAACGTACTATAACTTTTGTAATCCGAAAGTAATAAATTAGATGATTGTTGTGATATTGGTGAATTATTTTGATATTGATTACTAACACTTGTTATAGTACCGGAATTTTGTGTTACTGATTTAGCTGGATCTAATAATTTACCATATATAGTATTATAATATGGTATATTCATTCCTGTAGACTGATTTATTGGTGTATTGCATGTTGTTTGTAATGTTAATCCAGATCCCAAGATATTTGTTTGTTGTTGTGCAGCATTTGAATTTGAAAAAGCATATTGAGACAAAGCTGATTGTGGGGTATTATATTCACCGTTTCCAACTAATGGAATATCTTGAGCTGTTATATAACTAGTTTGAATCATTTCAGGAGCTTTTGACTGCTGTAGTAAAACACTCGTTTTAATTAAAGAATTATGTAAATTAGGTGGTGGTGTAGACAAATCTGGAGCTGTCATAATATATTGTGGATTAGGCATTGAAGATATTTTATTTAAATTATTTTCTTCATTTATAATGAGATTTGTAACAACTGAAGGTTCTTCAATTTGAGAATGTTTATTATCAGAATTCTCTTTTTTTTCATAATCCGATATTTCTTTACTTAAAGATACTTCAATTTTATGGTGTTTATTATGAGTATCATCCTTATCACGTTTTTTATTACTTTTATCTTTCTTCGATGATTTTTCTTTAAGGTCCTTTTTGTAAGCTCTTGAATCTAACTTTGAATTACTTGATTTGTCTTTTTTGGAGTTATGTTTTTCTTTAATAGAACTACCAAGATCAATTTTTTTAGTTTTTTTATTGCGTGATTGTAACAACATTATGTTTTCTGTATGAAATGAATGTAACGTTTTTTGAATATCAGCTAATTCATCAGATTGCAATGTTTCATCTACATTTTTTGCAACATTTTCAACAGAATGTGTTATGTGATTCGTAACTTTATTTAAATCAGGTGATGAAATTTCGGCATTTTTATGTGTTACTGGGGTATTTAATTTTTTAGATTTGCTATTTTGTTTCGATGAATTTTTCGATTGTTTTTTATTAAAGCATAGTTTTTGTGAATCATTTAATTGTGTTTCTTCTTTTAGGTCCTTTAAAATTATTTTACTTTCTAACAAATTTTCAAATGTATGTTCTTGCTTAAAATGAATTTCTTCTTTTTGAATGTTATTTTTAATATCACATTTTGCATAATTTTCGTCTTTCCTGACTATGGAATTTCCATCATTTTCAAATTGAGGTTCCGATTTTATATTATCTTTATTCTCATCATTTTCAAATTGCGATTGAAGAGTTTCTTCTTTTTCAATATCAATTTTGATATCTCTATTGGTATCCTCCGGTTCAATTTTTATTAAATTATAATTTTCTTCTATGTTAATTTTGTTACTTGGAGATGAAAATCCTAAAATATCAATATCGTTATCTGCTGAGTTAGAATCGTTTGTCTTTAATTCATTTTTTATATCAACTTCCATATCTTCGTCTTCTTTCACTTCATTTTGTAATTCATTTTTAAGTTCTGTTTGACCCGTTTCGGTTTTAATTGTTTTATATTCGTCATTGCTAAGGCTTGAATCACTACCATTTTTTGTTAAAGATGTATCTTCAGTTCCACCACTTACACAAATCATTTCTTCCGTAAATGCTTGTTCCTCATTTTTAACAACAACGAGGCGTCTTTTTTTAAGTGGAGTTGTAAAACCATTTGGTACTTGTTGAGATGTTGGCGAATTAGATGCAGACGTTAATAAATTTTGATGTTCGTCTGTTTCTTCTGATATCGCTTGACGAAGCCATCTCTTTTTCGCAGCACTATTACTACATGTATTTAACAGCGGGTGATTTTCTGGTGCTAAATTTGCAATACCAGAAGGAGAATCTGTATCGCGAATCAATTGCATATTAGAATTGTTTGGTGTATATTCAATCGCTTGTGATGAGCAATGATCATTTTGTATAATAAATTCTTCTACTTTTTTAGCTGCCAAACACAAATTTTCTGGAATATCTTCACATGCCTTCATATTACCATTTGATGACAAAATTGATTGATTTCCCATTTGCAATTGTTGTTGCTGCAAAATATTTGATGGGGGTGGTATAAACGACAAACTATTTACTGACATTGGAGGTTTGTAATCAACCATTGCTGCCTGTACTAATGTTTCAAAACCCTTTGGCGAACTTTGAGGAAAATGCATAATAGAGGTACCACCTAATTGAGAATTTCTAATTATATTGTTTGAATCCTCTAACATTTTGTTTTCAGATTGTTGTACTTCCTGCTCTTCGGTTGACTGATTTAACCAGTCACTCATTAAGGATTTTTTTGTTTTTGCAGTTTTTGATGGAATTTTAAAACTATCACTGCTTTCATCGTTATGTAAACTTTCTAGAGGACCAAGTGCTGATTCAATCAATAAACAAGCAGAACTTATAGCAGGTGTAGCTGTTTGCGGTGATTTTGAATCTGTACTATTTCTTGTTTGTCTTTTAAGAGATGATCTTATATGTTCTTCTTTGGTTTTATCTATGTTAGCGAAGGCTAATAATAATCCAGCATCCTGATTTGTTACGTTTGCTGTTGGCTCTGGAGAATTATTTTGTTGCATTTGAGATTGACTTTGTATTAAATCTGTCATCAATGTCATTTGATTTTGTTGAATATTATTCTGTTGATATTGCGCTGGAGCTGGAAATGCATTTGGATTCATGTCGTTATTACTATTTATGTTAGTAAGTGATTGTCTTGGTGTTATTGATGGGGACTTTACGGATGATGAATCGTCTGAAGTACCTATATCTGAATCGTTACTGTTTAGACGACTTCTTCTTCGTTTTCGTTGAGCAGCTGTATGCATTGCATATGAGCGATTTCCTTTATAATTTAAATATAAAAATTTATTTAATTTATCAAAATATAAGATTAAACTTACCCTTTCGTTTCTTTTTTCTAATTGAAGTTTTTCTATTTGCTGTTTTTGAATGCGGCGTAGAAATCATTTTATCATCATCTCCATCTTCACTCTGCGAACAAGTCTTAGCACGTTTTGGCGATGACGGTGAGTTACTACTACGACGCTTTGTAGTTTTTGCATGTTTAAGTTCATTTTTACGTTGTTGATTCTTTTCCATTTTTTCAAATGCTCTGACTATTGCCTCCATTTTCCGTTCTTCTCTCGTTAATTTTCTACTTTCACGTTTATTTGTAGATGTGGGATTAGTAGTTTGATCTATAGAAATCAAAGTTGGTACATTATCTTCAGAAGTTGAAGTAGTTCTTGATTTTGATTTTTTTATATGAGCTTTGAGTGGAGAATTTTTCGTAGGTATTAAATTATCTGAAGTATTAGTAAATTTATTAGCAGGAGCATCTACTTGATCAATATCAACATTGTTGTCGTCATTACTTATAGTACTGTTGTTATTAAGAGTGGCAATACTATTATTATTATTAATGTTACTACTATAATTGTTATTATTACCACTATTTTTTAAAATTTTCTTATCAACAATATTTGAATGGTTGACAATTGGAACTTCATCATTGTTCATATTTTGTTCATGAATATTGTGGCCTTCAATATTAGAAATATTGTTGTCAATAATTTGTTCATTACAAATATCATTATTTTCGCTTTCGTTATTTGTCATATGTTTTGTTATAGATGATACAGAACTGTTGATTTGCTCCGGAATGGTCATTCTACTCTGAGCTTGGTGTGATTGATTGTTTTCGATTTCAATAATGGAATTTTTATCATTTTGTTGTGGGTCAATTTGAGGAGATGTCAAGAGTTGTCCATTTTGCGGTTTTTGAGAATATTGTAATTGTAATTCTACCAATTGCGCTTGTTCAACTTTTGGATCATTTTGATCTTCTATTTGTTGGTGTATCTTTTCATTTTCAATTGGTTGGTTTGAGGGAATATCATGATCATTTATTACATTAATAGTATCTCCAGTTAACTGTGGATTAACATCTTCTTTTTTTATAAATTGATTAGTTGATTCTGCAGACTGTAGAGTATCTTGAAGTTCAATTTGTGGATGAGCAATTAATTGCATTACAGGTGATTGCTGAATACATCTGGGAGAAGCCAAACCAGATGATGGTAAGATTTGAACAATATGTTGTGTGGCTAAAGAAATTGGCTGCATATTTTTATCTTGTTGCTGAATTTGAGATATTATCATTTGCTGGGTTTGTTGTGGAGATGTTAAAGCTAATGGTGATAAATGTTGTTGGGTTGGTTGTTGTAAAATGGGTTGAATAATATTTGTAATTCCTTGTAATTGGGGTGGTACTTGTTGTGAATTGACAGGAGATGGTGAAGGTGTAGATGGTGACATAATTGTTTGTTGTATGACTTGTGAATGTTGAACCGTTGATGAATTAGGACTTAAAAGTTGATTTGGAGAAACATTTGGCGGTGCTGAATATATTATTGAATCTTGTGTATATTTAATGGATTGATCCGATGTTTTCTCATTGAAATTATTCGTTATCGTAGTTAAAGTTTCTAAATTATTAGAATTTGCATTTATCACAGTTGTATTGATATTAGTTGACGATGACGTATTTAAACTTAAAATTTCGTGCTGACTTTCACCACTTGATGATGTAGATCTGCCTCTTTGTACAGTAGAACTTTGCAATTTTTTGTTCTTTTTTACTCCAGCTCTCGTTTTTGAAGAAAGAGTACCATTTAATAAACTCTTTTTGGATTTTTTCTTCATCGTCGAACTGGTTTCTAATGTTACAGCAGGCAATTGTGGTAAATGACCGAAAGCACAATCTTTTGTTAATCCACATGCACAAACTGTACTTGTTGGTGCAACATATAAATTTTGACTTGAATTTTTGTTTTCTAAAGCCATTAGATCATGTGGTTCATGGCGTACTGTTATCTCAGTACTAGACATTATATTTGAAAGCGAGACAATAAATAAATGTATAGCTCCTTTTTCGAAGGAATATTGCAATTCAGCATTAGGCCTACAACTTCGTCGCACAAATCTGGCTTCATTGCCATATGTTCTTGTGTCTACACATATTTCAGTACTTAAACCATTAGCAGATGTTACAGCAGCTGCCGCAGCTAAGGCTGCAATTCCTCGACTAGCATTTGCGCCAGAAGCTGCTGCTAGACTAGCACTATCTACCGGTAATTGGTAAAAGAAAATAAATGGTCCAGGTGTTCGATTATTTTTCGTCGCTGTGATTAACAGTGGAGGTGGTGAATTCATATTTAAAGATGGATTTTGAGTTTTAAATTGAGTTGTAAGCATATATTTACCACGTAGTTCAATTATTGGACTATTTGGTAATATATCCATGTTGCTAATTAGAATTTTACCACCAGCATGCGGAATCACTGTACCTTTTGAGTCCATATCAAATTTACCATAATAATTTCGTAACCACTTATTTTCATGGGCATTAATTGCTTGTAATAAATTAGGTTGTTTTGCTATAGCTTGTAAACGAGCTCTCAATTCAGGTGAATAATGATTTGTTACTGCAACTTCATAATTTTCAATCCATTGTCGTAGATTGTCGGCATTTTTATCAACCGATTTAAAATCATATCCCTTAGATTTGCGCTTATTAACTCGTTTTGTTTCTTTTCTCTTTTGTACACGTTCCTTTTTGATATTACTTTTCTTTAACAATTCAGCTTTTTTTTGTTTTCCTTTTTTACCAGTTTTTAAGGTTTCTACTGGCGTAACGTTTGGTATAGTTTGTCCCTCTTGCAATGTATTACTTGAAGTATTTAAGCTACCACTTGCATTTACTGAATTAAATTGCATATTTGAAAGTAATGCTGCTTGTTGCTCTTTACGTTTAATTAATTGCAAGTTTCTAGCACGACTCTTATCAACTGATCTAGGTTGACATATTTCACACAAATACTCATCTGGGATATTTGTACGATCAATACCCATACAATCAACATGCTGCCACGTACTAATATAAAGAAAATTATTTATTATAATCTTAAATTTACTATTTTGTTTCAAAAAAAACTTACAGGCATTTATCACAACAAATCATATAGCCGTCATCATGCGTTAAATCACAAATACACCTTGTAACAGAATCATCTTCAGCTTCAGCTTCAGGTGCCGTTTCTGTTTCTTCACCAAGATCCATTTCTAAACGACCATGACCACAGTTATTCGATTCATTACTGATAATTGAATTTGCATCATCATCTTGTTGGTTTATTTGTAGTCCTGTTAAAGAAAATTATTTTTAAAGTTAATTTAAGTATGATAAATTAAAACAGAAATATTGTTATGTTCGTCAGTCTACTCTTTCTGTTTTCAAAAGGTAGCGTAAATTATATAATCGAAACATTGGTTTTCGACGTACATATGTACAAATTATTTACAAAATATTTTTAGAATTTTATTTTAGAAATTAAAGTTTTAAATAATTAATTTGACTTTAACGTCGTCATGTTATTTATTTTTTTTTTTAATTTTAATTATTTTTAATTTTTTTTTTATTACTAAAGGTAAAGTTTTAATGATAATTCGATTTTGATAATTTATTGAAAACTATTGGAAATAAAGAAAAAATGTCAATCTCATAAATAACAATATCACTTGATTAGAAATTTTTTTTAATGTTATATACATATACAAATTAATAATTAATAAAAAATACTTACCACTTTGTGTGGAATAAGTAGATGAATTTAAAGAGCCCGAAACATTCGTTATACTGGTTGTTAGACTTTTTCCACTGGTATTATTATTTTTAAGTTGTACTATATTACCAATTAAATTACTCGAATTATTGCTATTATTTGTACCAGATGATAAATTGGATACAATTCCAATATTTTGCCCAATTAAGTTACCACCCGTTACAAAAACTTTATCATTATTGTTATTCACTAATGGACTATCACTAACGTTGATTATTTGTCCTTGTTGCTGTTGCTGAGTTAGATACGGCGATGAAAGTTGCGTATATTGTGGAATCATCGAAGTCTGTACAACGGCACAATTCGAAATTGGTTGTTGTGTTCCATTATTTGATAAGGAATTTACCGTGACATTAACCGTATTTCCACTACTTTGGCCAGAATTGATTGTTGTTGTTATTGCAGAAGTGGATGTTCCAGATCCAGATATCGGTATTGTTGCTATCAACGGGGAATTAATCGAATTTGTGGTAATTATATCACTTGGAAGCAATGATGACATCGGCACAACATATGTATGATCTTGTAGAAAAGCATGCAATGCTTGTAAACGGCTATCATGTGTTGAAATTGGTACTGGACGAACTTCCTCACCAATTATATCATCATCGTGTTCAGCCTGTGCTGCTGGTGTATTATCACCCCTTGGTAATGGTATATTGTCAATAATTGTTGGACAAGTTGGTTGTGAATAATAATTTTTATGGATTTCATTACAACTGAATGAATTTGTTTTTTAATAATATTAATTGTCAAATAGGTGAATATGAAGGACGCATAAGGATATGTATACATATAGATTTTTAAATTGTTATTGAATTTTTTTTTTTTTTTTAATTTTTATAATGGGATTATGAATATTGTAAATAAAAGATAAGACCAATCCCAAAGATAAAAAGAAAAAGAAAAAAAAACGTTTTGTTTCCAATATCACGTGTGAAAAGCAAATTAAAGCAAGAATTTTCATTCGCATTTATGTATATAGATATATAGATATATTATATATATATATAAATGTACAATGTACATAATATATTAAAATGTGCAATTATTTACATATTTTGTTATTAATAAAATGAGAAAATGTTTTTTTATAATATTATTAAAATTTTTAGTTATTAGAAGTGGTGATAATTGCATTTTATATTATTTTGGTGACAATGATGATAAACAGTTGTTAAAAATAAAAAAAAATAAGAAAACATAAATTAAAATTAAGCGATATTAGATGAAAATTAAATTTTTAAACAATAAAAAATGATGGTGACATTGTTGCATATCAATTTTTAAAGAATTTATAATAGATTGTTAACTAAATGCATTACAATTTATACGTCAAAAAAGTTATTTAAAATTTCAAAATTTATTAACTTATTTACAAAAAAAAAAAAAAAAAACGTTTTACTTATGTAAAAAAATTAACATATTTAAAAAAAATTATTTAAATACTTGTGTCTTAAAAAATTTTAAATAAAATCTCTTATATTAATAATATTTGTCTTGAAATTATGTCGTAATTTGTTAATGAGATATGATATTTTGTTAACAATCTAGTATTTTACAACATTCATAATTTACATAATTACATACAATATATATATCACATATATACACACACACACACACGCACATATATATATATATATATATATATATATACTATTTGTGATAAGTGGTAAAAAAATAAATAAAGGGAAATCAATTAGATTGAAACTTACTTGACCCTAAAAAATTCCGATGTATTTGTTGAAGTCGTTGGTTGTATCGTTGTTTGTAGTACATTTACTGTAGCAGCAACTGCGGCAGCATTAGCAGCAGCCACTGCTGCAGCTGCAGCAGCTTTTGATTCTCGCTCCCGCTTTCTTTCTGACATAGTTTGTGACCGACTTGTACTGCTTGATTGACCCGAGACATGTTGTCTTACACTAGCAGGAGAACTTTGGATTTGATATCCTTGAAATTGTTGTTGTTGCTGAAGCTGAGTCGGTTGTTGTTGAGCTGAAGAAAATTGATATTCACGAGATATCACGTAGTTTTGTTGCGGTTGAGTTGTTTGGTTATTAATTTGCACACTTTGTACAATTTTCGTTTGTGATTGTTGTTGATGGGGTTGCTGTAGCGGTTGTTGCTGCTGTTGCTGGTGTGGCTGATTTTGCTGTTGCTGTTGTTGGTGTTGTTGTTGCTGCTGTTGGTGTTGTTGGTGTTGTTGTTGCTGCTGTTGGTGTTGTTGCTGCTGGTGTTGTTGTTGCTGGTGTTGTTGTTGTTGCTGCTGGTGTTGTTGTTGTTGTTGGTACTGCTGTTGTTGTTGTTGCTGCTGCTGCTGATGTTGTTGTTGTTGTTGTTGCTGTTGTTGTTGGTGTTGTTGCTGAAATCTCTGATTTCCGTATGACTTCAGAGCCATACTTTGCAAAATTCTAGCAGAATCTTCATCTGTCATTTTTGTACCATTAACAATTACAATATTATCACTTATTGTATTATTTGCTTGAGATTTTTGCTGTTGCTGATGACCTTGTAACATTACTGAAGAATTTGTTGATGATTGATTCATCATAAATGGCGTTGGTGATTGTTGAATTTGGTACAGAACATGATTATCAATTGAATTCAATTTGCCGCTATTATTATTATTATTATTTTCTATAAATTGCTGTTGATTATTTTGTGGTTGTTGCTGATGCTGATTCTGAGCACGCAATCTTGATTGTTGTTGTTGTTGATTATTTGCTGTAACAACTGTTGTTGTAGATGTTGATTGTTGATGGGTCTGTAATACAGTGCCATGAGCATTAACAAATTTTATTGTACCACTTTGCGGCTGTAATTGTTGCTGTAAATTGTTACTATTGCTATGATTATTATGATTGTTATTAACAGTATTAATAATTTGTTGATTGACTACTATACTATTTGATAAATTATTATTTAAATTAGAATTATTTTTCTGTTGTGAACTATTTGCTGTTGAATTATTTACTGTTTGTTGACCAATAGAATTCCCATTGGAAGGTATAACAATATGATTTTGCATTACAAATTTTGTTGTGGTATTTTGATTTAATGAAGAATTTTTACCACTTGCAGTATTTATAATACGTTGGTGTTGTTGTATTGGAAGGCCACTAATTTTATTATTTATTGTATATGTACCAGACGAACTTATTTGTTGATTTTGTTGTTGTGGTTGTTGTTGTTGCATTAAAGTAACAGTTGTTGAATTACCCAAATTACTATTAAATTGTTTAATTACTTTCTGTTGTGTTTTTAATTGTTTTGTTGTTGTAGTTAAAGTTGTCGGTTGAATATTTTGATTAATAACAGTAGAAAATTGTTGATTTGTTGGCTGTGATTGTTGTTGGTGGATAAAAGTTTTAACCTACAAATTAATTTAAATAATATATTAAAATTAAATTGAAAAATATACTAGGATCAGCAATCAATAACTACCTGTTGTTGTCCTGCAATATTTACATTTGAAATCTTATGATGTTGAACTTTCATTTGATTCACTGTTTGTTTTTTAATCATGTTGAGATTACCAGCTTTATTTGATGTTGTTACTCCATGGATAAATTTTTGCTGCATAATTAATTGATTTTGTGTTTGCTGTTGTTGTTGTTGTGTTTGTTGTTGGGGTTGTTGAGTAACAGTTTGAACTCTTGCAACTACATGCACATTTCTTGGCATATTTACTTTTTGAATTATTTGTCCTGTTGCATTTGTCGTTCCGCCAGCAGTATTTTGATTCTGATGAATTAATTGATTGTTTGAGCTTACTTGAAATGTTTGTTGTTGATGTTGACCACCTTTTATCGTATTATTTGTTTTCAAAGGTATGTTAACAATTTTTTGTATTGTTTGATTTTTAGGTGTAACATTTCCCGCTGATGTTGTTAAATATGGAATTTGTTTAGCACTAACAAAATTAATTTGCTGTTGTGGCTGTCCAGCAGCCGTTATTTGTTGTCCCTTATTTGCATTTGTCGCCGTTGATGATAAAACTAAATTCCCGACTAATAATTTGGGATTTCCATTGGTACTGTTCGTACCAGCTCCATTACCATTATTAGAACTGGTAGTTGTTGTAACATTTCCTAATGTATCAATCAAAACATTTTGTCCATTTCCATCAGCGCTAACTAATTTGATTATTTGAGAATTTAATAAATCATTTGCTGATATATTAACTATTTGTGCAGTACCAGTTGCAGTTGCATGTTCTAAATATTCTTCACTGACAATTACCTGTGGATGTCCACCAGCTGTTTGGATAATATGATGTTGTGTTGTTGTTTGTTGAGTTTGTTGTTGATTCATTTGATTTGTGTTATAATTGTGTTGTTGATTAATAGAAGAAAATTGTATATGTTTTGTAGTTGTTGGTGTGGGTTGGTGAGAAGGCGATGCAAGTGAAGAAATTGTTTGTTGTGATGAACCTATATATAAATATATAAAAGTAAAGATTTTTTTTAATTTTTCTGTTCTTAAAATACTAAAAAGAGTTACAACAATAAATCTTACCAGGATTCAAAGAAGAATTTGACGATGACGACGTCGATATAGTACGCTGATTTCGACGCATAAAATTTTTTGTCGGTGCTGTTGTTGTTGTAGAAGAATTATTTAAAGATTGTGCACCAATAGATTTTTCATCTCCAGTGCTCAAATTTCGACCCTTTTGTTGTGTTTGATGTTGTTTTAGGGTTCCTAATTGTTGTTTTGGTAAAATAATTGTTGCTGAATTTTGTATTTGTTGTCTTTGTACTACTGATTGTGATGATAAGATTGGATTTTTATTTATATTTGTATTAGATTGAGAATATTGTTGCTGTTGGTGTTGCTTAATTAATTGCTGTTGATGACTATTATTCAAATTTGATGATATAACTGATGTTTTGTCAACAACAATGATACCACTAGATTGTAATGGCATCGCACGCAATTTCTTTTCAACTCTCTTATTTTGGTTTTTATTTTCTTTTCTCTTATATAGGTATATATATATATATATATATATTGTGTTAATATTATAAATTCATTTATTATTATTAATTTAGATATTTAATACTTAAATAATTATACGATAATAGATATAATACAATATTTTTTTTTAAAAAAAATATAAAAACAAAAAAAAATAATTTTTTTTAACGTTTAGATATAATAAAATTTAAATTCAAAAAGAAAAAAAAAAGAATTCAAGAATATTTCATATTAAATTTTTTTAACTTTTAATGAATTTTAGTTTATTTTAGTTTTTATTTAATTAATTGTTTTTAAAAACTTTTTTTTATTTAGTTTTTTTTTTTTATTTCGGTTCACATTTATATGCAAATTTATTATTTTTATTTATTATTTTTTTAACTGTTATCGTAGAAATTTTTCGATGGTAACGAAAACTTCATATTTTTCTCGTTTCTTGAGACAATAATTTTCTTAGGTGGCCCCCCAATAATATGGGGGCGACGACATTTAATGTTGATTCTTTTTTTGATTTTGATATTTGATTTAACTATAGATTTGTCAATAATTGAATGTATTGTACATCTTTGAAAAATTTCATAATTTTTATTATTTGACATCGATGCATTTTTTGCCATCACATTTAGTAACATTACGTGAAATCAATTTTTTTTGTTTTTTTTTTCGTTTTTTTCTTTTTTTAAATATTTTTTTTATCGCTTTTATTATACTTTTTATTTTAATTTTTCTAATAATAAAATCACAATAATTAAATATTTAAAGGAAAAATAAAACGTTTTTTTATGAATCCATTATGTTAAATGATTTTATCTGAAACAAAAATAAAATATGAGAACATGTTTTGACAAATTAGTTAAGTTCATTCTATTATATTTTTTAATTAACTAAACAAAATAATTGGATTTAAATTATTCTACCTTTATAAAATCAAAAATATATCAAAATAAAATTTTAATAATAGATGTATTTTTTTATTCTATAATAGCAACAAATTTGTCTAAATTTCTGTTTACTTTCTTATTTGCATGCTCTTTACAAATTTTTAAAAAATTTAAGAGAATTTAAAGTTTAAAATGGGGCGTTAGAGCTCTGCTAAATCATTTTTTACAAATGAAACTTCTATTTATAGGTATTGCAATTTATTTTTTTATATAAACAAACCAATAATGTGTTTGAATATAGGTATATAACCATGTAGGTAACAAAAATTGTTATTTAACTATTATAAATTGAATAATACTCTTATTTAACATATAGCTCCTGAATATTTTCTAAATTAATCAAATTGGTTTTTTATTTGCAACTTGTTTTATGCATTTTTAGAATTTTTCATAATTTCTAAAATAATTTTAAATTAAAGAAATATATATAGATAATTTTCTATCTAACCTGCCAATTCATTTCTCTTATAACATTTCAAATTTTATGTAACTATGTGTAGGTATATTGTGCATATTTATCAAATTGGAAAATAAATAAATAAATACACCTCGCATATTTAAATTCTATTTCAAATCAATCAAATTTTTATAGCAGCTTAAAGAACAAATACTAAAATTATAATAAAATATTAATTAATAATATTTTAAAAACAAGGATAAAATTTACATACCTACCTACAAAAATTTATTATGATTTTATATAGGTAGGTACATAACTACATATTTATTTTCTATGAATCAGAGAAATTTTAAAAATAAGTTATCATTAAGTTAAAATAATTCTACTAAAATTAAAAAATTAATTTTTAAACAAATTTATTCATTATTTAAAAAATTTAATTAAAATTCCATAAATGATGAAAGTCTGGATATTATACCTACCTACCTATTGTATTATAGTAAATACTAGTCAAAATTGTTTTCGATTCTCAATATTTTGAAAATATTTAGTACCTACTTAACTACTTAGGTAAGCTTTTCGAAAACAATTCATTTTGAAATAGTTCAAGTTAGGCAATATTGATCGAATAAAAAAAACATAATTTAAATACATACATATACCTACGTAAAAATAAATATAAAGTAGATCTATTTATTTTATTTCATAAATTATTAAAAAAAAATAATAAAGCAAAAAAAAATTGTCATGATCATTTAATAATTTAAAAATAAATTTAAACATTAAAAAAAGAATACAAAAAATTTTAAATAAAAGAACAAAAAACTAGTATATTAGTCCCCTTCTTCTCCTTTAATTCCTTCAATACAATAAATTTAAATCTTTTTTTTATTATTAGTCACTTTGCGTTGTTTCATAGATAAAGATCAAAATAACTACATGCCTACAAATATTAAATAATATTGAAAATAATTAAGCACAATAATATAAATATAAATATATATATATATATATGTTTGGATGAACGTACCTATCTACAGTACATCACAATTCAATTAGTAACAGAATTAAATTAAACTGAATTATAAATGAAAAATATAATTTTTATTAAAGATTAACAATAATTTTTGAATTGAAAATGCAACATATAGAATTCCTAAATAGAATAAAAAAAAATTTGAAGAAAAAATAATCTAATAAATTTAAAAATTGCAACAAAAAACAATAAAAAAAAAAGACGATTTACTAAAATAATTTATTATCAGAAATTAGAACAAAATGAATTAATTAAAATGCTTGCATGTTGGTATCACATACTTTCTATCAATAGAAAAAATATTTAAAGAAATTTATTAATTAATATATAAGAAATTATACTAAAATACGTATTAATTAAAATAATGTGAAATTAATATTGAATTAATATTAAATAGAAAGTATGTGTACACTTTTAAATAATAAATTTTATTAAATTTTTAAAGTAAATTTTTTCAACTTATGAGAGTATGTGCACATATAAATATGAATATTCTTTAAATAATTTTTTTTTTTTTGTTTTAAGTGTACATACATATTATATACATTGCTTAATAAAAATGCATAACTAATTTCTTTTCTTTCAAATAAAAATTTGCATGTATGCATTTTATTTCGATGGTACTTTTCTTTGTAGTTATTTTAGCAACAAAACAAAAACAAAATACAATATTTGATTACAACTAGGTATATAAAGCCTTTTTGTTTATAGTTAAACTGATATTATATAATCAATTATTAGTAAATAAATATTAAGTTTATAATGTTTTTTTTTAAAGAAAACAATCTTAAAATGCTTTAATAATCCTTTAATATACACAATAACTATATTTGTTAGAGGTATGTTAAAGTAATAAAAAGTATTTAATCCAAAAAAGTAAAGCTTGACAGGCCCATTATCTACAGCTGTCAAAATTACAATCAATTAAAAAAAATTTTGCTTTAGAAATTTTTAAAAAATACACACCAAATCTATTTTTTAGTCGGCATTTGCGTATATATTTCTCTGCAGGAAGTCACTTTAAAGATGAATTTTGACTTTTTTTTATATGCAGATTTTTTTTATATGCATACCAAAATTTTAACCAAAGTTGAAATTTGACAGCTGTGGACTAAAATCTGCAAATAAAAAAAGTCAAAATCCACCTTAATTGAAAAATTTTCTTTAACTTGCTTCTGAGAAGGATGTAAGTATTTACTGATTAAATTGAAACTAGTTTTCGCCCAATCCTTGAAATTCGCATAAATTTAAAACTATGTGTATTTTAAATTGAAAATTAAAAAAAAAAAATATTTAATTTCGCTACGTCTTTTTTTAAATCTCTATCATTTAAATGCTTGTCATGTTTTCAAATGAAATCATTTAAAAACTTGGTTGTGAAATGGTTCAAATATTTTTACCGTACAGATGAATTTGTAGTGTACCAACACTAATTACTATATATAATTAATAAAGGCTAACGTTCATCAGATCAAAAGAATGAACAAAAGAAGTTCTGAAAATATTTTTTAAATGTTAAATTTCGATATCTGTCAAAATTATTGAAAGAAAAATTTAACGAAATTAGACGAATTTAAGAATTAAACGAATTGATTGGGAAATGGGATGCATAGGAAGCACTGCACTCTTGATAGTAATATAGAAAATATTAAATTTCAACTGAATTTTTAAAATATTCTTACAATTAGGTCAATAGATAATAAATTTTTTACTCTACGTCACAATTGTGAATACCTTAAAACTTATAATATATTGATGTATGTACACATATGAGTATATAAATCTAATCGTATTCATTTGAATATCTTGAGGTTAGTATGACCAACTTTAATTTTTTGATTTCTAAATTTTAGTTGTTATTAATTCTAACAAAACAAAAATCTAGGAAAACAAAGAATAATATCTAGGTACCTACACCTACCTTACCTACCTAATCAGAATCAACAAATTACATAAGAAAAAAAAGTACTATGTTAGTTATTTACTAAAATTTAACATTAAATGTAATATAGGTATGTAGGAAGGTAGGTACGATTATATTTAAATTTTATTTTATTTATTATATTCCCTATTCACCTATTATTCTGGAAGTCATTGCGCAGTTGCATTTAAAATATCATAGTAAAAATTACATGAAATAAAATAAAATAGAATAAAAATTAAGTATAAAATGAATAATAATAAAAATAATAAAGAATATAAAATAATGAAAATCAAAATAAAAAAAAAATAAATAAAATAGAATCATACAATAAATTGAAGAAAAATGGAGGTTATAATTTCAACAAGAATTTAATAGGAAAACTGTGAAAAGAGAAGATATCTTTTAAATTTAATATATATGTATGCATCTTCATATCTACATATATAGAAAATATATATTTTTATTTTATCGTGATTGTATTTTTATATTTTTTATATATAAATTTTATATAATCTACGCAAGTAATGCAATAAATGCTTATATACAATTCATATTGTTGATTGTAATAACTAAATAGCACGTCAAAATTACATATATATGTACAAACAAATAAATATTAAGAAAAAAAGTAAAAAAAAAAGAAAAATTTTTCCTAGATATTACTAAAATATAGAAAAAAATAAAAAACATAAAACTAAAAAGAAATTAAATATAATAGCAACAACAAAAAATTGAGAAAAGTAGAATGCATTAAAAAATTTGGTTGTGTTGTTTATTTCAATTTAATTTATCTAATGATGATTATAATGTAAAAGTTGAAAAATAAAACTTAATGAAAATTCAATACACATAATTTTCATATTAATATTTTTCTATTCAAAATATTGAATTATTTTAATAGTAGTAGTATAGATACATCTTGTAAATAAATAATAGTATATGTGGCATAATCTATTAAATAAATAGTAGAATAGTAATGCCTCTATTGATATTAATTTATAGACAAAATATAAATAAAATTTAAAACGAAATCTAATTTCGATAAATTACGGAAAAATAGTTGTCTAATAGACAATTTATAAATTTGAATAGGTACCTATACTATCTATTTTTTTTTTTTATTATATACAGTGTTGTGAATATTTTACGTTAGAAATATACAAAATATTTGATATGGGTACAATTTTATCAATTTCAAAATTTATTTTCGAAGATCACATAGTTGGAAACACATTTAATAAATCAATGCAATAATACATCAATAGTTTTAAAAATTATTTCATTAAAATTATGGTTACTAAGTCATTTTCGTAAAAGTAGAATTTACAAAATAGGTAAAAATGTAATTATATCTTTACACGTACGCGTATATATAACTATCATGTTTAGTTTTAGATGTCAAATTACAATGTACATTTCAAATTTTGAGATCTTTTAATTTCAAGTGCAATTATTTAAATAGTAATTAATAGTATTAAACTAAAATATTTTACATTTTTTAAATGTAAAAGTTCAATTGAGAGATGTACAATTTTTAAAATAATCAAAAGTGAAATCCAGAACTTCTCACAAAAAAGATAAAGAATATAGATGTGCATTATGTACATACGTATTGTTATATATATATGTATACTCAAATGATTCTTTGTTATTTATTCATTCATTTTAACTAACTATTTAAGACTTTATATTAAAAATAATTATTATCTGTACAATAGTGTTGTACACTGTAGTAGGTAAGCTTCATTCATACACGTATTCTGATTTGTGCAATCATTTAATGTATTAAAAAAAAAAATTTTTCCTCTTGTCAAATAAAAATATCTCAACAATACAAACGCGTCAACGAATAAATTTCAAATTTTATTATTAAAAAATTATATAACAACTAATAAAAAGTAAAAACAAAATAATGATAATTACTAATTAGTAATTATATTTATTGTTGAAATTTTTAATAATAAAAATAAAATACAAATACTACAACATATTGTATGTAGGTAGGTATTGTATATTAAATCTCAACAAAATAATATTTTATAGGATTTTACAAATAGAAGAATTTCATAGCAAAATAGAAATAGAAAATCGTATTTAAATTAGCATAAATTTTCTTTTTGTTTTTTGATTCTCTCATATTATTATTATAGTATTGTATCTTATAGTTATTATTTTAAAATAAAAGAATAAAAAATCAAAACAACCTAACAATAAAAAGAATAATTTGAAATTGTTATATAAATTTTTTTTTAACATTATCCACAAATCACAATATATAAAATATAATAATTATGGGTGTATAATATTGTATATATGTACATGAAATGGATATAATTATATAAATAGATATATTTTAATATGAAAAGCTCGTTTGCGGAAAACAATTTTTAAAATTGAACTGGACCACAAAATGAAAATAAATTCAAAAAAGGGGAGCAGCGACGAATGGAATATATGTGTTATATATATATATCAATAATAAAAACAAAAAAATGTGTATAAAATAAAAACAAATTACTATACATACTATTATAGCATACAATTTTTAAAAAAAATACGAAAGATAACCCAAAAGTAATATAATGTTCGGTAGTTAGGTATATCTACTGTTTTTTGAACTACCTAATTTAAATTAAATAATTTAATTCTAATCCGTTCACTAATAGTTTTTAATATTTGATTGCAAATATGTATCGATATTTCGGAAGCAACACCTACTTCCTTCATCAGTGATTGTGACTATGTGTTTATTATTAGTGAACGAAAGTCTGACAACAATTTTAATTTACAATATCACTAAAAATAAAAAAATTCGATCACTAAATTAAAAATTACCTAATTTAAGTTGATACTTTTCTGTTCTATTCAGAAATAATCTCTGGTAAAAATAAAAACTGAAAAAACAGTATCGAAGAACTGAAGGGTTTGTTTTTAACAGTTTTAACTTTGTTTCTTATCAACTTTTTAACTATTAAAAAACAAAAAAAAATAATTAAACTAAAATTAAACTGATTATGACAGAAAATGACAGACTGCATATGACAGGGGAATGGAAAATGTCAAATAGGAAAACATTTGATTCTATGCATATGGCATATTGGTAGAAAAGTGGTAGAAATCTACAAAAATTTGTTGGGGATGGTTTATTTCAGTAAAGGGTAAGCAAATCCAACGAAAATTAAAAATTTCTACTTCTAGATTTTGTACTTTTGATTTTTTTTTTTTTGGAATATATGTCATTGTCAAAATATTTTTGTTATTTTTTTGTAATTATACATTCATTAGAATAATAAAAAATTAGTTTTTGTCAATAATTTAATTTTCGGCCAATTTGATATTTTAATAATCTGACAGTAACAACAACATAAGTCTACCAATTTTCTTCACGTATGAACATAAAGGTAAATTTCTGCTTCGTATAATGATGGGATCTCACAGGAGAATATAAAAAGATCAAATATGAAAACATTTGATTATGACTGCAAAATTAAACTGCATATGACAGGAGAATGGAAAATGTCAAATAGAAAAACATTTGATTATGACAGCAAAACTAAACTGTATATTACTACGTATACATGATAGCTTGAGAACTTGACTTAATTCTTTTCGAAATTTCCAGCTGTGTATTCGATTGACCAGCTTGAATGGCTGTCATATTGAAAATAGCTTAGGTTTGACATTATGTAGTTTTAATAACATAAAATTTTATTTATTTACTATTTTTAAAATCTCTAAATATTAACAAACCTTCATGAATTTCTGACATTAAATGTCAGCTTAAGCTCTAAAGCTGCGTATTAGATTGAAATTTTCAATTGAAGTAAGTAAACTTTTTATGATTGACTTTAGTGAAGCTGATTTCAAGAAACTACCGTATACATGATGTTGAAGCTATCTTGAAACTTACTTGAAGCTATCATGTATACGGGGTATATGACAGGAGAATGGAAATCGTCAGATAAATATTCATTGTAAATATGTACAATACAATGCAATATACTGTTGTAACATCCAAGTTGTAGATTTAGATAAATATAGTACAAGAATTAAATGACTCATAAAATCAACCAACCAAAATTAAACTCTACTAATAATATTAAAATGTGTTGATATGTGTGTTTAGCACATAAACTCATATATTACCACCCCCCAAAATTCGAAAATTTTAAATGATTCAAAATTAGTAATAAAAGACTTTTATTCTTAAATAAAAAATCAATATTTTTACTGATTTATTAACCACTTTAATCTTTTTGCAACTAAATAGTTTTAATTACCAAAACAATTATTAATCAAACATTTAAAGTTGAAGAATCAACAACACCAACAATCTAATAACTACTTATTTATATAGAGCAAACACATTATTAATAACTCTTAACATATTACTGGGAGAAGTAAAATATAAGAAATCAATAGATCTACTTCGTTTTATGAAAGGTGTTAGCTGGCTCGACAAGGGAGGGAGCCTAAGTGAAAACTTTGAGGGGGTAAAACACGCTGTGGGACCTAAGTGTGAGATATTAGACTTATCCCTCCCATATCTAACCAACTCATCAATAATAACTTTTGAATATTCCTTCATCCTAAATTATGTATTTTAAAACGAATTATTTTGTATACATTATTATTACATATTAAAGTCCAATTGAAATATTTTAAAACATATTTAAAAATTAAACCAATCTAGGTGAATTATATTACCCATTATTGAAGTATAATAAAATAAAATTAAATTTTTAAACTTTCGCCTCATTGTTTTTATTTATTTTTGTATTAAAAAAAAAAAACTAGTTTTACATAACTACATATTAATTTATTTATGATATATGTACATCAACAATCTAAATTGTACAAAATAAAAAATGTAGTATTAAATAAGTAAAATAAAAACAATTGTCTTTACAATTTAAGTAAAATGAATAAAACTGAAAAACTTGAATTTACTTTAAAAAAAAGAATATGTATGAAATGCCCTTGATAGTACTATAGAATGATACAGTTTTGTTTGTGTACATAATATATTATATTATATTATGTATATTCAAATCTATTAAGGGTGAGGGGTATAAAAAATACAAAAGAAAAACATTGATATTTCAATTAATGATAGAATTAACAAAATTATACCAGTGAAGCGATTAGATACATAATATTTAACACTAAATAGCTAACTATATCTAAACATAGCTAACTTAAAACTTTTTTTTTGTTTTAATAAAAAAAAATAATTATTATGCGCATTTTATTTAAGTATAGAATATGTATTTAGTTCACAATAGGGTTAAAGCGAAAGTTGGAAAAAATAAATAAAAAATTTGAAAACAAGAATCAAAAATAATTAAAAATTTAAAGTTGAAGCTTTTTTTTCAGTGTTCTTTTGCTTTTTATTTAAATGAATTATGTAAGTTTCTGTATAAGTATAAGTGACATTTAAATAGATATGCATGTATGTATTCATTTTTTTAATTCCTTAAATTAAACTAATATTTTTTAACGATAAAACAAAAAACTATTACAAATTATTGAAAACAGGTATTGGTAGGATGTAAATTATGCAGTCTTTGTCAATCTTTAACAATGATCTCCAAAATTTTCACGAATTCATTACACGACATACAATAAGTTTTATGTATTCAATATAAAAACTATATGTACCTGATAACACATAAGTAAAATATGTACATGTCTCCCTTTTATATAAATACCAGGCAACAATTTTTTTTTTTAAATTCGTATTTCAATCAATTATTTCTTTTTTATACATACACCATTCACCCTGATAGAAACCTTTAGGATGTTTATTATGCATATTTATGAATTTATTACAGATATAGGTTTGATAATGGATTAAGTGATTGTTCAGTTTGTGTTGTAGTTACGAGTATCTATATGAAATTATAATATGTGATACAATATGTGGATGATTGTAACCAAAATAAAACAACATTAAGTAGCAAATCATGTTGGGTGCGTTGTTAATGTAGAACGTCTGCCTTTCAACCGAAAGAATTCGAGTCGAATCTCGATTAAAGGATTTCAGATTTTTGGATCTGGTCCAGTACTTTGTGTCATTGGAATAAAATTAATTACGACCTCTGAAAGTTTCCTTACATATTAATAATATTATAATAGGCTGGTAAGTGTGATAAATACTATAATATAGATATAAACCTTAACATACAAAAAATAAATTTATCTTTAAAATAATATTAAAATAACAATTTATTATTTAAATAATATCTTAAAAAATATGCCTAAAAAGTAGATAAATACATATTGTTAAGAGTAAAGGCCTTTTTACAAACACATAATGTCTCGTCATGTGTTCATAAATGATTTATACATTTGTTTACAGTGTTCATAAACTACATTGCAATAATCATGTGACATAAAACTCATTGCCAAAACAAAGTCAGCAACGCATTATGAAATTTTATACTGCACAACAATTTTGTCATGTCAATTTTGTTTTTTAGAGCTTTATTTTTTAGAGATAGATTTGTTTAAATTTTTAAAATGGTTGAGGTATTATCAAAATAAATTGCTCCATTTTTATTGTAGGTATTTATTTATTTCAAATTTGTACGAAAACTAAACAAAATCAAAAACCAATGAAAACTAAGTTTTAAAATGCGTGTTCATAAATGTCAATAATTTTTTGTAGTGTAATAGTTATAAACTGAAATCATATAATTATAAGTCAGTTATGTACAATGCAATTGTCACGTCATACTGCGTTTATGAAAAAGCCTTAAGACAAAGTAATTAAACAAATTTGTCGTTTATTCTTATTGAATTCAAAATTTGTTGCGTTTCTATGAGGATTCAATAGGAACAAATCTTGCTATCAACTTTAGCTTCTTACCATACATTCTTACTATACTTCTTACCACAGTGAAGAATTATAAATTGACATTTTAAATAGCTGAAATAGAAACTCTTACAAATTTTCAATAAAGAATAGAAAAGCAAGCAAATGAGTGTATAATTAATTTCACATTGAAATTTTTGCAAATAATTTTTTTATTTTCAAAAAAAAATTAAATGTTGTTTTGAAACGTCAAAAGATTGTCATTAAAGTTTTTTAAATCTAACAATCAAAACTTTTGTTTAAGAAACTTTTCAACATTAAAAATTTTTGATTAAGCCATTTGTATATTTTTTATTTTAAAATGACAATTCTTCTTCTTATAGGTATTTCAATCCTTTCAATTTGAATTTTTTTTATTCGACAAACCCATTACTTATGTATTAAGATATAAAAAAAAATAATTTTTTTTAATATAAAGGATAGTATGAAGAAAAAGAAAGAGCAACACAATCATCAAAACATATGTATTGCCTAAAATTGACTAGTTTATTCCATAATAGTTGGAATTGCAACACACATCTGACCTAAAATTCGTTAAATCTTGAAGAACTAACCCAATTGGACAAAGCAAGTTTTGCGTACATATTCTCAGCGCATTCGAATAAGGTAAGTGAGAGAAGAAAAAAAAAAAAAAGACACGATTCCTGGAAATTTCAGAGTAGATATCTATCTATCTATCGAAATCTATACACATTCACGTTTCTATGTAGGTGCATACATACATACATATTATTCTTGTTATTAAATTTAGTTATTGTTCAAACTTTATCGCGATTTGTGATATTTTCTATTGGAAAGAAAAAAATAACGAGATAAAAAGAAATTAAAAAAAAAAACAACAATCATGTTCCTATATACATATCTTATTATATTTACAAGATGCGCATACTCGATATTTGTTTTTTCCATGTTTACATTCATTTATTTTTTTTAAGTAGAATTTAAAAGGAAAATAAATTATAATTTTTTTTTGCATTGAAAACTCTGGTAATACCTTGCTATTCATTTTATATTATATTATGTATATAAATAAAAGTGTATTATTACTACGATACATACTTAAAATGTGCTCTTAGCTTCTATTTAAAATCAAAAGAAAATAAATAAAACAGTCACTACAAGATTGGAGGAAACTTTTTTATTTTTTTTTCTTTATTTACATCAACTTTTTGAGCATTGATGATGATGAAATAATTTTTTTTGGGAAAATCAAAACACAAAATTAGTTTTTGGTATTGAAGAAGGGTTTTTTTTTTTTGTTTTATTTTTATGTAGAGGATATAATATCGAAAATGTATATGTGTCCATCATAATATATGAGGATAGAATATGTACGCCATTTCTAAATAGAAGCGAAAAATAAATAGGAAATAAAAAATATACAACAAGGGCTCATTTCCTTTAGAAAATATGAAGATGAAGCGAGAATAAATTTAGAGAGATGTAGGTATAATTGATCGTTTTTTATTGAAAATATTTTAGAAAAAAAAATCAAAGTAGGGACACATCATGCATTTTTAGGGACTATATTTTTTATGCATCTGTGTAGATGTAAATATCAGCATTTAATATCAGTGTAGATGTAAAAAAAAAAAAAGTTAAATATTTATTTTATACAGAAACAGAACAAATTATTACTCGGCTCGTGGGAGGGCAGTTTTAGTAGCACTGTACAGTGTACACTACAGTATTAAATTATAAAAAATATTTGCACTGAAATAGAATAAATATTTTTTTATTTTAAATTATCACAGTTTAAAATTCGTTTTCATTTTAACTTTTAATTAAAATTAACTTTAGTTGTATTTAAATCTTCAACAAAAAAAAAAAGATAAATATTTTTTTAAGATCCTCCCAAACCTTAATTAAAATAATTTTTTGTAGAAATAAATAAATACATATATTCGTCTTTTTCACTCGAAGGATAAATTATATTATTTAAAAAAAAAAAAAATAGAACAGTAAAAAATATAAAATAAAAAAATAGCATGTTAGCAAGCATCTCTATTCTCTATCTACTACAATTACAAACTATGAAATTTCTAGAAAATGGCAGCAAGATATTTGTTAATAATAATAAAAATAAATTAATGCTTTGCTAAACGCCTAGCCTAGTGCTAGTACAAAAAAAATTACTAGCGCATTTCAATTTCAAATAAGTACATATATTTCTTATTTGATTAAAAACAAGAGATATTTACAAAATATTTCAAATTTTCCCTCTTCCAAATTCCATTTAGTTAATATGTAGAAGTAGATTAGATATTTAGATTGTACATTTTTTTTCTTCCATTGGTGTGTGATATGCATACATGCATAGATATTTATTTATATTTTTATTGCTATATATAAAAATATTTAGCTATACAAAATTTATAGGTAGGTATAATTTTTCAATTAATATATTTCAATCCTCGTCAAATATACATATCAACGCGTTTAAATTATTATTTTTTTTTTAATTGTCACCGAAAATCAATTTTAATTTGAAATAATTATCAACTAATTAAAAAATGCATTTAATAATCCCTTATAAAATTTAATTATTACAGTACAAAGCTATGAAAATTGCAATTTTTTCTTATTTTTATTATGATTAAAAATTTATATATATCTCTTTCCCTCTCTTCCTTTAATATTTGACAATTATATATAAATGAAATAGAAATAGAAAATCAATGTTTTTTCTTTTTTTATCCAGGTTTACCAACTTATAAATGAAAAAATACCATATTTATAAGCGAACACATTCACAAAACACTCACTCGTTTTTCACATTTTTATATAAAAAAAAAAAATAATAAAATAAAAAAAAATAAGACGTAGTTAAAATTTCTATCGACAATATGAATCTATTTCATTCTTACATCCATAATTAGTATTAAAATGACACTACGAAAGAAGCGTTCAACTAAATTAGTGAATTTTATTATGGAAAAAAAATTTAATATGACATGCGCGTTTCTTTTGCAATTTCAAACACTTGCGCAAAATTTCATATACGTACATCTTCAGACGTTTAAAAAAAAAATCAATGTATTAAGGCATTTTTTAGTAGTGTCTTTTCTATTTTCTTTTTTTTTTTCAGACGAAAATAAAAATGGCAGCACGCTATATAGAGTTATATTAAGGTTTATTTTTTTTCGAAAAAACTCAATTTATTGCCATGATTATGTTTCCAAAATACTTTAGTTATAAAATAACTTTTATTAATTATTAATTGAAGTAATTTTTATTTTATTTATGAATTTCCTTATAATGGAAAAAGTGACACGAACATTTTTAGGCCGTGCAAATACTACAAAAAAGCATCATGGCGGATGTAACATTTGATAAAATTTTTGTCAACATCATAAAAATTCACTTTTTTCAACATATTTCAATGAAGATAGCGTTTTTGAATTAATTTCGAATAATTTTTGAAACTTTTTCAATTTAAAAAAAATTGATATTTAATTACCATTAAACGCCATCTTTATTTTTTTTAACTATTTAAAATTGCTCCCAATTAAAGTTAAACTTTTCAATATTTATGTTGCAAGTTTTATTTTAAACAATTTACTTAATTATTGCATGCAGGTAAACAGAATATTTTTAATTTGAATAGTTTTTTTTTTTAATTATTATACAATACTAATTTATATGGAACATTAGAGGAATATTTTTTTTAACTTACTTTTTCCTTAAGGAAAACGTTTAATTATATTTTCATATTATTATATATTAATAATCACTTTTAGTTAGTTAATAACTTAACTTTTAAAGTTGATTATAATTTCATTTTAAAACTTGGTATTTCACGAAATTAAAGATTAAAAACTTTTCAAACGCGACCAAAAATTTAAAAAAAAAAATGTCAACAAATTTATCCCGCACTTTTATATGTTTCAATATGTTATGATTTTTAAATTAAGTTCACTTTACTTTTATTTCATTATAGTTTTTATTTTATAATTGAAAAAAAAAATGTTTTTTCTAAATTTATGATTTGAAAAAATCTTTTTTTTCACCACTAAAAAAAGCACTTCGATCTTTGGAGTTCACAAAGTTTAATAAAACTTGTACTTTAATGTATTTTTTTTTTAATTTTAAACACACACTACTTTAAAATTCTTCATACGACTTTTTCATGGGAGTGAAAGAAGTAGCTATAGGTTTATTATGACAAGAACAAAGCTATTTTCGTAAAGTGAAGTTGGTTACATATTCCGACATTTTTCGTTTGAAGAGACATCTTTCCGGTAAAAATATAAGCTTTATCAGGGTCACCCAAATCTAATAAGTGCAGGAAAAAATTCTAAATTGTTGATTGTTTTATATCGGAACGAAAACAAAGCAAATGTAAATGATATAAATAAACTTATGTTGACTTTTATCAAATTGATAAACTTAAGATTTTATTCAATTGTGAATATTTTAATATTTTATTTAATAATTATTAAATACTTATCGGTTACTAATCAATTTACAGTAATATATTTGAAATTAATATTAATGCATTTCAAATACTTTAAAAATAACATAAAAAATGTAATTGAAAAATGCATTTAGATATTTCTAAAGACTTTTTTATTAACATTCTTAAAAATAGCCAGTAAATATGTAATAAATTCAATTTTTTATAATTTCTCTAGGTACTAACAGGTGCTAAATTTATTAAAGAATTACTACTTTCAGCTAACTCAGTAATAGAAATTCGACCTCTTTGTCTAATAAATTTTGCAACGGCACTTAATTCATTTTCTGATACATAAATAAATTTGCCACGATCATCAATTACACCAGTTATAGTATTGTTCTTTTGTAAATCTGTGATACGATCAATTGCCTGTTGTGTTTTCATTTTAAAATGAGATGCTAAATCTTCTAAAACCACAACTTTATTATCTTTAATATACTGAATAAACTCTTGTAATAAGCCATCCTTTTCCTCCTCTTCTTCGAAACCTTCTTCTTCAACACTAAAGGCTTCTTTCAGTTTCAAATATTCTTCATACTCCTTTCGTTCTTTTTCTTCACGAGATTTGCGTTCTTCTTCCTCTCGTTTTTTTTCTTCTTCTTCATCTTTCTGTTCATTTTTCTTACGTTCTTCTTCTTCTACGGCTTCCTTTTTTTTCTTTTCTTCTCTATATTTTATTTCTTGTTCACGTTGGGCTTTTTTTTCTGCTTTAGCTTCCAACTTTGCTCGTTTTTTAGCTCCTAATTTTTCATCAGTGGAAACATTCAATTTTGCTTCTGCAACGTCATCATTTTCACTTTCTTCACCAACTTCTTGTTGTACATTTGTACTTGTTGTGGCTCTAGCTCTGTTTCTTTGATTTCGTAAAATTTGTGCTCTTCTTGGCACACCTTCTTGAGCTGGAGCTGGAACATTTCTTTGATTTGTAGTAGAAACTAAAACCAAAAGAAATATGTTAAAAAAAATCATATGTAGATACTAATATTGTACCTTCTGTTTTATTTTGTTGTTTTTGAAAAAAATATATTGATATTAAAATTATAAGTAAAGCTGTAGCTACACCAAATAAGAGTATTAAATCCATTGAAAAATATTTGTTATTAAAATTAATTTTATTTTTACAATTACAAAAACGTCATCACAAAAACTGGATGAATTTTTGACGTTTTTATAAATAAAAAATACATTTTAGGTACGACATCTATGAAGAAAAATAAGTGTTACTTAAATGATTGGAAAAACGTATAACAATATATTGTTATGCAAAATATAAATATTGAAATTAAATTATTTATCTAATAATTAATTACATATTAACTTTTCTTGTTATATACATTATCTCATCAGTTTAAATTACTATGATTTCCCAAAATTTTTTATTTCTTATAAAAATAAATAAAAATATTTTTGACTGGATATAACAGAAATTTTTACTTTTCGTTCAAAACCACTAGAAGATAATTTTGAATCAAAAAGTGTAGGGATTTTGTTGATAGAATTTGAGATGCATATAAAGTGAACGTCAAAAGTAAACGTCAATGTGCTTTGGAATTGGAAATGTACATTCATTCTACATTGAAATAATTTATTTCGCAAATTTTAAATAAATTTTACAAAAGTATTAATTTTTAATACTCAAATATTTAAATATGGACAAAGAAGGTTCAGCTATTCAGAAAAAATTACAAAATGAGTTGGATGCTTTTCAATCCGGCCAAAAAGGTTAACAATTATGATTATTATTTAAAACTATTTCTGAAATTAAAACTTCAATTTTTGTTACAACAATATGGTTAAATAATTTTGAATATACATAATTATATATTTAATTTGATATAAATAATAATAGTGAAAGTTTCAGCAAATCTAAAATATACTGTGATATTTCTTTAATATTGCAATTAGATATATACAAAAAAAAATTTATTTTTTGGATTACCATTTAAATACTTATAAATTAATTTATTTTAGATTTTCAAAAATTAGCTCAACAGAGACAAATTTTAGAAGGACAATTAAATGAAAATCAATGTGTTCTAGATGAACTAAATTTACTGGTACCAGAAAATACAGTTTACAAATTATATGGTCCTGTATTAATTAAACAAGATTTAGAGGAAGCTAGACAAAATATCGGTAAACGTATTGAATACATTAAAAAGGAATCTAAGCGTTGCAACGATACTTTAGAAACAATGGAGAAAAAACAGGATAAGCATAGAGAAAATCTTAAGAAATTGCAACAGCAATATCAAATTGCAATGAAATAAGTAACATTTAAAAATTTAATTAAATTATTTTCAAAAAAAATAAATATTTAACCTCAGCTTCAATTTGTTATTTTAATATTTCAAAATTTAAATCATGTATTTTACAATTTCATTGAAAATTTTTATTTAATAAAGTGGAAGTATCAATTTATTTAAATTAATATTAAATAAAACGTCTTATTAAAAAATCAAAAATATTCCTTATATTACTTTTTATTTATAAGCTAAATTATTTTTATAATTATTATAAAAAAAAAAACAAAAAAAGTAAATAGAATTCAATCTTAACCACCTCCTTTTGAATATCTTTTCCAAAATTTCTTAACATCATCATGACCATTTTTTGTTACAACCATATTACGATTTCTTTCGTTCTGCCACACTAATACATTGATTGATTGAGCATAATCTCTTAATGTTATAAAGTCTGCTTGTGATAAAAATTGATTATAAACTACACCTTCTGTATAGGTGAAACGATTTCGTTCGTTTTCCCATAATTTAATTTGATCCACAACAGTTGGCGGCAGTGGAGATTTTGTTGAAATGGCTGATTCACTTTGAATTTTAATCATATTTGGATGGGCATATTGATCTAAATAACTAACAATTTGATTGGCAGTTATACCACCACGAAGTGCAGATCTTACAGAATCTCTTGTTAACACACCAACTATTAAATTTGGAAAACGATAAAGTAATTCTGTAAATAAACCTAGCAGAGCAACTTGAAGATTTGAATCTGTGTAAGCATATACCTAAAAATAATTATAATTATTCAAAGTCATTGTGTTCTTTTAAAAAATATACCCTATAATTAGTTTCAACAACAATATAACCATTATCTTGACATTTTTCATTTTCTTCATCTGTACCAACAGCTGGAACAACTGCGTTTTTATTTGTTATATTTAATGCAAGTCTTGTTGGATAAAAACGTCCTTCTTTACGTTTTCTTTGATACACTAGCCCGAATTCACGTAAATGTTGCAAAAATGTTAACATACGCGGTGACATACCTTCAGAGCTATAATCACGACCAAGTGTTGAAAAACTTAATTGAAATAGCATTGAAAGACATTCTGGTAAATTTAATCCATGTTCTTCGCATGTATTTAAATATTGTAGTAAAAAGTGCCATACCTGAATGAAGAAAATTGAATCGAATTACATTTTTTTTATTTTCCTTAGTATAATAATAAAACTAAAAACATTGGCCCTCTTCCTTACAAGGTATAGGACCTTGTGTACTAAGGAAAACTTATAAATATAAGTAGAATTCATCTTATTCCTTTAAAATTACCTGAGCCTGTGTATCTAATAGAAGAAACTGAAAACCTTGTCTTGTTATGCTTGGTGTACCATCACGTTCATCTCTTTTCATTAAATTAGCATGAAGTAATATTCGGACTGCATCAAGACTTATACCTTCATTTTCTTGTCCTTTTATCGAAGAACCAGCTCCAACCATATAATGTAAAACACATCGCCATCGCGACATTGCATAATTATCTAAAAATGCTATTTCTTTATGTTTGGGATCACTTTCCAGTTGAGAACTCATTGACCAAGGACGCCCTCCGCCAAGTAAAGCTATTTTTAAATTTTTTTTAAACGTTGTACAAAGTTCCCATGCTGGTAGTCCTCCTGGTATAGCAGCACTTCGCCATACATTCAATTCTGATAATATAGTGGTGGCAGCTGCTTG
Source organism: Argyra leucocephala (assembly GCA_963942445.1). Lineage (NCBI taxonomy): Eukaryota > Metazoa > Arthropoda > Insecta > Diptera > Dolichopodidae > Argyra > Argyra leucocephala. The sequence goes on along the minus strand of OZ012679.1, from coordinate 13,519,020 downwards.
TTCTCTAAAAATAAAAGATTTAGAAAAAAAAAGATTTAGAAATTCAAATAAAATAAAGAAAAGTACAAATTTTACTTGGCATAATGTTGTGAGCCCCATGATGAAACAACAGCTTGTGGAACAGGTTGTTCTACAAATAATATTCGTATCACAAACTGTCTAGCTATTTCAGGAAGTTCTCTAAAATACATTTATAAACTATTATTAATGTTGTTGAAATATAACACACATTTCGTGTACAAAAATACCTGTAAACAGCTAAGCATATTGAAGGATAATTATACAATTTTTCTAATAATTCTGGAGGACGAGTTTTTAAATAGTCTTGTAAGTCTTTACATTGTAAATTTTCTTGTTTTGCAACTAATGTACTTGATTTATATCTTCCTTCAGACATCTAGATTCTTATTTATTTATTCAAACCTAAACTACATATAATATTGGCCGACTCTTTACTCGTAATTCATTTGTTTTCTGATCTGATTAATTTGAAATGAATTCTGAAATCTGAATGAATTCTTGAATACTTCAATTCTGGAACTGCAATTTTGATTGAAGTAAGTCAAAGTTACCATACCACAGATAATAAAAATATTACATTAGCATTGCCAAATAAATGCAAAACAATCGTCTTAAAAAAATTATTTACACTCTACAGGAAAATTTTGTAAACTTTTACTTACCTACCAACACTAGGAAAAGAAAATGTCAAAATCATGTGTTGAGTGCTGTTATGTTATGTAGTGTTTTTATTTATTTATCAGTTTTTTTTTATCTATTAACAATAATCGTATATTTTCATTTCTTGTATTTGTTATTCAATGTTTTCAAATTACAATTAAAGTTTTAATTGAAAAACCAAAAAAAAAAAATGGAAGTAAATCCTTTAAGCATAATTTTAGTAAAATCTGATAGCAAAGGCGATCGTTTGCTATTTAGATATCCTTATCGTATGGAAGCTCCTGCAGTAAACAAAGAAACAAAACGACAAAATCCTTATTCTATGACATTATCTGATGATGTTCTTCAAACCTCATCATCTCAGACATCCAATATAATAAAAGGTCAATTAACTGGGTTTTCCGATGAAGTTTTATCTACTTTGTTTGCAGTAAAACAAGAACTGTGTAACAAAAAATTTGAATTAAAAGTGAATGATGTAAGATTTGTAGGCCATCCAGCTTTAATGCAGGCAAATACTAAACAACCCGATGAACGACAAGGTCAAACAACAACTTCACATATATTGATTAATATTGTTTTTGCGTTATATGCTCAAGCAAGTTATTCTATTGTTAAATGCTATTATGAGCTAAGTAAAAAATTAGGATATGCCTTAAATTATGAAGAGAATCGAGTTGGATATCTTTCAGATGAAATGAATTTAATGGTAAAAACACATGATGAAGTAGCAGCAACCCAAGAACATGAAGAAATTGCAAATGAAGGAATTTCAAACACAGAAAACGTTTCATCTTTTGACTTAGTTTTAGAAAGATCTACATTAGCTCAATGCTTAAAAACTGTTTATCAAGATTTATGTACTAATGGATTGTTGAATATAACGATTAATCAACATGTTATTTTAAGTTTTTGTCTTCCACAAAAAGCTCATCAGTTTCATAAAAAAGGTGTCATTGTAGAACCTGAAACGATTGATAGGTATTTTTTTTTTTACTCTCATTTACTGGTGTTGATTTTTTAATAATTTTATTTATTTGTTAGGTGCCTTCAATCATTAAAGCCATACCATGGAATGCTTCTTTTAGTTGAATTTGCAGAACTTTTAGATTGTGTTCCACCAACTGGGGCTAGAATATTATTACAACTTATAGAAGTGTATAATCCCTTCAAAAGTTTACAATTAATGGCTGCTGATGCAGAACTTTCTATTGAACATGTATACCAACTAGTTGGTCATTTGGTTTATTGGGCAAAAGCAACAATTATTTATCCATTATGTGAAACAAATGTTTATGTTATAGCACCCGATGCACCACTTTATACCAATTCTCCATTGGTAGAAAAATTTTCTGCGAGATTTCCAGGAATGTCTCTTTTTGAAGTGATTAGTGATTTTTCCTTACCAACATCAATTGGCCACCTTACAACACCATTGCAACAACCAGCTCGACAAGGTATCTTAGCACAAATGGTACTTTGGATGTTACAAAATCATCTTTTAATGCAATTACATACTTATGTTCAATTTATGCCAAATGATCATGGAGAATGTGATGAAATCACAGGGAATGAATATGATTTAGGTCCGTCAGATGAATTAGCTGAGGACAATCGAAGTTTAACTCCAATTGAAGATGAACTGTAAGTTTTATGAATTAATTTTATTTAAAATTCATTTATTTATCTTTTATTTTTATTTTTTAGAAATGCTGGTTCTTTAATGAGCTTATCAAGTCAACCATTACCAGTTCCACCAAATACAAGTAGAAGATCAATAACTGATGAACATTTTTCTGTAGGTGATTCTACAGTTTCCGATAACATAGCTGTACAACCATCTTCAAGTCATAAATCAAATTTCAGGTATAATTTCAATTTTTTAAATTATCTAAAAAAAAATTTGTATGAATTTTAATTGTTTTTTTTTTTTTAGTATGTCGTTTAGTACCGAAAACTGTGACAGTATAGATTCGATTGATGACGAGGAAAAAATTAAAGAATTATTAAATGCATTTCAGGAACCAGATAGATCAGCTGTACGTCGAATACCGGCTGCGTCAAATATAGATGATTTATCTTTAATGGTTAAACTTTGGCAAGCAGGTTATTTTAAAGGGGACCATCATTTAGAGGAAATAATGTATTTTGAAAATTTAAGGCGCTCTCAACTTTTACAATTATTAGATAAATTTCGCGATGTTTTAATTATATATGAAACTGAAGATCCTGCAATTGCTTCATTATATTCTCAAAGTTAATATAAAAATGAATAATTTTAAAACTTTAGTTTGTAAGCTGTAATTTGTTTAAAAATAAATAATTAAATGAAAAACTATTGATTAATAAAAATAAAATATTGTATGTTTATACGATGAATGTTCCAGTTTCAATTTATTGATGTGTTGTCATGTACTTTTATATTTATGCTTGGTATAATAGTATTTACACTATGCATTGCAGGATTGCAGCTCGGAATCTTTCCATGTTGACAGCAAAAAAAACTAGTAAATTGAATGTAAACATTTTTTTAGATATTTGTTTGATCGATAAATTAGTTGCCTTGACAATTTTTAACTTGTTTATTAAATCTTCAACAAATCTTTTTTAAATAATTTAATTTACAAAAAAAGCAAGAAAATGTCTGAAAAACAAATTTGTGTAGAATTTGAAACTAAAAATGAAATAAACCATGATTTAAATAATAAAGAAGAGATTAATTCCAAAGCAATAGAATTTGTTTTACCAGAAGAAATAGAATATTTTGTTCAAAGTATTCGAGAATTCCGTATACAGGATATTGGTTCAAAAAAATGGATTGATAATCATGAAATGATTATAAAATTAAGCCATCAAGCTGTTCTAGAAGCAAGTCAATATCGTGAGGAGACTGTTAAAGAGGTTTGAAAAAACTTTTGTTTTAAATTTAAAAATTACGAATTTTACAAAAATTATTTTATTATTTTATTATAGTACTTGATAGTTCATCAGAAACTAAGAATTTTAGTACATGAAGCATTTTTGGTTATGATATGGAAAACAAAAGTTTTACCGAAACTATTTGATATTGATCCTAATCCATCAACGAGTTTTTTATTATATTCAATATTATTTCATGAAGGAGCTATTATTTCTTTATTAGAAACAGCACTTTATCATCAAAGTGGATGTGAGTCTCTAGCTGAAACTGCTTTAGATTTAACAGATTACTGTGCTTTAGGAGTTTCACAACTTATTGGTTTGGTGAGGTAAGTTAGTTCAAGTTCTCTGAAAATTGAAATATTATACAGTAGGATGTTAGAAGAGTACTTATAAGTATAAGTATGTATGTACATATATTATTATTTTATATTCACTTGTAAGTACTTTTTTATCATACGAATTAACATTTTAATCATGAACTAGGAAATAAAACAATTAAATTTACCATTTTGTATACAAAATATATTCCATATAATTCTTATATATCTACATATATATATTACAAATTCCTTGATTTACTTCTAATATTTTTCAAATAACTTCAGTTTTATTCGTTTAAAATATCTATAAGAGGTATGAGTAATAATATAAACATGTCTTATATATTGATGTATGTTTATATAATCTTATATCAAATAAAAAATGATTATCCAAAAATACTTGATTATTTTAAACGAACAAATTGTTAACATCAAAAGTTTTCAAACAAAGCTATTTCAATTGGTGAATATAGCATACATATATACATATTTTAATAATATAGTTTACATACAAATAATATGTATATATGTGTATATAAATAGATTATTTAACGTAAATAAATGATAAAAATAAAAAAAATAAGTTATAACTAGTTACATTTATATAACAATTCATATCTACAAAATACTTATTTAAAAAATTATTTGTTCGATTACAAAAATACATACATATATGTAACATAAAAATTATAAAATCGTTTTCTTATTAAAATTATTGGTGTAATAAATTTTTTCTTGTTTATTATAAATTAAATAATTTAAATAGTTACGCATTTATTGGAGGAGCTGTCCAACCGCCAAATGCTCGTTCTAATTCGGTTGCAACTGCTAAACACAAACGATCTTGATGATGATTAGCAACTACTTGTATGCCTAATGGTAGACCTTCGGTACCTAAGCCTAATGGTATCGCTGTTGCTGGTAAGCCTAAACAATTAATTATTGCTGTATACGAAAAATTTAATGTTCTGGCAATTGGTTCACTATGATAAGGTGCTACTGTTGGATGTGTTGGATATAGAAGAACACCATTATTACCTAATAAATCTTTAATTTCCTGTAATAATTCATCTCTTTTAGCAACAAGATAAGCATGTTTAACTGTTCCATGTTGTGTTTGGCCTTTTTCAACGATTGCTGTTAAAAGACCAACAAGTGTATGATTTGAGCTACCAAAAAACCATTTAAAAAGTTCTGCATATGCATTAATTTCACCATCCAAATTAGCCAATTGATGATCAAAACCTTTACCAGATACATCTTTCATATTTGCAAACCAAATAGCTGCAGATTGTTTAAATTTTTCCAATTGAATACGTTGTGGTTGATTTTGTGTAAATGTTTGCTCAAAATGTTTTATAACTTTTCTAAGGCACTCACGTTGTTCGTTTTCAACTGGTTGTACTAAAAATGCATCACCATCATCTTCTTGATAAAAAATATTAACATTAGATAAATTAACTGGTTCGTCTAATTTTAAAATATCAGCATTTGGTCCGGATATTATTTTAAGTACAGGTTTCAAATCAATTGCATAACGGCAAATTGGTCCAATACCTAAAAATGAATCTTGTTCAACACTAAATGGTGATGGAAATTGTCCATGATTTGATACAACAAATTTTGTTGGTTTATGCCCAAATACACCATTAAAGAATGCTGGCATTCGTATTGATCCCCCAATATCTGATCCTATACCAAATGGAGATGCAGCGGCTGCTTGAATACAACCTTCACCACCGCTTGATCCACCGACAATACGATTTGTATCATATGGATTATTAGTACGACCATGAACGGTATTATAACTTTCCCACCACATACATACTTCGGAAATATTTGTTAAAACAAATGGAATTGCACCAGCTTCTCTCATTGCAGCTATTGCTTTTGCATCTTCTTTTGCACGTACATTACGTCTTTTCCACAGACCAGCTGTATGTATCATATCCTTTACTTGTATACAATCTTTTGTTGAAATTGGTACACCTAAAAATGGTTTCTGTTTTAATAATTCATTTTCAGTTAATTTTCCTGATTCAATTAATGAATCAGCCTCAGTAGCCTCTTTTAAAGCCTCTTCATAACGTTGATCAACAACACAATTTAATAATGGATTAACTTCTTTAATTCTATCAATAAATGACTTCAAAACATCAACACTCTTCAATTTCTTTGTTCGTATTTTATGAGCTAATGACGTTGCTGATTCTAGTAATGTTAAATCCTGTATTGGTGGCATTGATTTACCTTTGCCATAATATAATTGTAAAATACTTCTTACAAATAGTAATGTTGCTTTATAAAACAATTGCAAAATATTTCTCCATAATGTTGTTTTATTTTTTTGTATTGGCTTATTATTCTGTTTACCATTATTTATATATATAATTTGTCTGCCGGCCATTATTTTATTCTTGCGTAATTTATTAAATTTTGTCTGGAATGTTTTAAGAATGGTTTTTACTCTGATTTTATCTATAATATTTTCTTTATTCGTCATTAGCAAAATGAATTTGTAAAAGCTTTACAACAGGTGGTTTAAAATTTACACCTAAAATTTTAATTGAGGTAGATTATTTAATTTTAATTAATTTTTTTTATTCCGAATTCATTACTTATTTTATTTCAATTTAATTTATGTACAAAAAAAAAAGTATGTACAAAACAAAATGCTTTATGTCTGTATTGAATCAATGTTGCAAAAACAACTAAAAGATTACAAAAATACAAAGAACTGAAATAAGCTTTGGATATTGGATTGGATGACAGGCAACTTGTTTATTTTTTGTTCATTTTGTTTACTTAACTGTTTATTAGGGTAACAAATTAATATTTTGCTTTATGTTAAAAATACCATCACCTTGAATTGAGATTATTTTTAGTTGGTTTATTGATTAATTAGTATTAATAAATGGAAAGCTTTTAAAAATGGAATTAATAAAATAACAACGGAAATTCGTGTTTTCATACTGTACTCATACCTGTAGTGTAATTATAAATATAATTCCATGCCATGTAATCAATGACGTAAAATTGTGTTGCTATTTGTTACGCAATTAAGCATTGACAATTATTTTATATAACAGAATTTGAAATATCATGACGTGTACGATAACAGTTAGAATGTTTCTCAAACTGTTGAAGAAATTTGATTTAACGAGTTAACATTTCCAGTCAAAGGTTTCAACAATTATGCAATTAAATTGTGAACTAGTAAATTCATGGTAGAGATTTAGAATAAATTCATAGACCTAAGTCTATGAATAAATTTACTTCACTTATATTATTGTTAAAGACCAATGTAAATTTAAAATTAATTTTATTATGGGCCACCAACGAAGTTTTTAATTTTTTTACCCACTACTATTCTAAAAAAAAAATTCTTAACTATTATAATTTATAAACCATTTTTCGTAATACCGTTACAGCATGGGTTATCATGAAAATATAACAAAAATAGATGTAGATGAATCAATTCTATCAGAAATGGAACGTCAAAAACGAGATTTATTATACAGAATCGGACTAAAATGTATATCAATTTTGAATTATCTGGTTGACAAACTAGATGCTTTACCTCTGGGTGTAGGACGTCGAATGGTATCTGTTCATGATATTCCTTGTCTTTTAAGTGACTTATTACATTTGAGACCATGGTTAAGAAAAACTGATAAAGGATTTGAAAAATTTTCTGGTTTATATGAACATTTTAACAGTTTTCATTTTACATATAAAATTTAAATATTTTAGATGAAAAATGGAAATTAGTAGATAGTGAAACTTTGCAGAAAATGGGTAAATATGAAGCACAGTCTTGGTTCTGTTTACGAGAATTGTTATTTAATCAAAACCTAATGTCAACATATGAAATAAATGAATTTAGGCAAAGAAATTTAGGAAAGGTACATTTTTTAAAGCATTTGAATTAAATTAAATATTTTGTTGTATATATATATGGATATATGTATATATATATATTATTTTAATTTAAGTGTCAAGGACTTTTGAATGAAACCGTTCTTGATCAATTACCACCATTGGTTGAATTAAAATATCATTTAACTACATTACAAATTAAGAAAGATACAATTACCAAGTCAAAAAATAATTTTATTCTGGAGGAAATACCTCAAATCCAAGACAAAATTACAAAAGAAGTGGAAAAATCTGGAGGCTTTTCTCATATTGCAGCCGAACAAGTTGAAAACATTTTTTTAAACAAAAGAAATGAAATATTTGAATTAGCCAAAAGATTAAATATGGCATATAATACAGATCTGTTATCTGAAATTGAAGAAATACAAGATAAAAATGAAATTGAAAATGAAGAAGGAAAATGTCAAAATTGTAAGAAAAATGCTGGAAAGAAATGTGCAAATTGCTTAACAGCATTTTATTGTTCAAGGTAACTAATATCGCTCTAAAAATTCCTTAAACTCTTACCGCAATTATTTTTCTTATTTTAGAGAATGTCAAGTTGAACACTGGCCTACTCATAAAAGTATTTGCTTGACTCAACAAAAAGTTCCAGTTAAATAAATATTCTTTACACAATTGTTTGTTTTTGTGCACTTACACGTTACAATTTAAATAAAAGATTTCCAATTCGTATTTACGTTTTTTTTATTTTATTTTTTTAATTAAAAAAAATCATTTAACTCGACTGTCTAAGATGTTCTTTGACAACATCCAATGCTGGAGTTTCTTCACCATAATCTTTAATTACAACTACAGAACAGCCACAAACTTTACGTGGTTTACCTTCTTTGTCGATTTTACATAAACCAGACCATTCACCTAGTTTTTTATGGGAATCAACACGAATTAATGGAATTCTGTGCTCGTTACACAATGCTGTAATTAATTTCTTGTATAATGGTTCTTCAAATGATTCAGCCAAAATGCATAAAACAGCTTGTCTCCTAAAATAAGAAAATAAAATGTTATAAATATATTTTCATTTTTTGATTCTTTAATCCTAATTGTTGGTATAAATCGAACAATCAAATTTACTAACTCAAAAAATAAAAATTTCAGATTGTATTGAAGGTATATTTACATATTTTGCTATTAGAAAATATAAACAATATATATGTACATATCTAGATTTACAACATACAAATAGCTATTCGATTTGAATTTCTAATTCACTAACATAATTTGATCACGAAATTGTACTTGTTATATTACATGTACCTATAGTACATATAGTACATATTTTGATTAAATCGGCTTTGATGAGTGTAAACAATTCTTATAACTACTAATTTTTAAAACTTACTTGTCAAGAGCTTTACATGCTTGATGGATACCATGAACAAGTCCATCGGCAATTAAGGACTTCTTTAAAACTTCTTGTAAGGCAGTATTAATATCCATGGAACCGCCAACAACAGGGGCTGCGGATGGAACATCTCTACAAAATAAAACATTGAAAATAGGTTAATACTTTTTCATTTATTGTATACTTTTAGTGAAATAACTTACACATCTACATCTGCCATTTTTATTTATATAAATATTATAGTTCCTAAAAATAAATAATATAAAATTTTTAATATCGATGATTTAGATATTTAAAAATATTTTTTTAAAGAAATATAAAAATCTTAACTTTTTACCTATTTGACAACCGGAAAAAAGAATCGTCGAAGGGCTGTGCATAACCAATTTGGCATTTTAATTGAATAAAATGTCAAATTTCATAGCTGTTCCAAGTTAATTTTAGCCATCTGCGGTAATTTTTTGAATCAATTTAAACTAATATGAATCTATTCAGATGACTAATTCTGACAGATTTTAATTATATAAAATGGAATTTGAATTAACTAATGGTGTGGTCAGTGTGGAGATCCTATTCTCAAAAAAATTCTGCCGCATTCTGAATTTTTTTGACAAAGCAACAATTTTGCGTTTTTGTATTCTCAAAAAAAATGTTAAACTGAAAATAAATGGGCGTTCAAGTATAAAATATTCTGCCTCTAAATATAATATTTCCTGATATTAAATTTTCGACGGTTGGGCACTTTTGTTTTTTTTTCTCTGTACAATCAGACAACTATGTCAATTGAAAATAACGCAGTAATGACTTCTGGGATAAATTTCATAATAAACACTTCACCTGACACGATTCTAGAAATAATATGAAATAAAATTCAATTTATTAAAACCAGTTTATTAATACCATACCTCAAACAAAACGTCACAGATATTACAAAATAGAAAAATTTCTATTTTTGAATTATTTCTATGAAGAAAATATGTAATAATAAATTTGATGTTTTTATTGTATTTCTATGATCGTGTCCAGAGACTTTAAATAACAATAATAATTTATTCTCATAAAACTGGTTGGTAGACGACATTTTGATATTATCTATGAATAAAAACAAAATAAAAAACAAATTAGTGTAGAAAACATGAACAAAATTTTTTAAATCTTTTTCTACCTCCATTCTGAAATGAAAATAGAGCAGAATTCTGCGTTTTGAGGACAGAACTAAGAAAATATAATGGTGAATTCGTTTCTCGAAAAAATTCTGCATTTTGAAATTCAACATTTTTACAGCTTTGCTTTCACAATTCTGCACTCTTTTCATTTCACAAATGAACAGAAAAAATTTTACATTTTTTTCATGTTTCCTACACTGCGTTTTTATTTAATTTTGTTTTTATTAATCAGATGAAAAAGAAGGAGTATCCAATCCAAAAGCGATTCAATGAAATTTATCCAAAAAATTATTACTAGTATTATTTTATAATATTATTTAGGTTTTATTTGTCATTTGTCTACTTGAAAAATTGACATTTCATTTTTTTTTTTTTTTTATTATTTTGTCTGGTTGTACAGGTCAAAAATTCAGAACCGTCAAAAATTTAAAACCAGAAAATTTTATATTTTCATTTTCAATGCATTTATTACATTTTTAAGAAACGAGCACAATTTTTTTCTAGTTTAACATTTATTCGAGAAACGAACCCAAAATTAATTAATTCTATTGCTCATGTTTATACGAGGCAGAAATCTGCCGCAGATCTTCCACAGAAATCTACCATCATGTTCATACGTAAAAAAAACTGATAGATTTCTGCCATTATCGCTGTCAGGTTATTGAAATATCAAGATGGTTGCAATTGAAATTATTTGCAAATAAATAAATAAATAAATTATTATTATTCTAGTGTCAATTCATTATTATTATTATTTGTATAATTTATATTTTTTTATTTGGTTAATATTCGATCGGAAAATTGCGTTGTCAACAACAATTTCCTTAGTTTTTGTGAATAAAAAACAATAAAAATATTTTGACACTGACATATTCCCAAAAAAAAAATTTAAACGTCAAAAATCTACATATTGCATATTTACCCTTTATTTATGTCAAAAAGTAGCGTTAAGCTGCGCGTTTTAGCTGGGTAAACATTTTAAGTGTGACAATATTTTGTAGCCACACTTTAAATGTTTATCAGCTAAAACTCAACTTTAGACAGTATTAGGCCAATATATTTTTTTTAAAGAAGAAATTTGGTAAAAGATTCGAGTATGAATAAAATAATAAATAAAAGCAGGATAAAAAGAGAAGAATATCTATGTATACCTAGAATATGTATTTTAATGTAACTCTACGAGTGTGTCATTCCCATATAGTTGTGGGAATTGAAAAAAATGAAAGAAAATTTTTAAATAAAACATTTAATATATTTTTCTTTAATTAATTAATTTATTTTTTTATTTAACAACTATTTTTTTTTTTTTAATTATTTATTTTATTACGATTTGAATTTATACATAGTTTTTTTTTTTTTTTAATTTTTTTTATTTATTTATTAATAAATGAACGTAAATAATTTTCTATTGATGATGGGGTAGAAAAAAAAACAAATTTTAATTGTAATTGTATTATATTATTAGTTTATTTAAAGAAAAGTAAACTTTTAATAAATGTGAGTGTGACTAATAATAATAAATGCACAAAATTTTAATGTTTAAAAAAATACTTTCAATAATTTTTTTTTCAATTTTTTGTTTTAGTAATTAATTACATACATAAATAAATGTTTTAATATTTTTATTTTATTTTTTTTTTTTTTATTTTTTTTTGGACAGGACTAGTTTATTAATTTATATAATACATTTTATATATATTTATTTATTTTTAATTTTAATTAATTTAATATTTACGAAATATTTACAATAATTTTTTTATAGTATTATTATTATTATAATTCAATCAACGGAATGATAATTAGAATTTATTTATTTATTTTTAAAACTACTAGAACTACATAACAAACGGTTGAATTTATTTATTATTTTTATTATTGATTTTTTATGGGAAAATTAGATGGTAAATTTTGAAATATGAAAATTTTAAATAAATAATATTTTACGATTTAAATTTACTATTTATATAATTGTGTAGTATTTTAATATTGTATTATTTATTTATTTTTTTATACAAGGTGACCAGTGATCGTAAATCCAGCTGGAAGGAAGTTGCCGCGGATATTCAAATTTGGTAGAACTTGATATTATAATTATTTACTTTACAAACTCACTTACATATTTACTTTCAAAAGTTATGGTATCACGATGTTTAAATTTGGTAGGTGATCATTACTAGAAATCTCTTATATAAACTCAATATTGAAGTACTGGTATTGTTCACGATATTGTTTAGGCTTGTACTTACTCTACCGCAGATTGCTCACACATAAGATATATTTTAACAATTTTTGCTGTCAGGTTATTAAAATATCAAGATGGCCGAAATATTATAAAATATTATGATTTCAAAAAAACAAATTTTATTTGTGTTTGATTAATATCCAAATTGATATGAATTGCATTTTTGAAAGTAAACCATAATTAAAACAAAAAGTAAAAAAAAAAGCAAATGTTTTGTAGATTTTTCTGTTGCTATAGTGTTTGACATTTTTTTTGTAATTGTAATTATCCAAAACAGTTCTGCGCGATTTAATCTAGTGAACAAACCTTTTATTATAGAATTATTAAGAGAAATTTAAGTAATTGTAAACATAGTGCAGTCAAACATGAGTAGGCATATCATGTCACTTTTAACAACTATTTATTTTTGACAACTTTACGTCTACAGTACCGTTAATAATTATCGTTACAACAAATTGCGATCTTCAGTAATTTTTTAATAAGTATAATTGTTTTTGTTCAGCAATTTATAGATTTTCTTTTTAAATATTTTAAATATCGTATTTATATCGTAATTATTTATTTTTAAGCTTAAAGCCGTCATTTTATTTATTTATTTGTTAATAAATTAATCGTATATATATATATTATTACTATTAATATATAATAATTGTTTTTAAAAAAATTGAATGAATTATAAAGTTATTTGAAATATAATTAACAATTATTTAATTTTTTTTTTGTTTTTCATTATAATTAATATTTTCTAATAAAATACTTAAATAACTATAAGGAATTTTTATTAATGAGTGATTTAAAGTTTAAATGTGAAAGAAAAATATTATTTACAAAAAAATTAAATTTTGTTTTATTTTTTTTTTTTTTCAATAGTTTGAATAATTTTTAGCATTAAAACTTATTAAAAAAAATTTAAAGTTTTTCACGAAGTTGTATTTTTTTTTTATTTTATTTTTTGTTTTTTAGCAAATTTAAATTACGGTAAGGAAGACTTTTATTGATTTATTTTGTAGTTTGCAATTAAAAAAAAAAATAACAAAAGGAAAAAATTAAAAAAAAGACTTAAAATGTTCGTTATGATCGGCTATATTTGATTGGAGGGGGGGAGAGGCGTTATGCAAAATCAAAAATATTTTTTTTTGTTCCGTCTGATAATATTCATGTACCATCGAATAATACCTATTTAATAGTTATATATGACTATGGGATAAATAATATAATGTAGAAGAGATCCACTCCAAAGAAAGCAAAAGTAAAAAAAAAATCCTTCAAAAAAGCTTAATATTTTTAGTTTTTATAAAAACTTGTTTTCTAGCGTTGCTGTATGATAAGCATGTCAGTAAAATTAAAAGTAAAATATTCGACTATTTTCGACAATTTTATCATAATTTTTGTTTTGTCAATTTAATTTTTTGTTTATAAAATAAATTTTATTCATTAACAAATGAAATTAAATTTTTTTTTTTTCATATTGAATTTATTCACCTTAATTCATAAATAAGTGGTGTATTAATATAAATAATATTTTTTGTTTTATTTTCTATCAATAGATGTCGAGTCGGTATTTATGAAAACTCATATATTTTTGCTTTCATTACAATTTTTTTTTACTCTGGATTGCATGTATATAATACTATATATACTATTGCATGTATATAATATATGTACTATTTATACTGCATGTACATTGTATGTATATAATATAGTCATTGCTATGCTACTAGGTTGGGACTTATGATGTCACGACTCGTATAAGTTTTTGGTTATTGCATTTTGTTTTACAGGATGTTTTGTTACCTACCAAATAATCCTATACTACCAAAGGGAATAAATAAATAAAAAAAAAATATTTAATTCATAAGTTTTATAAAATAATTTTGGAATTCGTTTTTAATATAATTATATAATTTTTGTAATATTATATTATTAATAAACATAATGACTGTATTTAATTTTATACATTTTAAATTTTTCAATATTAACACACGGGAGGGGTTGAAATTCAAACTTGTTTTGCAAATACAATTCAATTGGCCCACATCTCGACGGTTCATCAAACAACACTATACACAATATTGTATTCATATACAATTTGGTTGTACATAATATAAAAATAAAATAAAATCAATCCAATATTGTTGGGTATTAAATAACTAGTTTACATTAAGTTGGGGGATTACGATCAGTATATTATTTACATAAATAATTAATTATAGAATTAAAGAATAAAAAAAAATAATAATAATAAAAATTTTAAATAATTGTATCAATATTAATTGAATTTTGATCAGATTTTGATTTTTTTATTGTTGTTTTCTGCTGTAACAATTGTTGTTGTTGTTGAACATTCATTGATGGTCTTAATTGCGGTTGCTGTTGATTATTACAAATTGGAATTGTTTGTAAATTGGAATTTGAATGATTTTGTATTATAAATTGTTGTCGTTGTCTTCTCTTTTTAGCATGTTCAATATGTTTTTTACGTTCTTCTTTTGACCAATAACGTCCAATTTTAATTTCTGATATTGTATCATCTTCAGTTGTTATATCATTACGTTCCTGTGTTAATTTAATAGCACGATCTTTTAATAAACGATTTCGTACTGGACGTTTAACAATATAACGTGTACCATCCTGACGACGTTTTACTTTCCATTCCATTTTTTCTTCATCACAATTTGATTTTGTTGTTGACATTGGAATTTCCTATTTTGATGTTGATAATAAAAAAAAAAAAAATTCGAAAAGAAAAATGTTTAATGAAAATTAATGGGTATTAATTTTTTATTTGTTATTTTAAAACATACTTCTTTACTGCTTACAAAATGATATTGACTTAAATTGGGAGCTGTAAAATGATTTAATTGTCTAGCACCTTGTCGATTTTGTATTGCGATCCATGTTTGTTGTTGTAATGGATTATTACCAACATAAGTAATATTTTTTTCTTGTTGTAAATTATGTTGTTGTGATTTATTTTGTTGTGTAGATACAACTTGTCGCATTAATTTTTGTTGTAAGAAAATAGCTTGTTGTAAATGAGTTTCATTTGTAAAAGTTGTTGGATCAACTGGAAAATTTAATTTTTAATAAAAAAAAAAAACAAATAAAAGTTAATTTTAATTATATAGGGTGATATTAATTCAGGTTAATTTCTAGTAATTAAAATTAAATAACAAAAAATTGTTCTGAAAGAGGAGAGATATATTTTCACTACTTAACTAACTTTGTTTTTAATTTCGTTAGTACCGTTATTTTTTATTTTTTTTAAACAGGCTCAAAATGATATTTTAACATATAACATTCAATTTTTTTTTTTGCCAAATTTAGCCATTATTAGCCAAAACTTAAGTCAGAGAAACCTTTACTTTACACGTTCGTAACGGGTTTTGGGAAAGAAAAGAAAAGGAATAGTTAGAGAAAAGAAAAAGAGAAAAAGGTAAGAGAAAGGTTCGGCGGGGAGTTGCGAACTATGTTATTGATTTCCACTTTGATTTTTTCTAAATTCAACAAATAAAAACTACCCCATCTTGGGAATGATTGTAGTAGAATGCGATCCCACATTCTAGAAATTCTGACGATTAAGGAGTTTCCATAACCAGTTTTGAACCATCTTGGTATGTCCACGGTATAGGGGGGTATTTGTAGGCTCTCGCGTTCCTCGACGGAATTGCTTAAGAAGCGGAAGTAGTGATTTTATTTCTTCCAAGTATGTGCCTACTCCCACGAGATATCTATAAAATGGAGATGGTGCTCCAACGATACGAAGATGACCAAGTCAAGCAAGTGTTGATGAAACATTTACATCATCAATGAGACGAATGGCGCATTTTTGTACTCTGTCAAGAAAAGATAGAGCAGTCTTGTAGATTAAGCAGATCCTTAGGTGCAAAATAGGCCTTACACCGATTTAAAAAACCCAAATATTTTGCAGCGCTTTTCGCATAATCGAAAATATGGTTATTCCAGAGCATATTTTGATTTACTTGCATTCCGAGAATGCTTAAGTTTTCTAGTTGTTGTAAGTTTTCACCTTGAATGTTTAGAATAGGTTCGATTTGATTTTAGAGTCTGATTAGTTCCCAACAAATAAATTGAGATTAATCTTTAACAACCAATACTTATTTTCTCACTATTTTATATGGCTACAATTTTATATAAGGGTTTTTTACGATATTCTTAAGACCAAATATTCAAAAGAACACCGAAAAGATAAAATTCGGAGAGACAACATCCTTAGGGACAAAATTCATAAATATAAAGTCTTGTATTCTCTGAAAAAGAAGACAGATTTTGTTTTTGTGAGCTTTATGGGTTGGGGATTTTCGCTTACTGGACGAAAGAATTCAGAATTTATTTTTAGGGATTTTGGATTTGAATATATCATTTTGGGGTTTTTTTTCCTGGTAGTTTTATTTTTGGGGTATTTGTCCACTTTCTAAATATGAGACTAGAAAAAAACATTTCGAAATTTAAATAAAATCTTTGACAACTCTTAAAACTAATGAAAATACACCTGTCTCTCTCTTCCAGCACGAATTTTTGTTCATTTCAACTGATATGGGCAACACCCAGTTCAGATATACATAATATATTTTTTTTTAATTATACCTGTTGTTGAAGACATATTTGATTGTAATTGTTGTTGTACTTGATGTCCTGGTATTTGACTTGGAAATTTTGTTGTTGGTTGATTTGAATTATTATGTTTTGGACTATTACAATTATTACCAACATTACTTAAAATTTTATTTAATTTTTCTTTCATATAAATGTGACATTGTTTACAATTATCATTCATATCCGGAAAGAAAATTTTCTGTGCTTGTGCTGAATTATTTTCATTTTTGGTATTTAAAATATTTTGTTGCATTTGTTGTTGTTGTTGTTGTTGCTTATTATTAGTATTTGTTGAAGATGCTGCTGATTTAATAGAAAATGAAAGTGATGTTGATAATAATTGTTGTTGATCTAAATTTGATGGTGATCTACCATCTCTATTATTACCTAATACTATTGTTGATTGAGATTGAGGTGAATTTAATAAAATATTAGAATTATTATGTTGTTGTCCTTTACAATTAATTGTATTTGTCGAATTATTTTGACATGTATTACAATTTAATTCAAGTGTTAATTGATTATTACTATTACATGATCCACCAGTATTATATGCACTTGAACTATTCTCTTGATCATCAGATGAATTATTACTTTTATTTGTTATAATTGTTGATGAATTTGTTAAATTTTTTTGCCATATTATTGATTGCATTGGTGTTGGAGGCAATGGTGGTTGTTGATTTGATTTTGGTGATTGACCAGATTTTGTTTTCTTTTGTTGTTGTTTTAATAATTGTAATTGTTGTTGTTGTTGTTGCTGTTGTTGCTGCTGTTGTTGTTGTTGTTGTTGTTGTATTAAATTTTGTTGATGATGATGATGATGTAAATGATGATGTTGATGCATATCAATCCAATGTTCAACAATAAATTTATCATTTAAACTTTCATATGGTGAACAATAAACTGGTTCTGATTCAGAATCTTCTGGTATTGTTTCATAAATATGCTCAATTTTTGATTCTTTAATATGACGTGGTTTTTCAATAATATTTTTTAATGTTTTATTTGAATTTGGTGATGAAATTCTATTATCTTGATTTTGATTAGCTGTTGTTGTTGCTGTTGTTGTTAATTTAATATCACAATTATTATGTAAATCATTATTTTTCATATCATCTAATGGAATTTTATAAACACTTTGATTTGAATTACCACTAGAATTATTAGTACCATTATTACCACTATTACCCAAATATTGTTTAAGTTTATCAATTTTCTTTTGATTATTCGATGATGTTGTACAACTTAACATCATATTTTCCATTTTTGAATCTAATATTGCTAATTCATCATTAACAGATTCAAGTTGTGCTTTAATATTTAAATCACTTAATGGATCTGATGGTGATAGAGCTGATGTTATAAAATTTCTTGTTTGTTGTTGTTGTTCTGTTTCCAATTGTTCAGAATTCATACTCATAAGTTGTGATAATGGTGGTGGTGGTGGCCATTGCATATTTGTTAAAGATTTTTGTGATGATGATGATGTTGTTGATGTTGAATTAACTGTTGAACCACGTGAATTTATTGCTATTGGAAGATTTGTTGATGTTGGTAAATAATTTGAATTTGTTGTTACATTTTGTTTTGTTGTTTCAACAATACAATTTTCATATTGTAATATTCTATCATCATAATAATCATGTTCTAAATGCTCATTAAAATCTTCATCCTTTATAATAAAAAAAATATGTATATATAATATAAATAAATTTATAATATTTACAATGAATTATAAAAATTTATTTTATTTTTCAAACTTACATTAAATAAATAACGACTAACTAATAATGTCACAGCATTTTTATTTTCTGATATTAAAGTTTCAGTTTCTTCTTTATTTGAAACATCACGACCATTTACTTGTAATATTTGATCACCTTGTCTCAAACGACCATCTTTAGCAGCTATACTATTCGGTTGAATATCACTAATATAAACTTCAGTACAAGCATCTGTATCATCAGAACCAGAACCATTACCACCAGAACTATAACTTACTGTTAATCCTAAACGTTCATTACTAGCAGATTTTCTTAATGTGATTTCCTATATATAAAAAAAAAAAAAAAAAAAATAAATAAATAAATTGTTTAATTTATATTCTAGCTAATTAATTAAATTTTATATATCCTGAATCCTGGATGATAATTCTGATTAAATGGGAATCGTTTTTTTTTGCTCTCTTTTCTTTATTTTATCTTTCATTTTTATATATATAGGTCAAAATAAGTTTTACATGATTTCATTTGAATTAATATATAATATAATATAACAATTCAATTATATATACATATATGATGAACTCAATCATTTATTTAAAAATCCTTTCATATATATCCTTATATAAATAAATCTTTTATTTACATATTTTATAAAATAATGCAATAAAGTGATTAAAGGTTTAAAGTATTTTAACCACAGTTAAAAATTGTTTTTATTTTATTCAAATATGGAAATTTTAAAATTAAAAAGTATATTATATATTTAGTGTTATATTTATAATATGTACTTAAAAATTACAATACTTATATATTAATTAACTTTAGTACTTCAGAATAATTTAATTAAAATTCAATTCAATCCAATTGAATTAATTTCTTTGATTATTTTATAAATATCTCGTATAGAGTTGTAAAGGGTATATTTTTAATTGAATTTAAATCTGTATTAAATTTAGGCAATCGTTTTAAATCGTGGCAAACACGAGGAAAAGTTTTATGCTCATGCGTGCTCTCTTGAAATTACTAGGCGGCAAAAGTACAATATATGAAATTTCATTTATTGTCAGAACATATGGTAAATGTGGTATCTAATAACATCTTATGTGGGTACTGTTCCCAAATATGAACGAATTTACTTATTGTATATTTCTAAATCGTCATGCACTTATTAGGATTTAAATATCATTTAGAATCATCGAAATTTCTATTAAGTAAGAGCTTACAAAATTTCTATTATGTTATCAAAAAAAGGTGGAGAGAAGTTAGTTTTTTTTATTTATAAGACCTTAGGGGTATCAGAGAATATGTCTGATGTCCTTCTGAGTATTATGACATTCACAGATTAAATATTTAACATTTTTGACAAATCCTAGTCGCATTCCGTGCTTGTTCAGCATATCTCAATATACCCATTATGATGGTCCTAATCTATAATTCCTTTTATTAAACTGATGAAACAATTTCCTAGTCTTTCCTTTATAAATTTTCTACTATAATTCTCTGAAAATTTTACAGGATGAAATTTTTGCAACTCAGAAATCACCTGTTTTCTTCTTATTGTGTCAATTTTTGTAATAAACCTCTCGTATGTGTATATAGATGCTTGTATTGTTATCTCAGGTGATTAATGAAAAACAAATTTATTACATTTATATAAACTCTTTACTATATAGCGACCATTTTATTCGTTTGAATTTTATCTTTTCAGATTTGAACAAATTAATTTTAACAAATGAATTTTACCAAAGACTCCACCTTTCGGCCAACTAATAAATAAGATAAAATATGATGGTAAATAGAGCACAGATGTATCAATATGGAAATAGATACGTTTATGAATAACACAATGGATACGATACTATGTAGATATTATATGGTGGTCAGTCTTAGATGGTCTGGTCATAGTGACATTCCAGGAGAGATTATAGTGATATTCCAAGTGTAAACTTCTAGCTACCTGTAGTTTACTATTTCAAAATTAAATGTGCTAATAGGCTATACTTTATAGGCAAACACACATGCCAGAAAGCTTGGGATTCACTCATGTGATTTCTACAGAGCTTGTAAAAGTACAAAATAATCCTGTAACGTCTTTATCTATGCTCCGTAATAGTTCACAAAAAACAAACCTATCCAGATGATTATTTTCTATAGACATCCTGGGTAAAAATGAAAATTAACTTAATTAAGTGCCTCCATTGCTTTGTAAATAATTTGTATAGTATAAATAATTTGTAATTTGTATAGTGGAAAATCGAGATTATATATTTTATCACAATGGACCTCCTTGGTATGAAATGTATACCGACATAGGCAGCCATTCATAAGTCATATCTAACTACCACATAGATATCTGTAAATTTCACTATATTCAGTCAGTAATTCAAATTTCCATTTACATAAAAACATATATATGTAGAATGTTATATTTCTAATATCGATTGGGTCTTTAAACATCCATTTCAAATCCCACATGTGACTAGGCATTCTAAATATTTGAAATTTAACATTTTTCTTTGCAATTTCACAATGATTTCGCAATGATTGCACTACAACAATGTTATCCGGCTTTGTGATCGGTTAACAATGTATTATAATATCTGAATTGAAATATGTATCTTAGAGTTAGCAGAAATTAATAATTATATTCTTCTTTATATCATTTTATATGATATAAAAGTTCTTTTGTGGTTTTTGGTTGTCTACAATATTTAATTACACCTGATAAATAAATATAAAGTTTAAATACCTTCAATAATATTAATTGATGATTCAAACTTATAATGCTGATGATGATGATGATGATAATGATGGTGATGATAAATGATGATGATAAAATACTTAATTTATAAATGAGACAATTTAAAATCATCATTTCATTAAATTAAGAAACCGGAACCGGCAAATTAATTTTTATTTTCTTTTTTTTTTTTCTTTTTTAGAGATTTTACACTTATATACTCTTTGAAGTATGTACAGACTATTATATAAAATATAAAATTGATTCAATTAATTAAATAATTTTCAGGCTTATAATTTGCGACTGAGGTTTTATATATATATATATATATATACATTCATAGTACATTATACATAATAATAATTGAAGTTGAAGGAAGAATTTAAATTTTTATTTTTAAATTATAAAGTTCAAGAAAATGTCTGAGACTGAATTTGCATTGTAAAATTTAAAATTATAAATTACTGCAGTCGAATAAACACTTTTATAAAAATTAATTAAAAATAAGAGGTTATTATAATTCAATTAGTAATTATTTTAATATTATTTCAAACAAATTCAAAATTTTAACTTAAAATCATTTAATATTTAAGATAATTATATAGTTTTGAAAATCTATTAAGCATAGTTAATAATAGATAAAAGAAAAGAAAAACAAGAAAAATTAATTTTCTTTTGCCAATCTAGTTTCAATTTAACGATTTTAATAACGGTATGTTTCAATTGTTACCGAGTAATAATTATTGGTGAAAAAATATAAAACCATTAAAATTGTTACTAAAATGGAGAAAATCTTTAAAATGAAAATATTCATTTATTTATAGTATATATAGGAATAGGACGATGTGTCTATTCGTGTCTGAAATAATAAAAATAAGTAAAACAAAAAAATAAAAACAAAATTTAACACTTTTTGTTTAATTTTTTTTTTGTTTGTGCACAAAGGATATAATTTGCTAGACCATGAATAAAAAAATTATATATAAGTGTATAAAATGTTTGAATGTACATATATGTATGGTAGGGTGTCTCTTATTTTAAAATTTTGTTAAAATAATAATTAGAAATGAAACTGCAGTTCATATCACAATGAACTTGGTGGCTTTTAAAAAGCCAAATGCGACAAAATTCCAACTTTTTTAAAAATCCCAAATCGTCAAAATCCAAACTGTATGAAATCCAAATGTCAATTTTTTATACTAAAAAGAATAAACACGACAAGCGGCAGCTCTAATTGAAAAAAAAAACAAAGAAATGCAATAAAATTTGGTTTTTTCCCTTTTAATATGTAAAAAAATTAATGCTTAATATCAGAGCTAAAACGTTCAGTTAACATGAAAAAATCCGAGTGAAAATGTCATTATTGTCTCGCTTTGAGTAATATAGCACTTTTTAAATAGTAAATTAATATGAAGGGCCGACCCCAATTTTAAAAATAATTTTTTAATATGTTTTGTTAAAAGCTTGCGGTCTGCGTTTACCTGGCATCTGTGAAAACAGGGTTTCAATAAACCAGTAGCGGGGGTAAAATATAAATTGGCATTATTAGCAGTGAATATTGAAAATCCAAACGGCACCGTTAATAGTAGAATATTTTTTATGTTTGGATTTTGTCGGTTTGGGATTTTGGACGAGCTTGGAATTTTCAAATTTGGCTTTTGTCGATATGGATTTTCAGTTTTGGATTTTTAAATTAGGGATTTCATTATAGATCCTATTAATATATTTTACAATTAGTAAAATATAAATAATTATAAGCGATATTAACAATGAATTTTATTTAGATATTATGGCAACACTATTTTTTATTATTTTTAAGTCTTGTTTAATATTATTATTACTATAGTAGGTATTGCCTCAGTATTTACAAAAAAAAAAATTAGAGCAAAATAATCCAATGTGTCGTGACGTGACATTAATGAAGTGGGTACACATATGTAGGTAGTATATACCCATATTCTGTTAGACCCATCGTTGACGAGAAGAAAAAATTCATCTCGTCTCGTCTTGCTGAATATGCCTTTCTGTTAGACACTGTAAGCGGCGCAATAGAACATTTTATTTGTTGGTAGTACTGATCATTTTTTACTATCAAAAATAATTATTGGTATATAAACGAAATATGATTTATAAAATTTTTGGAAAGTGTTAGTGGGGTTTAGTTTTAAAATATTCAATAAATATAAATATATTTATGTTTTAAATAGTTTTTAGTTTAGTACATAAACAGTAGTAAAACAATAATAGTAAAGATGGTTTTTTTTTTTCAAAACAAAAACACAATTTTAATAATAATGCAAAAAAAATAATTAAAAATTGTTTATTAATCTTTACTTAACTATTTTATCTATTCAATTTATTTATTTAATTAAATTTTTTGATAAAAAAAACACAAAATACTTTGACGACATACCCAATCGCTTACAATTTTTGACGAGATAAAAAATGGCTATCTCGTCTCGTCACAGGTCTAAGAGAATACAAAACTATCTCGTCAGAGATATTCTCACGTGATCTTGCGAGATGGGTCTAACAGAATATGGGTGATAGTGTTTTTCTGCAATTAGTGGTGACACTAAGGCCAATGAGGTCCATTGTGAGGGTACACATATTGATTATCACAAAATATTTAACTAATTATCTGTGACGTAGTCGACAGTGTTTTACTAATCATGATAAGTCAAATGTCAAATTAAAACAGTAATAATAATCAATATTGACAAATTTGAAATTAAATTAATTTAAAACATAAAGGACACTCTAATTTGAAATCTAATATAAATTTAAATTATTTTTCACCATTTTTTGATAATTTTTTTTTTGATTGTAGTGAAAATAAAAAAAAAAAAATACATAAATCTTTTCAATATTAAAAACAATTTTATTCTTTTCATTTCATCAAGGATAATTCTATTCTGTGTACTCTATATAAATATATATATGTTCATTTATATACATTTTTTTTTATAAAATAAAGATATTTCATCTTAACTTAACTTATTTCACAAAACAAAAAAAAAAAAAAAAAAAAACAGAAATAAAAACAAAAATTTTTATCATTCTATAAGGATACCATAAAATGACTAGTCCTTCATTTTATTCTTTAACGAGAATAAAAGATATTCAAACAAAATTTGTAACATTCAGTCAAAAACAAAATAAAACACTTCAGGCTTACTCAATTCGCTGACCAACAAAAAACAAACGAACGTAAACGTACATACATATATATTTATATATATATATACAGTTTAATTGTATGTTTATTACTACCCAAATTTGAATATAGTTAGTTTAGATTTTTTTTTAATTTGCTTTAGTTCTCCAGTTGTTGATTCTAATTGTTTTTTTTTAGATATTTGACCACGCCAAATGCATAGAAATATGGATGATATTATTTAGATGGATAGAAAATATATTTTTTGATCAGTTTCTCTGTATTATATTTCA
The DNA here is from genome assembly GCA_963942445.1 of Argyra leucocephala. Lineage (NCBI taxonomy): Eukaryota > Metazoa > Arthropoda > Insecta > Diptera > Dolichopodidae > Argyra > Argyra leucocephala. The sequence continues at coordinate 13,493,868 of OZ012679.1, read as the reverse complement.
TTTGGATTTAGTTCAAAAATTGATATCTGTAGTCCTTCTTTTGACAATTTGTAATGTTTATGGCAAATACGTTATGTATCTTCTTACTTTACATTCTTCACACGTTTTATACTTTGTTGTAAGATTGAGAAGCTCTTCTTATATATTTCAATTCATAATGAATTAGAGTAGTGAATGATGATTCATTATATATGAATCTAACTAAAATATCTCTATTATATGCATATATTTAGATGTAAAGCAATAAAAGTTATTATATATAGCAATATAACGACAACAACTTATTCAGAAAACTTGAAAACATAAAAAGAAAAAGAAAAATAAATTCAAAAATTCATTGAGAAAAAAAACAAAAACAAAGTTATTGGTGGTTTGGTTTATAGGTGGTAGGTGAGGTGGTACGCGCAATATACTAGATTGAACGAAAAGAATAAATTTATGTTCTTTTTATTATATTTTTGTGGTCTGTATATAGTTAAATGTAACACCAAATAAAGACCGGAAGGTTTTGTATTTTTAGAGAGTAAAAATATCCTTTTTTAATATTTTTTTTGTTTTTATTTTCTAAAATTTTTTTTTTTTTTTTTGGTTTTAGCAAATAGCCATTATGGCGATGCTCTATTATAGTTGATGTACGTTAAATTCTACCATTGAAAAAATAGTTAAATTCATAAGGATATTATACTAAAATATATACATAAATACACATATATATGTATACTTATTTATACAAAATTTAGTACATTTAATTACGGTTGACGTAAATGGTTTTACAAGCATTTAATATTGAAAAGAAGATAAAAGAAAAAAGAACAAAAATAAAAACAAAAAAAAATTGAAAAGAAAATAGTTTTGTTAGAACTGAAATTAATTAAGTTAATTATTGTTAGCTGAGATCATTTACAAAAATTGCTTCGGATGAATTACTACCACTATACAGTACTGCTGTTATATATAAAAAAAAAAGAAAAAGAAAAATAAAAAAAACACCATAAAATTGACTATTCAAATAGAAAGTAAAGGTACTCAACATAAATACAATTCGTATATTTATATATATATATATGTACATATTCAACATGTATGTGTAAGCGATATTTTATAAGAAAATGTTACGTTTTGTATATAAATAAAATTCAAACATTTATATTATATATATATATATATATATATATATATATAAATAATATATATATATATATATATAATATTCTTTAAGTTTTCAAATTAATGAACTAAAAATTATTTTAACCTACTTTTACTTTACCAACTCAACCAACTCTATGACTTATTTGCCCTTTATTATAAATATTTTTCTATTATATTTGATATTGTGTTACCGGGAGATGCTGGTGTTAAAATTTAAGTGAATTACTGGATGTTATATAGGCAAAAAGTGAAGTATAAATTTGATATGATGGTCTTGCTATCGTATCAATATTAGCTTCGATTATAATCTTATGAATCTGTGATGACCATATAAAGATTTTGGTTTAGTATAATTTATAATATTGTATGATATCTAATATGGTTCATTTTTCAAATGAATACGTTATAGCAGTAATAACTATGGTATATGATTTTCTGTCTATATTAACGCTATATCAGTCATTTGTATTATATAAGCCAGAACATATTCTGATATTTTTAATTGTAATTTATTTTATATAATTTACACTTATTTTTTGATTAAATTATGAATATTTCTGTAAACTGTACGAATAAATATTTCTAAAAACGTTGAAGGTATAAAAAGTGTGTATTTTAGTACTTCTTCAGTTTTAAAAGTGTGCGTAAACGTAGTAATACACTAATAATATCTGAATAAAATTTTCCACCTCGGTGAATTAAAGCAAAAAGCAGTAACAGTAACTCAAAAATTTAAATAGCTTTTTCAAAAAAATTATCGCAAAAAAATTACCGGTTAAAAAGTAAAAAAAAATTAAAAAGTACTAATTTTTGTGATTATCTTTCAAATAAATAATTTATAGAAAAATATATCTGAGTTCTAAACCCATAGAAGAAAATTATATATTTAATACAAGAACGATATAAAATCATTTAAATAATAGCAAAACATCATAAAATCAATAAAATATGAAACTTTTTTATAATAGAAATATTTTTTTAAAGTCATCAAAACAATTAAAATGAGTCAAAAAAATAAATGAAAAAAAAGTAGTTGGGGTTGCAAGACATTGATGAAAAAATAAAGAACTTTTTAAACTTTTTAAATTTCCCTGGTTTGTGTCGTTGAAATAATTGACGAAAATACAGGCGAAAATCTTCTATCTTAAATAATACGAGAATATATTTCTTTTTACATCCCAGGTTATTTCCAATAGATTTATATAAGAACTTAAGTAAATTAAAACTAAATAATAAAAATAATATAACATAAATTAACATAAAAAGCAAACTATTATTTTACATGTTAATAATAATATCACAAAAGCTATTTTTTATAAACTTTATCTAGGCTAAGTAATTATAAGATTGTACAATGGGTAAAATAAAGTTTAATAAAAAAACAAAAAAAAAATTTCCTTCAAAACACATCTTTGATCTTAAATCTTAATTTAATTACTTTTTTGTTTGTACAATTGTTTGTGTTTTTTTTTCTATCACCTGATTAAGAACGGTGTTTGCTGGTAACATAAATATAAATAATTTTCGTTTACAATAAACAGATTATATTTATACAATTACTGTTATACAATCTATATAATATATCTATATCTGTATATTTATTTTCGATGAAATAAATGAATAAAAAGGATAACATAAAAATAATGAAAGAAAATAGAATAAACAAAACAAAAAAAAATAATATAAAATAAAAGAAAATTATTTTTAAGAGAAATAATTATAATAAAAACAACAAAAAAAAGCCTAAAATGAAAAAAAAATAAAGTTCAAGACTTTTAACAGGATTCTAAATTATGTGGTAAAAATTTATATTAAAAACAAAATAGTTATATTATAATAGTAGGGATCTATATAGTTCCGGTTAAATTAGTAAGTAAGTATATTGTTATTTTTGTTGTAGAATAAATAATGAGAAAAAAAAACAACTACAGGGGTATTGAAAATTTTCGATTAAAAAAATGTTTTTTATAGGTATAATAAATTTGTTAAAAATTACTTTTTTTTTTCTATTTTGGATAATTATTATGAAAATTTTCAATTTAAGTTAAAAGAGTTTTTGAATAGTTATAAAGTTTCCTAAAATAAAATAAAAACTGTAAAATATACGTTAATTATGATAAAATTAATTATGCAAATTTTTAATGCATCTTTCGTTTAAATATTTTTAATTAAAATTTTGTTAAATAACAAAAAATGAAAAACTTGAATATTTTTTTGTTTTTTTTTTAATTTTATTTATTTATACTAGGACTTAGTATATTAATATACTAGCTCTTAAACATCCTTTTTCATTCAGATGAAGGACGTTTAGATTTTTTTAAATTTATAATTTTTTTTTCTTATTACTTACTATCAAGTCTAGCATTAGCAAGAGCTTTTTATTTTGTTTTGTAGAAGAGGTGTTTTTAACTATAAAAATGTTAACTTCTTAAAAATTTTATAACAAGTTCTAAAAATTATAATTTTAAATAAATTTTAATTAAATTGTAATTAATTTAGATGTAATTATTATTCAGTAGAATAAGAATTATAAAAGGAATAAGAGTAAACGATATAACTAGTGTTAAATTTTATATGTTTGTTAAAGTTTTGACCGAAAAGAGATTTGGTATAAAACAGAAAAAAAAATTAACAAGCTTTTTTAATATATATTTCATAGTGAATTCTTTGTACTACAACTTCTATGATTTTTAGACTAGAAAAGTGAATATTATTATATTCAAAATGCAGAATAATTCACACAAAAGTAATTAACACACAATTCTATACTAAATAAAATAAAGAAATTTAACATTTCTTCTGGTTTCATTAATATTAATAAATAAAATGGACTAAACCCATTTTGCCCGATTATGGAAATTCGATTAATGAAACGTGAATACTATATTCTCTATAATTATTACTTAGAATGGAAGTTATATTTTAATAGTTATTAATGGAGTGTTTCGTCCATTTAACATCTCACAATCTAACATTACTGGAACTGTTCTAGGTACGTATTTTAGTGTTAGACTACAATTCAACAGCTACGACAATTTGTTTTTTTTATGTAGAAGTTGTTGTTGTGATTGTCATTGTCATTGTCATTGTCATTTGTCATTTGTCATTTGTCATTTGTCATTTGTCATTTGTCATTTGTCATTTGTCATTTGTCATTTGTCATTTGTCATTTGTCATTTGTCATTTGTCATTTGTCATTTGTCATTTGTCATTTGTCATTTGTCATTTGTCATTTGTCAATTTGTCATTTGTCATTTGTCATTTGTCATTTGTCATTTGTCATTTGTCATTTGTCATTTGTCATTTGTCATTTGTCATTTGTCATTTGTCATTTGTCATTTGTCATTTGTCATTTGTCATTTGTCATTTGTCATTTGTCATTTGTCATTTGTCATTTGTCATTTGTCATTTGTCATTTGTCATTTGTCATTTGTCATTTGTCATTTGTCATTTGTCATTTGTCATTGTCATTGTCATTGTCATTGTCATTGTCATTGTCATTGTCATTGTAATTTTCGCAGTGTTATAGAGATTTTTAATTATGATTGATTCTGTAACTTATATCAATATGCTTTAAGTAAAATGTTTAACCAATTCAATTCCATTTTCTACCCCAAATCATTGGACTGATTTCTTAAATGCATGTTCGTTCACTTTATTTCATTATAATTTTTTCTGGCTTAAGCCTGTAGTTTAATGAAAACGACAAGAACCGGGTATTCATAAATGTGGTAGATTGACGATCAGTCTGCCACAAGTTGGCGTAGTTTGCAATAATGAACAAAAACTCTACTTGTAATCTACATGTAACTGCGCATATATTGAAAAATATTGAATACTTACATTTTGAAAATAACAAAAATTAAAAAAAAAATAAAATTAACTGAAACTGAAACAAAAACTTTAACTACTCAAAAGGCAAAGAAAACTACTTCAAAAAATTTTATGCATACTCACAATTTATTCTGCATAATCGACTCCCAATAGACTTTTAATCAGACAACTGTGTTCAAAAATTCAGAATTTACAGATTGACTGTAGATTTGCATTTTGTCGTCCAGAAAATATGTCAAATTATATTTTGAACAAATATGTTTAAATGGCATCTTAGTAAATAGTATATGACACGACAAAATCGGCGACATAAATTTGATCAAAATTCAAAATTTATCGTTGTTGCACTGTGACATTATATTTTGATAGTTGTTCTCTAAATCATTAAATTAAATTTCTTGTTGTTTTTGAATGGTTGTTTGAAAATGAAAATGTCGCATTCATTGGACTTGATATACGACATTCTATGTCGACAATCTAGGACGAAAATGTTGTATCATTTTCATTGGACTTCAGGCTTTAATCTAACAAGAAAGACGAATTTTGTTCCCGACTAAATTTCAACCCATGTATGCCTACCATATTGTTTGATTGTATTTTTTCAATTGAGTTGAATTGAATTGAATTTATTTATTTTCTATATGCAAACAAAATGTGGACCAGCTCATTTTCTGAGTATTTCAGTTTGAGGCACTTCAAATATAATTTGTATGTCAAAATCAATCATTTTTAGTTACTTTCGTATTATACATAATACAATTAGGTATAATTTTTGTATCTAAATTTACTCAATTCAAATATATAATTGTTATGTCATTCTAGTATATAATATCTTATTCACACTGTATATATAACACACATTTTACAATTTACACTATTCACAATGCATAATATGTTATCGAGGTCGGATATCATGTTACTAATCATATTTAATTTCTATGATTAAAAAAAAAATTTTAAGACACCCTGTTCTTTTCTTTTATTTTTTAATTTTAGTTTTTAATATAAATATTTAATTGAAAGAAGTGATAATAATCTACTATTCAATTAAAAGCAAAAAATCTGTTAAAAAAATATAATAATAATAATAATAATAATAATAATGAAATCGACCCATTGAACACTTTCTGTGTCATTGGACATCATTGGCATTATTTTTAATTCTTTTATTATTTTAAGAAAAGAATGAAATTTTATATAAAAAAAAATTTTGATCTCAATTTGAACTGAATTAAAGTAGGTGAAAAAACCAAATTAACAAAACAAAAAAAAAAAAATGGAAAAAGAACAAAACAAAAATCTTAAAACAAAAACAACCATTTTTTTTTCTTTTTAATTTGTATTAAAATTGTTTTTGATTTGAAAATAACTCTCCCGATTTATTTGTAAATAAAATGTTGATTTTCAGAAAATTTATGTACTTTACAATTGATTTTGGTTAGAAGTTTTAAGTAATGAGAGTTTAATTTTTTTTAAATTTTATTTGAATTAAAAACAAATATATTTTTATAAATTTATTAATTATATATATAGTATAATTAAATAAAGTACTTTGATTTGTATTGATAAAGCAAATAATTAATAAGAATAAAAGAAATAACAAAACAAATTATTTAATTTGCGGTCTAAAAAATTTGAATCAGAAAATCTTTTAACATAATAGAAAATTAATTTAAATTGATTGGGATTTTGATTGATATTTTTAGGTTAAGGATTTTGGATTTCATAACTATACCTTATGATATTTTTATAACCATTATAACTTAATTAAAAAACAAAATAAAATGTACAGTTCCAATTGATCTAATTAATCAATTAGGCATGTATACTGAATAGGTTTTTGAATTTTTCAAATAGATTTTCTATTCTTTATTGGTTTTGTTATGACCCTCCTCTACTTCTACATTGTGATCTATTTACTCTAGTAGTTCATTAAGAAATTGTTTTTCTTTTCTTTTGAAAGATTTGTAAACATCTTCCATTAAATTATATGATGTCCACTTCTGTAAGATATTCTAGATTTAGATTTAGATTTTAGATTTATTAATTTATTTAGTTTTATACATGTAAATATATAAACTATTACAATATTTTTTACATTCATTTTAATTTAATAAATAAGATATTTTTATATTTTTAATAAGTTTTTTTTTATACATTTCAATACTAGTTTCAGTTTTTATTTCCGGAGGTAAATTGTTAAATAGCTTTAACCCTTCATACATTAAATTCTTTTGAGCCAGATCCGTTCTAAAAAACTGTAATCTAAAGTTGGAGATGTTTTATAAACTATAATGTTGAACATCACCTACATATGTTAATTTTTCTGATAAATATATCGGCATCATATTTTGTGCTTAATTTTGAAGATGAGCACAAGTGTATTAAATATTAATCTTTGTTTAATATTCAGCCAATTTAATGATTTCAACATATTGTCTATATGTGTTAATCTATTACATTTCAATAGACTTCTCATATTTTTATTTTGTAGCTTTTGCAACCGACTTATTTCTTCATTATTTAAAAATGCTTTTAAACTAGAATATAGTTCAAAATTAGGCTTAATAATTGCATTGTATACTGATATTGCACATTTTTGAGATAGTTTATCTCTGATTTTGTTGAAGAAGTATGTTTTTTTTCGAGATTTTTTTGCATGTATATAATCAAGATGCTTATGAAATTTTAATTGATCATCTAGTATTAACCCTAAGTACTTAATTTCGCTTATTTTTTCAACAGGTTCATCATCGATTTTTACTTGGTATTCTGAACTACCATTAATTATCATGAACTTTGTTTTATCTAAATTTAGCTTTAATTTATTCATTCTTAGCCACTTGTTGACTCTTTCCAAATCATTATTTATTTTCTCTATGCAATCATCAGCTGATTTTCCTGAAACATATATAGAAGTGCATCGTCCGCAAACAGAATCAGTTGCGCAAAAATTACAGCTATCTCCATATCATTTATGTATATCAGAAACAATAACACCCCTAATACAGATCCTTGTGGAACTCCGAAAAAAACTTCAATTGCCTGTGATATGTCATTCTAGTATAATATCTTATTCACACTGTATATATAACACACATTTTACAATTCACACTATTCACAATGCATAATATGTTATCGAGGTCGGATATCATGTTACTAAGCATAATAATTTCTATGATTAAAAAAGAAAATTTTGAGACACCCTGTTCTTTTTTTTAATTTTTTAATTTTAGTTTTTAATATAAATATTTACTGTGACTACACCGTTTAGTTTTTTTGACTTCTATTACTTAAATATGACTTAAACCAATTAAGTTCTATATTTTCAACGCCTATTGCTTCTAATTTCGATAATAGAATATTCCTGTCTACTGTTTCAAATGCTCTTTTTAAGTCAAGGAAGACCGCTATTATCGTTTGTTTTTCGTCTACAAGCTGTTTCCAATTTGCTACAATCAGATTCAGAACTGCTTCACAACTGTGGTTTTTCCTAAAACCTGATTGAAATTTAGATATTAAATTGTTCTCATTCAAATACCTTTCAAGTTGAATATATACAAACTTCTCAATAATTTTTGACTCTATGCTTGTCATATTAAATGGATGGAATTCACTGCAAATTTTTGTGCTTTTTACTTTTTCTATTGGTGTTACTACTGTTTCCTTCCATGCTTCTGGATAAATTCCCATATGTAACGAGCCATTTATAACTTCAATCAAATTATGTGTTATTAAGTCAAAAACATCCAATAACATTTTACAGTTTACATGATTAAAGTCCTTTTTATTATTTATTTTTTTTTAAAATACCTTTTAAATCATCTTCCTCCATTGTTTTAAAATTAAACTGATTTGTATTATTTCTTAATATTAAATTTTGGTAAGGTATGTTTGGAATACTATTATTAATTTCTACTACACTATTTACAAAGTATGTATTAAAATTTGTTGCTATATCCATACTGTTTTTATAAATCAAACCGTTAAACTTGACTTCGATAATGTTATTTTTTTTTCTTTTAGTACTAGCGTTTTTATTGTTTTCCACATTTTCGATTGGTCCTTGCTCTTGAGAATTTTATTACTTATAAAGTTATTTTTAGTCTGATTTAGCTGGTTTTTATATTTATTTCGTATGATTTTATATTTCACCCAGTCATCATAAGCATTTTTTGAAATTGCTTCATTATATTGGTTGATTTTTCTAATTTTGATATTACGAAGAGAGCTATTAAACCAAGGATTATTTTTATTATTTATCCTAATCGTTTTCACAAGGTGTTGGCTACTATTTCGTAATTCATTACTAAATATATTTGCTTTTTCATTTAAACTTATTGAATAATATATCGACATTATTTGACTACCAAAAATTAAGTTACGAAACCTTCTTTTATCATAATTAAAGATATGTAAACGGTATCTAAGTTTTCACTTCCACCATTGTCCATTATAGTAATACTAATTCCTTGATGATCACTAATTTTATTATTTTCACAAATTTCAGCAGTTATCTTATTTCTATAATTTGTTATCACATAGTCGATCAAAGTTTTACTAGTATTTGTTATTCTGGTCGGCTCATTTATAATTTGTTTAAAATTTAAATCAATGAAAATTTGCGCAATACTTAAACGAGGTGTTGTGTTTTTTGTCCAGTCAATGTTAAAATCACCCATCATTATTATAATTTCGTTCAATTCAAAAAGATATTCCATTAAGTCATTTAAATTATTTATAAAATTACCACGCGTATAATTACTATTTGGTGATTTATAAGTGACTACTAATACATAACAAAGATTTTCTATTAACTGATTTATAAGTGACTACTAATACATAACAAAGATTTGAAGAAATTCTATTTGAATTAATTATTTTCTAATATTACTCTGAAGTCTGAAGTTACAGTATACCTACAATATACATATACACGTTGGCTACCGATGTATCGCCAATGAACAATTCCATTTGCACCCCCATGTATCGTGATCGTCAGTTGTACACAAATTTGCCTTCTCCTAGGTACAAATTTATCATCAGTGAACATTCCTGTGTACCGCACTTATTTGGAAGATTTAAGAATATCGTAGATGGATAATGACCGCAGTGACATTGAAGTTCTGGAATTAATGTGCATTTAAAATTTGGTAATTTATTTTTATGATTTTTATTGTTCATCTTCTGGACAAATCTCTTAACTATCATTAATTTGATTGCTTCTTAGAAATATTTGAACAAATTTCATTAGAAAGTACCTGCGATTTGGATGTTTTAATTGATACTAGGCTGGCTTTTTTTAAGGTTTTACCTTCTCATTGAGCCATCAGACCTGTTATACTAGGTACTACAACGATATTATTTCTGCTACTGACCAAGCTATATGGACAAGTCTATTCTAATGTTTTTGCGAAGTTGAAGAGCTTCAGATATTTTTTTCTGTTTTTGGTAATATTTTTAAGGATCAGAGTATTAGCTTTTGAAATTTTAATTCTTTTTTTTTTACCAACCAAGTTGGGGGAAATTCTAATCTAAACTGTGTTAAATTTTTTTATCGTGATGGTCTTAATGATGATGCTAGAAATAAAATGCTTTCGTGAGATCAAAAAACATCACTGTCAGCTTTATATTAATCCATAGTCTATTTTGAATATTGGTTAAGACGTCAAAAATAACCACGTTCGTGTTGGAATTTTTCTTCTTGTTATTTTTTTCAAAATGCTTAGTAAATAGCATGTTTACATATTTTTCAAATACTTTACCACAGATTGTTCATATGATTGTGCAGATTGATATTGGTCTAGATTGGACTGGATTTTTATATGTTGGTACTATTTTGTTAATTTTAAGTCTATTTGGTAATTCATCTTATTTTAATGTTGTATTAATTAATCTAGTTAACGGTGTATACATAGCTCTGTATTACAAAATTTAACAATGTCAGAACTAATTTCATTTATACTGGTTGATTTAGACTTAGATAATTTATCTGTTAGCCTTTCTGTTTGGTATTTGTTTATAGACTTAAACTTTAATTGTAATTGTGTCTTTTTTTTTTTTAAATATAAATTGTATCAGAAATTAATAATGGTTTAATATATAAATTATTTTCCAACGAACATATTTTCACAATTCAAAAATATATTTCCCACTTATTCCTACTTTCAAAGCTTAAAGAGAAATTTTAAAAAAAATTCTTCTGATAGTCTAAGGACATTTTGCGTTCCATATTCGTGCTAAGATATAAATGCTCATACCTTAAATTATATATATTAATTAGAAATAACAGAATGTATATGGATTGACACATTCCATTCAAATTTATGTTTAACGGTGAATTAACGCCTTCTTTTCAAAAATTTACAGTCTTTCAGATTTTCTTAAACCTCTCTAAAATTTTTATCACTTCAGAAAATAATTAATTCTATAATTTGAATCCAGTTTGTAAGTGAAAATTAAATCTTTTGATATACAATAAATTTAGTTTGCTTATGTCTCCATTAAACAACCACCTCAACTTAAATTAACCTAACCTATATGCATTTGAATTATTGCAAGTTTTTAATTTTTTTTTTTTTTTTGGAAAATCATCAAAACTAAATCGGAAATGAAGTTCAAATTTTCAAGTATTAAAATGGGGAAAAAAAAGTGAATAAAACAAACAATAAAATATTTTTATCTCATATTATACAATTCCCATACACCATGTTCAGACACATATAAATAAATATCTCTATTAAAACTTTATTTTACCACATTTACAATTTTTATTTTTATTATTATTATTTTTTTTTTTTCAATTCAATAAAATTTGATTTTATTTTACAAAAAAAAAAAAAAAATGAAATGAAATTCAATTGAATTAAATTGAATTGAATTCGAATTCGAATTTTAAATTGTTCAATAGAAAAGTAAAAAAAAAAAAAATAATAATAATAATAAAAACAAAAGCTAAAAGCAAAAACAGAAAATCATTCAAAATTTTCAAATAGAAATGAAATAGAGACACATACATTTAAAATTATTACAAAATCGATTTTTATAATAGTTAAAATAAAAACAAAAGCAAAATGAAAATAAAATTAAATTTATTTTTATGTCCTTCTTATTCAGAAATAAGAGTGTGTTAATACAGTTATATAATATGTATATCCTTATTGTTCAATATTCAATTTTATTTTTTATTCAATCATTTTCATCATCATAATCAGAATCATCGTCATAATCTTGTCTTACTTTTATATATATGTATATTTAATACATATATTTCTGTATATATAATTATATATTTAATTTTATAAAATATCCTTTTGAATTAGATAACCATTAAGAATTATAAATAAGTACGTAATTCCGTATATAAATATATGAATGTGTTTGTTAATGTATGAATGTAACAATTTTATTTGATTTCACTTTTTTTTTTTTTTTTATTATTTCTCTCTCTATTTTCTCTATACAATAATGTCTATTTTATAACTATACAAAATTGCTTTAATATCGGTTTTGCTGCTGGAAAGCTGTTATAATATTATGAAATAAAAAAAAAAAAAATAGTATATTATAAAAACAATAATGCAAGTATGTCAAATATAATAAAAATAATAATAATAATATATGAAACTATTTTGCAAACATCTACAGATGGTACAATGTCCTTTAAGTTTATATATTTTTTGTTTTATTTTGTTTTTATGATTTTTTATTATAATTTTTCGTTTTTTTTTTTTTTTTTTTAAGTGCGTTTACCGAGTGCATGCACTTAAAATAAAATGTACTTCCTTAACATTCATATATTCATTTATATATACATATAATATATATATATATACATATTAACATATACATATTATATTATACAATTATGTATAGAGAATAAGTATTTATAGAGTGAGTTTAAAAAGTGAATGTATACAATTTTGAAAATATATAAATATGAGAAAATTTAATTTGAAGAATATTTAATAAGAATATTATATAAAGGTCCGAATTGCGGAAGACTCTCTCGTTGGTCTGAATTATATGATTATATAAAATTTAATTCAAATATATGATGAAATTTTTATTTCATTGAGTGGAGTTGAAAATTGCAATTGACAAAATGACTTGTCATTAAATGTTTAAGTGTTTGAATTCAGATTTCAATGGCAGTATATTTACACATTGGTACCTAAGTTTAAATCAAATTCAATCCGGATGATAATACCAGTGAAGTCATGAGACTGGGCATTTGATTTAAATCATGTAAAATGATATTTATAAGATTAAATTTATTTTTCTGAACCATCATTTTAAAATTTTCTGAACGAGCTGTAATTTTTGAATTTTGAAATTTTCGAAAGCAAAATATAAACATTATTAATATTAGCATAAGCAAATAAAAACATATTATCTTATAAATTGAAGTATTTATTAAAAACATACAAAAATATTACATTTTAAAAAAGACGAAAAGTTAGTTTAAAAAATTTAATCAGATCAATAATATATTTACATGCACTTTCAAGGAAAATGTCAATTTTCATAATATGTTAAATGTCATATTAACGCGCTTGCTAAGTTTTTCAATAGAAATTTTTGATAATTCAATTAACAGGTTTGCCAACTTAAAAAAATTATTCATATCATTAACCTATACCTGCATCGTTCTTTTGAATTTAATAAAACCTCTAGACCTTGAACCGTATGAAAAGAACAAAGCTAATATAGTTATCACATTTTTGAACTAATATCAGTGTGAACTGTGAACATGCAATTAATATTGATCAGAAATAATATCTGTGTATGTAATCATGATGTGTATGAAATAAAAATGTATGTAAATATTTTTTGTTTTGACATAAATGATTTCAATTATAATTTACGTCATTATGTCAATGATTTTTGAAAGTATTAAAAAATAACAAAAAATTATTAATCATTTGACTTAGATGGTAATTTTTTACTGTCCCAAATAGTTACTGTCACATAGAGAATTCCAAAACAAAAAATAAACCGGCTTGTCAGTCAATTGAATTTTTTTTAGTCCAACAAAATAGACTTATGTTTTTCTTTTTTTGAGTTTTAATATTTGATTTTTAATTTTGTGATTATTTTAAAAATTGCAACCTTCACCAGTGTCCCCAAATAAAATAAAAATGCCTATACTTTGAAAATCATACTAATTTTTTTTTCTAATATACATTTTTTCCATATTGGTAACGATATTATAACCTATACTTACTAATGTATAATGTATATTGTGTAACGGTATTATAACCTATACTAAATAATGTATGTACATAATGTATGTGGTGTAACAGTGTATTCCCAAGAACATTTTGTATAAGTCACAAATGTTGTCACAATTTGTGACTATGATCTGTGACTATGACTTGACTTATATTTGAGATTTGTGACTATGCAAACGATTTGTGACTATGACTTGACTTATATTTTGTATAAGTCAAATCATAGTCACAAATCGTTTACTGTAGTGTAAATACATAAATAAAGTGATGTTACATAATACATAAAGTAAAGATAAATTGTAAATGTAAACTCATGATTGCGGTTGTAATTTTATTGTGTGTAGGTATACATTGTCACTATATACTTACATTACAGATACAAAATGTTTTCGTTTATGTAAACTTATAGCTACAATGTAACTTTACTGATCGTTTTACTAGGTAAATGTATGTTTACAGATACAAATAATTATTTGTTATATTTTTATATAAAAACAAGTATGTATTGTATAATTCTTAAATTAGGTTTATTTTGATTTTATCAAGTCCAAAACGGGGTAACAAAGAAACTGTGCGAATCAAATATGCAAATCAATATTTCTTGTAAACAACAAAATTCAAATATTTAATCGTATTTGTCAGGATGGCTAATGTTACAATTTAATGTCACAAAATTGTCGTTGACGTAGAACTCATTTCGAATTCGTCACGACAATCTCATTATTGTCAATTTTTCAAGCTAAATGTTTATTTATTACATTTTTGTTCAAAATCTCTGTCAGCTTTTGTCGATGAGTATTTTTTTTGTCAAAATAGAAATTTTAATTATACTTCATTTGAACAATCATGTGTAAATTTATGCCAATTCAGTATTTCAGTTTCCAAAAACTAGCTTTGATTTTTATTTTGCTGAAATTCAGATAGCTATTGTTTAAAAATATAACCAGTTTTGAAACATGTTTGAAATAAATTTTCATTTTTGAAACACTTTCAGTTTTGAAACATTTTCCATCAACATTTCTAACTTGCCATTTCCAGCTTCCAATATTGATGAGAAAATGTGTTATGCAAATTTTTTTTTATCAATAAGTTCTTAAACAATTTAAATTTTAGAAAAAAAGAATTGCAAAATTTCTATTAAAAAAAAGGATGTTCCATTTATCTAGGTTTTCCTGTAATTTTTGTTCCATTATTGTGTTGCAATTAATTTTTGTTTTGTTTTTATTTAAACTGTTGAATTATAAGTTGAATTGAAATTTATTGTAAATAAAATATTTATCAATTTTGTTTATTTAGTTTTTTTAGAATTAGGCTATTAGACTAAGTACTAATTACTAAGAATTATTATTATTATTATTATTATTTTTTTTGTTGATGTTCACTGTGTATAAAAGATTTTATTTTATTAAATGTTGTTTTTTTTATATATTCCATTAAATATTAATAAAAAATATAGCACAAGTATCTTAATAAATTATATTATTTTTTTTTGTTTTTATTTTGTTGATTTGCATAGAAAATTCTTAAACATATGAGTTAGAAAATATAATCATAAAACAAAAACAAAAAAAAAACAGAAAATTTATACAAGGTGTTCTGTGATTTTGAGTATGAAAACTTAATTAGTATAGGGATTTGTAGACTAATAAAATTAATATTTTAAAGAGTGTTACTGATATGTGGGCCAGGACCTTCAAGGTCTGTAGCGCCTAACAAATACAAGTCAGTGATATGTAAAATAACGGGATTATACATTGTATAATGTAATATAGAATAAATTTGGAAAAGTTAATAAAAAAGTTGAAAAGCCGTTTTTACTTATAGGATACTGTTGATAATTAAACAGTTATTACATTTTACATACAACAAAACTGTTGATAATCAATTTTTCTCATACGTCATATTAAATGTTATGATATTGGGTCAGGTATGAAAGCTCACATCATTTTTTGAAATATCGTGCTATAAAATCTTGAGTGTTTCAAATTTTAAAATCTCATTCTCATAAAGAATATTTTTTTAATAAATTTTGAAAGTAATAATTTATTTATTTATTTACAGGCTTAATTCAAGCTAGTTTTTTTTTTTTATTTAATTTTTTATTTATTATTTCTTAAATTATAATTTAAAGAAATACAAAAAAAATAAATAAAAATATATTATAATATAAGTTTAGATTATAGCTACTGATCTATTTATGTTAGATACTCTTAGCTTTTACTTAAAGATAATGAATGCTTATATATAGTAGTATATATTATTTTTTTCCTCATTTGGGACAATATTATTTTATAGTTAATCATTACTTTAAATTTGTTCTCTTATGTTTATTGGAAAATTAGAAGAAATGTGAGTTAACATTTTTTTTTTTTATATAAAACTTAAAACCTAAAAAACAAAATTATAACAAACAAAAAACAAAAAACAAAAAGAAAAAAAATAACTAATGTTATCCCATATTCTGTTAGACCCATCTCGCGAGATCGTGTGAGAATATCTCTGACGAGATAGTTTTGTATTCTGTTAGACCTTTGACGAGACGAGATAGCCATTTTTTATCTCGTCAAAAATTGTAAGCGATTGGATATCTCGTCAAAGTATTTTGTGTTTTTTTTATCAAAAAATTTAATTAAATAAATAAATTGAATAGATAAAATAGTTAAGTAAAGATTAATAAACAATTTTTAATTATTTTTTTTGCATTATTATTAAAATTGTGTTTTTGTTTTGAAAAAAAAAAACCATCTTTACTATTATTGTTTTACTACTGTTTATGTACTAAACTAAAAACTATTTAAAACATAAATATATTTATATTTATTAAATATTTTAAAACTAAACCCCACTAACACTTTCCAAAAATTTTATAAATCATATTTCGTTTATATACCAATAATTTTGGTTGACAGTAAAAAATGATCAGTACTACCAACAAATAAAATGTTCTATCGCGCCGCTTACAGTGTCTAACAGAACGGCATATTCAGCGAGACGAGACGAGATGAATTTTTTCTTCTCGTCAACGATGGCTCTAAGAGAATATGGGTGTATACGAATTAATTTATTGTTTAAAGTGTTTACTGTAATTTACTTAGTTTAGTTGTCGTTCATCCACCAATAATTATTATTTTGATAATTGATGTCTCTTTGAGGTATGATTGTATCAAAGTTGAGGTTTTGCGAGTTATGTTGGTCAAAGATTATTCGTTTTATCTGTTGCTCTGCGATTTACATGGTATATAATTGGTACCTTTTGTCTTCCTTGTATATATATAGCATTCCGTATCGACATATGTGAATGCTTCAGGAGGAATAAATCCTGTATGCATATACATTTGTTGAAGTACATCTCATTTGGATAAATCAAGTGACATATGTAGGAGTTTTCTTCTACTAAATGTATTTTGTCAAAATGTTTCCATATCAATTTTATGATAAATATATCTATTCTACTTATTTTGTTTTTCTCGTAAATGTGCTTATTAGAATAATAATATTTATCTGTTGTGTGTATTTTTTGTGATACATTAATGCAAGCTCTTATACATGATCTTTCAAATTTTCTTATTTTTACCATTCCATTGTACTGTTAATGTTAAACCATATTGGACATGCATATGTTATAATTGGGCGTATCAGTGATTGGTAGCATATTATTTTAACCCGATTTGAAATAATTTGTGAGTAGAATAATTTTTTTAATGAAATGAATGATTTTCTAGCTTTATTTAGTTACTCTTTTATATGACTTATGTAGTTTAAATGATGATGTAATTTAATTCCACAATATTTAGTTGATAATGAATTTTTAATGTGGTGTCCATTTGGTGTATTAATGTGAAAATTTCTCCAGTTTCTTTTATTATTTTTATTAAGATGTTTGTAGGTATTTCTGAATAGAATTACGTCAAATTTATCATAATTTATTTTCATTTTCTAATCTGCACTATATTTAATAACTATGTTGAACATTTTTTGTAATTTACTTGATGCTATTGATGCTATTTTATGGGGATGGTATATTGTTAAATCATCTGCAAATGCTATACTAGAACTAAGCTCTAAGCTGTTATTTAGAGAGTCTAGTAAAGCACTTATGTATATGTTAAAAAGAACTGATGAATTAAAGCGAGTTACAAAATATATTATATTTATGTGAATTAAAACAAATTTTAAAATTAAAATATAAATAATAAAAAATTAAAACTAAAAACTATTAGCAGTGAAATAATAAAAAAATTGAACCAAATCTGCAAAATATAATCAATAAAATACTCTTATATTTGAAAATTAATAGTTATGGGTTAAAGCTAGTATTTTCAGAAAAAAATAGCAACTATAAGAATATTGAAGATAGAGAGATGGTTAGAACTAACTAAAAATAAGAGCTTCATTAGGGTGTCCTTGGAAAGAGAGAAATCAATACGATTTTCATATTTGTTTTATTGTCAATACGGTTGTCAAAATTTCATTCTATGGATAGGTTCGTTCATTTCATAGTTGGTTCGATGAAATGTCAGGATAAATAGGTTAGCAGAGCGGAAACGATTAGTAGTATTAATCTGGGCTAAGTTTGAAATATAAGTGGAGTTAATATTTTCTTTAACTACTTCATTGATTTTCTTTAGAGATAGATGGATTAAGTAAAGGTGTAAGATGGATTAGGTTTAATATATGGTGGCAAAATTAACAGTCAGACCAGGGAAGGTGATGTAATGCGAACTTTTAGGATTTTTTTGGATTGTTTCAACCCTATTTATATGAATTTCATAATATGGAAACCATACCTGACTGGCATATTCTAATTGGGGTCTAACAAGACATGTAAAAAGGATTTTTAGGATATATGGATCTTTAAGAACACTAGAACAAAGACTAACATTGAATAATACAATTTCACCCTAAAGAAGTATCTACAAAACAGAGAAAAAGCTCGAACTATACTTCGATGCCCAAGAGAAGTTAGAATGAATCAAATAACCTAAAGTTTTAACATTTATTTAATTTTAATTTTTTATCTAGAGCCTACAACATATTTTATAGAATATATATATACTCTCTTGTAATATTTCGAGCGTTACTAAGACCTTCTAGAGTTTAAAAGGGGAGACTGGAAGATATTGGAACACTCAACATTGGATTGGAAATTTTTGAAATTTATAAACTCGAGACGGGAAAACTCCTTTCATAAAGTTTTCTCAGTGTTATTGCGGCTTTCCCTTCCCATTAGTGAACGATTCATAACTCTATGTTCAGGTTTTTTTTTTCAATTTTTATCATATTTAAACCATGGAAGCTTCATATATGTTCATACATAACTTAGATATTTATTTAGACTAATTCAATTCTGTCCTAAAAACTAGGAAAACCTGTTATGATACTGTTGTGATTGGATTACTCTGTACATATATACTGACTGATATATATGTATAGTTAAAAAACTATTTTTTTTTTTTTGTTTTTTTAATTTAAGAAATAATTAGTTCTTAAGAAATGACCCAAAAACAAAAAAAAAAAAACATAACAAAAATAAAAAAAACACGTGTATATTGTTTTTTTGTTTTTGTTTTTTTTTTTACAACAAGATCTTAGACGAAATTTTTTTAAAAATCTTAGATTTAAATTTAGAACGCATAAAAAAATAATAATAATAAAAAAAAAAAAAATTCACTTCAGGTTAGGTTCATACTTTCTTAAAAAAAAAAAAAAATTTGTAGAAATAAGTTTTATTCATAAATAGTTATCCTTTTAACAAGGACAAGTGTCTAAGAAAATTTAATATTAAAAAAAAAATATTAAATGTTTAATTTTTTTTTATTTTAATTTCAGTTTTTATTTTTGTTTTTTTTTTTTTTTATTTAATTGGATGAGAAATGCGTGTCTTATGACAAGTATAATAATATGGGAATACATTTTTAATTTCTTCATATACATAATATTCATTAATTTTAATTTTTCATAATATTCAGTTTTTTTTTTTTTTTTTTTTTTTAAATTTCTCTAGGGAGGGTAAAATGAGTTTTTCGCTTCGTATCTTCATTTTTAAATTTATTTATTTTTTTTTTAATTTTCATTTTTTTAAGTAGGATACTATTAGTATTTTGTATTCTGTAAAATTTTTATTATTATTATTATTTTTTTTCTTAATATGAATTTAAGTACTATACTAAATTTATACTGAATTTTTATTAAGAGTGCTAAATGCACACACACACATACACACTTTTTAAATCCATTAAAATACATTAATTTATTAACCGAGGTGGAAGGCCCGAAACCTTGAAGATTTGAATTTAAATTGTTTTTGATTATTTTGATTATGATTATTCTGATTCTATACCTGCGTGGTGAGGACAATATTAAAACAAATTTGTATGAAACATGAAGATTTGTTAAAATGTGATACTGTGTAAGTTGTATTTGGCTAAAATTTGAAACGATACAGTTTTTGTAGCATGATTCTTAGCCAGAACATTTATCTTCAGGCCTATCAGGCTCTTCTTGATGTAGTACTCGTTTTGAAATAAAATTTATTAATTTTTCTCATTAGGTAGCTGCTGTTGCTAATTTGTGAAATTTTATAATAAGTGCACTAATAAAATTATCCATACAATTTTTTTCAAGTGCTGCAGCAACATATGTTGAAGCAATGAGATTTGAAGAATCTTGTCTAATTTTGACATTTAATTTCGAAAGCTTTGCCATACAGTTTAGTGCAATTAATAAATTTGTGTACTTATATCTAATGAATTTGTTGTTTCACCAAATCAATTAAATATTTTTATTCTACCTCTGATCTTGAATAAACTCAATTGAAATTGGTTCTAATTATTAAATGTTACAAAATGGAGCAAGTAAATATAAAACATAATTGAAAATATTTATTCAAAAACATTATTTTAATTTTAATAAATTTATTTATTTATTTATTTGACAGTGAATTTGCAGATAAATCTGGAATGTGGGTTTTTATATAAAACATATTTTGTATATTGTATTATTTTTTATTGGGTTTTAATTATTATTATGTTTAATAATTATTACATTTTATTTTTTTATTAAATTTATATATATATATATATATATATATTTTTAATTCCATTGGCCTTTTATCTGATTTAAACCAATCCATCGCAAATTCGTCAGTTGTTCTGCCGGTCAAATCCCCTTCATTCTTGGTATGTAAGAATCAGAAATTTATATTGAATTTAAGTAATGAATTTTACTTTAGTAACTCTCTTGACTTTTTACTATTATTATGTGCCTTTACTATACAAGCTTAAAACTATTTTAGCCTATAAAAAGTTGAAGAAAAGCGATTTTAATGGATTTAATGGAGATACAAATAACATTTAAATTAATTTTAAATTTTTATGTTGATTCAAATTACTTAATAATTTGTGTTTTGTATATTCATTATTTTTATTGTATGCTTACTTACTACTTTCATATATTGTAATATACACATTGTAAAAATAAGGCTTAAAAATCAATATTATGTCTTGTTTAAGTAAGTAAGAGAAGGAGTAACTAAAATTTGACGGTAAATAATTATAATGTCGAACGAATTAACAATTTGCCTATCTTGAGGCGTAAATAAATTTAAATAGCAAACAAATAATGCTAAACACTTGTAGATATGAATATAGGACATAATAGTACATATATATACGCATATAACATTTTATTTATTCTCAATTTAATATAAATTTATTAAACAAATATTTAATGTAGTAATGGTTTTCATAAACAAGCAATATTGGCAATATTGGCTTTATTGACAAGTATTTTGTTTTGCAAATGAAGTTTGTTTATAAACATTTTTAACTTAGCAGGAAAACTGCAAAATTGTAGTAGATAAAGAATGTCAAACAGTTCTGTTGCTGTTTTTATTTATAACTGCAAATGTAAAAAATTAAAATTTTAGCAATTCTGTCAAAAAAACAATTTTTTTTTTGCAATTTGTGTTTATGAGAAGCCCTATAGTATGTTAAATATGTATATAAAGATCAGCGCAATGACCTATTTATCATAAATTTTGAACAAGAAGGCAAATTTAATATATTTTACATTCTTATTATATAATAATTATATTTCTAACAATTATATTATTTTGAGTGTGAAAATGAGTAGATTCCAACGCAAATAGAATCACTCATTATTGGGCACTTTTGCTTGCCAAAAATGTAAATATTGTTTTTGGCACTACAGACACTTACCTAAGTCAAAAATATTATCAAAATTATGTAAAATAAAAATATATGAAATGATGGTGAGACTAAAATATTGAGCTGAAGCAGCTCAGCAATATAAAAATTATCAAATCAGAGTGGTATAAGTAATCTAATAATTTTTGAGTGAAAAATATTTAAAAAAATTTTGATAAAATTATGAATCGTGAAGGTGTACGATATGAAACATTTTAATTTGAAGTATATGGGAAAATTATATTAAAATAGAAGGATAATATAATCAATAAAATATATGAAAATTAAGAATAATTCAATGGCAACAATGGATTGACAAACAAAGAAGAATGGAGGCAAATTATCACCTGAGAGCTGTAGAGTTACAAAAAAAGAAGAAAATTTTAATTGAGGGATGACTAAGTTATTTTTAAGCATATAATCCATTGATTAATTATCTTTTAATATACCATTCATTTTAAAATACTGTTTCCTACTTTTATAGCATGATTAAAGCTTGAATGAATGAAATGTCAACTGCAAAGTCATTTTTAACAAATAATGATTTTATTCTCGACCTTAACATATCTTGGCAAGCATTCTCATTTTCATAGTTTTAGGGTTTTGGGCTATAATTTGATCTCTGAGGCTATATAAGTTTTACACTATAGTCTAGTTTATATTAGTCTATACTGTTATTATTTTTATAATCATTAATTGGATTCATCATTAATTAATTAGTCTATTGTTACTTGATTGAATTGGGAATGAAATCTCCATCCTAATATTCTCGAGACAAAATCGAAATCGAAATCTCCAAAACCAAAATTACCAAAAACAAAATCTTCAAAAACAAAACCCCCATAAACCAAATGTCCAATAGTGTTATTTGCTGGTTTTTGTATCCAAAACGGCGGTTATGCAGAACAAAATTTCTAAAGAGTTAAATAAATTTTTGGAGATTTTGTTTTTATAGATTTTGTCTTTGGAAATTTCGTTTTTGAAGATTTCGGTTTGTTATTTGTTTTTGTGGATTTTGTCAATCTCCCACTATACTAAACGGCACGGACAATCTAGTAGAATAAACGAATTCAACTATTAAATTCACTAATAAAGAGACGATTTTCGGCGTTAGAACAAGCACAGTATGTTTTACGGTTCGTTGAATTGTATATTTTTTCTTCATAAATCTAACTCATTTCTAAATCGTAATCTAATTATTTGTGAAAATAATCTAATCTTATTATCACATTCCTATACTGATTCGGCTATATAAAGGACCTCAGATCTATACTGAATCCTTGAAATCATAATATTACATATTAACATTAACAATTTTCTAAAATCGTTTCTCTGACTTACTCTTACAGATTTTTTTTCTCTTTTTTTATATATTTTTTACAACCTGATTTTATATATATATATATATTTATATACATTAACATAATTACAAATTGTTTTCAAATACATTTAATTTAACAAATTTAAAACTATTTTCATTAAAACTTTTTTTTTTCCAATAAAACATGTAACATATATATGTAACTTCTATGTACATACATATATATACATATCCATTCTAAAAGGTTCATATACCAAGCATATCTCATATACTATAACAATATTATATAGATTAAATGACCTTTGGGTATATTTAACCAACAAAAAAAAAATTCTCTAATTTTTTGGAAGATGTGAAATGTTTTTAATTATACCGGATAGATTTGGTCATTTTATTAGTGTCATTCATTTTCTAAATATCGAAATATGTACAAGAAAAACCAAGAAAAAAATAATAAACAGAAAAAAAAATCTTAATTCTGTAGGCGGTGGTATAGGTAGGATGGAAATTAGAATATTTACATGAAATGATTATTTTTATGTGACATTTTTAATCCTTTAAGGATTCAAATGTTTTTTTATTATTGTTTTTTTTTTTTTTTTTTGAGGATTTAAAATCAACAAATATTTTATATGATATTGTTATATTTTGTTATAATAGAAAATATTAAAATATTTTACTATGAATATATATCAAGGATCTAATATGTGTACGAATAAAATGTCTTACAATGTTAATTATTAAAAATTCAAAAACTAAAAAAAAAAATAGAATAAAAAAATTATATTAATTTTAATCTTTTCCTCCCATCATCATCTTATGTCTGGTCCATTAAAGGGCTATGTAAATATTTTATAAATAAGTATATAAATTCAGATATAGTTGTTATAACTATTCTACCACCATCACTACAACTATTACTCCTAGTATTACTCAATGTATAGCAAAAAGGTTTTACATTTTTTTTTTTCTGAAAAGGGAGTTTTTTGTTTTTTTTTTTTTTTGTTTAAGGATATGTTATACTTAATCCCTTTAAGAATATAAACTTTTCGTATTCATATTATATTATATGTATTTTATTATGTATAGAGAAAGAGACCTCATATGTACTCAGATGGTAAATTGACTAATTGGAAAGAATTCTAATGCTACTTTAACAAAAGTATACTTTAGACTATTTACATTTTATGTAAATATACATATATGCATATATATATATATATATATATATATTCATGTAAGATATCATTTTTTATAAAAAACATGAGATTAGAGAATTTAAAATAATAATATTAAGGGCTGAATTTGCATAATAACGAAAATATATATATATTAGAAATTTTGAAATTTTTAAGAATTAATTTAACTCAAGAGTTGCTATACTCAATGGTCAGGACTAGACTAACCTAGTTATATTTAACAAAAAAAATAAAAAAAAACAAGTAGGAATTATTTAAATATAGGTAAAATCAATTAAGATTTTGAAGGACTTCTAAGCGGTTTTAAAGGGACTCAAAATTATTTCTCAATTGGGATCAACAGGATTTGTCTGTAAATTACGAAATTAAAATCCACTGAATAAATAAATAAAATATCGGAAAATGAAATAATTGAGATGATCATAGTCGTTAATAATTATATTAGAAATTACAAAATCGAATTCATAACAAAGCCAAATTGGATTTTGTTGATGCACACAATTAGGTGTTCTGATTATAAAACGCAGTAAAAAATGAATTTTAAAAAAACTAACAAATAAGAGAGGAACACATGAAGCTGTCCAGCGATATGGAACAAAAAAAATGTTGTAAATTAAAATAAAACTCAGAATAGATATACTTGGTACTTATATGTTACGGTAGTTTAAATTAGTTCGGATTGCTATTCGCCCACCCGTGGTATAGTGTCGTGGCAGAAATTGATTGCTGTAGTTTAAACCCAATTTTGGAGGTCTTTTGTATATATTTTTACTAATTTTTAGAATTCTTAATGGATTATATGCCCATCCTTCTTGAATCGTTTAATTTTTACAAAGTAATTTACTAGGCTACACTGTTGTTATTCTACTACTAATAGCAGGAGATCTAGTAAAGAAGAAATTAATTTTATTTTCCAGAGGATTTGAACCAATACTTGCTATATCATTAAGTTACATTTTTCTGCTAATTTATCAATTAGGTTACCCAAAGATCAAATAAATATTTTAAGTGTACATTTTTAATATATAATTTCCAATTTATATGTATTTACTTTAGCAGGCAATACGCTAATTATTCAAACAGTTTTGTAAGTGAACAAGATCAAATCAACTCAGATTAATCGAATTTAACACCACAACATCTTGAATTTGGCTTTTATATATAAATTGATGATAATAAAACAGTCCAAAAGCCTGTAGTTGGCCTGCAGATTATTCTTTAGGTCCACTGTTAAATAAATAAATAAATAAAACAGTACAAAACAAATCTGATTTTAATAAAAATATTTGTGATGAATGATAATTAGTTTATTAGGTACATGTATAAGAAGCACTGTGTTTTACGACATTTTTAAGAATTACCAACTCTCAATACTCAATTTCCTACTGAATTTGGAAAATATTGTACAGCTGAAATAGATTGATATTAAAATATTTATATGTACATACTTAATATTTTTTATTTTTTTTTATTTATATTCTGTAGTTATTTTGAAAATGGATGATAGCTAATAGTTATAGGCTTCACTAGCCATACTTAATTTAAACGAAAAGTAAATTTTTTAACGAAACTGAAATTCAAGTTAACTAAAGTACGGCTAGTTGATTATATGCAAACCCATAAGATCGTATATGAGTTTGACATTCGCTGTAATCCTGTAATCGGAAATGTCAGCTGCATATCGAATGCAGCTGCATCTATCGTCAAAAATTAGCATTTACAAAATTTAAGCTGCTTGCAAACTTTTATTTTTCCTGTTGTTGCTGATGCGAAAGCATCTGACGATTAAAACAAGCAAATTTTTTTTAACTTTTTTTACAGTACTTTTGACATTTTGGTGATTAAATATTTTATATTGTTCAAAAACCTTAAAATGAATAAAAAAATTCTGTTTGAGGAAATATTGAAAATTCAGACAATTAAAATAAATAAAAATTATTCAATTAGAAAAAATAATTTCAAATAATCCAATTATTGAAGCAAAATAAAAAATGTTTTGCACCATTTTTTTATATTAATTCCTACTTAACTGCTCACTAAATAAATTTAATTCCTACCTAGCTGCTCATTAAAAAAATTTCTTCTAATTATCAAATCATTTATTTTTAAAAAAAATTTCTTTTTAATTTTCCAAAATTCTGCATCTATTTTTAAAAACTGCACAATAGCTTTATTTTATGCTGTTACGATTTACAATACAAATGTAATTTTCTGTCAGATAATTATTGTTTTTTTTTTTTTTATTTTCGGTTAGCTGACAAAAGAAAAATTCTGTATGCAATAAAAGTTTTGATTTTGCTTGTTCTGTTTTAGTTTACACTGCAAAGTCATTTGATGTGCAGCTGACGTTTTCGATTACATCTATTTACTTCGGATAACTTAAGTACGGGCGTACGGCTAGTTAGACCTTATCAGTTTTGCTGGCACAACAGTAAGTCACATTTAGGATTATACGAATACATGTAGCAATTTAAAACAAAACTAATAAATTTATGTGTATGTATATATATTTATATATTCGTGTTAAATCGATATATATATTATATGTATAACTGATTATGCATATGTATTTACATTGATAAATCTATAGATATATTAAATAGATATTTTTGATATATCTTAATGTTTTCAAACACATTCTGTTAATTAAAACAAAATTATATATATTGTTTTAATAAAATAATTAATTAATTTATTTTCTCAACTTTAATTTTTATTTTTATTAATTATATTAATTTGTAACTAATTTGGTGATAAAAATTTTGTTTTATATCTATAATTTTATCTTGAGTGATTTAATTTGAATTAATTTAATTGGATTTGTTCGGCTGGATGTAAATGTCTATATAAATATATGTGACCTTTTCGTTATTGAATATGGGTCATTAATTGTTTTAAAATTTTATGTTTATTTTTGAAGGAAAGAGATAGAAACGAATTTTATTCCTACTTTTACAACTATACATTTAACTATACATATAACATAATGGTTAAATTATGGTTAAATTATAATAATTAAACTAACCACTAATTACTAACTATTAGTGAATTTGAAAAGTTAACATTATTTGATGAAAACCATTGATAGAAAAAACTGATTCGAGATAGAAAAAACAGCAAAAAATGGAATGAAAAATTGAATGACAATAGGTCACAAGCACTGAATGAATGAAGTAAGTTGCTTTCGAAATATGCCTAATCGAAATATCGAAATGATTATTGAAAGAAAACTCGACTTTTAATTCATAAATTAAATATCAATACCATTAAAAATAAAATCTGATTATCAAAAATAACAATTTTAATATTAAAAAATATGACATGAACATTTTTTTATAACTTTTTTGACATTTCAATTTTCTTTCCAATTGTTTTGACGTTTTGTCTTTTTATATTCACATTTTAAAAGGTTTTGTTATTATTTTGGTCTATGTTAGTTATTAATGAACAAAAGTTTTAAATAATTTGCTTAAGAAAATCAAATTATTAAATATGTCAAATAAACGTTAAAAAAATTCATATTTGTATGTGTGCTGTCAAATTTCGATTACTGCTAAAATTTTTGCAAAACGAAATGTAGCTAAACAACATTTAATGTGGACACAAAAATATTTTGACGTTTTGAGATTTAAAAAATATTGTAACAATTTAATTTGATTTAATTTATTTGTTTCAACTGCACATAAATGTCTAAAAAGCCTTTTGTACTTACGGATGTGGGCCACCTAATGGTGTTAAAAGAATTAAAAGTAAGATTGAGCGTGTGGGAGGTCTATAATTGTGATTGTATCAAAAATGTTGTAACAATTTAATTTAATTTATTTGTTTTAATTGCACATAAATGTCTTAGGGCCTTTTTTTACGAATGTGGGCTACCTAATAGTGTAAAACGAATTAAAAGTAAAATTAAGCGTGTGGGACAGGTCTATAATTGTGATTGTATCAAGCATGTTATAACAATTTAATCTAGTTCAATTTAATGTATTTGTTTCAACTGCACATAAATACTTAAGGGTTCTTTTTCTTAAGCATGTAGGCCACCTAATGGTGTTTTCTAGAAATTAATAGAAAAATTGAACGTGTGGGACAGATATATAATCGTGATTGCAAAACAAAGTTTTTAGCCTCACCAATCATTTTGTGATTTTTTTTTTTTCCTGTTCCATACCATTTAAACAATCATTGATAGTATATAAACTAATTTCAATTTTCAATTTATATATATGTAATATAATTTAAAGTTCGATTGGCAGCTTATAACGGTAATGTAATATAAAAAAAAAATACCTACATATAAACAAGGAAATAATTATGTCACATAAAATTCTTAAACTTTTCAAAAATAAAATTTAAAATAAAATCTCATACCTAAATACAGTCCTGCAGTCAAATTCCATTTATATTAGAAATGTTGTAAATGTTGTTCATTTGTTTTTCTATTTTTTTTTTTTTTTTTTCGTTTTTTTTATTTGTAACTCATATTCTTTACCCATGTTATTCATATGTCTATTTATATAACCTTTAAAAGATTATAATAGAACAATGTCAAAACTAATGTCCTTTAATTATTTTCTCAGTAGGGATATAAACACTAACAACTTCAGTTTATAATAATATAGTATATAATATGTATACATTTCTATGTATTTTATATATATATATATATACATTTTTCACATATTATTATTATCCTTTTCCACATATGAAATTTAAAAGCTTTTCTATTCTATTTTATAACAGTTGATAATAATATAGAGAATAGAAGAAGTATTGAGAAAATAATAAGGACAAACATTTTTAAGAGGGAGAGGACAATATAAGTGTTTTTTTTTTGTTAAATATATATATAAATATATAGATATATTATAGATATTTTGAATATGGAAGTGTGTATGTATAAAAATGGGTATTTTAATATCACTTTTAGAATATAAATCGTTTTCATTCATTTATTGTACTTGTATAATTTGTATATACATATATATAAGAATATATATATTATAGTTTTTATTATGTCTACAGATTTATTTTTTTATTAAAAAAAAAAATAATAATAAAATAAAACAAAAAAAAAATAATTCTAGACAATGTTTAGAAAATACTTTGTTTTCATTTATGAAGTTTGAGGTTGAATTACAGTTGAATTTTGGTTGAGTATATTTTTGTTTTTTTTTTTTGTTGTTTTTCATCTTAAAAATTTCAGCTTCATCCTTATTTTAGTCCATTTATATCTATCTCTAAAAAACAGATTCTATATATTTTTGAATATATATATATATATTTTAGTTTTCATTCAAATTAATTTCACTTACTTATACTGAATTAATTTTAAATGAAAACAAAGCAATCATTATAGTTTGTACAGTATCTACAGTAGGTACCAGGTTCTTATAAAATATGAAAAATATTGACTTTCTACTCTACTATGCATTTAAAATATAACATATGAAAATATAATATGAAAATATACAAGTTAAGTAAGTAGAATGGAAATATAAGAAGTATTATGTTTGTGTATGTAGGTAAACAAAATAAAAATATAAAAAAAAAGAAGGACTGCAATGAACTGCAAAATTTAAAAGAAAATTGTTTTTTTACTTAATTTTTTTTTTTATAAATAATAAAAAGAAATGAAATAAATGCATATGGACCTAATGTAACAATAATTGATCCAGGACATTTAACAAGATATATACATACATACATACCTAATTATTACATTTCAGTTGTTTGCAATATGCATTTTTTTTTTTTAAATAATAATGGAATTTTATATGGTTCAGTGTTTTGTAAAATGTGCAACTTAGAAGATTTTTATGGATGGTTAGTATATGGTTGGATGGTGGGATAAAAATAAAAATATTTAATAAAAAAAAATAGAATATGATAAAAATTTAGATTGTTCTAAAAAATTAATTTCGTAGCAATTTTTTATAGATTATGTGTTTTTTGTTATAAAATTGCAGAACTGAGTAAAAAACTCCAATTTGGACTCAATTTAAAGCACAACTCAAAATTTGATGTTAGCTGAAATTCTGTATTTTTCAAGCTAGCTCAAGTTATCTTATATACATTTTGTATTATATTGTAGATTTATAGCTGATAGTATTTAGTTCAACTATGAGGTAGCTCAAAATTTGAGTTGAGTGTGAGTTGAGCCTTGAGCCAAAATAATGCATTGTAAATTGTTAAATAATTAACAAAATTAAATAAATAAATAAAATTGTCGATATCTTAGTGTAAGTAAATCATTTATTAGTGTTTTTCAAGATTTTGCAAAACGAGTTGATGGAATTTAGAACCGAAATTGTTGAGACCCAGTCCAAAACATTATATATTGATATTTAGTTAAAATTATAATTTATAAATGAATATCTGTCAAAATTAATCTTAGTCATCCTGTTAGGAACACACCCTGATATTTGATATTTATTTAATTTGTTAGGCAACCGTAGCCACCTGTATTAAAAATAAGCTTATTAACACTTTTATGTATATATGTAAATTGCATAGACAGTGAATGGTATAAATTTTTAACTATATACACTACTGTAAGGTCTTCTTTCAAATACAGTAATTTTGCATCTGACACCGAAAATGCAGTATTAGGATTTTTGCTACAATCTAGTATGTTCCATATCGAACTACATGTATACAATATAAATAGTTTAATAATACTTAAAAAATATAAACATTTTAGAAGTAATTATGTTGCATATAATACATTATGGTACATATTACATTGCAGTTAAAACTCTAATAGTGTATTTTCGATGTCACGGATTCTGTTTGCTCATATAATAAACATGTCATTTTTATTTTTATTTTTACATAAATATAGTCTTACATTAGTCTTACATGGAATACACAAGCCCTAGATAATAGAGAAATCACATGAAGTGTAAGAACAGTAGTGCTTGATGAACTTAAAATATGTATGATGAAAATATTTATTTATTTACTTTTTTGTTGTTGTTGTAAATAATGAGAAAAAATAAAAATACTTGTTTTAGTATTTCAGACTTAAAGTAGTGACAGTGACTCAAAATATTTTCACTTAAAATAGTGAAACAATATTCAGTGCTTATTTTTTATCTTTTTTCTCATTATTTATAATAAAAATATGTTTCATCAAGTGCCAATGAAAAAATCTGTTGATTTTTAAAATTTCTTTAATGTTGCATTTATTCGGAAATATTTTAATTAACCAGAAATCATGTTTTTAACTTGCAAAATGTCACTGATGGAAAAACAAAAGTAATATAAAATTTATTTTAATAGTTACATACATATAGTTATATACAGTTCAGTTGTTATATTGTTTTGATTGCGTCGAAATTGAATTTATTACTTTACTCATTACAAAATGAATAATTAAATATTCTGATTACATCTCCTGCAGTTAAAATTAAGACTGATTGCACAATAAAAATTTAATTTAATTTTATTTATTCAACTTACATTAAGTATATAACTAAATAATTTGGACACTATTCTGTTGGAAATATTGGCCCCCTACACAATAAGATGTTAAACAGTTTGTCGGGAGGCATTGTTAAATATTGAGCGTGGTGAATAGTTGATCGGAAACATTTTTAAATATTAAGGGTGTGTGCTCAATCAACACTAATTCTAATTTTAATTCTCTAAACACAAAATGGACAATTCTTGACAATTTAAATTATCGATTAAAAATATTTTAATATTAATATTAATATTAATTTTATCTTTAATTTATATATATATATATATTCAATTAGAATTGAGCTGTCATTAATTAGAAACATTTCGAATTGTCTAATTCCAAAGACACAAACCAGTGAAATTTCAAATTAGTCAATTCTAATTCAAACTCCCTAGACAAAAAACCAACAATACTTTGACAGTTTAAATTGGTAAAAAACAATACAACATTTTAAATTATCAAATAAAAATATATAAATTAAATTTAAAAAAATATATATTTAAATTAATTTGATCATTAATTTATATGTTTTCAATTAGATTTGAGCTGTCATCATTTATCAATTACAAGCATTTTGAGTTAACTAATTCCAAAGACACAAACCTGTGAAATTTCAAATTACATCTATTCTAATTCTAATTCAAATTCCCTAGACAAAAAACCAACAATACTTTGACAGTTTAAATTGGCAATAAACAATACAAAATTTTGAATTATCAAATAAAAATATATTTAAATTAATTTTATCATTAATCTATATGTTTCCAATTACATTTCAGTAGCTGCCATCATTCATGCATTAAAAGCATTTTGAGTTAACTAATTCCAAAGACACAAACCAGTAAAATTTCAAATTAGTCAATTCAAATTCTAATTTATATATGAATATCTGTCAAAAATAAACTTAAAAACAAACCTTAAGAACTAATTGATAAATTCTTGAGAATAAAGATTGTGAAACACTGGTATAAAAATTAATAAAAATAAACGTATTTCTACTGCTGTTCCTTAGTATTTTGCAAATTTATTGAAATTTTTAAATTAAATATTTTGTAACAATATTTAATAATAATAAAAATCCTGCCTTGCTTGCTGCATCTTATATTATTATTGTCTAGACGGTAATTTAAATAATTTCACAATAATAATAATTTTTTATAATCAAAAATTTGTTTTTTGGTAATTTTAATTTAACAAAAAAAAAATATCAACTCATTTTGAATGTACTCTCCTACAATGTATATATGTACATAATTATCCAAAAATATTAATTAAAACTAAAATCTTAGGTGTTGTAGAATACATTTTTTATTACAAATTAAAAATAGACAAAAAAAAAATAGATTATAAAAATGTTTGGAAAAGATTTTGGAAAATTCAATTTGCAATTTTAAATTTACAGTTATAAAGAAAATGAATAAATATTCTATAAATGAACTTTTGAGTTCAATCTATTGAAAATTGAATTGATATTCTTATGTATGTACATATATAATCAATTAATATATATATAATAGTATATGTATATATATATATACATATATATAATTGCAAAAGATATTTAAATTGTAGTACAAATATAGTTCAATAAAATTAGTTTAGTGTACATAATTCTGAAACTAAAACTGGATATGAATACAGGATGTAT
The DNA here is from genome assembly GCA_963942445.1 of Argyra leucocephala. Taxonomy (NCBI): domain Eukaryota; kingdom Metazoa; phylum Arthropoda; class Insecta; order Diptera; family Dolichopodidae; genus Argyra; species Argyra leucocephala. Next base: position 13,459,812 of record OZ012679.1, on the reverse strand, counting down.
CTAAGGACTGAAAATTGTCATACTAAGAAACAAACAACAATTCAACAAAAAATTTATTAATATTAAAAGATATTGAAAAATAAATGCAACAAATAAAATCTGGGTAAAATTATTGAAAAATGCAAATTCTAAAAGCATTAGAAAAAAGTCCTTAAAAATGTACAGGATATAATGTTTGCATATTTGAAAAATTATAACTTTGAATAAAATAATTGATTTGTATGTAAATCCAATACAAGTTACGAGAGAAGTCAAATTTAATGTAAAATCTAACACTAATTTAAATGGGTTCAGTAGCTTAAGAGCTACAACACTGTAATTTAACGTACTAAAAATTTTGCTAAACATTAGTTTTAATTGAAATTGTGTATTACATACACCTGTTTTTTGTTTTGGTGCTTTTTTTAATTTTTTAGTAAGTTGAACACATAGCTTGAATTGATCAGTCTACTGTTACTATTCTAGTGTTCTTCTCCTAACACCTTATACAAATTTTGTCTCTCCCTGGATTTGAACCAGTGTATTCCAAACAGGCGTCAGACGTCAATAATTTGTGTCCTGTTATGATATTAAATTTTTTTAAAATGATTTAAACGGACTAGACCGCTTGAACAGTATTTAGACTAAACTGATTCAGGTTTTCGTTTTATTATATTATATTATCTTGATATAAAATAAGAGTTATAGAATTGTCAGTAATTAATATTTGATTACAGTGTTGTGTTGATTATAGTGCATAGTGATTATATTGTTGTGAAATGGAGATAAATAGCAGTTTTAAGTGGATTAGAATTCTACAAGTATTCAAGAGGCTGTCATCCTCGGCTCAGTCTCATCTTCAAATTATTTTTAAAACAAACAAAAATAAATCTTATATCCTTGTTATACAGTACATATTAGTCCTTAATGATCAATACAAATTCTGTATCAGTAAATTGCAAGAATTAATTCTGTAATTTACATTTCCACTTCCACTATAGTTAATTAAGATTAAATTTAAAATAGTTTAATTTAAAGAAGACATTTTTATTTTAATGAATTAAATACAAATGTATATATATATATGAAATGTATTTAAATCCTTTCATTTCGTAACAAACACAAAGAAAAAAAATAAAAATACAAAAAAAAGGATAATTGACTCTGTTCAATTTTAATCAAAGGTTCATTAAGGATGTGTTTTTTATTTTTGGTATTAATCTCTGGATTTTTGTTTTTTTTTGTAATTAGCTATCCAATGTGTACGGAATACAATGTCATCGCAATACCGTAAATTTATAAAAAAAAAAAACGTTTTTGTTTTTTTTATTTTTGTTGTTGTTTTGTTTATAATTAATGTAACCGTATTTGTTTTATATTTGTATACCATAGAGAATAAAAATTATATTATATCCTTTAATAATACGTATAATATAATATAATATGAATGTGTATTAAAAATATTTAAATTTGTTTTTTTGTTTTTGTTTTAATTTTTAAATTTAAAACATTAATTTAAGAATTTTTGTTTTTGTTGAATATCACAAATATATACACCATACTATAATTATATTCACCATTAAGTTCATTTATAATTATGAAATCATGTAAATTTAAATGTAAATTAATAATTAAATTTATGTTTTACATGAATTTTGTATACCCATTTACAATTACAACATTGGTAAAAATAAAAATTCGGAAAATAAACGATATTATGAATATATATATATAAAAGACTGGATGAAAAATTATCTAAAATTATTTTAAAACTAGGAAAATTGTTTTTTTTTTCATTTATTGTTATTGTTATTATTTTTTTATGTTATGACAAGACAATGCTATATTCTGTGACTTGTGAAACATTATCTTTTCAGTCTGGTACTGAAGTTTGTATATAAATGTTGTGGAGAGGTGAAATAAACAAACTATAGAAGTTATATTTTTATTTCACGTCATTTAACTTTTGGTTTTGACATTTTGTATGATTAGGTATGACAATTATAGCTAATGTTATGATTTTTTTATATCATATACAATCATATTGAATATTTAACGAAGTATGATATCATCATATGACTATTATAGTTAGGTCTATAGAACTACATATGTCATGACAAAAGCGATATTTCGTATATGCAAATACATGTCAATGCCCATAATTGACATATGCGGCAATGAAGTTAAACATGACGATTCGTTAAATATGCCGTTTCGTTAAATATGACAATTCGTTAAATGTTCGTTAAACATAAAATTCTTATGTTAAATTCCATTCAAACCGAATTCGATATAATATGATGTAATTTCTGTTTGTTGTTGTTTTTCTAAGAAATATTTTCTTATGTTTTATGTCATTTTGAATCGATATAGCTATGCTTTGTCAAATATATATATCAGCTTCGTTAGGCAATTTAACATTTACATACGCAGGTCTTTTTCATTTTAATTATAGTGCATTAGTTTTTTCTGATGTTATTAAAATATCTAGACAAACAGTCATCGAAGTCTTCGCACATATTCAAAAGAAAGTAGAATTATAGAGATTATTTTTACAAATGAGAAGAAAAATAAAGGAAAAAGATAGGGGTCAATAGCACAAGTCTATTGATATTCAATAGAATCGGCTTTATGAAATTGTTCGGCTTTAAAAAAAAAATCTACAACTGGAAGTCAAAACGTACATACATGATGTATGAATAACAAACATTAACCAAAATCAATGCATTCAATATATACACTTATATTTTTTTTTTCGAAAGATGGGAGGTAATTCCCGATTACACTGTGCTTATAAAATTGTACAAAATAAAATTTGGATTTGGAAGAAAAAATATAAATGTCAAACTATACAAACAGTTGTATAAAGATATGAGAGCTTAATCAAAAATGTCGAATTAAGACGTCTTCACTCAGTGGGTTATATAGAGTGGGTGGAAAACAATTTTTGAAGGATTGTTGAAAACAATTGACTATTTTCTTTTTAATTTTACTAAAGGTGTTTTTATAAAGTAAATCGGAGCAGAGCACAATCTATCAACAAAAAATCTGTTTTTATTTTGTAGCTCCATCTGAGTTCACCATCAGAGCATACAAATTGTGTTCATTTTTTCAATCAGAGTGCGCTTTGAAACTGAACTCTATGCTCGTTATAAAATTGCCGAGCATGTATATCAAATTATTACCTGTCAGAATTTAAGTAGTTGAAATTTAATGAAAATTTCTAAATTTTTGGCGTTTCGTCAATTTAAAAAAAAATATTTTTTTATTTTTTGTCAATTAATTTAGTTTTATGATGGCTAATGTGAAGGTAAATAACATAATAAATATGAATGACTAAAACAAATACACATGCTATGACATTTATGACAACTTTAGCTCTGTCTTGTTCATTTAATAAATCAGAGTGATCTCAGCATGCTCTGATCGGATTACAGTCTACATATATTCTGACAGTGCTCAGAGCGTATGTTCTTGTTTACTTTATGAAAACGCCCTAAATATGCTTATACAGATACGAGTCTTTCGTCTACTACTTGCAGACTTCTTTAGTGTTTTGTGTCCAATTTTGAATTCAAACTCTTATTTCTTTAAGAGTTATGACATATATGATTCCAGATCAGAAAAGTATGATATGGAATTAGAAAAAGCCGAAGGAGGTGATAGAAAAACATCTCAAACTGAAATGATCGATTGAAATAATTCTTAAATATTGTATTATGGTTCAAAATAAACTTCAATTAGTCAAATCAATGACTATTATAACCAATCACTATATGTTATAAGCATTGTTGGTTAAATACAACAAAATACAATGCGTCATCTGATATTTTCTTCTTCATTGCACTATAACTCTTCTCTATAGATTCTTCCACAGACAACCGAAACGTTGGCAAATCTCTGTAATAAAATATTCATTATCGTAATTCAGCTGTTTATCGTAATTCAGCTGTTTTTCAAACATGACTTGATATTAAAGTTGAATTTTTAATTATACTATTTATTCACCTTTTTTTTGTTTGTAATTAAATAATTTATTTAAATTTTTGTTTTTAAATTTTCAAAATTGATATTTTTGTTTTAATTCGTTATAGTTTACTTCAATGATCCATTGTTTATTAAATGAAAAAGGATCATATTTACCACAATAAACAAAATTAAAGTAAATATCATATTATATATTATGTATTTACATACAAATATAATATGTACACTATATATATAAAATATTTAAAAGGTGAAAATTGTGAATCGTGTTGAAAAATAAATAAATACAAAAATATACTCGCATATTTGTGTAATAATTAAAATATAAATATAAATTATATACATATACCATGTTTATATACCATACATATTGATATGAATCTGATCTGAACGCACATTTATAATGTATATATATATATATATTATATTAAAATTTAAAATTGAGAAATTAAGAATATAAACATTTAAAAACATTAATGTTGGTGGTGGTTTTGTTGTAAAGAGAATAATTAATGGAAGGTAGATTCTGAATAAAAAACAAAAACAAAAATGAAAAAACCCACATGAATAATTTCATTTACATACATACGTATTTATAATGGATATATTATATTTGTATAAAAAATTATGAATGATGTTGTTTTTGTTATAAATTATGTATTTATTTTAAATGAAATTTGAATTTGAGAATTTTGTTTTATTTTTATTATTATTTTTTTGTTTTGTAAATAATAATAGTAAATAAATTTTTTATTTAAATATGAATTTGAATGAATTGAAATTTTATTCGAAATGAAAACAAAATATTTCCATAGTATAAATTATTATAAGAAAATAAAATTTTTTAATTATTTATTTTATTAATTTACTTATTTATTTAAATACGACATAAGTATGTATGAATATAATGTATATAATATGTATGTATTAGGAATAAATTCTTAATTTTAATTAAATAAATCACGTTTTAGTATTATTATTATTAATTTATATAAAATATTATTTTTATTAAAACAATAAATTCGTTATAAGTTATAATACATACATAATATATAAATATACAAATTATTATATTTATATAAACATTTAACGAATTTTTTTATTTTACAGATTAATTCAATTGAAATTTAAATTTGAATGCATTTTTAATATGATGTATATTAAGTATGTCATTTAAAATAGTGAGATCTAATTTAAATTAAAATATTTTTTTCCTTGTTATTATAAATTTAATAATTGTTTTAATTTTGTAAATTTATGGTTGTGTAAATTTATTTATATTTTTAGAATTAGTTAAGTTATCAATACATCGTTGCCACAACACAACAACGACATGCTGTGTTGGTCGCAGCTATTTGTTATAACCTTGGTCGATATCGATTCTCTGCAATATATAAATAAGTCCATCATTGTGTAAATATCAAGAATAGGTATAGGTGTACATTTGAGATATCTCCTAGGTTATCAATAATGTATTTTTCTAACCACCTTAGCCTAGTTTTTGAAAAAGATGAACCACAGCATCAAGAACATTAAATTCGTTTGAATACAAATTAAATCAAAAATCGTAAAAAAAAGTTAGATTTGAAATTTATATTTTACTTGTTTTTTATACACTCGAAACGTTGCAAATTTTAATATGTTTAGTGTACTTCTATGTTTAATGATTTTCACAAATCCAACAGAACAGTTATCAGTACATACTAACAGTTTTTAAACATTTTTATTAAGGTCATCGAAATAATGTTAAAATATATGTGAGAAATCTGTAAATAAAATCAGCAAGGGTTCAATAATGCTATATGATGATGTTCATATCTACTATGCGGAAACAAAATAAGATGAATTTGATCTTGGGTTTTGATCTTGGAATTTGAACATGGATATTTTAGAAAGATTTTTACATTAATTTACTTTTAGCAGGATTACAGTAATAATACTGTTACCACTGGACTTTGTGGATGGAATTGATAAAAATGAGCTTAAGCTCAAATAAATTTAAGCGAATAAATTAAATTTAAATTAATGTATGTAAAAAAAATAAAGTAAAGGTCATTTCAATTTCGAAGAAATAAATTGCTTTCCTACAACCTTCAACTAAAAAATAAAAAAAAAATAAAAATCAATTTTTTTGCAAATCAATCTAAGCTATACATTTTGGGAGATATTTTATCGACCGAACAAGATGATAAATTTTTATAACTTGAAGCTCAAGCTCGATTGTTTTGCATTTAAAAACGAGCTTTGGCTTAAAACAGTAAACCCAAAAATTCAACTCTCATTCCACCCAACAAAATCTAAAGCTTAGTCCTTCTACACAATTAAATATTGTAAATTCGGTTTGAAAATGTGGCTACCTACACTCACATATACATGTATATTTTCAAAAAATATAAAATGATAATAATTTTGAAATTTTGTTGGAATTTGAAATTAAAATATCCGAAAAGGATATACATATATAGGTATACAAGATAATAATTAATCCTTTAATTTGTATCACGTATTTTAACAATTTAATATTTCAGTTGTAAAGGATCAAATCATTAATATCCTTTTTTTTTTTCTTTTTCTTTTAGGTATACTTTATCCTTAATAACTTTGCCCAATAAACAATAAATCATTTCATTTAAATTTAAATACACCTTTGTAACTTATAATAAAATTTTTTAATAACCCGAAAGTCAATTGAAATTTTTGAAATTTCATCCTTTTTGTAACTGTAAAAGATAATTTTATAATTTTTTGTTTTAAAAAAGGAACTGGGTTATTATTTATTGTCATTTAGGTTTATTTTAGTTTAACATTTCTATTCGTTTTTTCTATCTGAATAAAAATGTTAATAGTAATTTTGTAATCAATGATGCTGAATAAAAAAAAGGGAAGAAAGTAAATAATTTTATCGTTTAATGAGTACAGTAAGAGTAACTCATTATTAGTATTGTTGGAATATGATGTTTTGGGTAGACTGTAGATGTGGAAAAGCTTCGAATTGAATAAATTTGAAAAGAATTAGAATTAGTGTAATTATTAGATATTAACTGCAACTATTTGGAAATTGCTATTGTAACTGCAAGCATTGTAGGAAAATGCGTTAGACTTAGAACCTTCAAGATCCCAGGAAATGATTAATATAGTATAGATAATAAAATAGCCTCCCGGAAGTATAAGTAAGTTAAATTACTAGTATTATATATTTATTTATTTATTTGATTTATATAAATTGTACATAAGACGATTAGTCTTTTTACTGTACAACTACAATATTCAATTCAGTTTGATTTGGCTTAATTTAGTTTACACACATATAAAGTTCTTCATATATCTGTGAATACGTCTATTTATACCAAGTATTTTTTTTCGAACATAGTAACAATTACTTAAATATAGAATATAAAATTTATAGCGGTAGGAAGATAGAAGTAAGTAGTATAATAAAATATTTTTTTTTGTTAATCTTTGAATTTTGACAATAATGTTTTTTTCTTTCGATTTTTAAATTTAATTCCTATATAAAAATTAAATAGGATTAGAATTTAAATCAAATTTTGACTTCATCTGTATATTTGCATTTAATTCTATTGTATAAGTCTATTTTGATTAAGTTTTGATAGAACATCTAAGATTTATTTTCGCTGTGATTTTGTTCAAACTGTATGACTGGTTACGTTACGGATGCAATATCAAAAAACGAACACCGAGTAGGTATAGCAATTGTTACAAATCAATACATATTGACAGCAGCAACTATGAACCAGACTGGCTCCGTCTACACAGCTGAACTAAAAGTACTTTACGAATCAACAATACTCGCTAATGCTTAGTTCACTGATTCAGAACATTTTGTTAGGAACAATTGTTTCAGAACATTGTGTTCCGAACAAAAAAAATTTAAACAGCAGTTATTGACATTTGAATTTGATTTAAATTAATTTTAAAATTTTTGTTTATTTCAATCTCAATATATCAAATTATTGTTATTCAAATAAATAAAATTATTAAATAATAAATAAAATAATATTGTTAATGTACAATAATTTTTAATATAAAATAATTGTTAATATATAAAATAAATACAAAATTGTGTAGAAGTGTTATAAATATTGGTTTTTCAATATTTTTATGATTTGTTTTTTTTTTTTTGTTTATGCTTTGTAAGATGTAATGTGAGAAATGTAAAAAAAATTAAAAATGACAGCAAAAAAAAAATGTTCCGAACACAAAGTTAAAGTTAAATCAACTTTTGTTCCGGAGAGAAAAAAATGTTCCGAACATTTTTGAAAATTGAGAGAATTCAAATTTTCATACAAAAAATATGTGCGCGCATGGGCTCGGAACATACGTTCTGAATCAGTGAATCAGGTATAACAAACAAGAACAACACTGCACTGTTATACATAAACAGCCAGAGCACGATACGAACAATCAAAAACATATGTTGTGTTCTTTTCAACCGGTTCAAGGTCCATCAGGTCAATCGTTTAATATGAAAATACAATAACAACTCAAAACGCACATATTTATCTGGTTTTTATACAGGTCTCAAATATTTAGTAATGTTACTTGTCACGAATGTGCTAGTTTTGTTATAGAAATTTTTGATAATTCAATTAACAAGTTTGCAAACTTAAAAAAATTATTCAGATCATTAACTTACATCGTTCTTTTGAATTTGATAAAACCTAGATCTTGAACCAGATGAAAAGAACACAGCTATAGATAACGCAGAACACATCATAATGACTTTAAGGGACATAATAATTAAAAACAGAGGAAAAATCAAAATTATATTGGTAACGGGACATGCAGGGATAGAGAGTAATGAAATAGCTGGTAAGGAAGCAAAACAAGCAACTAAAAGACCACTACTAATGATAACACCATAAACATGGCATGGACAGGCAAAATAAGACATACAAAACTTTAATCAGACAAAAAGATAAGAAGCATTGGATCAATCAAACTCGATTTATATTCGACGATTGTATAAAACATACGCCAACACAAAAACAATACTAGCGACTAGATATAAGATTTGTAATACATATATGACCCCCATCCTACCCGGAAAAGGTCCTAAATTTCGGTGGTATATTTATGTGCAGTTAAAATAATTAAATTAAATTAAATTAAACTGTTTGACTGGTTCTGACTGTTGGACTGTATTTATACAATCTGTTTTTTTTTATATAAATACATATATTAACTTGCCGGTGATAGAACACAATAGTTAAACATACATGGTGTTCTCATTATATTTTATTGTATATTTCATTGTAATTTTATTAGGTATACTCTTAATATCTGTTAGGTAGTTGATGTAGCCTTGAAATGACAGGCATATGTACTAAGAAGACCTTAATATTAACTAAATTAATTTTTGTATATATTTCCATTGTCATTTCCATATCTCATCCGAACTCTTTAGAAATTTCATCGTGGCATTATTTAATAATATTAACAAATATTATAGTACTTGCAGTTAATAAGTCAGACATTGTCAAATTTTCTGTTTTACTATTTTTTTTTTAGATCACGATCAATAATATCAATCGATGACGGAACTGCTATTTTATTTTAGTATTTTATTTAAAAGAATATAAATATTGCAATGATATTTGACCTTTGAATTTTGCTGGTCACATTCGTCACAACTGAATTCTGTATATTTTACAATCGGTTTACAAACCAAAATTCATTCAAAGTGTTTTACTATACGCAGGGGGTTAATTAAAATCAAGAAAAGTTATTTAAATCTACATATAAAGTAATATAAAACTATTTAAAATATGGAAGCAAATACCGTCATTTAAAAACAATTATTATCAAAATTGTGACAACTACGATCATTAATTGTTCTTAGTTACATAATCAGTATATGTTGTAGATTAACATTTGTTTATAGGCTTTGTATATAGTTTAATCCCATATTTTATTTTAAATTGCATATCGTATTCATTTATTTAAAAAACATAGTTGATCATAAGATCAAAGCTTAGCAATCAGTATTAACTCTATTCATTATCTATCTATATATATATATATATATAAATGAATTTTTTTTATGTCTGTCTGTCTTTATGTTATTTATACACTCAAAATCGATTTGGATGAAATTTTCAGAGTATATTACTGGAATAGAGGTGAAGGTTATAGGCCTATCCGCTTGTCAAAATTCTGACGGGTTCGAGCAGCTGCCATACAACTCCCAGCATCTTTCACAAATATTTTAAGAATTAAAAGTGTTACAGAGTTGAAAATTCGTACTCAGGCACTGCCTCAAAAATAAAAAAATATGTCTTTCCCCGTTTCTCAAATATTTGAGTGGTTCGGATAGCTGCCATACAACTCCCAGCACCTATCACAAATATTTTAAGAATCAAAAGTGTTATAGAGCTGAAAATTTCTACTCAGACACTGCCTCAAAAATAAAACAATACGTCTTTCACCGTTTCTCAAAATTTTGAGTGGTTCGGGCAGCTGCCATACAACTCCCAGCATCTTTCACGAATATATTAAGAACCAAAAGTGTTACAGAGCTGAAAATTTGTACTCAGGTACTGCCTCAAACATAAAAAAATACGTCTTTCATCGTTTCTCAAAATTTTGAGTGGTTCGGGCAGCTGCCATACAACTCCCACCACCTATCACAAATATTTTAAGAATCAAAAGTGTTACAGAGCTGAAAATTTGTACTCAGGCACTGCCTCAAAAATAAAAAATACGTCTTTTACCGTTTCTCAAAATTTTGAATGGTTCGGGCAGCTGCCATACAACTCCCACCACCTATCACAAATATTTTAAGAATCAAAAGTGTTACAGAGCTGAAAATTTGTACTCAGGCACTGCCTTAAAAATAAAAAAATACATCTTTCACCGTTTCTCAAAATTTTGAGTGGTTCGGGCAGCTGCCATACAACTCCCAGCATCTTTCACGAATATATTAAGAACCAAAAGTTTAACAGAGCTGAAAATTTGTACTCAGGTACTGCCTCAAACATAAAAAAATACGTCTTTCATCGTTTCTCAAAATTTTGAGTGGTTCGGGCAGCTGCCATACAACTCCCACCACCTATCACAAATATTTTAAGAATCAAAAGTGTTACAGAGCTGAAAATTTGTACTCAGGCACTGCCTCAAAAATAAAAAATACATCTTTTACCGTTTCTCAAAATTTTGAATGGTTCGGGCAGCTGCCATACAACTCCCACCACCTATCACAAATATTTTAAGAATCAAAAGTGTTACAGAGCTGAAAATTTGTACTCAGGCACTGCCTTAAAAATAAAAAAATACATCTTTCACCGTTTCTCAAAATTTTAAGTAGTTCGGGCAGCTGCCATACAACTCCCAGCATCTTTCACGAATATATTAAGAACCAAAAGTGTTACAGAGCTGAAAATTTGTACTCAGGCACTGCCTGAAAAATAAAAAAATACGTCTTTCACCGTTTCTCAAAATTTTGAGTGGTTCGGGCAGCTGCCATACAACTCCCAGCATCTATCACAAATATTTTAAGAATCAAAAGTGTTAGAGAGCTGAAAATTTGTACTCAGACACTGCCTCAAAAATAAAAAAATACGTCTTTTACCTTTTTTCAAAATTTTGAGTGGTTCTGGTAGCTGCCATACAACTCCCAGCACCTATCACAAATATATTAAGAATGCAAAGTGTTACAGTTATTGTTACAGTTATTGTTACAGTTAAAGTGTTTTAAAGTTATATATAATAAGAAATAACTAATATCAATTAATACTTAAAATAAAATAAAGAAAAAAAATTTCTTTTAGAAATATTTGCCTTCAATTTAAGCGCACTTAAACTACAAAAATAAACTTTGAAATCACAGCTTGATATAAGGTTTTCAAAGCAAATCAAATTAGCCGAAATTCTATGTATGAGTCTTGGTATAATTTCATTAAGAGATTTGGTAAAAATTTCGGCTAATTTGGTTTTTCCATATAGGGACTTTGGACCATCAACGCGAACCGGGTACAGCTAGTTAAATTTTTAATTTTCAGTTCTGTGGCAAGAGCAAATAGTCAAGGTGGTTTCCACTAACTATTCCTGTGCAGTCTCTAAGACTATCTAATTAAACATGTAAACCTATAGTATAATATAAACAAAGTCAAACAACTTCTAACCGAGTCTTTTACTGATGTATCAAGAATTTTATAGAGGGTAAAGAGCAATTTTTCAGTTTTAGCTATAGCACAAGAAAACGGTTCTATCTTTTCAAACAGTATAGATGATTATATTTTGTTGGTTGGTTCTTCCAGAAACAACTGAAATAACCTCACTGAAATAATCTACCTACCGTGATAAAGAAATCGCGAATTAAAATTTTTTAAATACATATTAAAAGCCAAAAATATCTAAAAAATTTTTATTTGTTTTATTTATTTTTTGTTTTTTAAATAGTCCTTTCATTATTATTATTATTATTATGATTAAAACTTTGGTTTGTTTGAACTATGTATCTTTATAATAATAAAATTTCACGATATTTTTTTAATAAAAAATAAACTTTCTCTGCCTTAACCTTAATTCAAATAACACACACACATACACACTATATACATTGGCATGGTTCATTTACTCCTTAATTCCTTAAAAATAAAATAACTTTTACTTTTAAATATGTACATAAAAAATAATAATAATAATAATAAAAATTAAGATTTTTTTCTTATTTTCATAATGAAGTCGAAGAAGAGTAACAAATATATCTCAAATATAGTTCTCACAATTAAAATAAGGGATGAGATGAGAATATGTTGATGACAAGGAAAATATTTTGTAAAGAAGTAAAGCCTGCGGGTTATGGAAGAGATGGTGGTGAGATAGGAGTGTGGTATATTGAATAAAAAGAAAAAAAAACAAATTATTTATTTTAGTTTTTGTTTGTTTTTTTGTTTTTTTTTTTTTTTGGGATGAAAATTCTTACAAATTACATTTGTGTCGGATAACCTTTCTAAATTTTGATCCTGATTCTGATGATGATTCTGATGACTATAATCAGTTTAGAAAATTCATTAAACATTAAAATGTTAAATGAATTTACTTTAATAAAAAAAAAAATATAATAAGGATATATTTGGAAATATGTATGTGTGTGTGTGTGTTTACACAAATTGGTAATACGATAAAATGTTGTATATACAAAAATCAAAATTGTTCAAAATCTTAAATTTTAATTTTAAAGTATAAAATAAAAATTTAATATCACATGATTTAACATCAATTCACAAAAAATAAAACCAGATTGAAAACTTTAAGTATGTTTCACTAAATTTAATTAGCATCGTAATCGATTTTAGTTGTTAGGCATCATCATCAGAATATTATTATATAGTATACTAGGGGCCCCTGCTGAGTAACTATAATTTAAGTTGAAGTCAAATTTAAAGTTTTTAACAGAACAGCAATTAACGTACTGACCTACACTTCTTACGTTATAGTAGAAATTACTCATGTTTTCATAAAAATTTAGAGGTTAGTAAGTTTTATTTAGGAAACATAAATACTGCTCCCTCATATACTGTTTCGTTTCGACATATTAGTATACTAAGTGGCATTTAATGGATAAAATCACTAAAAATAAAATATTTTTGTAATTAAAGAGGTCTATACATGTATATATATATATATATATATATATTTAACCAATACTATATGATTACTACAAATGACCAAAATATAGATAACACTAATTTGAGACAGTTACTTAAACAAATTAATAGAATAAATTTCCTTTAATTACGTAAAAAAATAATAAGATGTAGAATGACACAAAATGGATATTTTTCATTTAAAAGTTTGAATATTATAAAACAAAATAGAAATTTTTCAACCCGTATGCGCATTTCGGTCGTATATACAACTTATTTAAATATTAAGAGTTCATTAAGAAGAAGCGAAATAAAATGAACTGCGCAGGTTCTTAAATGCTTGTCAATTATAATTATAGATAGCTACTTTAACTCTACTATATAAAGATGAATTTGCTAGTCATATGAACAATTCAACTGATTTTTTTTTGTTTTTGTTGTTTTTATATTTTTTATTTGAGATGAATTTGTTTTTTTGTTTTTATTTGGCATATGTATGTATATAGATTCATTTGCAAGTACATATGTAAATTATAATAACTGATTTGTTTGCTTTTGTTTATTATTTTCATAAGATTTTTAATTAAGATTTAAGAAATTATTAATTTTTTTTTTTATTTAGCTCCGATTAACTTTTTTATGTAGTTCCAGTTTTTCTATAATCATTGCCTGCTATTTCAAATTGGTCATAATTCTCTCCTTTTTGCATAATGTATTTGCTGAATAATAAAATCATATGAGTAAAAAATTTTCAACTGTGTGCGCATTATTGTTTTATATACAACTTATTTATTATATTAGAACTTCATTAAAGAAAAGCGAAATAAAATGAAAAGGTGTCTACTGCGCAGGTCCTTAAATGCTTGTCAATTATAATTATAGATTTTATAATACATAGCTAAATCTAATATTCCTAAATTTCCTCACTATCTAACCCCTTTGTTGCTACCCTGAGGATTCACTTGGGTCCATTTTCCTTGCTTCACAGTTCATGGTATCAACTAAGTTAAGTTGTTTTACTGATGACTCCAAAATTTGCAAAACCGTTATGTCTGTTGATAATTGGTATTATACTTCAAAATAATCTTAACAAAATTTACCGGATGGTGCTCCACTAACAACCTCGAATTAAATGCATCTAAATGTGTCAGGTTGGTAGCTTTAGTAGGAAGCTTCAAAGCTCTATTATTGAATTTGATTACAATCTTGGGAATTAAACTTTAAACCGTTCTGAAGAGATCTGGGAGTTATTTTGGATCACAGATTAAATTTTAAAGCACATTTCAATTCTATTTATTAATAAAGCTAGCTCTATGCTAGAATTTATAATGCGCTGTGCGATAGAATTTGCAAATCCATAAATTACAAAACATTTATAAATCACATATATGTTGTTGGATCGACACTTGAATATGCTTCGCAGGCTTTTGATCTCCATATCGTAATGTTGATATTTCACGTATTGAAGCAGTTCAGCGTAAATTTTTACGCTTTTTTATGGTCTGATCCTTTTCAACTTCCTTCTTACGAAGATAGGTTGCTTTTAATAAGCCTGAAATCTCTCAAACATCGTCGATAGCTGGTTGACATGACGTTTATTCGCCAAATTATTGTTGGGAATATTCTGGTATGTAAAATTAGGAATTTAATAATTTTTAGACAGAATCCAGGTAATTTACAATGTAATTTAAATATTTAATTTTATAAGCTGTACCTGGTCCTTCATCAAATTTTTGTATCCGTAACATGTTTTTGGCTAGATGTTACAGTTGGTTTAACTATAGAGTATGTAAATAGAACTTGTACATCTGTAGTGAAAATCTAGTTACATTTTTTCAACTAGAATTCTAGTTTAAGAAATACTAATACATTTATTTCAGTTACTTACTAGTTAAAACAGCTGATTCTATCTTCAAATACCGCAATCTAGCCTATATTTAACGCTCTAAACTTAATTAGAAACCTAAGTACCAGAACTACAATACTATCCTTATTATAGTATATTTCTAAAAAAAGACGAAATATCAGCAGACCTGAATCAATTTTTTGGGATGCATTGACTAGAAAAAAGCAACAATAGATGAATAGAAATAGAAAACGTTGCTAAATCAAACCAAGAATGTATTAAAAATTTGGTTTTTATTTTGTTTAGTTTAGCTATAGTTAGGTATTTATAATAAGGGGTGTTTTGTTCAACAATACTATATATTACTGATAGTTGGAACCCATTAGTATATGCATAGTTGTGTTATTAGTGTTGAACTGCCTATATAACTCCTCTAGTTTGAATTTGACAAATTTCAAAAAGAAACATATATATAGATTTGATAGAATATTTTATATGTGAGTTATAAAAACCAAATCAAATATTCATTTGTTAAAAAATCTAAGTACTTAGTAATGGATTTTATAATGTTTTATAAATTTAATATAGTTATTACTATAATTTTATTATTCTAGGTCGTTTAGCATTTAAAAATTTATTCATTGGATATAATTTCTATTGTTTGAAATTTTGAATTTTTTAGATATTTGATATTAAGATTTTAGTATTCGAAAATAATAACTGTATAACTGTATATCAAATGAAAATATATCAATAAAGCAACTATTTATTAAAGAAAATAATAATATTAGTGAACCTTTTGGTTTTAAGGGGGCATTTTTAATAGTGGTTCAATTATTTGAATTTATTTTTTTTTCATTTGATTATTTTCTATTATCTTTTATAATAAACAAATTTTATATATACATATATATATATATATATATATTGTAATGTACATAATGTATTTTTGTAGTATAGCTTAAAATAAGGATAATATAATATAAGAGTAAATAAATATAATAATCATAATATTGTTAATCCCCAATGACTTATGTAATGTGATCCTGTTGTTTTTAATGGAACCAAATTGTATATATATATGTATGATGTACATGTATAAATATAAGTAATACAAATATAATATTGAATATTAAAGATAAGTAAGTACATATATAGATAGATATGTATTTATAATATAATAACTGAGGGATATTTAAAGTCCATTTATTCAATGTTTGTTATATTATATAAATTTATTAAATGCTTATATAGATTAATATTATTAAGATTTTGTAATAAAGATATGAAGTTTATTAGAGTTTATTAACGTATATATGTAAATAGATATATATATACAAATTGTATAGAATTTAACAAATATTTAAATTTTATTTAAGGATAAATTCATTTGAAATTGTATATTTATTTAAAAATTAATCGTTTATAAATAATTTTTTTTTAATGTAGGCTATATATACATCAGTATATCAGTAATATAAAGATAATTAGGGTTAATAAAGAATAATAAGTTTACCAATTAATGTATATATTTTGTTTTTATTAACACATTGCCTTCTAATGTAAAGGGTTTGTATTGATTGATTTAAAATGTTTTTATGGCTATAAAATGTTCAGTTTTGTATGTAAATAAAATATTTGTATGTAGAAATGTATTATAATGTAATTAAAAATATAACTTAATGACTTGTAATAGCATTTTGATCCTACTATAGCTGTATTGCAAAAAAGTAGACCCACATTTAAACTTATTATAATAAAAAATATTGTATAGTAAATTACAACCTATAAAAGCTCTGATTTCATCTCTTATCTATACTGAAACGTATGGGAAAAATATTATTGTGTATTTATACGAATGTTATGTTATCTGCTATGTTAAATGTAAAATTTATTATATATCAGAAAATTGTATTGGGATTTATAAGTATATAATTTAGGATCAAATAGGATTCAGGTTATAATTAGTTTATGTTATGTTATCTGTTATGTTAAATATAAAATTTATTTTATATCAGAAAAATCTATTAGGATTTTTAAGCTTATAATTTAGGATAAAATAGGATTTATAATTAGTTTATGTCAGGTTATCTGTTATGTTAAATGTAAAATTTTTTTTATATCAGAAAAATGTATTAGGATTTATAACTTTATAATTTAGGATAAAATAGGATTCAGGTTATAATTAGTTTATGTTATGTTATCTGTTATGTTAAATATAAAATTTATTTTATATCAGAAAAATGTATTAGGATTTTTAAGTTTATAATTTAGGATAAAATAGGATTTATACTTAGTTTATGTTATGTTATCTGTTATGTTAAATGTAAAATATATTTTATATCAGAAAAATGTGTTAGGATTTATAAGTTTATAATTTAGGATAAAATAGGATTTATAATTAGTTTATGTTATGTTATCTGTTATGTTAAATGTAAAATTTATTTTATATCAGAAAAATGTGTTAGACTTTATAAGTTTATAATTTAGGATAAAATAGGATTTGTAATTAGTTTATGTCAGGTTATTTGTTATGTTAAATGTAAAATTTATTTTATATTAGAAAATTGTATTAGGATTTATTATTAGTTTATATTAATATTTCAATTAAAATATTATAGTTTAATTATGGTCACACATCTTTCTAGAATAATATTTTTGTATTTAAAATAATTAAATAGTCAGTTGAAGTGATGATCGATAGATGATAGAATAAATGATAGAATTGTAATTATTTTTGTTGAGATAAATAAATAATAAGTGTTAAGCTACAATATGTGGAGTATAAACAGTGAGCCGATAAACAGTTCATTATTTTTTTCTAGTCATAGAAATTATTGCAGTTTATATTTGAATCTCTACTTTAAATCTAATTTTGAGGAAAGTTATTTTCTGATCTCATTTTCTAATTTTATCTAACATATTTTCATTTTCTTATAGATTTTTCTAATACATTTTGTAGTGAAGAAATTTACTGTTTAATTTCTAAATTAAAAATAAATAATGTCAACATATTTAGTTATTACGTAATACTATATACTGGAAGCTTATTATGAGTGGTGCAGTTGTATTGTACTGAATACAATGTGGTGTGTTCAAAAACCTTTCAAAATGATTTCAAATATTCTTAATATATTTTTTTAATTTTAGAAATGTATTTCAAAATTAATTTATTACTAAATATTTTCGATCCCAAAACTAAATAATTATTTTTCGAAATTTATAAGCAAAAAAAAAAAAAGAAAATTGTGTAATCAATTTTCAAAAGTTTGACATTTTCTATATCCTAGTCTCGTGTCATAAATGAACCCTTTTTATATGTACAAAAAAAAAAACATTGACATCATTTTAAAGTCAATACAATTCAATTAGAGAAGCTATGATTCAGATGCATATTATACATATATTTTTTTTTAGAATACATATTTAGGAAAAAAAATATATATTTTGAAAAATAATATTTTTCTTTTTTGTTACTCACCTCAATATCAATATCCGGTGCCAGACATTCTTCAAATAAATTATGTTCATTTTCAATTAATTGATCATCAACCAATGATTGATGTTCAGCTGTACTAAAAATATATTCAGTGAATGCTTCAGTTTGTACAGCTGTTGATATTAATTTTTTTTGATCTTCAACTGTTTTTGCTGATGGTGATGATTGTGTTGATTGTAATGATGATGATGTTGATGCTGACATTTGATTCAATTGATTTTTATTATTAGATGAATCGATTCCTTCTGTTATTATTAAATTATCAGATATTTGTTGTTGTTGTTTTGAATTATTTGAATTTATTTGTTGTTTCTGTTGTTGTTGCTGTTGTTGTTGTTGATGTAATTGTTGTTGTTGTATCACTGATGTATAATGACTTTTTAATAAAGGTGATGTTGGTAATGATTTTGATGTTGTTAAATAATTTTGATCATCCATATGTATTAATTTCCATACTGGTGATGTTACTGTTGATGTTGGTGTTGTTGTTGTTGATGATGTTAAAATTTTTGTATTTGTATTATTATTATATTGTAATTCTAAATTTAAATTTTGTATATTTTTACTATTATTATCATTATTTAATGAATTTATTTTTAATTGTGTTTTTCCTATTTTATTATTATTATTATTAATTATAATAGCAGCAGCAGCAGCAGCAGTTGTAACAGCTGTTGTATTAGCCATTTTATTTGGTGATGTTGGTACTGAATTTGATGTTGTTGATTTAATTTGTTGTGATATTTTTAAATTATCATTAATATTATTATGATCATTATTTTCTAATATAGTGTTGCCATCATTATCGAATTTTATTAATTTTGTTGGTGATAATTTATTATTAAAGGAATTCTTTGAAAAACTTGATGATCTTGATAAATTCGATGATGAATTAATTTCTTTAAGGGTTGTATCATTTTGTCTACGACGTAATTCAACTATAATTGGTTCAGGTGCTTCAAGGAACATTTGTACAGCCTCCTCATGAGGCATTTGGCTAACATCAATGCCATTTATCTATAAATAGAAATAAATAAAATTTGAAAATTAGTTTAATTGTATATACATTTTATTTTAAAAAATAAATATGTTAAAAAATTTAGTTGAAATAATATATATATACATAGATGTAAATATATTATAAATACAGAATATATAAAAGTCAACATTATAGTAGACAATACATATATAAATTATCGTAATCAAAAATATAAAACTAAAATCTAGGTCTACATGGAATCGAAATCTAGGTATATATATATATTATGTATACATATATTAGTATTACAATTATTAACAAACAAATATCAATGGTTATTCTATTATTGACTGGTAACGACTAGTCTTATTGAATACACTTGAATAGAGGTTATATATATATTGATTGAAAATGTTACACAATCCGTTAAAATATAGTGTTATCAAACACTCTCACTGTCAAAGAGATTGGAAAATTATTTTTTTTAATAACATGAAATAAGATCATATCGTTAATTATAAAATTTTCTTAATCTCGAATGACGGCTTTAAGATTGATCTAGATTAATACATTTGCGACTGCACATATTATATTCTATTGCAGTGAACAGGTGATTAGAATGCCATATTATATGTAGTTCTTGACTTGAATCTAAATTGTTAGTCTGCTTTTAACAATACTTATTGTCATCTAGTTGAAGAGACGAATTTTATATAGTCTACGAAATTTGAATCATAGTATTTTTCATATAATTAAATTGCATTTGTTTTTGTAGCATTCCTATCAATTGGATTATATGTAGGGGTATGTATTAATTACAATTGACAATTCATATTTTGGATATATATATATATATATATATATATATGTATTATAAAACTCTTTATCATTTTATAACGAACAATTTATAAGTAGCATAGTAATTTAATAATACTACTACAAAATAGTTTCAATTTAGTTTGACCATTGCAATTGACCATTAACCATGTTTTCGTTTTAATCAAACAAATGTATTTTATTTATAATTTAAGTAAAGTGGAAAGAGTATATTAGATTAGATTTTAAATGAAAAAGTTGGTTTGTATATCTCAATTTGTAATATTTCTTTATAATTCTAACTTATGTTATTTTTAATCGTTTTTATCGATCTAATTTATATTTACTCTATTTCTAGAATTTGAAGTGACTTTTTAGTTAACTGGATAGAAGTTTGCGTCATCACACTTGTTAGGACAATTGTAACATTTCTTTATAATTCTAGCTTATGTTATTTACAACCTATTAAATGTTATTCTCGATTTCTAGACTTTGAAGTTACTTTTAATTAACTGGATAGAAGTTCTTGAATTATATAAATCCCATATAACTCCCTTTGTGAGCATAGAGCTTTCACAAAGCTTCTCCATCTGATTGTCTGTTTTGCGCTAGGTATTTAATTTCACTCCATATTCTATTGTTGTTGTCTATTTATTTCTGGACTGATCTCCAGCTTTCCATCATCTGTAGATTTCAATTCAATGCCAATCCATGCTATATTGATGGTAGGTTTTTTAAGGATATATTCACCTCCATTTTCTCTACTTTATTTGTGTCCTTATTGCTTTTTGTTTGGCCATTTCACAATGTTCATTGTTTCTAATTGTTCTGGGCCAGAATATTTAGCATATTATGCTCAAGCATTTATTAGTAAAGACCTGCATTTTACATGTATAATTCTGGTTTATCAGTCAGTTTTGTGCTCTTGGTGATGTGAGGTTGACTCCACACAAATCACAGTTCGAAACTCATTCTGGCTAATTCAAATCGATTTCCTCGTTGCAATTGTACCAGCATTTTATGTTTGAAAATTATATTCATGAGGACGAAAATGCGATATTAGTGACCAAAAATCCAGCTTTCCAATTAAAAATTGAAGAAAAAACTAGGATTACAAAATAAAGTTAAAATTTCCTGCTTTTAGTGTTATATAAATTATTCGATTATTCGTTTCAATCTTCTATATTTGACAAGAGCCTTTGAAACGGTAGATAGAAATATACTACTGCAAAAAATGGAAAGTTATGGTATAAGAGATATTGAGTTAGAATGGTTTCGCTCGTACTTGTCCAACAGAAAACAGAGGACAAAATTTAAAGATTACTTATCTGATTGTGTTGACGTAAAGCTTGGTGTACCACAAGGCTCTGTACTTGATGTTCTGCTGTTCTTAATTTAGTTATACTGTCGAAAATGGTGTTGTTTGCAGATGATGCGTTACTTTATGCTGTTACTGTCGAAAAATATATACAAAAAATTAACAGTGATTTACGTACTTTAAGTATGTGGTTTCAAATGAACAAACTTAGCTTAAATATCGCAAAAACAAAATGTATGATATTTAATGGAGAAACAAATGACCATATTATAGTAGATAACGAGATAATAGAAAAAGTAGAAGAAATAAAGTATTTAGGTGTTATTGTAGATAATAAGCTAGATTTTAAGAAACACGTTGACTACATTTGCAAAAAAATATCTAAAAAACTTTATTTTTTTTAAAAAAATTCGGAATACTGTTATCAACGGCAATTACAATAACGATATACAACACAATCATAAAACCTCATTTCGAATATTGTTCGACCATTTTGTTTATGGCAAATAATACCAGCAAGATTAGGCTTCAAAGGTTACAGAATAAAGCAATTAGGATAATATTGAAAGTGAATTGATATACTTCAAGTAAATTTATGTTCGATGCCTTGAGATGGTTAAGTGTGAACCAAAGAATTATAATAAATGTATTGGTAATTGTTCATAAAATAAATTTTTTTTTTTTTGTTTAAATTGGGGACTTCTAAGTAGCCGCGACCTCTTAAGATCTATTGTATTTCCCCGTCCATTTCAGAATTGCAGGTCTATGTCCTTGATGAAAGCTATTATTGGCTTGATGTCATGGTCAGAATCAGGCGATTTGTATCCCTGGAAGTGGTTATATCTTTCTCGAGCTACAGCGTCGCAATCAAATAGAATGTGGGAGGAGGACTCCAGAAGCAGGATTCTGCATCTATCTGTGCTCGATCTACCAATCTTGAAGAGATGTTTATTAAGTGAGCCATGACTTGTGATGAACCATGTCAGCATTCTGACATTCAGTCTAGTCTCCCTGATTATCTGGTTCAATCCATGAATATTTAGCTTGAAAAAGAATTTGGACTGCGTAAGTCCTTGGCAGCTATTCCATATGTTGTTCTGGGTTTCTTTGGACTCCCACTTGGAAACAATTCCTTGTAGGTAGGCGTTTGAACGAGCAATACTTGACTCTGGTCCCAAGAATTGACTCTTCGCACCTGTTTTTGCAAGGATATCTGCCTCTTCATTGCCCTGTATTCCTTCATGCCCAGGAATCCACATAAGAGTAACTCTGTTTCGTTCGGCTAGCTTTATTAAGCTTTTGTAACAGCTATAGATAAGCTTTGATTTAAGAATTGGGGAAGCCAGAGCTTTTAAAGCAGCTTGGCTATCTGAGATTATGTATATGTTGGCACCTCTGTGCCCCCTTTTACTGCACTGTAATGCCGATACCTCGATGGCATAGGTTTCAGCTTGAAAGACAGTGGGATATATGCCAAGTGTCGCGCTAAACCTGAACCTTGGTCCATATACCCCGGCACCGGTTTTCTCCCCAATTTTTGAGCCATCAGTATAACATACTGAAGCTCCTGGAGGTAAGGCTCTTATTAAACCTTCGCAAAATCAAAGTTGGTAAATATCCTAATTATTTATGTGGTCAGTTGGTGTATGTGTCAGATATTCACAACTATAATTTAAGAAATGTTAATTGTTTTAGATTAAACTTATTTAGGAATGAAAAAACTAAAAATATGCTTCTTTGTAAAGGTTTGAAGCTTTTCAATGAATATTGTCTTTTGAAATTAGTTGTGAAACAAATATAAATAGATTGAAAAAGAAAATAGTTGAATATGTAAAATGTAGTTTTATGTAATATGTATTATGAATTTAAAAAAAAAAAAAAAATAAGAATAATAATAATAAAAATAATTGTATAATAATTAAAAATAATTAGATTAGCTAAATGAAAATAAATAAAATAAAAAATAAAATATTTTAGCAAGGAAATAGAATTAAGTCAAACACCAGCGTAATTAAAAATACTAGCAAGTGATTTTTTTGTTCTCTAATTTTTATATATGATGGATAGCAACATCTATTCCTGTTTATTTATTTTCGTATTTTTTTTTTTGTTATTCAAAAATTCAGATTTTAATTCAAACAATCTCAAAATTAAAACCATTTGATGATGACAGGAATAGCCAATGGCAAATCTATTTACTAAGGAAAAAAACGAAACATTTTTTTAGGACTTAACACATTTACTATACCACATAATGATTTTTCTCTAAGACATGGTCTATTTTCATTTCTGATATTATTGTATATGCATAGACTTGACTCCAATTTACATGTCATACATTTTCGTAACCCACTTTTTTTTTTTTTTTTTTTCTTCCAATTTTAATATTACACAATTTCTAGGTCGGTTTATCATCAAAACGTGTACTTTGTTAACGTCCAGTTGTCCATATACATATATATATATACAACACAGAATAAAGTAAAAATAAATTTTTATTTACAAATTCAAATTAAAGAAAGGATATCCTTAAATAAAAGCAATTCATAATAATTCTACTTTCATTTCTAGGTCATGAACATAATTTTGTTTTTTAAATTAAAAAATCTTTATTTTTTTTTCTCTTTCTAGGTTATTGATCTCATAGTAGGTCAGGATAACTTGGTGTTCCTATACAACAAAAAAAAAAAAAATTAAATTAAATTTCCTTTATTCCTTGTAGTTCTATTTGATTTTTTTTTTTTGTTTTTATTTTTCTTTATTCTTTACTTAATTTTCCAGCTTTCTACAACTGCCCCAAAAAACAAAAATTTAACAACCGCTAAAACTTTTTTAATTCCGGTTATACAACCTTCACTCTACTATCCTTTTTTTTTGTTTTTTCTTCATAAAAATTCAACATAAAAATACAAAAATATAAAAAACAAAATAATAACAACAAGAAAAAGGATTTATTATAAGAAAGATTTGAAATGAGAAAAATGTTCAAAAGTAATTTAAAATTGAAAATAAAATAAAAAAAAAAATGGTAATTGTAAGGTTTATTTTTGTGTTATACAAATACCAGTCAAGGATTAGGCAAGAAAAGAAAAGGACCACAAAAATTAATAAAAAAAAAAATAATAATAATAAAAACAACAAAAAAAAAAATGTTTTCTCTTCATTTAAAAGATTTGTTTGATTTTCTCACTTTTATTTTCCAAGAAATTATTTCATTAAATTTTCCTTATTTTTTTTTTTTTTTTTTTTTTTTTTTTTTTTTTTTTTTTTTTTTTTTTTTTTTTTTTTTGCTGAATTCTTTGGAAAAGAGCAAAAGACATGGAAAGAATTTTAATTGTTCTTAGCAACTATAGAATTTTATTTAAATCACAAAATTCAAAAAGTTTAATTTTTTTTAAATAAAAAATAAATATTTCTAAAAAAACTATTTTAACAATTAGAAAAAATATTTAGAAAATAAAAAAAATGAATTTCTTTGGGAAAATTTTGGTTTTATAGAAATTGTCCGGTTTTTCATTTATAGTGTGATCTAATTTAAATTAAATCAACAAATAAAAAAAAAAAATGCAGGAAGAAACTCATGATATGAGCAGGGGTGTACTGATAAAATCTACACAAATAAATAATAATATAATTTTGTTATTGAAGCAATCCCAAAATTAAAACCATTTGATGAAGATAAGGCAAATCTGAGGCAAATCTTGGTA
Organism: Argyra leucocephala; assembly: GCA_963942445.1. Taxonomy (NCBI): domain Eukaryota; kingdom Metazoa; phylum Arthropoda; class Insecta; order Diptera; family Dolichopodidae; genus Argyra; species Argyra leucocephala. The sequence continues at coordinate 13,434,070 of OZ012679.1, read as the reverse complement.
AATCTGAATAGCCAATAGCAAATCTGTTTACCAAACAAACAAAAAAAAAATAAAAAAATATTTTTTTGGACTTAGCACATTTACTATACTACTTCGTAAAGATGATTTTTCGCTAAGACCTGGTTGACCAAAAGTGGACTGATAACAACTGTCAGTTACAATGTATATAATTAAGTAAAATTTTTTCTAAAATCTATAGCATAATGTTATAGGGCCTATAATCATACAATTTTTTGTTTGTTTCAACCCTTCTTGCTCTATAATTTCGATGCCTTTGATCTACTCTGTCTGGTATAAAGTTACTAAAATACCAAGCCATTCTGGTATGAAGCAAAAAGTGAATCTACAGACTACCTATAGCGAAAAAAGCATTGATTGCGCTTTTCGTTGGGTCAATTCCGTTCTGTGGGACTTAGCCCATTTACTACACTATACTTCAAAAAGATCATTTTTCTTTAAGACATGGTTGGCAAAAATTGCAAATGCTAACAACTGACAGTTATAGACAAAATATATAACTAAGTAAATTTTTTGAAAGGCATTCTAGATTCGAAAGTGTTTATTCTTATCATACAATTTTTTCAACCGTAGGGCAAGGGTTGATTCAATGCTCTCGATCAACTTTGTATTTTTATAAATAAATTAAATACAATCACAATATTATGAATACCAAGCCATTATGGTATCGCAAGAATCGAATCTGCAGATTACCTAGCGAAAAATGCATTGATTGCGCTTTTCATTGGGTCAATTCCGTTTTGTGGGATTCCCCTAATTACTTATTTATTTATTTATTGTTTAAAATCTAAAATTCATGAAATATATTTTGTATAAATTTAAACATAAATAATTGGAAATAAATAATTTATTCAATCTATTCAATCTCCCGGGAATATCCCTTCAGATTTCATTTTAAACTAGGGCAATAACTAAAAGTATAAAATACAATTATGTAATTTAGAAAAAAGTTAATGAATCTTCTTTCGAAGAATTGTGTGCTATATTCAGAATCTATCACGGACGAACAGGTATTAAATAGATGTTGAGAGTTAGGTATAAACTTATAAAGGTCATAAATAGATCTATGAGCTTTGAGATATAAAAATCTACAAGCTCGTACATTGCTCGTATATTACACAAAAGATATACAATGTTCAAATAGGTGAGTAGTTTATTCTATAGCGGAGAAAACATTACTGAAGCAATATTACGTCTAGATTCAAGAGTTTGAATATTAATGAGTTGACATTTTGCACTGTAGCAGTGATATTAACCTGCCAATTACATTTAGTTAGGTAAAATCTATCCGCATTTTTCTGAATTGATTCAATTATCGTTATGTGTTTAGCATAAGATGGCATCCATATAAAAGAAGCATATTCTAATGAATAATGAAATATATAAGTTCTTAAAAGTTTGTGGATCAACAAATTGAAAAGATTTTTTTTTAATAAAACCAAGCATACGAAATGATTAAGCTTTAAGATAAAATCAACATGTGGATTAAAAGTAAGTTTATTGTCTAAAATGACTTCGGAATGCTTCATTTGATTAACTCAAAATGCAAATAAAAATTCGGCTGGAGCAAAAATCTAATGTTTTCTTGGTTAACAGCTAAAATATTCATATTAAAACGCTCGTTCAAGAAAATTAAAGCATGGTAGGGTTATCAACTGACCACTGCCTAGATAAGAAGCATCTTTATAAAATCGGTCTAATTGAAAATAAATTGTATTAAATATTTGAAGTAAAGAAGGAATATATTGAATACTCTTTGAATGCGAAGGGATTACTCGGAGCGGACTTTACAATCTGGGAATAGCATTTCTCGTGCAATCAGAGCTACCCAGCACATCACTGAATATTATCCTGAGTATGATCATTAAATTCGGCATCCTTAAGGACTCACAGGGTTAATTGCATCAATACAGGTAATTCAAATAAGCTTATTTGCGGATGTGGTGATAGAGATTTCACACCCCTACCCGTTATTTATTTAAATCGAATCTAAATCTATAAAAATAGGTAGCAAATTGGACATTTAAAATTAGTTAAGTAAATTCCTGTGAACTTTACAAGCTTAAATATACTGGATCTTCTACCATAATAAAATTGATTGATACTGTAAGATAATACTGCCTACGTAAAATCAATTCTAACCTAGAAACACCATTAATAGATGAAGAAAATTTTTAATTTGATTTGTTAAGAGAAGAACAGCTGAATTTGAATTGTGTACTATTATTGAAAAGATAAACAAGATATTATAAAATATTTAAATTAGGCTTGGCCAATCAATAAATATAGTCTTCAAATTTCCTTCTATATTATCTTATTCTGTCCTATCTTCAATCAAGCAGTTTATGAGTGTGAATATCCTATCGGTTATCCGAATCGAATATTCTATCGAATTGTCTGATTAACTTAACCTGCGTTAGAAAGTGTGGAGCTGTTTATATGTAGATAAAAATCATGTTTTCAAAGATATCTGAGATTAGCTACAAACTATGATACCTGTGATGCTGAATTAATTTATAATGCTCCAAAAAATAGGAATGATTTCGCGTTTACAGTATTAAAGTATGAAGCATATTCCGAGTGTCCTTACAAACGATTTCGTTCCAACCGCGGTGTACTAGGAAGGCAAAGGAACAAAACAAAAAAAGAGGAAGCATGGCATGTATTTGATAACGGTAAAGATAATAACCAAATAGTTTAGAATATATGTCATTAATTGAGTGACTTTCGCATATTGAATTAGTAATGTCTTTTCTGTATGAATTTCCTTGTGGAAAATGCTGCAAAATTCGCATGTATACTCAAAATTTAACGAAGGCGACTAATCCAAAGAATACGATTCTGACCACACAACATGGCTGATGCCAGAAATGAAATTATGATTTTATTATCAATATCTCAGAAGATGCCAAAATGGGCTGGCCAATTTAGACAGCATTTCATAAAACCATGACCGCGAACAGTATGCCTCTTAAATCTAAATAAAACTAAAAAAGAAGATGAATCTGACCACTCAACAGTACTGGTGTGACAGTAATGAAATTATGATTTTATTATCAATATCTCAGAAGATGCCAAAATGGGCTGGCCAATTTAGACAGCATTTCATAAAACCATGACCGCGAACAGTATGTCCCTTAGATGTAATCGCGATCGAATCATAATAAATTCTTCTACAACCTCGATTGCGGTTAACCAGAAATCACATTTCAGGTGATGCGGCATATTTCATGCGATAGTGTCAAGCGGAACAACGCAATAACCGAATCGGAAGCAGAATGATGATGACAAATTCTAAAGATGAAAGAAAAAAAAAAAATCAAAAACTATTATGAATGGTACATTACGAAAATATATATCCTTCGAGAAAAAATAGGAATTGAAAGAAAATTAATTAAAAAGAAAAAAAAACAGAATAATGAAAAAGAAAAGAGTGAGAGATGAATTTTTGTACAAAATAATTGCTTTTCTCTTTTTATTTGTTTTTAAATTTTTGTCATTTAACTTTCACCATCGTACTTCTCTCCTTTTCACTCCTTTTTCATTTCCTTTAACAATTTCTTTATTTTTATTTGTTCTTTTATTGCTATGCTGTTTTTTTTTTTTTTTTTTTTTTGTATATCTAGGCTTTGTCAATGTAGATTTCAATCACTTTTAAATTTAACTTCTGCACGTTTCGATTTTTTAGTTGTCCTTTTTTGAGAACATTTTTTTTTTGTAACTGTTTTGCATAATAAAATAATTTTTTTTTTGTTTTTGGTGTTGGAAAATTTATATTTCAAATGACGAAATGAAATGAGAAGTTGGTTCAATTGGTATTCAATCATAAAATTGATATTTAGTTGGTGTTCTTTAGTAGGCAATGGATTAATTTATGGTGTATAGGGGATTGACCAATGTCATCACGCTCTCAAACAGGTTAATTGAAAGGAAAAGAAGAGGATAAAATGGATCAGAATAAGCGCAAATAGTGTATAAATTTAGACGATCTGATAAGATAAAAAATATTTTGTATACTGAGTATGGAATATTGTGAGACTAAAATAGGGTCAGATTGCCATAAAAATAAAATTGCTCAGAGTAGTTGTCATTCGAATTTTTTTTATACTATGGTAATAAAACAATTATCTAAGAAAATTATGATTGTTACTCGAGCTCGTTCATTGGTCATCACTAGAATATAACTGATAATCTGAAAGGTAGACAATGGGTCGTATTTAAATTGAAGGTATTATTGTCAACACAAATTGGGATGGAAGCAGAAATTAGACTTGCTTAGAGTTCTACAATAATTTCTTACGTTATAAAGTGTCGATGACTTGGGTACGATATTCTCAAAATCAAAATATTTTTCAAAATAAAGGCAGTTTTATCAAAATGGAGTTTAGGAATAAAATGTAATTTTAGTTTTTAGAATTTTGATTTTTGGAAATATTTCTTTTGGAATTTATTTTTGGAAATCGTGTTTTTATATTTTTTAGAATTGTCTTTTTTTGGAATGTCTTTTTTCGGGATGCGGAGTAATGACACTATCCTAGTGTCGATACTTTTTTTCCTGCTTCATCTGGCTTCCACAAACCTCTTCCAGCTGATTCTGTTCCGCGCTATTTTCCATTTCTTGTAATCTTCTTGTGAGACTCCATTTTATTCGTCTGGCTGTGGTTGCTTTTTTAATTACTTCATCAAGTACTGTGTGGAACAGGAAGGGGGATAGTTGGCAGCCTTGTTTAACTTCTGTTCTAAGTTTCATTATTGTCATTCATGGTTACTATTGTGGAAGATTATTGTTTCTGTGTCTTCGTATACATGGCCTTCATAATGCTAATTATCTTGTTTGGTTTTTCCTGTCGTGTCAATACTTAGTTTAATATACCTAATAATAATAAATATATATGTGGTGCCCTTTATTATTTAAATTAAATTAATTTTTTTTTGTTATTTACTGTACAATTTAATTTTTGTATTGTTTCGAGACTATACTTTTATTTGAATTGTATTGAGTTTTAATATTTGGAAAAATAACAGTCTTATTTCGATTGAAATAATGACCGGTGGTGTGATTTTATATGATAATATCTGTATTAAATTTTATTAAATGGTTACCTAGAGTAACTATATGTATATATATGCATATAGTTGTTGTGAAAGAACAGTCGCAATCTAGAAGTACTCCGATAAAAAAATAATGTGATATTAAGGATAATGAAACCACTATATACTATATGTTTGCTATAGGTTGGCATGTTGGCATTAATATATATCGTTTTTCAATAAAAGTTAAATGCCGTCAAAAGAAACAACAACAAATATTTTTTTTTTTTAAAGAGCTGGGCAATAATATAGGTTCTAGGTATATGTAGATAATCTGTGTTATAATAATATTAATATGCCATCGATGATTCAGATGAACTTAATACTATCAATGAACTGAACATTTCAAATGAACCGAGCACTATAATAGAACATATTGTTGTGGAATGGTGATGAGTAAAGAAATGGTGTTAGTGATGCAATATTGAACAAAAAAACTTTGAACTGACATATAATTGGGCGAAGTTAAATTGATAAGTCGAAAAGCCAATTGATTGATACTTTTTCGATCATTATCCTCCTCTATTCGAATATAACAGTATCACTTATCAGTAAATGGTAAAAAGCAGTATTAACAAAACATGAAAATTTAAAGAAAATATTTTTGTAAAATGAAACCACTCCATTGGAGTGGGATTGAAAATTGAAATTTATTGATAATTTTATTTAAGAAGGAAGAGAAACAGATTGTAGTTAAAGATTGTTATGACATGCATGAAAAATCGTGCAAAAATAAATTGCTTGAAAATTGTGAAAATATAAAAAAAAAAAAACTTTCAAAATCATTTGGGGCTATTTTTTGTTTGGGCGATTTTGTATTTTAAATATTGAGTGATTTTTTTCGTGCAATTGAGCCGAAATTAATAAAAATAAAAAATAATTCAAGAGAATTATTTTTGGATAATTTTATTTTTTCTTCAATAGCTTTATGAGTTAGCTTAAATGTTAGCTATGATGAGTATGGTTCGTCAAAAATTCTAAGACAATACGATAATTACTAATAGAGAAAAATATATTTATTAAATTTATAAATAATGGTGTGCGAGTTCGATAGGGCATCATAAACAACTTTATCGAGTTGCGGACTCCCATTTGAGACATTGATTAATTGGTCCAACTATTTGATCTAATTTTTTCCCCGTGCTACTCTTCGTGGTAGTATAGGGCATCAACTTCCCTCCGTTCACTGTTCTCTGTTTTGTGTTGTTCTTGATTTCCTTTCAAGTTCATCCTTAACAAGCTAATTCAGCTGTAAGGGTTTGAAGACAGTTGTTGTTAGGTCTTTCTCACTTTCTACCGTTTTGGGGATTTCATTCTAGGTCCATTCGAAACTTTTCGATGGCTTAGACAGAGTGTGATCTACCCATTTCCATTTTCTGCGCTTAATTTGGCTCATTACCGATTCTTCACCTGCTAGCTGTCCCTATTACTGATGTGGTGGTGTTGGGACAGAATATTTTGTAAATATTTGTTTCACATTTGTTGGCGAATACTCGAAATTTTTGATTCATCATATTTGTTGTAATTTTCGCATTACGCTTTGAATATTCTAATTTTGGTTGTTCTGGTTATTTGACAAATTATTCTATATTGAGCTTAACTTACGAAATGCATGTAGTAAAAAAAATACACTAGTTGGTGCAGTTGGTATAGATGGTCATTAGCCGGTATTTCACCAGGTTCGATTTCCGATGAAAGCAAAACGCTTTATAGATATTTCGATATGGTTCAATCATACCCATAAAGCGTTTTGCTTAATTATCTTAATATTCTTGTCATTAGGATAAAATAATAGGCCACAATTTCGAAAAAGATTTCCCTTTCTCTGGCCTGAACATTTTCTGAAAACATAGCTGATATGTAAATAAATAAAATAAATAAAAAAAACTCAAAATCAGAAGTCAATGTCAAAAAATTTAATAGTATATACCTATATAATATGAAGATGAATAATTGAGAGGGGATCAAGCACCATTGTTAAGACTATAACCCCAACATATAAGAATAGGAAGAATTTAAAATTTAAAATTACTTCTTTGAACTCATTTTAAAGATTTATTATTGTTACAACAACAACAAACAACAATTTCCTTTTCTTTAAGATTTTTTAGAATCCATTATTGATTGAGACTAAAACTCAACAAGTCAATACTACTCTACTATACAATGTATATTAATATAAAATAAAACTCCATTAATGTAATATTGTTTCAGTTCGAATTAGAATGAAATATTTTAAAGAGTACTTAATGGAAAGCATATATACTCAATTCCTGTTTCCGGTTTTTATTGTTTTTATTTTTATTGTTGTTGTTGTTTTGAATTTTTTAATTATTTCTACAATAGGTAGGTATATGAGGTACCTTTAGCTTGTAATTCATTCATAATATTCTTATATTTATACAATATCATTAGGAGTTCCTCCCCATTAGCCAATATAATTAAAAATAAAATAAAAAAATAATAATAAAACAAAACAATAGAAAAAAATGTATTGGAATTTTGCAATGGGAGCAACAACTCATATCCCTATATGATAATACCATAATATGAATATGAATGTATTGTATTGCATAACGAGGTTTGTACGTATAAATCAATGTAGATTTCATTTACAATAAAATATTTCAGAATATTTATATATATTGTATATAAGATGGTGTATTAAAACAAGTACTAATCCACTTGCTTGTATGACCTTTGCATGTCTGAAATTTGGTTGAAGGATGAAGTCGAAGGCAATTAAAATATCAGATTTGAACTCTCAAGAGTAGTAGCACGTATCGTGCTTCACATTTTTTGTTTTATACTTTACATACAAACTCATTTTGAAATTCAATTTGGCAACACGCGATTTGGATTACGGAGAAGAAATGCTCAAAAAAGATAGAAATGAGGAAGAAGATTTTTTAATTAAATTATATTTAATTATATTGACTAATGGCAACGAAGAAAGTACAAATAATGAAGCAGACATAAGAAACAGAGACAATGCAAATATCTACCCAACTGAGGGACTGCCAATATCTACTCAAGCTCCAAATATAGAAGAAATCAAAGCTACAATCAATATCCTGAAACACATCAAAGCAACAGGTGAACATGGCATTCCAGCAGAAATACCCAAACTATACCCAGACCTATTCGCAAAAGCAATTGAACTCCACATCAGAAAAGCATGGATAGAAGAGAATATATACCACTATCATGGAAGAAAGTAATGATTGTCAAGATACCAAAGAAAGGAGACCTGGCAAATTGCAGCAAATGGAGAGGAATCACGGTTCTAAATACTATGATCTAAATACAATGCTACGGAAAGAGCAAGCAGGTTTCAGATCAAACCGAAGCTGTGTTGACCAGTCAAATACTTTACGGATCATAGTTGAACAATCAGTAGAATGGAATGCCCCATTATATTTACTATTCATAGATTTTAAGAAAGCATTCGGCACAGTCAAGAGATGCGCAATATGGAGAACAATTACAAAGAAGGGAGTTCCTGAAAAAATCATCAACATTATCAAAGCGATGTATAAAGATGCAGAGCAAACAGTTCAACACAGAGGTAACATCAGTGATCCATTCTACACCAATATAGGAGTTAGACAAGGATGTCCACTATCACCACTTCTCTTCAACACAATACTAGACGACATTCTAAGAAAAGTTTGCACTGAAATAAACGGAATAGAATGGGATCTCTTCGGCAACTTAGAAGACTTAGATTACACAAATGATGTATGCCTCATATCAAGAAATCAAAGGGACCTAAATTAGAACAAAGTTAACGGATTACCGGAGAAAAAAAACAAAATATTGACTAATGGAGAGGTACTTCTAATGATACTGTATAAATATAATAAAATTCGGTTTAGTACAAAAATCTTGCAGACGTCACCAACGGGTTATAAAACCGTTATTTATTTATTTTGTGATACCGTTAACCCCTTCGGGTAATAACCTCATGAATGTTAATTTTATTTAAATATTAGTTATTAGAGGGGTATTAAATTATTAAAAATAACCAACTCCATTTTCACCACCAAAAATTTGTTAAATTAACTCTTAATTAAAAAAATAAAATAAAAAAAAATATTTTAAATCACAACTTTTACCCGAATCAGTCATTCATTGCCTTTCAGCCTATATTAATTTTTATAGCTTTTATAATAATAGTTTATGTAGAATAAAAACAAAGCCAAACCCAACGCTTTGTTTTTGTTTTTTTATTATTTTTTTATATTTATTTACAAAAGTTTATTTTCTTATAATAAATTAAATTAAAAAGTATGAATTATGTAGTACAGTGATTAATCCGCATGCCTTTGACAACAAAACTATCGAATTACAAAAATGTGTTAATAGAATTTTTAATTTAGTTAAAATTCTAGTTATCATTATTATTATTGTTTTGAAATCCCATCAGTGGGGGTGCGAGAGAATTTAAGAAGAAATTTCAGAACCGTAAACTCTACATTCTGTCACATAGTAAAGCTGCAATACTAACTCTGAATATATATATATATCATTGCATTAAATCTAGTGTGGAAGCAAGTCAGAAATGTTAAAATCTCTGACTAAATATATAAAGTCACACTCATATGAGTATTAAGGCATTCTGAAATCGTAGAAAACTGAACGAGGTTCGATCTTATTTGATTTTATAGGTCTAAATCTGTTGTGCGGAATTCCCTTAAATATAGCCAAAATAGAGACCAAAATGTGACTGTAACAAAATACTGAAAATTTTGTGGGTCGACATACCTAGCTGATACTCGACAAACCTAAATTCCCATTCAAACAAGCCTGTTCAAGAAAAATTCTTCTAAATTTCATTAGGAATCATGGAAAAGATAATACTGGTCAATATCTACTCAAAAAGCATTTACATAGAAACGGCTTGGGCAAAATCAACTTATGCAGAATATATAAACTGTTTTGAAGGGCTTAAAATAAGTACTAAAATAATTCTAGCAAAATTGATTGATAAAACATCCGAAAAGCAATTGTAGACAGGGTGAATTGATAAATTTCAACGAAAAACTTAAAGCAAAACAATTTCTTAATCAATACGTTTGATACAGAATAAAATACTTTGATTGATAATACTTAAAAAAATACTTAACATAATATAATGTCATTCTAAGTCTAAATAGAGTAAAGAGAAGAAAATTACATATTTTACATTACCTGGAGTCTACATCGACATTACAAAGAAAGATATTGCAAATATTTCAATAACAATAATTGCCGCGTGCAAGTAAATTAGCAAGTAAATTAGCAATACTTAATTGACAGTGTTGTGGCAATAGCATTTACTTAATATCTTATTAGCAGCCGTATTAATAGCCGTGCCGTGGTCGTGCCTAATTAAAATAGCACCACAAATTTATTTCAGTTACGTAGTTGGTTATGGTGTCTAACTCTGGAATATTTGAACATTATGTTTTGACATTCACAATAACGAGTGATATTACCCTTGCTAAGTGTTTTTTGACATTATTATGTAGCACTGCTAATTTAGCACCATCAACTACCAAAAACTATATTGTTATACGTCTGGAATATTATTTATAATATAGCATTTGGGTTGGAAATGCCTAATTTACTATTTAATAACCAGTAAAATTGTTCGATTACCTAGTGTATTATATTCCATTGTGTCATATACCCCTTCCATCTAATTCATGTCAATTTCAAATATGTCATAACGATTTTAACTCGTAAAATAAAAACAAAAAATAAAAATAAAAAAAAATATTAATAACGGTCTCAAACAATTAAATCCTAGAATGCAAAAAGGAAAAAAAAACAAACACATTTTTTTATGGAGGCCTAAAATTAACTGTGACCTTTTAAATCTGTGCTTTTTAAAATATAAAAAAATATGATTTATTTTTTTTTTTTAATATTATAATTTTTTTTTTATTCTTTCAACTTTTCTTGGAGAAATAATACTAAAACCGTTTAAAATGAAAAGTAAAAATTTCAACTTTTCAATAGGGAGGAAAACGATTTCCTAAAATCGTTTTGTTTTTCTCCTCCTCCCACTACTCTATTTCTATCTCTTTCTTTTTCATTTTACTTTTTGTTTCGTTTTTATATCGTTTTTATATTTAAAGGATTTTGTTTTTTGTTGCTAAAGGAGTTTTTTTTTTGTCTTTGTTATTTTATGCGAATGGTCCGTGCAAGGAAGAAATTATAAAGAGAACAACAAAAAAAAAAAATAAAAACAAAAAGAGAGAGAAAAAAAAAATTAAATTTCTTTTTATTGTTTGCAATGAAAAATGGTGTGATGTAAAATTTTTATTCTGGAAATTAATACCAAAAAAATTATTGTATTAAAAAAGAAGTGAGTTAGGAGTGAAATGGAGGAATCAATTGTGTTGGCTAATTGAGTGGGTGTCATCAATTTCAAACTATTAAAAAAATGTTTTTCTACAACTGAATATTGAAAAAACATATCTGGGCTCATCATCTTATAGCGCTACAGCCCTGGATTAGTTTTGGTCTTCATCGCAATACTTCTCCAAAATTGTCGATGTCTCCAATTTGGGATTTGTTCGGCTTGGGTATCGTTTTGAACATTGTCTTCTCATCTTCTCCTTGGCCTTACTCTACTACGATTACTCTCGGGCTTGCTATTTAACACTAGTGCATGTTTTCACTTTTGATGCATTCTAATTACATGGCCAGCGCCCATTTTAGTCTTTGGGGCTATGCAAGCCTTTTTTTTTAATTTAAAACGGCGATGGCCCTAATATATCAGGGCCGGCATGTAGGCTTTTATGCCCTCTTCCACGCTCATCTTATTCGACCCTTTTTGATAAAGGCCAATAGGTTTGTGAGTTCTATCCTGAGGTTATGTAGTGCGTTTCCAACAACCTGAGTCTCAGCCTTTAAAGAGCTGGGCACTCTCCTACAACATGTTTTTTTGTCATTTTGAAAGCCTTACAATGTCTTCATTCTTCATTATATTATTAATCTCGCTGTTATTTCTAATTCATCATTTTGCAATATTTTTGGGCCGAGTATTTTTCGGAGAATTTTTCTTTCAAATATACGGAGGCTACATTCATGGTCCATACCTCGCATTCATACGTCGCTACATATATATGCTTTTCATTGATATATACTTTAATTGTCGCAAATTTCTGTTTGCATAATAATGTGTATTTCCGATCTGTATTCTGTTATTAATGCAGTACTGTATACATAACTTCTTAGAGATTTGAAGATTCTGTTGTGATTGACTAAATTAAGAAAATTGACTATACGTTATAAAAGTTATTTTTCCTAAAATTTTAATGTGGGAGTTTAACGTTTAGCTGTCAATACACCACTAAGTAGGGAGCCTTCTATACCGATTACTACGTTTGATTACTGTGGGAAAGAAATGTTAGGAAAGGTGTGGGGTAAAAGCGAAGGCTGAAAACTACGAACGAAGTTGTTAATGTTTGTCTTAAGCTTATGTAGGTCATAAATATATAATTATCATGTTTGGGGAACACATAATATGAAATTGGATTCTGAGTATTGAAGTTATAAACAAATTTTCATAATTTTTATTCTTCCATCCAGCAATTTCTACGGTGTAGGGATTAGCATGCGCTTCGTATTTCTCGTTAGACGACTTAAATCAATAAAACAGTTCGAACTTTGCCAGCCTCTGATCTTATGTCTATCAATTCTTAATGGATCAAAGACATCTTTAAATATATCCACCTGTTTTTTTTGTTTAGCATACTACAATGCAGTTTATCAGTGGGCACCATAATTCTGTTTCAATGGTTAGTTTGTTGAATGTCTTTGTTTGATTTAGAATAAAAAAATTGGAATAGGAAAGTAATTATTGCTTTAGAAAGCTTTTAGAAGAATGTAAAATTTTATATTTTTATTTATTCTCGTAGGTTCTAATTGGTTGTGCGAATATCATTCTCTTTTTCACATTGTTGTTTTTTACTTCTTTTATGCTTAGTATTAGTATTGCTAAGTATTTTATACAAGTGTTTTCTTAGTTTCTTTTACTACCCCGAATGGGTTGTAGTGCCTCCAGTGGTTTGTTCTACTCTGTCGATCCTGACGAACACATGTGTACAGCTGTTTAGGTCTTTTAGGGTAAGTACGTCCTCGTTGCTTGCATTTCTGGTTGGTCGTGGTTGTACTCTTCCCATGTGCTCTCTGCCGGTGAACATCCGAAGTCTTGTTTCACTGCTACTCGTATTTCCAACATGACTTGTGGTAATTATTATTACCATATATAACTATTAACGTCGTTTTTAGTTGTCTGTGGAACCGTTCTATTGACTTGAGCGTGATACGCAGTTCTGCGTATACGATTGGCTTCAATCAATCTTGTTATATTTTAGAATAGTTTTGATTCGAATTATGCTCCTCTATCTGTTGTTATTGCACCGGGTACGATGAATCTTAAGATATATTTGTTTATAAAAATTTGAGCCATGTCGCGAATTGGGTGCACCTCTGGCCATCTCAAGAATCGATCTATTATTGTTATACAGTTCTCCCTCGGAAAATTAATCTAAAATAAATCTTCCATTTGCAAAAAATAAAAGATTATTTGATAATAGTAAATGGTCATGTATACTAGTGATGTATTAAACTAACTGTTAATAAGACCTTTTAGCAATATTAAAAATGAAGAAAATAGTATTGAGCAGCAAATCGAAAACAAGTGATATGAGTCCAATTTGTTTTAAAGCAATTTTTCCATCTGGACTTGATTACATTCATCATCATTCTGCTTCAACAATAAATGACTAAATAGTGTAAAAAGAAATGAAAAGAAATTAAATAAATAGAAGCAATCGCAACATCAGCAACAAACAAACAGCAATAGCATTAAGATTACTAAAGTTTAACCGATTGAATATACAAACCTTATGCTTTTTTTATGCTTAAAGTTTTTTTTTTAGTCCTTTTCATTGTTCTCAACGTGTATTTATACAAATATATTATGTATATACATTTATTATATAAGTGGGTTCATTTTTTTCTCATTGCTTATAATTTTTAGAAACTTTTCAGTTTTCCTTTCTTTAATAACAAAAAAAAAAAAAAAAAAATTGAAATAAATTGAAAAAAATAAAAAAAAATATATAAAAAAAGAACAACAGAACAAATGAGAAAGAAAAATTAATGAATTATCAGAAACGCAGTACCAACATAATAAAAAAAAAAAAAAAAAAAAACGAAATGAGAGAAAAAGAATAGACTTTTAGAAATAATAAAAAATAAAGGAAATTGAGGAGATGTAGTTAGTTTTGAACTAAGGATTCAAGAAACGAGACTTTTAAAACAAAAAAAAAAAACAGAAAATCAAAAAAAAAATAAAATAAAAAATTAAAGTAAAATTTTTGTAGCATTAAATGCCAGGAAGAAAGGAGTTTTTTTGAAATAAACCAGGAAATAAGAAAATATGTACAATAAACAATGGAAAAAAATAAAACAATAATAATTATGGTGGAAAAAAAAATCTCTAATATTAAAGTTAAAACAAAATATCGTATTATTGAATTCAAGAAAAAAAAAAAAAAAAACAAAACAAAAACACAAAAAAAAAATGTGGTTAAGCTCCTGATTTCTTTTTTATTATCTTTTATGTTGTTTTTTATTTAAAAAAAATGATATTTTAGTAAATTTATAAATTTTATATTTTATATAGGGATTATATGACATTTAGATGGGGCTAATTTCAATCTAACATCACTTAAATATGTGAAATTTTATGTTGAAATTGTATAAATTTGAAATTAACAAGGACTTACAATTTTTTTCATTCTTTGCTTCAATTATATTTTTTTTCATTGTCATCTTATAGCACTACAATTTTGGGTTAGATTTGGCTTTAATCACTATACTCCTGCAAAAAGATCGATCTTGCACCATTTACAATGTTTGAGTATAGTTTTAAACGTTGTTTGCCCATTTGGCTTCTTGGTATTCCTGTACCACGGTTACTATCAAATTTTCTATTTAGTTTAGTTTTTCATTTTTTCACTTGACAACTACGTACTTGAGAGCTGCTATTTATCATCATTTCTGTTTCTGAGGCAATGTCTAATTTCATTGTTTATACTGTCTAAGTAGAGGAGTGGTCTACAACTGTAGAAGATCACTTTGATAATTCTATCAGCGCCTACGTGGTAAGGCGACGTCATATTTGTACCAGATGTCACTGCAGTTTTACCCATCCCTGACGTTAATATGCCTAACGTTACTATGTTTACGTCATGCCATTTTTTTGTCAGTTTGAGTTGACAATTGTTGAATTGTTATTAGTGGTTTTTCAATATTATTTTATTGTATTATTAGTTTTTGGGTTGTATTGTATGTGATATGTATTGAATATTGATATAGGTAATTTTAACAAGATGTATGTTTTTATTTCAAGTATAAAGTATTGATTATAAATTTTATATTGATTATTAATTTTTTTTTTTTTCTTTATTGATTATGAATTTTGTATTTTATTTTTTTTTTTAGTTATATTTTATACCCCCTACGGTAAGCGAACCTGTGACTGTGATCTAATCATAATTGGAAAAATATTTCTGTGCTCCAACCGATTTTGGCCACTTTGATGTGAGATGTTAAAACAATGCAGTGATTTCTAACTTGAAAAATAATTGTTGAAGATCGACCAAAATGGAAAGCGATGTACCTACAAAGTTTATAGAACTGATTAAATTCACAGTTCTTATTTTAGTTTTAGTTTTTTTGGTCTCTCAAGTCAAATTTAAGTAAAATGATTTTTCTATTCACTGTTCAAGATAAGCAAATAAACTAAAAAATATTATTTTGAAGCGTCTTTTACTAATATTTCTACAATTTATTATAATAAATAGTATACAAGCGTTTGTCAATTAATGTTTGCATAAAACATATTTTCGCAGTGTATGTAAAACAGTGAACGCAGTACGCAGTGTATGTAGTGAATACAAACTGAAGCTGGCATTGAAAAATAAGTCAATAAAGAGATGAAAATGGAACTTGTCTTATTCTACATAAACAAACGCAAAATATTGGTAATTCTGCTCTTGATTTGAACGCACAAGTAACCGTTGTGAATTGCACCATGGTGGAGACGAATAGTTGATCCGCAAAATGATTAGGCCATCAGATAATGAAGATTATTTTATTATCTGATTATTATTGTCAATTTGTATAGCATTTTTATAGTATTTGAAGTATTTAAAATTTGTGTTCTAAATAATTTATTATTAAAAATCATTATCAATATACATTATAAAACATTATAAGTTCAATTTGCGAGCTAGTTCAGAAAGTAAGTTCACACACACTGACTTGAATGTTTAGCTTAAAATTTGAATTGGTCTTTGAGTTGAACTTGGCATTTAAGTTAACTCTTTTACAACTCTGTATATTTATATGTAGGTCTATTGATTTATAAATATATAACTTTTATATATATATATATAACTTTTAAGCATAATTTAATAATATTAAATAATTTGTTTTTTTTTCCTTATTTTTATTTTATGCATGTTTTGGACTAAATTTAAATATAAAATAAATTTACATATATTCCACCATTCGTACACATACAAATTATATTCAAATGCCATAAGGATATAAATAAAATTTATATAGGATCATTTTTTTGAATTAAAATCAAATAAAAATAAACAAATGAAAGAAAAAAAAAAAATGGAAAATTCAAGGACATTTAATTTGATTTTATATGTAGATTTAAAAGTTTATATATATATATTTTTTTATTTGTACGGGTGTTGTTTTGGATAATCGATTTGATTTGAAATTATTTGAAGAAAAAACAAAAAAAAAAATAACTTGTATATATACGAGTATCATACATAATAATTGATTTTCTTTTTTGTGAACAAAATTTTATTTATTTTTTTTTTTTTTTAAATTTAATATGAATTAAATTGAAAATAAAAATTTATTGAATTTAAAATGTTTAAGAGAGAAAAAAAAAATTTAATTTTTATAGAAATTAATTTATGAATATAGTTTTTTTGTTCAATCAAATAAAAATCAATTAATAATGAATTAGAAAATGTTTAGAATAAAATTTTACAGTGAAAAAATCTTTGGATCGAAAGTTAACTGAAACTAGATGATATTTGACTGTTAACTTTAGGTAGTGGTGATGATTAAATTTGATAATTTTATAACTAAATTAATGATTTAGACATCCGAAAGGCAAATTCATCTCAAATTCACTCGCATTTATAATTAGTGGGTTGTTACAAAGTTTGAAATTTGGCTCAACTCAAAATTTGAGTTGATTCATAAGTTGAGTTGGGTCAAAATCTGTAAACTCTGACCTTGAGCTAGTTCGTAAATTCATCTTGTAGTTTTCAGCTCAATTTCGAGTTAGTTCAAAATTTCATACTCAAATGAGCTTAAATTCAAAGAAATTGTGTAACGAAAATTATTAAGTTTTTTTTTTGATTTTATTTTATTTAAACACAACTCAGGCTCAACCCACATTTTCAGTCAGCTTATAATTGAATAAAGCATTATAATTTCAATTTGCAAGCTAGCTGAAAATATAAGCTCAAAAAGTTTTTAGCTTGTATTTTTAGCTCAACATTTGAATTTACCTTTTGAGGCATTTGAGTTAACTATTTTACAACTCTGCATATTTATATGTAAGTCCATTGATTTATAAATATCAAATAAATATTAATTTAATACAACAATTTTAATCGATTTTTGAATAATTTAAATACCAATACCATTTTTGGGGATTTAGTTCATCTCCCATAATAATTAGAATTGATTTAGTTTAAGTAGAAGAAGTAATTTTAAAATCAATATTTATAAATTTAAAATTCAAAACAATAAACAAAAATCAAAAATCAGTAATTAGCAAGCCAAAGTTATTATGAAAATTTATAAAATCAAAAATGAGAAGCGAAGATCAACAATTTGATAGTTTACATATAACAAGAAAATTGAAATATTTGAAGACCGAATTACGTTATTTGAAATTATATTATGCTTAACGTCTGAATACTGTAATAAATTGGCTCTATGTCAAATCTTCTAAATGTCAAATGTCCTAATGTCAAAACCATCAAAAGTTTGTTTGTATGTTAGGAGTATTAATTGTCAATGACAAAAGACCTAATTTTTAGAAATGACAAAACTTCTAACAAAATTGAAAAAACTCCTAACCTAAAAAGTTAAATAGAAAAAAAAGATATGGTCCGCAAATTTTTGTTGTATTCTGCATACGTAATATATTCTGCAAAAAGGCGTATTACACTGGTTTTGTATATATACAAATATGAGTAGGCATACATATTTATACCCTTATCATGATTCTCGAATCGAACGTACAAGTAGGCGAATTCGCCGTCATGCGATCATGATTAGCGAAGCGAACTTAATACGTTCGACAATTTGTCGAATGAAAAATTTAAGTGACAACCGTAAAACAAAAATAAAAAAAAATATTTTATTGTTTTTCAAGTAAAAATGGAGGGGAGTATAAATTTTAAAAAAAATGTGAGAATATTATTTACAAAATTTATGAATAATATAATAATATGATATTATTTGCAGCTATAAAAAAAAAGTTTGATAAGCTGGTGCAATTGAGAGAATAATGATTAGCCTTGTGAGAACAGCAAATTGGAATAAAAGTGCATTAAAAGTGTTGTGGAATCGATTTGCAACCGAATTAAATGTATTAGGATCTTCAAAACGTGAATTCAAAGAGTGGAATAAATCATTGTTTATTTGTTTATTCGTCTATGTACTGCGTGTTGATAATAATATGATTACAGGTATTGCAAAAAAAATATATATATAAAAATAACAGGCGTAGGAACAAGCTGTCGATGCTCTGTTGAGCAAAGAACAAAATCCAGAGAATCCAAATTAATCTAGAGAGCCGTTCTAAGTGTTGTTACAAATTCAAATACACTTGAAGAAACCTAAAATGAAAAATAGCAGTAAATATATCCGAAACAATCGAAACTCTGAATTATTGCCAGTGATAATTTCATTCATCGTATTGCACAGACTAATGTTACTATTGGTAATATATTTCATTTGTTCTAATTTAAGGCTTCGATTTATGTTTCACTGAATTTAAAATTGAATCATCTTTATGCAACTGAAAGTTTTTTATTAATCTAAATATACTTGTCAAAATATTTAATTTTCAAGTGTTAGGTTAGCAACGACTTTTCCACAGCGAATAAATTTATTCGCGAATCATGATCACATTTACGCGAACGTTCGACTAGCATATTCGCTTCGACTCATATTCGATTCGAGAATCATGATAAGGGTATTAATATATTTAAAAAGTTCTTTAAAATTTTTTACCGCACCCACTTGCATTGCTTGTAGTTTGTACCCGATGTTGCATAGCACTCGCACAGGTACGTACATATATGTAAAACTATATAAAAATAGATATGCGTCATAAATCCACATGCAACGTATATTTTGTAAACTTACCGTTTCAAAATATTCCACATAAATTATTAATAATTGATTAAAAGATCCAGTTGGGACCACTTTGAAATCAAAAACAGTTTAATTTTGTTAAAGTCATTCAGAAAAGTTTAAAAAATTACAAAAATTTACATTTTTAAGAAATGACAAAACTTCTATTAATTACAATGACAACAATTACAATATGATAATAACTTCTAAGACCTAACATTTGGAACTGACGTCACAATTTTATATTTTCTGAATTGGTATGGAAAAATTTAGATTTATGGATAACTGGAATTAGTCGCAAAGCACTATGCGACGGAAGTAAGTTGCTTCCGAAATATCGATATTTACAAAATAAATACAAATGATTAGTGAAAGGAAACTCGACTTTTATTCCATAAATCTAAATATATCACTAAAAACAAATCTGATTATCAAAAACAATGGAAAAATTGTTATGACTTTTTACATTTTTTTTTTTTTTTAGCAAAATTGACATTTGTGACATTCAACGTGTAGAGTCATAAAAATTTTTTAAAATAACAAAATTAAAAATTGTGAATTACCTTCAAGTTGCATAATTTCAACTCTACATACATATATAGGACAAAATAAAATAAAAATCAAATAAAATTTTTTCTATTGAAAATAAATTTCAAACTACTTACAATTTATGTAAAATTTCAAATCAATTTGAAATTGTTTTTGTTTTTTTTTTTCAAATTAAAATACAATAAATTGAATAATAATTAGAAATTTAATTGATAAATGAATCAATCAATTTTCATTTCAATTTTTTAATTTGTGTATAAAAAATATTCCTGTAAACTTTATTAATTAGGACTAAATATTTCAAGAATTAAAAAAAAAGTATTCAAACTTTTTAGCACAACACAAAAGAACAAAAATTATGTTAAAACTTTTCATTATTCCTTAAATATGCATATTCTACTCAATTAATATTCAAGAATTCTCTGAATCGATTAAAATTTCATTAAATCATTTTTTTTTTGACATGATTTTCGAAATTAATACCCTAATAAGTCTGAAAAGTTCTAAATTTCAATTCATATAATGAAAATTTATTATTGTTCTTGTTGTTGTTGTTATTGTTTTTGTTTTAATTAAAGATTTAATTATTCTACTTGAAAATTGTTTTTGTCTACTATACACAACACAGTACCATTTCACTCATTATACAATTTTTATTACATTTTTGTTGTTTTTTTTTTCTTTTTTTTTGAAAATTTTTAAATTTTAATTAAGTGTTCCTAAAATCTTTTATATTAGGTGTATTTTGGGGTGTGGATTCCACGATCATGTGTAAACATAATATTTTGAAATTCTATTTAGAGGTAAATTTTTGCTCATACCTAATTCAGCAAAAAAAAAAACAAAAAAACAGTTTCTTCTTGAATCCTTTTGATCTTTTACTTTTTATTTTTATCTTTTTGTTTTTTTTTTGTTTTTCTTGTTTTGTTATGTTCCTTTTAACTGTTGCCGTATGTATAGCTAATCAAATAAAATCCATAATTTTCCTTTGAAAATTTTATGATAATTTTGATATGGTAAAGAAAATTTACATATACATATATACATATATTATATATATATATATATATATATATATTATATAAATATCTACCACCCTCTTCCTACTGTAAATCAAAAAAATTGCTACTATCAAAATTTAATTGCACATTATCTTTCCTTTCACTTTTTGGTTATTTTTTTTGTTACTGTTTTGCTCTTTTTTTCTGAAAATATGCTTTTATAAAATTTATGAACAATTTTCTCCAACACCAGACATCAATTCTATTTCTAGTATAATTTTATCTTCTCAATTCTCTCTATATATCCTATATCCATATAAATAAATGTACATAGCTAGTAGTTTATAATATAGATATGTATTTTTTATTGCTCTATTTTTAGACTATTGTAAGTCCTTAACTCAAATCCAAACACAAACCCCAAAATACAACAAAAATAAAAAAGAAAAAAAATGAAAATAGAAGAAAACAAAAACAAAAAAAAAAAAGTGAAACGTCAGAGTAGATTCGTTTTTTTTTTTATTCTTTTCTTTCTTTCTTCTCTTCATGCAATTGAATTTTAAGTGAATCCGAATAACCAAATTTAACAAAAATCTTAAAGTATTCAAGTTTTTTTTTCTCATTTAATTTCACTGTTTTGGGGCGGGTGGGGTATCTCCTTTTTTGTTTTTTTTTTTCCTAACTTAAAAAGCTTACTTGAAGAACACTCTACAATAAAATTGTAAGAGTTATACTAAGAGATGTACTGGCAGCGAAAATCTGCAAACACAATACACAAAAAAAAAACAACAAAAACAAAAACAAAAAAATGATTTATGACATTCAATTATATTGTTTTTGTTGTTTTTGTTGTTGTTATATTACTGTATACACTCAGTGTTAAAATTATATTTACTTGGTTGGTTTTTGTTTTTTGGTTTGTTATAGTATTAGTGGTGATTTCAATAACTAGCCATTACGAGCTGTAATTAGTACAGTAGTTACCGTTTTGTTAACAGTTAGATAATGTTTTGTTACAGAATTTTATATAATGAGGTATTTGACTAGTTTTATGTGTCAATTGAGTAATAGTTTGGAGTCATTAGTGGGTTAGAGCCTCACAGTGTTCTAGAGGTTCCCAAGCTCGGTCAAGGGCAGTCTATGTTTCTTTTTCGATGATTTTTTCCAATCTATTAATCAATTCACAATTAATACAAGTCAAATTGAGTATAGTTTGAAGTCATTACTGGGTTAGAGCCCCACAATATTCTGGAGTCAACTTACAATTAATACAAGTCAAATTGAGTATATTTTAAAGTCATTATAGTGAGTTAGAGTTCTACAAAAATCTATATGGTATCAACCTCGGTCAAGTGCAACCTCTATTTCTCTTTAGATGATTTCCTCCAAATTCGGAACAAAAAAAAATTATATATATATATGGGATATGAAATAGGTTCTATATATTTTATCATGGCATTAGGAAGGTAAGGGAAGGAAGGTGGAATCAACTTACAGTTAATACAAGTCAAATTGAGTATATTTTAAAGTCATTGTAGTGAGTTAAAGTTCTACAGTAACCTACATGGTATCAATCTCGGTCAAGTGCAACCTCTATTTATCTTTAGTTGATTTCCTACAAACTCGGAACAAAAAATATATATATATATATATATATGAGATATGAAATAGGTTATATATACATTTTACCATAGGAAGGTAAGATCGATTTGGTGGTGTTCAGGAACTCTGCAATGTTTTCATAAACCTGGTTTTTTCTTATATGTTATATACATTGCATCATGTGGCACTCAGTATATGTTTGATTGATTTAGTGATATTCAGAAAATTGTTCAGAAATTGTTCAGAAAATTTTATATAATTCTAAACTGGACATAACGTTCTATTTTAAAAATGAACAGTTATTGAAAAAATTCGATAGAAGAATTACGAACTTGTCTTTATTTATTTTTACATTGAAATCTGACAGAATTTGTTTTACTTCGAAAAATGTTGAAATGAAAATTGTTTTACTTCGAAAAATGAAAATTATATTTTATTTCAGTATAGTGAGCAGTTATTGAGCAAATCCTTTCGAATTATATAACTGTTCTTTATTCTAGTTTTTTTTTTAGATTCTTGTCTTTTTGAAGTTTAAAATTTGAAATTACAAAGCACTTCAGTACTAATCAGTTTGAACAATCAACTTATACACACATCTTGTCACTCTTGGCAGTTAGGATCTCTCTCTCTCTCTGCTTTAAAATTATTTGTACATATTATATAATTCTGTCTAACTTGTACAGTATCTTTTGAATTTTATTTCATAGCTTTTTAATTGTTGTATTCGATTGCCATAATTATTTGCACACCTTAAGTCAATAGTGCCCAAACCCGTTTAGCAAAATTACAGTGGTGCTAACACTAGCATAATAACATGGGCACATTTCATTGTAAAAATCAACTAATTCTGGAACCCACTGTACATGTAACATAAAGAATAAAACAACAAAATTGAAGAAAAAGAAAAAGTAAAAATAAAAAAACATATTTTACGTTGTTACGCTACTTTCCTACCATTCCTATTCCCTTTTCCAACAAACTGTCAAAGAAATTCATCATTCCACAAAATTTGAAGTTGGCTGAATAAAATTTATGTTTTGTTGTTGTTGTAGTTGCTGCTATTGAAAAATTTCACATTCATTTTTTTTCCAACTCAAAATTGTTAAAAAAAATAGGAAAAAATTATAATAGAAAGAGAAAGAAAATTACAAAAAAAAAAAAGGAATGAAAATTTAACATGAAGTGTTCAAGGAAAATTTATGTTCATTTTGCTTGATTTTTTTTTTTTATTTTTGTTTGGTTTTGTTTTTGTTTTTTTTTGATATGATTAAGGAACTGATAGGAATGAATTAATTCATCCAGATACGTGTACATATTATTATGTATGATGTTGTGAGCCAACTTTAAAATTTGAAGAAATTGATTTGATCTAAAAGCATGATAAGGCTGGATAATATAATTAAAGGTCATTGGAGTTTCGGCTTCTACACTCGAATTATAGGATTATTAAGATTTAATAGTGATGTCCAGTAGTTAAAAAATGATCCAAAACAAAATAACATTTGTTATTGCTCGAAATTTTTTATGAATTTTTAGATTTATAACTGTAATTAAAAATTCGTTAGAAATTTCTAAGTTCAAATTTAGAAAATACAGTTATAAAAACGATTGTACTAACTACCTAAATGATTTCGAAATGTTTAATGAATTTTTAGATTTATAACTGTAACTCAGAATTCGTTAGAAATTTCTAAGTTCAAATTTAGAAAATACAGTTAGAAGTTTCTAAGTTCAAATTTAGAAAATACAGTTATAAAAACGATTGTACTAACTACCTAAATGATTTCGAAATGTTTAATGAATTTTTAGATTTATAACTGTAATTCAGAATTCGTTAGAAATTTCTAAGTTCAAATTTAGAAAATACAGTTATAAAAACGATTGTACTAACTACCTAAATGATTTCGAAATGTTTAATGAATTTTTAGATTTATAACTGTAATTCAGAATTCGTTAGAAATTTCTAAGTTCAAATTTAGAAAATACAGTTATAAAAACGGTTGTACTAATTAATTAATATTTTATGTATAATAACTAGTTCTATATTTTTTATAGTTATATTTGTAAAGTTGTATAATCTCTAATCTAGTTATAGCTAAATTAATAGGATGACAGAAAAATACAATGTAACGGTAATACTTTTATTAGGTATATTTAGACATAATTCTAACTCAAGAAAATTTATATTGTGCAGTTTAATTAATTTGCTTAATTACTTAGCCAACATTAGGAATTATTTCAGAAAGCACAGATTAAACCCAGTACGTTGATAGAGCGATTCCGTAAAACTACCAACAACAACATGAGTCGTGGCATCAAACATAGAGTAAATTTAGTTCGTTGATAGAACGATCCCGTAAAATAACCAACAACTAGAAATTATTTGAATTGTGGGATCAAAAAGTACTTGAAATTGTTACTTGCACCACCCTACCTAGTTATTCTACATTACAGATTTATAACAACCTTTACCCAATATAATAATATTTTTTTTCTCTTTCTTTAATCCACCCCTGATAATTTTCTTTTCATTTAAATTTATTAAGCTTTTTCAAATCTGTCATTTCATTTCATCCTATATATAATATACCATCAAATGTTTGATCGGACCTCGACGTCTCTGCAAATAAATAAATGAATGAATGAATGCTTACATATTATAAGAGTTCTACACTTCTATACACAAATAAGGAAGTATTTTGTTTAATAAGTCTAGATTATTATATATGTATATTTGTATATATATGTATATGTTTTTATGGTATATCTGGTTACTTTCCGGAAAAGAATAAAATTGATAACAAGAGGAATCCTATTCGAATAAGAATACAAAATTGTGGTAAAGTTTACGGCAATTCCAATTGAAAATTATTTTTTTTTCAATTTTTGAATGGAACAGATTCAGATTTGATCTTTTTTACATTCTATATATATATATATATAATATATATATATATATACATATACCAACCATTCCATTGCCATTAAAATGCAAAAAAGAATATAAAAACGTTAAAAAATACAACAAAAACAAGAAGAAAAAGAAAATATGATGGAAATATATAAAAATTTATTGAAGGAAGAAATTTATGAACTGAACATCAGTTTTGTCTTGTAGAATTAAAGTCAAAATGATGGAAAAAAAAGAAAAAAAAGAAAAAAAAAAATTGAAAATAAAAAATAAACTTTAGAAAATTAAAGAAAAGTAAACACGGTAACACTTAAATACGTCAAAAAGGAGAAGAGAATAGCCTGAAACAGAATATATGTACTTTTTTGTTGTTGTTTTTTTTTTTTTTGGTTTTTAAAGAGAATTAAATTTTTTTTGAAATGTTTATGTCAGAAATAATAATAATTTGTCAGAAAAAATTAATTTTCTTTTTTTATTTTAGGAAAACTTTTAATTTATGTGTGCGATATAATAAATTTTAAGAATAAGGGGATTTTAAAGTTAAAAGTGGGTATGTAATGTAAATGTATATATGTACAGTTATTTGAGATACGTCATAAAATTTTATTTTAATAATGAAAATATGGTATTTTAGAAGAAATTTTATTTGCGAACTTCAATGCTTTGATTTCAATTATGGGGCAATTTTTTTATGGTTCATAACAAAGTAATCATCATCATTATCATCATTGTCCTGTAAACAACCCCAACGCGGAATAGGAAAAAGGAGATGGATAATGCGAACAATAATAGGAAATATTAAGTCTCTTGTATTTGATTGTGACAGTAAATTTCATAACAAGCAATACAATGAATTGCTTATCTCATTGGATTATCGTAATCAGAAGGTTTGAGTACCGTTCAAGGCATTTATGTTGTAAAAAGTATTTTTTAATTATTTTTTGACATTAATTAGGATTGCACATTGGTTATTATTAACAATAAAAACCGTTTAGTGTATTGTAAGGGCTGTATAGCAAAATCGGTAGAATTGCAGAAAAATGTAATTTAAAGATATGGCTAGCATGGACTTAAACCTTTAATCAAAAGGGAAGGAGTCTCGTTCATGTTGTAAATAGGATTTTTCAACTATTTTTTGACATTAATTAGGACTGCAAGTTGGTTATTCTTAAAAATAAAAGCCGTTAAGTGTATTGTAAGGGCTGTATAGCAAAATTGGTAGAATGGCAGAAAAATGTAATTTGGCTAGCATGGACTTAAACCTTTAATCAGAAGGTTTGAGTCTCGCTCATGTTGTAAACAGGATTTTTCAATTATTTTTTGACATTAATTATGACTGCAATCAAAGTATGCCATAAGAAAGTCGAAGCTAGTTCACGGTAGATATACAAAAAAAAACAATGGGAAATATAAATCATAAGATAAAAAAATGTTAAGGTAGGAAACTGATCAAAGACTAACCTGCTGGTATACTATTAATATACAGTTGGTTAAAGATTAATAATAAATTGATTAGAAATTATCTACCAGTTTTCTTACTAAAGTCTTAAGTTATTGGTTTAAATAAGTCAAATTTCAGTACCATTTTGAAGTCAGGGACTAATGACAAATTACAACTATAAGCTTACAAAAATATTATTGAAAGTTAGATAATAAAAAAGTAGTGAAAATTCTTGTTCCGGTTTTTATTATAATATCTATCTGTGAGTGCAAATAATTGTTTAACTTAATTACAATAACTTGTAATAATTAAAGCATTAATAGCTAGTTAAACATTTTTTTTAAACTAACCGGGGGAGGCTTGATAGTATTAGAAATGTATTCAAAATTAGTTTATATTAGATTCTTACAATCAACCTTTTAGTCTTAATGTAATTGCGGTCGTAACAATGCCCTCAAAATGTTTCAGTCTATGACACCTATCAGTGATTTTGGGTATTGCAGTTCGGGACCTTCACCCCTTTGGCCTTTCCAAAAACTTAAACTGTTTTTATTGAATGGGTTTGATGCGGGAAAAATTGATCCATGGTAATACAATGAACCTCTACGTTCTAAGTGTGTCAATGCTTGCTTGTAGCCACTAAAAGCTTTACTTTATCAGAGTAGCCATCAGTCTATATTTTAAATTTTTTCCGCTGTGTTAAAGATATTTTAAAATGTACTCATTTAAATGAATAATGAAAAATAAAACTAATATTTAAATGCTTCGAAGCTTAAGAACAAGCTGTAAAAAGGAAAAATTAGTTGAACTTTGTAGTGTTAATATTTTAGCTTTTTTTTTCTATACTTTGTATAAAATTTTTATTTTTATTTTTTTTTTTTTATTTTCTTTTAATTTGAAATTATGAATTTCTAGATTATTATAATAGAAATGTAATTAAAATTAAAATTAATTCATTTAACCTTTTAACTATATTTAATTTTACATTTGGTTTATGTTAACTTTTTATACGTCCCATTTTATATAATAATATACATATTATGATGGTATACAATTAAACAGACTCGTCATCTCATGTATATATATAACGAATATATAAATAAATAAATAAATAAATAAACTGGTTGTGGACTATCAGAGAGGATGAAAATGAGAAGAAAATGCTTTTGTATATGAAGAGTTAAATTTGTATAAAGGTTAGGAAATGTAAAGTTCATTCTTTCAAGTTGATAATGTATATATATGTATAATATATATATATTATATATATACAAGATGTATTTCTCAGAGGTTAACAAATGTTAATTTAAAAACTAAAGGATATGATGCTTTACGTTAAAAATTTAACAATGGGTATGTTTAGTAAAAAGAAAAATAATTATTCAAATGATAAAATAAAGAGTATTTGTGCAGAAACACGTCCTCTGTACATTTTGTATTCCTTCTTAAATTTTTAATTTTGATAGTGACTTTGGTGTTAAAAACAAAAGAAATTGGGTAACCATAAACCAAAGTGGATGTCAAGTCGCAAATTGGAGTAAAATTCGTAATTCTAAATTTAATTTGATTAAATAAGACAACACTGACAATTTATGTTGTACTGAATTAAAACAAAAGGGTGATTTTCAACAAAGAAGGAATTTTATTTATGGAGGTGGGAATAACTGATCTTTTTTAACGGTATACGGTATAACCGAGTTAACTTACCAAAAATACCTTCATATCAAAATATCACAATTGAATATCCCGTCTTTGGTGGAATGCTGAAAATTCTGTTTTTTGTCATTGGTGACAAATAACAATTTAAAGTGGGGGATTTTGATTGGCGGTTTTTTTCTTTGTCGCTATATCGTTATCAGTCTATTTATCGCACTCAAACAAAAAAACTAATTAATTTGAAAGAGGGACGGACGATATTCCGATAAAAAAATACCAGTTAGCCAAACACTTCAAAACCTTTATAATCAATTGAATTAACCATACATATCATTATCTACGAAAATAACTATAGGTTTTCTAATAAAGAGTTTTTGGGATATCATTACGGACCTAAATATGCCTAAAGCAGCGGGTCTGAATATTTGCGCTCCGGGTTTATTCCGGCTGTGCTAATAAATGTTTAATTAAATTAAATATCGTAACGCACCCAAGCAAATTTGTTAAAAAATTGGAATTAAGTGGGCTTGACAAATCTGACGGACGACAAAATTCAAAAAATGGATCAGTTATTATCCATTTTAAGAATCATGTTATTCAAAGACACACAATTAAAATTCGTTTCTTGCTGAAAATCCCGCAATTTCAGCTTTGTATCATATTTTAGTTCTTAAAAATTTTATTTTTTGCAAACGATTTTTTCTATTTATAAGAAAAATGAATTTTAATTAATGTGATTGTGAAATTTGAAATGTCGAAATTTTGATAAGTTGATTTTTTTCCCATGTTGGGATATCGATACATATGCCATATAGCTTGAATTTATAATTTATTATACTCAAGTGTTGTAGTGATCGCTACGGAAAACTGTAAGAAATGGATATAGTTATCCCGTTAGAGATTACTTTCAATTTTGATTGACATACCTACAATGATCAGTTTTCTGGACTTGCCCAGTTTAAGCTTGCAATTCTACGATAAGTCTTTCTAAACAGTACAGAGAATTTATGTTTGGGGTGAATTTTTTTAAATCTGATTCTGACTTCATCAAATTATATCTAGAATTGAGGCGAAATTAAAACCCTTTTATAATCCATAGGATTACAGGACAATGATGATGATAAAAGAAGACGAATAGAAGACAAATAGCACTCTAATTAAGACTTTAAATATTATTTATGAATTGTTGAATATTTCCTAATCAGAATAACTTCGTGTTGATATCTCAATTAATTCGTTTTATATTGTTTGACATTCAAAAACTGGCAATAATGCAAATTTGACAACTGCTTTAATAATTTAAAATTATATTAGATCTAATTTGATTTTTTTCGATACTATAATTTTAAATGGAAATTTGATTTTCGGAACAAATTCGAAATTTCATTCTTTGAAACATTTAAAAAAAAAAAAATCTAAATTAAATTTTTTAAAATATTTAACAAGAATTTAAAATAATAATCCATATCTGTTTGAGTTAAACACACTTTAATATTACGAACTCTCTATAAACACCGCACTGCATTTTTATGTGTTCTAAGTCGGTTTAATTTTAATTCTAAAAGTCAGTTAATTTATACGATAATTAAAGCCACGCATTATTTTTTTTTATAGCAATTCACTTTGTTTTACACCTTTATAAATTACTTCAAAAATAGATTTTAGTACAGCTCATAAAAAAATTATAATATTATTTTTTTTCTATATATATTTTATTGATTAGTAGCTCAGTAGGTTAACGCACTACTTTAAAAAAAAATATATATATTTTTTTAATATGCAAAATGAAACGTTTGATCGCATCCCTTTGTACTTTTGTAGTGGTTTTACTAAAGAATAAAGAAAAAAAAATAAGAAGACTGAAAGGTGTCAAGATTGTGTGTTATAAGATTCTGTGAACTTTTTGTTATAAGAATCATAGTTTACTATTTGAAAATAATGGTGGGATTCACTTCCTGGTCAAGACATTTTAAAATTGTAAATAAATTAATAAAGTAATTTTTAGGATATCATCAGTATGTAGCAATATTGAAATATAGTAGAGATAAATTCAATTTTTAGTATAGGTCATCATCATCATTATAATAGTATCACAAGCCTTGGTGGATTTTGGTCGTTTTAACTATTTATTTTCAATTATCTCTTCCTCTTGCAGCCGTCTTCCAACTTACTATTTTCAGATTTCTGGTTCAATATTATCTTCATCTATTTTCCAGTCTACCACTGATTCTTGTCCTCATGGGTTTTGTCGAGAATATTCTAAGATCGGTTTTCTTGCATTTTTATTATATACCCATCTTAGTCTTTGGCTTTTGGTGAATTTCACTATATTATGGCCATTGTCATTTGTAGTTTGTCGTTATATATCTTCGTCTATATTGTTGATTTTCTAATCTAATAGCACTATTTTAGTATAAGTACAATTTTTTTTTATATACATAATTCCAAGTCTATGGGATGAACACCCAAACTACTTTTACACAGAGATTTGGAATACACAATCACATACAATAGCTTTTGCTGTAGAATATTTAAACAATAAAGAAGATTTCTTCATTTGGCTTATCCACTAATTATCCAAGTGTTATCCAAGTAAGACTAAATAGCAATGCTAATATCAATCGAATTAACCATATGTTTCATTTAGTGACTAGTAAAAAAAAAATTTAAATTCAATAAAGCAGAGAGTTATAACCGGAAGTTGGCAAAGGGAAAAATAGAAAATGGCTTCAAATTAATAAAAACAAGATTAGGGAAATAATAAAGTACATGGACAGATCACTGATTGTTTAACAAGCACACAATGCTACTGAGATTGACCAATAATGATAGCTAACGAATTTGCGAGGGTCTTGAAACGTCAAGCATATTCTTTGCGACTGTTCAGGTTTAGTGAAAATTAGACTTAGGAACATTTTAATCAACATTAGAATTTATTGAATGTTTTTATCCGAGATTATATGAATTTCTTGTTTTCATTTTGTTTTGTTTGACATTCGAAAACTGGCAATAATTCAAATTTGTCAACTACATTAATTATTTCAAAGCTATATTGAAAGTTAATTAAACGTTAAAAATATAGTAACAACTATTTTTAATTTAGATATTAATAAATTAATTGCTCACTAGATAAGGGTTTTATATATATATATATATATATATATATATATATATATATTTTTTTTTTTTTTTCTAATTGAACCTTTTACTAGCATTTTCAATTAATTGCTTCGAAGAAGTATTCGTTGATAGAATAATAGATGACATGGTTTAAATTTAAATATGTTAATAATATATAATATAAATTAGTATATAATAGAGAGGGCATATTTTGGACATTCTGATAGAGATCTTAAATACTTTTGATTCAGGATAATTCAGCAAATTCGCCACAGTAACGGATTACGATTCGTCATAGTTACAGTTAAGATTCGTCTGCCTGCTCAGAAAATAGGTAAAAGTCCAGTTTGTGATGTACATCGCTATGGGCCCATAAGAAGCCCAGTATCGTGATGGAAACGAATTGCTGTGATTGCCACTCCCTTTTCAACTAAACTTAATAAACTGATAAAACTCATATCACTTTTTTAATCTTATCAAATTAATATGTTGACGTTAAATCAAAATGAAGATATAGATATAAATATTATAATAAATATGGGATATATACATTATAATTATATATCATATGTATATATATATATATATATTTATATATAAAAACTAAAGAAAAATATTTTTTTTTGTTTGCAATCAATTGGTAAAGGAAAAATTTTAAAAAAAACAAAAAAAACCGCAATTTTTCATATTTTTATAGAAGAAAATCAGAATAAACACAAAAAATTATATTCCTAATTCACAAAAATTATTAAAATTTAATTTTTACTTTTTTTTTCGTTTTTTTTTTTGTAAACTCCATTCTTTAAAAACATATAAAAACAAACTGAAAAAATGTTAATACATTTTTCTTTTTAACTGAAAATCTGCAGATATATACGTTAAGTATCTGTTAGATATATATATATATATACCATCATAAAATTTAAAATGACACATTTAATTTTGGATTTAAAAACATAAATATAAAATAAACACTAAAAAAAAAAAATCGCAATAAACACACAACACAAACATCGGGATGATATGTTCCATTTTAAATGGTTAAAATTTTTATTTTGGTTTAGAAAAAAAGTGCAAAATTAAATTTAATGGTGGCAATACTATACAGGTTGCAAAGTAAGCTAGAAAATATATTTATAAGTAGTTAAATGCACATAAAGAATTGGTAGAAAATAAATACACAGTATTAGGAACTGTCGATGATATAATTCAATTGACAAATGGATTAAAATTAGTATAGCAGGATTTTACTTATGTATTAAATTTTGATACAACTTAAAACCACTTAAATTAAAAAGAAAGAAAAACGCATAATTTCTTTTATTTTACTAAATTCTTTATTTGTCTACTTTACAAATATCGATATTTCGGCAATAATATGTTGCCTTCTTCAGTGTATTGGCGTAATTAAATTTGATTAAGAGCTATATTAGTTATATATACTTTTTTTTTTTTTTTTTTATGGGCAATAAAAATTACAAAATTAAATTTTTTGAAATTTACTTAATTCTACCTGATAAAGACCCATTACCATGATCACTATTTAGAAGGGTACCTGGCGGTTGTTTTATGATTTCCAGACTTTCGCAAACATCTAGTTTTCTGGTGTCGTTGATTTCTTTGATTACCTCTAGATCATCTATGTTGATGTCATGTTCCTCGATTGCGATGTGTTCTGCTACAGTTGATTTGAAATTGGATATTTTACCTGCCTTCTTAGCAATTTTTGCTTTGTTTAGATGTTCTTGAAATCTTACTGTTGCTAATCTCTTTGTCTGTCCAATATATATTTTTCCACATTTGTTGCATGATATTTTGTAGATACCGCTTTTCTCTGTTTTTATTTTTTTATCTTTCGCAGAGCCTAGTAATGTTTTAAATTGATGCCGTCTACTAGTACTTATGACGTCTATGTTGTGTTTTTTTAATTTTTTCCCTAATGACTTCGTTATTTCATCATCATATATGATGGAAATTCTTTTGGTGTCTTCTTTTTTCCGTTCCTATTGGAACAATGTGGTCATATCATCCCTTTTCATATACCTCCTTTTCTTGTTGATAATTCTTGTAATTGTTGTGCTCGAGTATCCATTTTTTGTAGCTGTGTCGATAATATAATTTTTTTCTTCATTATATTTATTCTTTTCCATTGGAACTGTCACTAGTTTATGGATCATTGAATGAAATCGAGCCATCTTTTATTGGAAGCTGTGATTTGATGTACTTGGGGTTACTCTTTGGGTGTTCGTCGGCTTCCTGTAGATTGCGAATTTTATTTCAGTATCTCTCTTAGATACTAAAATATCTAAGAAAGGTAGTTGATGATTCACTTCAATTTCTGTTGTGTTCAATTTTATGTTCTCGTGAATATTGTTAAGGTTGTTCAAGATCTTGTCTAATTCATTCCGGTTGATGATAGAGAACACGTCGTCTACATACCTTATCCAATATTTTGGTAAGTTTCCTTCTTTATGTAGTTTATCTTTTATTTTTTGCATGAATATTTCACTTATAAATGGAGACAGTGGATTCCCCATTGCGACTCCGGTTTTGCCTTTATAAAACTTTCCTCTGAAAGTGAAATAATCTTCTGTCATGCACAATCTTGTTAGTTTCATATATTGTTTTACTTTTTGACTCCATTGTTGACTTGATTCTTGTTTAGATAGCCAAATTTCTAAGTCGATAAGTGCCTCATCAACTGGAATACTGGAGAATAAGGCTTTGACGTCGAATGAGACTAATACAACTGTTTCTTTGAAGTTTTTGAAACTTTGTATTCTTTTAATGAATTCCATGGAATTTTTGACTGATCTAGTATTGTCGTTTTCGCTCATTGTCTTGAATTCATTAAGAAGCCATTTAGCTAATTTATAGGTAGGGGAGGTGTTTGCAGCGACTATTTCGCGCATCTCGTTACCCGTTTTGTGTATTTTAGGTAAACATTTAATCTTTGGGATAGATGGATTAGGCATGTGCAGCTCTCTAATTATTTTTCCTAACAACGAAGCACACTCCTTATATGTTTTTTCAACTCTTCGAATTGATTCTTGCGCAGAGGATCCTTGCTAAGCTCCTGATATTTGTCGCTGGTTATTTTCTTTAAAACCTGTGTGTCGTAGTCTGTTTTGTCCATTATAACCAACGAATTTCCTTTGTTTGCTTTCATGTAGTACACCGGTTTCTCTATTAATTCTTTTAGGATTGAAGGCTCATTAGATTGGGTCTTAGTGTAAAACCACTGCTAAAACATATACAGTTATATAATTTAGAAAAAAGATGGTGAAAACAGTCAATATATAGGATTCAAATCATTATATAATACAACGTGCAGTGGTGGATAGCCATAGAAGAGAATGATTGATTTATGAAAACATATCATTCTTGAGGCAATTTTATTTTTGTATTTTTTAAGTATAATGTCTAGGAAACAAGCTGAATCATTTGAACTGGAAAATTAGATTTGATTATTGCTATTCGTAGAATCAATGTTTCTATAATATTTAAATTACATTCTTTCTTCAGGATTATGATCTGGTTTATTGAAATTGGTATAATCTGTCAGTATATAAAATGCTCATACTTCCAGTTCTACTCTACGGAACAAAATTATAGACATACAATGCCCAATACAAGTAATAATACACTTTCTTGGTGTCTGTAAAAATTTAATGCTTTATCGTAGTTGAATATGGTTCTGAAAATGAAGATAAAATCTGTTAAGTTAAAGTAAATATAATATCAAACCTTGTGACCTTTACAATTAAGTGAACTTCTTACAGTTTACAATGGCTCAGACCACTACACCGGATAGATTCAAATAATTCAGTCAAGTGAATTTTCGAACTCAAACCCGAATGTGGAAGACGTTGGAGCAGCTCAAAATTTCGTTTGAGATATGCAAGAAAATGTCCGTGACTGGTACAAATGAGGATGAGTCCAGCCCAGGAATCTTTATGGTTTTGGTTGATCACCTAAAAAGGTAAGATTTGGAATACATAATCACATACAATAGCTTTTGCTGTAGAATTTTTAAACAATAAAGAAGATTTCTTCATTGCGCTTATTCATTCTTTATCCAAGTGTTGTCCAAGTAAGTAAGTAAAAATAGCAATGCTAATATCAATCAAATTAACCATATGTTTCATTTAGTGACCACGAAAAAATTTGTAAATTCAATAAAGCAGAAAGTTATAACCGGAAGTTGGCAAGATTAATAAAAACAAGATTAGGGCAATAATAAAGTACATTGACATATCACTGCTTGTATAACAAGCGAACATAATGTACATGGGATTGATCAATAATGATAGCTAACGATTTACGAGGGTCTTGAAACGTCAAGCACATCCTTTGCGAATGTTCAGGTTTAGTGAAAACTAGGTTTAGCAACATTTCAATGGTATTGAATATTATGTCAAGGCGGTAGTTAATTAATATTATTATTTTCGAGATTTTACGAACTTCTTGTTCAGCTCAAATTTTTGTTTGAGATATGCAAGAAAATTCCCGTAACTGGTACAAATGAGAATGAGTCCATTCCAGGAATCTTCATGGTTTGTTGACCACATAAAAAGGTAAGAAAAAAAATATGCCATTTTCTTTTTACAGTTAAATAGTTAAATTGCGGATTTGTGTAAAATGTGTAGTAATTTTAAGAAAATGCTCAAATTGCCACATCTCAAATATTTTTAAATTGTCACAGTAATAATTACAATTAGTCATAAATAACAGCTTCACAAGTGCATAATATTGAATCAAGCTAATTTGAAAAACTTTGTTTTTAAATATTATCTATAACTTTCTCTAGTGGATGAATTAAAAGGTGCAACATAAACAATATATCTCATGAAATAATCTTGCAATACTTTATTTTTTAAGTCAGCATTGGATCAGGCTTTAAATATAACAAACTGAAGGCGATTCAAATTTTTGAAATACTGTATAAAAACCCATGTTGACAAGAAAGTAATATAAATGAACTTAATTAATCTTTCGTTGATTTAATTAAATATTTTATCATTGCATAAAGCTTTAATTAATATAGATATACTTTTTTCGATTCAAATTCAACATTTTTTCTAACAAATTGTTTGACAAAATGTTGAAGTTGAATAAAAAATTCTTTAATTTGTTTAAAAAATGTTGAATTTGAATGGAAAAAAGTATATCTATATTAATTAAAGCTTTATGCAATGATAAAATATTATAAATTTTTTTTAAGCAAACAGGTAGTTGACATAATCAATAAAACCTCAGTAAACCAATATTTCATAATTTGTGCAATAGAAAAATATTTTTTATCTTCATAATTAATAAAAAAAAAATCGATTTGTAATGAAGAAATTCGATAAAAATTCGTTTTATAAAAATGTGGTGAAAGTGTTGAAAACCCTTTCTTTTTTGTCTTGTGACACCTTCATTCTCTATATATGTATATATAAACAAAGTTGAATGATATCAAAAGATGAATTAAAATTCATAATTTTTAATTTAGAAGACATACTGTTTGACATTTACTCAACAACATTCAATCAAAACACAAAAAAAAACAAAAAAAAAACATGTAAAACAAAAATTGACCATGTAAAATGCCACACTTACAAAAATGTTCTTATATAGGCGTTTATTACTATTTTGTGACATATTATCGACCGTTTTATATCACATGAAGAAAATTTGTTTATTTACAGTTATAAAACACGAAAAAAAAAGAAAAAAAAATAAAAACAAAATAAAATAAAGTTTTAGTGTTATACAGTATGTTTTGATGATTTATATATACCCTCATATATAAACAACCATACATAAACAAAATAATATTAAATTGCCACATTTTGTTGCCTTTGTTTTTAGATGCTACTATATACTACTTCTACTTCTACTTCTACCTCGTCTTCTACTTCTGCATCTACTTCTTTTTGCGCGTTCATCTTTTCGGAATTGAATTTCAAAAGTGTAATCAAACACAATCAACAAAAGAAACACACAAAAAGAAAAAAAAAAACAACAAAAAAAGGTACATCAAAACACTTTAATAAACGTTAAAGAAACGAGGAAAATAGGACGCCCCTTCAAAAAAAGAAAAAAATTGATTTAGCAAGAAAAAAAAGAGGGAGATAAAAATAGAGAAAGACAAAAAAGGACACACTGATTGACACCCTCTTCTTTTTATGACAAAATTACGTTTGATTTTATTTTTGTTTTTTTTATTTTTGTTTTTGGAAATAAATGAAAAAAAAAAAAACTGTCAATCATTTTCTTTTATTTTCCATTCAATTTTATTTGAAAATAATAGTTATAACAAAAATGCTCATCGTAAATTGTTGCGGTTTATATAATAAATACTTAAATGTTATAGAATTGGGTATTTTATCAGCACTTTTGAAGGCATAAAATATGGCAAAAAATTACAGTTATGTTAATAAATTTTGGGATATCACTGCAGTTTACGATCAAAATGGTAGTGTAATTATAAATTAGTTTTAATATTTTTTTCTATATTTTAAAGGTGGGTTTTGACTTGTAAACATTTTAAGTGTGAAAATATTTGTTGGCTCTAAAGAGGGAGATAACTCAAAATGACGTTATTTTATATGAGAACTCAATGCGTATGATACGACAATAACAGTTATTAAAAATACAGTTTTATAAAAATTGCATTTTACATTGAAATTTTGGCCGATTTTTATAACTCACAGATGTACTATTGACATCTTCTAATAAGTTATAAAATCAATCAAAATGAAAATAGGAGTTGTATAGGTATTTGTTTTTGATAATCAGATTTGTTTTTAGTGATATGTTTAGATTTATGGAATAAAAGTCGAGTTTCCTTTCACTAATCATTTGTATTTATTTTGCAAATATCGATATTTCGGAAGCAACTTACTTCCTTCATCAGTGCTTTGCGACTAATTAATATTTACACTAATCCTTACATATAATTATATAATTTGAACCCTCAATAATATGCTCATTTTGTTAACAATAGTAATTCCTTAATAGTGCTACCTAATCTACAGTGTTTTATTTATTAAATTTTTTTTTTTTTGTATAATTATTATTTATTGCATTTAAACTAGTCTTACCCTTATTCTAGTATTTATGATCTTAATTCTACCTGAACCTGATTTTTAATTTTAAAGTAATCTAAATAATGGCGAGAATCCACTACCTACATCATTATTAAGTCTGTTGTTAACAGGTTCTCTAGATATTGCCAGGCTTTCATACATATCTAGTTTATTATTTTTGTTTACCTCGTTTATTAATTTTAAACTATTCTTATTTATATGATGTTCTTCTTCAACTATATGTTGCGCTACAGCTGACCTAAAATTCTTGTAGTTTCTTTTCCTCGCCAATTGTGCTTTCCTCATATGTTCCTGGAATCTAACTGTAATTAATCTCTTGGAATGTCCTATGTAAGTTTTTGTGCAATCTTGGCATGATATTTTGTATATATACCACTTACTTCTCATATGCTCTTCTTATCTTTAGCAGATCCTAACAGATTACATAATTTGAGATTTCTGCTTGTACTGACTATATTTAAGTTGTATTTCTTAAATATATTGCTAAATTTTTTTTGTATATGCCGAATGTGTTACACAAATTAGTTTTGGCTCCTCCATATTTTTGTTTTGTTCGAATAAAGTTGAGAGATTTTCCAGTTCAGTTCTATATAGATCTTCTTCTTTATTATTTTCTCAACATTTTCTTTCATAAATCCATTTACTTCTGCTGTGTCCTCAATATATAATTTTTCCTTTTTGAAGTTTTCTTCTGATAAAGGTGTGGTCAGTAGTCTGTTAATCATTGTATGATATGCTGCCATCTTTTGTCCATGGGGGTGGTTTGAATCGGAAGTAATAGTTCTTTTAGTTGTCGTAATTTTCCTATAGATATCAAAATTTATTTTTCCTTCCCTTCTAATTAATTTGATATCTAGGAACGGAATTTCGCCATTTTTTTCATTTTCCATTGTGAAAGTTATGTTGTTATGGATGTTATTGAGTTTAACAAGTAAACTTTCCATTTTGGTTTTTTCCCCTACTGCGATAATATCATCTACATATCGCATCCAGATCCTGGGCATAATTCCTTCTTCTACTTTCCTTTCTTCTATAAAATTCATGAAGATTTCGCTCAATATAGGGGATAGTGGATTTCCCATAGCTGTGCCTTTTGTGGTTTTGTAATACTTCCCTCTAAACATGAAATAGTTTTCATTCATACCAATTTTATGTAGCATTTGGTTTTTTGTTTCCATTCCCTCGAATCATCCATTTTGTTGAGCCATTCCTCTAGTTGTATAGGTAGTCTAACACTAAAAATACCTACTGATTTCCCATTTAAAAAATTTATATTCACATAAATTTATTTTATAAGAACAGTAAATTTACTGGGGATATTTATCCCTGGAATTGGGATATTGTTACACTAATTTGGGATATTAAGCTGGGTTTTAGCTTCTTAACATTTTAAGTGTGAGAATATTTGGTTGACTAGAGGGAGACAAATATGAAATTAAATATTTTATATAAGACGGCAATGCATATACGACAGGATCAGTAAATATCATTTATCATTAATTTATCCCTGACATTGGAATTTTTTGTTCACACTAGTTTTTGGTAGTGCTTATACTTGTATGAAATATATTTTTAAAATATCAGGGTCAGTTCGTTTGCACCGGCAACAATTTAAAAAAATTTTTTTTGCGTAAATGTGTATAAAAATTAAATAATTTTTTTCAATATATGATTTTGACGGTTTAAAGTCCAATCAAAACGACACGACATTGTAAATGTCGACAAAATATGTCATATTATGTTTTGAACAAATGGGTTAGCAAATAGTCATAGCAAATCGTACAACACGACAATGTCGGCAATCAAATTTTGATCAAAATTCAAAATTGATCATTGTTGCACTACTAGATGTCATTTTGACAGTTCTAAACAATTAAAATAAAAATGTTTTCTTGTTGTTTTTGAATTGTTGTTGGAAAATGAAAATGTTGCATTCATTGAATTTGCTATGCGACATTCTATGTCGACAATCTAATGTCCTGTCGTTTTTATTGGACTTTAGGTTTTAAACCGTCAGTTTTAACAATGTTTCTCTGTGTTTGTAATAAATTAATTCCCCAAACAGAAATTTGGGAAATGCATTACAGCGATTTACTTTTATTTATGAATTTTTAATTCAATATACTATCTCCCTCTTTAGAGTCAACAAAATATTTTCACACTTAAAATCTTTACCAACTAAAACCTATCTTTATAGATAATACATACACACTAATACTACAACTTTTGGTAGCAGTAAAAATGGGGTAACACAGTAAAATAGTAATGAAATGCGATACGAATATAATATGACAGCGACAACTAGTTTTGAATGCAGATGTTTTGCACATGACGTATGCGATGTGACAATGCAAATTATAGTTTTTAATAATGTTGAATAAAAATAAAATTGCAAATGACAGTTTTTTCAATAATGTTGGATCAAATGTATTTTGTGTGATTTATTTTTTTGTTTTTAAATTATTCAGAGTTTTCAACTATCAATCGCACACACACACTATTTTTTTTAATTTTTGATATTTCAACTAATTTTAATCAAAAAGAGCATTACATCTATTATGTAGAGTAATTTCGGCTTCATAATAGAATATTCAAATTGTATTTCAAATTAAATTAAAAAAATAATGAAAAAAATTTGGTGTTGGCGGGACTTGGAAGCTTCTGATTTATAATCAGCTCTTAATTAATGAAAAAAAAATAATAAAACAACCTTTTACAACATCTTTATCTTGACAGGATCCTAAAACATTTGATTAGTGATCAAAACCACAGTCAATTAAAAATGAACTGAATACCATCCCAATCCGCAAAATATTTGGACTTGATTGTTATATTTTCATAAAGAGTCGATTTTGCATTCGTGTGTCATATTTTTAGGTTGGGTCTATGCTCCAACTATTTAATGTCAATTTGTACGAAAAATAAATAATTCAAACAGATAAATTGGGGTAAAGGAAATTTATTAATCATATCATAGCTGACAATTGATATGGCATAGTGATTATGTCATTTGACGATAACTAATCAGATTCGAATCCCAGTCAGGGCATGGATATTGTAAAATGTTTGTTTACTATTTGAAATTTATTTCGAATATAATTTGGTCATCCCTTGAAAATTAAAGTGAAATTATGTTATAATAATGACGAAGTTATACTATACAATATAGTTTTCCATATTTAAATTAGTTCATATTATCAAATAATTCAAAAAAAAAATTATTGTATACGTGATTGTGTATTCCAAAGTTTGCCAAAAGGCAGTTATAGTAAAAAAAATAGTGTGCTTGTCATTGGATTTATAAAAGAAAGAGTAGTTTGGGAGTTCATCCCTTTTAGCACCTGTTGGAAATCATTCATAATTTCAATTTTGTAATTTGGATTATTTTGCAATTTTGTAATTTGGATTATTTTGCACTGGAACTGGTCTGTACTAGTATACTCTTACCAAGAATAACTTTCCTGGTCTATGAGTGTCAATCTCTGTCGATTGTCACTGCTAGTCATCCTTGTATTCTTATACAAAATCTAATGAGATTGAAACTCTGTTATTTTCTGTAATAGCTATATCTACAGTGTACTAAGACGACATTCTTGTAATTCGATGCTATTAGAAAAAAAGTATAGAATAAATTTCTGTATATTCTCTCCATTTTTCATAGCTGCTATTTGTTCTACATTGAGCTAATGAAACACCAAAATATATAATAATAAATGGATTAATAATAAACCAAAAAAGGGATGTCTACAATGTCTAGTAAAATACGAGTATTGTTTTGTTATTGCTCTTTATTATTATTTTTATTATTATTATTGTTATTATTATTATTATTATTATTGAATGTATTTGCTTATGACCATCATATTATTTAGGGTAAATTTACAAAAAAAAATTATACTTAAAAATTAAATTGATGAATTGTTTAGAAAAAATTAATATACGGTAGACATTGGGTATTAGAGACGTGTCACAAAAGTTATCTGGGGATTTAAAAGATAAAATAAAAAAACAGCCAAAATAAAAAGCAGCAGGATATTATTACAACAACTAATTTTGTATAGAAATATTTGTATTTACATATACATGCAAACAATATAAATTTGTAAAAATAATATAAATTTTTAATGAAATAACAAAACAATAACAAAACAATCAAAAACCAAAAAAACAGTAAATTGACAATTTTTAAGAGAGAATTTGACAGATGTTTATCAGATGATGGGGTTCTCATTTAATTTCCATATTACACTTTTTTTTTTTTTTTTATTTAACATCACCAAAAATTAGATAATTATGTACCCATATGGGGTGTGTTGTACTTACTTTTTAGTTGACATTGTGTTTTAATTAGAAAATCACGGAAATTACAAATTATATAATATGTACATATATATAGATTTACTTATACTCAAAAATGAATGTGTTAAGTGGTTGTGAACTTTGATAAAAATATACAAAACAAGAAGTGTTAAGTGTTCAAAAAATATATGAACAGATGTTTAATTTCTGATAGGTACGAAAATTTTATTGAAATTAGAATT
This sequence comes from Argyra leucocephala, assembly GCA_963942445.1. Taxonomy (NCBI): domain Eukaryota; kingdom Metazoa; phylum Arthropoda; class Insecta; order Diptera; family Dolichopodidae; genus Argyra; species Argyra leucocephala. Next base: position 13,390,565 of record OZ012679.1, on the reverse strand, counting down.
TTGTATATATATATATATATATATATATTATACATAATTGAATTAACAATATGTTTATTAGAATAACAAGTAAATAAATATATGTATGTAATGTAGTAAGTAAGTATAATAAAAAAAATAATTAATAATTCAGAAATATTAAATGAAAATTGAAAATTGGTAGCTAATGAAGTGAAAGTGTAGAAAAACAAAATTGAAATGTTGTTAATTTTTTTTTATTATTTATAAACTGAAGCAAAATTATGCTTTGATAAGTTTATTAATTAACTTAGTTGTAATCGTAATATAAAATATGACAAAAAGAAAATGAAATGACAAAATAATTTTTTTCTAATATGAACAGAAAAATAAAAATTGGAAAAATGAATGGGAGAATTTAAAGAAAAAATGAGAGGGATGAGATTTTACAAGAGACTTACAAACCTTATAAATGACAGAAATATGAAAATAAACTTTGTATAGAGTTGTTACAGAGTATAGAAATCGTAATTGATTAATTGTAAACTGTAATTGATTGATTGACAATATTAATGTTTCTTCAAATTTAGTAATTGAATCTATTTTAGTAAAATACAGATTTTGATACCTCATACAATTAATATACATCAACATTTTTGAATACAATATACAAATCATCTACCCTGTTGGAAACTGCAATCAAATATGATGTAACTGTAATCAAAAATGTTGGTATTTCGTAATCAAATGACATACAAACTGTTTGATTGAAATATTGTTTGATTAAAAATAACCATTTGCTCTGTGGTTACGACTTAGTATGTTAATTTGGCTGATAAGGTAAATTTTTTGCACATTTTTAGTGTATTGAATTTGTTAACATTAATTTGCAACGATACGCAATTAATTCAACACTAATTGCCGTTATTATAACTAATCTTTAACAACTTTTAAATTCGATAAATGATCGCAGCAGACTTTTCGTCTTAAATATTAATATAAGTACAGTAGTTCAATCTGTCACCACTTGGGGGACGCGTTCAATTATGGACTATGGTATTTATTTATTAAATATCTAGAATGTTGGCTAAATGAAAACTGGAACTCAGATATGGAAATAAAATGGTGAATAGAATATGCTCCTAGCATGTTTTGTATATAATATAAAAAGTTCTATGTAATCGTATTATCAATCTCGAAACAAAAATTCGGTTCGTTCCTCTATTGTTTGGAAGCGTGGACATAGAAGATAACCACCATAATAATAAGCTTGAAGCATTTGAAATGTGGGTATGTCGTATAGAATAATGAAGAATAGGTAGAGACCGTGATTTGTTATTTACAATTAAACGCAGCAAAACAACTTATCTGGGTCATATGATGTGAAATGACAAATATCTTATTCAAGAACTGATTTTGCAAGGTAAAATTGAAGGCAGAAGACGTATTGGTAGAAAATAAATGTCATGGCTAAGAAACATCAGGCAATGGATGGTCCTCCAAACGGTGGGAGAACTAATACACGCAGCGCAGGATATAAAGAGCTCCAGAAATGTAATCGCAGACATCCTGCAGTGGATATGCAGATCGAGAAGAAGAATTTAGAATATTTTTACTACTTTTACCTAGATTTTTTTTTTATAATGGTTAAGCTTCAGTCCAAGTTTATGGCACCCGCAAATTCACTTTTTTATTTTGATTGTTTATTATTTAATACAGTAATTTATTCAATACTTCTATACAGTATACAGTAATTCTATTTCAACAAACAAAAATAAATCAACATCAAAACTCACCAACAACAAAAAGTATAAGTTACAAGCCTTTAAACTTCCAAATTTTTATCTGTTTGGAATTTGTAAATTTTTGCAAACTATAAAGGTCATTAGTATCCTTTTTGGCAGATTTTCGGTCAATATGTGTACATATCCCATAGATTTAGACCCAATTCAGTCAAGGCGGTAATAGTTAGCAGTGCCTAAGGTCTACTCAAATAAACCGAATCAATACAATTACATTTTTTCTCTCATTTATTTTCGCCCTCACAGGCAGAAGAAATGAAAATTAGTCTAGAAAACACTCACTGTTGCAAACACCCACATCAATATTATTCCAGTTGACTTTGCTCTGTTTCCTATCATATTCCATAGTATATTTCATATTAACACATGACAATACCAGATGTTGCTGCCTTGATGCTATTTATCTTTGAATTGTGTATTATCCTCTAGCAAAACTCATCTTTACAATTCTTCTTATACATCTACTAATTTTTTTCTTCTTTTAATTATTAAGGCCTAAATACTTGAAATATCGAAAAATATCCTTCATAATAATAAATATTAAAATTTTTTTTTTAAATTTAAAATTTAAAAAAAAAATATTCTCATAGTTCAAGAATAAAAATCTTAATATTTAATAAATTTTAAAATTCTGTAAAATTGAATTTTGAAAAATTATATTTTGAAAAATGGGTCATGGTAGCAGCAATCGTTATGAGTTAAGACATTTTATTCTTAGCACTTATTGTAAATAACATTGAGATTCATTTATTATTATTAGATTGAGATCGAATTGTAATTTATCATTGGCATCATTGCTGATAATATTAAAATAAGTATGAATTAAATTTTTTGCATCAATGCAGAATTGTGGTGCACACTTATATTTGAGTAATGATCGGAAATTTAAAATTAAAATAATAAAAAAAATAGAGTAAGAGAGAAAGTAGTATTTTTCAATGGATTTTAAAGTGAAGAAAATTGATGAAAATAATTTTAAATGGAAGTGAAAATATGTAAAAGTGAAAATAATTTAAATACTGACATAAAGTTAGTCACAAGCACTGATAAAAAAAGTATATTGTTTCCGAAATATCGATATTTGTGCAATCAAAAAATTATTAGTAAATCTGACGAGAATTATATTATTTAATTTCAATTATCACTAAAAATAAAAATTCGATTAATAAATTAAAAAATAATTTAAATACATTTTCAAATATAGTATGCTGTGTAATACGAGTACATTATGTCCTGTGGAAGATACAACTAGTCTATATTCTACAACATGATGATATGTGGAGTGAATAATATTAGGTAAGAATGACAACAATAAACTAATTTTTTGTATGGGCCAAAATAGTGCGATAAATACTCTATCTGCTGTCACAGAATTAAGTTAATAAATAATAACTAGTGGATACCCTTTGGAGTTGTACAGAATAAGTTTATATAAAATAAATGGCTTAGTTAGCAAATCCACAAACTGAAATCCAGAAATAAAAATATACAAAAAATCCATATAAATTCAAAATCCATATAAATTCAAAATCCATAAAATTGTTGCAATATTAATCCTGGAAAAGGTAAATATATCATCTTTTGCGCATCCAACAACGGCTACGCATAAAAATGATTTAGGTAAATATTAATTGGAAAAATGTTTTACCTAAATATTTAAAATGAGTATCTATATTTATATTTTACCTAAATAAGTCAAACTGGGTACAGTTCCAAACCACCCGCTAAACTTTTTCAATATAACGCCATGACACTTATAAAACTATGTTGTAAAAATTTGCAGTGCTGGATAATAAAATGAAATAAATAAAAACAATAACAAAAAAAAATATAGTTTTTTGTGGATTTTTTTTTGCCAAAAGTAATTCTGGATTTCATTTTTTGTGGATTTGGGGACTATTCCGAAATAATCATTTGATTTTATTTCTAAATAATGTTACTTGATTCACGAATTTTCTACCTTATAACAAAATCAATACTAATACTTTTTTTCATTTTATATTTCACAGTTATAATTACACGTTTATCTAGATTTTATTGTTTTTTTTTGTTAATGATGGGGAGGTCTATGTTTTTTTTTTTATTTATTGATTTATTTAAAATCGAATAACTTTAACCGGTTCCGGTTTTGTTAATGATGCGGAGGTCTATGTTTTTTTTTTTATTTATTGATTTATTTAAAATCGAATAACTTTAACCGGTTCCGGTTTTGTTAATGATGCGGAGGTCTATGTTTTTTTTTTTATTTATTGATTTATTTAAAATCGAATAACTTTAACCGGTTCCGGTTTTGTTAATGATGCGGAGGTCTATGTTTTTTTTTTTATTTATTGATTTATTTAAAATCGAATAACTTTAACCGGTTCCGGTTTTGTTAATGATGCGGAGGTCTATGTTTTTTTTTTTATTTATTGATTTATTTAAAATCGAATAACTTTAACCGGTTCCTATAAGGTAGAAGAATAACTGGATTTGACGAGTGCGAATCTCAAGAAAATTTTTTTGTGTAGCTTCAATTCTTTGGATATGATTAAGGTAATGAGACTTGACTGGCATATTCAAGATTTGGTCGAACAAGATGGATAGTTGAATTCTTTAGAAAATAAATAGATTTATTTATTATGACATTTAAATGTTGTTTGAAACACAATTTATTGTAAAACAGAATACCAAGATCTTTAAAGTGTGAGACTTGTTCAATAGATTTATTTTCAAAAGGTTAATCAACCATCAATGATTTAGTAGAGCGAGAAAAAGTCATTAAAGCACATTTATTAATGATTAAGATCAGATTGTTAATTTTACACTAATTTAAAAAAGAGTTTAAGTCTTGTTGAAGAAGGGATGTGTCGCTTGCTGATGTAGTTTTTTTTTATAAATTTTCATGTCATCTGCATAAATAATAATTTTACTATGCTTAATGACGCAAGTAACATCATTGATTGAAAAAATAATAAAGAGAAGCGGGCCTAAATGGCTGCCTTGTGGAGCGTCAGAGTTAGCTTGAAAATGTTCAGAAGTAGCAAAAATGTTAACATGAACTTTTCAGATCTATTGTATTTTCCCGCGTGATTCTATAAAATTGCAGGTTTATTTCATTGGTAAACGATATTATTGACTTAATATCAATATTGGGCGATTTGTATTTTTGAACTTGGAAGTAGTTGCATTCAAATAGAATGTTAAAGGGTTATTTTTGTTCTTCCAAGCAGAATTTGAATCTTCCTGATGTGTTGGAGTTACGTTTATCTTGAACAGATGTTTGTTAAATGGTTAATGATCTGGGAAAAACCATGTCACTATTCTCATAAGTACCTTATAGTTACAGAATAGAAAGTTTGTGCAATATAATATAGACTAGGGGCCCCTGTTGAGTAATTATAATTTAAGTTTAAGCCAAATTTAAAGTTTTTATTAGAACAGTAATTTACATACTGAGATAGACTTCTCACGATAAAATAGAAACCTTTAATGTTTTTTTTAGGAAACATAAATACTGCTCCCTCATATACTATTTCGTTTCGACATATTCCTATACTACGTGGCATTTTAATTGGATAAAATTACAAAAAAATAAATATTTTTGTAATTAAAAACGTATATATACACATTTAACATATTTTTAACCAAAACTATATAATATGATTACTACATGACCATGACCAAAATATAGAAAACAATAATTTATAAACAAAGTTACTTAAAAAAATTAAATAATAGAATAAATTTCCTTTAATTATGTAAAAAAATAATAAGATGTTGAATGGCACAAAATGGATATATTTTATTTAAAAGTTTGAATATGATAAAACCAAATAGTATTTTTTTTTTAACCCGTATGCGCATTTCGGTCATGTATACAACTTATTTATATATTAGGACTTCATTAAAGAGAAGCGAAATAAAATGAAAAGATGTCTACGGCGCATGTCCTTAAATGCTTGTTAATTATAATTATAGATAACACGACTCAATAAAATCCTATTCGAACTAGAGGACCATACTGTTATAAGACTAAAGAAAAAAGATAAGTATTTATTATAACAACAAAAATTTTATTTTTTTTTGTGTTTAATATTTTTTTGATTGTACTTTTTAGTTCACAATTTTTATAAGAATATTTTAAAATAATACAATAAGGTATTTCCGCCCTATGCCCCACGGATGGAGTTGCAGGACAATGATGATGATGAAAATAGACCCTAGAGCTAACCAAAGTGATTATAAAATGTTGCAATATTTCAATAAGTAGTCAAATAGTCAGTATTTGACTTATGTGTTAAGTGTATAATAATTGTATACCACATTTTCTAATTTCATTTGAAATCGTCTACTTTCAAACCAGTACATTTTTTCTGAAGTTTGTGTAATTGCTTTGCCTAACTTGAATTCATTTTGGGTGTTAAATGTGACTTTTTTAAGTCAAAATTGTTTGATTGCCCCATATTAAGTCAAAATTGTTTGATTCTACCAGTATTGCTATTTAAAAACATTACAATACATGTAGTTATCTAGTTATGAGATTAAATGAGCGTAAATGAGCTTAATGAGCACAAATTTAATTTAATTTGCTTTAATTTTCACTTGTTTTACTAAATTTCAATGTCGTTTAAATGTTCTTATATGATATTATATGGATTTGGACCTATATCATTGTCGAAAGTTGTTATAATTGTTTTAAAGCGGTAATAAATTAAATCAATTTATTTATTTTAGGCCTTTGAACTACTTAAGTTTATCAGGCAATTAATTTTCATACAAATACAAAAATAAAAATTAAAAAAAAATGACAGAGAGAACGATAATAAAGAAAAAGAAGGAAAATAAAAATTAACTCTTTCTAAATTTAATTCTTTATTTTTTTTTTATTTTATTAAAATCTCAGTATCCTATCTTAAAAATTAATTCTATTAAATTTTTATCTCATTTATTTTCCCTCGAGTAATTTAAAAAAGAAAATTAATTTTTTTTTTTTTTTTTTTTTTTAATTTTATTACAAGGATAATAATTTATTCTGATTTTTTCTTTCCACATTAACAATTATACACATACAATTTTTAAAATTTTTGTTTTTACTACTCGTTTGTACTTCCATCTAATTTACTTTTCAATAGTATAATTTTACTGATTTCTGTTATTTTTGTTTTAATTTTTCTTTTGTGATTTTTAATTAAATTTTATATTTAATTTAATTTTTCTTATAATTATTATTAAAATAAAGAGAATATTTAAAGAAAAAAAAAGCAAAAACAAAGAAGAAAAATAAAAAAAATAAAAACTTCCTTAAATAAACATGAGAAACTTTATATTCTCCTTTTTGAAAGAACAAAAATTAAACAAAAAAAAAAAAAAAATCACACAATTCATTTTGTGTTCAAAATTTATTCAAAGTTGTAAAATTATGATAAAATAAAAAAAAAAACAAAACAAAAAAAAAATTAAATAAACGGTAACAATATGTTACAACATATCCTTAAAAATGTTTAAACATTTTTATTTTTTCCTTTTTGCATTTTTTAGTTCAAGGATATACATACTACTCCATAACAAAATTGTTGGTTGCAATGGTAACAATAGTTTATTTTTTAATTTTTTGTATACATTCTATCCTAATCTTTAAATGTGCAAAATTGTATCTATTGTAGAATAACATCGTCCTCATAATGGCATAGTTTAATTTTATTTTAAATGTTATGTTGCTATATAATAAATTTCAATGAATGGGACCTACTGATTAGTAATGTAAGAAATATTAAAAGGTAGCATCAACTTAATAATAGCAGTTACAGTTATTGCTCTCATTGTGTGTTGTTATTGGTAATGAATAATACTGCTTTGCTTAGGATTATTAATTATTAATTACTTTGTTAAGTTTTATTTAGTATTAAACGCTTGACTATTAAAGAAAGAGGTTGTTTTACTTAATTATTTTCTTTTGTGTTTTATTGAATGTGCTTACAATAGTCAGGTGACATAACCATAACACTAAATCAGAAGTACTAAGTTTGCAAAAAAAAAAAAAATGAATTGACTTCAAAGAACAGTAGAAACGTTGTTTACAGCATCTATGTCCTGATGGAACCCGGGACCTGCCACCATAAGTAGTCAGATGATATAACCAATACAATATACCGACGTATCACGCTTACAAAAAATTTATTAAATTAACTTTAAAAAACAATTGAAAAACTTTTTACAAAATCCATATTCTAATTGGGATCGCACCCGGGACCTAGTGATTAATAATATGATAACACCATATCGGAAGTACCGATTTTAAAAACAAAACAATATAGAGCGAAAATAAACTGAATTGAAGCAAATTGGGTTGAATCGTGCTGAATTACGAAATTTCACGAGTAGTCTCTGTTCCACTAATAACTAAAAAATTTATTTCCTACCACAGTTAGGATTTCAACTGATGATGTATCATAATCACATATTCCACTATTCTATATATATATATCCTACTATAAAATAACCCATCAAACTGTGACATAGCCCGGACCTTTCTTTTGTTGTTTGAATTGAAATAATCAAAATTACGTGCGGTATAAGAACCTTGACTGCTTGCGAATTTTTAATATCATAGGAAATTATCTCTATTTTTTGTATCAAAACGTTTAAGGACAACAAAATGAGACCGTTCGAAATGGGTTAAACAACAAATTTAAATAAAAGTTAGAGCTTAGACTTTGTTAACCAATGAAGGAAGGGGGAAAGCTATAACTGCTTCCGTAGTATAATTACTGTGAGTGGAGTAGCAGAAGAAGATATACAAAGCAGAACAAAACAAGCCATGATGGTATTCAACAAACTGAATTTATGATTTTATACATGTTTTAAATACGTATTCTCATTATTTGTCTTCCATTTTGGGTCTACAGTCAAATTATAATAATGAAAATATTTATTTGAAAGTTGATTAAATTCAGTTCTACGATTTTACATATTATGTAATTAAATTTTGTCCGATATAAATTACAAACATAGATCATGGAAACATAGAAAAATTATTCGCTATAAATTGAAATAACAAGGGTATGGCACACAATTCAAAGAGAAACAGAAACTATCGTTGATCAAGTCTTAGGCCAGAATTCCAAGAACAGAAATATATTGAAGAAAAGACCACGGATAAGTTCGATAAGAATTAAACCAATCGGGTGGAATCGGGTGGATTGACGAAATGTCACGAAGGCTCTAGGTTACAAAGAGTAACACAGAAATAGAGTTTTGCAAAGAGTTTTATTGCTAACAAAGAGTTTTGCACAAAAAAAAATTATAGCGGTACAAGTTGTACTGAAATAAAACAAATAGTTTTATTGTACAGTACGATGAAGAAACTTTGTTGAAGACCTGTGTACCAATTGGAATAAAAATAGAACAAAACAGAATTAAAAACACAAAAGAAGGTCTGTTTTTGTGGAAATCGTGGAAAACTTTAAATATTTGGCAACACTTGCTTATTAATAATTAAAATAATAATGTGAAATTCATTCAAAACATTTGTCCTCAGTGTGGCTATTTTAATTAAAGGCATAACTATAGAAACTACGTTTGACTTTCCAACAAATGTTGTCTTATCGATAAGCTGAAACAATTTCCTATTGGCAACATTTGTTGGATAAGTAAAATAATATTACCGAATATATTCAGAATTCAAATTATTTGTAAAACCTTAACAATCATCAGAACTCTTAAATCTAATTGGAAATATATTAAATACATATACATTGTGTGTATTAATAAATCAAAACAAATCAAATCATACAAACTGCTTTGCAACAAACTAGTATAATAACGGTAAATATAAATATAATCAGCGAGAGGAATGAATGAAAAGATAACATCACGAAAACGTGAAGCAACCAAATTACAAATTCAATTTTAGTCTCAGAAAAAATCATTTTTTTTTTTTTTTTTTTTTTTTTTTTTTTTTAAATTTCATCCTTCTATTTTCACAGTGAAATAAAATTTAGTAGGAGGATAAAAATCTTTATCCTTTTTTTCTTTAAAAACAAAAAACAAAAACTTACTGTACACAACAATTTCTGTCATTATTAATGGCGAATTTGTGTACTTTAATTTAAAAAAAAAAGACAAAAAACATGATAACAACAACAACAACAACAACGAATTTATTTCTATGTACTTTTTAATCAAAAAGTATTTAATACAACATAACATTTGAGGAAATGAGAAAATAATTTTAAAACTGATACATTTTGAAGACATAGAAAAAAACAAAAAAAAAAAATATAAACAGAAGAAAGACAGATGGATGTAATGTAGATTTAGAATAAAAAACAACAACAAAAAATAAAAAATTTCCCTATTTTTTTCTCTTTCCACTTCGTGTAGAACATTCGTTAAAGTATTAACTAACATACATTACCTTCCCTGTTTCCCCCGCGGAATGATAAGACCAGATGATGATTTACAATTTACATAATATATATATATATATATACATTCTTGTATGTACTTAAATTGAATTTTCAGGATATAAATAGTGTCCTTATAGTCAAAAATTTAAAATATATACACACAAACAAATACGATTTAACTTTAAGAAAGATGAGAATTAAATATTTTTGAATATTTAAAAAGATTTAAAAATGTATTTAAGAATGAATTACAGTACATTGTACATATACATATTTTATTTAATATTATTCATTTTTATTTTATTACATAAACATTTTAATTATGTGTCTATTCTAGTATTTTTAAATTTAATAATATTGAAATAATAGACAGATTCAGATTCGAAGGTATATTGTGTAATTTGCTAGACGTCCAGAAATGATATAATGAAAGTGCTACAATCAGGAATAATATGTTGAGATATGAGGTGCAAAAGAAGAGCATGTCAATATCATAATTTCTCTGTCTATTTGCATTGATTTTGAAGGTGTGGGTACATGCTAGTTTGCAATCAAAATGCTACTTTCTCTTCTAAAACGGTTTCAAAGCAAAAAAGAGTAGTTGAAAATACTTATCCCCTACTCAATGATAATCTTAAGATGGCATATAAAAGACTAAAGCAACACTATAATAATTCAGACTTTATAAATATTATAACTATAAAATAAATTTATGTATATAATTCAGTGATGGAAAACGTTATGTGTAACGTAACATTATAACGTTAAACGAAAGTTTAAAAATTCCGTTCGAAACGTTATGAAATTTTTATTTTCTTATATAACGGAAAACGAAACGGAAACATAATTTTTGTTTCTGCGTTATGCGTTATGGCTACAATTTTTGGAAGTAAAATTAGAACGTTGGAATCCGATTTTTTTGTAATATAAAACAAAATAAACTGTCAAATACAAATGTTGTGACTGTCAAATTCAAATCTATACGAATGATAAAATTTATTTGTTATATTTTATATATTTTTGTTTTCAAATATATTTAATTTAAATTATGCGATAAGTTCTATATTTATTTGTAATTATTATGTAACATATTTGTACTCCCTACAGTTATGGGAAGAAACATCAATAAAGAAAATAAATTTATTCATGAACAATTTGGAAAACAAAATGGTAACAGCAAATGCAAACATTGTGAAAATGAAATTCTTATACCAGGAATGCACACTGGAAATTTACATAATCATTTAAAACGTAAACATTCAGACATTTTGGAAAATATTAAAAAAGATTTTAAACGATCTAAAAATCCAAAAACTTTAGTGGAAATGGGTGTAATTGCAGGAGAACCAAAAGTAAGTTTCAATATAAATACAAATGAAATGTTTGATTATTGTTTCGAGCTGGTGACTGTGAATGGAATGCCCCTAAGCGCTGTTGAGTGCAGCGGATTAAAGCATTTTTTTGATCTAATTTGCCAAAAATTGGGCATTAGAATGAACCGACCTAAACTTATATGAATAAATACGAAAATTATAGAATATTGATTACTAAAGAAATTGAAAATAAAATCTTATCGCTTAAAGTGGATAGTGCTACAAAATTGGATAGAGCAGTTCTTAAAAAAATATACAATTTTAAAATAATGGCCAAATTTGTGTTCGAACTTTGGCAGTGAAAGAATTGCGGCAAAAACATACGGCCGAATATATTGCTGATCAAATTAAAGAGGTATTGGGTATAATATATATGATAACACGTTTACATCTGATAACGGAAGAAACATGATACAAGCAACAGAATTTCTGGGGATTGCCCAAGAAGATGAAATAGATGAAAAAACCATTTATAATGAAGATGAATTGAATAATATGTTTATCAATTACAGTAATAATGAATCTTCTAAGCTATTAATATCGGTAAAATGTCACTGACTCACTCGCTGCAGTTAGCTGTTAATGATGTTATAACAACAGTAGATGCTTATAATACAATAATTTATAAGTGTTTATCTGTTGTAGTTGAGTTAAGAACTCCAACTATCTTGGCACTAATAAAAGCCAAGAGATTAAAAAAACCAATTAAAAATGTTATTACTAGATGGAATTCAACATGATACTCAGACTAACTGAATTACGTGATTCTTGTGAAGAACTGAAAGTTGTATATCCAAAGTTATCCACATGTAAGAGAGATTGGGAAAAAATGGAGCAAATTTTAAAAACACTCAAATATCCCTATGAAACAACTTTAATCCTTCAATCTGAGCAATTAACAATGAATGAAGCTTACGCAGCTTGGTATAAATGCAAATTAGAAGTGTCAAAAATTGGTGACTTTTATTCTATAGCTCTGAAAACTTCACTCGAAAAAAGAGAAAAAACTTTATTGGCAAAAACGATATCAAAATTTATTGTCTGTCGATGAAAAGGAAGTAGCAAAAGGACATTTGATATCTCTATATCAACATTTACTACTACTTGAAAAAAAAAACTATATACGTAAATATAGAGATAATGATTTAATTGGAATTGAAATAGTTGAAGATAATTCAGACATAGACATTTTAATTCAATATATGACAGCAAAATCAAAACAAAAAAATAATAAATATTAACTGCATTATTCGACAATATTGATAACATGAAAATTATGCCGAAAAATACTAATATTATTTTACTATATATTAAATACTATTTTAAGGTACTTAAACTATTTTTTTTAAAATCGGGCTATAATAATTCGAGATTGTTGGTGGATCACAATTTGCGTGTAAATAATAGAAATGTTGTAAATGTACCCAAAGTTAAAAACTCTCATTTTCGCCACTTTTTTACTGTAACTGCACCTCAGCTGTTTAATAAGTTACCTGAATCCTTTAGAACCGAGAGAATACAAATTAGATTTATAAAACAAATAAAATCCTGGCTCTTTTCATTTTCTCATGCACAAATTGAATCAATATTAATACCCATAATTTAAACTTACTTTTTATCTGTTTTCTTATTTCCTATTTTTTTATTTTTTTTCTTTTTGTTATTTTTAATGGCTTTTTTTCAGATCGTAATTCATTGTACTATCCTATATTTTATTTTATTTTTTATTAAAAACTTCAAATCTTTTTATATTTTACAATTAAATTAAATTCATTCTTCTACAAATAAATAAAACATTATATCAAATAATTCTACACTAATTTTATATTGTTTTTCCCCATTAATACTATTAAACCTGTTATTTTAATAAAGTAAGACATTCGTCTCTTGCACTATGGCAATAGAATGTCTTTAACTATTTCATTCAGAACTTGAAGCTTAAAATTGACTAATTAAGGATATATTATGTACAAATTTTTTGATTTTTTTTATATTTTCTAATATGTATATATATTTGTAGCTTATAATAATTGTATTAATCTTTTACTATAATACATATATACTGTACATTTGTGAACAATTATTAATTCTTAATTAATAATTCAAATGTTTGTTTTTTTTTTTTTTTAATAGTATATAAATTAAATGTTATTTAGTATAAGTTAAAAATGTAATCTGAATTATTTTAAATACTAATTTTTAATTTGAATTAATTATTAATTTGATTAAGGATACATTGTACAAAAAATGAATTTAATTTGTATGTATTCAAAATTTGTTACTAGCTTTGTAATTCTGTTGAAATAAAGACTATTTTTATTATTATTATTTTATTATGTATTCGAATTTTGGCGCAATAAAAATTTGTTAATCGAAAAAATTGCTAAAATCGTGTTGACTGTACCTGTTAGCCAGGTTTCAATTGAAAGAGTTTTCTCAATCCTAAAATGGATCTTATCTGAAAAAATAAATAGAATAGATCAATCTTTATTAGATAGAAATATTACTAATCATTTCTAATAGCGATCAAATTTAAAATTTAATTAATAAATATTTATTTTTTTACTTTTCTCAAATGAATTGAGAGTTTTTTGTTAATGATTTTTTTGTGTTTTTATTTAAATGAAGAGCAATAAAATCATTCATAATTAAAATTTTATTTGTTTCATTATTTTAATTCGAATATAACCTTATAACGTAAAATAACGAAAAAGTGATTGCGTTATAAAACGAAATCCATAACGTTTTGATTTTTAGATTTTATGTTATAACGAAAATGCATAACGTTATATTTTATATATTGTATTTTATTATATTTATATTATAATTATAAATTTAGTTAGAAAATATTAAAATTTCCATAGTATTTCAATTTTAATAAAAAGAACAAGTTCGATTTATTAATATTCAACATTTGAGCATTGGTACATAGATATAAATTTATATCACCATTGTGTCTATTATTACTTATACTTATTGTAAGAGTTAATTATATAAATTTATTTTATAGTTTTAATATATTTTACGGTGAAATTTTGGTAGATTTTTATAACTCACAGATGTACTAATGACATCTGCTAATAAGTTATAAAATCAATACAAATAAAAATCAGATGTTGTATATAGGTAGTCTAACACTATAAATACCTACTGATGAGTTCTAGTAGTGTTATGATGAACGAACCAATTCCTAAAAATAACTTATAAATATGTTGTGTCTTTCGACGTTTTTCAACATTCAGACTACAACTTTCGTTTAGTTTGAATAATAATTTCCTTTTTCTTTTCCCCAATCCTATTTGAGCCAAACTATATGTAAGTAAGTATGAAAACATTTTTGGTAAATTAATGGTGAAAAAAAAATATTATTATGCAAATGTGTTAACGAATGTTAATTTAGAAATCAAAATATTTTTTTCATTATTGAAAAATTTATATTTTGTCTGGCAACATTGGTTATAGTTCTCAACTACTTGTTCCATTTTAATATTATGCTCATAAACTACTAAATCTATTTAATTGAAAAATAAAATTCATATCCTAATGGTTTTAGTCTGGTTTATTTCATTTATCCTTGGTATTTAAAATTATTATTGACCAAAAAAAAAACAATCGAATTTAAATGTCATTGCCATTGTAATTGACATTGCAGACGTCTATTAAAACATAAATAAAAATCGAACACCACAAAAAAACAGTATTTTTTAAAGTGAAGAAAAATAATTTATAACGAAAACGAAAAACAAAAATGATTATTATTATTATTTACTACTTTTCTACTACGTCAGTACAAATAACTGTACAATATAATAAATTTTCAGAATGACAGAATAACAATTGTAAGCCTACTCATCTTAAGATATTTTGAAGTTTTTATTTTCATTTTTGTTTTATCGAAATTTTTTTTTTTATTATTGTTAAGAAAAATTTTCAAAAACAAAAAAAAAAAAAAAACATTTATTATATTTATTTATTTTTATTTTGTTTCCTTAAACATTTAAAATTTCTCAATTATTATTACAAAAAGTGCTATCAATAAAAACACACAACACACATTTATATAGAAGTTTTTAGCCATCATCGTCGCCATCGCCAATTTCAATAATTATTGTATAATAATGTTAGTGGATATACAACACTCTATATTGCATACTTAATTAGAATTTAACTATAAAATGAAATTGCAGGGCTGTAGAGTTTGTATTTTTTTCTGTAATTACTTATTTCCGTTCTTTTAACACTACAGAACTAATAATGGTAAGTATTGTAGTGTTGAAACTAACTACATTCACATCTCTTAGTTTAAATTTGAATAATTTGAAAACAAACTATAGATATATAGATTTAAAAAAAAAAACTAATCTGTGAGTTATAAAAACCAAATAAAAAATTCTACTTGGTGAAACATCTGTAATTAGTTTATTTTTATTCCCAGTATATATAGGTTAACTCATTTCATGATACATTAAGTATATAAGTTAAGTATTATACAGTTTTAATTAACGCTTGACCAAAAGCATTGGTTACAACAATAACAATTGAAATTAGTAAAGAACAGTTAAATGGTTTTAACTTTTTTTTGAATTCACCTCATTGTTAGCTTTACAATGGGTTACTATCACATGGCTGCGTTGCATTTGACTGCTTTTAATTTGCCTGTTTTTTCCGTTGCCTGTATTTATGCTTACAATTTATCTAAAATAATGTTATTATAATAAAATTATCTAAAATTAATTAAAAATCCCGAAATACCAAAATCCCAAATTTGCAAAATCCGAAATTTAATGTTTTCGAATTCAATAATTTTGTTTGTATTCAACAGCAGTTACGCATAAAAATAATTTTTATAAATATTCTGTAAAAGACGTAGAACTTTGATTTTGAATTTAAATCTAAAATTTTTCCTAACTAAAAATCTCGCTTATATATTCATTATATATATATATATATATATATATAGTTAAGTTCAACGAGCGAGAAATGAAAGACGGATTTTGTGTTGTGTTAATTTTAATTAATTATTATTTCATTATTAATTCTGTTTTCCATTAAATCTTATTCATAAATAATAATTTAACAATCATTTGTGACTGTTTCTACCATCTATTATTTTAAGTAGACAATTCTGAGGTATTGAGATTGCCTGTAAAGCATGCTTGCGTGAACTTGACTATATATATATATGTATAATATATATCATATTCAATATTCAGCATATCAAGTCAAATTAAATGCAGGCAAATGAAATACAGGCATGTCACATTCCCTGACTGAAATAATGAACTTGTAATCAGAGCTATTTAAATACACAACTTATTTAAGTTGTAACTAATTAATAATGATGAATTAGATTTCTACACGATTAACTCAAAAATGGAAGCTGGAATTAATTCTGGAATATTTGTTGAAAGATTAATTAGTAGATAATTACAATACAATAATGATTAGAAAAATTAATAAATAGATATCAGATTTTACCAAATTATAGTTGCATCTTCGAATTCAAAAGTGCTGAGCTTACATATTAGTTTGATTCTAAACTGTGACAATATTAAAATTTGTAAGTAAAGCAGTCTAATATTGCTAATACAAATCTTTTATACTAAATCGCATCTGATAGATAAAATTATACTGTGTTAGTTTTGCGAAAAATGTATTTCGTAGTCATGTTCAAAACACTGAAGACGTGTGCAAGTAGTAGATGAAATACACGTATCTGTATGATAAGCACATTTTATGAAATTCACAATTGCCAATAATTGTTAATAATTCTGCTGTGTTCGGGGTCATTAAAATATACATCTAAGCTAGGTAATGGATGATCCTACTACTGTAGAAGGTGTAAATATTAACTTCTATGAAAAAAAATACTACTTCATATCTACTAAATAAATTTGACATTAATAGGGTTGTCAAAATGTCCTTGTACAGAAATAACAAATAATTCAAATGTCCTTGGAAAAACAACAACAACTGAGTAAAACAAAAAAAAAAAAACAAAAATAACAGTCTAACAAGTTTTTATTTGATTCAATTAATAAAATATTCAAAATTTAAATATTATATCCGGTTACCTAGCACTGATTATAGGAAGAGGTTTGGTTATTCAAATGTATTCGGTTTTTTTACTATAAAATAAATTTCATTTTTTTTTTTGTTTCTTCAGTTCCTGCTGTTACACTTAATATCCCAAAAGTCGAAGACTTTAAAACAAAACAGAAAAAAAATATAGACCCAATGAAATAAAAATGAAGTAAAATAAAAAAAAAAAAAAAATTTAACGTCCAGAAGAAGCATTTTACCATTTGGAAAAACTTTGTCGTTTACTTATTTATGGGAAATTTTTTCTTTAAACTGAACTCTATTTCATTTGTTTTGTTTTTCTACATTTTTGTTGTTGTTTTTTTATATTGTTTTTGTTGTTGCAGAATATTCTAAATGGCGTCTGTCGTCGTACACCCAATATATTCCCAATCTATTTTGAAATATATACTATTATATTGGTATATATATATATATATATATATATATATATATAAATTTTCATTTTTTTTAACAAATTGGGAGCCGCAGCAGTAGCAGTAGCAGCAACAGCAGCAGTCACTTTCATCATAAAATATTTCGCATTTAAATTTTTATAAAAAATTCTTGGTAACAAATTGTAAAAAAAAAAACAAAAAAAAAATAAACAAAACAAAACAAAAAAAAATTATTGGAACTTTTGGAACCTTTTATTTCTCTTTATTCCTTTCTCTTTCGCTCTTTCAAGTTTTTAAATATTTTTTTTTATTTATTATAAATTTCACCGTCTCATAAAAAAGCATAACAACAACAAAAACAAAAAGATAAAAAAAAAAACGAATTGGAAAAAATTAATGGAAAAAGTTTGACTTTCTGTAAATATCCTTTTTACACCCATCGTGAGGAGTAAAACTCATTTAAACTTCTCTGATCTTCTGAACCCATTATGAACATTTATTTGTGTATGGATATATATATATATATATAAATATATATATATATATATATACTCCAAAAGGATATTTTCCGAAAGAAGTAGGACGAATACGATAGCACTATATTAGCTAAGTTGTCAGAATATTTAAATATATGTACTTGTTTATATAATATACATATACATTTATATGAAAATTCGTGCGTATGTATATATGTATGTATCAAATGAATGTGAGAAAAATAAAAAAAATTATAAAATATTATTATTAAGTAGAATTATGTGTGTCTCATCTTCTTCATTTCTTCTTTTAACTATATATGCGGCGATCAATTGTATATTAGGATAGAGTGTGACATACAAATGTACATATACGTACTGAAGACGAGTATATTAAAATTTCGATTTTGAACAGAGTGAATGAATTTCAAATTTTAATTTAAAAATGTTTAAATTTTGTAGAAAAAAATGCAAATTAGGTAATCATTATGTAGGGATGTAAAAATGATTTAAATTGAATTTGTACTCAATAACATTATTTTCAAATTTAAAAGAGATTTTAAATACACAACAAACGTTCAGTACATGGACACCGCATGGTAGATTTATTGAAGTATACTAATTTACTTTATATGCATAATATGATATTTATGTAAGTGTTTTGTACAAAAAGATTAATTCACAAAGCTCTTTTCACTAAAAATTTCAAATTAATTCATCAAACAGTTCAAAGTAAAGTACATATTGTAAATCCAAAAATGCAGTGTACAGTAGTTCAAAATTAAAATTTAACGGTCAAAAATTATTTAGTAAAAAAAAAGTTAAAGCTTTTGTAATTTGGATTGTTTTTTGAATTTATTTTCCAAAAATTTATTGTTTTTCATTATTATTTATGGTCACTTCTACCTACCTACTATTTATTATTTAAACTGTGAATACTTAAGTGTCATATCAAACTTAAGCTGTACTTAAATCAAAAATTGTGTTCAGTTGGCACTTAAAACATACTTAAGTGGGACTTAAGTTTGGTAAAATGACCATTTAAGCTTCACGTAATTTTTTGACATATATGTGCCTATTACAGGTATCACTTTTTTTGTCGGATCCGAGTAATTTCAGGCGACAACACTAATTACTATTACAACTGTCACGCGCCGACTGAAAAATGCAACTCAATTGTCACTTGCAATTTATATGTGACAGGATTACGTTTGCCTGTAATTTTGTAATTTTTTGTGTCTATATAAATTTAAATAATGGATTCTGAAAAGAAAGGTTATGTAAATATTTACAAATTTATTGAAATAATTTATATATATAATATATATTTGAATATATTAATTCAAAAATTGAATGATAAACATTTTTGTTTATTTAAGTTTAAAAAAAACAACAAAAACACATTTTCAAAAAAAAAACAAAAAAACACATCAACCAACTTTATATTCTTATAAAACTATTTTTTTAAATTCAAACGTCAAATGAGTTTTTCTGTCAAAGTACATAAAAAATACGTTCAGAAATTTGTTGCTGTCGGATGAGACTTGTAATACGAAAGTAAATTTGATTCGGGTGACTGGGAAAAATGACTGGAAAAGTGGTGTGATAGACACAATAGATTTGACAGTTGTCAGTTGTCAAATTGATTACTTTAATTTTTCATTGAATTTTCTATTTAAAATTTTTGCTTACAACAAAAATGAAATAAAAAAAACTATATTGTCTCTCACTTGTACTGTATTTTAACAAGTGCTGCCATTGCAAATAAGCGAAATTGACACCCAAAAATCAACACATACGTTTGAGCTAAAAAATTATCTTTCTTTAAGTCTAGCTTAGGTGTCCTGAAAACTAACCTTGGTAGCTAAAATTAATTAACACCAAAAATAAATTTTGAGGGCTTAGTCAGTAGGTACTGAAGTTACGGTAGCTAAAATTAATTAACACCAAAAATAAATTTTGAGGGCTTAGTCAGTAGGTACTGAAGTTACGGTAATATCATTTTTGATCAACAGAATTGAATTACAATTTGAATTTTTTGTAAATGTAGGTATGTTCTTTAAATCCTTAAAATGCCCAATTACAAACAATTCAAATCAATATTTTCGAAAAATAAAAAAAATTGACAATTATAAAATTCTTAAATTTCCAATCCCCAAAATCCACAAACATAAATTTTTTTTTTAGAAAGAAGGTATATAGCTACCTGTTTTGGTAATAGCAAATAAGTAGAGACGGCTTAAATAAAAATTATTTAAAAAAAATATATTATTTTTAAAGTAGAGGCTTGCCCGGCCCAAACCTCCGCTACTCTACTGTTTGTTGAAACATTTTTTTCTTTCCGTTTTTTGGGTATTTAGTAATTAGGAACTTGGAACTAAGACAGGATATCCACCCATATTTTATTTTAATTTTTGTAACTAGTTCCCAATTATAAATAATTAAGATAATATCTTCTCAATCTATTTTATTATAACCCAACTTCAACCATGGTATTTCCGGAAGGTATAATTTTCTTAAGTTTCCGAAGATATCAAACTACGATAGAATTATTTTCTTAAAATAACTTATTGTTAACTTGGCCTCTGATATATCGTTTCTTTATGATTTTCTAGACTTGGCAGCCAATCTTCAATTTCTGACTACTTAACTAAGTAGTGAATATCAAGCCATCATCACAATTTGGGTCGTTCTGGCTGGTTGAACTTCCCAGAGTATAACTTTCAGGAAATTCGATTCTCAGAAATAAGCTCCACAAAAGCAAAAAAATATTTTTTAGCCCTCCATATTGTTGGACACAAGTCAAGCATGAATCGGAATACACAATTTATATAGTAATTAATAATGATGCTTTCTACATGAATAATTCAAAAATGGATGCTGGCCGTAATTCTGGAGTATTGTTGGAAAGATTAATTAATAGAAAATCTATCAGACAGAATTGCCAAAAATCTATCAGAATTATCAAATGCATATTCCAAGCGGAACTGCAGGCAATCCATACTGCGAAATTTGTATTTTAATTTTATAAAATCACACAGCTACGGGTATTAGAAATTCGAAAGTGTAAGCCAAGCGGTTTAATTATCATTGCAGTTTTTTTATACTTAATCGGACCTGGTAAATAGATCTCGGTTAGTAACTTATATTGTTAAATCGTTAACGATTTGGTCTTTGCAATATATGCTTTCTTCATGATTCTCTAAACTTGGCACCCACTCTCCAATTTCTGACGTTAGTTAAGTAGTGAAAATCAAGCCACCACAATTTGGGCGGTTATGGTTGGTTGGTTAAATTTCCCCATAAAGTATCTTCCATCAAATTCGGTTTTCAGACATGAGCTCCAATTGTCCTGCACATTGTAACTTATTGATTCTAATATACTTCAATATTTTTTGTGATCCGTAAGTGAATTGGTATCATGTATCAAAAACGCTTCGCAAAACATTCTGTGGTATAGGTACGATGCTACTTTTGCAATTTTTGAAATGCTTTCTACATGGTGCCATTTTTTGACATGCGAAAGTTGTTTTGCGAAAGTAGAAATAGATGGAAGTCTACTAGGTATTTTAATCAATTTACCACTCAAATAGCCTCAAATAATGTCCTTTTAAATCACAAGCAAATTCTATTTTCAGTAGAACGATTTCTAGGAGGAATTCAGAGGGTTTCGAAGAATTGCTCTTGAACTCTTAACTGTTATACATACTATACATACTAATGTTTAATTTTTAATGATATTAAATTTTGTTTTTCTTTTGTATTTAAAAACGATTTTATATGGATTATTTTCAGGATAATTTTATTCAAAGAAATTATCCTTACAAAATTTTAATAATCTTAAGTTTGAATAGTTTAAGTTTATTTTTGCTTATAATTTTGTAATTATTATTATTTCAAAATTCCTGTAGCACTCTGTAGAAAATTTTCTCTGATGTATATTACGTTAATAGAATTTTCACTTATATATCTATATATATATATATATAATATATATATATAATATATATATATACTAGATATAGATATTCATCCTTGTTGTTTGCTGATATATAAACTTGTACTTGTACAGTTCATCATTTAGAATTTCTTTCTATAGATTGTCATCTAAAATTTTTTTTTATATGTACATACATACATACATACATATATGCGTATATACATATATGTATGTACGCCATAATCGATGATAAGGCCAATAAATATATAAAAATTGTAAGACTCTCTAGGATATTATGTATTTGATATATATATATATATATGTATGTTAATATGTAAAACCTGATTTACTATAAATTTATCTATACATATACAGTGGGGAAAAAATTAAAAAGGATATATCAATCAAAGGATATGTCTATTTAAAAATATAAATTTAAAATATTTTAAAATCTTCAATTGGAGAAAATGCGGTCGTTAACGTAATCATTATTCAGTGTTGGAAGATATTGCGTTGTGCCAGAGACCATTAATGTAATGCATATACTCTAGGCCATTTATTGAGTACATTGATTGTATGAAATTTTTCTGTTATTGGTTATGTCTTTCTTTAATATTATTTGAAAATTGATGAAATTTATTTTCAAGGTCATTAAGCCGAAACGTTAGACAAATTTTTTAAAGAAGTTAGAATTCACCAAGGAGTGTAATTTTACATGCTCTTGATAACATTTTTACACTTTGTGACGTTGTTTCGATTGTTTTTCGACTATTCTCGATTAGGTTTTAATTGAAAGATGGTCCAATTTACTTTCTACTATACTTTTGATGCATCGTGCTTTTAATGGCAAGACTAGTTTATAACATTGATGAAAAAAGCTTATTAATAATAATGAAGCAATTTATTTTCAATTCAATATATAAATTGTTTGGTTAATTTCGTTACGGTCCGATATGTGACAACAATAGCTGTTGTATGTCGTATAACAATATTTTATTCATAATTAATTAATTACAATTTTCTATGTTACTGCACACTTATAGGCGTTTGCTTAACTTATACTTCTACTGCAATTCTACTGTCCATTCAAATTAAAAATTTTTGGGCTCTATATAATGCAAGAACAAATCTATGTAGTAGACATTGCACTTGTAATAGAAATTTATTTGCCCTAACAAAAAAATAGCAACGTGATAAGCGAAGCACGCTGACCCTCTTATTGGAGGTAGTTTGTTGGTACCCTATATACAGTATACACTCATATGAAAAGCAACAGGAGCAATGAAAAAAGCAATAGTGTACAGTTATAAAATATAAAATATCCTTTTTACTCACTTACCACCACTGTATGTGTGTATTAATCTAAAGAAAGAAGAATCATATTTCATTTTCTGGTTTAGATATAATGGAACGCATATTCACATTCCTTACTCACCATATAAAAAAAAAAAATTCCAGAAAAAATTCATATTTTTTTCTTCTTCATCTTCATTCATTTTCTTTTTCCTTTTTTTTATTTATTTTCTCTTTTTCATCATTTTTTATTAATAATAGTCTGAAGTTGAAATATTTAACTATATAAATAAAAGTTAGGAATATATTTTAATATATATTATGTATATATATATATAATATTATAACTATATGCATATATTTAGTTGTATGGAATAATAATGATATATAAGTGTCTAGAATGAATTTAAGAAGGAAAAAAATGAATGAATAAAAAAAATGTCAAAAATTTTATCGTTCACCTAATAACAGAATTTCAAGTTGTCAGAGGAGAAAAAATGTATTTTCATAAAATCTTGTATGTAACAAATGTTATTGTATGTCACATAATTAATATTGTATATTTGTATGTCAAATTTATTGTATGACAGAAAATTGATGTCAAGATATTGTACATACTAGTTACCATGATAAGAGGTTTTTTTCGGACCAAAATTCTGCCGTAAAATAAATAATAGACTCAAAACTATTAACAAATAACTGAGAGTTCATCGAAAATTAAAAAAAAATTATAGTTGAGAGCACTTTTTAATTGTTGCAAATCACAATTTACAGTTATAAATAAACTTTCATTTTGAAAATTTCATTTATCATTATATTAGTTAAATATGACAGATTTGTTTATTCTGATTTGTCAAATGTGTTGGACGAAGTATTGAAAAATTTGAAAAAATATTTCGAGAAATTGCAATAATAATTTAACAGTAAGTCTTTTAAGTTTTTAAATAATTTAGGATCGTTCTAAAATAATTTTAAAATATTACAAATTTCTTAAAATCTATCCACCACATTTGGCATATTTTGACAGGTTATTTTAAAACATTTTGTAGAACGTTTTTAATTAAATTTCAATTGATTCTGTATTTCTTAACAATCACCAAACAAAATGGTTTTTATTTTTTGCTTGTAAAGTAAGTGGAAAAAATAATGAATCGAAACAAAAAATACTGAAAAAATTCATATGTTCTCTATAAATAACGTAGAGCAGTTGGGTTTTTGTTATGAATCAGATTTTAGAATTGAATTTAAACATGATTTATGAATTCAATTATCAAATTTCAAAATAAAACTATTATAATTTTACATTACTGACACTGTAAACGATATATAATAAAAAAAAATACACAAATTGACCTACTAAATTATCACCATCTAGTTGACACTACATAGTTTGGCTTGGGGCTCGTCTTGATCATGTTTACCATGTTCCTGTGTTCTAATCTGCTAATGCTGTCTTTCTATAGATTTTCCTTCCAAATTTTTCGACAGTTGTCCTTGACTTCATTCATTCATCTATATCTTGATCTACCTCTTCTTCATCTTTTTCTCTAATATTGTTGACTGAACTGGGCTTAGTAGGAATTCTTTGATTATACATTCTCACTTGTCATATTAGATTTTCAAAAATGTATAACAGACTGACAAATAAAATTATTAAAAGAAGTTTATTTTTATAATCAAACAAAAAAAAAAGCAATCTTAAAATCAGGTATTCAAAAAACCCCCTAGTGGATAGTGAATGACTTACAAGATAAGTTTTAATTTTTTTTTCTTTTTCTTTCTTCTTTTTTTTTCGTTCATGAAAATATGACTGAATATAGATGAATGTTTATCATTCAGATATACAACTGATGGTATGAGAATAATTGTTTTGCTAAAATTGTAATCATTTAAGGACATTTATCTTTATATATATATATATATATACATTTAATATATGTATATATACATTGTATAAATAAATACTTTTGTTACTTGCCATCATAACTATAATCAAAGACGCAACCAGTTTCATACCAAAATTATTTTCTCTCACCCTTGTACATATCTTAATGATACCTATTTATATATATATATATATATATGTATATATACAAACACCAATTATTAGAATTGTATAATTTTGAAGGTAGTGATGGAGAAAAAAAGTCTAAAAAAGAAATTTTCTTAAAGAATTTTTGAAGTTTATTTATTTTTGTTAAGGGTATAAATACTTCTTCTATAGTGATGTTTTTGTTGTTGTTTTTGTTCTTGTTATTTTGTTGTCGTCGTCGTCGTCGTGTTAGGGATTTGTTACTTAATTACTTCATTAATAAAACTTCTCAAAAAGAAGTTGAAACAACATCAGTAACAATAACAGCAAAAATATTTTTAATAAATTTATAGAAATGAAATTTTTTGAGGTTTTCAATGTTTTGTAAAGAAAAACAAATTTTTTTTTTTGAACATAATTTAAAGATTTGTTATTAAAAATGAAATTGAAATTGTTTAGATTGTTGTACAGTTAAAGAAATTAAAATTAATATTTGATTATTATGCGTAGCACAATAATGTTTAGCAGTTGTGTTTTATTCACAAATCAAATTTTGGATTTTGGATTTAAACAGAATTTCTCAGTAAAACTGTAAAAACTGTTATAATTTGACAGATGTGTTATAGTTTACATTACTGACACTGTAAGCGATTCTATGATCAAAATATGATAGCTATAAATGTTTAGCAGTTGTGTTTTATTCACAAATCAAATTTTGGATTTTGGATTTAAACAGAATTTCTCAGTAAAACTGTAAAAACTGTTATAATTTGACAGATGTGTTATAGTTTACATTACTGACACTGTAAGCGATTCTATGATCAAAATATGATAGCTATAAATGTTTAGCAGTTGTGTTTTATTCACAAATCAAATTTTGAATTTTGGATTTAAACAGAATTTTTCAGTAAAACTGTAAAAACTGTTATAATTTGACAGATGTGTTATAGTTTACATTATTGACACTGTAAGCGATTCTATGATCAAAATATGATAGCTATAAATGTTTAGCAGTTGTGTTTTATTCACAAATCAAATTTTGAATTTTGGATTTAAACAGAATTTTTCAGTAAAACTGTAAAAACTGTTATAATTTGACAGATGTGTTATAGTTTACATTATTGACACTGTAAGCGATTCTATGATCAAAATATGATAGCTATAAATGTTTAGCAGTTGTGTTTTATTCACAAATCAAATTTTGGATTTTGGATTTAAACAGAATTTCTCACTAAAACTTTAAAAACTGTTATAGTTTGACAGATGTTTTATAGTTTACATTATTGACACTGTAAGCGATTCTATGATCAAGATATAATAGCTATAAGGCTAAATTTAAGTCCAATTAAATAAAAAAGTAGATTTAGCATGTTTTTTTTTGTCTTGATAATCACTTTTCGTCCTTAATTAATTTCGGTAGCAAGTTTATACTATAATTATCTACAATATTTCGAGAATTTATTTATCAAATTACTGGCTTAACAACTCATTAAATGAGATTGTTGTACTTACTGTAATATTTTGATTCTTTGTTAATCAAAAGAAACACTTTTTCTTCTTTTATTCTTTTATATTCAAGTAAATATATTCTTTACATGTTAACACGACTAATGACAGCAGATGTTATATGACTAGCATGTTAACTGTTATACACACTACATAATATTTTTAGACCCTATCGGCCAAACAACAATTATATAACCTATAACAATTAGTGTTGCCAAATGCAATATACTTCACATACAAATAATTGTTATTCCAAATTTAAGTCCAAATCAGGTTTGGATTTGTCAAATTAAAACAAAACACTATTAAAACGTATAACACTTCCCCATTTTGAACATAATAATGCAAAAAATAAATTTTTCATTTATTCTAATTCATTTATTCTCTTTCAGAGTTTTACATATTTCATCAGTGCAACAATATTTACAATTCTATTAATTATTCTTATACTACTAATATCAATTAGAAAATCTTATACAATAATTATTAAACTATTCATTAAATTAAAAAAAAAAGTAATAAACAATAATGAAAAAAGCAAAATTTATTAACTACCTTACTTATGATAATAAAAAATTAGATTTTACAAAAATAAAATAAATTAAACATGTAAACCAATTCAGTAGACAAAAATTGAAAATAGAAATGGAATCGATAGAAAACAGTAGTTGTCTCATGGTTACGAAAAATTATTAAAACTGGACAGGTGTATCAAATTCCAATGATTTAGTATATGAAGTAATAGACACCACAATGAATATAGTAGGATTTTAGTAGCAAATTTCTATTATAATATCCAAGGCATATAACCACTAACTTCTAGTAGTGTGATGTAGTGCAGTGTAGTCGATAGACACAGAAGAGATAGAAAGCAAATTTAATACAAAATTTAAAGTTGAAATATTAAAGTAACAAATTCTATATTTGATTTACTAAATTTATTAAATATATTGATCAATTTGGGGTTGTTACAGTAGAAGACTAATCAATATAATTTTGGATTAGTTCTTTTTATTGTATTTAACAAAAATGTTGATAATTTTTTTATTTATTTAGTTAATAACAAATTTTACTTTAGTGATTTTTATAATTCACAGATGTTTTAACATATATCTTGATGTAAATTATAGAATTGTTATAAATAATTTTTATTTGATTATATAATTTTAGTTATAATTTTGTTTTGGTTTTTTTTCATTATTTTTATTTTTCTCCCTTTTTGAGTTTTTAAAATTTTTTTTTTCTTTTTTAATTGTAAATATTTTTGTAAGTTTAACTTGTTTGATCTAAACAAACTAAATAAATAAATAAAAGAATAATTACTCAAGTTCAGGGGTTGTAGTTATATATAGGTGTCTATTATTTTGATATGTATATGTTTAGTGGTAGAAACAATCCACAACATCAGCAACAACAACAACAGAAACTTAATTAATATTACAGAAGTATGAAAACTTAACAAGAATTATATTTACTGAAAACAAATTTAGGGGTCAATCGCGGAAGTCTATTGATATTCTATAGAATCGACTTTATAAAATCTAAAGTTTATCAAAATTTTTTTTTTGGTATCGCGGAAGTCTATTGAAATTGGTAGACTTGTCAAAAGGGTTGCTACATGTAGTTCAAAATATTAGCTGTCAAAAATATAAATTTTTCAGTGAAAAAACAAATTTTTGCATGCACCTTTTCCAATTTCTATATTATTTTCCATCAAATTCAAAATTTTCCCCAATTGCCTTTTACTACTACAACTTTTTATTAAAATTAAAAACAACAAATTTTGTAAAGCACATTTCCACTAAAATCTATCATGAACAAGTCGTCAACTTTAAAAGTCTATTAATATAATTCTTTTCTATTCAATAGACTTTCCATTGTAGAAAAAAGTCTATCGGGAAGTCCATCTGTGTGGCTCTATCGATTAAATATAATTAACCTACTATAGAATTAGTTGACAGTGTTAATTCTGAAATTTGGTTTGTTCAAAATCTATAATGGAATTATTATTATTATTTTTTATTGAATAAAATTTTAAATATACACAATAATTATTTACATTATATTTATCAGGTTTGAGTGTAATTTAATTTTCGTTTATTTACAATTTTCAACACAAACACTACATTAACAACTATATATGTATAGACTCTTTAAATAATAATCATTAAAATAATAAAACTAATTTTCCAATTTCCTCCATTGTACACACTTAAGAAAATGATTTTAAATGATTTTTTTTGACTAAATTTCAAGAAAATGGAAAAAATATTTGAAATTTTTGTTTGAAATGTTTTTCATTTGGAAAATAAATAATTTTTTGATTAAATTAACAAAAAAAAAAAAAACAAAAAACCAAAAATTAAAATGTCAAAAACTATTTTAACAATTTCATAATTATGTAATTTATTTTTATTTAAAGAATTATATAAATTAAAAATATTTAAACTATTTTTAGATTATTAGCAAAGAACATGTACTTATATATATACATATATATATATATGTATATTATATGTTTTTTGTTATTTTGAAATTTTTTTTAACCCGTAAATATTTTTAAGAAATTCTATTTTTAAATTTACTCTGAAGGAGTAGAGTTATTAAAATTGTGTGTGTGCGTCTGTGATTGTAAATTGTAACTAAATTATTTCATTCAACTATGCCAAAGGATATTTTTAAGATAAAACAAAAGTTAAAGAATTTAAAATATTTTAATAAAATTTGGAAAATTTAAAATTGTCTTAATTCATATGAAATATCAAGAGATATTTTTTTTTTCAAATAATGAAAATTCTTGTAGATTTTTAATTTTTTTGAAATTAAATATTTTGTCAAGTTAATTGAATATTTCGAAGAATTCTTAATAGACTGTAAATTTCTTCGAATAGTAAGAGGAGTCTTTCAAATATTATTTTAATTTAGTATTACAAATTCTGAAGAGTATGATGAGCTTAAATTGTTCTTGTCTTTATTTTATAGTAATTTTCACGGAATTTATATTATAAAATGTTAATAAATTTTGTCCTAAACTGGGTAGTATGATCCTTAAATATAAGTTAGTCGACCTTTTCTAATTTATAGAATTTTTTTTTAAATATAATTTTACATACAATTTGTTAAATTGTAAGGTATGTATTTTGTTATTGGTTTAATATTGTATTTGAATTTTTTGTATTTTTATACGGCTAGATATGTAGATCGTAATGGCTGCTGGTATGAAGCGACATACTATCATACTTAAATCAAAGTGTTTAATTGTGGTGCAACGGGAAATCTGCTAACAAAACTTTACTCGCTAAACTGATTTTCAGTAAGGTCACACAGTGAGTCTAGAAAGAAGACAGTTATTGAGTAGAGTATAGTTAGGTTTTGTTAATATTTTTAAAGGCTGATTATAGGTAAATAATAAAACTGAATTTATTAAATAAACAAAAAAAATTATTTACAGTCGAATCTAGTTAATTTGAAAACATATTTTATAAATATATATATTTAGATTTACATGTAGAAGTAACAAAAATTCAACTGTTTCGAATTAATTTTATATTTTTACTTTTGGTTATTTTAAAATAATTTCTTTGCAGCACTGCAAAATCTGTATACATTTCTGTAATTTAAATAATAATAAAGTATATAAATTATATTTAAAGTGATTCAATACTCATTTCAAACAATGAAATTACATGAACTTACAACATTTTTAATGTGGTCAGATGGTTAAGAAGTAAAAGAAGGACTTTGAATGATCATGCGATTCCAGAATGTATGATTAAAAGAATAGCTTAAGTAATAAGTAATGGAATAAACTAATAAACAATCTACCAGAAAAATAATCAAATTGTTGAAGTACTATTTGTTGCATTACATTAGAAAACGTTTAAGTATTGAGATATTACCAACTTAAGCCCAATGTACACGATAAATGTACATGATGAATATAAGAAGAAAATAGTATATATAATAATAGTGTACAATCAATATAATCCGTAAGTGTAATATCAACTGATTATAATATATTTAAATAATATCTCAATTTATAAAAAATATCTCAATTAATGAACTGAAAAATGTTATTTAGGATATTAAAAACAAAAAAGATAATTATTTAATAAATCAACAGTTAATATTTGATATATTTGATTTAATCGTTAAAGTCTACTGTTTATTATTAACACTTCACTGCAAAACCGAATTTTTCTGTAAATTTGGAAACAAAACTGTAGTTACACCAGTTAAAAAAATACAAAAAAAAACCTTATGAATTTAGACCAATTAAAACGATATCTATGAGAAGCAGAAATATTGGACACAATAGTAGTAGTAACAAAATTATTTCTATAATTTTAATAAAATTTGTTTTTGTTAATTATAAATTTATGAAGAATAAAGAAAATAAATAAATAAAAAAAAAAAAATAATGTATGATCAATTAATGAGCTTCTTTGAAGGTAATAATCTAAATTTAGAAAAAAATCATAGATTCGAATCTCTAATCAACTTGGTACCTATAAACTGAAGAATGACATATCATGAAAAAAATCATAGTGGGGCGGGCATGTTTTATAGATTTGCAAAGAGCATTTGAAACGGTTAATAATGAAATTCTACCTTACAAACTAAGCCAATATGTTATTCGTGGTAATAAACTAAACTGGTTCAGTTATTATTTAACAAATAGACAACAAAAAAATAAAAAATTTTCATATCAGATTCGAATAATGTATCAACTGCAGTCCAGTAACCCAATGAAGGTTCAGTGTTGAACTGCTTTTCCTTATATATACATTAAATGATTAGGAAATAATTTCAATTGCATAAAAATTAGTATTGCTTGCAGATGATGCATTATTGTATAACATATAGGAGCAACGACTGAAGAATATACATTATAAATCTTAATATAGATTTAGAAAAATTAAATAAGTGGTTAAAATGAATAGATTAATTGTCAAATGACAAAAATAACAAAATGTATGTAAATAAATTATAAATAAATAAAAATGTAGAAAAAGATAATAGGATAGTAGAAAAAGTAGATGAAATTGAAAATTCGTGTCTAATAATATAGACAAAAACAATTAGAGTTTAAGTCACATAAAATGATTATGTTAGTTAAAAACATTAAAAAAAAATTATACTTTTCAAAAATTATAAATCAGTTAGTATTATCTAGGGCAATTAATGTTTATAATACAATAATAAAACTGGATTTTGACTATTGTTCCTCTATATAATTCATGGCCCATCATACAAGAGTAGATTGCAGAAGTTGCAAGACAAATCTAATATTAAATTTAAATAGATTCACATTAATTCATTTAATGTTATCTACTCTAAAACGGCTTAGCATAAATCACAGAATTGTAATGAATGTAATAATTATAATACATAAAATTAAAAGTAATAGTTAATCCAAGTTATCTACGTAATAAGTTAGTATACCTACGGTAATGACATACATAATAATAATTTACAAGATGCACATAATTTTAGGTTTAATATATTTAGAAATGACAAATCAAAAACAAGTCATTGAATATGTTAAGACTACAATATTTTAATTAGAATTAAATATTTGTATGATAAAAATAAAAATTATTATATTTAAAGAAAATGGTTCAATTACCAAATAAATAAATAAATAAATAATAAACAACAATTATAAAAACGAAGAATTCATATGAAAATTTCAGTTTATAGAGTTAAACAGTTAAAATCAAAATTACTCAGTAGAAAAATAAAAATACCACTCATCGTTTTAATTATTTTATACATTGAACATATTTAAAGTTAATGTGAATCAAAAAAAATCTTTTGATATGAAAATTCTGATTATTCTGATATTAGAAATAGAGCTTATGATCTAATTGTCCTATATAATAACACCAACTTAGGTTATTACCAACTAATAATGATACTATAAATGCTCTAACTGCCTAGGACATGTTTTAACACTGTATAGACATAGGATTATTTCGATTCATAGATAAGAATTAAGAACTAAGAACACGTTTCAATCTCGAAATGAAAATATACAAAACATTTCCAGATTGGAAACACATTTCCACCACAATACTACAATTGCAAATAACTTGACAAAACAAAATATCAGAAACATTTTGCCAGGGTTATTTTTCTGTCATTGATATGCCATTCATTTATAATAAAATAAAATATTCAAATTATAAATTTTAATTTTTGAACTTTTACAATACAAATATCCATATCAAGGTTTCAATATTCAAATTAAAAAAAAAAACAAAAACAACAAAAACTAAATATTGTAAATATTCTACACAATAGATGATTTCTTTTATTTTTATTATTCATTGTTTTTTTTTTTTAAATTTTATACAAAAATAATAACCAATTTATTTTTAATTATTCTAAAAGAAACCTAAATATTATTTTTTTAAAATCTTAAGAACCAAAAACTGGTATACAAAACAAAAAGGAAAGCATTTTTAAAATAAATTCAGAAATTTTTCTCAAAAAAAAAAAAAAAGGATTTCAAGAACACTTCACCATATTAAATAAAAGAACGAAAAACAAAAACAACAATCAAAAATGCAAGAAACTATATAACAAATTGCCCCCATTTCTAAGTTTTTCCTTATAAAATTTCAAATTTTTTAAAACGACAACAACAACGGTAAAAAATTTGTATTCCATTCAAAAAATAATTTTCAGTAATCTCAGCAACTATTTTTATAAAAAAAAAAAAAAAAAAAAAACGAATAGAAAGCAAAATTTCCTTACATAGCGTGTAGATATTTTTGCAATTTTGAATTTCGCTCTTGAAATCATCACATTCAATTCTACAACAACAACAAACTGTTATAAGACGCAACATCTACAATCTAAAATATATCTCGAAATATTCTGACACAATTCTATAAAAAAAAAAAAAAAAAAAAAAAAACGAAATTTTCAAGTATCTGCTCTAAATAACACAAAAAATAATTTTTGCATGCATTACGAGTATAAGTATATAATATGAGATTTTTCCTTATAATATGCATATCCTGGAAAGTCCTTTTTTGTCTGGTTGTTTTGTTTTACTAGTTTTTTTTTTGTTTTTCTGATAATATCTAGTTTTTTCTTGTTGTTTTTCCTTGCAAAATATGGCACTAGGTTGAAGAATAACTGTTTTTTACTGATACATAATCTATAGATGAATCCAAACTATAGTATAGTATAGTTAACTTGCATAATAGTGTGATTCGTCCTTGTTTTAGAAAGTAATAATAAAAATGAGGAAAATAATGTTAACCATCATTTTTGCTTTGTTTTGATGACGACAGTGCAATCAGAAGAAATCCATAGATCAATAAAATAATGATTGAAAGTTGAAATATCATATGATGAAGGATAGGTTTTAGAGTCAAAAGTGATGATGGAGGAGAATTGATTAATTGAAAATTTGATTTAATTGAAGTTAAAAGAGGATACAAACAAAGTTTGTAGGCGTTTTAAGCTCTAAATTGATGTTGATGTTTTCCTGGTGTACTTTGGGAGTTGGGAGGCAAACTTTTTTTTTGTTCTTATTAATGGGGCGTTCAATAGTAGATTCATTGGCATATTATAGAATATTGATTCTTCGCATAG
Organism: Argyra leucocephala; assembly: GCA_963942445.1. Lineage (NCBI taxonomy): Eukaryota > Metazoa > Arthropoda > Insecta > Diptera > Dolichopodidae > Argyra > Argyra leucocephala. Next base: position 13,355,705 of record OZ012679.1, on the reverse strand, counting down.
CGATCCTACTTGTCAAAACATTTTACAAAGCGGAAGAGGATATTTACTTAATTTTGGTACCTTAATGCAAATTTATCAAGTAACAAAACTGTTAATTTATTAGAAATATTTTACACAATGCAAGCTATAATTAATATTTAATCAATATTGTATATACAGTTGAAATCGTTTAATATAACAAATCGTTGAACAGTACAAATATTGAATATGAATACAGATTCAGTGTTGTTGACTACAAATGTATTATTGTTGATTTAAAGCAAATAATTGGCTAAAAATAAATTGTCATAGATACCTAATTAATGATTATGCTTCACCTGGTAGAATAGCACTTCCGCGGAGCTCTCCCATCTGACTCTATTCTGTGATGGATGGGTTCAGATGTTCATCATTTCACTCCATGTTCTATTGTTATTCTCTATTTCTTTATGGACTGATCTGCGACATGTTTCCCGCAGTTTATCTCTTCATACTTTACCCTGCCGATTCCAATCCAATGTCTGTCTGCCTGCAATCTCTATTTTGAAAGTATTGAACTTGAAAAAAAAACATTCCGACAAATCTGTTCAAAGCGATACTAGATAGAGATGCATCCAAGGACATCATTTGTTGAAAATATTATTTTATATCAACAATAAAAAAAATGGTTGCAAGAATCCAAAATATTAATTGTAGAAGAAGAAGAAAAATCTGATATCGTGTTAATTGTTTTGAAGGTCACTCCTTGTATCACTTACACTTTAAGAACAAGAAAAATTGTTTGAAAACATACAAAATCCTATTAAAGCAAAAGAGGAAGAATATAAAATTATCAGTTTGTCAGTTACAACATTTTTGTTTTATGGGTATAAAAAAATAGTGAAAATCGAGAAAAAAAATTGCGAATCAAATAGCGAATAAACAATAAATCCATCAGCTGCAAACATATTGTCACAAAATAATTAAAAAATTCTTATACAGAAGCTTAGGTGTTATGCAAATGAAATTTGCGGATGTCACTCTCTTTCAAACTAAATTAAATAGTGACAAAACAAATGAATAAAAGTTATTTTATATATATTAAAAATATAACCTACATTTTTTTTTGCAAAATTCCCCAATGTTTTCAATATTATTCGAACGATTTTCAACTACAGACATCCAAACATGTCATTTATATTGAATGTTTTAATATACATTTAATATACATTACATATATATATATATATATATATATATATTATTCTTAATAAATTATAGATTTTTAATTTTTATAATACCTAAATTTGTTGTATTAAATTTGTAATAAAAAAAAAAAATTAATTCGCTAGGATAAATCTCAGCGAAAAATGAAATTAAAATCCATAATGAACAACAACAACAACAACAAAAAAAGGATTTATTTAGTTCTTGCTTATTTAATAAGTAAATGAGTTCGTGATTAAATAATATATTCAAATCCGTTAATTCCCATGTATATATATTTATGTACTGATGTAACTGTGCGTTATGTAATTATCCTTTAATTCCCATCTACACTTGATTTATCACATCTGAGTTTATAAAATAAAATAATTTTTTATAACCTAGACCTAATTAATTATTTTTTTTTATATATAATTGTAATAAATTTCAACATTAGTGAATGTTTCTAAGAAATTACTTAATTAATAAAATAAATAACATTTTTTTAATTTTAATAATTTTAATTTAATTAAATTGTAAAAAATGTTAGTAGCTATGTCGGCTGCGTAATAACATTAAGAGCTAAAGAAGAGTAAGTAAAAAAAAATTAACACAATTTGACTTAACTATTTTTATTCTGCAATCTTTTATATATATACAAAAACAAATTTATGTAAAATGAAGGATAAAATGAACATTTTCAACTTAATAGAAATATGATGACGTTGACTAGCTCACTTAACCATGATCTAGCAAAAATTGCCTATTGGGATAACACTAACAAAGTTGGGTCAACAAAGCTGTTTAAATTATTATTGAAGCTGTTCAAAAATTCTAAACTGTCAAAAGTGATCACCCGTCCTAACTCTGCGACTACGTGTATTAAAAAGATGATGTATAGATTTTAAGAAAATAATCTACAACAATGCCAAAATTTAAATATTTTGGGCATACAATTAATAAACCAAAAAATGTAGTGGAATGAGCATATTTTTAATGTAGCTATAAAAGTGTTATAAAAAAAAAATCACTTTAATTTTCGGACTTTTAAATACCAAATTTTTATAACCTTGCTGTATCCCTTTCAGGTGCACCATGATGAGCAATTGCGCGATATGATGAAATGCTTCTATACTGCGCAATAATTTATTTATATTTCGAATTAAACCCCAAATCATTTAATTCAATTTTAATTAAATTTTATTTATTTCTTTTTTTTTTCTAATATATTACTACAAAGTAATTTAACTACTCATATCTGAAAAATTAAGTACAATCATACTTATAGCTAGTCATATCTATCATCAATCTATAGCTCTGGCTTAGTTGTATAGAAATGTCAACACCGGCCGATGAGATTTACACACGTTTAAGCATTAATTTTTGTATTGAATAGAAATATGTGCGAAGTTATATTCAAAGTTATATTGAAGCAAAACATGTTGGTACACCAAGGGGTTGAGATATGCAAGTTATTTTCGGTGATTTTGCTACTAGAGAGAGAGCCATTCTTCTTGGTAAAAATGAAAATGTCCATGAAATAAATAATCAAATACCTGCCATGTTATCAGCCTCAGTAAATGTATCTAGGTCAATGGATACTGTTGCAGATAATTCAGTTACGTTTAATTTAACATAAACCCCCACCCTCCTTATCAGTTATTATTTGTTTGAATTCTCGTATTTTTATGTAGCAAATTTTTTAATTTTTGTTAATTTTTCTATTCATTTTTACAAAATTTTGGGGTATTCAAATATTTATTTCATTTGAAATGCTATGCCAATCTTTATCAGAAGTATAGATTCAATAACCAAATTTTGTAAGCTCTCTAAAGTTTTTATTTATTGCTTTGTGGTTATTTAATCTATATATATAAAAAGTATTCCTTAACTAACACTTAAAAATTTCATTTTTATATTTTTCACTTTGACAAATTGAATATAAAGTAAACTAATTTATTAGTCATAAGTTAATGTAAGTAATATGTACTTGAAAATGTAGATCTAAAAAAAAATGAATGAATAAAAAAAAAAAAAACAAAATTAGTATTCGTCCGCTTTTTGAAATTCGGAAAAGTCGTTATGTGATCAAAAATCGTTGTGAATTTTATTATGAATTTTATTATCCATCGTTTTATGTCATTGTGGCACTATATAACTCTTTTAATTGATTTATCTTAGACAACAACCGTATACGTAATAATTTATTTAAAACAAAAAAAAAATTAATTCATTGAACTTTGGTGAATGTATTAGGTGAACTCTGAACTTCGGTGAATAGTGTAAATGGATGTGTATAAAAAATTGATAAATTTTGAAAAAATATTTAATTTCGCTATGTCTCTTTTTGATTATCTTTCATTTTAAAGAATATAATAATGAAAATCGTGTGTGAAATTTATTTAATATTTCTACCATACTTTTTTCAATTTAGATTAAATATAATTTTTTTTATTAAATTCTGAATAAAATTTATTTAATACTAGTTTGTAAATTTTTAGGCTCTAAAATTCATTATTAAGTATTTTACTTTATATTATTTATAATAGTATAACTCTATATGAACATGAAACTATAATTCAAGATTATGGCAATAATAATTTTTCACAAACAAAATCAATCAATTTCATAAAATTTTACCTGTTGTTAGTAAAAATATTAAATATGAAAGCTAAATATGTAGAACATACCTGAAAATAGAAAAAAAAATAATATTAGTGATTGAATTTACAAAATAATTAATGATATTGGATTTATCCAAATTAATTAATATTCGTTTAAACATATTTAAAAAATTAATAATAATTTTTATATTAAAAATTTATTTCGAATAAAACTAAAAATAATTCGTAATAAAAAATATAATTTTAAAAATTTAATTTAATAAATAAATATGTAGCTCGTTCTTTAGATATAGTACAGAATATTTTAATAATAACATTACGCTAAAGAAATGAAAATAATTGAAGTTAATCGGTTGATCGAAATTTTACACAAAATACACACTACACCACCACTACAATTATTTCCAAAAAGAGACAGCTTTTATTGTATTGTATTTACAAAAATTCAAAGAGAATATAAATAACATAGTTCGCAACACCCCGTCGAACTTTTCTACTAACTATAATTACTCAGAATTACATATGTAAATGCCCAATTTCTTAACGAAACTAACTTAGATATTTGTCAACGCATTTGTCAGAGCACATGTCAACCCATAATGACATATAATAACATAAGAAAATGCTTTTTTTAAAAAAAAAAAAACAAAATGAAATTACATACATACATTTATGTATGTCGAATTCGAATTTGATGGAATTTAACATAATAATTCTATGCTTAACGAAAATTTAACGAATTGTCAAGATTCAACTTATTTGCCGCATATGTTAATTGTGGGCATTTAAATGTATTTGTCATATACACGGAATATCATGTATGACATATACGTAGTTCTATGTCATAATAGTTAGGGCATAAGAATGGTGATATATGCTCCGTTATTCGTGCCAAATAATTTAATTCATAACGGTTTAAATACAGTATGAAGAAATATCAAAATATTGCAGAAAATACAAAAATAAACTAGAAATACATTTAAGGATCCTGGCAAATAATATTGTGAGTGACCCAGATTGCAGAGGACATTGAAATATGAAAAGTGGGAAGAGGGGAATGAACCTATCTGATATAGTTTTTTTTTGGTCCAAATTACTTGTAAAAAATTGACACATTCTATTTAAATATATTTTTTATTTGTTATTCTGAGTAACTATGTTTTACCCAGATAATATGTCTCTGTCAGATTTTTAATGTCTAAGAGTATTATCATCATATTCTGGCTCATCACAAAAACTTAACGAATTCAAAAATTGTATAATAAAAAATATTGAGGGTTTTTTTTTTTTTTTTTTTTTTTTAAATTAAGCCAAACACTAGGTTTCAAACGATACACGAATATATAGCTTTATTCACCACGAAAAGGTGTAGATTGAAGGTGTAGTTTTGTACTAGGTGTCGAAGTGTGTTGCCATTGCAAATTTTTTATGTGAAAAAATATTCTGCAAGACCTGTATATTTTTACAAGACTCAAACCTATTGTACTTTTAGTATGGTACTTTTTAAATTTGGCAGTTGTTAAGTCAATACATATACAATATACATATTTGGAAAATGGCTGAGATAAAGAGATAATTTTTTAAATCAAATTTAAATTGAAACAAGGCTTTAATTGAATTATTTTTTATAAATTTAGTTACAAGTGAAAAAAAGAAAGTTAAATATGTAAACAAACCACTGTCACAATTCCACAGTTGTCGAGTACAACAGTACGAAAGTACAATCGTGCGTTCACGAAATTGTAGTACAAACCATTGTAGATCTACACCTACTACACTTCTACACTCAATTGTGATAACTAATAATATCTTATTTTTCTATGACAATATTTTAGTCCAATTTGTGCTTTAGAAAAGAACATAGAAGCCATCAAGACTATTAACAAAAAATTATATAAAAATGAAATAAATGTGAAATCACATTCAATCTTAAAATCAAATTTTTAATTATACATACATAATATCTTACGAATTTCAAGTTTAACAATACTTTACTAAAATGAGTTTGTGCTCCAATTAATAATTTTGGTTTGGAAAGAGAGAAGCTCTTCTCATTTTCCTTTTTAATATATTCAGACCGTTCTAAGAGTCCTTTGAAGTATGACCAAAATCAAAGCTTATTTTGTATTTTACAAAGAAATGGAAAACAAAATGTAAGACAGTAAACAAATTCAATACACGTATATTCACGTACAGATGAAGTCTAAAGTATAAGAAGATACAAGCACAAAATATTTTTTTTGTATTTTTTTAATTATAAAATCGCTCTTGAAAAATATCTTATATATCTACCTTACTACGAATTAAATAGACCGAGAATATTGAAGGTAAACAGTATTATCTATAATTTTAATTATTTTTTTTCCAAACTTCCAAATAGAAAATTTTAATTTTTTAACCATTAGAATAATTAAAATGTTTTAAAATTAACAACACTCTAGAGATATCTTAGGTTAAAAAAAACAACAACAACAAAAACTAGAAGTAAAAAAATAACACAAAATCACTTAATCTCTAATTTGTGGTTTAGAATATTTTAAACTTATTAAAAATTCAGATCAAAATTCTATTTGAAAGGGAAAAAAACAAAATAGTTGTTTTTTTATCCTTTTTTAGTATAACCCGAATAACAACAACAACAACAAAACTATGTACTTAAATTATAATTAAAAATTTTAAATTTATAACGACAAAAAATTTCAATATTCAAAACATGAACCATCATATCCTTATCACGTAAATTTCCTTATTTTATCTATTTTTATATATATATATATATATCTATTCATTTTTTCTTTAATTACTATAATTAAATTTCCGTCAACATACACGCATTCACTTAGATACAAAAAAAAAACAAAACAAAAAACAGAATCAAAGCGATTTTTATCATTTTTATCGTGAAAATTTATTTATAATAATATGTAAAGAACTGTAAATGTACTTTAGTGTTAGTATATTTATATATATATATATATATAAATATGAAAAATTTGTTATCCTTTTTTATCCTTTTTTTTCGTTTTTTTTTTTTTTTTTCAAGAAGAATACTTGTATTAAAATAATGTCCTTTAAATCCATATAACATATGGTTATGTATATACATATGTGTATAGACTTCTATTATATGGACGCGAATAAATAGAATAGACTCTTTAAAAATGGGATTCTCATGCATGTAGAAAAACAAAAATGCTACAAAACTCATGGCAGTATAGACTCCAACAAGACTCGTGAAAAATATTTATGCACAAAAATACATACACACACACACACAATGTACTTACATGCCTATACAAAAATTCTTGTTACAAATATACGACGAATATAAAAACAATAAAAACAAAAGAGTTAAAAATAACTTCAACATCAATTTGTGGGTCTATGTTTTAAGGTGAGAATCGCGTATATATCATCGAAAACATATATAAAAAAAAAAACAATAACAAGAAAAAAACAGAGTCATGGAAATAAGGTGTTGTACTTTATAAAGGAAGAAAATATATTTCTAGAACAAAACACAAAAAAAAAAGGATAGTGAAGGATGAATCAAGGATATTAAAGAGCAAAAAAAAAAAAATAATTTTTTTTTTATCATATCGCATCCATCACGTATACAATAATTCATGTAAATTTATGAGGTAAATGATTTTTGTGTTTTCATTTTTTTTTTTTTTTTTCTTTTTATTTCTGCAAGTCACACCTGAGATATTTCATCGGATGAATTATGAAAAAAAAACACAAAAAAAAAATATATTTTTAATATATAAGTATATATTCTGAATTGTTATTTTGTTAATGAAATAACTCCAGAAGGAAATAGTATCTATACCAAAAAAAAAAGTAATGAGCATTTTCAATTAAGGACATTCCTGAAAATTTTAACTATATATATAAAAACACATGTGGGAGAATATCTCTGAACTTAGAGTGCAATTTGAATTAAATATGGTGTAGCTTGGAAAATTGAAATTAAGATTTTATTTCGAAATTTATATTCTCAAAACTGGTTTAGTGTCCTTAAGGAATGATTTTGTTTTTTGTTATACATGGAATGGGTTAGTAAAAAAGTAGTTCTAAACTATCAGGACATATTTTTTTTATGTATGTGTGGGTTGATAAAAAGTAGTTTTAGGTTGTCAGTGTACATAATAAATTATTGTTGTAATCCAATCCAATTCACCAATATAAGTTGGTGAAATCAGCATGGATGTATGGCCTTGAGCTGCTTTGATATTTGTGAAAAAATGCAAAGGTAATCAAATTTAACGTGATAAATCCCCCTTGAGTGGATTATTGAACTTAGAGGTGGAATAAAACATAGACTTCCACAGAGACAAAGTTGGTAAAAAAAATGTTGTGTTCGGATTCGTGGAAGAAAAAAAAACTGATAAGGAATTGTGTTGGGGTTTTTTGTGGTTTGTAAGAAATAGTGACCTCCACAGAGACTTGGAAGTGGTAGAAAAGAAAACAGGTGAGGGATGTTGTTGGGATTCATTGGTTTGTAATAAAAAGTGATCACGACAGAGATTTGAAGGTGGAACAAAAGAAAAGAGATGAGGGATGTTGTTTTGATTCATTGGTTTGTAATAAAAACCGATCTCGACAACAATTCGGAGGTGGAAAAAAAGTAAGAATAAGTGAGGGATTTTATTGTGATTCTTTGGCTTTGGAAGAAACAGTAACGTTGACAAGGACCTAGGGGTTTGTAAGAAAAATGATATCGACAGAGATTTGAAGTGGAAAGAAAAAAAAACAGTTATGGGATGTTGTTGGGATTTATTAGTCATAATGGACAGGGACATCTACATAGACTTGGAGGTGGAAGAAAAAGAAAACAGTTGTGGGATGTTATTAGGATTCGTTGATTTGTAAGAAAAATTAACCTTCAAAGAGACTTGGAGGTGGAAGAATATTAATAAACGTGACGAATTTTGTTTGAATTCGTTGGTTTGTAATAAAAAGTGACTTCCACAAAGATTTGGAAATGTAAGAAAAAGAAACTGGTAAGGGATTGTGTTGAGATTTTGTTGGTTTGTAAGAAAAGTGATCTCGACAGAGATTCGGAATGGAAAGAAGGAAAATAAAAGGTATGAGATGTTATTAGGATTTGTTGGTTTAGTTAGAAAAGTTATCTTGACAGAGATTTGGAGGTGGAAGAAGAAAAACGGATAAGGAATGTTGTTGGGGTTTGTTGGTTAATAATAAAAAGTAACCTTCACAAAGACTTGGAGTTGGAAGAAAAAAAAATAGGTAAAGGATGTTGTTGAGGTTTGTTGGAAATTTGAAACCCCTTTTGTAAGAAAAATGATCTCGACAGAGATTTGGAGGTTGAAGAAAATAAAATCTGGTAAGGGATTGTGTTGGGTTGACATGAAAAGTGATCTTGACAAAAATTTGGATGGGAAAGAAAGAAAAACAGGTAAGGGATATTGTTCGGTTTGTTGTTTTGCAAGAAAAGTAATCTCGACAGAAAATGTAAGGTACTTCATTAGGATTCATTGATTTGCAAGAAACAGTAATCTCGACAAAAAACTGGAGAGAGCTAAATTAAAATGCCTCAACAAAAATATGATAACCGACTTCAAAATCATATCAAGATCGAAGCTAAAAAAAATACTTTCAGAAGTCAGTTCAATATTGAAGATAAGGAGATGTTAAACCAACAGGACAGGAATAAATGATTTTCATTTTTCACGAACTGAACGAATAATTACATTTTTTGTTGGTGATCATAAAATAAATAAAAATGTCAAAATATGTTGTGATTATGATTTCAAACCTTGCCCTAATACGCAAATTTTTGTGTTATTCTATTTTCTTTCAGTAAACTGTCTTATACTGATAATTGTAAATCTCATCCTCTTAACCATATTTTTTTCTGTTATTTTTTATTAATACTTTTTTAATTAGCTTAAAATTTATTCTGCTGTATAGAAATGTTCAAATTAGTTCGTTTTCACTGACCAAAAGAAAATGATTTAGTCTAAAAAAAAAATGTTGTGGAATGCGTTGTGGAATGCGTTGTGGAATGAGGCAGACAATAAAAAATTTTAGATCTCCAACTGGACATTTTTTTTTAGATCTGGCTCGTAATCGAAGTCAATATAGGGTACAGTATTTAACTGGTCGAATTGTTTGTTTTATTATTCTTATACCATGCATTTATGTAATATTATTGTTTCCATATTAAAATCAATATTGAATAAATTGTAAAATTAACTTTAAAATATGATTTGGCTTTGGTCGAAATCAATAATCGCTGTTAATTCTTCTTTACAGCTTTTCGTTTGTTTTTTGTTATTAATAATTGAGTATGGTTTTTTAAAGCCAATATTGTGTCTTGTATTATGAAGGTAAAATAAATTGTTTCACACAGCCCATAGCCCCTCTTAAAAGCTTAAATACAATTTACACCCAATTAAAATAAAATATATTAAAAATATATTATTTGGAAAGTGTACTCATAAACATATATGTAAGTGATGGCTTACTTCTATTGTTCCCATTTAGTCATATTTATTTGTTCATGTAAAAATTATTTTAATTTAAAAAATTCAGTCTATTATATTTGTGTTTAGTTTAAATAATATGTTAAAATACATATAAAACTCATTGTTAAAATTAAACTTTCATTTTAATTCTGTACCAGGATCCAAATATTTTTATATTTTTATATTTTTTCACAAAAAAATTACTTTTGAATCCTATTCCTATTAATTTGACATAGTGTAAAAATTTCTATGTAATTCATTGTTAAAATCAAACTTTCATCTATTTCTGTAACAGGATAAACAGTGTTTTTTTTTTTAGAAAAAAAATTATGTTTAAATTTACCTACCTATCTATTCATTTCAATTTTTTATGTTTTTTCATAAATTTTTGTAAAAAAAAATATTTTTTTTTATATCCGTAACACTTTTTAATTTATTATGAAAAAATTCTACTTCAACAGTAGTTAGTTGTCTATTTTGGTATTAAATTTGCTTTTTTTGTGTGTTTTTTTGTACAGTTACTTTCAAAGAACTTTTAAATCATTAAATTTTATATACTTAGACATTTTTACTTAATTTAGGATATAATATTTTATTAAGAATTTATTTATTTTATTTAATCTTATTTTTTTTTTTTAAATTGTATAACAGAGATTCTCAAATTGCTTTTTTTTATTTAATGTACAGAATTATTATTTTTTTAATAATAGTAACATTCCATTATAATGTGTAAACTAACCCTTTTTACACATTTTTGAACATAGCTACACAATCTACCCACCTCTTGTTAATTGTGTAGAAACAATGGTTGGTATCGCTCTTGTTTCCGCTACGTGCTGAATAAAATTTTTTGTGCTGAATAATTAGTGTCATATTTATAATTTGAAGTTTGACATTGACATTTAAATTAACAAAAATAAATAAACAAGAATTTAAATTGAAATATTTTTCAACAAAAAAATAATTTAAATATGTTGAGTACTTAACCATTTGATTTTAAAAATAATTACATTATAAAACTAAATTTAATAAATAAAACTAGACAACGCCGCCAAGAAAATAAAAGAACTTTTTGATAAATTATTTTTGATAAATAAATTTCTAAAACAAAAACAAGCTAACGTCATAGTAGAATAAGTCAAACTATAATTTTAAAAATATTTTTAGGTTATGTTTTGCTCATGATCATAAAATGAGCATTCCTTTAATAATCTACTCATGAGTAGTTTACACAGTTTAATTAAAGGCTATTAATATATAATAATTATTTTTTATAATTCATGAAACCCCACAGGTTTTGCTAAATTGAATTAATTTTGTAAATGTAATTTGTGAGTGATTTTGTACATAAATACTATGGCCTAGTCCGATATTGTTTAGTGTAAAGGCTGTTTAAATTACCTATTCGTAATAGTATACAAATGTTGAAGCATACGGAGGCAAATTTAATTATCGAAAATTTTAGGCAACATGTTTTGATCTCTATAATTAAAAACAATGCAAATAAAATGAAGATTACTCCAAAAAACAAAAAATCGATTCGTAGTGTTGCAATGAACACTCTAGTATCTATGACCACAGTCACACATCATTGACTCCAATTTTTCATATGATATAAAAGAATCTGTGATGCTATGTATTCTTTAGGTTATTAACAAAAATGTTTTACGGATGGATTTCCATCAAATAATTGTTCAACAATTGTTCAATTGTTATCATAGCAACAACACATTACATACATCAAAACTGTACGGAAATTCATTAAATTAACAGAAGATATTATTTGAGTTTAAAAGTCCGTTGCACATTCATTACGAATTCAAAAAAATATATATATAGCTATACCCGGCGTAACAATCACCGGTCCAGCATTAAAAAATATTTCTTCTTTATTTTAATATTTTATATATCACTAATGTACCACTGTCCATTCTGATTCACAATTTTATTTTACACACAAGGCTGACAACATGTAGAAGATAGTTATGTAGTTGATAGTTATGTAATTTCAGCACCAATTGAAAATATAGTCAATATATTGAACTTGATATATGTTCTCTCTATTATATTGGTTCTGGTGTTTTTCCTATAAGATTGTTGTCATGGCTTTAAAAATTGATTGATTTTTACCAAATTTAATCAATTTTTAAAGCCATGACAACAATAGAAATATTTTTTTCTGCTTGTCAATTAATTTGCTTTACAAAATAAAAAAATATTCATTTGAACTTGAAGATGTGCCTAATACATTGATCAATTATAAACATTTCGCTATATAGTTCAAAGACTCAAACCAGGGAAATTTAATAAATTTTAATAACTGTACTTTATTTTTTGGGTAATTTTAATTGTTTCTAAAATAATCTCTAATTTGAAAAAACTTCGTATTTTATTGATTTTATGGTGTTTTGTTGTTTTGATGCTTTTTGATGTGTTTTGAAATATATTGTTTCCCTATATACGGGTTTAGAACTTGGATATGTTTTTCTATAAATGATTTATTTGACTCAGTGAATGATTTAGTGCTTTTTAATTTTTTTTTTATTTCTTAATCGGTAAATTTTTGAGGTAATATGAGGTTTCCCGATATGGGTTCAGAACTTGGATAATATGGATATTCAATAGTTCAAAGACACAAACCAGGGAAATTTAATAAATTTTAATAACTGTACTTTATTTTTTGGGTAATTTTAATTGTTTCTAAAATAATCTCTAATTTGAAAAAACTTCGTATTTTATTGATTTTATGGTGTTTTGTTATTTTGATGGTTTTTGATGTGTTTTGAAATATATTGTTTCCCTATATATGGGTTTAGAACTTGGATATGTTTTTCTATAAATGATTTATTTGACTCAGTGAATGATTTAGTGCTTTTTAATTTTTTTTTTTATTTCTTAACCGGTAAATTTTTGCGGTAATATTTTTAAAAAAGCTTCACATTTAAATTTTTGGGTTCCTGTCACTGCTTTTTGCTTAAATTCACCCATCAGGTGGTAAGTTTTACAGACATTGTTAGCGTATATATAATTTTTTTATAAATGGTCAAGTGCTAGTATACCTCTTATACAAACTGTTACTGTTTGGCTGGGAGAGGGAAGGTAGGAGAAGCAGGAAAATATGATGTTATTTAAAAGGGAATTGAAGTAAAAAAATGGTTAATATTTGTTTCGAATTTCAAAAGATTAGTTATATTTTATTGTAATGAGTTAATTAAATGTCAAAACTAGCTTAAGACACTGTTTGAGCTATTATTCTAAAATTGCTGCACAAACAGTAAGGCTCCAGTAGTTGATTAAATCTCTAAACTAATTTAACCCATCAAGTTGAACTGTTCAGGAAAATAGATTTATTAGTTGTAGGCAAAGCTATGAGCTGCATTGTTATCAAAAAAAAAATATCACCGAACTAACAGAAATACTGCTTAAGTTATTAGACTAATATTCGCTATATAAATTATAAATTTTATTTATATACCAATAATTGTTTAAATTTTATTAAATATCCAGTGATAGATATTTGAAAATTTATATGAGTATCATATTATAGTCCATAGCAATACTAAATTTGAACATGCTGGTAATATGCTGCCAAACTGCAATTTCAAATAGACTACAACACAACCCATGATGTAAATTAACATTACTTCAAATACCAGTGTCAATAAATTGAATTCTTATTAATGATATTATATTAAGTAAAAAATAGACCATTGTATTCAATTATTGTTACCTACTACTATAATCGATATTAATAAAATATGTAGTATGTATGTTAATAAAATTAAGAACTAAAAATTTATATATAAATATATTAAAAATTTGTTAAGTAAAATTAAGATATATTTTTTTTATTTAAGAACGCACAATTTTTATATAGTTTTATAGGAGGTAAAATTTTGCCTCTTTATACATTTACATAACATTTACATTAACATAAGTTTTTTTTACATAATTTGATTAGAGATCGAAACGAAAACGTGCCATAGTGGAGAATTTTAATATACATCTCCACATCTCATATTTAATATAAATCCACCACAATAAGCATTGAGCATCATAGTACCACTAAAACATTAGATATCCATTATTAATATTTTTGCTTTATTTTCTGTAATTTACCTTTAAAAAAAAAAAAACAAAATAAAAGTAGAATAAAATCCACCCTAACTTAAATAAATATTGCCTATATACAACTTCTTTTCAACTTTGGGAAACTTTACTATATGGTAATGGTATGGTTACACTAATAAAAAATTACCCCGTTTTTTTTTTTTTTATTAAATATATTCCACTCATAAAAACAAGTATGTAAGCATATAAAACATCTAAACATTATAATTATCACTGATGAAATAAACCTTAATTTATTTTTAAAGATTCAAATTTCAAAAGACTTGAAAAATTTTGATGAAGAAAATGAATATAAGGGATAAGTAAAAGGATGGACTTTATACAAAAAATTACTTTACATATCTCCTCCTCCATTAAAACAAAAAAAAAATAAAAAATACATAATTTATGTTGAATAAAAAATAAAATAATGTTTGCAACATAAATTTTAACATGCACCTACATGTAAGTCATAAATAAACAAAAAAAAAAAAATAACGCTGTCTAGTATAAAAAAAAAGGACGAAAAAGATTAAATTCCCATAATTTATAGCGTGCGAGTTTTTAAAGTCCTTTTAGAATATTATAAACGCCTCTCATTATTATTCTTCTTATTCTTATTATTATTTTTATAACATTGTCATCATCATCACTATCATTATCATCATCATCATAATTATTATGATCAGCACTATATCTATATTTTAGTGTTCCCACAGAGTGTTCTGGAAAAACATTAACACCTCCAATTAAATTTTAAACCATCATTTTGACTACTCCCAAATGTTCAATTTTTAATAACATTTTACGTTAAATTTGACGTTTTAAATTTTTTGTTACAAAATTTTTTCGTTAAATTTTGTTTTCAAGAATTTGACAAATATCGAAATTTAATATTTTATAATATTTGTTGAGCTTCTTTAGCCAATTTAGGTGTCATAAATATTAGGGAAGTTTTAAATTTGTGTCTATATTTTTATTTTAATATTTACATACTCATAAATACAAAATGTAGTACAAAATTTTAAAATGTAATTAGAATAAAATGACGAAATGTCAAAAAAAAAAAAATTTAATGAAAATTTTCAAGCATTTTGACGTTTTTTGACATTTTAATTTTTTTTCATATGAGATGGCAACATATTTTAGAAAATTGAATGAAATGTAGAACGCAAAATTGAATGTCTGGAAACAGTCTAACTTAGCTCACCTAATAATCCTTGCCTATTATACTCAATGAGCTCTTAACCATTATATATAGAAATAAAATCTGTAATGAAATTAACTATATGTATATACACATTATATTATGTATATATATATATCTGCAAATTAATGCATTGATCCATCAATTTGATTTATAGAACCTTATTTAAGACCTTATCTATTTTCTTTCTCTATTTGTCTAATCTATTGTAAAGCATCTTAAGAAAAATTCTGTAGCAACAAGTCAGAACCGCTTATGTCCGAAATTGATGTTAATTAACTTCAAATAAAATTTTAAAAATATAATAACGGGACTGCACCAAAAACTTTTTTACTTACAAAAACGCTTACGTTGTTGTAAAATGTTAATATGTGTAAATAAAATTTTGTAAATTCGCTTAAGGAAACTAAGCAGTTCAAACACTATAAATCAATACATTTGAAAATTTGAAAATGATATTCCAAATTTGTAACAAACAAATTTTTTGTGGCTAAAACACGACATTTTATGTCGATCAAATAGTGACAAATTATGTTTTGAACAAATGTGTTTATATGCAAATAATACGAGACGACAATGTCGGCAACAAAAATTTGTCATTGTTGCACTATGACATTTCATTTTGACAGTTCTAAACCATTTAGATAAAAATGATTTTGTTGTTGTTTTCGGATTGTTGTTTGAAAATGAAAATGTCGCATTTATTGCACTTTGCTATGCGACATTCTATGTCTACAACTGCGTGCAAAATTTGGTGCAAAATTTTCAATTCCCTAAGTACTAAATTCAAATAATATTTTTAATGAAAACAAAATCTAACTATATAATTTATAATTTTACAATAATTTTATATTTTTACAATCATAGCAGCGTTCTACTGTAAAATTCAAATTGTAAAATGAAATTAATTAAGACATAATAAAAGTAAAAAGTTCTATGGCGTTCTTAACACTTAAACTAAACTAAACTAAAAAAAAAAGAACTAAAAAACTAAAAAAAAGAACAGTTCTTAACACTTCAATGACATGACAATCATTATGAAATGATGGGCAAATGACACAGATAACAGATGACAGATGACAAATGGCAGATGACAGATGACAGATGACACATGACAGATGGCATATATAAGCAATAAAAAACAGATACTATGTTTATGACAATTACATGATGTTACAATTTGTATATTTCAATTTGTACCTATATGTGTTGGAGTATTCCGTCGAACTTACAAACATCCAGATAAATGCAGAAAATTATATATATAATATTTTAAGTTAAATAAGTCAACAAAAACATTTTCATATCATATTGACATAAGCAATTATGCACCATGACAAAAATGTGACAAATTAAATTTTGACAGAAACTGCTTTCAAAAATACTGAATGTGGTGGCTGTTTGATATCGAAATTTCTTATGTTGACATAAGCGGTTATGATTTGTTGGCACAGAGTTAAAGAATAACATAAAATTGATACAGGTTAACTGTATATTCATAGAGTAAATATTAAATTTAAAGACATAAAATTATATTCATATTTTTTTTCATACACTCTGTATTATTTATAGTTTTTAATAGTTGAACAGTATAGTGTGGATTGTATAGCTGAATGAGTTGTATACAGTTAATTAGAACTAGAAGTGCAGTATATTTATTTGTTTTTATTTTTTTTTATATAGTTTTTTATTTTAATTTTTTGTTGACAGGTGGCATCGCACGTGTCCTATTTTACCGTTATTTAAATATCTTAATTATTTAGTTTAAGAGGCGTAAAATTATTATTTTAATTTATTTTCTATATGTATATAAAATATACATTTCTAAATACAGATATAAATTATAAATAAATATATATGTATAATAATATATATATATATATATATACGATGATTTAAATTATTTTAATGTTTAGGAAAATTAATTTTAATAATAATGAAGAGGAAAAACTATATATTTTTTTTATTTATATTTTTATGTTTTAAGGATATTGTTACGGATAAGAGTGAGGTAAAAAAAAAAACTAAACTAAAAATTAATTCAGGATACGTATATAATGTATATTTCAATTATATGTATTTATTATGTACATTTTATTTTGTTGAATTAGAATGGTTGGTAAATGAAAAAATTATTTTTTTTTTCAAAAGTAAATGAAATAAAAACAAAAACAAAATTTTTTTGCTTTTTAATAGAATAGAGTTTTTGAAATATTCTTGAATAAGGATATGTTCATAGGTATGAGGAAAATTATTTAAAAGGTATAAAATTTATGAATTTCGTTTTTTTTTTTTGTGAAAAAATTAGGTTTTTTGATTTAATTGGTTTTTTTTTTTTATTTTTGTAAATATGAATTTTATTTGGGTTAATAAATTTCTGTTTTTCATTTATGTTTATTACTTACTGGTCGAATTTTCAGTTCAAGGTCTTAATTTTGTAAAAAAAATTTTTTTTTTTTTTTTTTAATAGAATTTGGTTTAAATTCTGTCACAAGGATTTTAATTTTGTTCTCACATGAGTGTGTATAATTAAAAAAAAATTATTATATAGAAATTAAATTATTCTGGTTAAGTAGTAAAGTACACGTACGCGATTTTTTATATTAATTAAAATTTTTCGTTGATATTTTTCAATAAACAATTTTGTAGTTGTAAATATATTATATAGAAATAGGCTGAATGAACGACAATCAATAGAATTGAAGCCTTAAACTATTCATTTTTTGGTTTAATAGAAATAGAAAGTAGACTAATGATTTTGTCTAATACACAAATCGTATCATGGCATATAATTGTAGCAGAAATGTAGGTTAAAAACCTGGGGTTCAGAGACTCGCATTTTTACTACCAAGAAATAAAACTGCCTTGCTATAGCTCTAAACAATGTAAAATTTATTTATTTATTAGTATGTACATATGAATGTATGCAACTAATTTTCGGGTCATTTACCTTATGATATGTGACCCATCATTATATTTTTATATATTCTGTTAATGTTTTCTTTTATTTTTAATACTAGGGTTATTGTTGTTAGACTATATATTTCCAAATACTCCAAAGTATTCTAGTAGATCTTTAATTTGCCGTATGTTTTGTTTTTCGTTGCTGGCGAGTTGCTATTAACGAATTTATGTTGTTGTCATGCAACCAGTTTCTGGTTCCGGACATTCCAGATATATATGATTCATATACCGATCGCAGTGTTTACACTTAGATTGATCGCTACCTTCAAATATGTATTTGTGTTCAGCTAATAATACATTCCAATCTGGCTCTAATTAATTTAACCTCTAGCTCTCTGTTAGATTTGTATAAGTTGGTTGTTGAAGCATTCGGGCAATGTGCTTTTCTAAAGACGTTTGATTGGCTATAAAGTGGATATTAACTCTGCTATTATCATTTTTGCCATTGAATAAGCACTAGGAAAGATTGTTCTGAGTGGTGTTCACTTTTTACAGCTACTTCTACAGGTGGCTTATATTTTTTCCTACAAATCTACTTTAGTAGATTGTTGAATTTTTTAATTTTTGTGTATTGGAGGATTGTTGGCATGTTTTCATTTTCCTGCATACATGTGTAGTGCTTCAGTTTTTCCTACTGACAGCTTAGCACATTTCAGTTGACTCCATGTTTCCATGTTTATTAAAATATAAACAAAAACAGAATGCTTATAAAAAAACAGCAAATATTTTCTGGACTTAACTGTGTGACATTTTAGTTTAGTAAAATTCTAATATTAAAATTAATTAATTCTTCTATCCCCTAGGAAAATCATTTTTTTTTGTATACTTATGAGATTTCTTCACATTTATCTTATTGATAATTAACACTAGTTAAATTAGTGTAATTGAGTAATTATTTTTGATTTATGAATATTGACATGTGTCAAGTGGATTGATCCATGTCCTTCCATTATCTATTTTAACTGAATACAAAATTAACATTAAAAAAATATAATTTCTGTAATTTATTTAAATAATTTTAGACCATAAAATTTCCATAATTGAATTAAGAAAAGAAAATTTCCTAATTACATATACTTACATATACTAATGTACATAAATTTACGATATTAAAATTAACTAAGAAAATTTAATTTTTATCGAATGTAAATTTCAATCTAATCAGGATAAGAGCTAAAAATTACATTGGCATTGATATACAAAAAAATTTTCCTGTTTTTAAATGTGACGTACATTGCACATACATACACACGTGTATATATATTCATTTAATATGTTAATCACGTAATTTAATTTGTGTATATACATTCATACATTTTTTTCTCCTCTTTTATACTCTTCAATTTTCATTAATACACTAAAAATCTAAAAATCATTTCAAGGCTATTTCTTCCTTAAATTTTTTTTTTTTTTGTTAACCAAAATACCAAAACAAGTAAAATTTCACCTGAAAATCATTATTATAGAAATAACATGGTATCCTTTTTCTTCTCTTTCTACTTTTTTTTTTTTATCGTATCATCATTTTTGTGTTTCGTTTCTTTAGTTTTAAAATTAGCAACATCTGATGTGCAGATTATAACGACCCTGATCCAATCCGATTTATAACAAAGTGAATGTGACCTTATCATATTTGCCGGTCTTATAAATATACTGTCGTTTATATTAAAATGAAAAAAAAAACGAAAACACAATAATGTACAACTAATGTTAAAGAAAAAAGGATTCATTCATACATATATAATATATATATATATAATATATAATTGTGTGGATGAATGAACCTATACTCTGTTTGGTCGGTTAAAATATTTTTGCAATTAACTAAAATTACAGTTAAATCAACAATGTATAAAGACAAGAAACAAGACGATATAACAAACCCTCAAAATATAACAATGAATTGCTATAATCGTGATGGAGTCAATAGTTTTACATTGCATTGACAGTTTTACATTGCATGACATGCATTTAACATTGAACAGCATAAAAATGTTTCTACGCCAACAAAGCCTTTTTCGAGTCTAAAATTTGAAACAGAACAATCTTAATTAATACGATAATACAAACGATCTTAACCTATAGCTGCAAAGCGTGGGCAATGACAAATAGGGACGAAAATAATTTGAAAAGTATTTGAAAGACGAATAAATAACAATTGTGTAATATCAAATTAAAACAAACGAGGAGCTAGAAGCAGTAATTGATAAGCCTATACAATTGTAAAATTTATTAAGGCAGAGAGACTAAGACGGGCACGATACGTGGTGGGTGACAATGAATGGACAAAGGATATCAAAAAAATATTAAATGCAATACCGTACAATACTAGCAAGATGATCTGTTACATTTTCATGAGGGCTGGATGGAATATAGTAAAAATATAACTCCAAGTCTATGGGATGTACACTTAAAATGCTTTTACACAGAAATTTAGCATACAATAGTTTTTTTTTTCTTTAGATGTCTACCAATTTCAATGTGGAAAAATATATTTATTGTAGAGTGTGACTTCGCCTTCATAATAAGGATAGTTCTATTTTATTTTTAGTGATAATCAAATTATATCTTAATTATTTTTTATCATTTGTTTTATCGCAATGACAAAGGGTCGAAAAATCCATAAAGCATTTTTTTTTGCCTTCTTTGCGATTCGAACCTCGAACTACTGCGCCACCCAGCGTGTATTGTTAGAAGATTGGGATTAACGCAATTATTGCAGGACAGTTATTTTTTTTTTTAATTAAGCAAAAACATTAGGTTTCAAACGATGCTTTTATACACGAATGCACATCTTTGACTAATTGAGTTGGGGAAATTAAAACGTCAGTAGGGATCAGTAGGGTCATTTTGAATAAATTTATTAATATTACTTTTGAGCATTTGTAGATTGTATACGTAGGTATATTTTTATGTACGTAGGCAATCGAATTTCCATAGTCAGTTTTAAACCACCTAGGAATTTGCACTGTGTGTTTAAGGGATAGCATTAGGGCTTTTATTTCAGTACAAACAATAAGTAATAACTTCGAAAATCTTTGGATTCTGATTTCCTTCTCAAGTTAACGGTCTTTCGACATTCGATATATGGACATAGAATATTTACTGAGCTTTTTTGAAGGTTTTAAAAGTAGACTTTGAAGTTTTTTTAGACGGGAATAATAGGTAGCTATTATCCCTGCCATTGCGCGTATATGTTTGCTGTTGAAATTTTGAACAACTTTCCAAAGGAACCTCTAGCAACACATTTTTGTCTACCTCTGCTATGTGGACCTATTTTAATAATATTTTAAAAACTGAAGTAACTTAAGAGATATTTACAATTAATTACCGTTAATAGATTTAGACTAGCTCACTACCTATATTGATTTCAGAAACGAATAGACTTGAATTACTAAAATTTAATTATTCGATTGGAGTCTCACACAACAACTTGAAGAGCTCAACTACGTAGGTGATATCTGTATTTTCTCTGCAAAAATTCAGCGACATGCAGAGCAAATTAGAACATCTGGAACAACTTACTAAACATATCGGCCTAGAAATCAACCTATGACAATAAATAGTACCAGCACAGAACATCTAAGATTGAGGGAAGAACCAATATAATTTGTGAACAACTTCTGCTAATTGGGAAGTATGATATCAACTAGTGGTGGGGCCCAAGAAAACGTAAAAAACAGATTAAAGAAAGCAAGAGCAGGATTTGGAAGATGGCAACTGTTATGGAGGAACAACCCAATATCCAGATCAACTAAACTTCAAATATTCCAGTCTTATGTAAAATCAATCCTGACATACGGTAGTAAAACATCAAAAATCCTCAACCAAAAGTTACAAGCCTTCATTAATAAATATCTATGGATAATATGCCGTATATTCTGGCCAAACATAGTAAGTAACAAGGACCTCTTGATACTAACCGGCGAAGAACCCATATCGAAACAAATTAGAAGAAGCAAATGGAGATGGATAGGTCACATAATCAAAAAGCCATCGCAGAACATCGCACGAATGAGCTTAAAATAGAACCCACAAGGTACAAGAAGACCCGGGCGTCCAAAGACCACCTGGCGGATGAGCATAAAACAAGAGCTAGAAAAAACAAACATAACGTGGGAAAAAGTGAAAACAACAGCAGAATGGAATCGAGTATGATAAAAATGTTAAGTGGAAGCCCTATGCTTCCAAGAGAAGTAGGGGAAAAAAGTATTCGATGAAGCCATTTAATAAACAAAAATAAATTAATCTATATTAACTACGCTAATGCTTGAAATCTAGTGCCTAAATAAATTACAATTAATAGACTATCCGTCAGATCTAATAAAAACACCACTAGATGTCTAACGACTTTTCATTTCACTGTACAAATAATTTGGTTACTGAATTTTTTGCACAATAGCGTATTCGAATTGATAAATTGCCATCTTTGTTGTATTAAGAAGGATCTTCTTCTATTTTTTCTACAAAAGAAACAAAACAAAAAAAAAAAAAAACAAATATTAAAAAAAGGGTCCTATTTTTAAAACTTAAAAAAACCAGCAACAAAAACAACAATAACAAAAGTTACATATTTTTTTTTGTGCTACACGACTATACGAGTATTATACATTAAGTCTCAGTTTGTATTTCATTCACGTTCGTATCTTTGGCAAGCCTCATCCTTAGTCATGCAAAAAAATAGAAAAGATAGAATAAACAATTCATAGACTTTTGTCTAAAAAAAAAAAAATAATAATAATAATAAATAAAAAGAACACAATAATAAAAAAAAACATCCTTAATTTTTTTGTTTTTATTATTATTATTTTTTTTTTTTGTGCTTTTTTAGATTTACTTTAATAGTGTCTGGAAATGTTGATCTATTTAAAGTCATCTGTAGTTCGAATATATAGGAAAGAAAATAAAAAGTGAACAAAAGTGAACAGTATGTAGTATAGCATAACTGATGAAGTAGTATTAGTGGTAGTTAGCTGATGTTATAAAATATAATATTACAGAGTTAAAACAAAACAAAAATACTGTTGTATAACAACAGTAGTTCGGTGTTGGAATGAGGAATTTATAAAATTCATGAAATTCTTATAGTAATTTTTCATTGTTTATTCTCATATACGTATATAGCATCCAGAGCTACACTAGAGTCTTGGGAATATATATATATATATATTATAGAATATTTTGTATATTAGAGAATCTGTTAGATTATTTAAATATATTTAACTGTGTACATTGGTGTATATGAGTGTGTGTATATTTACATATATTATTATGTTAAATCATGATAAAAGGATGCATATTATAGACATACATTCACATACTTATCATCCCAATCCAACCATTATAAATAAATACACTATATTTCAAAATTATTTAGATTAAATTTAATTTGAAAATATATATGAAAAATATAATCACGCAAAAAAAAAAAAAAAAAAACAATGTCTGCAATGGAATTTAACGAATATTTTTTTTTTTTTGAATAAAATTAGACGTTGTGGTGTTAAATTATTGTAAAATTAGATGTATAGTTGATAAAGAAAAGAAGTTATACTTTTTTGACAATTTTAAATTAAGGTTTTCCGTAATTTGTGAAATGTCTGTGATAATTACTGCAATACCGTGACATCGTAAATGTATTGACAACGTCGCAAACACATTGTTGTATGATCTTAAATGTCAAAAAAAAAAATTTGTTTACATCGTCATGATCGGTATTTAATTTGACAGTATATTCGCAACTCATTTTCACGACATGGGTTATTAAATTATGTATGCAATAATTACTACACACTATGTACAGTATAGTTTGGTTGTGTTGAGTTTTTTTTTTATTAAAACAGATGGATGAAGAAAAAGTTTTAAAATTAAAGAAAAATAAGTATAAATTTTAATTCGTGTTTTAAAACTAAATTTAAAAATGTTTTTTTTTAATAGGAAATCGACTCGTGGAAGAAAGATATTGCTTTTATTAACCATAAGGCTAAAATACGGAGAAAATTTTTCTTCAATAAAACAAAAAACAATTTTTATTTACGAAATTGTCCATATTCAATTTTTATTTTACAAAAATATTTCACAAATGTTTTCAATTAAAATATTTCAAAAATTTATCAACAAAATAGGTATCCACAAATGAGTATAATATTTTGACATTTGATTTGACGTTTATTTCGCAGAGACAATATATGTTTAGAGTGATCGGTATTGTAAACAAAATTCATTATGTTGCCAATACAATGTTGCCAGTTCAGAAAATTTTTGACATATTGTAGTTGTATGTACATTGTATCGGTTGAAATTTTTTGGATAAATTTCCGATGTCACCGTATTCACAGTCAGATACAGCATTCTTGTAGAGAAAGCAAAGTATAGATTTTATAGTATTCACCGTATTCACAGTCAGATACAGCATTTTTGTACAGCAGACAAAAAATAGATTTTATAATCTGGGAAATCTGTAAATTAATTTATTTATATCTTAACCAGTTCTTCTTTGGAATATAAAGGCTGTTATTTATTATTTTTGTATTTAATTTCACACCAATGATAAAGAGTGCTGGGCCGGTACGAAAAATATCCATGACGCATTCTGTTTTCATCTGAAATTGAATTAGGGAGCTTTCAGTTGTAAGACAGACGTTGTAGCTAATCTGTCACATAGCAAAATATGACACTGTAAGCCTATATTCTGATTATCAGTTAATTTTAAGTTTTACAATATGGTATAACAAATTATTCTGAATAGACTTGCAGGATGAAATTGAATTAGGGAGCTTTCAGTTGTAAGACAGACGTTGTAGCTAATCTGTCACATAGCAAAATATGACACTGTAAGTCTATTTTCTGATTATCAGTTAATTTTAAGTTTTACAATATGGTATAACAAATTGTTCTGAATAGACTTTCAGGATAAAATTTGACAATACAGCGAAATATTATATAATATAGAGGTATAAGTCAAGAGCTTCTAACTTAAAATTAATAGTACCAAATTGTTTTCAAATTTTAGAATTTGCAAATTATTTATCAATTGGTCTCGAAGATGATTTTTTTTTCAAGATTTTATTTTTCAAAAATTGTTTTTACTTAAAAATTTTATTTTTAAAAATAATTTTTGTTCAACATTTTATTTTTCCAGATATTGGTGCTTCAGATTGGATTAGTTTTGCAATTACATGACCAACACTATAAAATTTTTTTTTTTCGATCTGTCGACTTCTTTGTTTTTATGCTTGCTGAATAGGACAAATATATTCAATGACAGTTTGGTTCATCCTCATTTCTTTTACATTCAAATCTTGTCTTGATTCGAAAATTAGTTTAATAAGGTATGCTTTCATTGTTTATCTGAATAAAAGAGTCATAAATTATACAATTAGATTAATTTTTACAACTGACAGTCTTGCCAGTAATATTCAACTGTCTCTGATAGATTAATTTAGTACCTTAATGACTCGTTTAATGTGTTATATTGTTTTTCTCGCAGGTTTAATCAACTTCGATTCATCTTTCAAGTTAATAATTTAACTTCAAAGGATGAAAAAATGTTGTATTATGGAATATATAACGATTAACGTCATGTTTAGACCAAATTATTTATGTCTGACTGATTATAAAGAGTAAGTCATACAATAGCCCATCAGTTAAAACCTAAGCTAATAAAGTTCATAAATTTCAGTTTCGTTAAAAAATTTATTTTTCGAGCAATTTAAGCTTGTACATTTCATTTAGTAGGTTACGTAATAAGTAAAATTGACGCTTGAATAAAATAACATTCGATTTGTAGATCAGAAAATCAGTATAAATAAAATTCAAAATGGTGTTCCTTCTTTTAAAGTGTCAAATAAAATGAATTGATGAAAGTAACTTAAGTTGACTAGTTAACTTCAAGTAGCTTTAAGTTTTGACGTAAGTTTAACGAAAAGTATTAAATTAAGTTAAGTACGGCTAGTCAAGGCTTTAATCAATTACAAAAGCAAATTTTGTCAAAGCAAACGAAGCATCACAGTCTGAGTAAATTGTCATAAAACTTAACGAAACATCACACATCCAAGTTCAAACAGTCATATAAGGTTCAAACATTCTTATTGGATGAATTTTGTACAAAAAAATTCACCAAAAACTAATTTTAAATTTTTATTTCCTATGTGCTAATCTAAACCGTTATTTTTCGTCAAATCTATAAATTTTTTGAGGTATCATAAAATAAATTAATTATTTTTTTTTTTTTTGCAATTAAAAGATCCTTTTGTGAGCTTAGGAGTGTTCTTCATTTCTAATTATTATGTTCAGGTAATTATACCAAATGTTTTCCAACTTATTTACATTCGTAATTTTCTGTAAATTGGTCTGATTCTTGGTGTTACAAGAGATTCGTTAAAATTTTTTATATAAAACAACTTTTCAAATTATTTTGTATGTAGAAAATATATATACATATATACGAAACCTAAATATTATATTATATATATTTGGAATGTATACAAAATAAATTTTTGGTTCAATTTAAATAAAAAAAAAATGTTATCATCATCATCATTCTGATCATCAACATCATAAAATGATCATCATCAGCAAAGAAAAGTTATTTAATGGAAATGAAAAAATTTGCATTCCAATTTAAAAAGATTCAGGGTTTAATACCTGTATACAATCCATATATGTATATATTATATCCGAATTTTATACATATTTATATATAGTTATATATATATAGATATGTATCTATATTTACCTATGTATTTAGTTATGTTCTACAGGATTTTTAAATCTATAATAATATCCTGTCGTTGTTATATCCTGGATAAAGTAATGGTTTTATATTTGTTTTATTCTCTACAAACATACATGCTTCCCGTTTTACAGTATTTAGATTCTGATTTATATACCTATCTACCTACCTACCTAACTTTTCATTTTTAAGGTAAAAAAACAAGGAAAATAATCCAAAAAAAAAACCGAACAAACAAAAAATTGTATATTGTTGCAAATTTCTTTTTTTTTTCTATCTGAAATTCGGAACAGGCTGTTGCCAACCTATATTCATTTAAATATATATATATATATTTATACATATAACAGTATATAATATTATAACAGTTTTGTTACTACTAACTATTAGTAAAATTCTACTCTATTCTCATCTATTTTCTTTCTTGTTTTTTTGGTTGTTGTTTTATTTGTTTTGTTTGTCAATGAATGTGTGTGGATTTACTGTGAGAAATGAGTAAATGCCAAAACGAAAATAAAAAACAAAACAAAAAAAAAAATAATAAAAGAAAAATTTATTTGCATTCCATTTTTGGCGGTTAGCCACGTCATAAAATTTTAAACGAAAAATAAAAAACAATAAAAGAATAAAAACTAAAATAAATTCTGTCTACTTTGTTTTTCTGTTGGGAAAATCCTTTTTTTTATCCTCTTTTTTACAGTTTCCTTTTTTCAAGTTTTTTTTACTTTTTTTTGCTTTTTTTTTGTGATTGTAAGCTACCGTATGGTGGTCGAAAAAAAATATGACAAAATAGAAAAAATAGATCCTTTCTTAGTTAATAAAACACAAAACAAAAAAAAATTAGGGTTACCAGGTGTAATTTTTTTGTTATATATTTATTTTTATATATTATTATTATAAATATTGTAACAGTAATTTTTTACATATATTATATTACATTTATTATATACCGGGTGTTCCAGAGCATGCGTATCAGTTTTTTAAGAGGGGAAGGAGCCGTTAGTTTAAGATTTAGAAAAAAAATTGTTAACTAAATCGAGGGTGATCAAAAATCGCCGAAATTGGCCGAAATCGAGATTTTTAAATAGGAAGGGGTACTTTTTAATGCAAATTCGGATTCTACATCAAAAAATAAGAAACTTTTGTAAAGTAAATTTTTTCTTTTTAATTTTTTTTTTAAATTTTTTTTTTGTTTTTTTTTTTTTTTTTTTTTTGCTTGAACTTTGTAGGAACCCAAAACTGAGATAAAAAATATGATAACATGAAAATCAAATTAATTTATAAAAATGATTATCATTAATTTTAGTTTACCAAAGGAAAATATTGAGCATTTTTATTTTATTGTTATTAATTTTGAAGAAAAATACTAAGAAAACAAAAAAAAATCATTTAACATAATTTTCTTATTTTTTGTCGTAGAATCTGAATTTGCATTAAAAAATACACTCACTTCCATTTAGTTATAATTCGTTAGTTGGGTTCCATTTAGTATAAATTATACCGTATTAGCGTTATTGTGGCCTGTGGGAGAGCAAATTTAAAAATGGGATCTTATTTTCATATAAATTTTGTCTTTTGTATAATGTATAGGGATCTTATTTTGCTATATGAATAAATTGTTATTATGGTATTGTGTTATTTTTAAAATATATTCAAAATTTTGTATCTAAATTGGTAAAATTTACAAAAAATACAAAAACATTTTCATCAATAATTTTCAATTTAAAAAAAACAATGTTTTATTATCCGGCGTAGAAGTAGAGTTAATTATCCTACTCTACTTCTATCAAGTTCTATTGATTGAACAGTGAACCTGAACAGTGAAGTGAAATGTGAACACTTAACACTGAAAATAAAATAATATTTTTGGAATGGAGCATATAGAAAATACAGAATACAGATACAGCAAATAATAAAAAAAAACAAAAAAAAACAAAAATATTTTTTTTTGAGTGAAGTGAATTACGCACACAATAATGCCAAAAATAAAAGGTAGAAGCAATAAACTAGTATAATGTATAATATTATACAATACAAATATGCTGATACACATGTGTATTATTATGTATAATTTTAAGTAATAAGAATAACCTTTGAGTGAATTATGTTTTTTTTTGTGTTAAATGCTGTTTGCCTTTTGGTTATTATACCATATTAAACTATTGATTAAAATTCTATTAGTCCTTATTATTATAAATCAAAAAAATTGTTTGTTTTATTTATATTATTATTATTATTTTTTATTTTTCCTTATTATTTGCGAAGAACACTAACATTAAATTAAAAAAATATAGTTCATGCAATCAATTTTTCCTGCAAAGGTTCAGCATGGTAGACAGGGGTTAAAAAAAAGCACCAAAGCAATTTGTATATATATGCATTTGTATACATATGCAATTTGTATATGTGTTGGAGCGTTCCGTCGAACTTACAAACATCCAGATAAATGCAGAATAATATATATATAATATTGGAACAAATTTTGTAAATCTAAAACAAATGCATATATATATATACAAATAATGTAGTGATTAATCGTCTCATGTATATTAAATTGAAATGTTTTTTTGTAATTTATTTGATTCCAAAGACAAAGTGTACTGATTGAACCTGGTCGAAAAAGCTATAAACCTATTTTTATTTCATTGGTTCAATTACCAGGTTCAAGTATCTTTTAGTTGAAAAGTAGGCGCTATACTAATTATTCCTACGCAATAATATTCAGGAAAGCAATTACAAATTCAATTGCATACTAAAATAATTTAAAAATTTTTTGAAACATATACATAATATACATTAATGCTATTGCTAATCATTATACTAACACAGTTATGACCTCTTATAGCTAATCAAAAAGGGCAATTGTTTAAAATTCTGCTTCGGTTAAATTTAAAGTATTTTTCTGTCCTACATTATTTTATAAAAATTATTTTTTATTATTAGCATTTTTATTTTTTTATTTAGTATTATTGATAATTATAATTACTAAAACCGAAATTAGAAATTAATGATATTGAAAATGTCCTAGATACTGAAAAACGTTAATTTGCATATATCAAAAATGAGTGATAATTTTTCAAACAATTAAATAAATTTATATTAAGTTAATCTGTAGCTTTCAAAATAAATTGGAGTATTATATTATCTTACACATACATATAGTAGGTGTTGGCAGAAGTCAGATGACATTGTGTGAATGCGCAATTCTAGAAATTTAACTGAAATAACAACCGTGAGTCAATTGGCTTAAACAGTCTATGTATTTAACTATTTTTCAATTAATATTTTATATCAATCAGTAGAATGTTTTATTCCAATCAAATTGATGGTCAATAGAGTGTTTCATACTGATCAAATTAATATCAGAAATATGGACTAACGGTTACTAAAAAACATTTTGCCCAAAAATTTAACTATGATTTTCAATTTCAAATTTAGTGACTATTTTAGTGACAGTTAGGTTGTTATCAACTCATTCTTGTCATTGTAGCCAACCAACTAAAGTGGTTGAATAATTGTGGTATATTGACTTTAAAGAAATTACCACCTTCTTCATCTATTTGTTAATTATGACTTCCAAATTCATTCATTTATTATCCATACATTTTTACTAATTACTATTTTTTTAAATTATACGTAGCGCTTCTAGTGGTAATTGTATCTTATTTGTAATCTTAAAAATAACTAATCGTAAAAATGGATCTCCACAATTTTAAATATACTTCAAACAATATAACAATGAATATTTACTTTTTTTATAACAAATTTTTAATACTGCTGGCAACTCTAAAATACGGTAATATATTTAAAGGATAATCCTTTTTTTTTATTTGCTAAAAATACAATGCAGTTAATGCATTTTTTAAAAAAAAATTTTAAATTTAAAAAAAAAGGATAAAAAAATATGACACACAATCATAGACTGGTATAGGAATAAAAAACAAAAAAAAAAATAGAGAAAAAGATGAGAGAGAAATAATAGCTAAAGTTTAATTTAAAAGGATAAATGCATATACTCGTTCATCGTATACCATAAATTGGTTGGATCCAAATGTGTATGGTGTGTGATGTTAATCTTTTCATTTTATAAAAAACCTAAAAGAGATGTTGGCTAGGGAATAATAGATAGAGGATAGAGAAATATGGAAAGAGAAATAAAAAAAAAAAAAGAGAGATATTAAAGTTGACTTATTGGATAATGTAAATATTAAAAGAGCGGTTTAATTTTGTGGATATATTTACAATGCATAAATGTAGGTACGTGCATTAAGAATTCTTCTTTAATCAAAATTATGCACAAAAAAAAAAAAAAACAAAAAACAAAAAATGCAAACAAAAAAAATAGTAGATTTAAATATTTAAATAATTTGAAATCGTTTAATAAAGTAATTAAAATTGGGATTTTCATTTTTTTTTGTCTATTGTTATTGTTGTTGTATTTTCATATTTGTAACAATTGTAATCTAAAATAATCACGCAATTTAAAGCATAAATATGTAAATTATATATTGAGAAAAAATTTTTTTATTATAAACAATTTTGTAAATATGTTGGAAAATAATTTAAAATTTTTGTAAATGGATTTAAATACATGGAATGTCAATTATGAGAAGGATAATGAATTTTAAACAAGATTAAAGATTATATATATTTACAAATTAAAAGTGGAATTTTCATTTTGTTTGTAAATTAATTTTTATTTTGTAAATATCGATATTTTGGAAATAAATTCAAAACATCCCTCACAGTGGTTGTGAGCAATCGATTTTTGCGAAATAAAAATTAATTTATTAGGGGAAGAAAATTTACCGACTTCTAATTGCTTCTATTTACAATATCACTATAAACAATTCTGATTGTCGAAAGTAATATGAAATAAAATAATTTATTTTAAACAAAATTCAATTTACGTAATCACATCAGACATTCTTTTTTTTCAAAATATCTAATCTGCTTCCGTTATCCTTTTCATAATTGGTATTCAATATAAATTGGAAAAATTTCAAATAACTGTCTTTTATAGGCTTTAATATTTAAATGTCAAATAAAGAAAATTTTTTTTGAATAACACAGTTTAAATAGGGCTGTTAGAAGGAAAAAAGGACCATTTTTTTTTTTAAATTTTTTTAGATTATTTGTTGGACTTTGAATTTCTAATTATTACAATACAATTCAGACGTATTTTTGTTTGTCATTATTAAAAAGACATTGCCAGTAAACAAATTTGAGAGGATAGACATTTTATTTTACTTTTTTTGAAATCATAAAGTCATTCAACTTTTGATGTGACACGTGAAAATGTAAAATTATTATTTTTGAGCTTCCAAAAAATATAAAAGGCAGATACGCCCTTTTTATATGGGACAGCTCTATTTTATTTTATTTTTTTGAAACCATAAAGTCATTCAACTTTTGATGTGACACGTGAAAATGTAAAATTATTATTTTTAAGGTTCTAAAAAACTTGAAAATGCAGATACGCCATTTTCATTACCGACAGTAGTACTTTATTTTACTTTTTGCCAAATCGTAAAGTCATTAAACTTTTGATGTGACAGGTAAAAATATAAAATCATTATTTTTAAGATCCTCAACAATTAATTTGAAAATGTAGATACGCCCTTTTGATTTTCGACAGTAGTATATACAGTGTCATATTTACAAGTTGTTTAAATTTATTCATCTTATTTTGACGATAGTAATATGCTACAAATAGAACCTGGGTTTTCTCTTGTTCAAAAGTCGTCAAACAGTGAGATAAAAATATGTTTTTTAATAATTAAGTGTTTTAAGAAAAAAGTATTAAACAATTGTATATAATAAAAAATAGGAAAATAATCACTTTACAACTCAAAATGATTTAACACAAACCTCCTGTGATATAAATTATAGCTTATTTTGACTTTTTTTGTTTTTAAAATTTAATTTATTTATTTTAACATTTTACCAGCATATTAATATGCAGACAAACTTACAGACTTTTTTCTCTTGTTTCAAAATTTCATTGTGACGATTTCTTATATGGAATTAGACATCTTATAGTATTATATACTCTTTGCTTAATGTACTTTTTATACAATATGCAATCTTAAAACCAATGCGGTCTGTCAACTATGGAAAAGTACCTTTAAAAATAATTTATAAATTATACAAAGATTACAAAAATATATTAAAATCAATTACCAAACCTCCTTTTAGATGTAAGAGCCATCAGCTTCTGATCTATATGCCGGAGAAGAACGAAGTGAAGGACTCTGCTGACTTTAACTCACTAACTCACCTCCATCCTTTTGTTCAAATCAAAATTACTCTTTAAGACTAATCATTAAATTAATACAATGTTTGCTCTTTTCTTCATATACCTTTGATCAAACAAAATTCCATTAGGAATTATTGTAAGATAAAAGATTTGATCCTAACACAGTTCGAACGGTTTCGTTCGTTTAAGCCTTCTAACAAAGTTTTGACTGTCAGCTAAACGTGAAAATTCGACATTGGCATGTTGAGAGAGACGCCATTTAAAGCGTAAAGTCAATTTTTTTATTTCATCTTTTATGAGAGGGATCCTGAGATTTAGCTATGAATATCAGCATTGCGGACGAGCCAGGGTGCATTAACAATGTTTCGCAATACTTTGTTTTGGAACATTTGGATAATTTGAACATGTAATTGTTTAGCGGCAGCCCATATTTGAATACCGTATGCCCAGACTGGGCTTAATATCTGATTGTAGATCAAAACTTTATTATACGTCGAAATCGTAGATATCCGCCCAATCAGCAAATACAACTGTTTATATTTCTAATCTAGTTCTTGTTTTTTTTTTCTTAACGTTGATGTTTTAATCTGTCCGTCAAGAAATATACCAACATATTTTGCAGAAATTCGATATGATATGACATATACACATACCACATACATACTGGAAGTAGGCGACTCAATTTTTTTTATTATTCGGATTTTGCTTCATTCAATTTGATTGCCAACCTTTTGCACCAAATGGATATTTTGTTATTGGTTTGTCGCAATTTATTTGTAGCTCTATTTATATTTTTACCAATTGCTAATATAGCAATATCATTTGCAAAAGTAGCTACCATCGCATTTTCTATCTCTGAAATATCACTATACTGTATAGTAAATATAGTATGGGGTCATTGTGATATACTCCTGCGTGTATCTTCTTAAGCAATTTTACAATTTACTTGTGATAAATTTTTGTTTGAGTGCCGCACTCATTATTTTAAACTATCTATTCAAGATATTTTAATAGATTTAATTTATTTAAGATATCAGCTCTGATTAAATCATTATAGAGCCTTGTTTGATTTTAATCTTTTATTATTTCCTTTCATCTAATATTCGTTATTTTTGGCCAACTATGTACTTGGATATTTTCTACCAGATTTACGTCTATATCAGATTCTATATTGTTTTGATTGAATGTTCAGGTTCATACAGGGGATCAGCGCCCATGATTTCGTCACTTTTTCTAAGTGGAGCAGAATGCACTATCAGGTTTTTTCAGTTTACTGATTGCTTTTTAGACTGCATATTTATTTTCTTTAGCAGATATGTTTTACAAATAGTTCTACATTGCTTCTCTTTTAATTGCTTTATTACCCTTTTTAACTCTTTAGACTTGGAATTAAAAAATTGTAACATAAACAAAGATGTGAGTGAGTACAAACTTTTGGTCGATGATGAACTCCAAAAACCAACAAAGAGTTATTCTGAGCGATTATTAAATCATCCAAACCAGTTATTTTCTAGACATATACTCTTAGTGAACAGATTAAAAATAAACACTTTAGCAGTGTAGAAGATATTGGTGACCTAATTGATGTATAACCACTGGATTATACCACATT
This sequence comes from Argyra leucocephala, assembly GCA_963942445.1. Lineage (NCBI taxonomy): Eukaryota > Metazoa > Arthropoda > Insecta > Diptera > Dolichopodidae > Argyra > Argyra leucocephala. Next base: position 13,320,537 of record OZ012679.1, on the reverse strand, counting down.
ATAAATTTAGTTTGTAGGATAAAACCTGTTCTTTCGGATTAAGTCAAAAATGTTAAGATATTGTCAGTCCATTATGGAAAGATTCAATAAATAAAATACTTGAATACTAATAAAGAAAACAATAATGTTCGTGTATTGCGTCTCACCCTCGTTGTTATTATAAAAAGGGTCGAAACAGCAGAAGGTATGTTTTTGCATAAGCATAAATATTTTTTTTGTACCTGAATTAAATAAATTCCATTAGAAAAAATTAAATTTGTTTATTTTTTTTGTAATTTTATTGAATCCTTTTCTTTTGTTTTATTTTTCTATTAAATATTTTTTTACTTTAATTTATAAATAAATTTATCAAAACAAAAAAAACCAAAAATTCTTTAATATTTATTTTTCAAATATCCTTCTAATACATACATACATACATATATTCTTCAAATGCAAAAAAAAAAACTAATCTTAATTCGAACAAAAAATAACTAGAGTGAAAGAGAAAACAAGTAAAAAAAAAAAAAGAAATTACAGAAATCAATACAATTTTATAAGTACATAAAAACAAAAACAAAAACAAACAAAAAAACAGAATAAATACATTTAAAGTATAATATATACTAACATAGTATATTCATGTAATTTATAAATACTCATATAAAATAATGTGTCCCTATATAACACCTACCTTAATACCTTTATCTAATAACCACCAACAACTCAAATAATAAAAACAAAAACAACAACAAAATAAATACAAAAAGATTAAATAACCACCGCCCGCCTACATCAATATCATATATTGGATATATGATATTCAATTCAAAGTCCATAACCACATATCACAACATTTGATTGTAAATATATATTTAAATATATGTATATATATATATATATATAATGTATATAGTATATAATATAATGCAGAACTTGAACAATCGATATTTTTGAATTTCACACAACGAATATAATTTCTATACAACTCTTATATAAAGAAATTTCTTAAGAACAATGATGATGATATCTTTTCTTATCCTGCTTTAGATATCCTGCCGATTGATATTAAAAAAAAAAAGTAATAATAATGAAAAAAATAAAAAAAATCAAAATAAGGATAAATATTTTTTTTTTTTTTTACTGTTCTTCAATATGTATGATTGTGTTTTCATCAGTATCATTATTACTAAAAAAAAAAAATCCTTTTCTATGAATCAGAATATATTTGCCAAAAAAAAAAAAAAAAAACAACAAAAAAAAATATCCCAGTTTTTTCGTCTTGAATTATTAAAGGATAAATTTTCTTCTTTTTAAGAGAAGAAAAAATTTAATCTTCATTGATAGTAAATAAATTGGACAATTTAACAGATATTATTTTTTGTTACAGTTGTTGTTGTTGTTTTTGTTCTTTCTTGTTGGTTTTTTTTTTTTTTTTTTTAGATAAGAAGAACAGGTTATAATATTTTGTTGTTTTTGTTGTTAATTTCAAATTTAGATACATTATAAAAGTATTAAATATCATGGGGTATTTAATTTCTATTTTGTGGATTGATATGTAATTTTCATATACAATATCTTAAAGATTTATCATTGCTTGTTTCAGATATTAGTATTAATGAAATATTGGCGTTCGCCAGGGGCTTGGATATGCAATTAATTTTTCAAATATCCTTCTAAATACATACATACATATATACTATATATATGTATATATATTTCAAATGCAATCCTTCTAATACATACATACATATATACTATATATATATATATATATATATTTCAAATGAAAAAAAAAAACATTATATATTGACATTAATGTATAATATTAGCGTTCGCTAGGGGCTTGGATATACAATTCGTCAAATCACCAAACGGAAAAGTACAATAGATTTGAATAGATCGCGTCTATACATGGATGTTCTATGATGTACAGATAATAAAGTAAAATATAAAGAATTTAAAATTTTTTAATAGATTTAAAATATACCCATCTGTTCGGATAAATATATATGACCAGTAATTTGATCTAATTCCAGTATTTTAGATTCCTGTACCAGTACCAGTATTAATATGGTTGTTGTTTTTTATCTTTTATTTTCATTGGGGGAATAGGGCTTCATTTTAAATCCATTAGATTGATTATATAAGCCTGACGCTTCAGAAATTAGTTGTTTAGTATAGTGTGTGTGTTATCCTACCCCTACGTATAGTGTCATTCACATCAATTAAAGCCTTGACCATAAGTGAATATGAATAATAAGTCTTGATAAGTTCCGTAAAACTTTTAATTAAATTTTTGGACAACTGCATGAAATTTAACATGTATTAGCAACAATAATTACGAAGTTACCGAATGTTTCGTTAATTTTCTGATATTTTTCGTTAAAACCATAAGGTACGCTCTGGAGTGTAGTAAATGTAGCTCTAAATTTTTATTTTAAATTTAAAATAATTAATTAAGCAAAATTGAAATAAGCTTAAGTTATTATAATTGATTGAGTATTAGATTATTGATTTCGCAAAAGCAGTTCTTGAATGGAATCCGTATAGGGTCAAAGAAAACGTGGTCATCCTAAAACAACATGGCACCGAATAGTAATGAACAAAGCAAGTGCATGGGGAAGAATTTGGGTGAAATCAAGTCGATTGCCCAAAATCGAATTCGACAGAGGAAATTTGTTAATGTCCTATGACCCCATGACAAGATCAATGATGATTAGATTAGTGAAGTTTTGATAGCCAACTTAAGCAATGTAAATAAATTTTACAGCAAAACTTAAGATGTTTCAGTCAGTATTATAGTTACGGCCTAGTAGAAATTTATCGTCTAATAAAATGGATGAAATAAATTTTAACGTTTATTTGCATTTAATTTGCTTGTTTTGCTATTCCATACCAATTTGTATATAATATGAAGATAAATTTAGTACTACATACTACTGCCTATAATAAATGATATACTGGTTCTGTACTGGTACTGGAATTTAAACAATTATGCTTACAACTCTTAACTAGATTGATATTATTAAATATAGACAATTTAACGAAAAGCATTTATAGGTTATCTATCAGTAGGACGTAGGTAGATGGATATATTTCATTAGATAATAGGTATGTTTGGTATGTAGGTAGAAAAAAGTATTTCACTTTATTTCTGCAATGATAATTAGAGCTAATGTATACATTTTTAAAACTACGACTCGACAATATGTTGATTCGATTTGTTTTTAGAGCGCTATTAACTCATATGAGGTTATATAATGATTGGTAAATTGATGTTTTCGTGATTATATCTTCTTCTTTTATTGCCTATTCATAATTGGATGTCAGCGGTCATATGATATTGGTAACGATGTCCTGATAGATGTTTCGATCTGAATGGATTAAATCGTTTATGTTTCTAATGCCTGTCTAGTCTCTAATTTTGCGCAATCAGTTTTAATTGTTTTGTTCCTCTTTTTCATTAATTTCACTCATTTCACAAAATTTAGCTAATTTTCGCCTTGAACTATATTAACCAAAGTAGCTCGTATTTATTTCCACGCATAATATGCCCAAAGTATAAGAGGTATTTTGCTTCTTTAGCCATAGAAATATTTTTCTTTCTGTGTTTGTTCTACATAGAACTTGTTCGTTTGTAATGTGATCTATTCATGATATTTTAAGCATTTTTCGATAGATCTAAATTTCGAAGGGCTGTGATTATATATCAAATTTTGTTGCCAATTGGCGAATTTATTAATTGTTGTTGTTTTACCAATTTTGAAGTCGAATTAAACATTATCAATAAACTGTAAATTATTAACTGGAACAAATTGAAAGTTATGTATAAAAGTCAAGAATATTCAAGAATTGAAATTGTAAGCTTTTTTAGTGAATAAAAAAGAAAACAAACCGATCTGCTTTACATGTTTTAACTCAACTATTTATTAAATTCTTACATTCAAATGTAATTTATAATCACAATAACGGTATTCATGATTAAGTGTAGAAATGTAGTAAGTATAGATCTACAATAATTTGTAAAACGATTTTGTGAACGCACCCTTGTGCTTTTGATGTTGTAATCGATGTAGATTTGTGACAGCAGTTTGTTTACATATAAATTTAAATTATAATTCTGAGAATATGTGAGAAACAATAAAATAATTCAATTTAAATTTTGTTTATATTTAAATTTGATTTAAAAAATTACCTCTGTACTTATCTCAGCCATGTTCGAAATATTTTTATTGACAAATGTCAAACTAAAAAAATACAGTGGCAACTAAAGTACAATATTAAAAGTATAATAGGTTTGAGTCTTGTAAAAGTCTATAAGTCTTGTCGAATAATAAAATGTTAACAATGGCACTTCTATACACTTAGTACAAGACTACACCTTCAATCTAGACATATTCGTGCATTCCCTAATTATATTTTTTGATAGCATACGTCGTTGGTGTGAATCTTTACTACGCTGTCGACATTTTATTTTATTTAAACTACGTTTACATAATCTTTTTACAAAATGTTTTTGGGCACAAACTTCTGATTAGTAAAAATTGACCCAACATTTTTGATCCGTTAGTAAGTCGGATTAAACCGGAAAATATTTTTTTTATTATAAATCTTTTAGTTGTCAAGATAATTTTCAATTTTATTTTTGTTGTTTTTGTTATTGCTATTTTTATTGCATTAACTTTTATAATAAAATAAGGATATTTTGAAGAACTAACCAATATTATTGTATACTTGTATATACACATCTATATACATACATAAGTTGAAGTAAAAGTTTTAAGAAGATATAATAAGTTGAAAATAAACATATATATATTTTGAAGAATACCCAAAGAAAATGTCCACTTCATTAGGTAACCCTTTCAAATATTTTTTTTTGCTTGTTTTGCTTGTTTTTTTTTTTTTTTTTTATTTTGTGTATGTGTAATGTAAAGATTTTTGATTTAATTTTGTGTCACATTTTTATTTAATTTTTTTTTTATTTTGTTGCTTTTGTGATTTTTGTTTTTTTTTTTAAGTTGAATTTTAGTTTTTTAGTTCTAACTTCCTTATTGGATATAAGGATATTTATATTTTTATTTTTTTTTGTTCTTATATTGATTTGATCCTTGAATATTATATTATGTACAATATTTGTGTATATTATGTATATATTATATTTATAAAGGATAAAATATTTTGTTTTCTTATCATCAGTTTTGTGTTTTTTTTTTTGGTTTAGAAAGAGAAAATTCAAAAAAAAAAAAAAATTAAATTATAGTATAAGATATTAGGTAGATATAGGTAATCTGATTATGATATCCTTGTTATCATACTTGAGAAAATATTATATTAAAAGTTAATATATTGAAGAGTCCTGGAATAAAAAATGAACAAAAAAAAAATGTATAGTAGTTATTTTGAGAAAGTAATATTAGGTATAGGTTGAATATAGGTATTAAGTAGGTATAGGTACTAGTAAAGTAAAGATATTTTTTTTTGTTATAATAAAGCTGACTCAATAATCGAAAATAAATTTTTGTTGCTTTTGTTATTATTGTTACATCGTCCTTTTAATATGATTTTGTTTTTTTTTTTGTATATTTATATTTATTTTATATAAGATAATTCTTTAAGGATCATATGAAAATTCTATATATTAAAAGAATAATGAAATGATATTTGTTGTTGTTGTTGTTATTTGTTATTTTGTAATGAATGAAAATGAAATTTTCTTTAGATTATCTCATAAACCTTCTGTGTCTCGTTTTTTGAAAAGAATTGTTCAATATTGTGTTAAAAGTAGGTCATAGTAATAGAGTTAATATCTTTTATATATATATGTATATTGTATAATAATATATGTGTATAACAGTTGTTAACAAAAGTATTTATATTAATAACATTTTAATCAATAAATTTTAGTTGATAAATTAATTATTAATTTCTGTCCTAGCACCTACAGTGACCTAAGACTATTAAAGTAAAGTAAATAAAATTTGGATTTGCATTGGATCCATGGATTTGATTCAAATGTCAAAAAATCGTACGTGTAAACGCTCTTTTTTATTTAATGTGATTGTATGAACTCCGTGTCATTAAATTTGCATTCAATCAAATTTGACAGTTCATGAATTAAATATGACGAATTCGAAAATTTTTATTTCAATTCTATGTTTTCAGCTGATTTTGATAACGATATTTATTTTTTGTTGTTTGTATACAGGTTGATGTTGATAACAAACTGTTTTTTTTTTTATAAAATCGGTCGGTAAAACTTTACAATCTGTTGTCCAGCTAAACAACGATACAATAGAATTGCAAAAAAAAATTAATTTCATGCCTCACTGAAGGGAGTACAGGACTTGAATTACAGGATTGAAGAAAATGAAGAAGAATAAATTTCATATCGATTTACGGTGGGTGATGTGAATAATAACTGACTTCAAATTTTATACAAAAATTTATTTTTTTGGTACATAACTGAATACTTTTCTGAGCAATTGTATTTACAAATGAAATAAAAAAATATAATTTGTATTTGTATATATATATATATATATATAACAGAAAAATTAAATATAATATTGAAAAAGTTTACAAATTTTTTTATTAAATACTTATCTGGTCAATAATTTACATAATAATATATATCTACTTTATTTAAAGAGTTACAATTGATTTCTATTTTTAGAATTTAATTTATTTTTGAGGTTATATTTTCAACTTGACTTTGATATACGTATATATTTTTAAATTTAATATTTTATTTATTTTTTGTATTTTAATTATTTAAATATTTTAAAATTTAATAATTTGTTATTTTCGAATCGAATTGTTATAAAAAATGTCCTTTATACTATACGTGTTAAAAATTCGTAATGATTTAATTACAAAATAACAAAAATATAAAAATGAAAAAATTTAAAACTAAAATACTGAAAATTTGTGTGTGAATATTTCCAAGAAATAATTTTATTATTTACTTTTTATTAATTTCGCACATTTTAAATTTCATAATCGATTTTCTAAAAATAAAATACATAATAAATTTTTTAGTGTAAGCACTGGCATAGCATTTAGTCATTGAATCCACCCGATTAAATATTAAGCTTGTTTACTTGTGTATTCTATTTGCTGTCAGGAAATGTCAAATAAACAAGATGTTTTAGGATATATTCGAAATATTGATTTTCGGTTCTGCAAAATCGTTGTAGGCTTTAACTGTTTCATAAAATGGAACAAAATGTTTAATATACGAATTTTTTATACCAAAACTAATAGGTATTTATAACTAGTTATTAATATTGATGGTATAAAACTCAAAAAATGTATATTAATGAAAATCAGATCCTAGAAATGTGATTTATTGTATATAAAAAAATCGAAAAAATTAAAATGTTCAGCATTCAAACCAGTGGCGACGCGTGACTTAAAATTACGTTCACGAACAAAACTAATGTAAGATAATAATTAGTTAAAAAAAATAATATAAATATATACACCAAATAATCAATATAATTTAATAAAAAGGCCCACATTACGAAAGGAAAAAGGACCTATAAAGTAAAATCAACTGTTAAAAAAAAATAAATAAATAATAATTAGTAATTATTTTATTTGTAAATAAGTTCTAATTAATCTTGATTAATATTAATTGGATGACATAAACATTGAACCATAATAAAATTTGTAAAATAATTAATGCAATATTACAGAACTAACATTTTACTTTCTCTACGTTTATTAATTATTACTCTTACGAATATATTTTTTTTCTAATTTATTTATTAAACAAACCACCTAAGTAGTTTAATTCAACTCCTTTAAAGTGGGAAATATATGTGCAGAATTCTCATGTATCGCTGCATACAGATATGCATGCATATCTGCGTACCAGACACATGTGCATATTTTATCTGTCAAAAATTGTTTTGTTTTGAAATAATCTAGATAATTGTCGCCATTAGATATACACATACAATTTGTTTGTATAGTAATAAAATACAAAATAAAGTAATTTTTGAAAAATTTTAAAGTTAAAAGTTATTAAAAGTGTTTAATAAAAGTTTTAATTTAATAATTTTTGAAAAAATTTAATCACATATTTTATTATCTGCCACTATCGTGATTGTAACAAAATATAATTATATGAATAAATTAATGCTATAGTTTGTTGTGCATATATATTTTGTTATATCTAAATATTTTAAAAATTTATGATATGAAATATTAACTAGGGAAATTTTCATTCATTTCTAATTAATTAGTTTTTCTTCCATTAACTAATTTAAAATAAATTTTTACAAAATTGGTTATAACCTATTTACCACAAAAAACAATAATAAATATGTAAATATTAAATAACTTTTATGACGTTTTGTCATTATGTTTTTATTAGTATGAGTAAAATGACAACTTTTACTATCTTTCGTGTTGGTAGCTCTGCCGCTGCGCAGCAAAAATTAGAAATAAACATATCTTGCATCAAAACACACTGCGTGCAGAATTACATGTAATTGGTTCCATATAAAACCATACATTCTAATTTATTTTTAATGCGATTAATGCACAGTTCTGCACATGTATTTCAGGCATAAATCATTTTAATAATTTTGTTTAATAGATTTTCTAATAGAGTTTAAAAATTCAAATCAAATGTAAAAATAATCAAAAACAACAATGCCCCTAATTAACACAAAATGACATTATGCCGTCAAAATCAATTGAATCGCTTAGAGTTATTTATCGCATTTATTAACATTACATCAATTTGTTTAAAAAGTAAATATATTCCAATTTTTCAATTAGAACTTTTTTAAATTTGTAAAACAAAATTTTTGTTTTTTAGATTATTAGTGAAATTTTTGTAGTCGTTCATGCACGAAATGAACTCCTAGACGAGTCGTCCTTGATCCATTATTTTCTTATAACGATTATTAAAAAAAATAAAAAGTTGTATTAAAACTAAAATGAGACAGCAAATAGTATGTAATCATATAATAATAATATACAAATCAAATATTTAAATAAGCCGGTAGATTGGATGCTTTTATTAAATAAAATATAAAATTTTTAAATTATTGTAAAAATATATTTCAATTTAAAAAAATAATAATTAATTCCCTATACAACATTATTATTATTATTAAACATAAACTTTTATTTTTTATATTCAATTCAAGTCAACTGGAAATGGTTAAATTTTTTTTTTTTACATCTTTTTATAGTTGTTTTGTTTTTTTTTAAACAACAATATAAAAAAAATAAAGACAAAAGTAAAATTAAATAATAGAATAAAAATATGAAATTGTATGGGGAATTTTTAATATTTTATTTTATTTTATTTTATTTTTAATATTATTATTGTAATGTAATGTTTTGCCTTATTTCTTTCATTATAATAAAAAATTCATCCATACAACATTGATAAGTAATATGATGATGAAAGATCGATGAGTTATATGAGTAGATACAGGGTGATTAGAGATTGATTATTAATATTGTTGTAATTTGTTAGTGGAAGTAACATACTAAGGCTAGAGTATAGCAAAAAAAAAAATAATGTTATAATTTGTTGAAGAGCTTAATTTATATTAAGAGTTTAAAAGGATAGAATAGTATAATAGTTTTATATAAATAAGACAGAATAATAGACTTTAAAAGGTATAAGTTATCTTATATATAAAGAAGGATGTTTGTATGTTTGTATGTATGTATGTATGTATGTATGTATGTATGTATGTCTGTATGTATGTATGTATATATGTATTTATGTATTTATGTATGTATGTATGTATGTATGTATGTATGTATGTATTTTCATGTATGTATGTATGTATGTATGTATGTATGTATGTATGCATGTATGTATGTATGTATCTATGTATGTATGTATGTATGTATGTTTGTGTCAGAACTCCTCTGAGACGCATGGACCAATTTCAACAAAATTTTACAGGATGGTTTTTTACCTGTCGGTAAAAATCAAGTTGATGGTTCGGGTACCTGTCATACAACTCCGAGCACCTGACAAAAATATTTCAAAAACCAAAGGTGCTACAGAGTTGAAAATTTGCACACAGTTACTCTCTCAAAAATAAATAAATATGACTTTCACATTTTTTAGAAATTTTGATTGGGTCGGGTAGCTGTCGTACAACTCCCAGCACCCGCAAAAAATATTTCAAAAACCAAAGGTGCTAGCTAGAGGGCTGGAAATTTGAACGCGGGTACTCTTCCAAAAATAAACAAATGTGACTTTCACATTTTTTCGAAATTTTGACTGATTCGGGTAGCTGTCATATAAGTCCGAGCTCCGCAGGTCCCTCAAATTTTCTAATAAGAAAAATAGTTTTCATTGGAACCTAACATACATATGTGTATTAAATTGGAACTAAATCGGTCCAGTTTCTGAGATATGAATTTTCGTTCAAAAGAGCCTTGGCGGAAAGCAGGTCCAACAAATTTAGCAGAAACTGCCGTAATCGGGATCCAAGGTAAAATGTCAAGTCCCTAACTTAACAGGAAGTTCGTTTAAAATGCCTGAATTTCATATGTTATGCAGACCATATATAATTTTCTAATGGAGCTTAAATTTAGCTTATTTATTTGACCCTTTTTAGTGCAGTTATTATTGGTACTTTATTGGAGGAAGAGAAAAATAAGTGAAGAAAATAGCAAAACAAAATTCTCATTTTTATTTATAATAAAGAAAAATATTATATAAATAAAAAAAAAATTTTTTTTTAGAACTATTTGCCTTGAACTTAAGCGTACTAAAATTACAAAAAAAAAACTTTAGAATCGCAGCTTAATATAAGGTTTTACCAATACAAAGAAGCACGGACGTGTATTTCTTGTATTGGTTTTCAAACTTCCCACAAAAAAAAAAAAAAAAAAAACAATTACATATAAAAACATTTAACAGTTAGTTTACTAACAGACAAACATCACATAATACTTCCGTTTTCAAACTAAAAACGAAGAAAAAATTCTAGGAACTTTAAATTTTCTCGGGCAACGCCGGGTAACTCCGCTAGTATTTTATAAAAGTCCATTTCACTTCTAGAATCTTATTCTACTAACAGAAATGTAATATCAATATTAAAATACCTAATATTCTCGACATTATAATATTCAAAATAGTATGACAGAGACAAATGTAGTATGTATTCGTGTTTCATTAGTATGACAAATGAAATATGGAAGGTAAATTTTTTTTGCACTAATGTTAAATTTCAAAACAATAAAAAAATAATTGAAGAATTAAGCAAAATGATGAACAATTAAAAAATTTAATTTATGTTTGTCCATTTCTAATTTGACTTGAAAATGTTTTTTTTTAAAACAAATTTGTTTGATTTTTAAAATATGTCAAATCAACTGTTTTTTAGTACTAAAAATTAAAAAAATAAAGGCTTTTTCATAAATGCAGTATGACGTGACATCAATTGCATTATACATGGCTAACTTATAATCAGATGATTTTAGTTTATGATCGTCACACTAAAACAATTTGACGTTTATGAACACGCATTTTAAAATTTATTTTTCATTGGTTTTAATTTTGTTTACAATTTCCAATTAATTTTGTGGCAAATTTAAAATAAATATATGTAGATAAACATACAATAAAAATAGTCCAATTTATGTATTTTGATAATAGCTTGTCTTTCACCCTCAGCAATTTTAAAAATTTAAACAAATCTATTTCTATAAAAAACAAAACGGACAAGAGAAAATCATTTTGTGTAGTTTGAAATTTCATAATGCGTAGCTGAATTTGTTTTGCAAATGAATTTTGTGTCATATGATTAGTGCAATGTAGTATATGAACTGTTAAACAAATTGACGAGACGAGATTAATGTATTGCATTATGCGTTTGTAAAAAGACCTTAGGTAATCTATACTTGCCACCAAGATGAACAATATTTCCATGTTGTTTCGTAATATTATGCCTTTGTTGGTAATATCAATACTATACATTTATATTGCAATAATATTGATGATATTATATGTGACACACATGTAACGATATCATGATATCAGCAAAATTACAGTATAGATATTATATGTATGTCACTAGCATTAATTGTTTTGATGCGAATACAAAATTTTTATTTATTTTTTTTAGTATTAACACCCCTATGACACACATCAAAATTTCCATCAATACTTGTCAATTAATTGTCAATTAATTGATGAGAAATTAATTGATGGTACTTCTGTTTTCATCAATGTTCTCATTAATTTATTGTCAGGCTTATTTTGAATTATAGATGATATTCAAAAAAGTGATTATTAAAATAAAATTGAATTAGAATAGAATCATTAATAGAGTTAGTTATGTTTAAAAAGCATGAAATGTGACTTGGACTTATCAATAATGATAACTGTCGAATATGCGATGGTTTTGACAATCAGAAAGAAAATGACTAATAATCTCTGCGACTGCATTGATCTAACAAAAGCTAGGTTTATGTGGGTATATTGAGAGGGTATGTGTATGTTTGACAACCTGACAGATATGTCCAAGGTAACCTATTCAGAATATCTACATATTTGTCACAATTATGGGTCTGCTCAGTTAATAGTATAGTTAAATAGCTCACTATTGTGTTTTGGTGATAATGCGGCGACGATGGCTTGTTGGATCTGTCAACATTTATTTAACATACAATCTCTACATTAAAATAAATAATATAATATAAAAATATTGAATAAATATTTTGACTTTTTTCTGAAAATGCACACCCTGTTTAACAAATATTATCGATTAACTTACTATTAAGTAAAAAAAAACAACAAAAATAAAAAAAAAATCTTATTGAAAATCAAGGGCTATTTATAAGTTTATTTAATTTTGTTAATATAAACTAAAAACAAAAACAACAAAAATAACAAAAACAATGAAACATTTTGATTTTGAAGGTGATATTGATTCAAAATTACAACAATGTTAAAGAAATTTTTAATTCTCTCGTCCTCTCGACCTCCCATTTCATGACTTTAATTTTTTTGTTTAAATTAAAAAAAAAAAAGAATTAAAACATAAATTTTCAATCACTGTTTCTTTTTCTATAGTTTATATTTAAACAAAACTCAACTAAAAGAAATCCATATACAGAATTCATAAAGTAAATTCAATAGTGTAAACCTAAACAAAATAAAAAAAAATAATAATAATAAAAAAAAAAATAACAAAAATTCAAAGAGACTTCATAAAATTGGATACAATAAAGTCGCATTTTTATATTTTGTTTACATATATATATGCATAAATAATTATATATATATATATATATATGTAAATAATATTATGTATTGTGCAAATGTTGTGCAATACGAGTATATAAACATAGACTAAATGTATCTTTATTAAGTAACAAAAAATAAAATATGAACCGCACATTGTGTGGTATCAATAATAATAAAAAAAAAAAAAAACAATAACAAGAAAAAAAAAAAAAAGGAAAACATATTTTTATAAAACAAAAAATCATCACACAATCTATGATATGATATTATACCATACATACTAACTACATATAGTATATTCACTTGCATTTTTACTAAACATATTCATGCATGTATATATGTATACACATATGTAATTACATACTAGTTACTATTCTTTTGCAAAAAATATTATCGCGACAATCAAGAGTGTCGTTCAATAATGCCTTATAGCACTATAAATTTTCTATGTGGTCTGTATATAATATTGCAGATGACGATATGCTTAGAAAATTATGACTCAGGATTATGAGATTTTGTATAATCAGAAAAGTAAATTAGACTAAGTAAAAAAAATATATATATTTTTATAAAGGATGATGAAATTTTAATTAACATGTTAAGATATCAGAATTATCACTCTTCATTCAAAATCAGTAAGTGACCATTATTGCAGTTTGCTTCTGGAAAACCAATTAGCACTTAAAACAATTATAGAAGTTAGTACAAATTGCAATTATCAATTATAGTGATACAAATTCAATCATTTCAAATTTCATTTCATATTCAAAAAAATTTTCGGAATATATTAAAGGCTAACTCTAAATTCCAGAGTACTGTTTGACAACCCGACAAGCTTTTAGATACTTTGGCTTGGCGTAATATTTAAATTCAAAATTGATTACAACTTTCCTATGTCAAATCTTTTACTTAGTACTGTTTAAAATCCAGACAAGCTTTATCTCTTACTAGACAAATACCTCTTTTGGCTTGACGTAATATTTGAATGCAAAATTGATTACAATTTTGCCCTTGGCCATTTTTGACATTTTCATTAAAACAAAAAAAAGGTTTTGTTAAATAAAATTTATTTAACAGGACTTGTTCTAAATAACGGTGAAAATTTTTAACAAGCTTTGGACAACAAAAAAAAACAAATATATATATATATATATATATGTATATATACAGTGAATATCTTATGTAAAATATATAATATTTAAATACGAAACTAAAAGTCGAAAATAAATTTTTATTCATTGCATTAGAATTTAATATTCAAAAAGAATTAAACAGGACTTGTTAGACACATATCAGTAAATATAGTTTAATAAAATAGTTTAGGGTGCTAATATGATTAAAATATGATTAAAAGTTGCTGTTATTTTGTATTATGATTCAAAACACAACCTAATTATCTGACAAAATTATACTTAGTTTTTAAGTTGAGCTGTGTGTAAATATAGCTATTGTGCTTGACAACCAGTTTATGTTTAAGTTGTCTGAAAAAACACTACTCAAATTGAAAAAACAACATATACTTACAGGAGCTTCTTTCATAATTTGATATGTTATTTACATACTGTATGACTATTATAATGGATTATTGTTTGCTATATAGAATCTTGGTGAGGGCTGTAAATATTGGTTCTAGAATGGTACTAGACTTCCGATACTATTACTATTCTTCTTCTATTATCCATATTTGACTATACATATTTGCCTGACCACATATGACTATACAATTATTCTAATTTACTGTCTATATTTGATATGTAGCCAATGGCATGTAATTTTTGTTTGTAGGTTATGGATATCCACAAAGGCATTTCGATAGTTTCAGCGAAATATTCCTCTCACAATTGTTCTAGAATCAATAGTGAGGGTTTTGTTAATTAAATCCATTTCAAATTTTGTTTCACAATGAAATTTGAAACACATAAAGTTGACTGTTCTGACAGTTGTTCTGACTCAAGCTTCTAAATAGCTTCTGAAATCAACTAAAATCATGAACTTATATCTAAATATTAATATAATATACATAAATCAGTATGAATACAACATTTAAAGATATTTACAGTACATATATACAATTAAAACATCAACAAAATAAATAAATTAAAGTTAATTAAAGATCTAGGTTAAAAAATAAATCAAAAAATATGAAATAAAAGATTATAACGTATACTAAACAATATAGTTTTGGAATTACATTATTAATTAGTACAAAGCAAACCGCCCGCTTTAGAATCAATTTTAAAATCCATACTAAATTACAATTCAGTTGACGAGTTATGATATAATGGTTGGGTCATCTAATTGGAAACAAAAACCATACTTATTCTGTTGTAATAAAATAAATTGTATAGTACCGTATTCAATGTGCGAAAGGATAATTTTACTTGAGTTATTTCCAATATGTAATATTTAAACTGTAAATAATTAAAACTGTTAATGAAATATACAAAAATATAAAAAAAGAAAATCTGCTATCACAATTCTAAACTTTCTCAAAATGTCATAAACATTTTGTTTTGTCAATTACTTAATATTATAGTGGTATTAATGACAGGTCTTAATCTAATTTCATGTTATAGAGAGCATATATGGTAGGTAGAAGTGGCTGTCTAAGTGGACACACATACCCAGGATGTCCATTGTGATAGAGAGAATATATATAGTTATTGTTAAAAAAACATAATCAACCATCCAGAGATAATGAGATGTACAAGGCTTAACTACTATTAATTGGTATAATCATATTGTATTTTTCCTAAACAAATTTTTGCATCGAATATTGCCATTAAAAACTTTACACAAATGATTTTCCTTGTCTTCCCAATCACCAGTTCATAATATGATTATATCAAAATTTCTTTAGATATTCGATCAATGACCTTTTTAACTTTAATTCAGTTTTTGATATTTAATAGTGAAGAAGAATTAATTTACAAGTTTACAAGGAATTTTGTAGACAGCACTAAAAGGTAATTTGAATTTTTATTATAAATTTAAATTTTTTGAATTTGATTGAACTATCCATATTTATTTATATATTTTAAATTATATTAATTATTTAATAATAAATTTCAATTTTATATATTGCAACTTTAATTTAACAAAAGTGGTGGTGACTGTGGTGGTTTTAATTTTTCTGAAAATGTAAAATTGTGATTTTTTGTTATTCTGTTTTTATTTTATTTTTATTATTATTATTGTCTTTTTGTGTAAAATCATCTGCATTCGCTATTATTTTGTACAGGTATACTATTTTTTTAGACCACAAAACTGAGCTCTAATATTGTATTGCAACGTCGTATGTATTTCAGTGTGTAATAAATTAACGCAAATGCACGTAAATGAACTCAAATTAACGCAAATGAATATTTAAAAAAAAAAAAATTATCATTATTATTTTTTTTTTTATTTATGTTTTACTTCATTTTTATGTTTTTATAAATTTGTATTCATAAATCTAAAACAAATTAAATTATTCTTGTAAATATATACATAATAATAATATATTATATTGTGTTATTATTATTGTTATTATTTTTTTATTTCTTTTTTTTTTGTATACAAAAACAAGAATGAATCTAAAAAAAAAAAAATAACAACAACAAAAACGCATTATTGAATGTGGGTGATAATAAATAAATAAAACAAAAATAAAATAAAAAAAGATAATAACATAAAATATTATATGTATATCCTGTCTACACACAATTCAAAATAATAATCAAAACAGTGAATTTATGAAATGTGAATAAAATAATAAGAAACAATAATGATGATATATTATTATGTATTAAAGTCAGTGGATTGAAACACTTGAAATAGTTAACTGTGATTAATAAATTGAAGTTGACGTTGTCATATTAATGTAAAAAATATAAAAATAGTATTTTTTTGCATTAAGCTAAACAACTCAAGAATTCCGGAATTGTGTCAAGTTTTGATATAATTTTATAAAATAAGTAAATTTAAGTAAATTAATTTTTGTTATATAATAGTAGTTTAGATGTGAGGCAAACATTGATTAAAAAAAAAAACTTAACGAAACTTTTTTTTTATTTCTTCCACAATGGTTGTAGTTAATATTTTTAATATGTCAAGAATTAATAATATTTTATAGAATATGGAGGTACGAGTGGTAGCAAAAATCGGGACACTCAGAAGAAATAGTTTCATTGTGACATATTATATAGTTTATAGTTTATTATAATTTATTACATATTAATGATAATGAAAATTTGTATTGTTTTTATAACTAGAAATTTACTGTTCTGTTATATTACATAAGTAATGTACATTCTGTATTATTACATTACAAAAGGCCACTTTAAAATAAATAAATTTAAATAAAATTATAATTTTATTTCTACACAATGAATGAAATAAGAGTGAAAAATTTATTAAACAAAAACTTAACGAAACTTTTTTTTTTAGTCCTCTACAATATTCTAATAATGCAAAAATTAGGACTGTTAAACAAATGTATAATTATGTATAATTAAAAAATTTTGATTTTTAAAATTCGTTAAATATTCGTTAAACTTATAAGAATTTTGATAATTTAATCAAAGTGTGCATAAAAATCCATTTATGTATAATTAAAATAATAATTTCGTAAAAACTTTTGATTATTAAAATTCGTCAAATATTCGTTAAACTTATAAAAATTTTGATAATTTAATCAAAGTGTGCGTACAAATCCATTTATTTATAACTAAAATAATATTTTCGTAAAAAGTTTTTTATTTTTTAAAATTCGTTAAATATTCGTTAAACTGATAAAAATTTTGATAATTTAATCAAAGTATGCGTATGAATCCATTTATGTATAACTAAAATAATATTTTCGTAAAAAATTTTGATTTTTAAAATTCGTTAAATATTCCTTCAACTTATAAAAATGTTGAAAATTTAATCAAAGTGTGCGTATAAATCCATTTATGTATAACTAAAATAATATTTTCGTAAAAAATTTTGATTTTTAAAATTCGTTAAATATTCGTTAAACTTATAAAAATTTTGATAATTTAATTAAAGTGTGTGTACAAGTCCATTTATGTATAACTAAAATAATATTTTGGTAAAAATTTTGTATTTTTAAAATTCGTTAAGTATTCGTTAAACTTATAAAAATTTTGATAATTTAATCAAAGTGTGCGTATAAATCCATTTATGTATAACTAAAATAATATTTTCGTAAAAATTTTGATTTTTAAAATTCGTTAAATATTCGTTAAACTTATAAAAATTTTGATAATTTAATTAAAGTGTGCGTACAAGTCCATTTATGTATAACAATTACATTATTTTCGTTATACATAAATCCATTTATGTATAACGAAAATAATATTTTCGTAAAAAATTTTGATTTTTAAAATTCGTTAAATATTCGTTCAACTTATAAAAATGTTGAAAAATTAATCAAATTGTGCGTACAAATCCATATATGTACTTAAAAAAAACAAAACTATATATTATTAACATAATATACCGTAAGAAAGTTGATTTGTCAATGTTTTCAAACACAAAATTTTTTCATTAATTGCATTAAAACCATATCTAATATTTTGCTTTGATAATCATATGTATAATAAGTAGTTATGATTTTATTAAAATAAAAAAATAAACATTTGTATGCAAATTATCCTGGAAATCTACGTCATACAATAAGAAACCATCTCACTACAAATATAAAATATATAAGAAAAATTATGATAGAAATAGAGGAAAAATTAGGAATTGAATTTTACGTGAAATTGTTTTTTTTTTTGTTACTATTAGTAGACTTAATATGCTTTGACAGGTTCTCATGTAAGTTAGTTAGTTAGTTTAAAAAATCATGCTAACCACAGCAAACCATCCATGGCGCATCCCAATATGAACTGAAATTTTATCTGTTCTTTAAACACATTTGTAGCTGGACGAATATGTTAATATTATTTTAGTTTAGTTTATTTGAGACAAGTATATTATATTAGCCTATGTTATTATAGTTCAGTTTTAAATAAAACCAAATTATAAAAACTTATTTCATATAATTTATGAAGAAGATATAGATTTTAAGAAAATTTAACGAAACCTTGTTGTTTTCTTAATATTTTTACAATTGTACTTAATACCTTTTAATGGCATACGTGAATTCAAGTATATTTAATTTATTTTATTTAACGAAAATTTAACGAAACTATTTTCTTTACAATTAAAATATTGAAATTTTGAAAACTTGACTAATCGTAAATACCCTGAGAATATTAAGAAATGCTAAAATATGGAAAGAAAATACATTTTACAGAAACTTAAAAATACAATAAGGTTGTTTTAAATATATTTTAGTAGAGCAGACGTAGGCTAGGGTATAAAAAAATTTATTTCAACGTAATTAAACGAAATTAAAAAAATTTGCCTGTTCTACGAATTCAGTTTTTTTTCCCCAATTTATAAAATTGATTAAATTTATATGAATATTAAATAATTTTTAAATAAATAATAATTTAAAATTTTAGTCACGAACATCCTAAAAATTCTCAAAAAAAACAAAAAAAAGAAAAAACCAAAAAAACATATAAAAATTGTACTGGTACTTGTTATTGGAACGTTATTGTTAGTTTGGTGATGTCTACAATGATGACACGTTTCTAAATTCATAAATCAAATAATTCGCATATTAAACTGAAACTGATTGAAATAAATTTGAATTTGGTATTTTTTTGTTTTTTTTATTTATTATTATTATTTTTTTTTGCATTCAATTTTCATTGTAGTACTCCACCTCTGATTACATGTTACTTTAAAGAGAGTCTAATTGTATAGGAAAAATTACCAACCAACCCATCATTATGATAATAATTTTATATATATATGCAGACACAGATTTGTGGATCCATTGAAAGTAATCACTTATATTCATTTTTTATTTCAACATATACAACACACATATATATATGTATACGTATCCATATGAATATATGTATATATATTCCTGTATGATGCATTTATTATTTGCATTCAGTGAAAAAAAACATTTTTGTTTTTTTTTTTTTTTTTTTTACATTAGTGATCCATGCTCATATCGTACACACTTTAATACTCTACAATATGACACTATAATACTATCCAACTATCTAGAAAACGTATGTCGAATAATATGTGGAAAAGAAGAATACAAAATGCCATTCATCAGCAGAGGATAATCAAAGTTTTATTTTCAAAATTACAATGCAAATTGGAATGAGTTAAGTTTAAAGTGAAAAAAAAAAAACGAAATTTTTTGAAGTGAGCTAAGTGAAAGAGAAATAGGGATCATTATAAATAGAACAGGAGATTTGAACGGAGAACTCATCTCTATAATTTTTTTTTTTTATTATTTTATTTTAGCTTATTATTAAATGGTTAACCGACCGGATGGCACAAAAAAAAAAATGGTTAATTTATTAAAAAAAAAAAAGGAAAAACAAAAACAAATATAAGAAAAAAAAAATTAAATTCAAAACAGGAAAATAAATCGAAACAATCACACTAATTAAATTTTATGTGTAATGAGTATACTTAGTATCGTGGGTTTTTATAAAATTTGTATATTGCAAGATTATGTCATTAAAAAAAAAAAAAAAACAAAAAAAAATAAAAAAAAAAATAAAAATAATTGAAAAATTAAAGAAGAGAATAAAATTATGACAATAATTAATTATGAGAGCAAATTTATTTTTTTTTATATAAATTTAAAGAGTTGTACATAACTAGGACGGTAATTTTGAAATAGACTGATATAATACCACTGATACCACATTTTTCTTGATTTTATAATATTCTTCATCGTTTCCGATATTGAAGTTGTGGAGTAATCCAATACTACTGATAGTACACAATTTTATGGAAATCGTTGTATTCTGCATAGTGTTGCATTACATTCGTTAAGATTTCTAATACAACTTACACCATACTTTTGATATAAAAAATATAGAAAAAAATGTTACCACAATATACACAACACATTTTTCATATATTTCTATTGAACTCGTGGAACAATCCAATAACACTAACACTACAATTCTATTGAAATGGCAGTTTTTTGCAAAGTCTCACCATCGGATTCGTTAAGTTTTCTAATACTAACATTACATCTCTTATATACCTACTGAAATATGCATAATGTTTCATTATACTCGTTAAAGCATCTAGCATAGTTGACATTACATTTTTGGTACAAAAGAAAGGGCATAGAGCCTTGGCAAGGAGTTATTCTGTTGAAAATTATTAAACGAAAAAAAATATTGTTGATTGCGTTATAGAATTTGATGAAGAACAAAATACTTTCTAGGGCGATGAATTCAAAGCTAATATAAATTTAATATTACAGATAAGAAGAAGAAGAGAATATCAGTGATAGTTTCTGTGAATAAAATTTACTATAGATATTGGTTAAAATAGAAGTATACAATAATATACAAATAGAGAAGTAGACGTGATTGATATACAGTTTGTATGTCTAATGCTATATATAATCCAGTTGAGCCATACCGATACTTGTATAATTGAATTAAAAAAAAAAGACGGATTATCGAATCAAAACAGTAACGATATTAATGGTTCATATCGAATAGACGTATATTAATACACAAAATAGAGAAATAGACGTGATTGACAATAGACGTGATTGCTACAGCTTGTTTATTTAATGCTATACATAGCTCGATTGAGCTATACTGATATTTTTATAATTGAATTTTAAAAAAATATCAGATTATCGAATCAAAAAAATATAACGGTATTAATGGTTCATATTCAATAGTCGTATAATAATATACAGATACAAAAATAGACGTGATTGCCGTCTTGACGTGGTTGACGATAGACGTGACTGCTATAGCTTGTATATTTAATGCTATATGGTTATAACCCAAATGAGCTATACTTATATTTTTATAATTGAATTTAAAAAAACTATCGGTTTATCGAATCAAAAAAGTATAACGGTATTAATGGTTCATATCGAATATTTAATTCTATATAGTTATAACCCCATTGAGCTATGCTGATATTTTTATAATAATAATAATACACAAAAAAAAATGTGATTATCGTCTTTTTGTGATTAACGATAGACGTGATTGCTCCAATTTGTATATTTAATGCTATGCATAACTCAATTGAGCTGTACTGATATTTTTATAATTGAATTTAAAAAAAAGGTCGGTTTATTGAATAAAAAAAGTATTAAACAAACGGTATTAAATGTTCGTATACCGAATGACTTTACCGCTTTACTTCAACACTTCAAAGCTTCAAAAATCAATTGGAAATGCAAATAATATCAGACCTGAAGCTGATTGAGAAAGTAATTTAATTTTATAATTATATTAATCACAGTAAGCCTATTTGTGGCTTACATATACATATATGATCTACAATCTATAATAGCCAATTGTATGAGTAGGACATAAAGCCATTTTTTAACAATACAACTATTTTTGTAATAACTAGGAATCTCTATTTGAATTCGGTTGAGCAGGTTGAATCACTTTAAAGCATCAAAGCAGTTTTGTATATTGGGTTTGAAATCGGGAATTAAAATTTATTTATTATTTTATTTAAACAATGCTTCCAGTGACGTAGAATGTGCTTTCAGTAACTCTTATTCAATTTCATTTTCCCAATGAAAGCTTAACAGTATTACAGTTAAAGCTAGTTAGTATGTTAGATATGAAAATTTCATATTAATTTTTTTTTATGTCCAATAAATTATTTTCAAAAATTCGACTACAAATAAATCAAATTTCTAAAATTATATTATTAAATTTAACTTCTTGTCTTTTCTATTCTCTAGGAGCAGAATCTAATAAAATTTAAAAAAATTGTATTTCCCCTTCATAGTCGAAAAATTCATATTTAAAATTTGAGAAGCCTATATTTTTATTTATCTTATATTCATTCGCACATTATATTATTCTATCGTTGCAGAGTGGTCTGCTCTGTTAGAGTTTCTGTTAACGACATAATTTGATTATAAAAACAAATAAAATACCGCTACATAATATGCGTTAAGTGCGTTCCATATAATCATAATAAAACTTCAAAAATGTTGACACTTTTTTAAAAATTTTTCATTTTTTTTTTTTTTATTATTTTTTAAATTGAATTAAATTTCATTTTATGACTATAAATAATAATGTAATAAAATAAACAGAGTATAAATTTTATAGAAAAAAATAATAAAAAAAAAAAAATTAAAAAAAAAAACAAGAGGAAAAACAAAAGAAAATAAAATTACAAAATATTTTGATATTCTATGTATAAAAAAAAAAAAAAACAACTTGACTCTATAATGTTAAATTTAGAACAATCTCAATTAATCTAGGCTGTTTTTTTTTTCCTGATATAAATGTTGATAATGATGATGATAAAAAAAAAAAATGCCCCACTTGAATTAAATATAAAATGACAAGATGGTTATGATGTAACAAATTATTAAAAACTACATAAACCAAGAGTTTTTAATAATAATAATAATAATAATTTTAAGACCATCATAGGATTGCGTATAGAAATTATAATTTGATAGTAACATTCTGGTGATTATAAAGGGAGGCATGTGTCTTTGACGATTTGTTTAGTATGGCATTATAAAAAAATTTCGAATTTTTACAGGGACAATTTTAATGTTTTAACACTTCAAAAATCCTGTAGTCCTCTAATAGTTGATGATTGATAAATGTAGAGCAAAACTATAACAGAAATGTTTTATGTTGTAACTCAACGTTTGACTAATGTTTTTTAATAATTTTAATTTTTTTGTTGGTAATTTGTAATTTTTAGTCTTATTTAATCTTTAAAGAATGTTTCCATTTTTGACTGACATCAACCCTACAACATTAGTACTCGCAAGTGAGAAATTAATTTGTATAATTTATAGTATATATAAATTTTATTTGTGTCATGTATCAAATATTACAAGTCCGAGCACTATTAGATAAATGTCAATTATATAAACGATTTGTATAAATGTCAATTCAGACAATATTAAGAAAAACAGTAACTTCAATAACATCCAAAGAAGGAACCGGAGATAAAATACGAATACTTGATTATTATATAACTATATTTAATATACATATGAATAATATATAATAAAATATAACTATTTGTAGTATTTATAAATATAATATTCAATCATTTACATAATTGACATTTATTTAATAGTGCTCGGACTTGAAATCTTTGATACATAACAATTTGTATATTTTAAAGAAATATAGGGTGTTATTATATGTAATTCTATTAATAATTTTTTAATACTAACTAGTACAGTGGTCGGCAAACTCATTAGTCAAAAGAGCCAAATTTCAGCAGTACAATTTTTAAAATGTTTTGAGAGCCTTAGGTACGTTCGAGTAGATCTACCCCTTCCCATCCAGACTAATTTTCTAGTTCTAATATTTACTGACAAAATTAAATTACAATTTTTTAGTTCAAATTTCATTTTTATTTATTATTTTCAAATATTATTAAACATGTATTAAATTCTTATCATAATTTGATTCTTTTCCACACAACATATTTAACATTCATAAATTTTAATTATAGATTTAATAAAGAAGATTAATGTGAACAATGTCCTTGCATATCTTTAGAAATTTTGTGTAAGTCCGGTTTATATGTAGTTGTTTTTAATTTTAGACACGACTCTAGATTCCCATCAGTAAGACGACTCCTCAATTTACTTTTGATGAAGTTCATACTGGAAAAGGTTTGTTCACATATGTATGTAGAACCGAAAATGGAAAGAACTGCAAAAGCTAATTTTTTCAATTCATTATATGAGTCAGGAATACCGTTCCAAGTGTTAAAAACTAATAAATCCTCATTCTCCAGATCTTTTAGAGCAGACCATTTATGCTGGGAAGCAAGTTCACATTTGTTTTTTTCTAATTCTTCCAAATCAGCACAAAGACGTTCAAATTTCGAGCTCCATAATTCTTTGTTTTTTAAATCCAATAATTCCATTTGAATTTTGCCAACATCAATATTGAACGGTGAAAAATTCAATTCAGTTGCATCAGCATTAAGAGGCATTTTAACAAAAGCTAAAGTGGGTTTGCAGTTTCTGAATTGTTCAAACCTATTAAAAAAAGCTTTCCTCATATTCAAAAGCGTTGTTTTAAAATAACAAATGTCAATATAACAATTGGTTTGTTTGGAAATGTTTTAAAAGACTTGGAAAGTGAATAAAAGCTTTTTCTTCAAAATCCTGCTCAAAAGGAGATAACTTTTTTTCAAACAAAGTAACTTCCTCTAACATTGAAAAAACCATATTTCCTTTCCCTTGTAAGTTGCGATTAAGCTGGTTAAGTTGGGATGTTACATCTACCATAAAGTAAAACTTTTGTATCCACTGATCATTTGTTAATTCTGGATAATCAACATATTTCTCGAGAAGAAAACTTTTTATTTCCATTAGTATGGAAGCAAAACGTTTCAGGACGTTTCCTCTTGACAGCTTACGTACTTTATTATGCAACAAAAGATCACCGTATTCACTTTCCGTTTCCAGTAAGAATTCTTTGAATTGGCGATGGTTAAGAGCTCAAGCCATAATGAAATTAACAATGTTTATCAACAATTCCATAATTTTGCACATTTCCTCTGGGAATGTTTGCGCACAAAGCGCTTCTTGGTGTATTATACAGAAATGTAGCAGTAGTGTGTAAATATGGATATATGAAATTTTTAAAAAGTACTAAAACTAGCAATGAAGTAAATAAAATTTTTTGTTGTCAAATAAATATTAAAAATAACAGATTTTATTGACAAGTATACACATGTGGACTACGGTTATAAAAATATTCAAATTTTTTATATTCTGTTCGTGGTGCTTTTGTAAAAATTTAGTTAATTTTTAATTAAAATAAACTATTTTTTTGTTTATGAGCAATTAAAACAATTTTAAAGTTCTAAAAAACAACATAAAATATTTTTATTCAAAAATAAAATTTTTCAAAAATTCATAATTTTTATTCAAAAATTTTTTTATGAAAGAGCCCTACTTTAAAAGCTAAAGAGCCTATCAAGGCTCGCGAGCCTTGTTTTGCCGACCAGTGAACTAGTACTACACATTTGAATTTATTTGCAGATGTTAACACCAAATTTTGTTTTACATTTATAACAAAATTTGAATGTAACACAGCTCAAACGGTTTCATTGGTTTAAGTTGTCTGACAAAGTATTTAAACTGAAACATTGATATGTTTAAAAATTAATGAAATTTGTAGGATTTCGATTTAAGTATTATTAACAAAATAGTGTACCGAATGTGCCAGAGCATGCGCATATCAGCTTTTTAAAAGAAGCAAGAACCGTTATTTTGAAATTTAAAAAAAAAACATTATTAACTAAATCGTGGTTGCTCTATCGATTGGTGATATTTTTAACTTCCGGAAAAGATCGGAAAAGCGTTTTTTAAGCTCAGAATTTTATGGAAATTGGTCGAAATCGAGATTTTCAAATGGATACTTTGTAACACCCGGTATAATTGATCAAATTGAAAGACAAGAAAACAAGCTTCAATACAGAGTCAGTGTTGTTCCTTTAGCTGTAATTGTCTACACTTTGAAGTAGATTTTAATGTAAACAAGCCATTTAATGCAAACATGTAAATTATATGCTGTATACAATAAAAACAATGTTAACTATGATCATGATGTTACCAATAATTATTTTTTCAGTAGAAGAATTTTATTAAAAAAAATCGGTAAACATATTTAGATAAAGTTCCTGGTATGAAAATATTGTCAACAATTTGGCTTGATAACCTATATGAAAATGTTTTACATCAGCTAAAGCTAAGTTTAGAATGACTTTTATTAATTTATGGTTGGAAAAATTGTTCCATTAATGCTAAAACGATGTCTCCTTGGTATTTAAACTATTAATCTTAACAAAAGTAAAATTGCTGATCCCATTTATTCCTGTACATGTATAAAAAATTGCACAATAATTGTGTTTTAATACCCTTTAATACATTTTAACGGAATAAAATTTATAATATCATATTTTTTTAAAAATTTTACTTGATTATAAAATGAAATAACTAGTTAATATATTTTATTTTGAATTTCGCAAAAAGTGTCATGCCTCCCATTAAATGTTGTAAATGTAATTTTGATTACTTAAAATTTATATTGAAGCGAGCCTTCATTAATGTACATTTTTTTTTTATGTCAAAAGCTTTTCAATGTTTATATACATTTTTTCTTTTATTTGATGATTTTTTAAATTTTGAGTCAAGTACCTATACATTATAGTTATTATAATAAACAATTTTTGGATACCTAATATATTTTATAGACAGAGAACAAATTATCGAATTTAAATTTTTAGAAATTATAATTTTTTAATATTCTACATTTTATATTATAGTCTAGTCAGTTTTATTTACCGAAAAGGTGGGTCAAAAATTATATATTTGAATAGAAATCATAAGAATTTTAAATACATCTCAGTTATATTGCAGTGAGAGATTGAGTTTGTATATGCTATGTTTTCGAGTTGGATTGGACCCTTTTGATTACAGCCGAAATCAACTAAGATGTTATTAAATAAATTTATAGTGGAACATAATATTACACGGTGGTTGAAACAATTTATCTATAGTTACATGATAAATTGCTTTGTTTATGATAGAGTTAGTCCAACTACATTCAAGTTACTGCAACGATTGCACGAAAATCAAATTTTTTTTGGCTTTATGTAAGCGAAAATTGCTGTAATGGGTTGCTTCTTGTTTGGCACAATTGATTAACAAGATTAGTGTTTATTTTGAAGTTAAATTGACATATTTCACATTATTTAAATAAATTTTCTATATAGTAATTTTTAAATATAATTTCATCAATTAAGTGGTATTATAATAGTATATATTTACTTAAATCCATATTTTAAAATTTAACTATTATTTAACTGTCTGTCAATTTTCATATTTATTTTTTATACAAATTTTATAAAAAATGTATTTTGTAGCAACTTAACTTGTTGTTTAACTTATTGTTTCATCATGTGTGCTAAATAACCAACGCTTTGCTACAATCGGTTGCTGCAACAAATTGCTTCGTGTATGGGCCGCATAATATATTTTATTATTGACTATTTTATGTCACTGTATATAGTTTGGTCAATATAAATTAAAATATTATTTTAGTTTAAAAATATTTATTTAAAACAATAATATTAAAGTCATATGAGAAAACAAATTCAATTAAATTAAATTCGATAAAATTGATTTCAATTATGATTTTCGATAATTCGCTACCACAACTGTTTACATTTACAATACCAAGTTCTTATTACTATTTTATATACATACTTATACTTTTTGTTATTATTTTTAATAATTAATTATAATAAAAATTTATTATATTATTTTTTTAAAAAAAAAAAAAAATTTACAATTAAATTAAGACAATTAACGTAATTAATTATAGTAAGAAAAAAACAAAATAAAAAATATTCATATAAAAATCAAGCCGCCATTTTTTATTTTATAGTTGACCATTGTTCTCAATTCAATTGTTTCAAATTTAGACTGACAGGTAATTGAACTTTTTTTTTTGTTTTTTTTTTTTTTTTTACAGTACAGTAGTGGTTATAGACTTAATACATTTTTTTTGGAATACTTTAATAATAATTTTTTTTTTAACCAAACTTAATTGAATTGTAAGTTCTTAAAAAAAAAAATAAAAACAATAGGAGAACAGAAAATATGAGTGTAGGATAGGTTAATGAAGTAGTTATGGAATTCAAGGTCATAATATTATTAAAATTAAACTATTAATAAATTGAGGTTATAATTGTTACTAAAAAATTGAAGTCTTGATTTTTTTTTTAAATTAAATTATGTTTTTTTGTTCAAATATTGAAGTACAATTTTGTTGTGAAATTTTTAATAGGAAGTATAGCATAAATTTTTTATAATTTTGAGTGATTTTCATATTGAAGCTCAAATTTGTTGAAGAAAGCAAAAATGGCAATTGATATTTTATTCAAGGTAGTAAAGACAGCTTAACAAAAATATTTGTCAACCCAATTTTATTTTAATTAGATTAAATTATGAGCTAATATGATTAATTAGGTTTCAAGGCAATGATGAGATGATAATTTAAACAAAGTGAAAAAGTTGAATTATAAAATAAGGCTTCTTTTTTATAGATTTATTAGTTAATACCTATACGAGTACTGAGCGCTTTTTCCTAAATAAATTAATTATTTTAAAATTTTTTACATTTCTCAAATGTATTTTTTTGAGCTATTTACTTAAAATTTTTAAATCTCAAATGGTTCTTATAATTTTCGTAATTTTCTGAAGCCGCAAAAATTCCAGATTTTTATTAACAATATTCTAGCAAGTTGATTTTACCTTATAACAGCGTTTGACTGGAATGAAATAACGCCGCAATATCCAATATACGTATATATATATGTATTTTGATTGAATTGATTTAATGTGAAAAAATTGTTTAATTTGAATTAATTATTATTAAGTACAAGATTTTGAATGTTAGCGCTACTACAACATAAATGGAATTGCTTGGGCGAACATTATGCATTTGCACCACTAGTGCACCTGTTAAATTAAATGGAGTTTTGGTAATTATGAATGCACTTTATTTTAGACGAAGCTGACATTCATGAGTATTATTTATTTATTTATTTAGTTTAGCTCAAACTTCATTACAATTATTATTATTATATTTTTTTTTTTTTTTTTACAATACAACATAACACATTCAATTTACAAATTAAAATTATATCTAGCTTAGAACTAGTTAAATACATTGAAATAAATTGCACACATATTTTTTTAATTACTACAGATTACTTATATAATTTAAGTTTTTGAGTCTGTTTCGAAAGTGTGAAGTCAATATAGTTTATGTGTTTATTACCAATTAGTAACATTCTATGAATTGGCTCATAATTGCCATAATTGGTTCTATGAAAACTTAATGTAAAGAAGTTTGTATTTCGTAGGCGATTATTTGAATTAATATTGATGTTATTTAAAATCTGAGGAGAAGCAATGTTTCCTTTAATAATTTCAGTAAGAAAAATAACATCCGCCACTTCTCGTCTTAATTTCAAAGTTTTCAAATGAATTAAGTTCAATCTATGCTCATATGGCGGTAAAATTAATGGATTTGACCATTGGAAATTACGCAAAGCAAATCTTAAAAAATTTTTTTGCACTGCTTCAATCCTGTTAATATGAACATCATAGAAAGGTGACCAAACTTGACTAGCATACTCCAAATTTGGTCTAACGAGACTAGAATACAAAGATTTGAGAACATAGGGATCGTTAAATTCCTTTGACCAACGTTTAACAAAACCTAGCATAGAATTAGCTTTATTGATAATATTACAAAAATGTGATTTAAAGTTAAGCTTTTCATCAAAGTAAACCCCTAAGTCTTTAATTGAGCTCGTTTTAGAAAGGCTCATACCATTTAACGAATAATTAAAACAAACCGGATTACGTCGACGTGTGTAACACATAAGTGCACATTTGTTCACATTCAAAAGAAGATTATTAGCTGTACACCATTTAAAGAAGTTATCTAAATCGCCTTGTAGGAGTAAAGCGTCTTCTAAAGAAGTAATTTTTTTAAAAATTTTCATGTCATCCGCGTAAATTTTCAGCTCACTATTAAGAATTACTGAACAAACATCATTAACCGAGATTATAAAAAAAAGCGGTCCTAAATGACTGCCTTGTGGGACTCCTGAATTAGCATAAAAAGACTTAGAAGTATTTTTTCTAAATAAAATACTATAAGATTTATCCATTAGATATGATTTAACCCATTTCAGAAAGAATTCTGGGAAACCAAGTATCCTTAATTTTAAAAGTATTATTGCATGTGGTAAAACATCAAAGGCTTTACTATAATCGGTATAGATAACATCCGTTTGAAAACCTGCTTCCATATTTCTCGTAAACGTTGAAACTGACTCAACAAGATTAGTAACTGTGGATTTTTGATCCACAAATCCATGTTGGTTGTGAACTAAAAAAGATTTACAGTGATAATAAATGGAATCATACAATATTAACTCAAAAAGTTTAGGAATGGAGGAAAGTTTCGCGATTGGTCTATAATTAGTGATTTCATTTTTGGCATTCTTCTTATGAACTGGTCTAATAAATGAATGCTTCCAAATAGAGGGAAAAACGCCTGATTTTAAAGAAGAATTGAAGATGAATGACAGTGGAATTGCTAAGGCACTTGAGCATTTATTAAGTATAACTTCGGGAATACCATCTGGTCCAGGAAAGTTATTAGTCTCAAGATTGTCCATATATTTTTTTATTAAAGTTTCATTAATATCAATATTAGACCAAGTAGTTTTAGGAAAATCACTTAAATGAGAAAAATCATCATTATTTGGTGCGAAAATTGAGTTAGTGTACGCTGAACTAAAATATTCGCGAAAGAAATTAGATATTATTTCTGAATCATTACTAGAAATTCCATTGTATTTCATATGAGTAGGAAACTCATCACATTTTCGTTTGGAATTGACGAATCTCCAGAAATGTTTTGGATTTGATATTAATTTAGAAGACATTCCACGAACAAAATCGTTATAAAGTAATTTCGAAAATGCTTTGAATTCATCAAAAAGGCTTTTAAATATATTATAATCGTAAGGATTCTTTGATTTAACATAACAACGCCAGGCTTTATTTTTTTTATTTCTAAGCTTCCTCAAATCCGAAGTGAACCATGGTGGACTCGAAAAAGGGTTCCGGTCTTTGGATATTGGAACAAATTGCCTAAAACCATCAAACATAATTTCATAAAACCTATTCGTCATTTGGTTAGTATCCATATAATTAAATATGGAAGAAAAGTCATAGGAAATAATGAATTCGTTTAAAGCATCAAAATTTGTTTTATTAAACTTAAAACAATAAGACTTAGTAACATTCGATTCGATTGGCGAATTTATACAAAACGTAAAACTTAAGGGAGGATGGAATTGATCAATACCCACAATAGGAAAGGTATTATCACAAAAAATCAAATTGTTCCATTCCGAGGTAAACACTAAATCAAGCTGTTTATGCTGAAAGTTACAAATTTCAGAGACTTGTTGTAAATAATTAGTATTTAATTTATCAATAAATACATATTCACATTCCGCCCTGATATGTTTCGGAATCATAAAATATTCCTCGTCATGCCTTATCCATCTTAAGTTCGGAAGATTAAAATCACCACATAAAATCAATTCGTAATTTGGTCCAAAATTGTTGCAAATTGAATCAATGGTTTCACCTACAGAAGTGTAAATATTAATGTTGGAAGCAGGAGGAATATAACAGTTAATAAGAAATAAATTTTTTGAATGAAACTCAATTTTTACAATAATTAATTCAAGACTTTCAGAACACGGAATATTAACTTGAGTTGCATTAAAAGAATTTTTTATAGCTATCAAAACACCACCCCCTTTCGGAACTATACCATTAGAAAAATTGGAAAGATCAGAATGTCTATCCTTTCTAAAAACAGTATATGAGTTATGAAATAGCTCTAAGTCTAAAAAGGATGGATTTAGCCATGTCTCCGTTAAAGCAAATACGTCAAAATTTAAAATAGTTGAATTTAAAAATACATCCCTTACCTTCGTTCTAAGACCTCTTACGTTTTGATAATAAAAAGATATATTATAATTATTTAAATTAGAATTAATCGGCACATAAAGAAGATTATTTCGAAGTGCTGGGGAGAAAAAACTTATTAAAACTTTCACGTGAGGAATTCAAGTGTTTATAATAATTACTTTCACAATGACTTCGATAAGATCGAAGATCGTCTGCTACTTCTTGTTCATTAACACCAATAGAATTATGAAATTTGATGTACAGTTTATGTAGATCATCATATTTCGTTGGGAGCCCTTCGTTATTTATTAATACCCTAAGGTTGGTTCGAGTCTTACCTTCTAAGACACGATTATACGAATCATTGTGCAGGTAGGCTAAAAATAATCTTACATTGTTATAAACCCTTTCCTCTCTAAATCTTGAGAGCGCATATGTACCTTCGCCTTGTAACGATTGTTGTGTCAATCTAACGATAGGAGGAATCGAAGGTTCAATTATTGGCTTTTTAACGGTACCGCCATGTATAAAATTTGGATAATTATTCTTAGTCAAAATTGCGGCAGAAGAAGCCGAAGGAGTTACTGAAGTTGTGTTGCTAGTATCTTCATTACTATTGTCTATGTTGTTATTGGTTATGTATTTATCGTCATCAATGTTATCAATATCATTAATGTCATTAACATTAATACTATCGTTATCGTCATCATTATTATTTAAAATGTTCTTGTTACTAACTGGTAAAGCTAAAAATCGTTTATTACTAGAAAAGTTAGTAGAATTATTAAAAGAAGGTAGTAAACAATGTTTCTTAAAGTGTGGAGAGCTTCGTAAAATAAAGTTATCATTAGATAAAATAGAAGTATTCATGTCAGTGTTTCTATGTTGAGGATTGGAAAATGATGTAGTACGCGTGTTTGTTTTGTTAATTTGTTTCTTATAGTGAACATGTTTATTTTCAAATTTTTTTTTAACTTGACTTTTATTAACTGTGTGTACATTTTTATTTTTTTTATTGTTTCTATTTGTGTGTACATTTTTATTTATTTTATTGTTACTATTTGAAAAGTTTGTATTCATTTTTAACTTATTATTATCAATTTTATGTATATTTGTATTTTTATTGTTTTTATTTTCAGTAGTTTTATTACTTACAATTTTTTTACTCAAATCGTCAAAATCAGTGATAATTGTACCTAGTTTCCAAACCTTAGAATACTTTATTAAACTAGTTAGTGCTGGTGGAACGCTAATTTTAAAGCTAAAGTATTTTGGCTTAAATTTAAGCCAACGTGGAGTAATCAATTTACAGCTAATGTCACTGCAATCAAATTTCTTTTTTATGAAATTGACTAAATACTGTTCCGTAGTAGTAGTATTTAGATTAGAAATTCTCAAATTGAATTTTGGATGAAGAAGAGCACCTGGGGCTTCATCAATTACCTCGCCGGGTATTGTTAAAAGCTTGTCACTGGCACCTGAAGGTTCACTTATGATGATTTGGTTGAATAACACTGTTTCATCTGAACAGTCAGCTATCTTCAGTTCCTCAAATAAAGACTTGTTTTTTTGCGGTTCAATAACTTCATTAGAATTAAATTTCAAGTTATCCTGCATTATCTCTAATTTGTTTTTAACGATGTCTAGATCGGCTAGAACAACGTCTCTGAAACTCATTGATAAATCATTGACTGTTGTGTTTTCTTTAAGTGATGAATACTGTTTTCTCAGGCTATCCGTCACCATTTTTAATTCATCAAAACTAACACTATTGGTAGCTTTCAGTGGCTCAATAATTGCCCTCATTGATAAAATTTCTGTTTTCAAACACATCATTTGTTCATTAATTATTTTTTTCATTTCAGCTGGAAAATATCCCAATGAATGATTGAGGGACTCGAAATTTTTTTCCATCTCCTGGAAATTGGCAGCATTATATATATGATGATTGCTTTATAAATTGCTTATGTGGTAATATTGATACATTAAGCTTTAGTGAATTGCGAAGTGATAGAAGGATTTTCCATTACGACATTGAATAAGGGTTTTGTACTTAACTAAAGAGACGTAACGTATAGCAACTTCCTTTTTGGAACTATGGAAATCTAACAGAATAATTCAAACAAATAACAATTGCTTGGGCGGAACATTACTCATTTGCACCACTAGTGCACCTGTTAAATTAAATATAGCCTTGTTAATTATGAATGGATTAAACAAAGTTGACATTCATGAGTATGTGATGATTGCTTTAGCGGTAATACTGATAAATTAAACTTTAGTGAACTGCGAAGCGATGGAAGGATTTTCCATTACGACATTGATTAAAGGTTCTGTACTTAACTAAAGAGACGTAGCATCTTCCTTTTTGGAACTGTGGAAATTTAACAGAATAATTCAAACAAATAAAATTGATACGTATACATTTTTACAGATGATAGTTTTATATTAAATTATTATAATATAATTATAAAAACTAAGTATACCAGTTAGAGCAGTGTTCCAATTTTGAAAATAGAACAACGAAGCAAAATTAATAGTTCACAATAAACTACTCTTATTTTAATCAATTAATAGTATGTTCCTAAATTTATTTTTAATATCTCTCAATATTTTACAAATTCCATGATTGCAATAATATACTGCTCAATGCTGCTCATTGCTCAAAATATAAGGTAGCAAGTATTTTTCTACCAACAAAATGTTAATAGTATAAATTTTGACATTAATACAAAATAATCGTAAATGTGAATATTTAAAATATCATTTCTATATAAAAGTAGTGTGTAAGAATAAATTTTTGGCATAGAATATTTATTTGATTCTAATATTTTAATTTGTTTCATTTCAATTACTAAAAATCCTCTACATTATAATATTACACACTTGCACTCATTAAAAATTTATAATTCAATTTAATTTATTTTTTTTTTTATTTGTTTTTTTATTTCTGTTTTAAATATCTGAAATATTGTACATATTTTCATCTTGTCTAATCATCACAGTTCAATTCTATAGACCACACCATCAAAATATTATGCAAGTGCATAATATGCATGTATATATATATATATACAGATACACATATGTTATGTAAATATAGATTCTCTTCCAATATTAATAATATTCAAAAAAAGTGTTTTGGATTTTTTGTTTTTATTGTTTTTCTATTTTATTTTTATTTTATGCAATCCAAGAATTCCATCATTAAACACATGTACGCTTAGTATATATATGAATGCGATATACTGTAGAGAAAGCGGAAATGTTAAAATAACTGTCACACTTAATTAGCGGCGGCGAAATGCAATTCTATATACATATATGTATATATGTATAGTTATACAGTACTATATGCATACACCGCAATCATATGAAATTACTAAAACAATTTTGTTTTTGTTTTTTTTTATATAACATTTGTTACAAAACATTAGGTTGGGTTTGGTGAGGTTTTTTTTTTGTTTGTTTTAAAGTGCACGTTCATTGCACCAGTTGTTTAGTGAGTGTGTGGTTTTGCAAATATATAAAAAAAAAAAGATGCTGCTACTGTATAATTACAATGCAATGCAAATGCAATGCAACGCAATAACGTGACATAATACAAACCCACTTAAAACCAGACTGCACAGTGAAAATAATAAAAACAATAAAAAAATAATAATAATAATAAAAAAATTGTAGAAGAAGGTTTGCTTGAAACACTCCTAGAACTTATTAGATTTATATGTTGGGAACGGTACTATCAATTAGAATGAGAGATGGGGTGAAAAAATTTTTTTATTTTTTTTTTTTATTTTTCTCTTTTAAGTTATTGCAAAGCGCCTCCTTAGTTTTAGTAAAGTTATGTGTGGAGTATGGAATAACACACAGGTACATAATACGATGTCTTATACTTATGGTGGGATTCTGGAGTGGCTTGAAAAATGGAATTATAATGATGTATGGGTTCATGACCTTGGACTTTAACCACAATATTAGAACAGGTATATTAGATTTGTATTTTTAATGAAAAGATTTTTTTTTTTTAAATACAATTTACAATTCAAGGCGAAAAAAATAATAATAGTTAACGATTGAAAGAAGAAAAATAAGTTAGAGTAATAATGAGTTTTATGTTGTACGCATAAAAAGTATTGATTCCGAGTAGATGGTAATTGTAAGAAGATTTTAAATTTGGTAGATGGGGAGGTTGTTATGTATTAAATCAAATATTAATCGATAATATAGTAATTATGACGTGATATGAATATTAGCACGAAAATTGTGGTCTTCAGCTCAATTTGGGTTGGGTAGTGAAGTTATAATGTAACTGTTGGTAACTGTTGAACTGTTTGGTATTTAAAAACAAATTGGGTTGTTGTTCAAGTGACGTTAATTGAACAAAAAAGTCATTATTATTATTATTTTTTTAATAATTTAGAGAAGAAAATAATCATCGACTGCAAAATTTTAGTCTCACTAGTAGTTATAAGTAGTACACATACTGAATAAAAGTGTAATTTACGTTTATAACACTGTATTATGTAGCTAAGCCATGAACCATAGCTATAAATTAATTTATGCTAATTCTGGAAAGTAAAAATACGTTTTTTTTTTTATGTATGTAAATTGAAATTATATTCTGCTAATTTCATGTTATTTTTTTTATTCTTAACACTTGCAAGAAGAACTAAATACAGTACAAGACAAAGTACTAGCAATTTGCACAACGAACTAAAGTACAAAAAAAAAATATCGGCAGTAAAACAATTCGTATTTTGAATTGCATTACAATAGTCCAAACAATAGAAGTCGATAATAAATCATTTGCAGGATTAACATAGGCTATAAATACTAACCCCGGATAAGTAAAAAAGCACATTATTTCTACTAAAATAATTTGACACTATATACTAACAAAGCCATTAGTGCGTTTAAATTTAACAAAACTGCCCTTCCAAATTGCATTCAAAATATGGAAATTGATTTTAGGAAATATTGGAATATACAATTTGTGATGGTCCAAACATTCTGTATAAAATGCAATTAATACTATAGTGTACTGTTTTGATATTAATACTGTAGTAAGAGTTCAACTTGAAAATTCACAAGAAATTGTAATTGCATCCTAAGTAACAGAATCATCTAATGAAGAACTATAGTTCTATTTTCAATATAGGATTAACAAAATAGATTTGATTTGGATTTTTGTCTCCTTAAAAGAGCTTAATGCAGGTAGATGGGTAGGTTAATGGCTTAATATGCTCAGTGTTACTAAAAAAGATGGGCAAATTCATGTTGTATTGTATTGCATAGTAGGGGATCTTATAATAGACCCCCAAATTGACTACAAATTGATGTCATCTATTTTTGAGCTAACTAACTAAAAAAAATTTATGAAGTATAAAGATGTTCCATGCTATGATTTGTAGCTAGAAGGGGTATTCTAATTATACTGAAGTGGGGTCAGGTTCGAAATTTCGATTTTCAAAATGTCATGTTTGATCAACATTTTGCTTTTTTTTAAATTTCATAAAAAATCTGAAGAAAAAAGATAACCTGTTTTTGCATCCAACACGGACTACGCATAAAAATAATTAAGGTAAATATTCTGGAAAAAAGTAGATACTTCATTTTTGTCTCTTAACAGTGGTTAAGCATAAAAATAATTAAGGTAAGTATTTTAGGAAAAGGAGATCACCTGCTATTGTCTCCAACAGTGGTTAAACATAAGAAAATGTATACTTTGAAAAATGAGGTAATGAAAAAGGCGAGATTTTAATATAGACGAAATTTTGTAACGCTGCACTGTGGTTTTGATACATTAAAAAATTGAAAACAAGCTTGATGAAATCTGAGTTAACTTTAAACACAATTCCACAAATCAAACGGAGTGGAAAACAAAAATTGTTATTCAAAAATTCAAAATATCAAAAATTCAAAATTCTAATTTAAATTGCAATTTTTAGAACTCATATACAGCCCAACTCGGCACGACAACTAAATCCAAATTGAAAAATTAAATTTGTTTAACGGTAATAAATAAATTTTATTTAAATTATGGAAAATTATTTTCTAATAGAAATTATACAAACAAAAAAAAAATTGTTTTTCCCGCCTTAAGAACGGTATATTTTTTCAGAAATCGTGTAGAGAAATCAGCTGCTATTAATTTTGTGTTTTCTATTGAGTTGATGCAATTTGATTTGGGTTTGTTTGTTATTTTTATTTTTTGGTTTGGTTTAACAAATCGTTCTTGATGAACTCGCGCGCCATACCGTTCATTATATATTTTGTTTATAATTTTTATAAACATTATATTATGAACAAACATTTATATACATATATATTTATAAATATATATATACAAGTATTATGTATATTCAGTCAGAATGATTGTTTTTTTTTTTTTATTTTCATTATTTTAGCTAAGTTTATTTTCTTTTTGCCGTTGCATTTTCTATAGAAACAAAATTTTCATTATTTAAATATTATATTCTGGACGGGGAATATTGAATGTAAACATCCCGGTGTGGTAATGGTGGATTGAGAACGCGCGCGCATTTTATATTCTTTTTGTGGAATATATAGTCAATAAAATAAAGTCAATTTTTTATGCATTTTTTAAATATGAAAAAACGATAGAAAAAAAAAAATAATACGAAAATGAATGAAGAAATTTTTATAGTTGGTCTGACGACCTCTTAGATATTTAAAATTAATAATAGAATTTTTTTTCAAAGATTCACGATTTGGTTTTGGTAAGTATATTTAAAATTATACTATATAGATATATCAGATGGCATATATAAGTAATATTTTTTTTTTTTTTTTTTTTTTTTTTTTTTTTTTTTTCTCCTATTACTCCGCGTGGTAGCATAGGGCTTCGATAGTGAACCTCCATTCCTCTCTGTTGAGTACTACTTCCTTAATATCGTCCCAGGTATAATTGTTGACTGTTAATTCTTGATCGATTGTGCGTCTCCATGTGTTGTATGGTCTGCCGGGTCTCCTTTGTCCTTGTGGATTCCACTCTAGAGCTCTTCTTGCTATATCACTTTCTGATTTCCTTAGTGTATGACCTATCCATTTCCATTTTTTCCTATTTATCTGTCTGTTGATAGGTTCTTCTCCAGTTATCATCCATAAATCTTCGTTGCTAATTCTTGCCGGCCAGAATATTCTGCATATAATTCTCAAGCACTTGTTGATGAATACTTGTAGCTTCTGTTTGATTCTGACCGAAGTGAGCCATGTTTCACTGCCATATATTAATGTTGACTTAACACATGCTCTGAATATTGTTAGCTTTGTTGTTCTCGATATTTGGTTGCTCCGCCATATCTTCATTAGGCTCCCAAATGTTCTTCTTGCCTTATTTATACGGCTGTTGACATCTTCTGTTGCACCTCCTCTTGATGTTATAATGCACCCCAGGTAGTTGAATTCTTCTACGTATTCTATCTGTTGTCCACTCACTGTTATTGGCTCACTGTAACTATTGTTTGTCCTCATTGCTTTGGTTTTCTCGATATTTAATTCCAGTCCCGATTTCTTTGCTTCTTCCTGTAATCTGTTGACTTTGTTCTGTAGGTCCCTTTGATTTTTTGATATGAGGCATACATCATCTGCGTAATCTAAGTCTTCTAAGTTTCCGAAGAGATCCCATTCTATTCCGTTTATTCCAGTGCAAACTTCTCTTAGAATGTCGTCTAGTATTGTGTTGAAGAGAAGTGGAGATAGTGGACATCCTTGTCTAACTCCTATATTGGTGTAGAATGGATCACTGATCTTACCTCTATGTTGAACTGTTGTCTCTGCATCTTCATACATCGCTTTGATGATGTTGATGATTTTTTCAGGAACTCCTTTCTTTGTAAGTGTTCTCCATATTGCGCATCTCTTGACTGTGTCGAATGCTT
Source organism: Argyra leucocephala (assembly GCA_963942445.1). Taxonomy (NCBI): domain Eukaryota; kingdom Metazoa; phylum Arthropoda; class Insecta; order Diptera; family Dolichopodidae; genus Argyra; species Argyra leucocephala. The sequence goes on along the minus strand of OZ012679.1, from coordinate 13,279,754 downwards.
TCTTAAAATCTATGAATAGTAGATATAGTGGGGCATTCCATTCCACTGATTGTTCAACTATGACCCGTAAAGTATTTGCCTGGTCTACACAGCTTCGGTTTGGTCTGAAACCTGCCTGCTCTTTCCGTAGTATTGGTTCTAGTACTTCTTCTAATCTTTTCTTTATAATAATTGCTATTATCTTATGAATAGTATTTAGAACCGTGATTCCTCTCCAGTTGCTGCAATTTGCCAAGTCTCCTTTCTTAGGTATCTTAACAATCATTCCTTTCTTCCATGATGGTGGTATATTCTCTTCTATCCATGCTTTCCTGATGTGGGGTTCAATTGTTTTTGCGAATAAGTCAGGGTCCAGTTTGGCTATTTCTGCTGGAATTCCATCTTCACCTGTTGCTTTGTTTTGCTTCAGGATATTGATTGTAGCTTTGATTTCTTCTATATTTGGAGCTTGAGTAGATATTGGCAGTCCCTCAGTTGGGTAGATATTTGCATTGTCTCTGTTTCTTATGTCTGCTTCATTATTTGTACTTTCTTCGTTGCTCAGTTCTTGGAAATGTTCTCTCCATCTCTTTAATTGATCCTCTAAGTTTGTGATGAGCGCACCATTTTTATCTTTAATTGGTTTGTTTTGTTGTTCCGACTGGTTAGTTAAGTTCTTGATTATGCGATGCAATTCTCTCAGGTTATGTTGCTGTGCTGCTTTTTCTGCTTCTCCGGCTAAATTTTGTAGAAATTTCCTTTTATCTCTTCTTGTTGCTCTTTTTACTGTTTTCGCTATTTCTTCATATTCTCTTCTTGATGCCATCCTGTTGTTTATCATTTTCTTTATTTCACCTCTTCTTTTAATCAAGGCCCATGTGTTATCGGTTATCCAGATTTTTCTTTGTGGTTGTGAAATTCCAAGATTTTGTTCGCTTGTTTGGTTGTAAATTTCCAGAATCTCTTCCCAAGTGTATTCTCTATTATTTCTAATATTTTCTCGTAACGCCGTAACTATGTCAGCTCTTACTTGCGGATTTTTTAAGTTGTTTATATTTATTTTCTTCTTTCTATATCTTCTGCCTCTTCCTTGTTGGCTTAGTTTCATTCTGAAGTCCCCAGTTAGTAATTCATGATCGCTGTGTATATCTGCTCCCCTTCTATTTCTCACATCTAACATTGATTGTTTCCACTTCTTGCTGATGCATATGTGATCTATCTGATTTCTTGAGATCCCGTTTGGTGTTGTCCATGTGTATTTGTGGATATCTTTGTGTGGAAATAGACTCCCTCCGATTGCTAGGTCGAAAGTCTGACACAACTCTATCAATCTTTCCCCGTTGTTGTTTCTTTCTCTTCCTAACCCGTGTTTGCCCATTATCTCCTCAAGTCCATTGTTGTTAGATCCTATTTTCGCATTCCAGTCACCCATTAATATTATGATATCTCCCCTATTTATGAGTGCTAGCGTTGTTTCTATTTGTTCGTAGAAGTCATCCTTAATATGGTCTTCAGCGACATCTGTTGGTGCATAGCATTGAATTATTGTTACATGTCTTGTCATATTTCGAAATCGCCCTATAACAATTCTATCCGAGACTGCCTTCCACGAAACCAATGTTTGTCTCAATTTCTTTGATATTAGTATTCCGACTCCACTTTCACCCCCTGTTTCCCTTCCACTGTAAATTACCATGTTTCCATTCTCCGTGTTAATTTCTCCGGTGTTGTTCCATCTCATTTCACTTATACCTAGGATGTCTATGTTGTAAGTAGCCATTTGAGCTTCCAATTGCGAGAGTCTTGAAGCTTCTCTAAGTGTTCTTACATTCCATTGTGCAATTCGGGTCCTTTTTTGAGTGCCAAAGGTCGTTATCAAGTAGTCATTCGTGTATCCGAGGCTTCTTCTTCTATTATTTCGAATCCATTGATTTACCGATTATGCGGGTGATTGGCCTACAGTAACCGGTCCTAGGAGATGGAGTAACCATCTACCGCTGCCTAGAAACAACGTGGTAATATACTTTTACAATATTTGAATTGAATTAAAAATAAGGTAATAAACCGTGTAGAGTGTAAAATATTAACACTGGAATATAGAATGACTAAAGCTAACTAAGTAGTAATTTCCGATACTATATATATATAAATTAGTGAAGGAATTTTTACGCATTCAGGGTGTAGTGGCAATATCGCTGAATGCCAATTTTTATGAGGCAAAAATCTACCGCAAATCTGCCGCAGAAATAAACCCTCATGTTCATACATGATAGATTTCTCCAATTGTTGCTGTCAGATTTTTGAAATATCAAGATGGTCGAAATGAAATTATTTCTATTATTATTCTAATGTCAATACAATACAAAATAGTTTATATTTTTTTATTTTATTAATATTCGATTCGAAAATTACGTTGACATAAACAATTTACTTTGTGTATAAAAAATAATAAAAATATTTTGACACTGACATATACTTCCAGAAAAAAAATATTCAAGGGTAAAAAATCTGACAGAAATTTTAAATTTTGGTAGATTTGCTAACCCCTCGAAATCACCCTCACCGGCAAATTTGACTAGATTTCTACCACTTTTCTACCTGTATGAATATGCGAAATGCCAATACCCTAACACATTGTAAAAAAATTATTGAAGCAATTTTTACGGTATTTAAGTTGTCATGACACTTCAAGGTTGTCATAATTTTATATTAGAAAATAAATAAAACAATAGCAACAACCAATATGATTATGTTTGTTTACATTATTGTAATTGTGATTATGTTACTGTATTTTTTTTGCAAGTTATTAAAGTGAATTTAAATTAAAATTAATTCAAAATGTATTAAACGAATTATTTAAAAATTAAATAAACTATAAAAGTGCAACAAATGAGGTATTTTTTCTATGTAGTAGTATTTCTCAAAGTATTGGCTCATTTTTTTCTGCTATTAGTGTATCTCTTATATCTCTTTAACACTTTCGACCGGGCTTTCGAATTACAAGGTTAGGATTAAATGTGTTTGGAAAATATCTTATGTACATATTGTAAATTTAAGCCAAATATGTCTATCAGGATTGGCTGGTGCAACATTGTTAAATATCTATAATACAACAAAATATAATGTAGTGTGCAAGGTACTGTTGGTATTTTTTTTTCACATTTCATATACTTCCTCAATGGGAACTACTAATAAACTAAACAAAATCTGTATCGTCATGCACTCTGTAATTAATTTTCTCCGAAAAATAACGGAACTTTGTCGACAAAAAAAGGCACCAAAATGAACATTTTTGTTTACAAGAAAAAGAAAATTTTAAAAACGATTTAGTATAGATTCAAACCAATTTATATGCAATTTCTTAGTTTTAGGAATGTTTAAACTTTCAGTGGTACATACATTGTACCAACTGGGTCGAAAGGGCTAATCTTACTTCTTGTACTAATATATAATCAATAAATATCATTCAAATCGGAAAATAAACTTTATAATACATTTTGAATTGATTCGTAAATGCAATCGCCCCTATCGAAAATAAAAATCACAAAAACGAAAAAATGTGTGTGTGTTCATTATTTTCCTTTTAAAATAAAATTTAGAGTTTAATTTTATATTTTTTTGAATGTACTGAGACCAAAAAGTAACAGTACATAAAATTTTAAAATTTGTTATTTTTTAATAAAAAAAAAAAAATAAAAATAAAAAATAAAAACAATAACAAAAAATTACATGAACTCTATTGTATATAAATGGCCATATTTACAAGTATATTTACATATATGTAATTTTATTTTATTATTATTTTTTTTTTTTTTTTGACATTTAACACTTGCCTTTGGGTATATTTAGCCGTTGTTTTTTTTTTTTATGTGTATATTTTTAGTGAATATTTTTTGGTGCGTTCCTTTCAGAACATTTGTTGTTCTTCATTTTTTTTTTCGTTCAAAAAATATTTTTTAAGTTATTTTTAGTATTAGAAGAATTTTTTCGAAATAAAAACAAAAACATATAATTTTCTAACAAATATGGAATAAATATGTTTTTAAAAAACAAAATAAGAAAACAAAAATAGAAAATGAATAATAATAATAAAAAAAAAAAAAATTATAATAGAGAAATATATGGGTTATAAAAAAGGTGAAAATTTCTATAGAAAAATTTCAAAATCTATTTTTATAAAAATAAAAACAAAAAAATAAAAAAAATTAAGAACATTTGAAATTAAATTTTGAAATTATTTAAAATCGAATAAAATTAAGTAAGTATAGGTGTATAATGTAAATCGAAAATTATTTTGAAATGAGTTTTAATGAAAAATGAAGAGAGATATCGATTTGTAATCATATATAGGTAAATATTATGAGGTTGATAAAAGTTTAATTTAAATCAGTAAATTATATGTTAGGTAAGGGTGAGATATTACCAATCTGAAGGACACTGAAACGAAAAAGGTATATTGTTTTAGTATATCAAATCAAATTTAATTGAATAGATCAGTTCGAGCTTTAGAAAATATTATTGATTATTAATATTGCAGTAGGATCGATCACACGGGGATACTAAGAAAGGAAGTAAGCTCCTATAGATCGATGTTTTTCAGAGTAGATAACGGAGTGGTCGAGAAAAATGTAACCTAATATACATATACCTATGTATGTATATATATATGTAGATTAAACTAATATATACATTAGGTTAATCTTCATATCTACAGGCTCTACATACCAGCAAGATTACACAAGGAGATTAGGAAGTAGGCTTTCGTAGATCGGGTCTTATTTTTCAGACAACATAACAGAATAAGTACAGACATATATGCAGTATATATTAACTTAATCCTCTCTACAGGCTCCACATAAACGTAACAACAAGATCAGTGCAGAGAAATGCAGTATTTATTGCATAACTCTTCTTCATCTTAAATGTCCTACAAAAATCATTTGAGGGTAATTTAAGTGAGAATATCCTAAGAGCGTGAAATTGGTTGTTTCATTTAATTAAAGTCATGAAACTACGAACGAAGGCGTTAATGTTCATATTTAATGTATAACTATAAATGTATACTAAATATTTAAAATTTTCATTATAAGTAGAAAAAACTGTTCCTGTTTTGCGGTGCTGTGATTCTTCTTAGACACCACAGCATTCTACAGCTATCCAATAGACAGTAGGAGCAACACGGTAAGAGTCGACAAGCCATTATATGTTGCGTATATATCAAAATATGTCATACAAACTACTGAATGAAATGTGAAAGTGAAAGACAGGATTGTATTATTTCATTAGGAAAATAAAAAAACAATAAAAAAAAATGTTTTCGAACACATGCAATGTAATTAGATTCAACATTCACAATGTTTTATTTATAAATTAATTGTAATAACGAGTTCTATTACTATTTAGGAATTTATGTGGTCTTGGAATGATCTAATGCCACCCGTATATTTCAGAGAAAGAAAGAAGTGCCTAAGGAGAGGTAATACAGATTCAATTTCCACTGAACATGTCCAAGAGATATTTATAAGATATGGAGAGAGAAAGCTGTAACGATGGGATGGTACTGAAGATGGTCAGTAACATTTGAATTAATGATAAGACGAAATATTAAAAATGAGCTGAATGAAAGAATTAACTCTTGAGGCGCATTGACATTTGAATTGAATGATTAAAAAAAATGCTCAATTAATTTGAGGGACTTTAATATGTAGCTTAATAGTTATTATACTAACAACAAAACATAATGGAAGAAAAAATTTAATAATATTTAGCACTAATATCTTCTTCATCTAGTTGTGCAAAAGAATATATTTAGCTTCCAGTTAAGGTATATGTCATTAAATCACCGGTGCATCGATGGCATTTTTAACACTTTGCAGATGATGCATAATATACCTATAGGCTTGTAGTTGGAAGGAAGGAACGCCTTTTATCACCTTTATTAAAAATTGACATGTACAACCTTCTACTGAGCTGGGTATACTCAGGAAGAGAATGGTAAATGAAATAAATTAATATCATAGTAATTTTAGAAATTACATCAACCATCATGATAAGTCCATTATTTTCTTATTCCACTATAGAGTCTCCTACAAGATTAGGTAAATTAAATATGATATGCTTGAGTTATTAATACTTTAATTCTGTCCAGTGTACATGGGTACATTCTGAAATTCTTTTACAGTGTTTTTTTACTAAGCTATGGTCTCTCAACATACTGGTTTGTTCAGTAAACTGTTCTAGAACGTTCTAGAACGATCTTACAATAAAAAAGAACACTCTTTTGTGTTCACTAGTTTCCGTTAATTTGAGCTTTTTTGTGAAAAAGTGTTCTGATCGGTGTTCATTAGATTGTGCAATACAGTTCTAAATTAATCTTTCTTGTTCTGAATTTTGTTTTAAAAACGTTGTTGTTGTTTTTTCTTTAAATTTTGTCAATTAAACAAAGAAATTTGAGATTAAACAAAAATTAGAACAAAAAAAATTCAAAAAAGATAAAAAAAAAGTGTTCAGTAGATTTTTCTCTTCTAAAGTGTTTGACAGTTAAAATTGTCATTGTCCAAAACTGTTCTGTCCGATTCTGTTCTAGATCTACTGGACAAAATTAATAATTCAATCTTTCCAATGTTTAATTCAACCCAACAATAAAATTTATATATATATATATATATATATATATATGTATAATTTTGTAAATCCGAACGACTAATTCAAATAATTGAAATACTTTATTAACAAATGCCAACCAATTAACGCAAAATAACTAAAAATATTATATTTTTTTATATAGCTAACATATTAAAACCAGTCTTATAACTTTTTTATGGATAATTTTAACTTCGAATATAATTTCTAATTTTTACACAAAATTTTCATTCTTATGATATATATAAATTTAAATTTAACTACTAAAATAAACATTTTTATCTCATTTTCTTTTTTTTTTTAAATTTAAGAATTTCATTCTACAAAATGTTGTTAAACATTTTTTATGAAAGCAAAAAAACAAAAATAAAAAAATAAAAATGAAAAATATTTTCATTAAAAACTTTATTTTTAAATTATTATTTAATAAAGTTCTTTAACAATCTCTTAAACCATCAAGAGAAACTTGATTAAATCTGAAATAAGAATTCAACTAATCCAAAGAACCCATCCATACTACATGTACATACATATATGTATTCTCATTACTGCCTTGTGTATAACCCCATACATTTGTATTTTTTATTTTATTGTTTTTGTTTTTGTTTTGTTTTTTTTTTTAAACTCTACTTAATCGAATAAAGAATGTTATGTATCCAACATAGAATTCAGATAAATCCTTATCCTTTATATAGTAATTTTGTTGAAAATAAGAAAAAAAAAAAAAAAATTGATAATAAAAAAAAAACAACAATAAGAAAGAAAAGAAAAAAAAATGTATAAGAAAAGAAGGATGAAATTGTTATGTTCATCACAAGAAGGATTAACTTTTGAACAAAATAAAAATAAAAATAAATAATAATAACCGAAGGGATCTGATGATGATACTGTCTGTAATAAATACACATGCCTTTGTAAAAATGCGTAATGGATCTCTCTTAAAATACAGTGAAATTAAAATTTGAAAATTTTAATAAAAAAAAAATATTACAAATCTTAAGATTTAATATGTTGAAGTAATATCAGAGATAATGAATGAAATTATTAATGTCAGATTAAGAAAATAGAAACTATGATGAACTCTGGATTGCGAAATATTAGATAATCTTGAATCGGGTACTAGTAATTATGGATTCCAAATAGAAATACAAAAAATTAACCAATCAATTTCAATATTTTCGAAAATTATATAAATTTTGACAACCTTTAGGTTATTATAGTACAATGTTATTACTTATACTCATTACCAAAAAGTGGATTCAGGGGTTTATATACATTAATTAGCTAAAATCTTATCTCTCTAATCGTACACAAATGGGTGTAAAAAATATTTTTTAGTACGTTAAAGTAAGAAACAAATAAACTGAAACAGGTCTAAGTGTTTGGCAACATTTTAACGAATTCGATACATTTTACGCCAATAAACATTTTGTATCGGGCCCAGAGGAATTAGAAATCGTTAGAAATCGAATTAATCAGTTTACTTTAACCAAGACCTGATACATGCTTTACGTTTAAGAAATCCAAAACAATATCACGAAAAAAAGGAAAAAATTCGAGTGAAAAACAATTAAGTTGTCTGAAAAATATGAAAAAACTGGAAGAAAGCCGTCACCAGGATTAGTTGGAAATGGAAAGATTAAAATTTAATATTAAAACTAAGAAAATTGCCATCATAGAAAAAATAGTTGTCCAAAAATCATTTCATTTCATTTCTGTACAGAACTATGAATATGTCTCTAATCTGATATAGGCCTGTTTAACTTCAAATAGTTGTGAGTTGATTTTGTAATTTCTACACTAAGAGAAATAATATGTTTATCCAATGGTTGTAATAAACATATCATAGTTACTTTAAATTTATTATGTTAGATATAGTTGAAACAAACATTTGATATGTTAATGATGAATACAACTATAGTTGATAGAAACATATTATATTTGTCTTAAAAATATTATAGTTAATCGAAATATATGTATACCTACGATGTAATAAATTATGGTTGCTACAACTATATTTAAAAAAAATATAAACCAATTATAAATTATATTGTTTACAAAAATATTATGGTTGTGGATATCATAATATGGTTGAGACGTTCATAATCCAGTACAGTTATAACAAACATATTTTGATAAAATAAATCATCTTATAGTTGTTTTACAAATATTTGTAGTAATATTAATCATATTATAATTGAAGCAATCATATTATAGTTGCCTTATGATTAAAGTCATAATAATAATGGTTAAAGCAATCATTTCATATGGTTGAAGTAATCATATTATGTTTGAAGCAAACAAATTGTGGTTGCAGTAATCATATTATGATTAAAGTAACTATAATGTTATGGTTGAAATAATCAATAAAAATCAATATTATATTTGGCGTTAAAATAAAATCCTTTAAAAATAAAAATTCACTGCAATTTTCAGTCTACTGTTGCTCTTTACGAAGTCAAAACGTGTTTATTAATGCAAGTGTAATATAAAAATTCTCAGTTAATCGATATAACTATCTAGATTGGTAAGTGTTTGCACAAATTTTTGCATAACATTTTATAAACTAACCATTAATTTTTCTCTTGATTTTGATAGACAATGAAGTATACATTATGAGAAACTGGATAAAGTCTTTCCAGTGGAAATATTTCAACATAAGTTGAAATAATGTATTTAAGAAATACTAAAAAATAATTAATAACCAAAATTAAGACGAAGTAAAGGAAATTATACAAGTTGGTTAAATAATGATTATTTAATAATTTGTTTAAATCAAAAACTTACATATTTTTATGGCAATTTATTATGAAAGTTGAGGCTTTCTTTAGAGTCTCTTGTCAAATGCTACAATATAAGTACTTTTTAATTTTAAGGATAATCTCAACTATTAAATATGTTTTTTTTTTATTTCTTACAGTTAAAAATAAAAATTATCAATGCTGATTTAAAGAAAGAAGCAACAATTTAACCAAATATTTATTGGAACTCATTGGAATTTATTCGTTGCAAATATATATTTTAAACCACCATTTTATAATTGACAGAAAAATATAATCCTATATATAGAAATTAAATATATATTGTGTTTTGTTATTATTTTAAGTATAATATGCTTACCTTAATTATATTTACTTTTGTTTCAATTGAAAATAATATTGCTGCAAACATAATTATGTTTGTGAATATAATAATATTGTTGTGTGGACTATAAATTATTTTTGTTGCAACCACATTATATTTTATTCAACCATATAAGAAACTTTTTAGCTTTATATAAAACCCATAGTTACATGATGTAATATGGTTAATGTAACTATATTCTCCAACCATATTACGGTTCTTTAATTTTATAGTTGAGACAAACATATATTTTTGCTCAGTTTACGTTTTGATTAAATGTTTTTAATCAGAAGTGCTTAAAAACATAACAATAAGTAACAAAATAAATTGAATATATCTTTACTCATTCGTAATTGATTTAAACATTTTATTACCAAACTCACGGTCCACGGAACACATTAATGTAGTTTAAAACCATGGGTAACATAACATTTTTCATATGTGAAGATTCTAAATACAATTTTGATATTTGCATTAATTTTCAAAGTTTTTTTTTTGTTCGTATATTTTATTTTTTGTAAACAACCCACTATGAAATTGACCCTAAGAAATACTTTGTTAAGCCATTTAAGAAAAAATATTTCCACAAGAAAACTTCAGTAAACCTCATTCAGACTCTAGTATCCTAATATAGTGCACATGTGTGAATAACCTTCAAAATGAATAGATAAAAAATTTCTTATGACAATCTTTTTGTCATTTTTTATTTTTCTTTATTAAAGAAAAAAAAAAAGAAAATAAAAACTAAAGTTTTAAAAAACATACCCTAAACAAAACAAAAAAAAAAAAAAATAGAAATAGAAATAGAAATAATTCAAAAAAATTTTAAATTGCAAAAATAAAAAAGAAAATATATACTAGATCCTTACTCAGCAGTAAATCCTTCAAAATAAAAATATTTTTATTTTTTTTTATTTTTTTTTTTTTGTTATCATATAAGTAACATATTTATTTATTTACGAATTGAATCCGTAGTTCGAATTTAATACATTGACTCCAAAAATTAATAGAACAAAATTTTATCCAATTAAAAAATTGATTTGATAAATGGTAGTATTGATATTATTCTGTTAAACCCATCTCACGAGATCGCATGAAAATATCTCTGGAGAGATAGTTTTGTATTGTGTTAGACACTACAGACGCGATAGCAAATTGCCGCGACGGCAAATGTCAAAACAGTCTCGTGATTAATTTCTGTTAGACCTTTGACGAGACCCGATAGCCATTTTTTATCTCATAAAAAATTTTAAACGATTGGGTATCTCCCCAAAGTATTTTGTGTTTTTTTTTTTATCAAAAAATTGAATTAAATTAATAAAATGAATAGATAAAATAGTTAAATAAAGATTAATAAAAAATTTAATATTTTAAACAAATATTTTTTTTGCATAATTATTAAAGTTGGGGTTTTTGTTAAATATATTTCTATAGTTAATATTTCTTGTTCGAAATATTTTTATTTATTTTTATTTCTAATAAATCAATTTAATTATTATTTTATCAAATATTTTCAATTGATTTTACACTTTTAAAAATAAATTAAATGTCAACTATGTAAATATAAATAATTATAATTAGATTAATAGAACACTACAATTAATAATTAGATCTTTTACACTATAAATTAAGATTTACAAGAATATATTTTAGGATTTTAATTCCGTTTTCCTCAATGGTCCATGTGAGACTGAGCCTTAATCGAACAACGGTGTCTTTCATTTCCGTGCGTGCACAGTAACCAGAAATAGTAACCGGCGGACATATACATTTGAAAGACACCATCTATTAGATCTATTACATAACTATATTTATTTTTTATTTAAAAACAATTTTAAAACTAAACCCCTCTAATACTTTCGAAAATTTTTATAATACCATATTTTGTTTAAATACTAATAATTTTTTTGACAGTAAAAAATGATTAGAACTATCAACAAATAAAATGTTCTATCGCGCCGCTTACAGTGTCTAACAGATATGAATATTCAGCAAGACGAGACGAGATAAATTTTTTTTCAATCTCGTCACAGATGGGTCTAAGAGAATATGGGTGATGATTTAAAATTGTATTGATGTTTGACTTTCTACATTGATTCTCTGTAAAATTAAAATGTATACAATCATCAGTAGAGTGTTATAATAGCTTATCATCCAATAATTGACCTGAATGGATAATATTTAATCATCCAATCCAATCCAATTATTTAATCTGGATGGATTTGAAGACACTATATACAGGTGATCGAATAATAATCCTAAACATTCAACCAACCACCAATTTTAATGAGTATAGTGTAGTGTAGTTGATTGATAAGATTTTAGTATAGAGATTTGAATTGAGCTATTGGTTTTACACTATATTTTCTTTTACATTTCCATTTGATTTTCATGGAAATTAAGAAATGATATTTATAAATAAATATCATTTTATGCCTCATTAAATGAAAATTCAGATTTTGCCTACAGCTTTCAATTATTTTTTCAATACAAATTGTGATCTGTTTGTAATTTTGCATACATATTAGCTATATAGTAACAGAATAACATACTGGCAATTTAATTTTCATATATATAAGATGTACATTTTATATTATTTATTTTATTAGTTATTAAGTAGATGTATATATATTTATTTATTTATTTCAACAATTTATGCCTGAAGAGATAACTCTTATAAGAAGACTATATAAGCTGTGTTCTTTTCAACCGATTCAAGGTCCATCAGGTCAATCGTTTAATATGAAAATACAATAAAAACTCAAATCCACATATTTATCTGGTTTTTATACAGGTCTCAAATATTTAGTAGTTCTACTTGTCACGAGTGGCGCTTGCATAGTTTTGTAATAGAAATTTTTGATAATTCAATTAACAAGTTTGCCAACTTAAAAAAATTATTCAGATCATTAACCTAAATCGTTCTTTTGAATTTGATAAAACCTAGACCTTGAACCAGATGAAAAGAACACAGCTATAATATAAAAATTAGAATGTTTTAAATTTATTGTTTACAAAAAAAATATGTAGGTAGAATGGACTAATCCAGTTGATTTTGTGAATCCAATTTATTACTTATAGTGTTGCCATTTTAATGCTGCAATTCAAGTGATCCATCACTGTTGTTGTTGGTTGTTTTAACTGATTAATCATACACACTGAGTTGTAGAAGTAAACTGTGCCATTGAGAAAGTCAATTACAATCACTAATTTTAACTTAATTAACCCTATCTATATATATTATTTGGAAAGACCCTGCGTAAAGTCCAAAAGGTGGCTGTTCAAGAGTTTGTGTTTCGTCTATATATATTTACAGCTACAACAATGTTGTTGCTTAAAGGAATGCTCAGATTGGTTGCCTACTACCGGTCAGTGACATCCTAACTGATGGATTATGATTAATAAATCACAAACCTATAGTTAGAAATTATTTAGGTTTGCTAATTATATAGTCATTAGAATTTCATATTTATTTTTTTGTTAAAAGCTTAAATCAGCATCAACGCATTACAATTTATCATTCAAAAACTGACCTAAATAACAAATTTGAAACAGTAGATCAAAAAATTAAACATTTTAAATGCCTCCTCATGTAATAAAAATTTATAATTTAACTAATTCAAATTTCTGCATACCAATATATCTGTCTTCGGCTGCAAAATTTTATTATCTTGATTTTTTATTTTTTTTAAGAAATTTATTCGTCATCATCATTGTCCTGTAACCCCATTCGTGGAGCATAGGGTGGAAATAAATTTATTAAAAAATTTTTTTTTCAAACAGAATACACTTTTCACTTAACAAATTTACTTGAATCAGTTATAACTATACCTACCTACCTCATACATATCTACTTTGCTTTTCAATGATCATGTCAAGTAAAAAGTTAACATTGACAAAAATAAAAAAAAAAATTTTATAGTCCTAATGAACAAACATACAAAATATTTAGACGTATTTAAACTTACAAGCACTCATTATACTCACTTACTTTAAACTTTTAAAAAATAAAAATAAGTTGTATAATATAAAAAATAAAAAAATAACAATAATAATAATAATAAAAAAAAAATAGTTAAAAAAAGTATTCAACCAAAATTCGAAAACAAAAAAAAAAAAAATTCAAATCAAAATGAAATAAAAAAAAATAAATAAAAACTTTTTAAAAAAAAAAAAACATTCAAAACTTTAAATCACAAAAAAAAAAAAATTTTTCATTTCCAAACCATCACCTATTCACATACATATTCATTCAAATTCACTTACTTTATGTTCATTTGTTACACACACATACACAAACAAACATTCCTATAAAATATTTATATTCATACTTATTCATTCAATCACCTTCTAATCCTCAATGTTTTAACCATTTTTTTTTTGTTTTTGTTATTTATTTTTGTTTTTTCGAATTTATCCTTATAGCACTGTATTTCCAGAGAATTGAACTTGAATCCATTGGAAATAATAAAAACAAAAAAAAAACACAAATAAAAAATAACTCCAAAAATTTTTTTTTATTATTATTATTTTATAGAAAAGTTTATTTTAAGTAGAAATAGCAATAATATATATATATAGATGATGCAGAGAGTGAGTATTAAAATTTAATGAACAGGTTTAGTTAATAATTAGGTCCTGTATGACAATAAAATATGATGTGTAAATATGTGCAATAATGCACAAAACTATAATCATTATTCCTGCTGAACAGTTCTACAATAAATTTGTCTTTGCTAAGTACCAGCATTTTGGTAAGAAGCATCGGATCCAATTTGGATATTACTGTAAAATTAGGCAAGTAAAATATTGGAATCCAGAATGAATTAAATTTAAAACAAATAAATATGGAGAAGGATAGTATATAATATATGGAGTGATAAATTTTGTAGTCAATGCTTGCTTATGAGTTAAGCAAAACATAAATATTGAATTGGATAGAAAAAATTATTTTAAGTAGAAATAAAAATAATATGATACACAGAGTGAGTATTAACATTTAATGAACAGGTTTAGTAGATGGTGTATAATAATAAAAATATTGTAGAACAAACTTATAAAAACATGGCTTAGTGCACAAATCGCAAATCATTATATTGTAGAACATATTTTCTACAATAAATTTGTCTTTGCTAAGTATCATCAGCATTTCGGTAAGAAAAGCCGGATTTGATTTGGATATTACCGTAAAATTAGATAAGTAAAATATTGTAATTCCAGAATGAATTAATTTCAAAACAAATCAATATGAAGAAGGATAATAATATATACGGACAGATAAATTTCGGGATTAATGCTTGCTTATGAGTTAAGCACAACATAAATATTTCGTGGGTTAAAAAATTTGTTAGGTTATTTCTGATAAGATAAATTAATAAATATTTTCTTCTTTATTTTTTTTTATTGCTTTATCTATTTCCTCAAATTATATGGGTTGGTTCTGTTCTGTATAAAATACTTGAAAATCTGTTAGTATTTATCTAATTCGGTTTTTTTCGTACATTTTCAAGCAAAGTCATAACAGCAAGTCAAATATTTACTTAAAAAAAATTTTTTTACAACATTTTTTTATTTATTTATAACGGTGGTACTGTATATTAATATACACGCCAGTAATAGGTCCTTTCCCCTTTGTTATGTTTTTTTTCTATACACGCTAGACGAGTGAAGGACTAATGAGCAGCTCTTTGAAAAATAAATAAATTAATTAACAAAATAAGGCATGTTTGCCCATATGTCACAATGTTATATAGTCCGGTATCATAAATAAAATTGAAATATTTTAGAAGTATTGGTCTAGTAATTATACGTTTATCAAAAGTCTTTAAGATGGCTTGTGACTCTGTCAAATGCATTTTGACTCCTTTCAAATATCTTTTGACCACAAATCAACAATACATCCTCAATTCACGACGATAAACTTTTGTTCATGATTTTAAAAGAGGTTATCTTTATAGTTCTATTAGGCCTACTACGTACTAATATAGAGCAACATATGAACTATAATATACATTATATATATTAATTAATATATATTTGAAAAAAAAATTTCATATTTTCAAATGAAATTATTAGATTAACAAAAATAACAAAACAAAAAACTGTTCACAGTGCACCCTAATCAATTCTAAAAATGTATTCAAATACAAACAAACCGAACATAAATTTAATCAAAATATCCCGGTACAAATACAACATCCCATGTCATAACCATAACAACATCACCAAAATTACATAGTGCATACTTTTATTCACCAAAATTTTCTAGTGTAGTGTGTGTATTGTAACACTAGCTTAATCGTGAGCTTAATCGTGAGCAAAACCTAAATGGCATTTATCAAAACAAATTAACACTGAATTGAATATGGGGCCTTCAATTCGTATTCTTTAACTTAAATCGGTAGATTGTAGTCTAAAAAATATTGTGTATATGTTGAATGAGTTAAAAAATCATGTTCACTCACTTTTTCAACATCAATATTTATTGTAAATAATTTTATATTCTTATAGATACTATATTAGTATAAGAATCTATATATTATAAATTTTAAGAGTTGAGAAACTTTTCGATATTATGTTTTGATTGAACCAGTGAATCTATTTCGTATATATATATATATATATGTTGTATATATATATTTTACAAATATATTTAAATAAAATTTTGAAAAATCAACAAAATAATAAATATAAAACAAATATAATAATTTTTAAGGACAATTTTTGTCCTTTGAGAGAAAGTATGATACTGAAAATAAAAAAAAAAAAACAAAAACAGAAACAAGAAGACCTTGAAATAACATTTTTCTATTTTTATTGTACTTATTTAATCATAAATAAATACACAATATTTATTTTTATATGTATATATATATACATTAATATGTTCTCTATATATATATATATATATTTGTATCAGGGTGTCCTTTATTTAGATTTAATACAATTTTTTATTAATCTGAGTGAATACTCATTATAATTTGATTATGTTTGTTTTACAACCTTAAATAACCACTTGACACTGGTGGGGCTTCGATCTCAATTAAGATTGTCTAATTTTCAATTAATAAAAATAAATCTATTTATTATGTCAATTTATCAAATGATTTTTATTTTATTATAATTATTAAAGGAAATATAATGATTTATTTTTATTTACACTGTGAGTTATATTTTTTGAATTGAAATTTATAAATAATAGTTTTACAAAATCTTGTTACTTTATAAAATATAGATTTAGAACAATCTTGTCGGTCAAGTCAATTGTTATAGTCAAGTAAATTGAAAAAATATAATGATGAATTTGATGAATGATTTATAAATCATGTTCCTTCACTTTTTCGATCTCAATGTTATTTTATACTCTTATACTATTCATATAAGACAGAATTTGCAAATCTAATCTTCTCAAAATCGTAAGATATTTTGAGTATATTTTACTACTTTTTCCAGTACAAGAGGATGTGGAGATTGATGAACGTTAGAATTATGCTATAGCGTTGATGTTGGGCTATGATCAAAGCTCATGATGATTCAGTAAGCTGAGAGAAATTATTTTTTGATCACATTTTTCTCCAAAATTTATAATCTATTATAATCTAGGCTATATTAATCCTAGTCCTATTATAATCTAGGCTTATCTATATCATTTTATAATATCCTATCTATATCATTTTGTAATACCCTGTTATAATCTAGTCCTATTATAATCTAGGCCAATTATAATATAATTCTATTATAATCTAGGGTATCATAGACTACAGAACAGACACATTACTTAATAAACTAGAAATAAAATTAATAGTGTAGAAATAGTAGCTCAAATGCCCTGTGCAGCCAAACCAAGTGGTTATCGACTTTACCGAAAGGATAGAAACATTATGATGAAGCTTATAATCTCAAGAAAATTAAATTATGATGCTAATGAGATCAAAATAATGATAATCATCAATATTGTTGATAATCAAATGACAATGATCAAATGGTAATGATGATTTGTTCATAATGATTAAAGAATGATAATGATGATATGATTATAATTATCAAAATCAGTAAATAAAAAAAAACAATTGATAAAGAATTGGCATAAAATAACAAAACTTAATTCTACAACAGGAGATGAAATAAAAAATTAAGTCTCTCGAACAGAGGCAATGAACACAACTTCCACTAATTCCATTTTAGTCTGTTTTTTTTGTCCAAATATTAAACTTAAATTCATTCAATTCGCCATCCAGACATCAATCCATGTATTATACTGCAAGTGAAGAATTAAAACTAATTCTCTACTTGATATAATTTGTATATACGTGCTCGGAGTTAAAAACAATATATCAAATCAAAAAATAACGGACACCCTAATGTGCGTCAATTCACTTGAAACCAAAAAAAAAAATTGTTCAAAAAAGTTCACTTCACTTGTAGCCTTCACTTATTATTTTATGTAACATCTTATACATATATATATATACATATATATATATATATAGATCGTCTACGTTTCTACAAGGCTAGTAAGTATTAGAGGTGAAAAAGTAATTTGACAAATAAATACAAAATAATTTTCCCTTGAAGCACTTGACATATCCCTTTGACACTTTCATAATTTATATAACATACATATATATATATATATAAATATTATACATATATTGTTTTTATATAAAAGAAAAAGAAAAACAAAAAATTATATTCCCAGGTTACATTCCCGGATATTTTCATTTATTCTTCTCAATTTAAGTTCAGATCTTTTAGTTTTTGACTGTAAAACTTTTTACTTTTCTTTTATTAAATTTTTTCAACATATTTTTTTGTTGTTGTTTTCTTCACCAATTTTCTTTTACTTGAACTCCGATCCGATAAATGGTACATAGAATGTCCATCTATGTATTATATAGAATACGTAGGACTTGACTTACAATTTCTTAAAATCAGTTTTTTTGTTTTAAGGATATAATAACTGTAAATATGATATACATATATGTAAATATATGTATATATATGTATATGTACAAAATAAATATTTAAATTTAAAGTGTTTTTAGAACTGGAACTTTTTAAACAAAAAAAAGTAACAAAAATTAATTTCATTTTTTAAATAAATTTTTTGTCAAGGCATCTCTCTGGACTGCACTAGGCTGAACTGAATTTATGTTCAAATTACAAGTAATGACCATTTTTTTTTTTTGTTTAATTTCTCTGTTTTTATTATTGTTACTTCAGATTTAAGGTAACCTGAGAATACCTGTTTAAAAAATATATTTTTGAAAGTATATATATACATAATTAAGATCTTGAGGTAAGTATAAAGAAATTGAAAGGTATAAAATTTAAAAAAAAAAACAAAAAAAAAATTGTTTTTAAACAATTTTTTTTCTTTATAATTTTGAGGTTAGGTTTACGGCGAATTGCAGTTAAAGTATGCCTAGGTACTGTATTGCATTTTATATATACATATTTAAATGTTGAAATGTACATAATATATAATTTTATCAGAAATTTTCATTTTTTATATTGACTGAGGTGATATTCGAGTTTATTTAGGAAACTACACACTTTTTGTTCTTTCGCTTATTTTATATTACATTGCGGTTTCAAGCAGAGCTGTATGATATCCCAGTCTGATTTCGGATTAAGTTAATATTATATACCAATCAGCGGAGTTTGTGTTTAGCTTAATTAACCAGTATCAATATTGTATCATTTAGTAATTTCATTCCAGATTTTATAACTCACAGTTAAAATTGTAATATTATATTGAATTTCATGTATAGTTATAAACATACATATTTATAAACTTAGTCTATGAATTATAGAATAATAATATTATGCTAATTATGTAAGTATAAAGTAAATGTATATAAGCATACTTGATTAAATATACTTACTAATATACACCTGATATAATTATATCCAGCTTTGGCCCAGTTATAATGATAATTTCCAGGATCAAAATTATTGTGTTAATCTACAGATTTTAATATATGCTAAATAACAATACACTAATACAGCGAGTTGAATAAAGATGCGAAACGTAGTACAAGACGTGATAAGCGAAAATGGCTGAAAGACATTGCTAAATAAGCCCAGCAAGCCGCAGACTCTATGAACACTCTATGAGGTTTTAACCAAAATCAGCCAAGCTCAGAAGAAATTAAAAATGCGATCATTCAGCTCAACAGCAACAAAGCGGCCGGAAAAAAATCAAATATATGCGGAATTGCTGCAAACTACATCAACTTTGTTTGCTGAGACCCTGTCAGTAATAATTGAAGAAACTTGGATATAAGAAAATATTTCGGAAAATTGGAAAGATCCATTATATATAAGTAAGCTGTTGGTCGACTTCAAACAAGCCTTTGATAGGTTACAGTGTGATGTGCCCATTAAAGTAGTTAACATCATAAAAGAGCTTTACAGGAACGCTAAGTGCAGTGTGTTACATAAGGGAAAAACTGGGGTAAAACAAGGCTGTATTTTATCTTCCATACTCTTCATTTTAATTTTAGATTGGGTGTTGAAGAAAACAAATCGTGGAGCAAAAGGTATTAAATGAACTTTTACAAGAGACTTTCATGAGCTCGATTTTGCAGATGATATATGCTTGCTCACACCAAAACCGACATCGCAAACATACTGCAGTCATTAATAAAATATGCGGCGCAAACAGGATTTCGAAAGTCAAGCTCACCGTATGGTGTTTTCAAAAACGTTTGGAGATCTCCAAACATCTCACAAAACCTGAAACTTCAATTCTACAAGTCTAACACGTTCTTCCAGTACTTTTATATAGATGCGAAACATGAAAAACAACAGAATGAATCATCTCGCGCATCCAGATAATTGTTAACAAATGTCTTAGATGGAGTCCGAATATACTAGTCAGAAATTTCAACGAGGAACTGTGAGAACGAACAAGAATTGAAAAAATCACACAAATGATTAAAGGCCACACACTTCCCCAACCTACAGGAGACTTTGCAAACTTCACAACGTGGCGCCGAACAATAATGGATGAAACAAGGACATGTAAAAAAATTTGGAGTGAAATCAAGTCGCTTGCCCAAAAACCGAGTTCGGTGGAGAAAGCTTGTTAATACCCTATGCATCACGAGGAACGACAGGATCAATGAAATAACATTTTAGATACTTTTGTAAATCATTCCAACTCATTTGGCTTAAAAATATGTGTAGTTAGCTTCAATTATTATATGCAATGTCATACAGAAGTCACGCAGACTGTTTGACAAAATCACTATCAAATTTACATTCACAAATTTTTCTAATTACAAACGATTTTAATCGTACCGATGGAATATCACCACTGTAAATGGGCACATTTAATATTGTAATTCTCTTCATTTTCATATTATTTGAAATTAAAAAAAAAAAACAAAAAAAAAAATAAAAACAATTTTTTTTTAAAGGTGTTCAACAACTTGGGTGCTTACTCAGTTCTGTCGCTTTCTTTCTTATCTTGACACACTTATCACACCTTTGTACGTATATACATAGAAAAAAAACTATATATATATATATATAGAAATGAAGGAACCAAAAAAAGATTGTGATAATAATATAAATTTAAATGTATATTTTGTATATATATATCCGTATATACATATACGTATGTTATAAAATTATTCTTTAGATTTAAAATTAAGATACGCGTATTTACCGGCATCTTTTCAAAAGGCTAACAAGACTCTTCATATTATATTGTTGTTGTTATTATATATTATTATTATTTTTATTTTGTTTTTTTTTTTTAACTATTTTATACATACACTCACACAAATTATATAAAAAACAATGAACTTTAATAAAATAAAATTTGAAAAAAAAAGCAAAATGCATTCTAATTTTAAATTTTCGAAATTTTAAATTTATTGAATTGAATTTTAAAATTTTAAAATTATTTTTAAAATTTATTTGTACCTAATTGTGTAGGTTTAGATACGATTAAAATTTTTCAAATTTCAAGTTTTATGAAATACATACTAATGGAAGCGACTCACATTATTTTAAATGAAATTGTCAACATTAATCCTTTAAAACTATTCAAATTAATTAATATTATGTTTGTTTGCCACACCACACCACTAAGACCTAGTTAATTATGAATTAAATTTGTTGTGAAACTATGTTTGCATTTTACGAAGAACAATTTTAGAGTAGAAGTGCCTAATTGTGTACTATTCTTCTTTCGAAAACAACATTTTAAAATTTTGGTACTCTCTAAACACGACAACATAAAAAATTGAATTGAAATATTATTTGACAGTGACAATTATGATATGATTTACGTTACAACTCATTTTTGTAACACCTCACAAATTTTTAAAAATGGGTGCATTGCGAATTGCTACTTCGATATTACCAGTAATGAGAAAAAATATTTTCGAAAGGCCCTATTTTAAGGCAATGAGAAAATGTATATGAATTGCATGAGTTCGCTCTCTCTCTCTCCAATGCCAATTCACTACTGTATGTTAGCGATTATACTTCATAGATGTTAAATACTGGCTAGTATTGGAAAAAGCTAGAATTAAAAATTAATTATTAAATATTTTGGTTAAGCTCCCATCATTATTATTATTCTTATAATAGAGGGAGTAGTTAAGAATTAAATCTTGGTTCTCAATTGGCACCGATTTTACTTTACATCTCTATGATCTACTCATATTTTCAAATTGCAAATTCTACTATAGCAAACTGCTGATTTCAGCTACACAAAGTCATCTCAGCGTTCTTGTCCAATTAGTTTTTAATGTAATTTTAATAGAAATTAAATTATTAACAATAATTACCTCCAGGAGTAGTTTTGTTCATTATAACACTATACTTAATCAGTAGGTATTTATTGTGTTAGACAACCTATACAACTCCTAATATTTACGTTAGTTGATTTTATAATTTATTGTAAGATATTATGAATATATCTGTGAGTTATAAAAATCGACCAAAATTTAAACGGAAAGCCTATTTTAATCATCATTGTCCTGTAACCGCATCCTATCTACCTTTAATTGTTTTGCTTTTTTTTTGTTCTTGACAGTAACTTACGGTAACGTAATTTTTACTAAATAAAGTTTTTTTGTGCACTGCTTAACATTTTAACATTGGAAATTTAATTAAAGGAGTGTTTAGTTCACCAAGACTACTGTTAGTAATCTAGCACCTACTGATTACCTACTGATGAAACTACACAACTCTACTACATTAGTTTTGAACTACTTAATCAACTTCATGTTTAACTCTGATTAGTTGCATAACTCGTATGTATGGATTTAAAATAAATTGATATGTGAATTATAAAAACAAAACAAAATTCCAACTTGTTTAAAACTGGTTGAACAGTTATAGTATGAAAGCTATATATTTTAATATATATACCTGTCAGATTAATGCTTAGATCAAGTACATCAGATGTATATTACAAGACGAAAGCTTGTTTCAATTTGATTGTGAAAATATATCATCATTCAGTAGGGTTAGTAAAACAAAATAAACTAAACCTGATAACATGTATAGAAAAGTAAAAATCATAAGTTAATACACTTATGTCAATAACTATAACATTAATTAAAAAAATATATATAAATAAAAGTTAGATCGAACTAGTAAGTATTAATGCTAACAAGAACAACAGCATATGTTTGTTAGTCTCAGTTTTACGTACATTAAAACGTAATCGTTTTTTTTTTACAGTTGAAACACTTAATTGACGATCAAACCCTGCTTTCGGTAATGCTGAATTGACGATCAATCAATTAAACATTTGATGCGACCGATCAACTGTCAAATTGACAAAATCAAATTTTTGACGTCATACATTTTTGATTTGTGAATTTTGATTTATTGTGTATATTTGGTTTTTATTTAATTTTTTTTTTCAAATCCGTTTTTTATAAAAACATGTAATAAAAATTACAAACAATAGATTGAAGTTACATATTTTCATATTTAAAAACCTGTAGAACCATCAAAAATTTTTTCACTACACAATCAAAGAAAAAAAAAACAAATGACGATCATTAACTAATCATAAAAATTTTTGCTGCTTTGTATGCTCAAATTTGACTGCCATTTTACATAACCGAAAGCATGACGATCGTAAATTGTCGTCAACTGCATAACCGAAAGCGTGATGACAGTTGATTTTTTACAGTTGCGCCGCATATGACATTATCGAAAGCAGGGAAAAGACACTAGAATTAGAATTAATTAATATAACTAATATCAGTAATTATTAACTAATATCTCACTTGTTAATTATACATTTCACTAATATTTTAGCAAATATAACTGTAAATCCAATATTTTTCCGATCCAAATCAATTTAAATGAAAAATTTATATAGACAAAAATTTTTTATAAAAGTTTTGAAATGAAAATGAAAATGTTTTTAAACCCTATAGTTTGCAATTACAATTATCAAAAACAAAAAAAAAATAAAAATAGAAAAAAAAAATAATAAATTTATTATAGACTTTACTTTTATATAGCGATAATGATAAGATAATAAAAATAAAAAAAAAAAAAAATTAAAATAAATGTCAAGTCAAGTCTATGTCTGTCAGTGACTCAAGAAAACTGAAAAAAATATCGTTTCTTTAAAAATAATATCTACAAATGTATAATTTATCATGCGTTCAGATTTAAAGAGTTTTTTTTTCTATAATTTTTTTCAACAACTTTAATATTTTAGTATCTCTTTATATTTACTTTTTTATTTTTTTTTTGTATATACCAACCAGCAAAGCTAATTTAATGGTTTTTATAATTTTTGTTGTTGTTTTTTTATTTTTATTTTTAAATTAAAACATTGATAGGAAATGAATAAAATGGATGTGATGATAAGTATGTCGATCATAGCAATTTCAATAATAATTTTGCAATAAAGAAAGAAAAAAAAATATATATATACAATATATATATATATATATATATATATATATATATATATATATTCGATAATAATATATTCATAATTATAGATAATATTAAAAGTATAAGAAGTAATCAATTCCAGTAACACGTGCTGCCATGCCTTCCATAATGCATTAAAAAAAAAAAAAAAAAAAATAGGAATTTTCTTTAATAATAAATTTCGTAAGTGAGTTTGAGGAGTGTAGGTTTTTTTTTTTTTTTAAAATTTGAATTTTATATACACAGTATTTCAAAACAGCAAAAAAAAATACATTTTCAACTCATAAAGGAAATTTGTATTGTCAATGAATCATCGTAAATTATAAACGATGTCGTTTCAATATTCAGTCAGAATAGATGAGGTGAATTTATTAAGTAAAATATTGTAAATCAATATTCAAATTTGAAGAAAAGCCTGTGTACCTGATGATGTATGTATGTACTTTGATTTACTAGGATCATGTAAAACATTATTCTTCTTTTGAATTTCAAAACAATTTGAAAATGAATTTTTATCATGTGTAGGTCTTGTATTTGTGGTATATGTACCTTCTAATGACAGAATATTTTTTTGGTTTTTGTTTTAAATTATATGAAAGAGAATACAAACCAAAAAAAAAATATTTTTATTTTAAACATCAAACGTTTATATTTAAAAAAAAATATATTTTTCATAACAATTTGGAGCTTGTATAGTGTTATTCAGAATATGAAACGAGTTTGTCAAAATCGAATAAAATAAGTAGAAAATATTTCATCCAGTTGGTTACAGTTTAGTTCAGTTTATTTAAAAATAATGTGGCAGTTACAGTAATCCATCAGTACTGCCATTGCAGTAGACCACAGCGATTCAATATTATTTTTTATTTTTACTATTGCACTAAATCAAAAAAATCTAGATGTATAGCGTTTGTTATTTTTTACTAATTTACTTTGGTAAAGGAGAATAAATATTTGAATTTCAGTGTAAAATTAATAAAATGTGTAAAATCCAGATAAATAAATACAAACAGTTCATCTAGACTCAAATATACTGATGGTTAATCTCTTCTTGGTTCTTTTTTTTTTAATTAAGTGATTAGCTTACTAACATCGACTTTGAAAGACAAAAAAAAAAAACAAAAAACACAATAAATTTAGCTAGGTGGCATTGCTTTTTACAGTCCCAACGATTACGGGCGGTCAAGAAAACTTGAATTAAAATTAACTTTACGAAGCATTCACAGTAATTGGCTCAAATTTGCCATATTCTGTAGGGTAAAATAGAAAGTGAAACATCTCAGCGGCTCTGAGATTATTGCGATTTGTACTCAGGTTATACTTTGGACTATACCATACTTGACTGGTATATTCTAAGGTATATAGACCTCACATATATAACATAAATATGTTTTGTGAAGTAGAGGTCTGACAATTTTTTGGACAAACGTTTAATAAAATCTAAAATAGAATTAACTTTACTCACTCATAATGTAACTTGAAATTAAGTTTCAGAGTCAAGGATGATCCCGAGAGATCTGTAATGGAATTAACTGTCGAAAAGCAAACAGACATTTAATTGTCAGTTGAACCAAACTGACCAAGCTAGACCGTTATAAGAACCGACCGTTTTCGTTCCATCCATTCTGTTAGACCGTTATAAGAACAAGACCGTTATAAGAACAAGGCCGTTATAAGAATAAGAACGTTATAAGAACAAGACCGTTATAAGAATAAGACCGTTATAAGAACAAGACCGTTATAAGAAGAATACCGTTATAAGAACAAGACTGTTATAAGAAAAAGACCGTTATAAGAATAAGAACGTTATAAGAACAAGACCGTTATAAGAAGAATACCGTTATAAGAACAAGACCGTTATAAGAACAAGACCGTTATAAGAAGAATACCGTTATAAGAACAAGACTGTTATAAGAAAAATACCGTTATAAAAATAAGACCGCTATAAGAACAATACCGTTATAAGAAGAAGATCGTTATAAGAACAAGACCGTTATAAGAATAAGACCATTATAATAACAAGACCGTTATAAGAATAAGACCGTTATAAGAACAAGACCGTTATAAGAACAAGACCGTTATAAGAATAAGACCGTTATAAGAACAAGATCGTTATAAGAAGAAGACAGTTATAAGAACAAGACCGTTATAAGAACAAGCCCGTTATAAGAACAAGACCGTTATAAGAATAAAACCGTTATAACCGTTACAAGAATGTAAAGAGGCAAAATATTTTAAATCATTCTGTAAATTCAGGTAATCTCTTATTTTGCAAAAACAAAAAATATATATATATATATATATTTAAATATGTACACAAGTACTTAAAAATTGCAAAACAAAATCATTCATTCTTTTAATAATTGAATTCTTTTATTTATGAAAATTATATTTTTAATGATTTATTTTCAAAAAAAAATTCAATTTTAATTAAAAAAGTTTATTTTTTATTATTTTTTTTCTCTTTTTTTTTTTATTATCAATTTTCCTAATATTGAAATAATTAAAATGAAAATCTTCAATTTCATTTTTCTTTTGTTTTACTTTATGGTACTTGTATTTAAGAAATCATTATAATAATACCATTTACTTTTCTTTTCTTTGAATCCTTTCTTTCTTTATTTTTAAATAAACTTCAAATCTTCAATGTCTATATAATATAGTTAAAACTGTAAATGAATAACTTTGATATAACTTGTAAATACATTGTAGATAGATAGATAGATAGATAGATAGATAGATAGGTATACAATCAATTTCTTTTCATAATTAAATAACTTTAGAAAAATTCTTCTTTTACTGTTACAAAAATCATTAAGTTATAGTACCTACAAATAATGTAGTTAAGTATAAGTATTCCAAGGATATTTAAAAAACAGAGAAAACTTAAAAATAAATTTAGAAATATTAAATGCAAAAATGGTAAAAAAAAAAAATAACTTTCAGCTCCATTAAGTTTTAATTATTTTTCTTGCAATGATATCTTCATTTTCTTTTTTTAGAAAAAAAAATTATTTTTTTATTCAAGACAGCAACCATAAAAACATAAAAATCAATGCCAAACGCAATTTTTATATAATTCAATGAGTAACGCAATTTTGTGAAAATTGTGAATATATAAATAAATTTTATATTTTTTTATTTTAATAACTATATATCCTTAAGAGTCCTTATAGGATACCTTAATATATAAAAAAAATAAAAAATAACAATCTAAATATGAAATCTTGAGATTTTTTTTTGTTTGTTTAGAATAAATCAGTTTTTTGATATTTTACAACACAAAAAAACCTTGAAAATGTTTTTTTTTTTTATATACAATTTTTTGAAAACTATAGAAATGAAAGAAAAGTAAATTAATTAATTAAAAGAAAATATTTTACAGGTCCTTTACGTAATAATAATAATAATAATAATAATAATAATAATAATGTAATATGTATCTAACTAATATGTACCTATATATCAAGGTTAAATAAATTCTATAAATAAAAAAAAATAGATATAACTGAGATTAGATTTTAAGTACCATACACCCACTGTACCTGACGACATATGATTTTTTATCTTCAGATAAATGCAAAATTTAATAAAACTATAGAATTTTAGTGTAATTTATTTAATTAAAAAAAAACATTTTTTTTATATTATTTTGTAAGTTTTAATATTATAAAGTGGAAGTCATATCAGATTATGAAAATGTAATTTTGTTTTTTCTAAAATCGTTTAGACTTAGTGAATAGAAAATTATTATTATAAAAGAAATTTAATTGGGAAAAAAATAACCTAGATTCGGAATATTAGTATTAAAAGAGTTATATAATATATACAATAGTTATATATGCCGGCAATAATGTAGTAAAATGTGTAAGAGTTCGACTATAAGCGACAATAAATAAAAAAAAACAAAAACCTAATAGAATGTTTATGATGGATTGGCCATGTCCATAGAAGATATTTTACTCGTAATCGTACCAAATTTTACCTAATTTGCAAAAAAGTACTTAATAGTGGGGCTGAAGGGTTGTTAGAAGCACTAAACTGGATCAAATGGGATGATGTGAGAAAAATCTTTCTGAGAGTAGACGGTATAACAGACCTGTTTGTAAGCACAAAAAAATAAATAGAAAAATGCCATGAGAAGAAAATGTTCTTACAGTTAGGGTCGAAAGGCCATTTTAAAGCTAAAAATAAATAAAGCAATGCTCTGGGAAAAATAATTCTAAAAGTAGAAGGTATAATAGAGCTGTTGAAACCTAAACAAATAAGTACAGTGATGCTTTGACAATAAAACGCTTTCAGCTTTAGGGTAGAAATAACAAAGTTGTTAAAAGCCCTAACAATTAGATGGAGTGATGCAATGTGCACGAATTGTGTTAAGAAGTAGAAGGGGATAGAGTTGTTAGAAATCAAAAAAATAAATGGAGTGATGCTTTTCAAAAACAAATATTAGAAAAACAGTTATTCGAAAACTAAAAATAGATGGAGTGATGTGGCAGTGGCGAAAAAAAAATCCATTCACAGGATAGAAGAGAAAAGAGCTGTTAAAAAAAATAGATGAAGTATGGCCAACCTAAATGAATGTTTTTATGTTTTTATGATCAATTGATAATTCGAATATCCTGTTTTTATTCAATTTGTACACAAATTCATTCAATTGATCTCCGTTTTAGTCGCTAATCTACTCTTCAGTTATTTCTAATTTCTAATGAGTTTATTTTAAATACATAACAGTATTTTAAACTATTAGAATGAGTCACACGCATATATAATATTTCTTTAATTTCAATTCTGTACTGTAGGGTAATCTTTTAAGTTTTAGCTTTTAAGTCAAATATGGCTTGTTATGAGATGGAGATTGTAATGATATAATTTGTGGTTAATCTATACATTGTAAAACAACTTTTTGGTAATTGATATAAGAAAATCTTTAAATTGAACCAGTTGATAATCCAAATACAGAATCAGACAAACCAGATATAATCAATATCTACTAATGAATTTGTACTTGAAAATGATTATGTCATGTCATTATACTGTACTAATCACAATATCCCGGCGGCTTAAAACCTTTGTAAATTCATCGCCAAAAATTTTATTAAATTAATTCTTTGACTGGCTGTTATGAATTTAATTTGAAATAGCTACTTAATGTTTTTAATCAGTGGATCAACTAATTTTTTATATATAAAAATATACAAATATATATTAAGTGTAAATTTAATGTAAATATAATGTTTAATGTAAAAATAATATGTAAATTTTATATACAAATTATATATTATTCGAATTTTAAATTATAAGAGTATAGGATTTATTATTGATGCTGTGTTAATCAACTTTCTACACTGTTAAACTTCTCATAACACTAAGTACACACGGAAGACCACAATTATATTTTTAATTAACATTAACTAAGTATACTTTGTAACTTAAGTAGTTCTAAGAAAAAAAATGCTTAACCTACACTCTGTACGAGCCATTCTTGGGCTCATTTGAGATGAAAATAAATTAAATCTAATCTAAAAATGGAAGAGTTGAGAATAAAATCTCAGTAGGGATCTCTTATAAACATATAAGTATGTTAGATGTCTACTGTAGAGCTCAACATCAACTCTAGCGGAATTTTTTTTTTTTATTAAACATGGCTCTACCATTTAAACAATTTTAAGGAGAAATTTTTTATTTCTATATGATGACACCGTAGATTTTCATTTTTACTTGTAGAGAAAAAATTCATTAGCCAACATTCGTTAGAGAAAAATTTACGAATGTACGAAATGTTTCTATACTAATGCTTTCGGGGAATGAATTTTCTGTAGAGTTGCGAAATTTCTGTACACTATCGTATACTGTGTGTACTGTATACAAATTTTTTAAAGGAATATTATATTTTCGCAGACCTCAACCAATTTTAAACTCCTGTCTGTACTAAGCTTTGAAAATTTATTGTACATAATTTGTTTCCGAAGCTCTAGTTTATCTTTTTCTTATTCAGACCAAATTATGAAAACCCCTAATTGATTATAAGTTAATTAAAGAACTATTTAAGTCAATAAAAGGATTCTGTAAAAATATATATATAAAAAAATATATATTTCTCAAAATTAATAATATGTGACTTAAACCATTTTTGTTTTGACGAGGACATACATTTTTAAAATTATTTTAACAAAAAAAAAAATTCGCTGAGTTGTTGTTTTGTTTTATTTTAGCTGAGTTTTTAAAAAAATTATATTCAAAATCGAAAACTCTAAATTACCATTATATTTGTCTATAATTTATATATACATATACATATATATGTTAATGAATAAATTAATAATAAATATCCGAATTAGATTTCTTAATATTTTCTAAAAGGGAATCATTATCCACAGTTAAATAGCTCCCTCGCTGCGATTAATGTTACTTAATACGATTTTATATATATGTATAAAATACCATGGGCATATGATATGTAATAATGGAAAAATATATTTATTAATTTTATCTTTCATCATTTATATATATATATATATATATATATATAATATACAATATATAATATATATAATTCTAAGAATGAAAGTAATAACAAGCTTTAATGTCACAATATATAATATGAGATTTTATTTTTTTCGATATTGATTCTTTGGTAAACGCTTATCCGAAAATATATGTATATATTTATATATATACATATTTATAAATACAATATTCGATAATTCGATAAAAATCTAAAATCGAACAATAATTGTTTCTGTTTTCTTCGATTTGTATTTTTTTTTTTTTAACTAAATAATAATAATATAAAAGTATGTAATAAAAAAAAAAAAAATAAAGAAATAAATCAAAAAATATTAAATAAAAAAAAAAATAAGAAAATAAATAATGAAAGAGAAAGAAATAAAAATAAAATAATTTTTTTCCACAAATTATTTTATACTCTTTCGCCCCTTTTTCTTTTGAAGTGATGTAATATTGAAATTAGAAGTTATGTCAAATAGATTTTCCATTTGTAATGTTTGGTATTTACTGTTGTAGAAGTACTGTCAAAACAGTAAAACTAATTTTAACAAATTTTCAGCAATTTACATATTATTACAGTTTTCTTTACTGTCTTATCTGTACTAACTTGAAATTGAAAGTTGACATTTGGATTATTTCTGGACCTATCCCAGATGTGGAAAACACGAGGAAAGTACTGTCAAGACAGTTTAATAAATTCAGACAAATTTATAATATACAGTTACATATTACAGTTATTTTTACTGTTTTTTCTACTGACTCAAAAATGAATTTGAGATTTGGATTTTTTATGGAGTTATCCCAGCTGGGTACAACTGATAAATATAAACTGTCAGGACAGTTAAATGAATTGGAACAAATTTTCAACATTACAATTACAAATTACAGTTTGCTTTACCGACTTCTCTACTGACTTGAAATTGAAATTTGACATTTGTATTGTTTGTGGAGTTATCCCAGCTGAGAAAACACGAAGATAGTACTGTCAAAACAGTTTAAAAAATTTAAAAAAATTTTCAACAATACAATTATTATCATATTTTTATTTGCGTTTTCTCTTTTGGCTTCTAAATAAACGTTTTATAGCAATATTTGTTTTAATATTCGGCGTTTGTACAACCAAATACTGCTAGGATTTTATTGTTCTTTGTCTTTTGTAATTTAATAGTATTGCAGTTTTATAGTATAATAGTAAAATGTAATGATAGTAAAATATTTTCGCTCTATGCTCGACTGATTAGATGATAGGACAATGATGATTATGATAGTAAAATATTATTATAGCAAAAACTCAAATGTCATGCAGTAAAATGTAGCCGCTGATTAGGTAGCAGGACAATAATGATGATCATGATGATTGTAAAATATTGTACAGCAAAATCATCAAATGTCATGATGGTAAAAATTTGCAACAGCTATGCCAGTTCGACATCACAAATTTTTGATAATTAACATAAACATAGATGTATTAAAGTTGTCAAATATCCGTAGTCATAAACAAAAAAAAGTAAAAAACCGAGTTCTAAAGTATTTTAACAAATTTACGTTTACATTAACGTCAATTATTTTATTGACTTTTATTAATTTGACAATAACTACGTATTACTATACACTAGAATCACATTTAATATTTTGTCTTATAATTATTATCAATTGTACTCGGATCTTTCTTTTGTATAACAGTTAGAACGTATACAAATTTCCTAATTCAATTTCTACTTAGAGCAAAGCAATATATGTCAGTATTATGTTTAATAAATTTACATTAACATTAGTGTTACGAACGGTGATTGCTACTAACCCACTGGATGATGATCTCACCGTTTAAATACATGATGCCAGCTTTCGTCTACAATTTACTGACAGTAG
This sequence comes from Argyra leucocephala, assembly GCA_963942445.1. NCBI lineage: Eukaryota > Metazoa > Arthropoda > Insecta > Diptera > Dolichopodidae > Argyra > Argyra leucocephala. Next base: position 13,246,700 of record OZ012679.1, on the reverse strand, counting down.
TTATTATGTTTAATAAATAATAATTAAAAATGGTTTTACGTATTATAGAAGCATTTTAAAATGTTTGAATGAAGCGTGTTAAAATGTTTGGCTAAGCTTAAAAAACATTGTGGCCAATCGATGTTGTCAGTATATTATCAGAAAAGTCATATATAACTGAAAAAATTTATTAGAAATGAAATCGTGGTACTGATACTGATATATATACCGATAAATTTACTGAAAAAAATTTTCTATTGTGAATACTTCTAATTTGACATTTCAAAAATCAGCTGATTTATTGAATGAAAGTTTAAAATTAATTTTTTTGTATAGTTTTGTGAAATAAAATAAAAAATAAATTTATAAAGTATATAAAATTTTTAACTGATACAATATAAAAAATGTCAGACAATATGCCAATTAAGCAGTGACGTTTAATAAAATTCACAATCGATCAGAAAAACTGATAGTTCTGACGACCACGATAGGACGTAACAGAATTTATGAAACTAGTCATAAATACTGATAAGATAATACTGATAATTGACAAACCTAATAAAATTGACCCAATAATCGTAATTAACAATTCCAATTCACTTGGCATGTTATCCAGCCTTTGCGTAACTAAATTTCAACTTTAAATCAATGGATTTGAATTGTTTTAACTTCTATATATACTAACTACAAAAATATGAAGTCTAGCATTAGAACAATAAATAAAAAAAAAATTTAATTCACATTTTGAATAGTTTGGATAATTGGATAATCCATCCCTACATATAACTAAATCATTTAATCTATTCCGAATTTTCATCTTAATCTTCTAGAAAAATTTGGATCAATGGATTTGAATTGTTTTAACTTCTATATATACTAACTACAAAAATATGAAGTCTAGCATTAGAGCAATAAATTAAAAATAAATTTAATTCAAATTTTGGATAGTTTGGATAGTTGGATAATCCATCCCTTCCTAAACTAAATCATTTGATCTATTCTGAATTTTCATCTTAATCTTCTAGAAAAATTTGGATCAATGGATTTAAATAGTTTTAACTTCTATATACTAACTACAAAAATATGAAGTCTAGCATTAGAACAAGAAATAAAAAAAAATTTAATTCACATTTTGGATAGTTTGGATAATTGGATAATCCATCCCTATCTATAACTAAATCATTTGATCTATTTCGAATTTTCATCTTAATCTTCTAGAAAAATTTGGATCAATGGATTTGAATTGTTTTAACTTCTATATATACTAACTACAAAAATATGAAGTCTATCATTAGAACAAAAAAATAAAAAAAAAATTTAATTCACATTTTGGATAGTTTGGATAATTGGATAATCCATCCCTACATATAACTAAATCATTTAATCTATTCCGAATTTTCATCTTAATCTTCTAGAAAAATTTCTAAGAAATGTTTCAAGAAAATTTTCCATAGAAGTCATATTAATTTAATGAATGATCTATCTATACAGTTAAACCGCCCAACTGTTCTTACAATTCTGAATTTTTTTTTTATTTTTTTTTTCTAAATTTTTCTTTTGTGTAATAAAAAAAAACAAGCATAAACAAACAAAAAAAAAAAACAGATTACACGATAGAATTGACTTTTTTGATTTTTGTTTTGATTTTTTATTTTGTTTTTTTTTTCGTTTAAGAATTTTCTATGTACACAAATATCTTGAATAATGGCCATACTAAATTTTATATTTTACAGCCTTGTAAATCTAATGTTTCGTAAACACTCTTATACAATATATTATTATATAATAAAATGTGATATGATATTATGGATGAAGATGATGACGAAGTTGCAAAAGCAATTCTCATTTTTACTGACTTTTCAATTGAAAGTAATAAGCAAAAGGGAGAAAATAAGTAAAGCAAAAATAGAAGACAAGACATAAAAAATGAAAGAGATGGAGATATAATAACATTAAAAAAAAAAAGTGAAGTAAAAGAGTATAAAAAAAATATAGGTATAAGATTCTGTTCCAATCAAAATAAAATTTCTGGTTTTCATGATCGCCTCAAGCTATTTATTGTACCTTTTTTCTTTGTTTTTTTCTTCCTTTTCTTTTTACTTTTCTTTTATATGAACCTAGATAAAGTCGTTGTTTTTTTTTTTATCCGAATTTATAGAGTGGTGTTCGTATGCAGGAAAATTTTTGTTTATTTTTTCTACTTTTCACATATAATCTTATATAACACAGGTAAAACTACATATATATATATATATATATATATATAAATCTAATATAGCGTGACATTATGAGTGTACCTACATTCATACAAATACAATTTAATTTAATACTGTTTATATTTTTTCTTCTTGTTATCATGATAAAATTTAATGGCAATTTAATTACTTAGTTTTTTTTTTTTTAATTTCTTCTTATTCTTGTACTCTTTCTTTCTTTTTCTTGCTTATTGAATTTCAATATATATATGATGATGATAAATAGATATATAATAAATTTCAGGGAAAATCAAGTTCCTAAAGATCTTTTATAAGAGTAAAAAAAAAAAAATTGAATTAAATTTTCACATATAGGCATTGTAGGTATACAATTTATTGTGTTGTTTGTTTACGGAGGCATCACAATTCACAATAGAGATAAAGAAAATTTTAATCGAAAAATAATTTTTCTGATTTCTAAACAATATGTGTATATGTATATATTTCATGTGAATATATGAGTAGATAATGATCTTCATTATTAATTATATTATCAAATATGGTGCTACAACAACCTTTCAAATTGTTTTGATCTTCCGGATTGTAGTTGCAGAACAATTGCAATAGAAATGAATTTGGATTGAATGGAAGATTTATTTATGCATGTGTGTGTTTTTAAATAGAAAAAAACAGTGTGGTTTTTGTTGTTATAATTATAATATGTTTTGCTTGCATTTTAATATACATTTTTAGATGTTGCTTAATGTTGTTTAATGTTGCTAGTTTTATAAAATGATCACCTTACAATATAAACGAAAATTTTCGGCAACATTTATAATTGCTTTTACTACTTTTTGTCACAGTCATTGGGTTCGTTCAGTAGCATTAACCGGTAGATTTGGAATCTATTTTGGATCCATTTACCATATATCTGGCCACTGAACGCAATTCACCACAAAAATTTACCGCAATACTAGCGCCATCACCGGAAAATAAAATAATTAGTTTTAAAAATAAATTAAATTTGAATGGAATAATATTTATTATCATACATATAATTTATTTTTTATAACTCTTAATTTAAGTTTGATGTACATAAATCTTCCTTAAGAATTTAAATTTTCACACTAATTCAAAAAAATAATGGCGATTAAAATTTAAAAACTTTCATAAAAAATATAAAAATTTAATTTTTCTTACAGTAGATGTCACAACACTCAACATAAAAATTGTTGTTGCTGTTTTTACATATAAAAAGTCAGATCAATGAAATGTATCTAGAATTTTTTCAGATCCATTTTCATTAACCGGTACATTAACCACACCGTTCAGTAAACCGTTCAGTTATTTCACTGAACACTACCATTATAAATTATCACCAATTCCAGCTTTCCAAAAATAGATCACTAAACTGAAGCAAATTCAGTTCTGAAAATTGTTTTTCATCTTCTCTCTCCTTGTACATAGACTTCATTAGTATAATTTTTTTTTTCATTTAATCTTACTTAATTTAAGCAAGTCTTGTCTTACTAAATTTTACATAATTCTATTATAAAAACGTTTGTTAGATAATGTAAACTAGACAATTTGAAAAAAAAAACGCATTGTTCCAAGCCAGTTTCCATATTTTCGGAGCTGTAATGAATATTTATTATATGTTATTTTTCCAATTCAATTTTTATTAACCCCCTGCAGCCCAGGGCAAATATAAAAATATACCTGGTACAACAATTTTTTTCTAAAATACTTGAAGAAATCACCCGTTAAAGGATTTTATAACTCGTATGAAGCTGATTGTATATCTTACATTAGCTGTAAAGCCTGAAGTCCATTTGATGACGACACGAAAAAGACACGACATTGTCGTCCTAGATTATCAACATAGAATGTCGCATAGCAAGTTCATTTAACATTTTCATTTTCAAACAACAATTCAAAAACAACAAGAAACATATTTACTTATAATTTAATGATTTAGAACTGTCAAAATGAAATGTCACAGTGCGACAAGGACAAATTTTGAATTTTGATCAAACTTTTGTCGCCGATTTTGTTCAAAACATAATTTGACATATTTTGTCGACGGCAATGTACTTTCGTTTTCATTGGACTTCATCAGGCTTAATTTGACATATATGTATGAAGCTTTGTTTAATTATTTTTGTGTTTTCTTTAACCGTTCGAGAAATATTCTTGCTAATAAATTTTCATTAAACTTTAAATATTTTTAATAATTTTTTGAAATTTTTTATTTACTTCTCAGATTAATTCTAAAACTGATAAAAAACCGTTTGTCAGGTACATCAATTCTAAATAGGGCAATTCTGAACGTTACTCCAGTTTTCTTATCTTCGGAGTTGGAGTGTTGACATTATTTTTTTAATCCAATTTTCTTTAACCCCTTTGTAGCCCAGACTAAATACAGAACAATCCTAGAACAATTATTTCACTAAAATACTCCAAAGATTTTACATATAAACCGGACAGCATTCTGTATATATAGCTTACATAAACTCGAATTTGATACAGATGATGAATAGATATTGTTTAATTATTTTTGTGCTTTTTCTTATCGGTCCAGATTTTTGAGGAAGCTCTTTTTAATAAATTTATTATAAATTTTTATTTACTTCTCAGATTTATTCTAAAACTGATTCTGACTTACTATTTATTATGTTGTCTATAAATCAAATATCAATATTAATACAATGATTTGAATCTAAGAATAATCGCAAATGTACCGTAATATGTTAATAATAAAATAATACGAGACGAATATGCAGATTACTTTTAACCACCGAACGTCCGGACAACTTTTTTAACCAATCAAAAAATTTTATTTTACAAACCCATCTCAAAATAAATTGTCCGAATAATTTGCTTCATCCAATTGCTTTGATTAAAATTGGTCTGTATGTAAACTCGCAAATTTATATAAATTTATCCAAATTCCTGTATGTTTACTTTTTTATTTGCACGCTTTTTACAAATTTTTTAGAAATTTAAGAGAATTTTATGTTTAAAACGTGACGTCAGAGGTCTCTCTTAAATAAATTTTTGCAAATGAAATTCCTATTTGCAAAAATTTGTAAAAATTTACTGTCAAATTATTGTTGGTGTTTTAAATGTCAATAGAATATTTTTCATATAAAAAGTAGTATACCTAAAATAAATAAAAATTTGTATACCTAACCTGAAAACTTATTTATATAACTTTTTAGCGACAAAAAGACCAAAACCATTAAAAATTATTTAATTTAATTTTTTTCAACAAAAATATTCAATAATTTTACAAAAAAATTCAGAAAATTACTAAATTAATTCAAATTTAAAAAAATCTCATAACCTAAAAATTAATTATTTTTGACATGAAAAAGTTTGGATAAATTTATGCCAATTTTGCGTATGTCTACTTTTGTTTGCAAAAGAGAACATTTTAACTATTCTCGGAGAATTTTATGATAACGTGATTTTTCCTCTCATTTGCAAATTTTTGTAAATAAAAGTAAACATACAGACCTAATTATTTTTACTTTTGGCTGAAGGCTGAAGTAAAAGAAAAGGATAGATATATAACTTATTATTAAAATATTGATAAATATTTATTGCTATCTCTGTATTTGTGTAACCATATTCGCATATAAAATTTTGAAATGTCAAAATATTTCATTAATAAAGTGAATTTAAAAAATAAAAAAATAATATTTAACTGTTTAAAACAAACAAAAAAGTGTTAAAATTTTTTTTATCTGTGTAGTTGATAATTACAAGACCAATATCAGTTCTTCGCTCATTGAGAGAAAATCATAACATTTTCTTTGACTGTAGTTGTTTTCAATTCATAGTGTAAAAATAATTTGTACGGACATTCGGACATTGAAATGAACATGAAATTCACCTTAAAGGAACAAATTAGAATTTACATTGTTAAGAAGAAGCTATTAGGATATTTCTATAGTACGGTTCAAAAGAGTATATATATATATGTATATATAAGGTATTTTTTTGCCAAGATATAAGACCATAAATGGATATTAAAATTCAGGCTCATTTTACTGTAAAATTATTAAACCTTAATTTCATTTAAAATTCATTAGTAATAAATAACAGAATATAACTAGGTCCTTTACAAATTTGGACAATAAAAAAAATATATGGCAGGTTATACTGTAATGTTCACAATAGAAATTAATTTAAATTAAAAAATAATTAATTCAGTCTGAAAAGTCGATTTTTTTCAACTTTGACTCCTTTGAATATTTTCTATAAATTTTTTCTGCCATCCAACTTAATCGTATCAACTTAACTCAATTAATTTAAATGCAAACAACATGCCGAAGTTTTCTATCTTATTTTTAAATTTTTTTATTTGTGCTAAAAAAAATTTCACCCTTGACATGTGTTTCAGAGTTTTGTGATAGCAAAAATTTAATACCGAATAAATTTAACTTTATTAAAATTATGTCAAAAATAACTTGTCATTGTGAAGCATGGATTATCACATCCAAGGAAATCACATATAGACAATTACATCCGATAATTTACTCTCTGGGATATAAACACAATAGGTATATACAAATTATACCAACTACATACTAAACTTCCTACTTAGAAACAACTTGTACAACATCGTTTTATAAAACAGTTTAACAACCTCTGTTTTAATTTTAATGTGAATTAGAAATATAATGTTAATTGTTACAGAGTGCAATTTACAGAAATTCTGTAATTCTTGTACATCTTTAAATAAATATTTATAACTGTTTATACACATGCAAGTATATACTTCCTACTTAAATAATTTAAATTTTACCTGTTTGAGATTTTTTATGTATTTATTTTATTTTATTTTATTTATTTTTTTCAAATTTAAAATCTGGGAAATTTTCAAAAACTGTTCATTTTCATTTAGTGTGAAAATTATTTTAATTAATGAACGTGGGAAGAATATATTTTGTCTGATGATGACGTGACAAAATAAGAAAAATTTTTGAAATTTTTTTGATTTCTTATTTTTTTTAGTTTTAAATTTGCTAATTTTGTTTGTTTTATTTTTATTGTCGTTTTTGTTTTTTTTTTTATTTTCTTTTTAATTAATGAAGTGATAAATTTGACACGGAAATTTAATAGTTTAAAAATTTTCATGATGAAAAATTAATTAATTAGTTTGTAGAAATTCGAATTCATTATAACTGATGAAGATAATGTGAAAATTGACACAATTTGTATATTTTGGGTATTTATGTAAAATTTATCGAACATTTTTTTTTCTAATTGTTATTTGTTCGATTTTTTTTTTTTAATGTAGATTTTCTTTAAAATAAATTTTTATAGAACAAAAAGTTGAAAATGTAGAATTCACAATGAACGTAAATTCAATGAACCAACTGAAAAATTTAAAAACGGAGTGATTTTACATCGGTCCATCAATTACACTAACTTTAAGTCAGCAATAGTAAAGTATACGATCAAGCATAATATAAGCAATAAATATACCACCATGTCTGGATATGCCTATTGAATGATGTCAGTTTACAGTGTCTATATCCAGGAATACAACTTATTATCTTATTAATGAATGAAAAAATAATTATTCCAATGCTTATTGACAATGTTCAATTAATTGTCGACAACCAATCTAAAAAGGATAAGTAAACACGTCATAACCGAAAATAATTTCATCAAAAATTTATGTACCAATAAATTGAATAGCAATAAGTAATTAATTTAAGTATGTAGTTGTAAGTAATAGCATTAGGTTATATTAAAACCATAAACATTTAGAGAGGCTTTTGTCATTTTTTTCTTCTGGCAATTCTAATAACATTGAAAACAAAACAACCTCAATTTCAGATATTAAGAAATCAATATTAAATTTGTTAGATTAGCTGGCAAATTTCTGTTTAGATCTAAACGTAGAAAAATATTCATGATGAATGTTTTTAAATTTTTTTTTTTAATTATTTAATATTAAATTACAAAACAATATATTTCACTTGTTGACCTCTGGTACAGTTTCAACGCTAACACGAATTATTTTGATTATGATTTTTCACATATTTTCACTCCTGTCTAAAAATATTTTTTTTTTAAATCTAAATAATTAGATAAATAAGTGAATTAAAATATTATATTTTGTATTTTATTAAAACATTTTGATTAATTTTTATAACTCACAGATGTTGTTTACAATACATTGATATAAGTAATAGAATCAATCAGAGTTAAAAAACCAGGAGTTGTATATGAAATTTAACATAACAATATATAATTATATATATATAAATAAATATATATATATATATATATATATATATATATATATATATATATATATATATATGTTCCAAAAACACTTATTTAATAATTATTAAAATAAATTAAATTACATTAATTACAGTCGAAACGTTAAAAAAAAATTCAGTTATTGAGGTAAGTAAAATTTAAGTCATGATGCATTGTGATAAAAGGCTGCTATAAATACGAATAACTTCTGTAAAACCATAAAAAGTAGTTATGAGCACATAAATCTATGAGTGCATTATGAGTCATGAGTACATTATGATGCATTATGAGTCTATTATTAGTCAATTTATAAGTCATGAGGTAGCTTTGAGTTGAAATAAGTTCATAAATTAAATTCAGGAAGTTTGTATTTCATTTTCTTCAATTTAATCTAGCTTAATTGCACTTATACATTATATGAGTCAATATAATAAAGTCCGATACACGTTATTAGAACTCAATATATATGATGAATGGTTTACATTTCACTTTAAAACAAAAAAAATTATGTACTTACTATCAGAATATTCAAATAATAAAATAAATAAAATAATCTAATCAAATCTCAATAAAACTAATCTAACCTGCAGATTTACAGCTATAACAATATTATAACACATTTTCTTACCAAAGATCTTAACCTGTAACAATGATTTTCTATACATATTAAATTAAAAAACTGACTTATATTGCATCTATTATAAAAATTCCAATTTGAAACCAATTCATATTGCTTAGTTCAAATGTTTGGTCTTATACTTTGAATAACAGCACGCGCACATACAAATGAACACACCCACGTAACAATTTTGTTGCTATAAGACTCTTGCGCACTCTTATAACACTATTATAAACAAACACTCTTATAGCAGTATTAGTGTTAATTTGAGTGCTCCGCAATTGTTGCGAAACGTTATAAATACGTTATAAGATTAAAATGGAGATAAGGCACTTGTTGGAGCAATTTCTGTAATATTGTTATAGGATTAGTATAATTTGAAATATTTTATGCTATGATGCGAGAGTGAGAAAAGTACTTTATTTTTTATTTTCAAATAATAATTCTATGGAGTTTATATTTATTGCCGAAATTGCTATAAGAACATTATTCCCATTAAAACATCATTATAACACATTTAGTGTTTATCGGGAGTCATATAGGAGTATTATAGCACTAATTTTGTTTTTATAACAATAAAATGTTAGGTGGGCATTATGAATGAGGAGATCTAAGATATTTCTTTTCTATCTTTTCACTGTCTTAGGACGGTGGTAATCTTCTTAAAAACACAATGAGTATGGAAATTGAACATTACATGCAGGATTTTTCTTATACAAATTATTGAAGTATACCATCTCTGTATTGTAAGCCAGTATATTAAAGTAAAAAATCAATTTTAATGTAATTTTTTTTTTATATATATGAGGTATATTAGATAAGATATGTTTACAACAAGCAGAAATATTTCCCGACTATCACGGCAGTCGCAAACGAGTCTATGGTCACTGTTGTTAATGAAATTATGCATCTTAATACATCTGAGAGCTCTTCAGGGTTAGTGATTATGCTCTACCCATTTTTAATACTAAAACATTTCTAGATCTAATACTAGAACATTTTTAGTGGCATACTACTTAGCCATTGAGCAATCTCAAGAAATGTCGCTATCAAATGGCAACATCTATTAAGAGTGAGACCTCCACATTCACATTCACAAAGTAGATTTTCAACAGATTATTTCTCTACTCCATTGAATGATATCAAGTAGTAAATATTTTTTCAAAGTACCTATTGAGTTAACTCAACATTTTGAGATTATTTGAGTTCAATGAGGAATTACACCACAATAATAACAAGTTCGGTTATACTTCAACAGTAAAAAAAATTTTAAATTAAAAATTCTATTTAAAATTACATTAAATTCAACAATTAATATTCCAGTATAATCCAATAATTTGACAACACAAAAAAAAAAATAAAAAAAGATTTTTTTTAATCATTTAACAATTATTAATAATTAAATTTGTTTATTTTTTTTATATATACGTCTATATCTACACACTCATAATTTAATAAATTTTGTTTAAAGCTTGAAAAACTTTGTTTTTTTTTCCTATTTAAATCGTATTAAAATTTCTTTATTTTCTCTTTTTGATAAATTCATTCCTCAAAAAGATCAATTTAAATCCTATTAAATTTAAAAAATCTAGTCAAAGACATAAAAAAAAACAAAAACAAAAAAAAATATTTCATAAAAGAAAAAAAGAATAAAGAAAAATCATTTATTCTAAAAAAAAAAAAAATAAAAAATCTGATTTAAAAAACATAATATCAAAAAGTTAAACTGCAACAATTTTCATAAATTTTAATATTTATTATTTACTCAAACAGATGAGAATAAAATTTGACTCTCGTATATTATTATTATTATTATTATTATTATCCTTTTCATATATGTACACACATATTATTATTATATACAAATATAACAGCAGCAACTTAAATAATAGCAAAAAAAAAATTTAAAAAAAAAAAAACACAAAAATGAATAAATATAAAAAAAAAATTGACATTAAATTCAAGTTTGTCGTCCTCATCATTCCCCAAATAGACTATAAAAATGAGCGGTCTTTTGGTCCCAAACAGGGTATTTATTAGACATAAAATGTATATTTATCGAGAATGGAATAATAAAAAAAATTCTATGGTGTTCATTCTTTCCTTCCACTTCCCCCTCTCTTTTCACCTCTTCCTTCTTTTGTTCTTTCTATGATCGTAACATTTATTTACTTTTATTTTCTTATTTGTTTTTATTTTGGAGCCTGTCGTTTGTTTTTTTTTTGTTTATGTAAGATTATTTGGTTTGGTGTATTTATAGCAAAGGGTAATCTAAATTAAATACTATTTTGGTTCTTCTTCCTGATTGTAGTTATTTAAAAAAAAAAAAAAACAAAAGCTTATTACTCCTACTTTGTGGTGAATTTTTGAACTAAGCAACTGAACAATTTTAAATATTTGAAATAGTAAAATTCGGGAGTAAGAGTTAGAGCAAAAAAGTAGTACTATAGAAATTCATTAGCATGCACAGGTTGTTTTTAGACTGCCAGATAGACTGTCTGTTGAAATAAAGAAGGCAGGAACACCGACTGGGCGCATTTGTAAACATGATTGTATAAATTTTGACAGCTAAGGCTTGGACTAGGTAAATTATGTGAGTTTAAAAATGATTTGGATTAAGCGATTTGAATTTGGTGTATTAACTCTAAATTTGAAATGAATTTTAAACGTGAAGATAAATTTTGAGGCCAGAAGTAAGTTTGAATCCTAGAAGATGATATAAATTTCTAGTAAATATAAATTTGAAGCTGTCATTCTATTGTATCAGTTTTAAAAGAAATATAAAAAATATAAATCTGTTTGATTAAAAATTTTGTAAATATAAAATTTGTAAAAAATTTTAAATTTAAATAATTGGAAATGTAAAATATAAGAATTTGTAACTGTAAATGTATATCGAACGTTTTTTCAAGCTGATAAAACACTATTATCATTGTTATTACTAGAATATTTACTTAAAAAGCTCAAATCCTTAAAATTCGTCTTTAATTATTCTTGTTTTCAGCTATACTTTGTTTTTCTATATCTAGTAATTTAAAAGTAACTTGGATGAAGTAAGTTAATGTTCAGTTTTAAATTTTTGAAATTAGGTAAAACAAATTTTTGAAAACTATTTAATTTTTTGACTTTGTGAGCTGATATACAGTTCCAAAGTTAACATAAGTTATTTTTATTATGAATTCAATAATCATGTTTTCACTCCACCCTAGAATTATTTTATTTGTTGACTTGTTAACCTGAAACAATATTTAAGCTAACTTAAATTATTTTGGTTATCAATTTTCACCTATTTTCACTCTGGCCTTAAAATATTTAATCTTAAGACTTGTTAACCTGGTACAGTTTCAAGGCTGTGATAGAATTATTTTGATTATGATTTTTCACATATTTTCACTCCTGTCTAAAAATATTTTATCTTATGACTTGTTAACCTGAGACCTAACATAAATTATTTTGGTTATGAATTTTGGCCTATTTTTATTCATACAAAATGAAATAATTTAATTTTGAAATTGATGTATGCAAATGCAAGCCCCTCCTCGTCTAATCAATCGGTTATGATACTCGTATCTTCTAAAAAAATTTATCAATAATGTTTCCGTTACGTTACGTTATGTTTTCCATTTTTTTGTTGTTATTGAATAACTTAAAACTGGCTTTTGGATTGGTTAAATTACTTTTCAAACTGACTTTACAAACTTAGTGACTTGAATGTGGTATATTAACGGTAAATTTGAAATTAATTTTGAATGTGAAGTTAAATTTTTACAATTATTACTTTAAGAAGCTTAGAAGTTCTTAAATATTTATTTTCAATAAATATAGTTTCTGTTTTTAACTCATCATCAATTATGTTTTTCATTCATTTTAGGAGTATATAAGGGTTCGGCATTGCTCAGATATTGTGATACACTATGCTTCAGTTTCAGTAATCAATACAAGGTTATAAAGTAGTTGATTGGTCTAAGCTAGCTAGTATTGCTTGCGTCACGTATTGTCTGGTAGAAAAGGCAAAATTCATCTTCCAGGGGATTTGGACACGTGTTTTCTACATCATGCGATTGCATTTTTCTTCCATTCTAACAATTTGGTCAATTCTCAAACTTTATACTTTTAGATTTAGCAAACGGTACGAAAGCACAAAAATTATTTGTTTAACATAAGTTTTGCTTAACATTTTCTACCATTGCACCACTGAAATATTAAAACTGTTTAACTAATGTTTCAGTATTAATTCGCCTGTCATTTGTTTATCCTTTTATTTTTGTCTTTGGCGACAGACATTTTCTCTCACACACTCTTACTCTGTTTATCTCTCTGAAGTGAACTACACGAGCTGCTAAAAACGGAAAATTCAGTTTGTGCATAAATATTTAAACACTTAAACACAATTTTGGATTCGGTATTACCCCGTAACATTAACTTACTTTTATTTTCTATTTCCCACAAAGCGTAGGGATTGGGGAAGCATAATTTTCCGATTAAAATTTTCATTTCAAATTTAAAAGAAAAACTTATATCTGAATTGTTAACAAGCACAACATATTTAATTCAAGTGTCGCCCAACCACAACAACAACAACTAACTATATTCATTCCAATGACAGTAAATTTTCTATATGATTGCCCAAATAATAACTATTTAACTCCTGAAAGTATGTTCATAAAATTTGAAAATACCGTATGGGAATATTTTAACCATCATTTTCATTTTTTCCTGTTTTTTTTTGTTTTTTTTTTTTCTTTTTTTGTTTTCTTTTCTGATTATGAATCACTATATGGAAAATTTTTATTTTCTTATTCATAAAGCAAAAAAAAAAAAAAAAAATAAGAAAAACATAAAAATAAAATTATCAAATCTGTATTAAAATCTGAAAACGAGTCTACAAAAAACAACAACAACAAAAACAAAAAGACAAAAAATGTTTTTTTTTCGCTCGCTATAACCACATCTGTCTGAGGGTCTGATGGAGAAAAAATTATACAAAATAATACAAGTGTATGTATAAGGGAATCCCAAACTCAGTCCCAAACAAAACAAAAGAGAAAGACATATTTTTTAAGGAAACATACACTCATAAAACATCTTTTTTTTTTGTTGTTTTTGTTTTTTTGTTTGTTGTCTTTCTTCTACATACTACACACTACTTTATTTCTTTTTATATTCTACTATCTATCTATCTATCCATCCATCCACCTACCTACCTTACCTAGTATGCCAATATTTTCTTCCTAATATTCTTAAAATACAACCTCCTCATTTTTTAACCCCACAATATCTCATGTCTCACATATTATCTTTGGTATTTTTTTCATTTTTGTTTTTTTGTTTTTTTCGTTGTTCTTCATTGCTTTCGGCTGTCAATTCACTTTATTTACATATAAACACATATATGTTTGTAATATGTACTTATAAGTTGTATATATGAACGCATTGTGTATGTGTTTGTGGAAATGTATAGTAAATATATATTTATATACATAATATCATTTATATCATTTATAAATCAGAGACAACAAATGAAGGGATGAGAATAGAAAAAAAAAGCTGGTAAATATTAATATAAGAAATGAAGAAGCAATTTATATTATTAAATAGTTGGAATGGTTAAACTTAGGATAATATAGTTGTTAAATTTTGGCTATTTCTGAAATCATAGAATATAGAAGACAATTATTCTGCACCATATGATACGGTCGGAATATCAGTCTAGTCCTAATAAATACGATTTTAAGCAATTTTCAGCTCCTTCTAAAACTGTTTTTCAAACGAAGATAGTATAGTAAAAAAATAATATGCATAATCACTATACTCTAATGTGTTACTCTGTGAAATTATGTACAATATGACTATACTTTATTCCTATCTTATACTATCATGTCCTATCCAATCCTTCAAGCGGTACGTAAGTACTAAATGTTACATCCTACCGCTTGGCTGCTTATAATCAACAAAAACATTGCTAGAACCAGATTCCAGACTTAAAAAATCTTGGAATTATTGTGGGTAGCAAAATTAATAATCTGATCGAATTTGTCAATGCCACAGGGTGGGGTCTAGTATTGAATGAGGTCACTAGTTACTTGAGTCGTAGCATTTGAAAGATAAATAAATGCTAATTGATTTTTCATAAACAGTTGAAATGTTCACTTACCTTATCTACCTTATCTACCAATTTATGAGGACTTTGTTTTCAATTTATTTACTTATTTAGGTGGTCAACAGACCACGTAGGTCCTGGGCCTGACTCATGAACATCCTCCATTTTTGCCGGTCACGGGCGGATTCTCTCCAGTTGAAGATTCGAAATTGCTTTAAATCCGCCGATATTTCGTCTCTCCAACGAAGGTTTGGTCTGCCCCGACGTCTTGTTTCTTCGGGTCTGGAATCGAAGATTCTCTTGGCTGGAGCATTTTCGTCCATCCGCTCTAGGTGTCCGAGCCACTGTAGTCTCTTGACTTTAATTTTTGTGACTACGTCCACCTCATTGTACAGCTCATAGAGTTCGGCATTATATCTTCTCCTCCAGACCCCATCGTCGTTTTCAGGACGATATATCCGACGAAGAATTTTCTTCTCAAAGAAACCTAAGTGCATGCTCACTTGCTTTAGGCAGTGTCCATGATTCTGATCCGTAAAGCAAAACCGAAAGTATGAGCATTTTGTAGATTTGTACTTTGGTGTTTCGAGAGAGGAGTTTTGACCCGAGATGTTTTGACAAAACATGAAGCAGCAACGATTTGCAAGGGTTATTCTTCGCCGTACCTCCACACTGATGTCGTTTATACTGGTAACACTGGTTCCAAGGTAGGTAAACTCCTGAACTACCTCGAAATTATATGTGCCGACAGTGATGTTTTGACCAATATGATGTTGAGATGTCGTTTTATTTGGCGACAACATATATTTTGTCTTATCCTCATTTACTTTGAGACCCATTCGTTTCGCTTTTTCTTCAATCTGGGTAAAGGCCTGACTTTTGTTTTCAATTTACAAAATTTCATTCAAAAGTGTTAGAAGTCTAATAGAGCTTTTTTACCCCCAAATCCAATTTATTCTAATAATTTTTTACAACATTACAAATCGTCTTTTCAATATTATGAAACCTTAAAAAACTATTTATTTTTTTTTTGTTTTTGTTTTCTTGTTGTTGTTATTATTATTATTATATTTTTTTGTTTTGTTTAATAAATACAAGGAGCAGTAGGGTCTATATACAACATATAGGTGGCATTAGAATTGGAGAATATACGTAAGCAAATCAGTATAAATTTATGTGTAAATATAAAATGGCAAAATACGAGTTGAAAAAAATAACAACAATAATAAAAAAATAAAAAAATAAAAATAAATAAATAAAAACAGGATATTCGCAAGTTTTTAATAAATTCCAAACTCGTGTGTAAGATTTTTTATTTTTTTTTTGTTTTTCATTTTTGTTTCTATTTTTTTTTATTTTATTTTTTTTTTATAAAAATGTTAATAAAAAACGAAAGATAAAGAAATGTAAAAGAAAACAATACAAGAAGAGGAAAAAAAAAATACATTTTAAAGATAAGAATGAATAGAATAGCAGAAAAAAAATAATAATAATAATAAAAGACCACATTTCAACATATGAATAGAAAATAAAAATAAAATAGAAAAAAAACAAACAGAAAAAAAGAAAATGAAAAAAAAAGAAAAATTACAAATATAGAAAATGAAAGAGGAACGACTCGGAAAAGAAAAGAAAATTTATATGATTTTTCCTAATTTTCTCCTTTATTTATTTACTTTTCTTTTTGTTTTTTTTTTCATTTTTTTTGTTTTGTTTATGATGTTTTGAAATAGAGTCATGTGTATTATGTAATGTTCCATCATCTATCTCTCTCTCTATATATATATAGATATTTAAGTCTAATCAATAGGAGTTGAGAAAAAAAATACAATATAAACAATATGGCAACAAGCCTGAATTTAAGTTTTGTGGGATTCAATTTGTTTTTCTATAGAAGCCGCCGATAAGTGGAATAGCAAAGTAAAAAAAAATTATATTAGGTAAGTAAGTAAGTAAGTACCTTTATTTAGTATATAATATATACATTATAGATTTACATTTCAATTAATAATTTAATTTGTGTTTTTTAAAATTTTTTTAATACATTTGTTTTTCTAATTTGCTTTTAATTTAATTTCCTATGATGGTTAAGTCTCTTAAATCGTTTTTAAACTGACGAAGTTTGGGAAGTAAAATCTAAAACCTAAAATTAATGCCAGTACTTATTACACATTATACGGTAGAATGTCTTGGATCAAATTTATTTTTTGACCTAGCTATTTTCATAATTTTTCATTTTAGAAGTTAAATAAAAAAATTTGTACTGTATAGTAACTAATGTCATAAGCTACAATATTGCCCTTATTGTACATATTTAGTTTAATATTCCCATTGTTCGCTATAAGATTATTATAAGATACGATTTCAATAAAGTCTGTGTTAACTCAACAATGTAACACACAAAAAGTACGTCTATATTTACTTACTTCAAGCATTCTAATATCAATTTTCTAGTATCAATATAGATCGTATGCATCAGACCTATTACACTTTAGAATAGAATTTCATAGCTTAGAATAGAAACATTATATTATATCGAGTATAGCTATAGGAATAGATTAATACTAGAAGAAACCCTCGGGTACATACCTGGCCTAGCAAAAGAAAGGAAGTTTCTGTAAAACGGCACTATAAAATTATTTTTAATAAAATTAAACATTTGACATATTGAAAGTATCTGACAACAATATATGGAATAGTAATATAAATAGCAAACCACAAAAAATTAAAAAAATGGAATATTCTAGAAAACCTTTTGGTATGCAACATTGTCAGTTGCAGTGTCCCTGTCAGTAGTTTTCCCCTAACTTAGTCCTAGAAGAATTTTAATTTTTATAGTAGTTGATTGTGTTGCTCTTGACATTGTTGCTTAGAGAGGTGACCATGGGTGAAGGCAGGTTCAGGGAGATAAATTTCGACTCTTTAAATTGCTTGATCTTGTGATTTATTAATTGATATTGCATATGCAAAACTTACTGTAAATCGATGTCACTTCCAACATGTTAAATGTTTAATTTTATTAAAAATAATTTTATTGTGCCGTTTCACAGAAAAATTCCTTCCTTTTGCCCGGCCGGGTATGTACCGGAGGGGCTTTCTTCCAGTTTCTTATATTAAAACGACCGTTTAACCAACTGAACTAACATTCGATTACCTAACATCCACGGCCTACATCATTGAATAATTGATTGAAAAAAAAAACAAAGGCACACGAAAAACCACGAAAAGTGTGCCTTCACTAATCGTGCTCTTGTGTATTATAATATAAATATCAAATAAGTAATTTTATTTTATCCTATCCTATGATACGATAACCCAACTATAAGCGGTAAAAGCTAAAAGTAATAGCTTAATGAATTGATAGTTGTTACCATTCTAGTTGCTTCTGAAAAACCACTTAGGACATAATAAAATATCGAAAATTGTCAGCAACATTTCTGATCGCTTTTACTTTTTGTTACAGTCACAGTCACTATAAATTTTTTTTTTTGTTAATTTTATTTTGATAATATGTACAGTTTTATTTTATCCTTAACCTACAAAAAAAGTTCACAAAACAACATTCTTCTGATTTTAAAATTTTCAACATTTACAAAGAGTTTACAGAATATAGGTGTAATTTTTAAATGTAACCATACTTAAATTGGTATATGTATCTAATCTTTTATGTAATTCATTGTAAAAATATGACAAAAAATAATGTTAATCTCTTTATTATAATAAAAACATCCTATCCTAACTTATACCTGTTCTTAAAACTACTTAAATTAACCTTACAAAGTAAAGATAATACAAATTTATTCAAGTACTCTTTTTCTATTTACTCAAGTGCTCGCTTTTATTTATTTGTCCTATTTTACAAATATGTTGACTACCAATGATTATTTCTTATTGATTTGTCTTTATCGGGTATAGACATGTCGTATTTCATATTATCACTATCGATATTGCCTGAATTGTATTCAACTTTTTTACATGTCTACTTATAATGAAATAGTATAGCGACATGATTTTGGTTTTGAATGTAACCATTTTTGTGTAAAAAAATTAAATGCTCAGGAGCTATGACACCCGTGAGCATAGTCTTCATTGTGGTAAAATATATGTGATATTAAACCATTTTCAGGAGTTTTTAATGCTCTATCATAATGGTTTCGAATTAATTTTATAATAAAATTATCGATTCTTATGATTTTTGCTTCTTTATACAAATATTTAGTCGGTGTCGCGAGAATCAATTTTGAATTGACTTTCAATCAAAATCGACTTAATTCAATCGACAAAACAAAACTCCAACTGATATTTTAGGTATCTCAAAATTTTTGATTTGAAATGTCAAAAATTTCAAGTTGAAACAAATTGAATCAAGTAATTGAAAATAAGTCAATTATTTGAAAATCGATACTCGCGACACCGTGACTTTTTTTTGTTGATTTGAAAAAGTCAAATCAATTAAATCGAGTTGATTCTCGCGACACCGACTTTTATTAGAATAAAATGTTTGTATATTCAGACTCACGCTTTCTATATTTATTAATGCAACCCCTAATGCACTTTATTTCAAACTTCTGTATTTTTTCCATTAAGCTCGCGCTAATGTTATACCAGATAAGTATAGCAATATAGCATAGACAAGCGTTATTAATGTTTGGTGCATATTATTTTAACTATTTTACTAATATTTTTATTGTAGAAGAGGTTTTTTGCTGCCATAAAAGATTTATTACCATTATCTATTACACGTTTTACATTATCAATGAAGCTTAAGTTTCGATGGAAATGAACCCCATGATATTTTACGACTTTTTTGTTCTCGAGTGTTGAAATAAGCGATTTAATACTAAATTGTTTCCAATTTTTCCTAATGTCTGAACTAGTTTTATCCACAGTATTGTGAAACCTAATTATGGTTTGGCATTTGTTGAAGTTCAGTTTTGATATCCATACATTAGAATAATCTAATACAACAAGAAAACCACACGAATTAGCAAATGTAATTACTCTATGTGAACATATTGATAAAATGCTACCCGCGTTTTGAAAAGTTCTCAATAGTAATTGCAGCGATTATAGTTTAAGTTAGGATAATTTTAGTTAGTTATAGGTTAAATATAGGTTAAATGGTTCTAGCCATTTTTTCCTTAAAACTAAATATTAAAAACAAAAATACAAGTATCGCAATTATGCTAAATAAAAAGAATCATAGGTTTAAATACATAGTATAAGCTCTAACTAAAATTAAACTGTGTAAAACAAAAAAGACATATTATAATTAAGGCGAAATAAATAAATAAATATAACAAAACAAAAAAAAAAAATAATGCTTTAACCAACCCAGCTAATATCTTATAAAAATTGTTTACCCAAAATATACAAATAAAATAAAAATTGATTTTGATCGCTACGACCTGCATCATCACAAATTGATTAATTAAAAAAAAAAAAAACGAAGCTGACGAAAAAACACGAAAAGTGTGCCTTCACTAATCGTGCTCTTGTGTATTATAACATAGATAAAATAAAAATAGATTTTGATCGCCATGGCCTGCATTATCGCCGATTGATTGAATGAAAAAAAAAAGTGCTCTTGTGTATTATAATAGAGACTAGGGGCCCCTGTTGAGTAATTATATTTCAAGTTGAAGTCAAATTTAAAGTTTTTAAAAAAAAAACAGTAATTTACGTACTGACATAGACTTCGCACGATATAGCAGAAACCACTCGTTTTGCTATATCGTAATTTTGTGGTTAGTAAGTTTTATTTAGGAGACATAAATACACGTATACCTCATATACTGCTTCGTTTCCGATATATTCCCTATAGTAAGTGGCATTTAGTGATAAAATTATTAAAAATAAAAAATTTTGTCATTAAAGAGGTATGTATATATATACCTACATAATACATAATTTTAATAAAAACTATATTATTACTATAAATAACCAAAATTTAGAAACAGTTACTTAAAAAGATAAAAATGAAGAATTCAAGTGATTTGTTTTTTTGTTGTTTTAATATTTTTTATTTTAGATGAATTTGTTTTTATTTGGCATATGTACATCGATTCATTTGCAAGTACATATGTAAATTACAATAACTGATTTGTTTGCTTTTGTTTATTATTTTAATAAGATCTCACGTATATGCATAATGTATTTGCTGAATAATAAAATCATATGAGTAAAAAATTTTCAACTGTGTGCGCATTATTGTTTTATATATACAACTTATATATTACATATATTAGAAGTTCATTAAGGAGTAGGAGAACCGAAATAAAATGAAAAGGTGTCTACTGCGCAGGTCCTCAAATGCTTGTCAATTATAATTATAGATGTTGAACATTTTTTGGACTTTGTATTGTATGATGTCCACAGTGTCGTTCGCAAATTAAATTATAATATCATCTGGGAATGTGCCAGTGCGTAATTATTTCCGTTAACACCATCTAATAATTGTAAAAGGTCTGCTATATAAATAAAGAGTCACTATCAATTATAACCTCCTGATTTTATTAATTTTGTTTTACGCATCCAAATTCAATTTATGAAAACAAAACACAATTACAGCGAATTAAAGTCATAGTTTTCTTTCTTAATAAAAAAATTGGACCTAATTTCATATGGTCATATTTCATAAACAACTTATTTCACTTTACCATATTTTTGTTTTTTTTTTTTCACTTTGATTTGCGAAAAGATTATGAAAATGGCCATTTTTGTTTTCTTTTTCTGGTTAACAATAGGAAAATAAAATAAAGTGGAAGAAAAAAAAAATAAAAACAAAAAAAAAACAAAACAAAAGAAAAAATTAAAAGAAAAATTTGAGATTCGTAAGGTTCTCGTTTTGTATTTTTTTGTATTTTTTTTTTTTTTGCTTTAACACTTGAGTGGAGTGAGAAGATGAAGAAGGATGAGGATAGGAGAAGTGGGCTACAAAATAGTTCTGTATATATTATGATGTTTGAATTTATATTATTATTACTAATGTTCTAAAAATAATAGAATGGTGGCATTTCTAAATTCTTATTATGGAAATAGAGGAAGTTCGAAATGTTTTTCTTTTTGTTATTCCTTTTGAGAATATATTGCATGATGAGAATTTATGTAGGCTTCTGATGAACAGGTTTTCTTTCAAATTTTTTTTTTTACCGTTTTTTTTTGTTTTTTTTTTTCCTTTTTGATATTTGAAATTAAATTATTTACGGAGGAAATCACTTTAATATGAATTGTATGGAAGTAATATACATGAAAAATTCATCTTAAAGAGAAAGATTTTCACGATAACTATGTATACATACTTGTGTATATATATATACATATGTATATGTTTTGTTTCAAAAAATTGTTTAAATAAACGAACGTAAATTATTAATTGAATGTTATTTGTCCAGGAAGTATTCAAGAGATTTTTTATTTTTATTTTTTCTTTGCTGCTATATATTTAGTTAAGTGCTTTAAAACATTTAAATTTAAATTGTTTAACCTGTAATACATATGTATGTATGTAGAATTGTAGGTATATTTATTAAAAATGTTGAAAATGTTGGTGACCTGCCTGGAAGGATGAAGGTGATTATATTTTTATTTTTTAATCTTTTAATTATTTGACTCAACTGTGATTGATATATATATATTACATAATGTGAGTTCTAAGTGTTTTAACGTTCTTTTCAAAATGTTATTTGTTTTATAATATGACCTTTTAATTCAAGAACTGTCATACTATCTGAGTCTTATTCATTTAATTGTAACATATTTATTCAGGAATTTTTATTGCCTATTTTATATTAGAATTTATTTATTTCATACAATATTTTAATTTGACTGATGACATCGAAAATATTGTTTTTTAAAAATATGCAAACCTATGTATGTATTTGTTTATACTTAACAAGTTAACTTAAGTTTCAGTTTCGTTAAAAAAAATTACTTTTCGTTCAACTTAAGCTGGTTTGTAGGCTACTTAAGTAAAATGACATTTGAATGAAATGACATTCGATTTGTGGATAAAAGTCAATATAAATAAATTTCAAAAATTTTTTTCTTTCAAATTGTCAAATCAAATGAAGTTTTATCTGACATAGGGGCTTATGATTGAAAACGAAAACGTTCAATCGTTTTCCGAATATCACTGACGTTTGTCATTTGGTATGACAGAAAACGAAAACGGAAAACGTTAATTTCGAAAATAATTTTTCATATGATTGAAAACGATCGAAAAACGTTTGTAGTGCAAAAATCAAACGTTCAGTTGTTCTTAACGTTTGTGTAAAAAGAGTTAACAAACATAAAAAAAATTTAACTAATTTGGGTGTTTGTAACTATTTGTATTTTTGAATTAAAAAATTAACATATATACTTAGAAACTATTCTTTTATTTATGTTTATTTTTGTCAAACGAAACATTTAATTTCTGAATACAAATATAAAAACAAAAAAAAGTTAAATTTTATCATGTAATGTATGTAAACAAAAATTCTTTAACAATTTAAGATTGATTTTTTTTAAAAATAAATTACTAAAAAATAAATATGCATAACTTTATTTTATATCATCTTCTTTACATTACAGGAAAAACATTTATATTTGCTACCCTGGCTATTTACTAATTCTTTATCGTCTCTTCGATGTACTTGGCTGTACCATAGCAATCGCATGTTTGATAACTGAAAAAGTTGAATTGATGATGCTTGTCAGAATGTTGCTACCAGTTATATTTGTTTTGATTAGTTTCAGTATTTTTTTTTATTTTATTTAGAAATATCAATCAAATATATAACTACCTATATAATTATCAAATATATTCAATCAAATAAATTTGCTAATCCAAAATATATAATGCATATAATAATTTTTGGATAGGTTTGAGCTTTTTATGTATAGCTTGCAATACAGTCATGGAGAATAGAAGAAATATAAATTTTTATATACATGGGTCTATATCATTAATTAATTTGGTTAGAATTAACATAAATGATTTATTGGATTATATTACTAAACGAAATAAATACATTATATTAAAATTTTACAAAGTCAAATGAATTTTCAGATCCCTATGTTCTTGAGTCGTTGTACACTTCTCTTGTAGTAAGATAAGAACGAATATTGAATATTCAAGTCAAGTTTAGTCACCGTTTTATATGGT
This sequence comes from Argyra leucocephala, assembly GCA_963942445.1. NCBI lineage: Eukaryota > Metazoa > Arthropoda > Insecta > Diptera > Dolichopodidae > Argyra > Argyra leucocephala. The sequence continues at coordinate 13,222,374 of OZ012679.1, read as the reverse complement.
ACACATTGATAGGCAATACAAAATTTCTTAGATTCACTTTATGCCACTTGTGATGGTCTAATCCTATTAACTTACCATCATATGAGCGAAGGCTAACTAATTGATCTGTATGTACATTGAACTTTAGGCGTGAGGCTTCTGATGTTATTTTCATTACAGAGATTGTAAAAGACAATTTAAAGTCAACTTTAATTGCAAGCAATATCGTTATTAGAAATTTGCACCATCTACCCTCATTCAATTTTATTAAATCATTGACTCGACACTATTAAAACATTCACAAACACAAAAATTATACAATCGCTATTTTTAGAATTTTGCTATTCTTTTTTGTTTTGTTGTTTTATTAAAATGTATGCAATTATTAAATTTTAATTTTAGTTAAATTTTTAATTTTAATTTGATTTGAAGCAAATAGGTATACATATATAATTTTGTTATGTAAACTGTTTGTGCTAAGGAGTATAAATAAATAAAAATAAATTAAAATAAACAGAAACACAACCACAAAAAATTGAAACATATGTTTTTGACAACTTTCAGTTAAGTTTCGAAAATTTTCGAAAATGTTTTTATTCACACGTCTTCAATCATATCAAAATGTGAAGAAGGTGATAGTGATGATCATTTCGTTTTCAATCATAAGCCCCATAACTTAAGTTGGTTAGTTCACATTAAGTGGATTTTAACGTAAATTTAATGAAACGTATTAAGTTAACTTAAGTGCAGCTAGCCAGGTCTTAAGTCGCTACACTTTGATTCAACTTGTCAATATTTTTATATTATTGTATGTGTGTGTGGGAGTAATAAAAAATAATTGTCAAATTTACTTTGATTGTACATTTACTTCAATAATTTTGAATGTGAACCAAAAAAAAAACCAAATTCTCGAAAAATATTTTATTTACTTATAACGTAAATGTACCTATCACCGCCCTAGTACATTATGCCGCCCAAGCCATTTTTTTGTAAATACCATACTCCCACGCTTTATATTTCAAATTAATTTTTGAAATAAAAAAAGAATATTATTTCCTTGTTGTAAATGCAAAACAATGCACATTTGTATTCATATTAATAAATAAGTTATTTTGATAGAAAACTAAACTAGGTAGACATTTTAGTGAAAATATTGGTTCAAAGCTCAAACGTTTAAAATTTTTTTTATTTTGTTAAGACCATAATAATTAAACTATGATGTTCACTTATTTATTTTTTTCAAATAATTGTAAAAGATATATTATTAAATAGATTATAATACATTTCTTCAATTTGTAAATAAAAAATATTTAAAATTGCTAATTAGTTTTGAGCGCGAATTAGGGACACGTAAATTTTGTGTTGTACGTATTTACGATCGACCGGGCGGAATTATAAAAATGATATATCGAAATAATTAATTAAGTTATTCACCTATTTTTGATTATATAAGGATGCAACTGGACGATTTTAAATTGAAATTGAACAAACTAAGCTGGACCTAATTACGACCTATGAATTTAATTTCGCATATGTGTTTTTTGTTACAACTAATTTTTGAGTTTTTATAAAAAATTGTATGAAAAAGCGGGTCGGTATTACATGAAATATGTCCTAATTCCGAACTAAATATGCAGGTGTAAGCTATTTTCACTAAATTCATACCAAGTCTATATTTAAAGAAAAAATTATATTTTAGTTGTTGAAAATAAGCGAATATTTTCCTTTTATTAGTAGAGGAAATACTCGTATCCTGTATGATAAGCATATTTAGTAAAATTAAATTCGACTATTTTTAACAATAAGATAAATTTTACTCTAACCCTAACCCTAAAGAATAAGTTTTTCCAAAACTATGTTTTATTTATATTAAACTTTGTATAATTTAAAAAATCTCTGAAATTATCTTGCCTTCTTGCCACCAAAGTTTTATTAAGGCGTCCATTATAAATTATCAAAATAATTTCTTTGTACACATTTCACAATAATTTAAATAGAGGAGTGAAAACCATGACCATTTCTGGCACATTTTGAAGATGGCCTGTAAAAGAAGATATTCTAATATATTCAAACAGTGACATAGTCTGCAAAATTGAGCCTCCAGTTTTAATGAACAGCAGAGGACAATATAATGTACCTGAAATCATAATTATAAAAAATGCCTAAACTAATATGAAATATTTTGTATTTTTATTTATTTATTTCAAATGTCCATTGTTATAATATTTAAGTTAATTATGTTATATCATTGATTAATAATACTATAATAGTATTATTAATCAATGGTTATATTAAATTATTTTTTTTTGTTTGAAATACTGAATCGTTGCATTGTTTAATTTTTTTAAATTTTGATATTAAAATAAATGTATATTTTTATGTGTAAACAATTTTACTTACATTATAAATATTTTTTTTTTTTTTTTAAATTACTTAAGTATAGCAACATTGATTTTTTTATTATAATATATATTTTTTATAATTTAACTAAGTACTAGTTAATTATTTAAAAAATTAATTATTAATTTTACTATTAATAATTATTTTAAATAGCTTTTTTGAATAAAATCGTAAATAGGTACTGCGAATCGCAAATAGGTTCAAAAAACGGAATTGAATTCATATAAGGGCGGAATTAGTTCAGATTGAAATTGTTGAGCGGAAATACGTACAATCAAACTTTTTTGGCAGTTATAATATTTTATTATTTATTTAGAAAAAATTAAATTATAATTAGATGAAAATATTTTTTTTTTTAATTAAAAAATACTAATTATTGTAATTTGAAAAAAAAAAATTAAAAAAAGCTTATATTTTGCTTATTTTGTCAACTTAAACTAATTTTTCCTTAAGGGGGCGGAAATTGGTACATTTACGTTATTTGTTTATACTTAACAAGTTAACTTAAGTTTCAGTTTCGTTAAAAAAAATTACTTTTCGTTCAACTTAAGCTGATTTGTAGGTTACTTAAGTAAAATGACATTCGATTTGTGGATAAAAGTCAATATAAATAAATTTCAAAAAAATTTTTCTTTCAAATTGTCAAATCAAATGAAGTTTTATCTGACATAATTTAAGTTGGTTAGTTCACCTTAAGTGGATTTTAACGTAAGTTTAATGAAACGTATTAAGTTAACTTAAGTGCAGCTAGCCAGGCCTTAAGTCGCTACACTTTAATTCAACTTGTCAATATTTTTATATTATTGTATGTGTGTGTGTGAGTAATAAAAAATAATTGTCAAATGTATTTTGATTGTACATTTACTTCAATAATTTTGAATGTGAACCAAAAAAAAACAAAATTCTCGGAAAATATTTTTTTTACTTATGTATATATATAGTTATATTTTTTGTTTTGTGTTATCATGAATGTCAATTCGTGAATCTGGCTTATTTTTGGTGAAAAATTTCAACGCAAAAAATCTCCAAAACAATTTAGTTTATCGAAAAAAAACAGTGAGCACATGCCAATGATTAATAAAAAAATTGTGTGACATGGTGTAACTATTTCCATTATCATAAATTTAAAATTTTATAAATTAATGTCAGCCCTAAGTGTCATGATTATCGAAGTTTTTTTTTAAAAATTATAACATATTTTTAATTATTATTATTATTAATTTTTTAATTCTTAAATTAATTTTTATTATACTATTTACATTTTGTTATGTATTTTAATTGTCATTTGTATGTATATGTATATGTAAATGTAGGTAGGTATTATATATGTATATAAAAATTGAAAATTCTGAAAAAGTCCTGATTTATCCAATTATTTAATTATTGTACTGCATCGTTAAATTTTAATTCTTATTATTAAATTACCTTAAAATTTTTATTTATTTATTTATTTATTGTACAATGATGACACCATATTTATTCACAATAAATAATTCGAGATAATAAAAATTTTTGTAGCTATATAATTATTAAAAAATTATTTAAATAAAACGAAAATATTTCCCATGAAAATTTTTCCTATTAATCCTTTACAATTTTCATTTTCATTTTCATTTTCATTTTCATTTTAAAATGCGACACCATACCAAAATGTTATAAATTTTAATTATACTATATAATAATATAATAAATTATTATTTCGAAATTATAACTAAAAAGTTATTAAAAACTTTTACATAACTTTAAATCGTAAATAACAAAAAAAAAAAAAAATGAATCTCTTGAAGCTAATAAACCTATACATACATGTACATGTACATAATTTATACAGTTGGGAATTTAAAAAGGAAATAAAATAAAAAATGAAAAATAATAAAGGATCAGATGAATTTTACAAAGAAAATAAAATATTTTTTTTTTTAAATAATCACAAGGAATATGTGTTTATGGTGAAATACTCAAGTGGAAGTTTACTCTAAAAGGAAATCTCATTGCAATTATCACAAAGAGATATGTGCAGGCTATATATATATACATATGTTTGAAGTGAAATATTCAAGAAACCAGAAAATACAGATTTTTGCTGGAATCTAAAGAAGAAGGCGGCATATTTGATTTTTGAAATTGGAAAAGTTAAAACTATTATAAGGATGGTGGCTGTCTTTGTTGTGAAATATATATATATATAAAAAAAAAAAAAATAGAAAACGTGTAACACTTAAGACGCAATATTTAAAGTAGGTAAATTTAATTTTTTTATTCGGAAATGAAAATATGTATATATATATATAATATAATATATAGGACAATAGTTAATCAAGTGAAAGTTTTAAATCAAAGATGTATAGTATATTTTAAAAGTAGTATGGTAGTATTGCATTTTCAACAATTTTTCAACAATTTTCAACAAGTATTGTAGATCAAAAGTCGGTAAACTACAATTGAATTTTTCTTTTATATAACTAAGTATATATATATATATATAGAATAAAAATAACGCAATAACCCAATTAAGTTTTTTAATGTATATATACGTGTGAAGCTAAGCTTCAAGCGAATAATTTTTTACACATTAAAACAGTGTCCGTAAATGAACTGTAACCACTGGAGTATGAACTAATATAACATTTCAACTTTCAAATATATTAAAAAGCATATATTAATGTAATTTTATTAAAAACAAATTTAAGGGCTTGTGAAATATGAATCTACCGTACTCATACAACTGTTTAATGTTTCTATTTACAATCAAAAAAAATTTAATACAATTTTGAGGGCTATACACTGCTGACAGCTTTTATTTACAAACAATCTAATAAATTTAATAATATTTTGAAATCACAGCACTGAATCTGATTTCGATCTAACATTGTATATTTTTAATTTAATAATATTTTATTTATTTGTTATAGGGTTAATCGTAGAAGTTTATTCATATTCAATAGAATCGACTTTATTAAAGTATAGCAAAAATTTTTTTAGTATCGAGAAAGTCTATTGAAACACTAATAGACTTGTCAAAATGTTGTACTTCAAAAAATATTTGCTGTCAAAAATATAAATTTTGGTGTTTGTTTTTTAATTGTGAAATATTGAGGGTATTCAAGATTAAGTGTAGAAGTGTGGGAGGTGTAGATGATTTGTACAATAATTTCGTGAACGCAACCTTGATGTACTTTCGATGTTGTAATCGATGTAGAATTGTGACAACGGCTTTTTTACATATGAATTTAATTTATAATTATGAGAATAAGTGAAAAACAATTAACATTCTTTGTTTCACTTGTAACTTTTGTTTCAATATAAAATTTTGATTTAAAAAATTATTTGTCTTTATTTCAATTTTCAAACTATACAATAATGTCAAACTTAAAAAGTGTAATGGCAACTAAAGTACAATACTAAAGTACATAGGTTTGACTCTTGTAGAATAATCTCGATTTTCAGAATTTTGTCTATATATATACAAAATGTTCGCTTTCTTTTTTTTTCAAAATCTAGCTTTTTATGGTTGATAAAATGTGTTCATGGACATCAGTTTCCGATTTTATAAATAAAATTTTGTTTATTTTATATTTTTTATTAAAACCGTTATTAAAACCTTCTATAGGTGAAAATTGTGCAATTCTACACAAACGCCTCAAAAATCAACAATTCATTATACAAAATAGTATTATCTAACAGAAATAAAATATCTCTGCCTTGGTTGACATATTCAGTTTCTAAAGATGCCGTTTATTGTTTCTATTGTTGTAATTTCTCTATAAAAAGAAGATGCACAATCTTGATCCAGAGGAATGGAGATATGTTGTCTAAATTTTTAATATTAAAACTCGTTAAAACGGACTACCTTATGGTAACGAAGAAATGACTTGCAGCATATTAATTTTTTGTAGTTTTTAAAAACTGCACAGGACGCCAAATTGAATAGGGAAGATACGTCTGCAAAATCAAGTGTATACCCTTTTCCAGAATACAAAAAAAAAACATAAACGGGATTTTGAAAAGCACGATTATAAAAAAAAGATAATTATATTATTATGATAAAGTTACTGTAAAGAGTATAAAAAAAAAATCCTATGTATTAGTGTGTGTGTGACAACCCTTAAAATTTCGCTTGATTATTTCTTTTTTCGTGACGATAAAAAATTCCCTTTACAAAATTAGTTTGTAGGCAATAGGGTATGAAATGTATGTTAACCATGTGATTATCACTACTTATCACTACTATATGAAATATAGGCTATTAAGCCAAATAGACTTCTGCGATTAACCACAATACATTTTAATTCCTAATTTATTAGATTGCTACAATTTTTACCACAATCGTGCTCTGTAAATTTCTAACTGACTTACATAATATGGCGTTATAGACCATGTAAGTCTTGAAACAGATTTATCTCATATATATATTATGTCTTTTGTATAGCTTACATAATTGGCATATATAAATCTCATATATATGTCCTTTGCATAGCTTATATAATTAATTACAATAAATCTAAAGTATCTGTACACAATTATAAAAATGAGATGAAATAAATGTCAGTTTACTAAAACTATTACTGATAACCTCAATAAACAAAATGTCACAAAAATATTACAAAATCGAAAAGTTTCAATCACAATCAATCACTGATCAGCATGGTCTTCTGATGATGGTGTAATAATCGAATTCGATTAAGAATAAAATATTGAATAAAATTGTGAAACATAGTTACCTAGAGTCTTAATATTTATTTATTTAATATGCTGTAAGCATATATATATATATATTATATGAATATATACATATGCTCTATGAAACATTATTAAAATTAAATAAATATTAAAACTCTATAGCTGTATGTTTCACAATTTTATTAAATATCTTTATCGATTTCGGTTATTATACAAACCATCATCAGAAGACTGCTGATCAGTGATTGTGATTGATTGTGAAACATACCTAGAGTGTTTTACTATTTATTTAATATTTCTATATGTCATAACCAGTTTGACGTTTAATTTATTTTATTTTTTTTTTTGACGTTTATTTCATTTTATTTTGACGTTTATTTCATCATATTTCTATAGTCGTGTCCAGAACCTTTTATTATAATCGACCAGTATAAGTCCTCCAAATAATCTATTTTACCTAACTTCTAATTTATTTTTAAAATTTTAGTTGTATATTAATCCACTAGGGCGCCACTAGTCTACACCAATTTATTTTTTTTTTTTAAATAATTATGTTGGTTAACTTGTTAATATTTCTATGGTCGTGTCCAGGAGCTTTTAATGTAATAGACCAGTATAAGTCCTCCAAATAATCTATTTTACCTAACTTCTAATTTATTTTTAAAATTTTAGTTGTATATTAATCCATTAGGGCGCCACTAGTCTACACCAATTTATTTTTTTTTTTTAAATAATTATGTTGGTTAACTTGTTAATATTTCTATGATCGTGTCCATACGCTTTTAATCTAATAGACCAGTCCAAGTCCTGCAAATAATCTATTTTAACTAACATCTAATTTATCTATAAAATTTTAGTTGTATATTAATCCATTAGGGCGCCAATATTCTACAGCAATTTTTTTTTTTTGAAGTAATTATGTTGGTTAAACTGCTAGTATTTCTATGATCGTGTCCATACGCTTTTAATCTAATAGACCAGTATAAGTCCTCCAAATAATCTATTTGACCTAACATCTAATTTATCTATAAAATTTTAGTTGTATATTAATCTATTAGGGCGCCACTAGTCTACACCAATTTTTTTTTTTTTTTTAATAATTATGTTGGTTAAACTGTTAATATTTCTATGATCGTGTTCAGAAGCTTTTAATCTAATAGACCAGTCCAAGTCTTGCAAATAATCTATTTGACCTAACATCTAATTTATCTATAAAATTTTAGTTGTATATTAATCTATTAGGGCGCCACTAGTCTACACCAATTTTTTTTTTTTTAAATCATTATGTTGGTTAAACTGTTTTTATAAAGAGCGCCACAGTCTACACCAATTTTTGGTTTTTCTTATTATCTTGCATTGCTTAACTTATTGCTCATAATAAAAATAAATAAATTAAAAAAAAAAATTCAAGGATTTTAAAAGGATATTATTATATTTTATTCTTTACTAATACATATACATAAATAATTTTTCCATTCAATTTAATTTTTGTGTAATAATATTTTATAAATCTCGAATATTATTTCCTTTACAAAAATTTTAAAACATTTTAAATTTATTTCTATAACTGAATACCATTATCCTTCATCATGCAGAGGAGGTGAAATACTTTACTTACACAACTACATACTCGTATATATATATTGTACAAATTATGTATACAAGTACTAAAAATGACAAAATGTTTATTCAACATTTTAATTGAAAAATTTGAAAACTTTGTTATAAAATTGTCGTCAAGTGTTGACAACAAAATTTTCTGCTCTTCTTCTGTTTAATTTCAAATTATTCATTTCTAATAAAGTTTATTAAAGTCGTAAAAATTTAAATCTCTCGATTTGTTTTTTTTTTTTTTTTTTTTCATTTTATAAATCGTTTTTAATTTTTTATTCTTTTTTTTTATGTTATTTTTTGATTGTAAGAACATGAATTTTGAAAGGTTAATGTCTCCATGCATCATTATTTGTTGCAGAACTTTTCAATTTTTCATTTTTTTTGTTTGTTTTTGTTTTTGTTGTTTTTTTGTTTTTGTTGTTTTGTACGATTAAAAATTATCAAAAATGTTGTAAATAAGATGAAATTTTTATTTACAATATATTACAAATATATAGGACATACAATTTATACCAAAAACATTAATGTATATTATATAAAGGAGGAATGAGGGTGGAAGAGAGAGAAAGAAATAGCAGACATTCAACTACTGAATCGGATGCTCAAAAACTGATTTATTACTTCTAGTGCATCCTACATAATATAATGTGTATAAATGAATGAATATACGTGTGTGTGTTGGTGTCTGAAATGTTCAGTATTTAAGGCATGAGAAGATACCGATAAAATATATTTATTGTATATATATATGAATATAAGTACACATTAATCTATACCAGCAACTTGTATAGTGCCAGCAACACCCAACAACATAGTAACTTGTCTGATGATGCTAATGTAATTTTAATGTGTGGTATGTGATTATTTATGACGTTTTTTGTTAGTGATTTTTATTTTTTTGTATTTGAGATAAGTTTTTATTTTTTTGTATATTTATAGGGAAATTAAACTTGATTTAAAAAACGAAATTTGAAAATTGAAAAATAAAAAAAAAATAAAATGTATGAAAACTTGAATTTTCAAGTTTTTGAATTTTTTGTTTTTGTTTTTTTTTTTCTTAAATTGAAATTTGAATACGTAATTAAAAAATGTTGTACGTACTTATTTTATAATTATTATTTATTATATTTGAGTTTTTTTTTAGTTTTTTTTTTTGGTTTTATTTTAATGGAAAATGTAAGTCAATATAATAAATTTAAATAGTGTACATACCTACTTACATACTTAATTGGAAAATTTAAATTTTCTCAATTCGTAATTTTGATTGTATTCCTATCAGTGAATGAAATGAAATTGTTATGATGATGTAATGAGAGCTTTGTATTATTAATTAACTGGTTTATAATAAATTTATTGAAATAACAAGAATGAATAGAATAAAATAAATTGGTTTGAAATTGGAGGAGGAGGAGAAATCATGATAGATAAATTGAATAGTGATGATAAAACATGTTTCAATTAATCAACATTAAAATAAAAAATGAAAGAAATAAAATGAAAAATTTTAAAGATTAATTTGTTAATTTTCTTTTACTACTATAAGTTTGCGGTCACATGTTAATTGGATACTGTTAAATATTTTGGGTGGTCTGGAAAGAGAGATCAAATTAAACATTAATGATTTCACTGTTTACAATATTTAGTAGTGACTGACAGTTTAATAAGGTTTGTTCGATCAGTCCGTTTGACAGAAATGTAAAGGGCTAACCATAATGATTTAAGTCAGCTTAATGGAATGTAAACGATTACATTTAAATTGTATTACACACCCATAATAGACATATAGGTTGTTTTCGTTTATTCATTCCGAATATTCGGAATATTCAGAATATGTCAAAAAGCGTTTTTTTATTCATTCGGAATATTCCAAATATTCTGTTCTGTATTTTTTTATTTATTCCGTATATTTCGAACGTATTCTTTTTGTTCCATCTCAGAGTTGGAATAAACAGAATAAAATTACGGAATGACAGTTCACTTCTATCATTCTATACAGTAATAACAATTTGATTACCTATATTTTATTTTAATTTAAAAAATGGAAAATATTGGTTAATTAAAAAAATGTTTTTGAAAATAAATATAATATTATGAATAGTTGTATAAATATTAATGTTTATATAAAATTAGTAGTTGTATTTATTATTCAGAAAATAAAATTTTTTAAAAGTTTGTATTGTTCTTTTTTTCAAGGAATGGTTATAATAACTATTATAACTTATATTAACTATATTAACTAATTTACACAAATTAAAAAATAGTAAAAACTTTTGTTCACAAAAATTTATAAACAATTAAAAAAATAAACAATGACAATTTCTGATGTTTATTCTTTTTATTCTATTCTGTTCGTTTATTCTATTTGTTCGGAATATTCTATCGAGACGTCATCAAGTATTCTATTCTTTCCATTCCTTCTTTAAAATGAATAAGCGAAAACACCCATAGTTAACAATGCGCGATTTCATTCGTACATCATACAGTATGGAAATTTGACATTTTGATTTAAGAACTATTATTACTTATTAAAAATTTATTATATATAGATATAATAAAATAATCTAATTATTTACATACTTCATAACTAATCAATTACACCCAATAATAATAAAAGGAGAAAAAAAAATTAATTAAAATATAACTAAAATAACAGTAAAAACGAAATTCGATTTATAATAAAGATTAAAAAATGCTTATAAATAACAAAAAATATAAGTATAATTTATATTTAACAAAACTTTTATTTATCTACGTATTTTTATTAACATTTACAATTCAACCACATCGGTTCAAATATAATTTAATAATTAATAAAGATATAATATAACTAATAAAAAAAAATAATATAAATATATAATATACAGAAATATATACCAAATAATTAATATAATTTAATAAAAAGGCCCACATTTCGAATGGGTTAAAATAAATAAATAAATAAATTTACAATTCATAAAATAATGTCAAATTCACTTAAGTTAGCTAAAGTCTATATTATTGGTAATGTTAAGTAAATTACAAAACTTTAGTTGGTTTTTCGTTTAGTTTTGACATTAGCTTAAGCCAGCTTAATGCCATTAACGTGTTTTCTTTTTTAATAATTTAATAGAAGGCAAAAATCGATTCGGGCTGTAGCGTCTTGAAAGATGATTAACTGTCAATACAAATGTCTGTATTTTGTTTGATGCTCCAATCTGAAACTGTTCCAATCTTTATGATAAAACCAACAATTTAATTATTTAGTTATTTGAAAATTGCTCAATTTTACGATTTTTAATTAAGATCCTTACATCCTATGTATGATTCTCTGGTATGGACTCGGTCTTATTTTTTATTTTTATTTTTTCAGCATTATCAAAAATTTTTGCTATTTGTATATTAACTATATGATGTACTATTATTCGTCCGCTTTTTGAAGTTTGAAGAAATAAGAATTGCATCGCCCGTGATCGACAAAAATGGAGGACATTAATGAGTCAGGTCCAGAATCTAGTGTAAGTAATAAGTAAGTAAGAAATGCATTTATGTTATGAATTGTTTTCCATCATTTCAATTTATCGTAGACACTATGATATTTTTTATTGATTTATCTAAAACAACAACCTCATACGTATAATAATTTATTTAAAAAAATAAAAATTAAATTTAAAAATATAAAATTTTTTGTATACTAAAATGCGGTGAAATTTGAAATTGAAAATTTCAAAAATTTGAAAAAATATTTGAATTCGCCACGTCTTCTTTTAAATATATGTACCTAGATTTAAGAGAATAATAATGAAAATCAGTTTTGAAATGTTCAAATATTTGTACTGTACTTTTTTTTAATTTAAAAACACATAACTAAAACCAACAGTGTCGCTTTATAACGCACTGAAAGGGGATGGGCAGAATATTTAACAAAAAACATAACAATTAGTTACCTAAGATTTTATTAAGCTTGGGCATGATTAATTTTAATTATTGTTTGTAACGAATTTTATTGAGTTACTAATGTCAGTCAGTGAATTAATATTGTTATAATGGATCCGACAATATTTGTTTCTAGTTGTTTTTGCTTTTTTCAAGAAAAGTCAATAAAGATTATCCTGTTTTGGTTCATAAGTTATTTCATCCTATTTTTCTGTAATATTTCAAAAATGTAAATATGTAAAAAAATATACTCTACATGAGTAAATATTGCCCGTTTTCGAGAAAAAAATATATATATATAAATAGATGGTTCACATTTTTAAGACAAAATTTTAATTTTCTTCTTCTATCTGTATGGCTCAATGCAACATTTTCGGTCTTTACCCTTCTACAGTAAAACATATTTCTTATATTTTTTGTCTGTCAATTTTAAAATACAAATCTCTCACACATGCTATACGAGTAACTACATATATTTTGCATTATTTATGCATTTTGAATAATGAATATGGTAATATAATACATAACATAAACATAACATAACATAGCATAACATAGCATAACATAGCATAACATAACATAACATAACATAACATAACATAACATAACATAACATAACATAACATAACATAACATAACATAACATAACATAACATAACATAACATAACATAACATAACATAACATAACATAACATTACATAACATAACATAACATAACATAACATAACATAACATAACATAACATAACATAACATAACATAACATAACATAACATAACATAACATAACATAACATAACATAACATAACATAACATAACATAACATAACATAACATAACATAACATAACATAACATATCATAACATATCATAACATAACATAACATAACATAACATAACATAACATAACATAACATAACATAACATAACATAACATAACATAACATAACATAACATAACATAACATAACATAACATAACATAACATAACATAACATAACATAACGTAACATAACATAACATAACATAATATAACATAACATAACATAACATAACAATTTATAAGTAAAAACATAACCAATCTGTTTAACAGTGTTCTGAATATGGTGTATTAATAATACAAGAATGATGGTATAATAACACAATAATACGTTATAACTAACTATGTATGATATGATAATAAAGAAACAATTTTGCTTAAAATAAATAAATATAAATTTAAAACCCACAGGCCACAAATTTCGGTAATTTGCTTTAATTTTCTGTGCAAAAATTCAAGATATACAATAAGAATAACAAAATGTATTATTTAAGATTAATTTACAAAATTAACTTTTTAATTTTTGATACTATTCATACAACAGTTAAGTATGAATATATAGCTTAGACGGAAAAAAAGATGAACTCACATGTAAAATATATTAATTTAAATTTTTAAAAATTATTCAAAATTCTAATTAGATAATTAATACATATATAAAAGAAAATTTTAAAAACATAGTACCAACATCATGACTCAATTTTTAATAACATAAAAAAAAACAAAAATATTAAAGATAAAAAATCCTTAAAAACTTAATAAACTCAACCTAATTATAAATAAATTTATTATTATATTTTCATTTTTTTAATTTATCGTAATTGATTTCTTATTATTGCTTTTTGCACCACATTTATTTTTATTTATATGGTGTAATTTATTTATTTATTTTTGATATTATTGTTTTTATTTTCAAATATTGACTGCAACAATAATATTTCCTGTTATATTACTAAATATTATATTATTATATATATATAAATATCTAGAAGTACTGTATACAAAAAAAAAAGCAAAATGGTTGTTTATGTTTTTTTTGTTTTTATAGACAAATTAATACAAAATATATAAAAAATATATATATATTGTATGTATGTAATTTTTAATAGCTAACTTTTATGCTCAATTGAAATATTGATCAATTTTTTATTTTAATATTTTTTTTATTTATTTATTTTTTTTTTTTCTTTTTGAATAACAACAATAATTACTGCATTGCAATACAAAAAGGGTTGTTGCAATTTTTTTTTATTTTTTTTTTTTTATTATTTATTCTTGCAAATTTATTTTCTCTTCTTTTATTTTTTTTTTTGTTTTTTGATTTTGAAAATTTTCATTATTTTTAATTATTATTAGTCGAACTGATATTATGAATATGCATTCATATCCATATACACACATTATATATATATATATATATATATCGTATAGTACAGCAAATGAATTGAAGTGTATGTAATAAAATTTTACGTGATACAATATGAGTGAAAATGATGTTGACGATGATAATGATGATGATGTTGATGATAATGATGATTTGATCAATAAATTGATAAAAATCATAAAACAACGACTAATAATAAAAAAAAAATTACAATAAAAAGAGAAAAAAAAAACTAATAAAATTCCAGAAATAGCAGATAAAATCATTTCAATTGTATTGAAATAGAAATATTTTAAATATTATGATGTACAACTCAAGAACAATCTCAATGTTTAGAATTATAGTGTACACCTCTACTCAAAGTAGTTTTTAAGAATATTTTTGTATAGTGGAATTTATTTTTGAATATTATTGAATTTTATAATGGTACTTCTCGTGATAAAACAGAGCTAGAATATTATATTGCATCGGAGGCAATGATTAAACAAATGAGTCCCCAGCTACAACGTTTATTAGATTGATCACTATTATAATAATAATTATATATACAATTTCATACATAACAGAATTTAGTCATTAACAGTGGCATATATCCAATACATATTCAGAAATCAACCTTCAGAAAATTGTAATTTTATTCGTAAATTGGAAATGGTTGCAAAAAACAAACCTGTCCAAAGTAACAGATCATAAATAGCCAGTTGATAATGTTGAAACATTGATTTACTGGTTAGGAAAGGTAGAAACAAATAAAAGGACCGATCCAGGACTTTTATATTAAATACATGGTACTTATACACAGTGAGTGCTCCCCTAAAACAGCCAACATAATTCACATGATTCATGGTATCGAAAAAGCACAATTAAGTACTAATTGACAAGCAACAATAACAACAATTATATGGTATACAGTGTAGAGTACAGTGTGGAGTGAATTGAGAATAACCAGTTTTGTGGCAATTGGGGGTGGAATTGAAAATAAAATAACATATAGAAAATATTTAATAATAAGTATGGTGAAAATGCATATTTACTTTCATTCTACATCAATATTGGGTTTTATATACTGTAGAACTAAACCAAGGTAAAAAAAATAAAAAATTTCAAAGACAAATAACTGAATTAAAGAGCTTAGAACTAAACCTTTCGTTCTAGTAAATTGTCTAATATTGTTTTAAACATTTATTTAGTTTCAATATCAATTCAATGATTACTAGATTGCTTATTACTTCATTTGAATACTATATATTGAATACTATATATACTAGTCTTGATTTCAATGCTCTTAAACACTGACTTGAATCGTTGGTATGTTTGATGAATTAAAAATTAGAACATTGTGTCCAGTGTCTACAATTGATTACACAGATGTTTTTAACCACTAACTTGAACGAGATTGTATGTGGTTTCATTAAGTAAAAATCAGAATGTTATATCCAACACTGTTATCAGTGGCAACAAATTATTATACTACTCTTTCACTGTCTCGAACAAAATCGCTGGTTGTTCAATGAATTAAAAATTAGAATATTGTGTCCAAGATTGTCACTAGTATCTACAATTGATTACACAGATGTTTTTAACCACTAACTTGAACGAGATTGTATGTGGTTTCATTAGGTAAAAATCAGATTATTATGTTCAACATTGTTACCAATGTCAACAAAGTATTACACTACTCTTTGACTGTCTCGAACAAAATCGCTGGTAGTTCGATGAATTAAAAATTAGAATATGATGTCCAAGATTGTCACTAGTATCTACAATTGATTACACTGATGTTCATAACCACTGACTTGAACGGGATTGCACGTGGTTTCATTAAGTAAAAGTCAGATTATTATGTTCAACATTGTTACCAGTGTCAACAAATTATTACACTACTCTTTGACTGTCTCGAACAAAATCACTGGTTGTTCAATGAACTAAAAATTAGAATATTGTGTCCAACACTGTCACTAGTGTCTACAATTGCTTACACTGCTCTTTAAAATGTTACTTATACACTGGCTTGAAATAAATTAACTGTGATAGTTTGATGAATTTAAATATAAGTTCATAGACAAATAATGTATGTAAATTTTTTCAAATCAGAATATTGTGTCCAAAACTGTCACCAGTGTCACCCTATTGATTATCTCTAGCAATAAAATATTTTGAAATCGATTTTTCTTACATACATATACTTCAATTCTGAAAATTACAAAATAGCCCTCAAGAATATATAATAAAACAATTCGATAAACACATATGGAAATCAAATCAAAAATTAAAAGGTTTGGCATTTTTATTCAACCACACTACAAATAACAACAGCAAAACTAAAAAAAAAAAAAAGTAAATTCGCGCGTAATATTTTTTGCGAAATATTAAATTATTGATGAAAACGAGAATCTCATTTCTATACTAACTACTTGTATAGTATCAGAGTTCTTCAATATGATTATTGTGATGCCTGAAGGTGATGATGATGATGATAATGATGATGATAATAGTAATGATAAATTGAAAATTTTTGATGGGCTCATCATATTTATTATACATATATATTTTATAGAATTTTTTAGTATGTGTGTATATTGTTTCATAATTTGTGTTATCTTTAATTGTTATATGATTTTTGTTTTTAAGGTGTTTGCGATATTTAAAAGTGAGCAAAAAAAAAATAATATAAGAAAAAAAAAATATTTAAAAAATATTTCAATGACATTCGGAAAATTTTTTATAACTTTTTTGTTTTATCATTTTTAAATATACAACAACAATTAATAATAATAATAAATTGTTTATTAATTTTCTCTCGATTTATAAATTGTTTGTAATGTCGGTGGCATAATTTAAAGATAAACATCTATTAAATAATGTAATTTCAATAATAGTTGTAGTTTTGAAAAGCTTCAGTGTCAGTTTTTTATCAATTTTGCTCAAAGAAACTATTATTTAAATTTACTAAATACATGCGGGAGTTTTCAGATTTAATTGAAGATGTCTATAGAATGTTAATATCTTAAGGCCAACATTTATTAAATCACCCTGTACTTAAATTTTAATTTCAATTTCATTTATTACAACTGACTATATTAAATTACTTATTTTCAATATTGTTAAATACATTAAAATTTTATTATTGTCTGTTCCAGTGACTAAAGTCATTAAAGGAACTAGACTAAGCTAACCTATATTAACCTAAATACATATTCAATTCAATTCAATTTTATTTATTCATATTATTAATACAAAGTACTTAAAACTACTCATATCTACTAAATTAAAAGAAAGCAGTGACATTTTTTATTTTTACATTAAAAAAATACTTTCAAACACCATTATTTACAAGGCAAATTGTTTAAAAATAATTGAACAAAATTATACATGAATATAAAAATATATCTGAAGATAAAATGTATTAAGAATGAAAATTATAAAAAAAAATAAAATAATAAACATTTAAAGAAAATAATGCAATAATTTAATAACAATTAAATTAAAGACAACATGTGCCAATGATAATTGAATGCTATAAAATTTTGTAAAAGAGGATATTAATCTCTTAAAGCCGAAAACGCTTAAATCAACCTGTATTTAAATGAAACAACCTGATGTGCTAATGATATATATATATATATCGTCTCAAAGCTCATTTCTGGCCATTCTGAAATATAACGGTTGATCTAGCTTTAGTATTTTGTTTTTGAATTAATTACCGTTATACATATATATGCAAGAAAGTCAAATTTTAACTAACGATTTTAACAGTTTAATGCTAAAAATGGGTAAACAGACCCTTATAGAAACAATTTGTACCAATATATATCGTCTCAAAGCTCATTTCTGGACATTCGGAAATATATATATATATTAGTACAATGATATTATTTATTGGACATTCGGAAATATAACGGTTTGTC
The DNA here is from genome assembly GCA_963942445.1 of Argyra leucocephala. Classification (NCBI taxonomy): domain Eukaryota; kingdom Metazoa; phylum Arthropoda; class Insecta; order Diptera; family Dolichopodidae; genus Argyra; species Argyra leucocephala. The sequence continues at coordinate 13,203,679 of OZ012679.1, read as the reverse complement.
TAGCTTTAGTGTTTGGTATTTTTACCGGTTAGTTACCGTTATTTAAGCATATATATCAAAATATTTTACTTATGATTTTAACACTGTAATCCAAAAATGTGGGTAAACAGACCTTTTACATGTTCATAAATTTTTATGGACTATAACCTTTCATAAATTTAATGAAAATTGATCACCGAAATTACCAAATAAACAATATTATAAAAATATAGAACAATTTTGATATTGATATAATGACCAGTATACCTATATGGGGTAAATTGTTAGAACATACTTAGGCGGAAAATACAACAATACCATATTTAAGTGTGGTAGAGAAAAAACGATAAAATATCGGGAGAATAACCATAAATATCGGAACAAATATAGAAAGAGTCGTCATAAATAAGATTTATGGTCAAACATTAGGTTTAAACGATACCCTTATGCACAGCTTGAACTTAATTGAGTATTACAGAAAGAAAAATTTCTCTTTGATCGGTAGGGACATTTTGCATAAATTTGTTAGCATTACTTTTGAACTTTTGTAAATTGTACATAGTTATATTTTTGCATTGGGGAAAAACACATTTATTGAAATATGGTTGCACATTCGAGAAAATTTGACTACAAACGAATTCCCCTAACTGGTTTTGAGCCACCTAAGAATTTACACAGAGTAGAGGTGGGCACTTGATGTCTCTCATGTTCTTCGTGATCTTTAAGGGGTAGCTTTAGGTTTTTTTTTTTTCATCTGAAGTCTGAACAAGTGCCTAAACCTGTATACGAGGTATCTATAATGTAGGAAAAGTAGGGAAAGAGCTATAACAATACGACGATTTTCAAGTGGTACAAGGAAGAATGTGAGAAGTGGTACATTAGGGTTGTCGATAAGACGATATGGTCGATATGGCACGCTTTTAAACTTTGTTTAGAATATTTAGTGCGGTTCGTGATGTTATGTGAATTGTATTCAAAATGATAAAATACCGACAGAATGACCATAAATATGGGAAGAAATATAGGAGAATTGCCATAAAACGATATATTCATGATAAGCAAAGATTTGTTTCGTGTAATTATTATCGCCTGTATTTTTAATACTAACATAAAAAAATGTTAAATCATAACTTCGCCTAACTATTGCATTTTATGTATAAAAATTACATTTCAATTTTGGTATATATACAAATTGGTACACAAGTATATATTATAGTTTTAGTCCATCGTTCACTTTAATAGCATTTAGATTTAAGATTTAATTTATTCTGAGACGGATCCAGTCCCTACATGACCGTAGTCGCAAATGGGCTTATTGTGATATATTTAATAGCATACTATACTCCACTCTTTCTAAGCTCAATTTATCGAGAAAAAATTTCTATTGAAAACCGTGCTTTATAGATCATACAATTTTATTGAATATCACAGTATCATTACACCCTTTTTCGGACTACAGGTAAGTCTTTATACTTATTAAAATAATAGAAAAATTTTGATTTTAATTTTATCCTAAAATTAAGGTGGTTATGATGAAGTCCGAAGCGGAATTTCTCCGAAAAAAAATTCCGATCCGAATACGAAAGAATTGGTATGCTGAAGTCCCTTCGACTGCAAAGTCTGTGCAGAAATCAAAATCATATGTTTCGGAAGATTTTTTGTTTTGTTTTCATATTCATTTCAAACATTTTTATTTTCAATTTTTTTTTATTTATTTTGTAAAAATTTTTTAATAGATAATGTATATATATACAATATGCATACATAAATTAAAAGTAAAAGATACAACTTTCTTAATTATATTTGTAGTATGTATATATATACAAATTAAAATAATAGTAATTTTTTGTTACATCAGAGAAAATTTAAAATTCTCTAAAGAATGTAAAATATATATGTATCGTTTTTAATATATATACATATTATGTTATAATATTAAAAACAATAAAATATATTATTCTTTTGAAGCGCTTTTTTATTCCTAAATAAAGAAAATATTTTTCATAAATGAAAAAAAAATTGAAAAAAAAAAACTATTATTACATTTTCTACTTCTCCTAATATTCTAAATACAAAAATTGTATGATTTATAATTCATTTCCGAACCATTCTAATACTTCCGAATGAGAAATTCCGGCGTACAATTTTCAAATTATTTTCCGTTCCGACGAACTTCATCATACATAAATTTTAAAATTTCGGATAAATAATGACATTTGCAGACTGCGGAATACTTTCGGACTTCAGCATACCAAATTCGGAATGTAATCGGAATTTCACATTCCGACGAACTTCATCATAACCACCTAATTTTTATATTATGAAAATAAACATTTAAATAAAATTTAAAACACAAAATTAATTTTATGTAAATGGTCCTTTATTTATTATTAAAAATATTTCTTATTATTGCATTTCAGTACATAAGACACCATCACCATTACTGTTGCCATGCAAATAAATAAAATAAATTAAAATAAAAGTAAAATTTAATAAATTCAAAATTATTCATACTGTTTCTATTTTTTATTACTGTTCTATAAAAAATAATTATTGTTGAATTTAAATTGTAATTATTTAACAAAATAATAGTTATATTTTATTTATTTAAATAGTTGGTTACAAACTTATCTTATCTCTCTTTTTATTTTCAAATTAGAATTTTTATTACCGACCTTTATAACATTTTCGTTTTATTTGAATAAATTTTTATTTTAAGGTTAAAAAAAACAAACAAAAAAATAGAAAAAAATTTCAGGTTTTTTACAATTTGAATTTTCCGCAACGACTTAAATACAAGCGTTGATAGAACTTGCGATTCGTAGAATTTATCGATTATGTATTTTACTGTTTTACTCCAGCTGCAAACTAGTTTATTTACTACACTGTAATTTGGCTTAATATCAATTTGATTAGAAAATCGCTTAATCTCGTGAATGGGTAATGAATTTAGTGTAATTTAAATTTGAATGAAACTCAATTGGAAAACAATATTTCACAGTACTAGATTTTGGTTTAAGATCTATTTCATCCTAATAGACCATGCTAACAGACCTATATAAATTATTATTTTATTATACAAATTAAAACTTCATTCTCCGACTTACTAATCTATCTTATACTTTCTAACTATTTTATATTATTCTGTCCTATTTCAACCAAGCGGTATACGTAAGTACTGAAGGTGTAAAGTATTCTAACGCTTTAGTTGATTATAAAAAAAAAATCATTTTAACAAATAAATCAATTCTGCAGCACCAATGACCCATTATCCAATATTCTTTAATAAGTATTAGGTATGATAATATGTTATAGGAGAGCTAAAGCTTTATCCTTTCAATACCGAATTATGATAGAATGAAGGAAATTATTTTATCCCCTACTTTCTGATTATCAAAATTCAAAATTAAACAATTGATGAAGGCTTCACTCAATTTTCGTATTCACATTAGAATGCTTAGGTAATAATAGTTTCAAAAACAACCTATGGGCTCATAAGATGACCCAATTTTATTAATAAATTTATTAATAGTTGGTTCAAATAGCAATTAATAATCAAAAATTAAATAACACTATAGCTACTAAGGCTAACGGCTACCACCAAATTTGTTAATAAATTTATTCTGATTATTGCAGGACTTATCGTAGCGCTTGAATTAATTTTTAACTTTAACCAATATGATGTGGTAATAATGTCATAATCAAAATATCCTGCTTTCTAGTCCGATTCAGGTATCATATAATTTTGAGGTAGTTCAGGAGTTTATCTACCTTGGAACCAACATCAACTCCACCAATAACATCAATGTTGAAGTAAGGCGAACAATTACCCTTGCAAAACGTTGGTACTTCGGTTTGTCCAAACAACTGGATTCAAAGCTCTTATCTCAAAAGACAAAGTCCCAATTATACAAACCGCTCATCGGCTAGGCTTCATTGCTAGGTCATTTAGAGCGTATGGATGAAAATGCTCCGGCTAGAAAACTCTTCGAATCCAAGCCCCAAGGAACGCGTCGTCGAGGGAGGCCACACCTTCGTTGGAGAGATGAAGTATCGGTAGAAACAACGAGATATGAAAAAACTTCAAATCACCAACTGGAGAGATTCCGCTCGTGACCAAAATCAGTGGAGGACAATTTTGCGCCAGGCCCAGGACCTTCAAGGTCTGTAGCGCCCAGTAAGTTAAATTAAGTTAGGATATTGCTTTGCTTTCATCAAACATATTTTTTTTCTTTTATAAACAGCCAAGCATTAGAATGTAGCCGTTAGTATTTACGTACCGGTGTATTGGAAATAGGACAGGATAGAAAGAAAGAAGAAAATTATTGAAATAGCTAACAGGAATGAACTATTTATGTTTTTTTTTTCATTTCTGTAAGTTATATGCTATGGTGTTGTTTCGATTGTGGAAACACCACAGCAGAGATATAATTTCACATTCATGAAGTCCGGACTATGAAAGAATTTCCGTAACCAGTTTTATGCCGTTTGGGTATTTCTGCTGTGTAGGGTGGGTATTTGTTTCACGTTGAAACTGTTTAAGAGGAGTGCATAACTCTTCAATTGTAATGAGCATATGTCTATACATACGAAGTATCTATATAACACATAGGAAGCACTTATACTATACTACGATGTTCATTAGATTTGTAGCATTAGATTTGCAAAGCAAATCAAAAGATGCTATACCAGAGTGCTGTCATCTGTAAAGTTATAAATTGGATTAAAGGTTGATTGGGAAAACAAATTGGGAAAATTTTTCAGACTTAAATCTGAAATTTTCAGTCTATACTAAGACACGAATCGAACGATTTGAAAGAAAAGCTGCAATGCATGAGAAAACACACAGACCAGCATTTAGCTATATTGATGCTATATGTTTCCTGCGGTATTGCAACTTTGATTTTGTAGTATTTGTATTTTATACTGAAACTGAAGTCATACAGTCTCAAAACCAGTGACGGTTCGTCCTAATGGGAAAGCTGGGCACTGCCCACCCAGCTTAATTCTGAAGCCCATACATACAACAAAATGTGCAATCATTTTATTACTTCACATATAGTTTTTTTTCGAATATTACGATTATGTAAATTGTTTACATTTAATGTTATTTTTACAAATATATTCAACAGATTGAAATATTTTTGTGTTTTTGTTACATTTTAGCAAACCCATATGCATAATTTTACATCACGATCCGCTACTACTCACAACAACAATAACTAAAGTATATATAGCTACCAAAGATATTATTATGATGAATTCAAATCCTATTTAATGTTATATCTACATAATTAAATAACTTAAATAAAAATATTAGCTTATAGTTAGGTTACGATCTAGTAATGAGAGCTCTTTGGGACAGTGAAAATTGGACAGTGACCCACTAAATTAACTAACAATAACAAATTAATCACTCAAGTCTTGGCATCAAAAAGGAACAATTAATTTGTAATAGGTTTACCAGAATCAACTGAAATTATCACTTCTACCTACCTACCCTACCTAGCTAGGTTGAATATACAAGAAGGTGTACTGTAAATACACAAAAACAAGATTAAATTTGAAATGTAGTGTTATACAATTAAAAATAAAATGATTACCATATATAAATGTACTACACTGGGGCCAATGACTTCCTATAAATATTATTTTTTACCTTAATCAGTCTTGGTTTTTTTTTTTTGTTTTGATAGGTAGATCCTCATACAATTAATCTTTAATTGATTAAAAAGGGTACAAACGGAAGTTGAAAAAAAAAATACAAATGATTTGAATTCGTAATAAAATTTCGAAATTTTTCGAAAATTAATATTAGTTATATATATATAGGTGTATACTAAATGAATTTAAATAAAAAGGTTAATTTTTTTTGTTAGTTTACTTAAATCTCTTAACGAATAAAAACAAAAAACAATAATAAAAAAAAAACAAAAACAAAATTTAGAGATAATCCAATAATCGTTTCAAAACTCTGATTATTTTTATTTTGGTTCAATGGGTCAATGTAATTTTAATGCATCGAAAGTTTTTTTTTTTTGTTTTTTTTTTGTGTTTTAAGTATACCCAATCATACTTGGTTACGTACATGGCTTGCCTTACATCCAATTTAAATATATTCATAATTCAGTAATCGAATCAAAAATTAATAAAATAAATATTTTTTATATTTAAATAAAAAATTACTTTAAAAACATTTATTTTTTTATTTTTATTTTTTTTTTTTGTTTTTAAATTTTCATAATTTTAAAATATAATTTTTTTTTTTTTTTGTTTTGTTACATTGAATTATGAAAAATCGTTTTTGCTATAATTAAATTAATAAAATTCTGATATATCATGTTTTTAATATAAATTTGAATCCGCCGTGGATTAGAATTTACATTGTTATTGTGATGATGTAATAAAATTGAATTAAGGTTTGTAATATTTTTGTAATAAGAGTTTGTGAATAATTTGATTTTGGAAAAAATTTTGTATAACGGTACTTTGCGATGAAAAATAAATTGCTGTTAGAATTCTCGATTCTAAGAAATGTCATTTGCTATTTTGAAAGATTTGACAGAATTAAGTTTAATGTGAAATATGTTGAAATTATTTACGAGTGCGATAGATCTATTAAAACAATCAGACTGGTCATAGTGATTATTATCCCCCTAATATAAAATGAAATAAATCTATATTGATTAAAATAGTAATTTATATTTGAACGAATTTTGCATTAATCTTATAACACTTAGTAATATTTTTTATTTCGTACCATTTTACTTTGATTCATTTTTTAAAAATACGGTGTTAGGTTTATATTGAATTATTCAACAAAACCGTTAAAATTCATGATATTTGTTCAAAATTAAAAATTTTAATTTAAAAAATAATGTTAGAAATGCATTGGAATTACTCTAATCAACAGCATATAAGTATATTTCTTATTTAAACTGTATTTATTTTTAGATTAAATGCAAAAAAATTTTGACACAAGCCAGAACCAGAATTAATTGAGAAGTTATACCTTATGTTATGAATATATACATCATACTATAATTAATAAAAATAAATTTTTCATTTTGAACCAATTAACTTGCCAATTTTCAAATCATAAAAGAATCAACTAAACAATATACAATGATCTTTTGAACGCTATACAAATTTATAGGTAAATTAATAGGCACTATATAGGCATTATATTAACATACCTACACAATAAGGGTAACAAGGGGGTAGCTAAAGATATACTGAGGAATATTTTTCCAACATTTTTGGTCTAATTGAAAGAATGACTGAGTAGTGGGACATTATTGACATTTTTATTATCAATTGCCTCCCCCTAATATCTAACAATATCTTCATTTATACTTATTATAGGTTTTGATGATTTTAAACTGTCAGATTTGATGCTAATAACAAGTAAATCAGACGTCTGTATTAGAGACGAAAGCTGACTATATTTTTGTACAATATTTTTTATCATTCAATGATGGTGGATTTCCTCTTCATGAACGAACGTCCGGACAATTTTATTTTACACTATAATTGAAACACAAATACCATTAAAGAATGATTTCCTCTCAATGCACGAAGGCCTGACATTTGTTATATGTAGTCAAAAAAGGTTGATTTTTAAAAATATGTTTACATGTGTTGATATTATTTTTATTAAAAAAAATTTAAAATTTTGTTAAGAGTAATAATGGATAATAACATTGTAATATTTGAAAAAAATAAAATATAGCGTTTTGCTTTTATCTTAAAATATAAATAATTTGTTATAATCAAAATTCTTATACTAAAACACAAAAAACAAAAAAAAATACACTTCATGTGTTTTTCTTAAAAATGATTTGAAATTCTTCATGGGAATGCGTTCATACATAAATCGAGATAGCAATAAATATTTATCAAATAATTATATATCTATCCTTTTCTTTTACTTCGTCCTTCAGCCAAAAGTTAAAAATATTTTAAGTAAGAAATGGGATGAAGTAAATTGCTCGGAGAGGATTTTTTGTGTATGTGTTGGTAAAATAAAATTTTTTGATTGGTTAAAAAATTTGTTCGGACGTTCGTCCATTAAGAGGAAGTCCACATTTAGGTTAGTAGTAGAATCCGACACCGTTAGATAAAAAAATAATATACATTATGCTAGTAGAACAGTTTTATCACACTGTTAGTAGAGCAATTAAACCATACTGTTTATAGTTGAATATAAAAATTGAAAATAAATACATTAAAAGACTAATAAGTTAATATTAATTATAAAATTTGATTGAACCCCACATCAGAAAAGCATGGATAGAAGAGAATATACCACCATCATAGAAGAAAGGAATGATTATCAAGATACCTAAGAAAGGAGACTTGGCAAATTGCAGCAACTGGAGAGGAATCACGGTTCTAAATACTACTCATAAGATAATAGCAATTATTATAAAGAAAAGATTAGAATAAGTACTAGAACCAATGCTACGGAAAGAGCAAGCAGGTTTCAGAACAAACCGAAGCTGTGTTGACCAGTCAAATACTTTACGGATCATAGTTGAACAATCAGTAGAATGGAATGCCCCACTATATCTACTATTCATAGATTTTAAGAAAGCATTCGACACAGTCAAGAGATGCGCAATATGGAGAACACTTACAAAGAAGGGAGTTCCTGAAAAAATCATCAACATTATCAAAGCAATGTATAAAGATGCAGAGACAACAGTTCAACACAGAGGTAACATCAGTGATCCATTCTACACCAATATAGCAGTTAGACAAGGATGTCCACTATCATTACTTCTCTTCAACACAATACTAGACGACATTCTAAGAAAAGCTTGCACTGGAATAAACGGAATAGAATGGGATCTCTTCGGCAACTTAGAAGACTTAGATTACGCAGATGATGTATACCTCATATCAAGAAATCAAAGGGACCTACAGAACAAAGTCAACAGATTACAGGAAGAAGCAAAGAAATCGGGACTGGAATTAAACATCGAGAAAACCAAGGCAATGAGGACAAACAACAGTTATAGTGAGCCAATAACAGTGAGTGGACAACAGATAGAATACGTAGAAGAATTCAACTACCTGCGGAGCATTATAACATCAAGAGGAGGTGCAACAGAAGATGTCAACAGCCGTATAAATAAGGCAAGAAGAACATTTGGGAGCCTAATGAAGATATGGCGGAGCAACCAAATATCGAGAACAACAAAGCTAACAATATTCAAAGCATGTGTTAAGCCAACATTAATATATGGCAGTGAAACATGGCTCACTTCGGGCAGAATCAAACAGAAGCTACAAGTATTCATCAACAAGTGCTTGAGAATTATATGCAGAAAATTCTGACCGGCAAGAATTAGCAACGAGGATTTATGGATGATAACTGGAGAAGAAGAACCGATCAACAGACAGATAAATAGGAAAAAATGGAAATGGATAGGTCATACACTAAGGAAATCAGAAAGTGATATAGCAAGAAGAGGAATCCACAGGGACAAAGGAGACCCGACAGACCATACAACACATGGAGACGCACAATCGATCAAGAATTAACAATCAACAATTATACCTGGGACGATATTAAGGAAGTAGTACTCAACAGAGAGGAATGGAGGTTCACTATCGAAGCCCTGTGCTACCACGCGGAGTAATAGGAGAAAAAAAAAAAAAAAAAAATTATAAAATTTAAAAATAAATAAAATGAAAGAAAAACAAAAATAAGCCAATTTACAAGAACAAAAAAAAAAATTAATTTTGCTAGTTGGCATTACCTACATTATTACACAGTCTACTTTTAACAGTCCTAACGCTTAAGTGGCAGTCCAAAAAGCTTGAATTAGAATTTACTTGACGAATCATTCTAGTAATTGGCTCAAATCTGCCATATTGTGTAGGATTTTTTTTTTGTTTAAGTTAAGCCAAACACTAGGTTTCAAACAATATCTTTATACACGAATGTATAGCTTGGACTAATTGAGAATTGTAGAAAGAAAAATATCCTTTTGATCAGTAGGGACATTTTGAGTAAATTTATTAATATTACTCTTGAACTTTTGTAGATTGTACTAAGGTATATTTTTGTATTGGAGAAACACGTGGTTCCACATTCGGAAAAATTTGATGAAATGGAATGTTGAAGATCTCAGCGATCCTCCATATTGTTCCGATTGGTTCTTTTAACCAGAAAATTTGAAGTTATGAGGTCACATTTTCTCAGTGAATATGTGGTCGATAAAAAAAACGTTCGCCAATGATTAGATAATGACTGTAAGTTAATAAGTTTATGTAATGGGATGGGAGCCCTCGTAACATTTCATTGTATAAAAACAAAATTAGTGCTACGAGACTTCTATATGACTCCCGATAAGCACTAAAGGTGTTATAATGATGTTTTTATGCGAATAATGTAATTAATATTGCTATAAGAATGTTCTTATAGCAATTGCGGGACTTGTTATAATGAGATTTTCCGCAAGTGATACAGAAATGTTTTTATAAATCTAAAAGTGCGTAATCCTATATTAAGAGTTAAAGTGTTGTTATAAGAATAGAATAGAATAGCAGTAGTGGTGTTATTATTTTACTGTATTCCTATAATGTTACTAATAAACTTACTGCTTAGCTTTTAGATAAATATTTTGCGACGGCTATTATTTTCTACAAACGAGGTAAATTTTTCTTAAATAAACAAAAACTGAAAAATTTTATTTTGCATTCTTTTCGCAAAAAAATCATTTTTACTTAGAAGAATAATTATTTAAATATCAAATTTGATGTTATACGTTAATTAACATACATTATTAAATATTTTCAAGATGCAATTTAAAAATATATTTTCTTTTATTTTTTTTTTAAATTGGTTATTTTTGGAGGCCATTGTATTTTTTCGAATTATTTTTGTAATAAATGTCAATGAAATTTCATTCCCAGCCAAATTTTGCATTTTGGTCACAATAATTATAAAATTATAAATATTAATACAATTATTTTTGACCGAAAAATATTATTTATTAGTAAGACATTTTTTATATTATTAACTAATATCTATCTCCCTTTCTCAGGAAATAAATATAAAATCCATAAAATTATTATTTGAAAATAAAAAATATACTATCAAAGAATCATACTTAGTCAGTTTTTACTGGAGAGCAATGCATTCATTGTTGTTGTTATAAAATGAAAAGACTGAATGATCCATTGGTGTTAAAAGCCATTGTTTTAATTTTCTCAACATTTTTTTTTTTAATTGTTATCAGTTCAGTATAGATTCTATTGTAGTTTGCGTATAGTTTTTACAGTAATACCATAACCATTTTTGCTGATTAGCAATTCGTCAACAAATTGCAGAAATGTTATTGTGATATAATCCGTCTTCTAATGTATAGACCTACATATACTTTTCTATTTAAAATTGAAATTTGAATCTTATAGTTAGTATAGAGACCCATCAAAAATTACTATTTTGCTAGTATAGTACAGTTATAATTTGTTTTTATTAAATTTTTTTTTTTTTTTTTTTTTGAATTTCTATGTTTTCTAGTTTGTCAAAGGTTTTTATTTCTCGTTTTTTTTCTCTTTTCTTTTAAATAGTTCTTTCTCTTTCTTTCATCATATTTCTTTTATTTTTTTTTTTTCTTTTTCATTAAATATTATGTAAAAATAAACATTCTGAATTAAAAAACTATACAAAAAAACAGAAAATAAAAAAAAATAACATTTTAGTCAGTTCAGTTGACTTGTAGTATATAAATACATATATATATATATATATACATTACAACAAACATGTAGGAGAGATGATTTCCTACAACTAACTCTTATAATGTTACAATAACAACACAAAAAAAAAAATATTTAAAAAAAAAACCTACTCTTTTGATGCCGCGCTCGTCTATGCTTTATAAAATACTAGATATGTATCTTTAAAATAATCTATATAGGTACTGTATATAGTTTTAAAAAACAAAAAAAAAAATTACAAAACAAAAACAAAAATTATAAAAATGATAACGCAAAAAAAAAAAAAAAAAAAAATTTATTTCATATTCTGTTGTTAATAGAATTGCATAGGTTGTTTTGATGAAAGTTCACAATCCCATCAGATATACTGGATTTTTTTATTTTTTTTATTTCTATTTTATTGAAGTGGAGAAAGAAGAGTGGAGAAAAATGTTTCCCTGTAAATGATTCAAAGTTGAAAAAAAAAAAAAAACGAAACAGATTTACTTATGAAGAATTCTAAAAAAGTAAATGAAATGTTTTTAATGCAATTTATGTTTACGTACCACCACCCCTACTATACCATAACTCAACTGATTTATTACTCAGTGTAATAAGAATTAGTTGATTTTACAAGTAAACATTTTTTTTTCTTCTTAATAACTAACTGTTGGAATTAATGAGGTACTGACGAATAGCTATTTGGATTATATGCATCCTACACCAAATGTCTTTTAGATGACTGCAGAAGTAAGCATGTGGAGATAACATAGCCACTTATTATCACAAAATTAAAGTCAAACATAATTTTTGAAATTAGATTTGATTTCCGGATTGTTGGGGATGATATCTAATTACTTCAAGCTCATGTATGAATCTTCTACTTCTTCTTTCAGCATTTAGTTAGTTGGATTTAATAGAGTTCTTAAGTAGCATCCCCTGTTATCTATAAATCTTTCTATACGTTTAATAAGAGGAGATTTATTCTTCCAAACACTGTGATGACATTGTATACGACACTCCTAGTCATATGCTAAATAATAATAATAATAATGAGAATGGAGACTCCCCACGTGCGCGGCACGGGAAGGGTAATTGGTCGTTGGGACATTATTATTATTATTACCTTGATTTAAGCTTTAATTAATTTATTATAAAACCATTTTCTTTGTATTTTACTAGACAATTGTATTTGTAGACAAATATTAAAAATGCCTACGACCTAGTTAGCATTTCAGTTGCTTCTGGAGAACCAACCACAACTCGGGTGATCTATTTGTTGTTGTTGGTTGTTTTGGAGATTACTTTCCCGTCATCTCCAACTCCACCTCTCCTCTCTCAATAATAGAGAGAACCTGTGCAATTTTTATTATAAATATTATAAATAACAGATTAAGACGTAACTATAGCCGAAAATATTCTAGGAGAATATCAAAGTGGATTTAGACCAAATAGATCTACTGCCGATCAAATATTTCTACTGAGGCATAGTATGGAAAAATGCTATGAGTACAACAAAAATCTCCACCTATTAATGATTGACCTACGCCAGACTTTTGACTCAATAAAAAGAGATATGGTAGAAGCTGTATTTAATAACATCGGAATCCCAAGAAAATTGACAAATTTAAGTATACTAACACTCAGACACACCAAATTCAAGGTAGCAGTGTAAAATAAAATAACGGACGAATTGGAAACAAAAACAGGAGTCAGACAAGGTGATGGATGCCCTGTCAACAACAATTTTCAATCAAATGCTTCACCACGCAATAAATGATTTAGACAGAGGCGGACACATATTCATAAAATCATCTATAATAAGTTCGTATGCTGACGATATTGCTATTGTAGCAACATCCTTTGACGAATTAAAAGAAATATTTCTGACTCTAGAAAAAGAAGCTGCTATTGTAGGATTAAAAATTAACGAGGCGAAGACCAAATATATGAAGATGGAGTGCACGGAAACAAGACGATCCGCCAAAATATGTGATTATAACTTAAAAGGAGTAAATAGTTATATATATATATACCTAGGTGCCTTAACTAATAATAAAAAAAAAATTACATGCATTTGACAATTAATGATAGATTTCAACCAGCACAAAAATGTTTCTACGCACACAAAGGCCTTTTCAGGTCAAAAATTTTAACCAAGACAATTAAATTAAGAATGTACAAGACCATAATACAACCGGTCGTAACATACGGATGCGAAGCATGGACCATGACAATTACTGACGAAAATAAATTGAAAGTATTCGAAAAAAGAATACTGAGAAAAATATTTGGTCCAAAAAAAAAATTAAGGTTGTGAATACCAAATCAGATCAAACGAGGAGCTAGAAGCACTAATTGAAGGACACAATATTGTTAAAATTATTAAGATGGGCAGGTCATGTGGTGAAGATGAATGATCAAAAGATGCCAAAAAGAATATTAGACGCAGTACCGTACAATACAAGAGCAAGAGATAGACCAAGATCACGATGGCTGGACGAAGTCAAGGGCAACTGTCGAAAGATTGGAGTTAACGGATGAAGGACAGTTGCACTAGATAAAGCAGAATGGAGGAAAGTTGTGGATGAGGTTAAGGCTCACCCCGAGCTGTAGAACCAACAGATGATGATGTGCAATTTTTCATCAAGTTCATCAGATCATCAATTTTGCCTTCCGTAATAATATCTATATTGTCCGGAGTCTGACTATATCTAATGTTGAGTAGCTGAAAAGGAAACGTTTAAGAATTTCTGATCTCATTTTCTTTTTTGCAGCTGCGTTAATGGTGATTGAAGGGAATATTTTGCTTGGCAGCGTGGCTTCCTATCAGCCAGTAATACGTACTGATGGCTACTACGCTTGATATATCAGAACCTGTATACGGAACAGAATATATGTGGTGGAACGGAATACCCAGCTTGGCAGCGTCGCTTCCTTTCGTTCAGCTACCCGTACTGATGGCCAATACGCTTGATATATCAAAACTTGTATACTGAATAGAATATACGGAGCTTGCCTAAATGTAGTTTGACTTTAATGGAACCAAAGTTTTGAAAATTTTTATTTGCCATATGAAGAACATCGTGTGGCAGAAATACCATTCGTGAGTATCATACAAAGCCATTGGAATTTTTCAACACAAAAATATACTGGAATCTGTAGGTATCCTGAAGCTTAGTAGATCTATTGAAGTTGATTGGAAAATCACAACTTGCAATTAGTGACGGTTTGACATTTATATATAAGATTATAGCTTAGTTAATAGTGACAGTTTGAATGTATGGGTTTGATTCATTAACTATGATTCAGAATTTTTGCCATTTGATTTAGTCCTGTTTATAAGAGAATTGAATCAATTGGCAAAGATACAATTAAGAGCTGGTATTTACCGGAAAACTGTCTTAAGCTATAAATATACTATAGAAAACAGAAACCTAAAACAAAATTTTAATCTGTAGAATATTTTGCAAATCAACTTAAGGCTGGATGATGATTAGATGGTAAAACAATTTGAATGCGGAAATCTAAATTGAAAGGAAACTGTGATATGACAAAGACAAATCGAAAGGGATATATCCTCCCCTCCATTTCATCCCAGCCCGCCTACGGCTTGAAATATGATGGGAAATATTTTAAAAGACACATTATAGCTTGACATAGCATATGCGATTCTCAACACCCTCTAATCCCTGGCTCAAAGTAAATGAACTAGAAAAAGAAATAAGACACACAAACGGCGTCATTGCAGACAATTGCAGAAATTATATTACAGCATACTTAAGCCATTGTGGTAATATTTTTAAGATCTCCCAAAATCTTACTGAACCTGAAAACTGAATTTTTCAAATAAAATTATCTTTCAGTTCTGTTATACGGTTGCGAAATATGGAAATTAACAGAAAAGTGCATCTGATACAACCATGGGGTTGTTAACAAATGTCTGAGACGAATTCTATACAAATAATCTGGGCAGAAAAAATTCCCATCCAGATCAAGTGTAATAACGAACATTGAATTGAAGAAATCAGTATAATGAAGAAATCTGGAAAATGCTTAAACGTAGAAAATATAACTGGATTGGTCGAATACACTTTACAGACCTATAAGACACTATGCAAAATCATATCGTAAACAGAATCCTGAATAAACGTCATAAAAACGGCGATCGACCAAAAACAATGTGGTAACAACAGTAACAATTGAAATAAATCCATTGGAGTGTTAAATAAATTGGGGTGAACTGTAAAGGGCTGCCGCAAAATCGATTTTATTGAAGGTGTTTAGTTAATTTAATTAATAATTTTATAAAGAGTTTAAGTTCTCATCGTTGTCGAACAAAAACAACATGGCGTTGAACAGTAACAATTGAAACAAGCCTATTGGGGTGTAAAAAACCTTGGGGTGATTTAATTATTAAATTAATAAAATATTCAAGATCTCATGATATTCTTAGAATAAATAAATAAAATAATGCCCTATAAAACTATCAACAGTATTGATGATGCTAATGACACATTATAAACTAGAAATACCCAATACCCATCCCAGATAATAAAAAGCGTTTCTAGTCAAAAGACAAAATTAATTTATGGAATATAGGCCTAACTGTTTTAAATTTGGATAGTGCAAGTAAGTAAAGTACATATACTTATATACGTAAGTAAAATTTAATTTCTTCATCGTGAAACTGAACCATCAATATATATAATACTTATGAGGAGAAAATTAATAAAAGGATTTTTATTTATTATTATTGTAGTTGTAGTTGTTGTTGTTGTCGAACTAAAAATAACAAGTGGTTACGAATAGTTTATTTTATTATTGTTGTTGTTGTTGTTTCTTGTATTATATTATTTTTTTTTAATTTTTAATGTTTTTGCATCGTCGAATTGTTGAACTCAAGAAGGATTTATTTGAAAACAACAACAACAACAAAAGTAATTTAAAATAATGCTGGTTTAAATGTTTGACTTCAATTCAATTTGATTCAATTTGATTTATTTATTTTTTTGTTTTTGTGTTATTAATTTGTTTAAAAGTCTTTGATGTCATCGTCATCGTCGGGTAATATGAACTCTAAATAAAAACAAAAATCAGTTTTTATTAATTTTTTTTATTCTATTTTCAAATAATCGATTAAAACAAGATTTCTTTTAACTGAACTACAATAAATTTCAACTACAAAATTAGCAATTTTTAATAATAAACTTTTCTAATAAATGTTTTGTTAACCTATAACTACTCATGTCGAAATTAACTGCTCCCCATTATTCAACTGAATATAAAATTTTTAGAAATGATCCTTGAAATTGAGATTTAAATTTGTAATTAATTAATTATGTCTATATTATAAATACTACTGAGTTGTTATAATTTTTGATATTTATTAATAATGTTACAAAAAAAAAAACAAGAAAAAAAATAATAATAATAATAAAAAAAATTAATTCGAATTAGTAAGTTTTAAAGAAACAAAAAATTAACATAATTAATTATAGAGTGATTATACACCCATTAATAATTCCGACAACTTAATCTTATAATATGAAATTATTTATTTTAAAAAATAAATATAAATAAACAAAAACAAGAATCAATTTTTTTTTTTAAAACTAACTGTAAAAAGTATTTTGCCGATTGAATGCGTAAAAAGTGAATTTTTGTGATGGTTGTAGGATAGTATAATCAATACTGAGGTAAAGTTAATTGTACTTTAAATGTATGTAATATGGCATCATTAACTGGTCAGATACGAAATATAAAAATATAAAAGGTTATTCGACTTTCATTAGATCTCTTCAGATTACTGAAATTCTCAATTATTATTACATAAAAATTATAAATAAAGTCGAGGTAGCTTTGGAGATAACAATTATTGAATTGTAATTTATACAGCAATGTCCGTTATAAAAAAATCCAAAAAAATAACTGTAAAGTTAAAAAGTCTAGACATGCCAAAAATTTCAGAATTAGCCAATTTATTTTTGTCTTATTATTTAGACAAATATAATAAAGCTTAAAAAATTAAGACAAATTTGAAAAATATATCAAGCATTTCTATATATATCAAGTATTTTGCAAATTTGGCAAATAATTATAGTGAATCGTGAAGAATTGTCGAATATTTTGTTTGGCAACCTATCCCCCACCCTTCCCTTCCTTTGAGCTTCTTTGATCCCTTTAAACACCAAGTGTAACTAAAATTGAGAAAAATCATTGGTAAAACAGCAGTCATAGCCAAAGTTAAGCACTCAAGAAAGATCTCGATTGCAACTAAAAATGTTAACCTTAGATAGAAGGTATTGGAAGGATTTATTTCCGTTTTAACCCCACTGGTGGGGTTGCAGGACAGTGATGATGATGATGACACTAAAATTCTTTATTAAAAATTACCTCTAAATACATCAAAAAATCTCTAAATTTAAATCCAGTTTTATAAGAGAGAGAGGGAAAAAATTGCAAAAAAAATCTAAAGCGACAAAGTCCTCGATGACAAAATCATAAAGACAAAATCCCCAAAAACAAAATCATCAAAGATAATATCAGCAAGAAAAAAAATCTTCGATGTTTAGTTTTGCGTAGCCGATTTTTGGATAATAAAAACCGAATATATCTGCATATTGATGGGGATTTTGGTTTTAGAGATTTTGCCTTTAAAGATTTTGTCTTTAGAGATTTTGTCTATGGGAATTTTATCTTTAAGAATTTTATCTTTAAGGTTTAAGAATAGTAATTTTGTGTTCAACTCACTTCATAACGGTTCTTTTAAATATTTTTTATAGTAACAAATAAAGCCGGAATATGAATCGATCTCCATCTGACGATCTCTAAGCATTTCAAAAAATCTTTAAATCAAATTTGATCAAATCCATATTTATATATAACAATATTCTGTCAATATTTTTCTATTTAACTTTTCAAATTTTTTTATTGATTTCCAAATGTAGATCATCGATTCCAGATCTAAGCAATTAGAAAAAAACAATATTATTCCAGATTTAATGTTTAGGTCTATATAGCGTGCAGTAACAAAATATAATGTATATCAAAATTTGTTTTAACTTTCATAAATAAGAAATAATGGTTAATATAATCGAAACGGTATAGGTATAAATGATATATTTAAATTTAACTAATTGTTTACAAAAACAAACATTTTAATTTAAATATTAATTATTTTTAACTAAAATAAAAATGTTTATTCAAATTTATCATATAATGTATAGCAATAAATAACTTACCTTTAATATAACAAAATTTATTCCAGCCATAATTTAAACAAAACAAAAAATAATTAATTTTCCTTTTTATTTATTTTTTTTTTTTATTATATTAAATTTAAATAAAATTTTATTATTTTATTTTATATTTTAATTCAATTATTATAACATTATTTTTTTATTATTATATATATTAATTTAAATATATACTATACGTAAGTATATATTTTTATATTTCTTTAAAAACAATTACACTAATCTCATATACTTATATATATACCAGTAATAACTATTATATAATTTTTTATTTTATTTATTTATTTATTTTTTTAATAATTTAAAAATTAAATTTATTTAATTCAAAAATTTAACTTTTTTTATATACCTTAAATATTATATTTTTAATTTTTTTTTTTTTTTGTAATTTGAAAACGTATTTATATATATAAGTATTTGTATACTTATATTAATAATATTTGAAAAATTTAATTAAATTTAAATACATGTATACGTATATATGTATATATATATCTCTATTATTTAATTGGATTTTAAATTTAAATAGATAATTAAAGTAAATAATATCACGGTAAATAATTTTAATTATATATATATATATTTACATAATATATAAATTAAAAAATATTAAATAGGAAATATCTGTTATACTACAGGTGATGATAATAAGTTTAGGAAAAATAAGTATTATTGTAATTCACTATTTTAACATATGATTTGTATTTATTATTATTATTAGTATGGTAACTGTATGTACATCAATTAAAATTAAAAATAGAATAAATGGTAATAATAATAATAATAATAATAATAATAATAATAAACCGGTTATGTTTTATATGAACGTATTTATTTATGGATATAAATTTTAACGCAAGTAAACAACTTTTTATTTATATTTTTATTATTTTAAGGCTATGTTATATAATTAAATTAAATTTAATTAAATATAACAGTTATTTTTATTTATTTATACTTTAACACATTAATGTACTTGTTTTCTAAAGACCCTTTTCCATTATTAGAATATGGACCATTTAACAAGTATTGTTTTTTTTACTTTAAATTGATATTGAATAATATTACAAATTAATAATAATATTATTATTATTATTATTTTGTGGTTTTGATTTATTTGTAAAAAAAAAGGAACTTAAATTCAAATATATTTATTTTATTTTATTATTTAAAGTAAATAAATAATTAGAGTAAATGTATTTTATTGATGTAATATTATTAAGAATACAATAAATATTTTGATGTATGTACTGTTATATTACAAATAAATATTTTATCAATGTTTATTAAAATCAAATTAAATTTAAAATTTGATAAGCAAATAAAAGGAAAACATCTGCTTTTTTGTTTATTATTGTATTTGCATATTATTGCAAATGTATTGTATTACTGTATATATATTTTATACTAAAATTTTTTTTATAGAAACTTGGAAATTAGATTTTTAATTCAATTTTGAATATAATATTTGTATATATGTAGGTGTATATTTAAATTTAATTAAAAGTCTGAAAATACTGTTATACAATATTCATTTTATTATTTAAATTGAAATTATAATATTTTTGAACACAGTAAATACAATTTTTAATTTTATAAATGTGCACATTTTTTTCACATTTCCAATTGTTATACGTTAGTTTTTAATTATAATTTATAAATATTAATTACAAAAACATTTTAACATATCAGTGTTATGCCTACATTACTTTTTTAAATATTGTAAAAATTAGTTTAATTTTAATATTAATTTTATATTATTAATATAGTGTTACATTTTAATTATAATTTAAATTAATATTATTCTAGAACATATTTAAATTTTTGTTTTTGAAATAATTAAATTAATTGTTTTTTTAATAACACATTAATATTAAATTTAAATGATCATTTTTGTTCTTATCCTTGTTTCTAAAAAGTTTGTTGAAATCATTTAATTATTTTAGACGAAATTATCCAATAACATTTCTATTTCGAATTTCGAATTATCTCAAATTTATAATTTGAAATTCAATTCAATTTTTTTTTTTATTATTTTTATTATTATTATTATTGTTAATAATAAAAATATTTACACTTCTTAAATTTCAAAATCAAGATCTTAAGTATTTAAATATAAAAATTATTGTAATGTCATCAAAAAAATGAAAACAAGAATGGAAAAAGTAATAACAAAAAAAAACAAAAATTCGAAATAAAAACACGGTTTTTTTTTTTATTTTATTTATTTATTTGTATGTGTTATTTTATTTATTTTATACTTTTTTTTTTTATTGTTATTTTCTATTGTTCACTAATATTATTCTTTTTATTTTTTTACTATCCTTAAATTATTTATTTTTTTATTTTGTTTGTATATATATATATATATATATTTTCTTCGAAAATTCTTTTTATTTTCCGCGTTCCATTCCTATCACTACTATAACCGTCATTCTCTGACAACCGTTAAATGCTAACTAAAAATTAAACTGAAAAAATATATGAAACTCTGATAATTGTGAAACTAACTGGGTTCTATAATACATTTACCTCTTGTATATCTCTACTACTAGTGTATAAAATGTTTCTTGTTATATTATTTTTATTTTCTTTTTTTTTTATATTTTTTGTTGATGTTGTACATGCTGCTGCTGTTGCTCTTGCTGTGTTTATTTCTATAAAAATCTGTTTGTTTGTTGTGTTTTTATACAAAACAAAAACAAAACTTGAAAAATTAGTTTTTATTTTCCATATGATGATTTCGAACTCTGATGAATATATTCTTCTCTTGCTTGGCCTGCTGCTGGTTCTTGTTATGTGTACCAAAAATAAAATACATTTACATTACATTCATTCAAACATATTTCCCTATTAAGGTATATAAATGTATAAATGTTATCTATAATTCCACAAGATACATTCATTTGAAAGAAATTTCTTAAAACTCCTAAATAAGGAACTAGAAAAAATATAAAAACAAAAAATACAAAAAAGAATTAAAATGAGTGACTGCATATTAATAAAATACGATATTTTAAATTGTAGCAAAATAACAAAAAAAAAAAAACAACACAATCATTAAAACAAAGAAACGAAAACACTGAAATGAACTGAAAAAAGGTAAGTAAAAATAAAAAATAAGAGAAAATTTAAATAAAATAAGTGTTAAGAGAATAAAATTAAATTGAGTGAAAAAATGTATGTAAATTGTAAGTATATAATGTTATTGTAAATATATCAATGTAAATGTATATAAAATTTGACTCAAAAAATTTCCGATTTCTCTTAGTATTAAAATTTTAAGAGAAATTTTGAGTGAAAATTTAAAAAAACATATGTATATTGTATACTAGGGTTAGGACAGTACAATTGATTTTTTTTTTTAACTATTTTTAGCTATTTTTAACTGAATATTTGTTTTTTAAATAAATATTATATATGTGGTATAATAAGTAATATATACATGTAATCTGGACTGCCCACGTACAAAAAGAGAGTATAAAACTTTATATAATGTGTGTAAAAGTGTGTTAATTTTTTTTAACTGAAAAGTGTTCATGTACTGAGAAAATAGAGATGTGTATCACGTGACACATTTTCACTATTCTGACTTAACACATTTTTTTTTGCTGAGTTAAAAATTATATCAGTTATTAAACGTCAAAAAATTTTAACTTTAATTAGTTATAACAACCAAAACCAATGGGGCTTATGATTGAAGATGTACGAAAAACGATAACTCGAACATTTCATCAAACACTGTGCGTTGTTATGATTGAAAACGTTCGACAAACGTACCGTAAACGATTTTTCGAAAATGTCTTTTTCGTATGATTGAAAATACTCGAAACTAGTTTGTTGAATGAAAGTGTTGTTGTGCTAACGTTTGGGAAAATTTAATAATTAAAAAATATAATTAATTTTTAATATTTAATGTTTTAATGGAAAAATTTAAGATGTATTTTCTTCTATTAAACTTTTTAAATATTAATTTAAATATAAATTTTTATGGTTAGGAGAAAAATAACTTTATTGCAATCGGCAAAACTTAATCCTAAATTTCTTACCTATATACGCAATATGATAATTTCTTAGTAAATTTCTTAGCACTTATTTTTATATTTTATTGATAAAAATGATAAACAAATTATTAATATGTATGTATTCTGTTTTGTTTCTAACTTTTGTATCTGTTTTTGTTTCTAACAAAATTAATTGTTTATAAAAAATTAATTTTGACAACTGTCTTTTAATTTCGAAAAACTTCGTAATAAAATTTATTCAAGCGTTTTGAATCATACCAACATAAAGTGAAGGTGAATAATAGTCTTTGAGCGGCGCGTTTTCCGTACATTTTCACTCATAAGGCCCAATAACATTTTACATTTTTCTTGTGCCATTTTCAATTTTTAATTTTACTTTTTTGTTCTATTTATTTAATTCAAATATCATAAAAAATAAATTTTAACATTTAATTATATTTATAATTACTCATTTGGTGTTTTCAATAAAAATCCAATTATTATTGGAAATTTAATCTGGGCTTAATCTATTTCGTTTAGTGGTTTATTAACAACCAACTTATAATCTATTCCTATACTCTGTATATAATTGGGATAAGTAATTTTTTATAGCTATAAATAGTTTTTCAGCTATATTTTAGCGTATAGCTGTCTGATCTTATAATTTACTTATATTGCAATTCATTGCTATGATTTTATTAAAAACTTAAAATTTCGATTTAATATTAAAAAGTATTAATTAAAATTAAAATTAGCATTAATATACAAATAAAAATAAACACAAAACAAAAATATATATATATAAAAAAAAAAAAAAAATTAGGTACATTATTTAAAAAAAAAAAAAATATAACTAAAAAAATAGCAAAATATTATATATAAAAATTTATAATCAATAAAAATAATTAATAATTAATACTTTATAACTAAAAAAATATTACCTATATCAATGCTCATATATCTCATACAACACAATAACCAAATAACGAAATAAATAAATATTGGATAAACACTAATAATAATTACACAATTGTCAATAACTGACAAAAAGTATGTGACATGACGTACTCAGTAAACATAGTAACGTCAGGCATCTTAACGTCAAAGATGAATAAAAAATCGCAGCAACAACTTGCAGAAACTATGACGTCGTCTTACCACGTAGGCGCAGATAGAGTTAACAAAGTGGTCTTCTACAGTAGGCCAATCCCCTACTTAGTATAAACAGATTGAAAATGAAATTTGACATTGCCTCGGAAATAGAAATGATGATACCATTGTAACAAACATTGTCAGACGAACTAGGAGAAGAATTGAACAATGGAAGAAATCGAGTACGTTGGAAATGTCAAGTGGAAGTCCTATGCTCCCAAGAAGAGTAATGAAAAAAAAGAAAAAAAAAACATAATTTTTCATGTTTTCACATTCATTTTACATACATTTCATTCCCTTTTCTCATTTTATTTTTTGATTGTTGTTGTGTTATATAATTTTGTTATTTGCTAATTGTGTTATATAATTTACATTAATTTATTAAAATATACTTTTCTTTTTTAATTTTACTAAAATAAATTTATTTATGTAATTGATTTATGAACTTATGTATGTACATCTACTGTTTACTATAAATATTTAAACTCAATTGAAATAATTTGTTTTATTTCGTAAAATAACAACTTAACTTTGTTTTATTTGTAATCAATAAAAATGAGAAAGTTTCAAATCATATCATTTTTATACTGAAAAGCGTCAATGTACTTTTGGCTAAAAAAGAAAATTTAAATAGAGAAAAATTTTGCTTTCTGAAATTGAAATTTACAGTTAAAAAAATTTATATCCGAAATGTATGTAGACAAACCTAATATAATAATCTTTACACAATTGACAATTAGTTAATTTATGCATTTATTTAGCAAAAATTGATACTTCGGGAATAATATAATACTGGTAATAGTGTTTCCATTCATTTTATTTAACTCAACATTAAAAATATTTTTTTTTTTTACCTAAAATTGATATTGCGGAAGCAATATATTTCATTTATCAGTACATGCAACTTAATATTATTTAAAACAACATTAAAAATACATTACTAAATACAAATCTAATTATCTGACACAAAAACAAATATTAGTTAAACATTTTTACGTGTTCAGTAAAAACAAATGTAGCAAATTCAGTTTATTTCTGACCAAAATCAGATTTATAATATAAAATAATATTCTTATTTTCTAAATGTAAAATTCGGGTAAGTTCATCCCCCAAGTTCTCTCGTATCAAATATTTATTATTTATGTATGTACTATGTAACAATAAATTTGTTATTACGTAAATATTTGTATCAAAACTTTTGTACCAAATAATTTCATATATGTATCAAAACAACTTTAATATGGTAACACTATTTAAAAATTTTATACTCAACCGTTATATTATTACAAAAAAAAAGCAAAACAAAAATGAAATGAGTTAATATTAAAACTCTCAATTTCTGATATACAATTTATAAAATCTGATATACAAAATTTAAAATGTTTAATTAACGGTTTAAAAAAATTTTTTTTTGGTTTATTTAATTTAATTTTATTAGTTTCAAACAGTCTTATATAATAAAATAATATAAGGATAAAAAATAATTATTTAATAGTTAATTGCTAGTACCTACATATAGATATATAAAAAAAATTATTTTAATTAATAATAACATAAAATCAATATAAAAAGCAATTATATATATATATATATATAATATATATATATAATATATATATATATATATATATATATATATATATATATATATAATATATGTACACATTATAAAATATATTTGTAAAACATTCCGCTATTTAATGTAATAACAATTAAAAAAAAATTAATATTACATAAAGTAAAGATTTTTACGTAATGAATTATTAAAGGTAAGAACAATAATTATTATTAAAGAATTCAATTTTTATATCTTTTTGTTTTTGTTATTAAATTTTTTATGTTAAGAATAAAATATCATACTTAAATACTGTTGAAAAGGAACAATAAAGTAATATACATATATATGTATGTATTCTTTCTCTAAATATTATTGTATATAATAATTAGAGTAGAACAGTTTTTTTAATTGTTTTATTTTCTTTTAGAAAAACTAGATTACATTCAAAAGTAATTTAAGTACAAAAAAAAATGTTCAATTCTATTTAGGTGTGAAATGTCATTCATTTTTGTATGTGTATTTTATTTGTAATATCAAATTAATTAATAGATTTTACAGCAACAATAATAATTGTTAAAAATCTTTTAGATTTTAAGATATGTTATTTTGTATAACAATAATTTTGAAAGTGAAATGTTTATTGCATATTTTGTGGCGTGACATATTTTATTCAATGCCGAACATTTTCAGGTATACAGTAGAACTACTTTAAAATGAGATTTTTTTTAACGAATTTGTATTATTTGTTTTGTTTTTTTTTTTTTTTTTTATTATTTGTTTTGTACAAATTATGTATGTATATGTTTTATAAAAAGAACTATATTAAAAATTGATTGTAAAAACTTTTTTGAATTGTCAAAATGCATTGCTTAGCTAAAAGACGTTAACTCTGAAATAATGAATGCTTACTTCAGAATAAAGCGTTTTGTTTTTATACAGATTTATTAACGAGATATTAGTTGTATATTTTTACAAAATCAAATCGAATTTATATTTGAATTTAGCATAATAACAACATGTTGAAATCACATAATACAAATCACAAACCCACTATTTTTTTGGATTAAATTTAGCTTTGTAGTTGTTATATTTAATCATATATTTGCTAATTGTATCCGTAATATCAAATATAACAGTTTTCTAAAATTACAATAGTTTTATTTTGATATTTTAAATAATAATTGGTTGACAGAATTTCTGAACTGTTATCCAAAAACACACAACTATTGTAATTTTGTTAAGTCATATATGGTTCTAGCTATCTTAAATCTATAAACTTCTGGATGACTCTATAGTTTTATAAAATCAAAAAATATTAAAAACTGCAAAAAATATATATATATATATATAGTTAAAATACCGTAGTTTAGAAGAGTTTAATTTTACATAGCAAGAGCAATTTGTATATAAAAAGGTTGTACCCCAATGTACCCTAATGGTAACTTACAACCTATCTGTAGCTGAAACTTGGTCTAATGATAATACAAATACTTTCACCTAAGCTATTTTTAGTACTTCCGCTTGATATTTTGATAATTTAATAGACTTCGTTAAATCTAAGCTTTCAAGAAATGTTTCAGAACTAACCTTTACCTTCATTTTTAAATTATCCTACCCGTGTAGATTTAGATACTTAAATCGTCGTAATTAATCAACGAATTATCATTTCAATCCTATCTGATGTATACAAATAAAAAATTCGAACTGAAATTGGGGCTGGGCTAAGTAGAGCATTGTATACCTAAGATACTTAGCAATATTTGATCTATAATCCTAAAATTGAAATATAATTGATTATTATATGTGTGCTCTATATTAAAAATTTGGCATTCCTTTAAATCTCATTCATAAACAAATTTTTATTTAAATTTTACTTTCAAGCTTATATAATTGAGATAAAATAATTTCCATTTTGTAATTTGTAATTATTAGAAAACATTCGTTCTTATCACAAATAAAAAGTGCAAATAGGTAAAAATAAATGATTATTGATTGGTTAGTTTTAGTAATGACTATATATACCTTGACTATATATTCACAACTGAATTATTATATGAAATAAACTTACAAAGCATTTTATACTTATCATCATGTATTTAATAATGTGTTGGGCCATGTATATGGCAAAAAGTATATAGTTAGATCCAATAACAATTTATGAAGTACTTGTTTTGAAGCCGAAGGCAGAACAAAATAGACACAATTTAACAAAATACAGATATATATAGATTTTGTATAGGTTCAACACTGGGCCAACGAGAATATGACTAACCTACAATACTGGATTAATCAGAATACTACCTTTGCAGATAGATATAAAAATTGTGATTGCTTTAAGTGCATATATACAAATTATAACTCATAACAAAATGAAATAAGATAAATTGATAGATCATCTCATAGAATATTGCCAGATATACAAAAGTACAAATAAAATTCATCCAGTGACTGATTGTATATCTACTAAATTAAAATAATGGATCCCAACATAATTTTTAAAATCCAAATAAAACAGAAAGATTATAGATATTCTACAATATTGAAAAAATAAGTACGTTGATAAGAAACTAAAATTAGTTATACAAGATGTTGTAACAGCACGGTGGTTGATAATATGTATGTTAATACGGTTATTTTTCTTAATTAACCCTTTTAAAGTATATTTTGTAAAAAATAAAGTTTAATAATATTGGATTTATTTTGTATTACATTAATAGTTACACTTTGTAATTGGATTAACGAGTGGTTTTATAATTCAATTAGACCACAATCAAACCAAAATGGTCCACTGTAATACCCAACCACTCAATATCGATATACAGCGATGATTCTGCTTTTCCAAACCAATTTGAGATTTTTAAGTATCCTGTGATAACCTAATGTGATAGTTTTTAATAATATTGAAAAAAAAATACCTAAAATTAATGAATGAAATTGATGTGAAGAAGAGTTGCCATATAATGATCATGTACAGTCACCTAGTATGATTACGTCTCTATAAATAAATATATAAACTAAAATAAGTTCATTTCGAAATTCAAAAAAACAGTTACAGCATTAAACATAAATTGTAATACCCACAAAAAACTGTACATACATTATTTCCTATTACACAATTTTTTATTCCATTTTCTTTTGGTATTTGACATTTAAGACAGACACACTATGATAGGATTCTGTCTTTAATGAATAAAAATCGCACACTTCATTAGTCATTTTACACTTTTAGAGTCAAAGATTTTCACCTTCAAAAATGAAAAAAAACAAAAAAAAACAAGTCAATTTTTATAATTTTTACATATTTTGCTCAAATCAATGTTATAGTGCTCTACTCATATACATACATGTATAGCTATTTTAAAATTACGATATTAATTAATTAATTTTTTTCTATTGTTTTAAATCAGCCTTTCCATGTTATCAGCTCCACATCCTCCTTTTCACAATGCATATTTTTTATAAAACATTTTTTTTTGTTTTTGTTTTTATTTTTATTTAAATTTAATTTTATTATATTTTAAATAGTTATATTGGAATAAATAAATATTATAAATAAAATGTTATTCAAAGTAAAACTTAATATTATTAAAACAAAAACAACAAGAACAAAATAAAAACAACAAATTTAAATAATGTGATACAATTAAAGTTCGAAAAGGAATGAAAATCCTTAAATTGAAAATTGAAAATATTAAAATTAACTTTTTTTTTTATCTTTAACAATTGTTGTTGTTTTTTTTGTTTTTTTTTTTAATAAGTTTTTGTACCTACGTCTAGAAATACTTTTATAGTAAAACTATTAAATATTATTTATTTTATATTTGAAAAATATGGCCTCATTAAAAATAATAAAATTTAATAATAATAAT
The DNA here is from genome assembly GCA_963942445.1 of Argyra leucocephala. Taxonomy (NCBI): domain Eukaryota; kingdom Metazoa; phylum Arthropoda; class Insecta; order Diptera; family Dolichopodidae; genus Argyra; species Argyra leucocephala. The sequence continues at coordinate 13,174,143 of OZ012679.1, read as the reverse complement.
AATAAAATAATAATAAAAATAAAAAAAAAAATAACTTGAATTGAGTATCCTTGAATTAATATTATCTTTATTTTTTATATATTAGCTTCACTTGTAATATTTATATATATATAAAAAAAAAAAAAGAATATTCTTTTAGTCAGAGGCAGATTTAATATAATAGAAATTCGTTTTTGACTCTTTTTTAACTTATTTGGTATACCTACAGTCGTTTTGTTCCTATAAAATGGCAATTTACTGCGAAAATACTGCGAATAGGACTTGTCTTGTTTATGTCTCGAGTGCTTCATTTCGTTATTTATTTTTTTTTTTTTTTTTTTATTCTATTGTCAGTAACTTTGGTAGACTTACCTTTTTGTACATCAAGTACGGTACTGCAATTTATTACATTAAAAGTTGAACGAGTAATATGTTCCAAGTATTTATATATCAGTTTTCTGGTGTATCATAAGTAATTAAATATGGAAAACTTATACTATAAAAATAAAGATTAAAAATTCAAAGTATATGTTTCACTAATTTTATTAAATATTTCGTAATGGATTTTGGTTAATATACCATCATCAGCAGATTGAAGATATTTTTTAAAAATATTTCACCTAAAACCTACAGAATTTCTATATAAATGTACTATTATCAGAAATTAAGGCCCTATTAAATAATATATAATAAGTCTATTTTATGTAAGCTAATACCAAATTTTATATAAAATTTCATTATCATGATCATTATCATTGCCCTGTAACCTCATCCGTGGGGCATAGATTTTATAAATAATAAAATTAAAATTCAATTTAACATCCATGTCTTGGGTGGGAATCGAGTTCAGTATTTTCTTATTAATAGTGAGATGTCACAATCATAGTGTATAGTGGTTATGTCATCTAACAATGACATCGGTTGGACTCGATAATAAAATTGAAAATGTATGTTTCACTAAATTGAATTAATATCTTGAACGATTTCGTTTTTGTTATTGAATTTGAATTATAGTTATCTAGAAATTTCTTTGGTTTGTGTCTTTGAATTATAGCCAACTCGAAATATTTCTAATTGATAAATAGTGGTATTACAGCTCAAGTCTGATTGTATAAATGAAATTAGTTATATAGGTATACTTATATATATATATTTTTTTTAATTAATTCTATATATTTATATATATATATATTATATATTATAGATAATTTTGTATTGTTTGTTGCCAATTTAAATTGTCAAAGAATTGTTTATTTTGTGTCTAGTTATATAATTTATAAAATAGTGGTGTGATTTTTTACAAAATTTTTATTGATTCGATGTGAATTGCAAAATCTTGTTTACTTACTTTTTGTATATATACCATATTAAGTAACAAAAATCATATACCAATGCTATATCAAATCTAAGATTAAGTCTATATCTGATAAAAATCTGAAGTGTAAACAGAATCTAATATTGAATTCAACCTAATGAGAAATATAATTATTCATTTAATTTTCATTAGTCACGATAAACATGTTCATGAAAGCAATACACCAGAAAATACACCTGAAAACTAGAGTGAAAAATTACCAGTCAAATAGACTTTGTCTGTACAAGAAAATAAAATTTATGGCAATTTAACGTCACAATTACATTTTTAACGTTTTCTTTTGTATAAAATAATTAATTTTTTGGTATTTGTTTTCGTTCAGTTAAGCATACTCGTTAAATTAGATATGTCACCAATGCATTTCAGGTCAGGTAATTCAAAGACACAAACCAAATTAAAACTGATCTGTTATCAATTAAAAACATTTCAAGTTGGATAATTCAAAGACACAAACCAAACTAGAATTGATTAATCAAAAACATGTCAAATTTCAAGTTGTTTAAGTCAAAGACACAAACCAAATTAGAATTGATCTGTTATCAATTAAAAACATTTCAAGGTGGTTAATTAAATGACACAAACCAAATTAGAAGTGATTAATCAAAAACATTTCAAATTTCAAGTTGGTTAATTCAAAGACACAAGCCAAATTAGAGCTGATTTGTTATCAATTAAAAACATTTCAAATTTCAAGTTGGTTAATTCAATGACACAAACCAAATTAGAACTAATCTGCTATCTATTAAAAACATTTCAAGTTGGTCAATTCAATGACACAAACCAAATTAAGACTGATTTGTCATTAATCAAAAACATTTCAAATTTCAAGTCGGTTAATTCAAAGACACAAACCAAATTAGAATTGATTTGTTATTAATCAAAAACATTTTAAATTTCAAGTTGGTTAGTTCAAGGACACAAACCAAACACTCTGGGTGTCGCACTAGGTAGAGCGCCTGCGTTTCAACCGAAAGGCCCGGGTTTCATTCCCGATGAAGCAAAAAAAAAAAAAAATGCTTCATTGGTTTTTCGAGCTGGTCTAGTACCCTTTGTCATTGGGATATAATAAATGACAAAAAAAATAATTGAGAGTATATGTAATCTGGTAACAAATTAAATAAAATGAAACTATTCTATTTAAGAAGGCTTAGTTCCTGACAATAGTAGTAGTTTTCCACATTTAATGAGTAGATAAGCCAGTAATTTGTTAAAATAAATACTCAAATTATTGTAGATATTGTAGTGTAAAATTGCAGTACCGTACTTAATTAGGTGATTCTACCTAAGTTACTGTCAAGATCATAAAAAAAAAAAAAAAAAATTAGAATTGATCTGTTATCAATTAAAAACATTTCATGTTAGTTGATTCAAAGACACAAACCAAATTAGAATTGATTTGTCATTAATCAAAAACATTTAAAATTTCAAATTGGTTAATTCAAAGACACAAACCAAATTAGAACTGATTTGTCATTAATCACAAACATTTCAAATTTCAAATGGTTTAATTCAAAGACACAAAGCAAGTTAGAATTTATCTGTCAACAATTAAAAAAGTTAGTTAATTCAAAGACACAAACCAGGGAAGTTTCAGATTAGTCAATTCCAATAGTGTGTATTTGGTCTAGGAATTAGTAGTCTTTCATTAGACACGCATCCGAATTTAATTACTATTTCAATTATAATTATTCAAGCCATAATAGAAATAGCCCCTTTTAACTAAAATTTTGTTTGTATATATCTAAGTATAGTTCTGGATTATTTGAAATTGAAGTTAAGTACAGTTCTGTTAATCTGTATCTGATTTTAATTTAGTTTTTTATATTAATATTATTAGAATTTTGTTGTATGTTTTTCATATTATATTATTAAATAAATATATATATAATAAATAGATAATAAAAACTTGATTTGATATATTAATTTCATCAATGTAAACATTCATACATAAACGTACCTACCTACATACATACAGATACAAACTATTTCTTTTCATAATATTCTATATATAATAATTTCTTTTTAATATATTAAAAGAATAATATTAATTAAAGCACTTGGGAATATCAATTGAAATGAAAATTTATTTTCAATGATTTTCAATTAAAATTTTTATTTATTCAATTAATACGAATAGAATTATAGAGATTTTTTTTTTTTATTTAAAATATTCGTTTAAAGTTTATAATACACTTTTTTTATTTTTTTTATGCATATACCGCAGATCTGCCGCAAAAACTGGTAGATGTCTGCCATTATTGCTCCTGGCAGATTATTGAAATATTAATATGGCCGAAAATGAAATTATTATACTAAGTAAATTTAATTTTATTTTCATTATTATATGAAATATATAACTAAACTGTACTCTGTTTGAATTAAATAGTATAAAAAAATAAATAATCTAATGACCAACCATTAATTTTTCTTGCAACGTCGGAGGTAATTAAGTAAGTTAAATTGTCAAACACAAATTATTAAAAAAACAATTTTTAAATAATTTTACAATTATTATTATTGTTATTATTATTATTGTTATTATTATTATTATTGTTATTATTGTTATTATTATTATTATTATTATTGTTATTATTATTATTATTGTTATTATTATTATTGTTATTATTATTATTATTATTATTGTTATTATTATTATTATTATTGTTATTATTATTATTATTATTATTATTATTATTATCATTATTATTATTATTATCACTATTTTATTTATTGCCTTAATGTATTTGTACAATATGTTATTTTCATATATTTTAATTCTATATTTCAAGAGCTTATATTATTAAAATATTTGCACCTTTGATTTGTAATTATTTAGACTAACCTGATTTAAATATTTAGAATAAATTTAATTTGCAAAGGACAAAATGACCTGTAAAAACCTTTAATTAATTATTTTATGCTAATATAACACCCAATTATATTCTAATAAGTTTTGTGCAGCTGCAATAGTCAGAGAAATAATTTTACAATTTTGTGATTATAATCGGCTCACAATTGTGCATATCTCAAGTAATATACAAGCTATAATTCAAAGTTGCTCTGATTTATTTACCACAAAATGGGCTCAAAACAATTCACCAATTTATAAAATTATAACTACACCACAATTTGATTATGACTATAGCTATGCAATACACAAATCTAAATAATAAATCCTTGAAATCCAGACTTTTTAAATCCTTCTATTTTTTTTTTGTTCTTTTTGTAGATAAAATCCCGTCTATATAGACACCAATTATCTGATTTGTACATTTAAAAAAATTAAATTTCATAATTTTTAATATACATTAAGAAAAATTTTCTTTTTATTTCGCCTTAAAATTGACAATTTTTTCCTTTAAGTAAAATGGAAATATTTTTTTGCAAAAAAAAAATTAGACACAAAAAAAAACAGAGAGAGATAGAAATAGTACCCAGATTTTTTTTTTTTTGTTGTTTTTTTGTTTTGTAAATAATGATATTACACATAATATATTAAATAAAGTGTTCTAAAAATATAAGACAAAAAAAAATAAAAAGGAAAACATTTCCCTATTTTCACTTTTCTTTTCTTCCCTTTTTTTATTTTTTAGTTTTTTTTTTTTTTTTTGTATTTCTAATAAACATTTAAAATTTTCATTTTCATTTCCATTTTCCATTTTCATTTTTTTTTGTTTTTGTTTTTTCTTTCTTTATAATATTTATATTGTGACATTTAAGGAGTGCAAATTCTCAAACATTGCTGCAAAATGTTGAATAGTAGTGATACTTATCTTTACTTTTTTTTGTTGTTTTTTTTTTTTTTTTTTTTTTTTGCTTTCTTAATGATTATGATAATCATAATAATGATAATAATCATAATGATGATGATGATACTAATTCATTCTGTGAAATCTGATAACTTAAAATCTCTCTGAATCTGATAACGTTAATGTTTGTTCTCTACTAAATGATGAAGAATTCTTGTTATATTTTATTGTTGTTGTTGTTGTTGCTGTTTTTAATATCCTTTCATATTATTATCCTTATTTTTAAGCAGTGCACTTTCATTTTTTTTTTCTTCTTTTGTTTTTTCGTTTTTGTATTTTATATTATAAAATTTCTGTTTCAATTGATATACACAGAGGTATCGTTTACATAGTCATACATATTGTAAGAAGTTGAATGAAAAAAAAAAAAAAACAAAAACAACAACATAAATAAAAACAAACATTTTTAAAAGTCGAGTAAAATCTGAGACATGAAAAAAAAAGTAAGAAAATTTGTGGATACAAGAAAGTTTACGTTCTGCTAAACTATTAAATAAACGAAGGAGAAGAAATATAAAAAAAATTTAAATAAAAACAAACAAAGAATAACAAAAAAAAATAAAATAAAAATCAGTTGTCCTGGATGAACTAAGAATATACCCAATACTCATACCATACTACTAATAGAATATGTTTATTGTTATAAAAAAATTTAATAAATGATTTGTGGGGCAGGAGGGGTTTTCATTTACAAATCATCGGGTAATAATATATTAAGACCTATATATATATATATATGATATATAAATCAAATTAATTTACATACAATTACAAACCAATATGATAAATATTTAGGTCTATATCTAGATCACAGACTGTATTATAATAAGTAACAGAGTAAAATTAAACAATTCAAAATAAAAAATCATGAAAATGTGTTGTCTAAGAAAAGAAGAACCCCTGGAATGATGATGTGACCCGAGTGAGTTGATGAAAGACTATCTATGCTACCTATGATGCATGGCGTATATGTACACAAGTAAAAGTAAGTAATTAAGAATAAAAATTCAATAAAATATGTTGTCTAAGAAGAGAAGAAAACCTGGAATGATAATATGTCCCGACTGGGTTGATAAAAGACTAGCTATGATAGCTATGATACACATGGCATATATGAAAACAACGGATAAAAGTAAGTAATTCAATTAAGAATAAAAATTCAGTAAAATGTATTGTCTAAGAAGAGCTATAAGCGTGGATATGGTCGTGTAGATGAACAATTAGCTATGATAGCACACAATGATGCGAATGGTGGTCTTCCAAATAAATATCAATTAGGTAGACCATAAAAATGTTAGGCAGACAACTGAGGGTAATATGATTAAAAACAAGTTCAAGTCTAACACAATACAGGAAGACGAAAGAACAAAAATGATAATCTAATTAGAGGTAAGCCATAACCTGTGATTTCAATATAAAATTCTGTTATATAAATCAATTTTCGTATTAATAAAAATTTACAATAAATACAAATCAAATGTCAAAATCATAGATAGATTCCATGCAACAAAATTGTTTATGGTTGTACGTTCGAAGGTGTATCATAAACCTACTTAATTGATTTGAAAACAAAACAAATACAAACAAAAATTGCACCAAAATTTAATAGCATTCAAACTCACCAACTGTTTGCCCATATTAAAATTTATTCTCTTTTTCACAGTAATATCCAATTTGGATTCAGATAAAAATAACTCGTGTTGTTACTGGAAGAAAAAAATATTGTATATTTGTTGATGCTTCACCACAAGCATTCGATAGAGTGTAGCATATGGCGGTCACATACATAAAATGGGCAAAACCTTACCAGGAAATATTTTATAAGATCACAGAGTCTTACATTTCAAATAGGAAATTTAGAGTAGCGCATGCTGGCTTTTCCAAGATCCAATTTATACTCAAAACAAGCACGGAAGCATTCTACGACCTCGAGGGAGGATTCTAGGACCCATCCTGTACTTGTTGTACCACCGAATACCACAAGTCAACATTGCAGTATTTGCAGATGATACAGCTCTAATGGCTATAAGCGATTCACAAATACAAACATTAAAGCTACTTAGGGAAGGGTTGGATAAGGTAAGCAAATGGACCCAAAACTGTAAAATTAAACTGAACGATCAAAAATGTATGTAAGCTAGTTTGTTATGTTACCTGGTCAGTTTATTTGCATCTCATTCTCTTAACCAATTGTTAAATACAAAAAAAAAAGCTTAGCTTATACAAGCGATTCGTGCATAGTTTGGATAAGTCAGGTAAGCTTCAGCTTGAATATAGCTTATAAGATACACCACTAAGCTTCCCATAGATTTATAAGCAGAAATTGATATGAAGAAGATTATGTTATAGTAAACTAAACGAAGTGAAGCTTTGTAGGAAGAAATTTTCATCCTCTGGAAAGATTATGATTTTGTTTAGCATAGGAAGGACTACGAAGAAACTGCAAATAATCATATGGGTGTATATATTAACAAGTAACAACCAAAATTTAGATTGAAAAAACTTTTATACATTCATATCGTTAGTTAGGACATGGAGAAGGGATAGTTATATATGGATGGATTGAAAGAAGTAAAAGAAGGATTCTAGGGGAGGACAGTTATACGGTGTAACAGTATTTATTTACAACCTCTATATTACCAAATCTTTGAATTTTTGTAATACCAAACACATAAACACTGTCCTCTATCTTGGGAATACTTGAAGTGGAATACGATTTCACATTTTACATGTACGTAGATGTCCTGACTATGAACGAATTTGTTAAACTTCGTCTTGAAATATTTCGATGATTCAACGGTGTCGGGTGTAGTTGTAGTGTAGGTATTATTTATTTTATCAATCAACTCGATTATGCCATTACAGATTTTACTTTTACATAATATTTACGAGACCCCGATGATGCAGAATATTGATCACAAAGAACTGTTTTGAATAATTCTATATAATTACTCACCAGAGAAAGAGAGAGAGAGAAAGAGGTAAAATTCATTCATATTGAAGTCCTTGGTAATGTTCGTTATTGTTATGCTGGATACAAAATAGGAACTGAACATGAATGTGAAATAGTTCAAAGAATAGATTGACCAAAGTTAGTCTGAATGGAACTGAATGTTGAAAAAATTAAGCTGATTTTGAAATATCGATTTTTCTAAAATAAAAATTATGTTTAATTAATTTATTTTATAGAGATTTATGATGGGCTCATCAACATTTAATTTTTTAATCAAATCTAATCAATTCATAATAATTTTACTTAAACTAGTTTAACAAAATAATAATAATAATTCGTTTTCTATTTCTACCCATTTCTACCTAATAATAGTCTTACTTTATTCTATACGTAAATAAATACAACCTAAATGGAAAAAGTGGGATTTGAGTAAAACGCTCTCTGGTGTTGTATTTTGATCGATGATTTTAATTCTGAATTCAATTACTTTTTTCCGACAGTCTCACCTGTTTCTAGTTTCAAAATTTCCAACCCTGTGATACCAAGTTCAATTCTTACATTGTTTTACAACAGACAAGTTTCAGGAATATGGTGGCTTATTGTAATGATGGATCCTATGGTACAACTATACCTATGCGCAGTCTATATTCATTATGACATTATGATTTTACGGTTTATTTTGTGTAGGTTTTTCTATTTGAATACATTCGTTATTTTATATTAGGTCTTATTAGGTTAGATCATATTATGAGATATTCCCAAAATAATGGGATAAGCACACTTTGAACTGCCTTTGCAGAATTTAAGCCATAAATAATATAATTTATATTCAATATCAAATGCTTTCATTGTAGCTTCTTTCGCCCATACGTCAGCCGGCATTTTCGGCAATATTTGCATGTTAAGGTAGTCTAAAAATATAATTGATAATTTCTTGATCAACTGATTTACATATGAGATGCATACTAACCTTATGATTTCTGATTGCTTTGACCATATAGGATAAGATAGAAATACTATATAGGAACCTATTATAAATGAAAATAAATATTGAAATGCAGGATAATATTTATAACTAGCTTTGTAACCCGTCATAAATGACGGAAGCAAAATAAATCCTAGTTTCTTTTTTTCTTTCATTAGATTCTTTATTCCGAAATTACAGTACTTATGTTTATATCACTTTTTATTTATTTTTATTTATGTTTATATTGGCCTAACACTAATCTTTTTTTTTTTATATAACAGAAAAAGAAGTACCATACCAACAAATTTGTATAAAATGTTTGTACTTTTGTATGGTATACTCGTACTCACTTCCATTTAGTTATAATTCGTTAGTTGGGTTCCATTTAGTATAAATTATACCGTATTAGCGTTATTGAGTCCTCCGGGAGAGCAAATTTAAAAATGGGATCTTATTTTCATATAAATTTTGTCTTTTGTATAATGTATAGGGATCTTATTTTGCTATATGAATAAATTGTTATTATGGTATTGTGTTATTTTTAAAAAAAATATTCAAAATTTTGTATCTAAATTGGTAAAATTTACAAAAAATACAAAAACATTTTCATATATAATTTTCAATTTAAAAAAAACAATGTTTTATTATCCGACGTAGAAGTAGAGTTAATTATCCTACTCTACTTCTATCAAGTTCTATTGATTGAACAGTGAACCTGAACAGTGAAGTGAAATGTGAACACTTAACACTGAAAATAAAATAATATTTTTGGAATGGAGCATATAGAACATACAGAATACAGATACAGCAAATAATAAAAAAAAACAAAAAAAAAACAAAAATAATTTTTTTTGAGTGAAGTGAGTTACGCACACAATAATGACAAAAATAAAAGGTATAAGCAGGTATAAGTAGTATAATGTATAATATTATACAATACAAATATGCTGATACACATGTATATTATTGTGTATAATTTTAAGTAATAAGAATAACCTTTGAGTGAATTATGTTTTTTTTTGTGTTAAATGCTGTTTGCCTTTTGGTTATTATACCATATTAAACTATTGATTAAATTTCTATTAGTCCTTATTATTATAAATCAAAAAAATTGTTTGTTTTATTTATATTATTACTAGCAAAGTTACCCGACGTTGTCCGGGTCGACCACAAAATGAATCGAATTTATTTCAATGAAGTTTGATTTATGAATCGAATTGAAAAAAATTGGTTTATCAAAAATATTCTAATATTTTTTTTCACTACGATAAAAAAATATCAACAATACTCCAACTTAAGCTATACTTATATTAAAATTATTTCTTTGTAAACAATATTTTGGTGATCTTTTCTGATGAAGTATAAGCAAATACGCTCCTTGCTGTTGAGGTATTCTTGAAATAAAGAAATTTTCGTTTTTTCCACAATCAATTGGAATTTGTAGTTAAATGAAATGAGGATGCCAAGTTCTTATTCTTAATCTAGTACCATAATTTTGGCTTCTTCAAGTTTCGTAGAAGCAATATTGAAGCTACTACTTTTAATTACAATTGATGAGGAACAACAACTTCATTTTCATCGATAACTGTATCTATCGATTTGTACACATGGACCCCCTGGAACACTCTGCAGTATTTTCTGATTGATAAAACGAATCGTCACATTTTTGTGGCTAATTTACATAGCCATGTCATGTAAAAATTTTATACTGATTCCTAAATTCGAAAATACATTTTCAGGAAAATACATGTTTTTTTATTTTTTATAGAATACCTATGAATAAATTTTCAAGTCTGTAACACAATTTTTTTTTTGAAACATTTCTGATAGAGTATGTAAGTGTAAATTTTCATGCCTGTAACACTATTGGTTTTTATTCCTGAGACATACATGTTAAGAGTTGTACGACAGCAACCCGAACCAGTCCAAATTTTTGAAATCGGTAACAGTCGAATTTCTGTATTTGTGAAATAGTATCTAAGTGTAAGTTTTCATGCCTGTAACACAATTGGTTTTTGAAATATTCCTGAAACCTACGTGCTAGGAGTTGTACGACAGCAACCCGAACCAGTCCAAATTTTTGAAATCGGTAACAGTCGAATTTCTGTATTTGTGAAATAGTATCTAAGTGTAAGTTTTCATGCCTGTAACACAATTGGTTTTTGAAATAGTCCCGGGACGTACGTGCTGGGAGTTGTACGGCAGTAACCTGAACCAGTCCAAATTTTCGAAATCGGTAACAGTCGAATTTCTTTATTTGTGAAAGAGAATCTAAATGTAAATTTTCATATCTGTCACAGACATGGTTTTTAAAATATTCCTGAGTCTTGGTAAGAGTTGTACGGCAGCAACCTGTCATCTGATGGCTTTGTAACCGCCTTATTTGCATACCGGTACCATGAATAACTGTGCAAAATTTCAGAACTCTATCTTTAAAACTGTGGGCGTGTATAGCGAACAAACAAACAAACAAACAAATAAACAAACAAACAAACAAACTTTCCCTTTTATAAGTATAGATTATTATTTTTTATTTTTCCTTATTATTTGCGAAGAAGACTAACATTAAATTAAAAAAATATAGTTCATGCAACCAATTTTTCCTGCAAAGGTTCAGCATGGTAGACAGGGGTTAAAAAAAAGCACCAAAGCAATTTGTATACATATGTAATTTGTATATGTGTTGGAGCGTTCCGTCGAACTTACAAACATCCAGATAAATGCAGAATAATAATATTTATAATACCTTTTAAAATCATAACCAAGAATGAATATATATATAATACTTATATATAGTCTGGATTTGATCTATATAAATATATATAGATCATAATTTGAAAAAACAAAAAAATTAAGGATATTAAAGAAAAGTAGACTTTAAAGAATGAAAGAAAGGAAAAGGATTTCAAATAAACATTAAAATTATACACAAAAGGATAATATACACATATTATATATACAATTTCATCTGTACCAGAGTCCAGAATTTATATTATATGCATATATATATAGACAGAGAAATGATTATTGTAAAATTTAAGAGACATAGATTTAAAGAAATGAAAAGTTAAAAATTGAAAACAAAAAAAAAAACAGAAGCAAAATAAAAATCTAAAAACTAAATACAAAAAATATGAATTATTCACAAGTCACCTACAAAACTTATGTTGCTTCCTAGCTCACATCATCAAAAAATCAAATAAGAAAATATATATATTATATTTTTACCTCCGTATATATTATGTACATATACATTTTTTTTTTTTTTTGTCAAATATTATAATAATTTCGATTTTTATTTAAAGAGGTGAATTCCCATCAAAATCAAGGCAACAAGCCATAAACAAAAATAATAACAAAAAAAAAAAGCAAAAATCAAATAAAAAATAAAAATTAAGAACCATTCATATTTTAGAAGACTGTGATTTTACTAAAAGAATTTTAAGCAAATATTATTCTATAATAATGTCCTATTTGCTTATCTTAATTAAAAGTGATATTATAGAAGATAATATTATCTTATTCTATATATCTATAAATATATAGATATTTATCATATCTTCATATAGACATCATATTATCTGATATTGTGTACATATTATATCCTTTTAAACATTTTTAAATACCCTTGTTGCCTTTAGCTATGATAATAAGCAATTTAAACAGTGATTTTACATTTATATTTGTACATTTTAGGTTTGAGAGGTATTAAGAAATAAAATTTTTGTTATTATTGTTTTTTTTTTTTGTTTTTTTTTATACTTTATTTTTATTTTATTTTATTTTATTCATAAGCCTATCATAGCAGTATGGTCTTCTAATTTAACATTAAAATTTAATTTACAATATAGTGAAATTATTTTTGATTAGACTTTATTACAGTTAAATTAATTAAAAAAATCGATTTTTGTTTATTTTTTGTGTTGCAATTTATTAATTAGTATAATTAATTTGGTTAAGTTTCAAACAGAATTATTTCAAAATAAATTTATATAATCATAAATTTTTCAAGTTTTTAGGTTACATCATTTTACTTTTAATAAAAAGAACAAGTTCGATTTATTAATTAACATATTCAATCTTGATACATAGATATTTTATATCACCATTGTATATATACATATATATATATTATTATTATTAAAAAAAAACAAACAAAATTATTTTCAGGAATTGTTTTGTTCATCATACTAAATTCAGATCTAAATTCAAAAAAAATAATTTATTTAGCTTGTTGTTGTTGTTGTTGTATTTGCATATTATTATAGTAAGCACGATTTAAACTTGTGAAATGTGAACAAAGAAAAACAGTTAAATGTCTTTGTTATATGTACCTAGATATTTTTTTCTACAAGTGGGATCAGATAAGTGTAGTCGATTGATCCAAATATTGTTCTAGTGTATATAAATATAAACTAGGGGCTCCTGTTGAGTAATTATAATTCAAGTTGAAGCCAAATTTAAAGTTTTTAAAAGAACAGTAATTTACGTACTGACATAGACTGTCACGATAAAGTAGCAACCAACTCATGTTTCCATAAATTTTTTTAGGTTACTAACTTTGATTTAGGAAACATAAATACTGCTCTCCCATATACTGTTTCGTTTCGACGTATAGTAAGTGGCATTTTATGGCTAAAATTATTAAAAATAAAATATTTTTGTAATTAAAAAGGTATAGTCTAACTCTACTATGTAAAGATGAGATTGCCCGTCATATGAAGAATTCAACTGTTTTTTTTTTATTTTTGTTTTTTTTTTATATTTTTTATTTGAGATGAATTTGTTTTTTTTTGTTTTTATTTGACATAATATGTACAAATAGGTTTATTGCAAGTAATAATAATAACTGATTTGTTTGTTTTCATTTTTTATTTTAATAAGAACTCACGCATAATGTATTTGGTGAATAATAAAACCATATGATTTCAACTGTGTGCGCATTATTGTTTTGTATACAACTCACTTATTATATATTAAGAGTTCATTATAGAGAAGAGATATAAAATGAAAAGGTGTCTACCGCGCAGGTCCTTAAATGCTTGTCAATTATAATTATAGATAGTTAAGGTATAATTATTGATAGTTCATTCATATGAACATTTTTATTATCTGTGCTTGGCTTGACTGGAAATGAGAAGGCTGACGAACTAGCCAAATCATCGGCGGGAAACATTTATGGCCCGGAACCAGCAGTTGGTATATCTATTGGTAATATTAAACTATCAATAGAAAACACCCTGAAAAGGGAAGAAAATATTTTTTGGGAGCGTATGGAAGGCCACATGGTCTCCAAAATATATGCACCAAGAATAAACACCAAAATAACCAACTTCCTCAATAGAGGAGACTGTAGGAAGATGGTGGGCATACTTACTGGTCATAACCACATGAATAAACACATGTGTAGACTAGCACTAAGTGACGACCCAACCTGTAGACACTGTCTGGAAGAGGAAGAAACCTCCACACACGTTGTAGGAGAGTGCTTAGTTCTTTCAAGGCTGACACTTGAAACTGGAAACGCACTACATAACCTCAGAAAACTTCTGCAGGATAAATCCTTCAAACCTATTGGCCTTTATCAAAAGGGTTGACTAAGTTGAGGGGTGGAGGACGGCATAAAGGGCTAAAAAGCCTACATGCCGGCTCTGACATATTAGGGCCACCTCTGTAGGAGAAAAAAAAAAAAATTATCTGTGCTTTAACCTTCTTCGGTTAAATTTAATTATGTTTATTTTTTTGTAAAATTTTTGATCTTAAATAGACCGGAACTATACGTTGGAAATCCCAATCTTATTTCATATACGCAATCGAATTGCTGATGTTGTTAGTTTTTGCAACATTTAATAAAATTTAACATTGTTTTTTTTTTTTTAAATAAAATAATATGTAATACTAATAAAATATAAAAATTGTTTAGCAAAATTAGTAATATACAATTAGGTGGTAGATATTGATTCGAAACATTGAACATTTCAGAAAGTGGACAAGATCATTTCCATTAAAGAATCATTGCATACAAAAACAGTTTGATTGTAAAATAATATTTCTTCTACTAGTTTTATACTCTTTTTTATAATTATACATACTTATACATATATATTACACATACACTTATATTATATATTTTAGTTTGTTTTTAGTTCGTTTGTTATTTTATACTATAAAAGAAATATAAAAATGAATTTATATAAATTTTAATGAATAATTAATACAAATGTTAATTATTGTATAAAGCCTACCAACGAAGCTTTAATCCCATAAAGGCATTTCAACTCGAAATAAATAAAAAAAAAAATGAAAATGAAAAAACGAACAAAATGGAATTGGATCTAATCATATACTTTAACCCTAACCCTCATAACATATTTTGTCGCGTAAATTCATAACATGAGCCTGGCAGGCTCACCTTATAATCTAATAGAAAAAAATAATTTTTAATAAATTTTAAATTTTTTATTTTAAATAATTAGTTTTTAGATGTTTAAAAATAACAAAATTAACAAAATAAACGCTACCGTTATCGAAATTGCAGTACGAGATTGAGATACGAGCTTTTTAGTACTAGCACTCTTTTTGATAAGAAAATTTACTAAACTTTCACCAAGAGCTCTTAGATTTTTAATTAAATTTCGTTTATTGGAATTTTTTTTGTCCAAATAACGTTGATATCTATTTTTACTTGGAAGAAATTGGAATATAAGTTTTATTTCGACGTAAAGTTCCTACAATCGTCAATCCATTGGATAACAAACTTTTTGCAAGTTTTAACGTTGTGAAATAGTTATACATTGTAATATTCCAAAATATGGTGTACACAAATTCTCCACTACATTTTGAGCAAGTGCTGGCTGCTCTATTATTATCTTTGTTCCCAGTATATGGAATTCCTTTCAGTAGGTACGCCGTCTGAGAGTTACAAAGCCAACAAATTTTAATACTATACTTGTTTGGCTTTAATTGCATATGTTGGCATAAATTGTTCGTCTACGATAAGATTTTCTGAAGGTAGATATAATATTTTCCCAAATTTTTATTTATTGTTTCAAACATGTCTCTATTGGGGCTAATTTGTCAAATCTACGTCGATTACTTCTTGTGGTTGTTTCATCAAATCTAATAAAACGTAAAATTTTGCCAAAACGGTTTATGCCTATAGTATAGCTTTGAATATAATTGAACCATAGGCTCCTAAAACGATTGATAACTTTGGTTATTTGATTTCGAAGAAGTCGTGCAATTGCAGCAAATGGCTTGCAGCGCAAAA
Source organism: Argyra leucocephala (assembly GCA_963942445.1). Lineage (NCBI taxonomy): Eukaryota > Metazoa > Arthropoda > Insecta > Diptera > Dolichopodidae > Argyra > Argyra leucocephala. The sequence continues at coordinate 13,157,790 of OZ012679.1, read as the reverse complement.
TATTAATTTAGACAAAGCGTTATGGTCTTTGAACCCATTTTTTACCATCTTTTGAAAAACATTCTCCATGAGAAATTATAATTTTACCGGTATTATCAGAATCATAAGTTAATTCATCTTCTGCTCTGCTTCTGAAGCTTCAGATAAATAATCCTCTTCAGAGTCAATTGACACATCATCGAATACTATGTCGTCAGTCACTTTATCATCATTTATTCATGTCAAAAATTGCATTATTATGAAATATTATATGAGAGCCTCTCAATCTCGTGTTATGAATTTATGTGGTATTTTTTTTAAGAAAAAAAAAAAAATATGTATTTTTGTAATTGTAATATGTAAATATTGACCTAAATGAAGATTAGAAAGAAGAATCGTTACAATATTACGAAAAATTTAGAAAACACGTAGTTTTGAAAAAAAAATTGATCCTGATAGGCTCATGTTATGAGCTTTAGGGTTAAATTGATTCTATGCATCGCAAATGTTATTGAATGCATTTAACAATATTGTATTGGATTGTGGTGAATCGCATAAAACAAATGTATAGTGTGATAATGAAAATATTTATTAGATTTATGTGTCATACTATATACATATTACCATACTTAATTTTTGGGTCTCCAGTTTGCTCTGTAATTCTAACTTTAAGTTTTTGTGTAACAAATGATGGATTATGTAACTGCATTTCGTATCTTCTAACGTGATGCATTTCAAGTATATTTAAAACTCACTAATTTAGTTATATTGAAATATATCATGATACTTCTAAGTATATTCATATATCCTCAATCACTTTTCAACCTTCATAGAATCATTATTTTATTTAAAATTTTAACAATGGCAAATAATCGAACAATATTATAAAATTTTATTCGAATCACACTTCAAAATCTATAATTATAATTGACAAGCATTTAAGGACCTGCGCAGTAGACACCTTTTCATTTTATTTCGCTTCTCTTCATTGAACTCCTAATAGAATAAATAAGTTGTATATAAAACAATAATACGCACACAGTTGAAATTTGTTTTATCATATGGGTTTATTATTTATCAAATACATTATGCATATTATGCATGTGAGTTCTTATTAAAAAAAAAAGCAAAGTTACATGCAATGAAACTTTAAATTTGGCTTCAACTTGAATTATAATTACTCAACAGGGGCCCCTAGTTCTCATTAGAAATGCCATATTGAATTTTTTGTATGAATTAATTTTAATGTATTCGAATAATTTTATTATTAACTGTAAGTACGTACATTGAAGTCATTTTATCATTTATCATCATTATAATATTTATGTAAATAATAAGAATATTAAATATTTAACACTAAAATAAATTGCAATTTTGTTAAATAATACTAAAATAATTTAAAACAACAAAAACAAAATAGAATTTGAAATTATATTTAAAAACCTAGATATGTATTCATTTCAACTTCTTATAAAGTATATGTACATATGTACGTAATGTACATACATATATGTGCTATATATTTATTAATAAAAATTATAAAGAAGTTGGAAGTAGAAAATATTAAGACTCATTCCAATCATAGGTAAGAAGAATGTCAGTTTTTCTATTCTTAAAATGGGTCAGTCTTTCTTTTTTTCTATTTCTATTTTTAATTTCAATTACTAAAAAAAAAAACAAAATTATTTATGGACCTATTTGAGAATAATAAGAAAAATAAAAATAATAAGAAATAAAACAAGGACATTTTTTTTTTTTTTTTGCTATAAGAAAAGAAAAAATGAGGTTTTCTTAAAAAACAAATTTTATTTTATTTTTTTAATAATTTTGTTTAATTTGACACAAATAAATATTTGAAATTATTTATTGTTGAAAGAAAAAGACGACGACGACGACGGAAGTAATTATTTTTTCCAAAAATTAGTTTTTTAATTTACTTCTTATATTTACTTTCTTCATTTCAAGTATTAATTGAGACTTTAAAGGAGACCGCGTTTATACAAATTGACTTGATTTCGTACAAATCAGGATTAAAAATTAACAAAATATTGATAGAATATCAGAATTATTTGAAGATAGTGAATGAAGTCTCAAAAAACAGCTCATCAGGTAGATCTCATTGATATCATATGTCTGAGCACAAATTAATAATATCAATATTTAAATATGGCGGTTAGACTCAATATACATGCTATGCTTAGACTTTCTTCTTCTAGAAAATCTCATCCGCGGACAACATTAAAATTTAAATGAAACACGAGAATTACACTTTGAAAATGGAAAAAAGTAACGGTAAATAATTTAAGTATGGTTTTTGTCAAGATAAAACTGTTCCATGCACATCACCTTGTATTCATAAACAAAGTAAAAACTGCGTGTACATTTTTTCTTTGATGCTTATGAACAGAAAATTATCTGCAAATATTTTTTATTTACTAAATTTGAAAATGTTTATATATATTTGTAGGCATAATTCAAAATCAATAAATAAAACAACATATTTAAGTTTTAACTGATTTTAACCGTTATTTTTATGTTATATTATTCCGTTATTTATTTATTCAGATTACTGCGTTTAGATATTGGTTTGTATAAAAACAAGATTTATTATTTTACATTATTTGCATAAGTTTAGGCGACTCTATTCCTATTTTATTTAGATTAATCATTATTTATGAATATTTTGCTTCTTATACATAATATTAACTCGTTATATCATTGTAGGAAATCATCAAATCTTGAAATCAAGTTCAAGTAATATACGAAATCTAACTGAAGTCTCAATCAATTAAATTATAAAATGAATCAATCAATTAAGTTCGTTAAAAATACAGTCTTTCAGAATTAAAACAAATTATTTAAACGTGGCGGGACTTATTTTTTCATCGCGTCAGTGATAAGTCACCAAGAATATGCCTGAATATGTACATAAAACCACAGATAAATAATATATTTACAAATCATCTATATACAAAATCTAACGACAACGTTTTCAATAATACTATTTATCAGTGATAAACATCAAACCCAAATCTATCCAGAATATTAAACTTTTAGACTAACCTAATTAGCTTTTTATAGCAAATAATCAATTATAGTATGTTATCGATACATTCAATCGTATAAAAATTATTAATTAAAGAAGTCCAAATCTATTTCTATTACTATAATTATGCTTATTTTATTTTACAATTATCCAAATCTGCATTATTAAGGCACATATTCAATAGGCCATGTTTTATAAAATTAATTTTATTAATTTGATTTTGTAAAAAAAATCAATTTTATTTAAAATTTCTGTAATGAAATGATATTAAAAAATAGGTTTAGTAAGAAAGGGCTGATAATCAAATTATGTATTTATAAAACTGCATTAAAGTATATGAAATTTTTGTAAAAACGTTCATATAATATCATCACCATCATCATCATCCCCATCATCGTCACCACCATCATTATCACCACCATCATCAACATCGTTATCATCATCATCATAATCAGCATTATCATCATCATCATCATTATTATCATCACCATCATCACCATCATCATCATCATCATCTTTTGTCTTTTCTAATGTAAAATTTCATTTGTACATGAAAAAAATTACTGCGAATTTTTTCACAAATTTCACAAAATTCAATAATTTGTCTATACAAATTATTGAGATTCTATGTAGAAATATAAATTTAATTACAATTAATTGTTAAAATTATATTTATTAATTTTACTTTTAAACGCCTTCATATCTAACTTTTTAAACTTTTAATAATCAATAATCGATTAAAGTATTGAATTGCTTTGTTACAAATAGAGAATTTTGTCCATAAAATCTTGAGAACTAACATCGTTCCGTACATGGAAATTCATTGTTCAAATTTAATTTAGTTCTGGTTTTGATGTGGCTTTCCATGAATAGCATTTTATGTATTTAATGATTTTATTTTGTAGGTGTGTAATTTTATTTTTGTTGAATTACTTTCAGACTAAGTACGTATATTGTGATGTCTTATATATCTAGCATATAGTAATATTATAAAAAGTCTATTGACTGACTTCCGGTTCTAAAAATACACCCGGTTAACGCTTAGATTTCAATTGTAAACTGTTCTTTATCCATGCTTGTGGTGTAAATAATTTTTTGTCAATTTAAGATTAAACAAATTGATTTGATTTTCTCTGTATCATCGTTTATCACTTAACCGTTGTCCATTATTCATTTAAATAAAATTACAAAAGCAAAAAGATTTATTTAACAAAACTAGCTTTATTTAATTCAAATGTCATTTATTTTAATCTTTTAATTTTTTTTTTGTTTTTTTGGTCTTCATAATACATTTAATTTTTTTTTTATTGTTCTTAAATTTTTAAAATAAATTTACTAGGATTTTATTGATTTTTAAAATTTTATAAAATATACATTAATAATTATAAATTTTATTTAAGTAATAAATTTTAGTTTTAATACAATTTCGAAACCGTGATTTAAAAAAATAATGGACTTTGAATCATCAACTTTTAATAATAAAAATAAGTATTTAAATTTATAGCCAATTAAAAATATAAATTGCTTGCTATCTTTATAAAAAAAACTTTGATTTACAATCAATGAATTAGAATTAGTATTACAACAAAAAATAAATAAAAAGTTTGTTGTTAATTTTTAATATATTTAGAAATATTTTTAATATTTTCTAGTTTAGAAACTATATAATGTGCGCAATTCCCATTATATTATTTTATTTATATTATTTTGTTTTATAAATTACCTACAATTTTTTCATATATTTTTTAATAATTAATTAATAGTCAAAAAATTAATTATTTTTATAACAATATTTACGATATTCAAATAAGTACAATACCATTTAGAATATTAAAAAAAAAAATTTAATTTTTTTGTTTTGCAAAATAAAAAATAAATCTTATGCAAATTAAATTTCAAATTAACAATAAAATCCTCAACTAACAATATTAGACTTAAATAAGTGATTATTAGTAAAATTAAACAAAAAAATTTACTCTACGAGTTAGTTTGTTTTTAATTAAAAAAAAATAAAATAAAATAATGTAATTATATACGTAACAGAAAATGTGATAATTTTAAGAAGAGGGTAGCAGCAATTAACAAAACATTAAGGAAATTAGGAAGTTATTTATTTGATTTGTTTTCCTTATTTTGATGTTTTGTTTTTTTATTCATTAAAATCAGCTTTCCCTTCAAATGTACATCCACTACGTTGAATAATTTGACGTGCTGCCCATATTCCACAACGTATACATACATCAAATGATTTATTTTGTACCAATTGTCCTAAAAATCCACCAACAAATGCATCACCAGCTCCATTTGTATCAATCATTTTTTCACGTTCTAATAATGGTACTTGAAATTCGGTAATTTTATCATGTTCTATCAATAGAACTGGATCTTTTCCTTGTGTTAAAATAACAATTCGTTGTCTTTTTGTATTCAGTTTTGGTAAATTAAGTAATTTTTTACCAATTTCTTTTAAATCTTTTGTATCCCAATTTTGTGCTTGAGCAAATGCTTCGGCTTCCTAAAATTAAAAATTAAATTATTAAATTTTAATTTAATATAGTTATATATATATAAATAATAATTAATAAAAAATATATCAAATTTGAATTAATATTGTAAATATGAAAAAATTAAATTATTTCATTACCCCTTCATTTCCAAAAACAAGATCAACATATGGCATACATTGCATTAATTGATCCTTAAAAGCTAATGGTATATATGGTGCACTTAAATTCATCATAAATATACGATTATTATCGAGAGCAGTTTTAGCTATTTCAATTATTGTTGGAATACTTACAGCTACAAAGAAACCCTAAAATTAAAAAAAAAAAAAATCAATTCAATTCAATTTTAATAGAAATGAATTATTATATCTATATATATATACTAACAGATATATAATAATATTCAGCATTTGCAATTAAACTTTTATTTTCTTCTTTTTGAATATGATCAATTGAAAAATGTATTGCAGCTGCCAAATTTGCACACAATGATCTATGAGTATTTGTAACTAAAACAGCACATGTTCCAGTTGGTTCTTCAGATATATGCTGATATTTAACATTAACACCATCTGCTTTAGCTTTTTCTTCTAAAATTTTTGCATAATTATCATTTCCAACACAACCAAAATACACAGTAACATTTGGTTTCTCTAAAATCCATTGTGCAACTCGTAATGAATTTTGTACTGAACCACCAGCAATATATTCAGTATTATAATTTTTAATTAAATCATCATAAATTGGCATATGTTTTGGTTCAGCTAAAATTGCATTATCCGGTTCTAAATTATATTTTTTTAAAAATGTTTCATCAACATTTGCTGAGATATCAAGAAGTGCATTACAAACACCAAGAATAATTCCTTCTCTAAAATGGCAAAAATTACGTAAAATAAAATTATTAAATTAATTTTTCTTTTTAAATTGAAATTATCAATTAAATAAAATATATTAATAAACCACCTTAAGTCCATATTAAATTTTTTTTAATTAATAAATCACTGTTTTGTTTTGAAATAAAAATTTAAAGCTCTCTTTAAGAATTGATTGCCTGGCTGCACAAAGCTATTTTAATTCAATAATTCATTATTAAAGTAAATTGTCTTCATTATGTTTTCTTATCATATTTGCTTATCATAAATTAAATAAATTTAACAAAATTGAAAAGTCGGAAACAATTTTAATTGTTTACAAAAATAAAATCTAAATGACAAACTACATATCGCAAAAATCTTAATAAAAATTTATTGAATTTGAACCAACTTTGGTACATAGCAGGAGGTCATCATTATAGGTTACATGGTTATCAATTTATTTATTTTTAAGTACATTTTTTAATTTTGATATTAAATACTTACTTCACATCTTTCATATTTTCATACCATATAAAACTCAGTCAGTATCTATAGACTTATTTAAGAATAATAAAAATATATAAAAAAAAAAACAATTTTTTTTTTTTAATAATTATTACTAACTTATGTATTTTTTCCTATTATATACAATGAAAGAACGAACGAAACGAGTGAAAAGTAAATTTCACGTGTCTGTCAATCTTACCGTAGTATTGAAAACAGAAGAATTTGTCAATTAAATTTTAAGAAACGTTTATACTTGAGGCTGTCACACTTTGGTTTGAACAACAAATAAATAACATATTATAATAGATTTCAAATAGGAAAAAATTAATTTAACAGTTAATAATTTGTAAAATATAAATGCTTTTGAAATTAAACGTGAAAAAAATTAATTTTCAGTCCACAAAAAATATTTTTACTATTTGTAATCAATCAAATGGAAAATTAATATTCCAGAAGATGTCACTTCATGCAATAAATAGAATAAATAATTTTTGACATTTCATTATTTTGGTTTTTTATTTATATTTTTATTTGTTTGAGGTTAGGTTGCTTTTATTATTTATTTACATTTAAAATTACTTACAATTATTTTCTGTAAAATTTAAAATTTATTAAATATTGAAATCGACATTAATAAATAAATCACTAAAATGGAAAATATATTTGAAGAATATGGTTCTAAATATGTACCTAGTAATTATTTAGCATTATCAATTGATGCTAGAAAGAATTGTTTAAAAAAATTCCGATTAATTCTTGAAAAAAAGAAAATACCAGAAATGGGTTGGAAAGATGCCGAAATTGAAGAATTCATTAATTTTATATCAACACTAGATAGTAATAATTTTCCATCAACTTGTGGTATTGGTGAAAGAGAAGGTAGAATTGTTTGTAATTTAGTTGCAAAACGTCATTATAATTTTAGTCATGGTATTGGACGTTCTGGTGATTTACTTGAATCACAACCAAAAGCTGCCGGTTCATCTTTATTATCATCACTAACAAATGCATTAATTTTGGATTATATTAAAAATATAGCTGGAATACATAATGTATCAACATGTTTTCTAGTACCTGTTGCTACTGGTATGGCATTAAGTTTATCTTTACTTAGTTTTAGAAAACAAAAACCAAATTCAAAATATATTCTATGGTCTAGAATTGATCAAAAATCTGCTTTTAAAACAATAACAACAAGTGGTTTTATACCAATTGTAATTGAACCAATAGAAAATGATTCAGGTGATTTATGTACAAATATTGAAGAATTTCAAAATCAAATTAATAAATTGGGTATTGAAAATATTTTATGTATATATTCAACAACAAGTTGTTTTGCTCCAAGAAACTATGATAATTTAAAAGAATTATCAATTTTAGCTAAAAAATATAATTTATTTCATATTGTTAATAATGCATATGGTTTACAAAGTTCACAAATATCACATCAAATTATGGAAGGACAGAAATTAGGTCGAATTGATTTATTTGTACAGAGTACAGATAAAAATTTTTTAGTACCAGTTGGTGGTGCTATAATAGCTGGTTTCAATGATGATATAATTCAAAATGTTTCAAAAACATATGTTGGTCGTGCTACATCATCACAAAGTTTAGATATTCTTATGACAATTTTATCACTTGGAATTAATGGATTTAAAAATCAATTAAAAGAACGAAATAAAAATTTCAATTATTTATTAGAAAAATTAAAAAATTTAAGTATTATTTTAGGTGAAACAATTATTAAGAGTAAAAATCCAATTTCAATTGCAATGACTTTATCTCAGTTAAATTCTGATAATGTAACAAAATTAGGTTCAATGTTATTTAAACGTGGTATAACTGGTGCTAGGGTAATTTCATGTACTGAAACTAAAATAATTGATGAATATAAATTTGTAAATTGGAATAGTCATTATACATTAAATAATTTACAAATACCATATATAACAGCAGCAGCTAGCTTAGGAATAACAAAAGCAGAAATTGATTTGTTTTGTAATAAATTGGAACAATGCTTTAAAAAATGTAAAAATGAAATTTAATTTTTAAGAAAAGTAAAACAAAAACAAAAAAAAACGAAATTTTTATTTATGTATATGTATTAAATATAAAAGTAATAATTATTTATTGTATTTTGAATAATTTTACATAATATTGAAAGATATGGTATACTTTAAGAAGAAAAATTTAATCGTGGTTATCATTCGATATTCCATTGATACCATTTAATTTTTATTTTTAAAAATAACTTAAATAACAAATTAATAAATGAAATTTTTGTATATTGGTGTATGTATATAAAAACTGGGATAATTAAAAAAAAAATTTATTTACGAGTAAAATTAAAATTTAAAATCATTAAAAAAAAAATAATTAAAATATTTTAGTAATAATAATTATTAAATTATAAATAAAAACAATTATTACTATCTAAAAATAAAATATTTAAAATTAAATAAAATACAAATAAAAAAAAAATAAAAACAATATTTTTTTTATTTTATTTTCTAATTCCTCCTCCATTATTTTGTTGTATTTTAGGACCTGTTACACCACTATTATTAATTGAATTATTTAAAAATTGTGGTGTTGTTTTACGATTTTTAATTCTTGTTTGTAATGTTAATAGTAATCCGCTTAAAACATCATGATTTGGAATTCTTTTTGCAAATAAAAGACGTTTAACTGAATCATCATATGTTAATAGAGCAACCATATTTTGTAATAAAAATCCTTGACAATATTCCATTAATTTTGGAGCATTGTAAACCTAAAATTGGAAAATACAAATTTTCAAAATAAAATAAATAAAATTTTTAATATATAAATATTACTTTAGCATGAATATACATTGCAACAACATTATCAATATCAATCATTTCTGAACATCTTGATTCTGTATATCTTAATAGACCTTCTAATTGAAAGAAACTAGCTGCTGCCATTAACTCTAATACATCATCATTTGATATTTCTAAATTATTACAACCACCACTATACAAATAATGCATAACCAATTGAAATATATTATAACGAATATCATTGATTTGAACAGTTGGTGTATTATTTTCACTCAATTTAGAACTTAACATACTTTGAAAACGTGGTGATGCTGTTACAAGAACAATTTTATGTCCATAAAATATTTTGCCTTCAACTCTGTAAATAAAAAAAAAAATAATTTATTTCATTTACGGTAAATTTTTTTTCCCAAAAATTAATTAACAAACCTAAATGTAACATCACTTAATTCTGGATTATTTACAAATTTTGGATCAATACGTGATCCATTTACTGGCTGTATATGATTTTCTTTAATTGGTTTAATTGCTTCCCAACCAAAACAAGTAGCAAATATATCTGCCAATAATAATGTTGTACCTTCATTTTTACTATATCTAAATATATTGAATAATAAAGGTAAACATTCTGAAACAAATTGTGAACTATAATCATCTGGACAAACTTGAATAAAATCTTGTAATAATTGATCAATAACATTATCTAAACGTAATTCATGTGCAGCTGCTAATGCATGCATCCAACAATGTAATGTCCATGGTACACCAAGAGCTCTCAATTCAATTGTTATATCTAAAATTAAAAAAATGTAAATAGAAATACCGTTGTTAATCTAAGATAAAATTATTAAATTTCACCTAAATGATTATTTTCGGCACTATGATACATAGCTTCTTGTAAACTTTTTACTTGAGTTTTACTTAACGATGGTGGAACTTCATTTTGTCTTTCTTGTGTTGGTCTTGTATTACTATCACCTTCCGCTAACATTTCTTCTAATGATAATACTTCTCTTGTTCCAGGCGGAACCAATGGATGTGATAATAATTTTCTAAGACTTGATCTTTGACCATGAGCTGCTGCTACTGATATTGATGAATAACAACCACGTTGTGCTGTACCAGCAAAACACATTGAATCCTTTTGTTGTGTTGTTAAAAATGGATGTGCACCATGTGATAATAATATTAAAACAACATCAATACAACCTGAACCGCTAGCAACTTGTAATGGAGTTAAAGTACATTTATCTTCACTTAAACGTGCTCCACCTTCAACTTTAGCACCTCTTTCCAATAACAAACGTACTGCCAAATAATTTCCTTTGCATGCAGCAAATGTAACTGCTGTCCAATGTTGTGTTTCTGGATGAATAGCTGGACATCCAACATATGTAGCTGATGGAACTTCAATATTTGGATCAGCACCAGCATCCAATAATGATTGTATTGCAACTTCATCATTACGTACACAAGCAATCATAAGAGCTGTCATACCGGCATGATTATGTGTATCATATCTTGTAGTTGGTGGTAATAAATTACCAGCTTGAGCTAATAATTCAGCTCGACCAGTTAACATCATTCTAAAAGCTAAAGCCAATGTAGCACGTTTTCCCAATTCAGATGTATCATCACTTGGATTTGCATTCATACTTGTTGTATTATGAACAAGAGATGTTTTTTTCGATGGAAGTTCTTCATCGTGTGCAATTGGTCTTGATGGACAATCTACACCAGGTAATAATAATCTAGCTGCTTGCATTATATCATCACGATCAATTAAAATTGCATTTCTGTATTCAGCATGTGCTGATGCTACTCTTAGCCATTCAACAAGTGGTGGTAATACAATATAGGCACGTTCATAGCATAATTCTTGAATACTTGTGTTGCTGGCCGATGTACTACCAGCATCACTATGCTCCAATTGAGAGCATCTCATAAAATAAAATAATGTTGATGTAGCTGAATTGGAGAGAGCTGTATGTTGAAATTTTTGTTGAGCTCTTGTAACTAAATCTTTTAATTCAATAATATTTCCAACACATGTTGTTAATAAACATGGTTCCAAATTCGAATTTATATTATGATTTTGTGAACCAGAACCAATTGATGATTGACTTGCCCATCGTGGCATTGTTAATGCTCCAGAAGCAATACGACCAGCATTTAAATGAGCATACGGTTGTAATAATCCCCATAAATCACCTGAACTGGCAATGGCATGTTCTAAAGCTGATGCTGTTAAATTGGAGGTGGTGGATTCATTTGCAAGGCACTGTAAAAGAATTTCTTCTAATAAATTTTCTAAGCCAGCACACAAATAAACGGCAGCATATTCATGAATAAATTTTCCTAATCTAGCATCAGCCATCCATCTATGAAAACGGCCAACTGGTAATTGTAATCCTGCTCGAGATGATTTACTTTGTTTTAAGGCACTGTCACCGGTAACTGCAAACATAGCTGCTGCTCTTAAACAAGCTTTAATACAACTATCAGCCAATGCGGGGCATAAAATTATTTTGAATGCACCAGCAACTTCATGTTTTGAGCATAAACCTAAACCAGAAGATAATCTTTGAATTTCTCTAGCAATACGAACCAATGCACGTTGTAATAAATATCCTAAACGTGGTATAGCTTCAGCCGATACTCTTTCAGAACTATCTCGGCATCTACCTACTCGAATTACTCTTGTTAAACAATGTTGACTCCATGGTGGATGTTGTAATTCAACCAAACGATTATGTGAATCAACCCATACAAATTCATCTGCATTTGTTACATTAGTATTAACCGTTTCCAATGATGAATATCTACCTAAACGTCTAGCTGGTTCAGAACTTTCAGATCCAGCACTTAAACTACTGTATGTACTTGTGCTTGTTTGTGATCGCATTGTAAGCTGTTGTATTGCTAATTTAATATCTTCTAAACCACCACCACCCCATGGAACTTTAGCTGGTGTGGCACGATGTCTTGATCTTGAATGATTCGTACTACCACGTGATCTGGTTGAACGATTACCAGCTAAACGATCTTCTGGTAATGGTCCTAAAACACCACCACTACCAATACCACCAATACCACCACCGCCTCCGACACCAACACCACCACTACCACCACCACCACCACCACTAGGTGATGATGAACCATGACCACCAGTATCTGACATACTTGCATGACCAGAAGAACGATTTTCATCTGAGGAACTATGACATTCATGAACTCGTTGTAAACCACGAAAATCATGATGATGGCTACGTGTTCCTAAATTTATATTTTTGGTTGTATCACCATTAAATTTTAGATGATCATTTGATTGATTCATTGTATAATTTATTGGTTTATTATTATTATTATTATTATTATTATTATTTTGTTGTGATAAACTTGAACTAATCATTGGTGGCTGTGATTTGACTGGAATACTTTGAACAGTTAAACGTGCTGGACCAGCTATTGATCGATGTGGTAATTGTTTTGATGATGAAACATGATGAAGATCATTATCTAAACTTTGTGATCCATTTAATAATTTTGTTTGTTGATGATTGTTAACATTAAAATCACGATCTGATGATGAACATAATATTGCTGATCTACGATTCATTTGATAATTTTGATTATTATTGTCTATAGTAAGATTTGAAGAATGTTGACATGCTGCTGATGATGTTAAATTAATTGCTGGCGATGAACAATTTAAATTAATACCACCATTAATATTATGTGATGGTTTTAAAGCAACTTCTTTGGATATTCTTGGTGCTGGTGTAGCTACTGCTGGACTTTGTATACGACCAGATGGTATACCAATACCATTAGCTAAATTTATTGGTAATTGTTGATTAGGGTTATTATTATTAATTGTTGGTAATATAGAGGCACCAGGTATAGAATTAGATATATTAAGTTCATTTGATTGATTTTGTGGTGAATTAAATGCTGTTGATGCATCAGTTGATGTTCTTAAATTGTTACCAGATGGTCTGAGAAAATAAAAAAAAAATTAATAGAATTAATTTAAGAATTTATTTAAAAATTGTTTTTTTTTTTTCAAAATCAAAAAAATCAGAAATTTTTTCTCTTCATTGTATTAAAGCTAAATAATAGATCCAGGACAGGAACTAAAGTACTTCGGAGTAATTGAGAATTGAGTAGCTACGTCCTGTGTAATTTTGATTTTTGTCTTTGAACTTAAATCACTTGAATAAAATAATATAATAAAAATGTTTTAGACCACATTTTTTATATTGAATAATTTATAAGACATTTTTATTTGCCAGACTATAAGAATAATCTGTTGAAGTATTCAGAATTTAAAAATTTTGCGTTCATACCAAAACAAAAATGTTTTTAACATGCTAAATATTAAAATTAAACTTTTATTTGAGTAACGTACGATGCCCTGACAAAAACAAACGCCACCAATCAAAATAAAGATCCTACCACATTAAAATTACACCATTTAAAATCCCACCTTTGCTGAAATCCCGAAAATGCTCAATTTTTTTTTGCAAAATAAAAGATTTTAATTTTATCGCATTTTTTTATAACCCACATTAGTTATTTTTAATTAACTGAAATATTTTCAACAAATCCCGTTATTTTTTAAAAATATTTCCGTTGTTAAATGGTTTTTATATGATTAGCAAAATTCTATATGAAAAAAACCAAAAAAAAAAAATGAATTCTGAGTGCTTTAAGCTTTTCTTGATACAGTGTACAACAACAGGCTCAGTAACTAGTAATAAGTACTATCATAAATGCTAGCTAGCAGTATAAATGACACTAGCACAATTGTTTTATCAATACTATTTTGGAGAGCTGTAATTCTATTTGCTTATCTTACGAAATCTAAAACCCGTCTCCATTTTTATTCGGAGAACTGTTCTCAATGTATTTAATAGCTTTTAATTTATATTATATAATTTTATTGAATCAAGCATTATTTTTATTGATTAGATGGCTACCTATTAATATATTCAACATGATCATATAATTTTATTCTGTTGCCAATTATACCAACTTTTTGAATAATTTTATCATTAATTACCTTAATTTGCCGATTATTTAAATAAATTTACAATAAGTTTGTTTTTTTTTTCATTATACATTTTAATTTATTAATTTTTAACCAAATATTCACCTCAGTGGTTTCGGTAGCGAAATGGTAAAGCAATATAGTATATTAATGTAACGACCGAGAAGTACAGCGGGTTCAAGTTCCGTAATAGCCGAACATTTTTCAAGAAGTGATGAAAATAATTGAAAAGTGATTTTTAATACAACCACATCGGCTCTAATTTATAATATAATAATTTAATATTTTGAAGGTTCTTTCGTCACTTATCTTTGGATAACAGATTGAACTCAACTTCTTCATTTAATCAACTAGGTTAGTTTTAAATTTTTATTGTACTTTATTTAGTACATATCTGTTGTTTTTATAAATTTTTAAGTTAAATCTTAAATATTTAATGTTAATGTAATGTTAATGCAATGTTGATGTAATGTTAATGTAATGTTAATGTAATGTTAATGTAATGTTAATGTAATGTTAATGTAATGTTAATGTAATGTTAATGTAATGTTAATGTAATGTTAATGGAATTTTAATGTAATGTTAATGTAATGTTAATGTAATGTTAATGTAATGTTAATGTAATGTTAATGGCATGTTAATGTAATGTAAATAAAGTTAGCTTTTGGTTTTGATGAAATAAAGTCTTTTATTATTATTATAAAATTAAAAAACCAATTAATATAATATAAAATATACAATTAAATATATAACAAATATAGGGTAAATATAAATAGTAATAATTAATATATAAAAATGTTATACCAAATATATAAAGGGCAAGATTTTGAAAGGGAAAATCACCTGTAATTGACCTGCAGATCCACTGTTGTATATAAATAAATTAATATTCACCTCATCCATGAAAAAATAAAAAAAGCTCAATCAAAAATATTAAGAACCATAACGGCTGCTGCAACATGTATATGTAAAAAATGCTAACATACGCAAAAATTTAAATATCCCTACGACCGAAGAAAAGATGGATGGAATTGGAAAAAAATATAAATCAAAGCTGGGAAATCATCTTAACTCACTAGCAAAAAATCTACTATTTTAGACATAGTGACCTACCACCGATTAAAGAAAAACAAATGTGCTAAACAATCAAATAAAACCAACATAAAACAGTTATAAAAAACTACTGATCTATGCAATGACAGGTATGATTAATCAAAGTTAGATTGTAAGATTTGAAAACAAATTGTTAGTTTCTATGTAAAAGAAGGATAAAATAAATAAAGGAAAAATTAAACCTTGTCCATAATTTTCCATATAGTAATGATGATTACGTACATTGGTATTCATTCATAGTTCCTTTTTAGAATTAATTTATTACATCGATCGAATAGAAATATATTCTAAATTTACTAAAATAAAGTCTTCCAACATTCTTATAACTATCAGAGAACAACAAAAATAATTAAAAGTAAAAATAAATATTTTATATTCACCACACTCAGAACAGTTGAGTTTTCTGGTATTAATACTTTGGTAGTCAGAGCCAGCCAAGTACTGTAAAAATTATTACTATACACATACATATTTAGATTCAGAAGTCCCAAAAATACTTAATGGCATTTTAAAAATATAAATTATAAAAAATTTCTCACCCTACATTTTCTGATCAAAATTAAATCACCATTTAAGGTATAGGCACGGTAAGGTTAATTTAGGTTAAATACAAAAATAAACCAATTATTTTTTAAAATAAATCTTTAAAATTTAAATTTCACTAAAATCAAGTTATTAAATTTATTTTTTTTTTTTTTATTATCTCATTATTAATTTTCACTTCCTTTACAATTTAAAAAATAAATATTTTTTAAATAATCTATTAAGTACAAGAGAGAGAGAGGGAAATAGAAAAATAAATAGAATTCAAAACTAAAAATTCTAATTTGGTCAGTTATTCTTGTATTATTCTTTATTTCTCTCTTAAATGGTGCTACACGCTGAAATTGGAAGTTTTTGATCTTCGCATGTAGCTTCAAGTTAATTTTCTATCATCGATTGCACAAAGCAATGTGAGATTTTTGTAAATCCTTGTATAATAGGATCTCAGTATGTTGAATTTTTTCCAATATTTTGTAAACAACGGTCATTGATTACAAACGGTATAGCATTTTTGTCAATAGTTTAGGAAGGATGAAAACGTAATCTCTACCTAAACTATTGACAAAAAATACTATACATTATAAATTACATTACATGATAAGTAATACGGTATTGCTATTTTTACTATACATAAAGTGGAACGTGTTTTTAAGTAATATTTTCTGGTATATTTCAAAACTAATCAAATTTGGATAATTATTATTACAATTGTCTAGACTTTCTAGACACTAGTCAATATAGACAATTACTATAGTTATTGCCTATTAACCTATTCCCGCCGGTTGGTTTATATATAGGACAGCAAACAATATGTCATACAAATACGTATAACTTCCATTAAAATTAACTTAGCTCGGTCAAAAGTACCTTATTTTGAAGTTAAAAAATAAAGTAACATTTTTTCAATATAGTAACACCATTTTATAAATAACATTCAGTTTATAAATAACATTTAAACTCAATTCAAAATGTAATTTTTTCAAAAAGTTAAAAATAGTAGAGGTGAATGTATAAAATGTTAAAAAATAAATACTGAAAAATATTTAATTGTGTTCAAACTACCTAAATTTATTTGTTTAAGATTAAAATAACCTTCGACAACTATTAAATATAGGATTTTAGTTGAAAATATTTATTATTTTTTTATTTAAAAATTGGTGTCCTATAAT
Organism: Argyra leucocephala; assembly: GCA_963942445.1. Classification (NCBI taxonomy): domain Eukaryota; kingdom Metazoa; phylum Arthropoda; class Insecta; order Diptera; family Dolichopodidae; genus Argyra; species Argyra leucocephala. The sequence continues at coordinate 13,140,209 of OZ012679.1, read as the reverse complement.
AGTCCAACCAGCATAAGTATGTAAGAATTTTTATTTCGTTGTAGTTTTATTTTGGAACATGTAAAACGTAATTATGACACAAGTAAAAGCATTTGCATGGTAAAAGTGAGTTCAAGGGTCTTCAGGTAGTAGCTATTGAAGCTTTATTGGGAGTTCAAAATAATTTTGAAGATCATAATGTCATAAACCTAAACATTTTCCCACCAGAATTAGATAAATTGACGAATTGTGAAAAATGTTATGATCAAAATCTCTTTGAAAACGAATTGCCAAGAGATGTTCGAAGTGCAATGTGTGAAGTGAAGATTTGGGACGAAAATAACGAAATCGAAGATACTAATGATAATTCGTTTTCGTTATTAACTCAAGATAAAGATATTTGTGATTATATTGTATAATTGCCATATTTAACAGTTTGTTAAATGTGTGGATAATAGTGTTTCTGCAATGTTAACTAATGTTGACTTTATAAATCCTATACATTCAGAAAAACGTTGGAATAAAGAAACGCATATAGAGAAACGAGAATTTTGTAAATTTTTACGCTGATATGAGTGGTGATAGAATTGATCAAAATAGCAATAAGTACAGAATTATGCTAAAAGGTAAGGATTGTAGTGGGCGATTTTTATTTTCCTAATTGCTTTAGCAGTTTTGTAAACGTTTGGAATTTATACTTTGTATCATCGGACGAATCATTTCAACACATCGCAGCTATCACTGTTCTATATTTTGTAAATATCTTCAAAAAGCAAGAATTTTTTAAAAGAAAAAAAATAAATCCTTCCTCAACAGTAGACTCCGAAATAACAAATCGCGTTCTTCCCAAAATGAAAGACCAACTTCGCTCATTATTCCATCATTTGCACAATGACCTTATGCATTAGTCGTTTATGTTTTACAAAGTATACTGAATTTTTATCATATAATTGAATTTCTTATTTATTTTTAATTGTTTTTATTCCATTTCGGGAATATTTTTTTTTTTTTTTTTTCTCCTATTACTCCGCGTGGTAGCATAGGGCTTCGATAGTGAACTTCCATTCCTCTCTGTTGAGTACTACTTCCTTAATATCGTCCCAGGTATAATTGTTGACTGTTAATTCTTTATTCATTTATTGCGTCTCCATGTGTTGTATGGTCTGCCGGGTCTCCTTTGTCCATGTGGATTCCACTCTAGAGCTCTTCTTGCTATATCACTTTCTGATTTCCTTAGTGTATGACCTATCCATTTCCATTTTTTTCTATTTATCTGTCTGTTGATAGGTTCTTCTCCAGTTATCATCCATAAATCCTCGTTGCTAATTCTTGCCGGCCAGAATTTTCTGCATATAATTCTCAAGCACTTGTTGATGAATACTTGTAGCTTCTGTTTGATTCTGACCGAAGTGAGCCATGTTTCACTGCCATATATTAATGTTGACTTAACACATGCTCTGAATATTGTTAGCTTTGTTGTTCTCCATATTTGGTTGCTCCGCCATATCTTCATTAGGCTCCCAAATGTTCTTCTTGCCTTATTTATACGGCTGTTGACATCTTCTGTTGCACCTCCTCTTGATGTTATAATGCTCCGCAGGTAGTTGAATTCTTCTACGTATTCTATCTGTTGTCCACTCACTGTTATTGGTTCACTATAACTGTTGTTTGTCCTCATTGCTTTGGTTTTCTCGATATTTAATTCCAGTCCCGATTTCTTTGCTTCTTCCTGTAATCTGTTGACTTTGTTCTGTAGGTCCCTTTGATTTTTTGATATGAGGCATACATCATGTGCGTAATCTAAGTCTTCTAAGTTTCCGAAGAGATCCCATTCTATTCCGTTTATTCCAGTGCAAATTTCTCTTAGAATGTCGTCTAGTATTGTGTTGAAGAGAAGTGGAGATAGTGGACATCCTTGTCTAACTCCTATATTGGTGTAGAATGGATCACTGATCTTACCTCTGTGTTGAACTGTTGTCTCTGCATCTTTATACATCGCTTTGATGATGTTGATGATTTTTTCAGGAACTCCCTTCTTTGTAAGTGTTCTCCATATTGCGCATCTCTTGACTGTGCTTTCTTAAAATCTATGAATAGTAGATATAGTGGGGCATTCCATTCCGCTGATTGTTCAACTATGACCCGTAAAGTATTTACCTGGTCTACACAGCTTCGGTTTGGTCTGAAACCTGCCTGCTCTTTCCGTAGTATTGGTTCTAGTACTTCTTCTAATCTTTTCTTTATAATAATTGCTATTATCTTATGAATAGTATTTAGAACCGTGATTCCTCTCCAGTTGCTGCAATTTGCCAAGTCTCCTTTCTTAGGTATTTTGACAATCATTCCTTTCTTCCATAATGGTGGTATATTCTCCTCTATCCATGCTTTCCTGATGTGGGGTTCAATTGTTTTTGCGAATAAGTTTGGCTATTTCTGCTGGAATTCTATCTTCACCTGTTGCTTTGTTGTGCTTCAGGATATTGATTGTAGCTTTGATTTCTTCTATCTTTGGAGCTTGAGTAGATATTGGCAGTCCCTCAGTTGGGTAGATATTTGCATTGTCTCTGTTTCTTATGTCTGCTTCATTATTTGTACTTTCTTCGTTGCTCAGTTCTTAGAAATGTTCTTTCCATCTCTTTAATTGATCCTCTAAGTTTGTGATGAGCGCACCATTTTTATCTTTAATTGGTTTGTTGTGTTGTTCCGACTGGTTTGTTAAGTTCTTGATTATGCGATGCAATTCTCTCAGGTTAAGTTGCTGTGCTGCTTTTTCTGCTTCTCCGGCTAAATTTTGTAGAAATTTCCTTTTATCTCTTCTTGCTGCTCTTTTTACTGTTTTCGCTATTTCTTCATATTCACTTCTTGATGGCATCCTGTTGTTTATCATTTTCTTCATTTCACCTCTTCTTTTAATCAAGGCCCATGTGTTATCGGTTATCCAGATTTTTCTTTGTGGTTGTGAAATTCCAAGATTTTGTTCGCTTGTTTGGTTGTAAATTTCCAGAATCTCTTCCCAAGTGTATTCTCTATTATTTCTAATATTTTCTCGTAACACCGTAACTATGTCAACTCTTACTTGCGGATTTTATAAGTTGTTTATATTTATTTTCTTCTTTTTATTTCTTCTGTTTAATAATCAAAAAAGTTTCTAAAATTTAAATAGTTTTATTTTTCTTTATGTATTTAATTTATAATATTTAGTTAGTTTATTTCAATGTATTTATTTTTGTCATTCGAACTCTAAAAAATATAATAAATCAAAATAATATTTTTATTTGTTTAAACTTTTTGTTTTAAAATTATGCACTCATATTTGCCGGTTGGCCTATTTATAGGACGGTCCATAGATCGGAACCTACAAGGGTTAGAAGAACCAAATTTGACTTTCGGCTTATCTAGCCAAACATTACTCTGGCTTTAAAATATTATTCGTTTTAGACAACGGGAAAGGGTAGCCGGCGGGAAAGGGTTAACTAGGCTTTCTTAAATGTTGTAGTTCCAATTTACTATATTGGTTATTTCCAAATTATTCTCTCAAGAAATCTGATAAAATTTCATTAATTTTTATGAATAATGAAAGAAAAATGCAATTAAACATCCGTTTATGGGAGTGGGATTCGAAGCGGGTCCTAGGTATAGTCAAATGACATAACCTATGTATAATGAGTAGTATTTGAAAATAGTTGAGTATCGATTATATATTAAGATATTACTTTCAGTTTATATTTAATAAAATCAAAATAATATCAATCCAAATTCAAGTTAAGTATTAATTTATTATATACTGTAGTTCATAGCTCGAACTTTATTTCCACATTCAACATACACGAATGGATTTAAGGAAAATGTTATTTTCTTTACTTTTCTTCATATCAACTATCTTATACCTTTCTTCCTATCTAATCCTATCAACCAAGCGATACGCAAGTACCAAATCTAATATCCTGACTCTTTGGATATGACTATAAGAAAAAATTAGTTATACTGGTAACTGGAGGTCTCACCGTAAATCAAAAACGTTTATATAAATAGTTTAATAATGCTTGCATACTGCTTTAACTATGAAAACAGAATATAAACATTGTAGATATAATTATGTTTTATTTAGTACGTTATGGAATATACTACATTGCAGTTAAAACTCTAATATTGCAATGTCACAGATTCAGAAAATTAAAATTATAATCAAACAAAGTCATTCAGTACATTTCATATTTACTTTGCACCGATATAATAATAAGAACTTTTATCAAACATTAAAAATAAACGGTGCAGAAGTATGTACTTTGTTTTTTTTATACTTCCTTATTTCATTTTAGATTTGGCTCTTTTCTTAGTAGCAAGCAATAGCAAATAAAAATACAGTTCGAATTAAGGTTTTACTAAAATAGATTTTATTTTAGTCAGATCAGATTCCCACGTAACATTTTATTGTTATAAAAACAAAATTAGTGCTATAAGACTCCTATATGACTCCCGATAAGCACTACAGTTGTTGTAATGGAATTTTTATGGGAATAATGTGATTAATATTGCTATAAGATGATAAGATGTTCTTAAAATATCAATTAAATGTCTTTCCCAGCCAAATTTCGTAGTTTGGTCACAATATTTTTTAATATTAATACAATTATTCTTAACTGCAAAATATTATTTATTAGTAAGACATTTTTTATATTATAAATCATTAACATACAAATATCAAAATATCTACTTGATATCTATTTCCCTTTTTCATGAAATAAATATAAATTTATGTTTTTAAAATAAAAAATAATTACCTTTCTCACTCTCGCATAATATAAATTATTTCAAATGAATTTCGTTTCAAAATAATAAAATACTCTACACTATAAACTAATACATTATGTATAATAATCCTACAACAATATTACAGCACTTGCTACTTATAGGATACTACATTTTAGTGCTATAACGTATTTATAACGTTTCGCAACAATTGGGGAGCACTCAAATTAACACTATGCTATAAGAGTATTTATAATAGTGTTATAAGAGTGCGAAAGAGTCTTATACATACTTATATACATATTGCTTCATATTTCATCTGTGAGTTTTAAAAATTGAACAAAAAATACCAAAGACTAAATGTATGAAAAATATTTTTTTTTTTTATTCAACTGCGTTATATAAACCTGCCGCAAGTAAAAGTGATGCAATACCTGAGTAATTAATTTTGTCTTTCTACAAAGAACAGTTGTTAAAAAAAAAACCCCGTTAGGCAGTTGAAAATATAGAATATAATAAGCATAGAACAGAGAATTTATAGTACATAGTAGTTAATTTTTAAAACCTAAGGGCATAATTGTATTGTGTAAACATTTCATACAAATTTCTGACATAGATCATAAAATGTTTCATCGATGTGGACCTAAACAAATTTTAATTACGCCATTTGCGTCATTATAACTAGCACTAAATTTAGCTAGTAAAGCAAGCAATATATAAAAATCGTTTGAATTTAGCTATTAAAGCCAGTAATATCTATTAATTATTTTAATCACTGCCTTTTTTACTAGCAGAGAGTCTACTAACGCTAGTATAAAGTAGCATTAAAATAAACTATGCATTAGAAATGGCTATGCGCGCATTAAACATAAATTTTTGATTAAATGTTGATAAAATATCTGCAAAAGTAGTGTGTTCCAAAATGGGTAAATTTTGTAAAGAAGAAAAAAACTGTAAAACACTGCAAAATTTTGAATTTAATATTTTTTTGGTCCTGATGGACTTTGGTATATTTGTACAAGAGGACCAAAAAAATATTAAATCTACCTAAATACAAATATACCAAGGTCCATCAGGACCATAAAAATATTAAATTCAAAATTTTGCAGTCTTTACAGTTTTTTGTTCCTTTGAATATAGACCTTGGTATATTTGTACAACAGGACCATAAAAATATTAAATTCAAAATTTTGCAGCCTTTACAGTTTTTATTTGTTACTTTACAAAATTTAACCATTTTAGAACACACTACTTTTGCAGATATTTTTCATGAACAAAAATTACTTGAATAGTAACTTCTCGTACTGGAGCCTAACCGCATAATAAAAATTCAAATACGAAATGTATTCAAATTTCATATACGAATATGAAATGTACATCCTTCGCTTATAACAAATATGCAACACAAACTCCAACACGTAGTTAGTACCACCTACATTGATATATTCATCTTTCATATTCATATTCATTCATTTATTTACTCAAATGAGCTCCATTGCTCGTACAGAGTGTTTTTAGTTTTTTACAATTTTACTTATAATTATAACTAATTATTATTATTATTATTATAAATATGTATTCTGATATTTTATTATTATTTAGGAATGTAGTTATATATGTATATTGATATCATATTCGTTTGTAGATAATTCGTATATAAGATTGAAGAACAAAAAATATTGTTTTAAAGAGCAAATTGTTTCGATGATAAAATGAGCGAGCGGGATGTTGTGCTGCATCACGCTATATAAAAATAATATTTCAAAAATTTATATGGGACGAGACTTCTTCTTACTATAATATTATGTTCATTGGTAGTACCACAAATAAAAAAGTTGTCATAAAATTTTTGTATGGGGACGATTATTAATTTGTGGTATATACAAAAAAATGCATCAATATAATATTATAGTTTTTGAATGGTTATCGTTTAACATCGATATGTTAATTTTTCAATACAGATAGTACGAAATGTTAAGATACGAAAATAATTTTGCGAAAGTTTAAATACGCTGTTAGATAGCTGCTCATATTTATTAAATCTGTTTGAATAAATTTAACTTAAAATACTAAACTCTAACCTTGTCCGCCATTCTTGTACAAAACTCCAATCGAATGGCTCTGGATTTGATTCAATTTCCCATTTTTTATCATTATTATTATTATCATCATCATCACCACCACTATTACCGTTATTATTATTATTATTATTATTATTTTTAATACATTTATTATTATTATTTTTATTTAAACTAAAATTTGAATTTTTCTTTTTAACGGTTTTTATTAAATTTTTAGCTTTTTCATAATTTCCTTCAATTTTAATATTAATAACACCATTTTTAATACTTTCAATAAATGATGGTAATTTCATAATATTATTTTTATCATCATTTATATTATTATCATTTTGTTTTATTTCATTTATTTTATTATCATCATTATGAACATTTTTCACCTTATTCACCACAACAATATCTTTAATTTCAACATTAACTGAATTATCATTAGAATTTTTATTATTATCATTATTTTTATTTTTATTATTATCATTTGGAAATGGAGCAGAAATTTTATTATTTAAATCAGTAGTTTCATTTATAGTTATAGATTTAATTTGAGATATAGATTTATTATTATTATTATTATTATTGTTATTAACTAAAATTTCACCACTATTCATTAATAGATTAGAAAGTTGTTGAAATTTTTCATCTTCATTTTTTAAATCTTTTAAATTTTTACTATTATTGTTATTATTATTATTATTATTATGATTCGATAAAGACAATTTTAAATTATCATTTTCATGATGTTCATCATTATTACTATCATCATCATCATCATCATCATTATCATTACAACAAAAACTATTAATTGATTCACTTGCTGATGTATTAATATCCTTGATATCAGGAATTTTTGAACGAATTTCATCAAGAAGACGACTTGCATGTAATAAATCATGATTATTTTTAATAGAACAACCACCGCTATCATCACACTTACTGTTGCAATTAGGATTATCATTTCCATTTGTATTAATAATTTCAATATCTGAATTTTTTATTAATTTTAATTTTGAAGGTTTTTGTTGTTGTTTTTGTAATGGATTAAATGATTTTAATGGTAATTTTTGTTGTCCACGATTTTCAATTGAATCACCAAAATATATAACAACTTTATTGGTTGGTGGTGGTGGTGGTGGTTGTGATAATGGTTGTAATTCATTTGAATTGTTATTTTCTTGAATTAAACTACGATTTTTATTATAAAATTTTGATGACATTTGTTTTTGTTGTAATTCCTTTAAAAATATTGATTGAAATTGTTGAATTTTATTATCATTATCATCATTAAAATATTGTGATTCAATATCAGCACTAGCTGTTATTAAAGAAGATTTTGTTGCTGGTGTTGTAATTGTACGTTTTCTTAATATGAAATTTTCATCATTACCAAGTGGTGCAGATATTTTTAATGGTTGATTTCTTTGAAAATAATGTCCTTGTTGTTGATATTTTTGTTGTTGTAGCTGTGATGATAATACTGATGATGATGATGATGATGAAATTGGTAAACGAAAAAATTTTCTAGCACTTTGACGTGCTGATGATGATAAATTTTTTTTCGGTATTATTGGTGGTTTTAATTGTTTTGGAAATTTGATTAGTTCTTTATTAATATCACTTGATGGCTTACAATCGTGTAGCTCACGACATAAACTACAATTACAATCTCTGGGACAATACATTGTTTTTTTTTTTTTTATTCCCAATCAATTCCTGATGAGAATTAAGGGTGTGTTTATATTTTTCAATTAAATTTGGTTTGGGTTCATTGATTCTTTGATTGAGAAAATATGCATTTTACTTGTTGAAATGTTATTATGTCATCTCAGTCCATGTTTTATACGTCTTGATTTCAATTGAATCCATTTGAATTTTCTTTTATTACAAATCAAAAGGAATAAATAATATTATGTAGATTAGTTACAAATATAGCAATGACAGAAATGTTGATCACTATATTTAAACTGTATTCAACAATATTGTTTGTTGTTGTTGTTTTTGCTTCTTATATGCTAACGTCTATTTTCCGGAATGGTTCGTTACGTTCAATTAAATTTTCCGATTTTTCGTTTTTTTCTATTCTTATTCGTTTGTAAAATGAAACCGAGAATGCATAAATTTAAAGCAATTTATCCAAGCATGATATTATTTAATAGTTTTGTATATAGTTGTTGTATAGTTACCATGATATTTTAAATTATACATATATATATATATATATATATATATACATTTCAAATAATAAAACTTCTCTTTCTAAAATACATAATTTAGAAATGATTTTAAGAAGTTATATTATTAAATTTTGGTAACGCTTTTGTTTTTTTAAAAATTAAATTTTACCGCAACCGATCGAATTTTAACAAAAAACAAAAACAGAAAAACAATAAATAAAAGTTTGTGTTGAAAAGCGCGAAGCGCGATCGATTAAATGTTAACGTGATCGTGTTCTAAGTGAAACTGAAATTTTTATTTTTTTTTATTTTTCAAATTCATTTCATGGAGGGTCTGTCTTTCTTTCATTTTAATTTTTACGTCTTCATTTTTCTTCTTACTATTTATTTCGCGTTTTCAGTTTCATTACAGTTTTATTTTTCATTTTTTTTGTTCGTTATTTGCACTTTTTTATTATTATTTTTTTGCTTTAAATTAAGGGGAACTTTAAGATAATTCAAAATCTACTTTGGTAGTGTAACTTAACAAACTAAGAAAAAAAAAAAACAATAACAAAAATAATAAAATCAGCAAAATGGTATTGTTTTGAATTTATTTATTTATTTTCAAATACACATCAGAGTTGTGATACTTCAAGTATATTTTATATTATAGAGAAATAATTTTAATATATAAACTAGTTACATATCTACTGTACAAAATAGTAATATTATTTTTGTTTTGTTGTAGTTGTTTTTTTTTTGCCAAAATTCAAACTATACGAATACATTACAGGTCAAAAAAAATCAAATAACACACATTGGATAGTATTTTATTCCATATCAGAGTGGACAGGAAATAATTAATGATATATATAGGGATAGTTTTGAACTGTCAAAACTGTCAACAAAACAAAAAAGTTTTTAACTCACAGATGCATTCATAAAATCTTGTAATAATTAGTTATAAAATCAATGAAAGTAAGAATTAGAAGTTGTATTGCCGTACCGTACTTAATTAAGCACGAAAAGGTGATTCTACCTAAGTTACTGTCAAGAGTGTACAAACAAAAATATATATAGTTAAGATAGTAGTCTAACACTAGACTCTAATTTATAGTTTTAATTTCAAATAGTGAGGGCAAAATGAGTTCAAATAAGTGCACTTTTTTCATTTTTATAAACATCGCTTTAAGCTTTTTCCATATTAAATTTAATCACTTTTGAAAGGGGTCGCAATGCTCATTTAATTGACATCTTAAATATATCATTATTCTCTCAACTAATAAACAATACAAAATGTTAATTTATCAATGAAAAATATATATATATAAATTAATTTTAACTTTTGAATTAGAATTGAGCTGTCATCAACAATAGTTTGCTAATTCCAAGACACAAACCAGTAAAATTGTAAATTAGTCAATTCTAATTCAAATTCTAATTTATATGTATATACACAGTTAGAATTAGCCAACTCATTAGACAAACACTCATTAGTTAAAGTAGTAGTCTAACACTACACTCAAGGAACATTTTGTATAACTTTTATTCACAAATTTGTATTGTATATTTACAAATCGTTTACTGTAGCCAAAAATTGTAAATGTAAATAAAATTTTAAATATACTTAAACAAAATGATGTTACAGAATGTATACTCATACAGTAAAGATAAATTGTAAACGTAAATTGATTGATTAAAGCGGTAAACACAATTGCGACTACCGACGAAAAAATTAAAATATACATGCTCTTATGTATATGCTCACAATTCCAACTACAATCGCACAACCACATTTTCATTGTCGTCGAAATAAGGCTATTTTCTATTTTTTTCGCTAATAGTCGGATTTGACATTTCTGACAACCTTTGTAATAATCAAAAAATAACAACAAATCTGAAATTAGAATAATAAATAATTGTTTTGGTTTTTTAAAAGTTTTATATGTTCTGCAATTTATAATTATTTATTTTTTTATTTAGGTACATATTATAAATTTAGATTTTTTAGCGATGTATTTGGATCTGATGATGCTACAAATAAATTAATAAATTATTCAAAAATTTTTTAAAAATATTTTAATAAAATATTTTTTTTATTTTGAAATTCCGCCATTTGCTTTTCTGTTTTGTTTGTTTATTTTTATTTTTCGTTTCGCTGCAATTGTATTTCATTTGACGAAAAATAGTTGAGCGAAGTGAATTTCGTTGGTAGTCGGTGGTCGGTGTTCGCAATTGTTTTTACCGCTTAAAGTTGTAATTTTATTGTATGTATACCCAAACGGCTATACACTTAGTCAGCGTTTACACATCAATATATATTGACAGCATTTATTGATAAGATATTGAAAAAATACTGATATGTAAACACATATTGATATCTATAATTATAATTGACAAGCATTTAGGAACCTGTGCAGTAAACACCTTTTCATTTTATCTCGCTTCTCCTTGAATGAACTCAACTCATATTAGAAGGGAAACTCTTCATTTACGTAAGCCTAATGCAATTTTTTACATAAACCACAACAAAATATTTCCTTATTATAGTTGAAACAAGTAAAAACTATCATACTATACCTACTTTTGCATTGCCGTATAAATGAGAAAGAAAGAGAACACATCATATGCTTCTGTAAATTTGTATATACAAATTTTTATTGGGCTGACAAAAGATTTGAAAACGCTTATGAAATTTTTATATGCGGGATTATTTATTAAGTACATAGTGAGAAAAAAAGTTCGGACAATATTTAAAGATTTTATATTGAAATTTTAAACAAAGACAACAGCAAGTAAATTTTTTTATGTTAAAATTTAACTTTTAATAGATACCACGATAAATAGTTTCATTTTAATACGAACAAATTATTATTTACACACATTCTATTTGAATTTTATCTTATTAATTTCGCTACACCTTTTTGTTTCCTTTATTTCACTTCATTCGTCAACATACAGTTCAAATTACTGTCTATTTCTAACAATTTTTTTGTTTTTTTAAATGTATGGGTGTGTTAGCAAAACACATATCCGAGTTTGACTTCTTATTGTTTAGAAATTATTTGCTTGCATTATCCTATTTAAACCTACCTATTTAAATAATACGTCAAATAAAAACAAAAAAAAACAAGTTCATCTAAAATAAAAAAATATAAAAACAACAAAAACAAAAATAGAGTATCTATAATTATAATAGCCATGCATTTAAGGACATGCGCAGTAAGCAGCTTCTCACTTTATCTTGCTTCTTCTTAATGAACTCTTAATATGTAAATAAGTTGTATGTATGGCCGAAATACGCATACGGGTTAAACAAATTTCTATTTGGTTTTATAATATTCAAACTATTAAGTAAAATAGAGCCATTTTGTGTCATTCAACATCTTATTATTTTTATACCATTCTGTATAATGTTATTATTATGTTCTGTTTAAAATTTTAAATTTGGCTTTAACTTAAATTATAATTACAAAACAGAGGCCCATAGTCAATATATATTCAAGAAAAAAATAGAATTTATCATATTTTCTTGAATATTTATTGAGAGAGACAAAATTAAATATGGCGAATAATGAAAAACTTAGCAACATTCATAAGTTAATTTTTTTATTTTTTTTTTTATTTGACATTTGCTTTATATTCACAGGGTACTTGATTAAAAAAAGTTTTTATTTTTACATTAGTTTTGGTGAACATATAAGAAAAAAATGACAAATATATAGTTTGATTGTTTAAAAACTGATGTGTAAACACAAATGTCTCTCTCTTTAATCTAAAATCATCAATAAATATTGAAGAATATTGATGTGTAAACGCTGCCTTACAGATACAAAATGTTTACGTTTTTGTAAACTTATAGCTACAATATAACTTTACTAATCCAATACATTACACTACAATACTAACTTTACTTAAATGTATGTCTACAGATGCAAAATGTTTACGTTTATGTAAACCGATGACTACAATTTAACTTTATCTAAGAATAGACAGACTGAAAATTTCTGGAAAATTAATTACTGTATAAAATTCAATTTACCCGTTTCCTATTTATCCGTTCAAAAATAGTGTAGAATCAAAAATAATAATACTTGCAAATCACCAACCTATACCAAATATATGCAACAATTTTTTATTCCTTTACTGTATTTCAACTTAGTAAAAATCATTTAATTGTTAAAAATGAAAATAATAATAACAGTTTTACTTTTTTTCATTTCATTTTTTTTTGTTCTTATTATTATTATTTTTTCAACTTCTTCAAAAATATCAAGTAAAAGAAATAATCGCAAAAAAAACACAAATTGTGGAAACAACAAAACAATAGAAATTCAAATTATCATGTTATAGTCAATAACAGGTGAATAATACACACAGGTGAAAAAAAAATTCTCATAATTTACAACAACGCTATTATAAAAAAAAAACAAAAACAAAAACATAAACTATCAATCTACCGTTGTTTAAACGCAAAAATTTATACGCGCTGCTGTCAAGATAAAACCCCCTTTTGCATTCACATTCATTCAAAAAATAATTTTTAAAGATTTGTTGTATGTGTTTATATGGTAGATATACCTATGTTTGGATACTAGATGTTAAAGTAAACTACCGCAAGCACTCCAGCAGTGTAACTTAAAAAATCTTAAAATAATTTTTTTTTTTTTTGTTATTTTTTAATTTTTAAATAAACTTTTCCGCCATTGAAAATTATATTCAACGGACATATTTATCTATAGATACAGATGATGAGAAATCACTTCAAAATTGTTGAATCTAACAATGGTGGCAGCAAAAATTATGGTGATTAAAGAATGACTTTAAAAAAAACAAAAAAAAAATAAACAACAACAAAAATAACAAATTGTTTTCATATAATATTTTTGTAATTAAATTTGTACTATGAAAATATTTAGATTTACTTAAGCTACTGGAAATATCTATACATATCTTTTGACACCATTCATTGATAATGATTGTCGAAAAGAGAAAATTAATATTTTTTCTCTTTGCCGACCACCCCTCTCTTTTGGACATTCAAATTCAAATTCAATTCATCATTTTCAGTTCATGATTATTTTTGCTCTTGAAATATTAATTTACATGCGATTTTATTATTGTGTGTAGTGAGTGTATAAATATACATATATTTACAACTACATGTAGACGTTCTCAAATAAAAAAGAAATAATTTTTATTTATGAATGAAAATTATAATGTTATTAAAATAACTGTTATTTTTACGATATTATATCATTACAAGTATTTTGAGTCTAATTGACTTTAAAACTGAAAAATAAATAAATGGAAGTGAAGAAAAGAAAAACTTTTAATTTTGTTCCAAAAAAAAAAGAAAATGGAAAATAGAAAATAGGAAAAGTGAAAAATATTGTTTATGTTAATAATTATAATTCTACATGATCTTAATTTAATTTTAAGAGCCTCTATGAACTAAATACGGGTATGTAGATTGAATTATAAATATTGTACAGTAACCAAATGAATATAAAAACAAAATTATGTTGGTCAGGTAATCCAAATTGCATATGTAGATTTGGTCAAAATACCACAATGTATAACATCATTTCAAAAGTGGTGAGTTTATTTGAATATTTGGGCTTAGTAACGGAATGAAAATAAACACAAAATTATGTTGGTCAGGTAATCCAAATTGCATATGTAGATTTGGTCAAAACACCACACAGTGTACAACAACAATTTAAATGTGGTGAGTTTATTTTTATATTTGGGCTCATTAACGGAATGAAAATAAAAACAAAATTATGTTGGTCAGGTAATCCAAATTGCATATGTAGATTTGCTCAAAATACCACAATGTATAACATCATTTCAAAAGTGGTGAGTTTATTTGAATATTTGGGCTTAGTAACGGAATGAAAATAAACACAAAATTATGTTGGTCAGGTAATCCAAATTGCATATGTAGATTTGGTCAAAACACCACACAGTGTACAACAACAATTTAAATGTGGTGAGTTTATTTTTATATTTGGGCTCATTAACGGAATGAAAATAAAAACAAAATTATGTTGGTCAGGTAATCCAAATTGCATATGTAGATTTGCTCAAAATACCACAATGTATAACATCATTTCAAAAGTGGTGAGTTTATTTGAATATTTGGGCTTAGTAACGGAATGAAAATAAACACAAAATTATGTTGGTCAGGTAATCCAAATTGCATATGTAGATTTGGTCAAAACACCACACAGTGTACAACAACAATTTTAAAGTGGTGAGTGTATTTTAATATTTCGGCTTAGTAACGGGATGAAAATAAAAAAAAAATTATGTTGGTCTCAGGTAACCCAAATTGGATATGTAGATTTGGTCAAAACACCACAGTGTACAACAACAATTTTAAAGTGGTGAGTTTATTTTAATATTAAGGCTCAGTAACGGAATGAAAATAAAAATAAAATTATGTTGGTCAGGTAATCCAAATTGCATATGTAGATTTGGTCAAAATACCACAATGTATAACATCATTTCAAAAGTGGTGAGTTTATTTGAATATTTGGGCTTAGTAACGGAATGAAAATAAACACAAAATTATGTTGGTCAGGTAATCCAAATTGCATATGTAGATTTGGTCAAAACACCACACAGTGTACAACAACAATTTTAAAGTGGTGAGTGTATTTTAATATTTCGGCTTAGTAACGGGATGAAAATAAAAATTATGTTGGTCTCAGGTAACCCAAATTGGTTATATAGATTTGGTCAAAACACCACACAGTGTACAACAACAATTTTAAAGTGGTGAGTTTATTTTAATATTTCGGCTCAGTAACGGAATGAAAATAAAAACAATATTATGTTGGTCAGGTAATCCAAATTGCATATGTAGATTTGGTCAAAACACCACACAGTGTACAACAACAATTTTAAAGTGGTGAGTTTATTTTAATATTTCGGCTCAGTAACGGAATGAAAATAAAAACAATATTATGTTGGCCAGGTAATCCAAATTGCATATGTAGATTTGGTCAAAACACCACACAGTGTACAACAACAATTTTAAAGTGGTGAGTTTATTTGAATATTTGGACTCCTCCATAAACAAAGATGACTGATTTTTTGTACAGCTGGACATTATTAATAAAGTATAAAAAAAAAAACTACAAATAAAGTGTTCTATATACTATATACACATTTCAAGTCGCGACTGATTAGTATAAACATGAAAAAATATTTGGATTACTGCGGTTAGTTGCAAGCATTAATGAAGAAAGTAAAGTGCTGCCGAAATATCGATATTTGCTAAATAAAAACTAATTTAATATAAGTAAGGACTTTTATATCCAAAATTAATATACCATTCAAAAATTGATAATCTGATTATGAACAATAGAATACACAAAACAATAATTCGGTCAATTTTATGTTACAAATTTTAATCTGAAACTCTTAAAAAGCCAGATACTTTAGATATGACTTAGCAAAGATTTAAATATCGAATAGCTAAATTAGTCAGAGAGACAAATGGGACTTATAGAAAAGTATGCATCATGTTATCCGGACGAAAGCATAGTTTATTTAGCAAAATCCCGACATTTCAAATCCCCACGTCTCAAAATATTGACTTTCAAAACCTCGCTAATTAAAATGTCGTCAGCTTTTTTTTTATAATTAAAAACAAAATATCTTGAAAAACGTAAAATATTAAGAATCAGTTGTCAGTAAAATATTTAATTAATAATTCCGATTCTAAAAGAAAGATCATATAACAAGATCAAAAGCTTGATGGATGAAATGACAATATAAAATGTGCATTAAACTATCTTCTAACATTTAGTAGGTTTTAGTTATTAGTTTATTAACACGTTAATAATGTCTTTTTAAGGACTATACCAAATATATTTATTAAAGTAAATTTTAATAAATTTGAGGGTGTGTGCCTAATGGAAGACCAATTTTAAATCACTAGTCACCAAATAGACAGTTCTCTGATAATTATTGCCAATTTAATAAACAATATGTTTCTTCCTGGGCTCTATCCATTGCTGATGTCAACTACCATGATCGTGAATTTAAATTTTATCTGCTGCAGATCAAACTTGGTGCTTCTACTAAACCACTGACTTTTAATTTGCAGTCATGGTATCCTTGTTCTTCTGAGGTCTCAGTTAATTTCAATTCAACCTTTCTTTCAGAATAATTTTAATTAGTTTATATTTCTTTGGAGGCCGAATTATATATGCAGAAATATTCAAGTTTTCTGGATTTGATCTGGAACAATACATCTTTATTTTCTTATATTCGGACAACAGCAATTTTCGGTAATACCAAATTTCGAAATTCTCTAATTTTTTGCGAGGGCTTCCCAAAGTGTTTTGGCTTTAAACCCATATAAAATTGTTGCTCTAGAATTCGAATTGTAGTTTTTAAGTTTAAATCGTAAGTGCAAAGCACTTTTTTCATTTTTATGAACATTCGGTCTAGCTGTTTCCATCTTAAATTTAATCACTTTTGAATGGGGGTCGCATTGTTCATTTAATTGACATCTTAAATATATTATACGTTCTCTCAACTAATAAACAATACAAAATATATAATCAAAATCAATGAAAAATACATAAATTAGTTTAAAAAAATTAATTTTAACTTTTGAATTAGAATTGAGCTGTCATCAATTAGTAACATTTCGAAATGACTAATTACAAGACACAAACCAGTAAACTTTCAAATTAGCCAACTTTAATTTAAATTTTAATTTATATGTCACAGTTAGAATTAGTCAACCCATTAGACACATTTTTAGATTTAATGTTTGATTAAGCACACACCTTATGTGTAATTTTTTTTCTTTATTAAAAGGAAAATATGCGGTTGTTGTCTTTGATAGGTTAAAGTTGTGACAAAAGTGCACATGTTTAAAGTAAATGCAAATTAGTTTATTAACACACACTTTGACTACTAAATATTTTTAATAGAGTAAATATTAATAAATTTTTAAATTTGAAGTTGGGCGAATACTAGCAAATATTAATTTAAAAAAAAATCCGTTATAAACGAAATTCCCGTTTTAAATAATTAATTACGTTCAATAATTATCGGTATTGAAATTTAATCGAAAAAAAACATTTTAATAAACTGTCAGGGTGATAAATTTATTATTATTATTTTTTTTTATAAATCGTATAATTAATAACAATTTAATTAGAATATAATTATAATTTAATTATATATTGTAATTGAGTGTATAAATTAAGTTCAAAGACAAATTTAATTTGTTTTTTTATTTGTGAATAGTAAAAAATAATGAAATAAAAAAATTAAAGTTCGTGCCAAAAGAGCAAAATAAACAGAAATAAAAGAATTAAAAATTATAAATTCATATGAGATGAGAGCAGGAAATTACCAAGAGTATACAACTGTCGGCGAGTGAAATGAACTTGAGTTTTTCTTGAAAATGCACAGAAAATAAAAAACTGAAATTTTTTTCAATGCGTTTTGAAATTATGTTGTTAAAAAGTTATTATTGAAACAAAAATGAAAAAACTTACTTGGTAATAAATAAACATTACCAATTACCATGCGTGCGTAGTGATTACGAGAAAAAAACTTTAATAATTAGAAAAAAAATAAATTAAAACAACAACAATTTAATAAAGAATGTAAAATATGACATCACATTTGCATAAACTTTGCAAATCATTGATAATTTATTATGTATAGACAGTGAGGTGGATAATTGAGGTGAATATTTAAGTGTCAACAAACAAAACATTCCTTCAATTTTTCAGACGGGAAAGATTTGTAAATAATGTAAAAAAATATAAATATTTCCAGGAATACTGGAAATATTGGCCTAATTCTAAAACTGACATCAAAGCAATAATAGTGTTTATCAAGGACATAAACCTACAACTCTAAGATAATAAGCGGGAAGGTAGAATAGATCTTAAGAGGTTCGGGTTTACATAGAAAACCCCTGTGATATTAAAAACAAAATAAAATATGTTCAAAATGCTGGTCAACATCACCACATATTTGACTACACATTCGAACAGGACATTGGCGTGCGAAAGGCATATTAGAACCTTTGAAGTAGAAACAAGTATGTAATACTAAAAATTGGGTTAATATCATAGTTTTTACAGTCAAAAGTCGATCTAGAGTATCTTTTAGATATCTTTTTTTTATAAAGTCATAAACAGCACCCATCTTGACATGCAAAAGCAAATTCTGGGTTTATGGATAGCATTTGAGCAGGACATTGGCGTGCGAAAGGCATATTAGAACCTTTGAAGTAGAAACAAGTATGTAATACTAAAAAATTGGGTAAATATCATAGTTTGTACAGTCAAAAGTCGATCTAGAGTATCTTTTAGATATCTTTTTTTTATAAAGTCATAAACAGCACCCATCTTGATATGCAAAAGCAAATTCTGGGTTCATGGATAGCATTTGAACAGGACATTGGCATGGAAAAGGCATATTAGAACCTTTGAAGAAGCAACAAGTATTTAATACTAAAAAATTGGGTAAATATCATAGTTTGTACAGTCAAAAGTGAATCTATAAGATATCTTTTTTTTATAAAGTCATAAACAGCATCCATCTTGACATGCAAAAGCTAGTTCTGGGTTCATGGATGGCAATCAAATTTGTAGCAAGTTTAGTGAATGAAAAGCATTGTTTGCAAAAAAAAACACCATAGAACGTAAAATAGATAGAAAAACAGATAAAATAATTGTAAGACGGGTGGGAGGTCGATATGTCGAAAAACAAAATGTTAAAAAACAAAATATCAAAAAAAAATGTATAGATTTGCAAAAAATATTGATTTGTAACACTATCCATTTTTTAAACTTTTTTTTTCACTCTTAACTGAATTTATTGAATACTTCTAAACGAAAATGACAATTTATGGTTTATTCAAATCTTAAAATCTAAAAAGTTGGAAGGTCTAGTCTATTGATTTGACACTTCATATTTGTTCGTTCGTTCCAATTGTCTGCCTTACGATTTTTTTTAACCAGCTGGCTATTATCTAGATCCCTCGCCAAAAGGTTAGGGTGTTGGATCAGTCTGGTTGCATATCTGTTTTCACATTTTTCCAGTTCTTCTGTAACCAGCATGGGTATATTTAAATTTTTTATGTAGATTAATATTTCTTAGGTACCTGGAGCCTGGGTTATGGTATGTAAAATTCTTGATTGCATTCTTTGAATTGTTTCGATGTTACTATTAAAAAGCAGTTCTCTATACCTGACACCCATAGGACCGGATTGGTTTCAGAATGGCTTTATATAGCAACATTTTGTGTTCTAGTTCTATAGTGTTTTGAATTTTTCCTAATAAGCCAATAAATGTGGTTCGTCTTGAGTTTTAAGGTCCGCTTTTTTGCAGTGATGTCCTTCTTCCAGATTAGCCTTTTGTCTAGGTGTACTTCCATGCATTAAATCTTGTCATCAGCTTGCGGAATAGTTATTTCATTTGTATCATCTGGTGCCCTCTTTAATCCCTTAATCTCTTCTTTAACGAGAAAGTTACATTTGCACTTCGAAAGTTACACTTTTACTCTCATTGACTTTCATTTTTCACGTATAGATCCATACCTAAATGTTTTTACAAATTTGTAGATGCTGTATGTGAATTTGGATGGCATCTTCAAATTGTAGTATCGTCTACGAAGGTGGATGTTAATATGTTCCGGATTTCCAGTAGATCAGACGTAGGTATAAAAGTGGTCCTAGTACACTATCTTGTGGGACGCCAGCATTGATTTCATGTTCTTCTGTTATATATGGTATTTGAATCTGATTCTAAGACGTCTATTGGTCATATATGAAGATGAGACTCAACTGGTAGTTCTTGTTGTATTTTATGGATTAATCCATGACGCCACAATTTGCTAATTGTCTGGCTGACATCCAAAAAACACTGTGATTTTGTAAACTATTTAACTGTATACGAAATTAATTTGAAATTTTGAAAACAACAAATCTAGCGCTATGAAATTTGTAGTTTATACCTTGCATTTTTATTTCTCTGGCTGTGTTGATTGTTACCAACTATAAAATATTTAATTGATTTCGTAAAACTGATTTTGTGACTATCTCTAAAAATGTTTATATCAACAAACAAACTCGACTTCTCTCCCAAAATGAATAATTTACATTCCAAGGTATGTATGCAAAAATATAAACATTCAAAACTTCTAGATTAAATCTGTCTCAATTTTTTGTACAATGCTCTTATTTGAAAATTTAATATAACAAAAAAGGATCCCATAAAATAGAAAATTAAAAACAACAACAACAACAATTCAATTCAATTATTTGAAAATGAAAGAAAAAAACAAATTTTCAGCCTTCACAATTAATTTACGATAATGTGATAATATGATTTCGTAATGTTTTTATTTATTATTAGTGAATTTATCTGATAGATCCAAAACAAACAAAAAAAACACTCGTAATTCAATCAAAAACAATAAAATATTTTTTTTTGTTTTTTTTTGTTTGTTTTTGTTGTAATAAATACTAAAAACAATAGTTTTAAAATTACATCGAAAAAATTTATTAGTACAAATCTAAGTATTTTTGCAGTAAAATATAGTTTCACTTGAAAATATAATCATAATAAAGTACCAATTTTATAATTTGCCAGGGTTATTAACCATGGTGCAAAAAAAAAAAAACGAAAAAAACAAACAAACAAAAACGTTTTAATGAAATAATATTTTCTGTATAGGTACACAAAGTGAAAAAGAAAATTTTAATATTTTTATAATATCTAGTAAAGTTCATATCACCTTGATTATACTTGATATTAATAATGTATATATATATATACCTGTACTTATATCTTAAATGTCTTAAAGATCTTTAAAATTTATTGCACCTAAAGAGACAATTGAAATTGAATTAAAAAAAAAAAAAATACAAGAATAATAAATTCTTTTGTTTTTTGTTTCACCTGATTTACTTTTGATTAACGGTAACAGTAAATACAATTAATTGTTAGGTGTTAATTTTTATACACGATATTTATACATAATATGTAGATATGAATAAAATTAAATCCAATTATGGTAATATTGTAAATTATATAATTTTATTTTTTATGGTATGTAGGTACTACAAAAGTAGTGACTTGTGAGAGCCTTGACCTCTTCGATTTGCAGTGCTATGCAAATGCAGACTTGAGTATGGTTTTTAAGGTGGTTTTGATCTTCTTGATTTCTAATTTTAAAATTATAATAAAAATAGCCAAAAAATATTCCTAATCAATTAGTTTTCAACTATAAAATTGTATCAAAATTATGGAGATGACAATGAAGATGACCACGTGATATACAATTAAAATATCGAAGCTTGAAATTACAAATTATTAACTTATTCATATACAAAATTCATAACAAATACATAAAAATGTATAAAAACTTAAATAGGTAATTTAGATATTTCTTTCAAGTTATCAAACATATTTCTAAAAACTCTAGCTTTTAAATTACTAACGCTAAGTAGTCCCAGATAATTTGCACGTTTAATAAGCAAATAATGCCGTATTAATATACACCAACGACTGGTGTAAGAGTTTATTTTTACAAAGCGGGACTATTGTTCTAATTTTATTTTAACAATTTAAGGTCTTACGTCCCTGAATACACCTTATAAATAAATTCTTGATATCGCTATAAACGCTATAAACGTCTTTAATATTTTTTTTTTTGTTATTTCCCAATTGAATACAATCTGTATTGTATATTATTTCCTCTTTAATAGCTGTGTATAAGATCTGTACCTACCTAAGGTAGATTTAAAAACTGTAAACGTAAGAACTTGCTAAACATTTTGGAAATATTTATATATGCAAGCAAAATCTAGTTAATTCTAAACACCATCATGCAGACACTATATTAGATATTCATTAACAAATGTTGGGGAATCATATATGTAAATAACTCTTATTGTTGAAAATTTGTGACCATTTGTAGAAGATGACCCCATAACAAGCCATAAATTGATATTATATATTTATGAGCTAAAATACACAAGCAACATAAATTGTTTGATCCAATAATAGGATCCACAAATTTCTAGACGATATAAACATTATAGCAATACATTGAGACACTTTAAATACTCTGCTTTCAATAATGCTGGATTGAGATGAACTATATTTATACGTTAAAATACATAAACAATATAAATTGTTTGACCCAATAGTGGAATCCACAAATTTCTAGACGATATAAACATTATAGCAATACATTGAGACACTTTAAATACCCTGCTTTCAATAATGCTGGATTGAGATGAACTATATTTATACGTTAAAGTACATAAACAACATAAATTGTTTGACCCAATAGTGGAGTCCACAAATTTCTAGACGATATAAACATTATAGCAATACATTGAGGCACTTTAAAAACTCTGCTTTCAATAATGCTGGATTGAGATGAACTATATTTATACGTTAAAATACATAAACAACATAAATTGTTTGACCCAATAATAGAATCCACAAATTTCTAGATGATATAAACATTATAGCAATACATTGAGGCACTTTAAATACTCTGCTTTCAATAATGCTGGATTGAGATGAACTATATTTATACGTTAAAATACATAAACAACATAAATTGTTTGACCCAATAGTGGAATCCACAAATTTTTAGGAGATAAACATTCAAGAAACACATTGAAACACTTAAAATACTCTGCTGTCGGTAATGTTGAATTGATGATCAATCAATTAATATTATTGATGCGGTCGATCAAATTAACTGTCAAATCGACATTTATGTATATTTTTGACGTTTTCGAAATTACCGAACATAAATTTTTGATTTGTGAATTTATTGTGTGTATTTTTTGGTTTTTATTTAATATTTTTTTAAATTAAATTTTTTTACAAAGATATGTAATAAAAATTACAAACTGTATATTGTAGTAACATGTTTTCATAATTGTCGAATATATTTTCACTTACAGAACAAAGTAATGACGATCAACAAATAATCATACAAATTTTTTGCTTCGTTGTATGTTCAAATTTGATTGTCATTTTACATAACCGAAAGCATGATTGTCGTTAATTGTCGTCAACCTCAATTTTGACTGCTATTTTTAAACAAAAGTATGATGATCGTCAATTATTGTCTTTAATTACATAGCATAACCGAAACCATGATGACAGTTGACTTTTTTTTTACAAATACATCGCAGACGACATTACCAAAAACAGGAATAGTATTACAACTTAGTAAATTTCACCTCAAAATTACAAAATTGTCTAAACAGCAACAGCAAATCGTATTAAATGGAGGTGGACAAGCTTAAACATTGTGCTCAGAGTAATTAATCGTAATTGACAAAAAAACGAATTATTTGTACAATAATGGTTTTGTCAGCTAGAGTAAACTAATCAACTTCATTTTTAGTATGGCTTATATATAAAACTTCATTTGCAGAACATACATACGAATGTGCAGAACATACATACGAATTACAGTTACGATTTTACTGCACATACATACGAATTACTGTTACGAATTACATTTTCCTGCACATACATGATACGAATAATTATAGGGATTAAGTAAAGTTTTAGAATCACTATAATAATGACCCAATATATTTGATCCTATCAATAATGACAATTTTCTGTATAAAAATCCGTTATTACCTAATTGCAGTTATTTTTTAAATACTATAAATATGCAGTAAATAAAATAAGATTATGGACCCAACGATGACGTATAAAATTTAATTAAAGCAAAAATCAACTCATATAAATTTTATATACAAAGAAATTGTAAACATTACCTATCTTAATCAACAATAAAATGGTATACATTATGACAATACACCAAAGTGTTTGGAAAGAACTGAACATCTGACATACAAATTTTTACTAGCTAATTGGACGTAATTTTAAGTGATCAGTTCAAAATAAAATACTAATACACATAATATACTATACACATCCATATACACATATATATACTATATATATATATATCTATATATATATATATATATCTATATATATATATATATATCTATATATATATATACATATAAATATATGTATATAAACAGATATTAAAACCTGTGTGGACGTACGGTATTCATTAAAAGGCTGTGCAAAGAAAACTGTCATCGAAATGCTGGAAAAATTTCAAAACAAAGTGCTCCATTGTATATTTAATGCACCATAATGGGTACGTATACGTAACAAAGTACACCACCGTGACTGGCACATTGAAACGGTCATGGATAAGATCAAGAAAAATGCAGTAAAACACGAGTAGAGATATTTCTCGAACTCGATCGATATTTTCTGCAAATTTATGTGAACTTGTCATCACTTGAATATTGTCTATGGACTCAAGAGAGCAAAACTTTACACGCTGGTCATTACCTAAAATGGAAAATTCTACGAAAATACTCTTTTTTACGGAAATCATTACATATACACATCAATAACTCTCCATTGAGAATTATTAATATATCTTAATAATCTTGCCACGCGCAGAAACTATTTGCTATTTAACGAGAAATATTACATTGATAAGATTTCTACACGAAAATTATTCTGTTAATAGCGATCCCAACACGAAATTTATTACTATAATAATTTACTAAACACGCGATTGAAAAATTTACAATAAAAAAGTCATTAATCGATCTGATTGTAGATTGGTTATAATGGAAAAAGATTGGTGGGGTTTAGTGGGTTCGATTCATACACTATCAAAGAGGAACACGAGGCTGGAGCTCTACGATATCGTTCAGAGAATACCTCCTATATTTTGCAAGAAAAATAACACTATAAATTAATTCGTAGATTACCTATCACAATAATCCATTCTTATGAATGAACTTAATATCCTAGAAATACTTTAATTGGATTCTTGATCACCAGAATAGATTATTCAGTGAAGTTCTATGTTTTTGATTCGAATGCATTGTGAATCCAATGACATTTTTTGTACACCATAGCTGTCTGCTTTCTTCCATTTAATATTTACAATCTGAATAATTTACAATTCAATAAGTTAAATAACTTTGTGGTTTATACTGGCTTGAAGAGAAGTATCCTATGATAGACACTTCACTATGTATTATATATTATATTATTTTATAGGTCGTATTGAATTTAACGTTTTAATCTTCTGGAGCCTTGGGCCCCTCATAAGATTGTATGCGAGGATGTTTGGATTATTGGATTTTGGATTAAGATTGTTTGCCAGGATGTACTTCCAATTTACTTTTGTACTTTGAGCAGTATTTTGATATTTCATCATGTACTGAAGGAATCCGCAAATCCTTGTGGATTAAACTATGTGGCACGAACCGCAGAGAATCGACCACCATTCTCAGGACTTTGTTCTGAAATCTTTAAATTACATTAATTCTGGTTTTAGCTGCAGCATCTCACAGTTGAATTCCGTACGACCATATAGGTGGCTTAAAAATAGCTTTGTATAGCATGACCTTGTTTTCCAAAGACAATTCTAATCTTTTATTCATTAACCAATATAGGCTTCTCAGCTTTTGTTCCAATTGTGCGCGCTTACAAATTATGTGTTTTTTCCATATTAAACGCCTAAATATCTGACATAATACTCCTGGGATATGACTGTATTGCGCTCAAAGTTACTGGGGGGCAGTTACCTTTCCTCAGTGTAAATGTCACATGGGTTGACTTGTTGTTTTCATTGACTTTTATTTTCCAACTGTGGAGCCAGTTTCGTATTTGACTGAGGTTCCGCTGAAGAAGATTTGAAGCTCATAATGGATTGATGTCTGAAGCCATAATTGCCGTATCATTAGCATAAGTGGCTACTTTCACATCTGGTGTAGTTGCCACATCTGCCGTATAGATGAGGTGGAGTGTGGGTCCAAGAACGCTTCCTTGGGGCACGCCAGATTGAACGTCGAAAAGTTTTATGTAAATTTTATGTCTGTATAAATTCTCAGCAGTTCGTAGAAATCGAACGGCAGGTCGTTTTTTATCTAATCATGATAAGCCTAAATGCCACCACACCTTATCAAAAGCTTGACTTTCATCAATAAATGCGACAGAACAATATCAGTCCAAAATACTCCAAGTCAGAATTTGTTTGATTCACAACTCGATGAACTTTATCCATAGTGCCATGCTTTATTCTAAAAACCGAACTGGTGTTTTGGTATAAGTTGTCTGCTTTCTATGACTGGATTGAGTCTTATTGATAATAGTTTTTCAAGAATTTTGGGCAGTATTGGTATTAGTCTGTAAAATGATAGTTTTTCTAGTCTTTTTCCGGCTAATAATTAAACCTGAACTGTTACTCATTCTGTTATTCAATATTTTTTTATTTTTTTTATTTTTTAAGTTAAGTTAATTACTAGGTTTCAAACGATACCTTTATACACGAATGTATAGCTTGGACTAATTAACAGTTTTAATTCAAGGGTTCTAAAATACATTTCATTAATAATTTATCTATAAGATATAAGATTTATCTTAAGGAAATCTAAATTTTCATAATATATTGAAAAAAAATTGTTTTTATCTTTTTTTATTTGTTTTTGTTTTGTTTTTTTTTTTTTTTTAAATTATGAATTTATAAGATTGTATGTTATCTTTTATGCATTAATTGAAATGGAAATTGTAATTGTAAAAGCGGAAGTTTTTTTTTGTTTTTGTTGTCTTACTTTTAATATTTAATCACAAAAAAATAAAAATAAATCCAAATTTTTAAAGGGTTATTATAACATTTTGTAATAAATTAAAAAAAAAAAAAACAACAACAATGAAACAAAAAAAAGGAATTCACTTTCGTTTTCTTTTTTTGTTTTTAAAATTTTTATTTAAAAAAAAAAAAAACGAAAACAAAACAATAATAATTTTTTCCTTAATATTTTAAGATGAATGAATTTAAATTTGTTGTTATTGTTATTGTTTTTTTTTTCTAAATCATAAATTTAAAAACTAGGAAGTTATAAATATTTCATATGTATGAAATTATTAAAATGGAAAATTAAAAATTGAAAGTAAATTAAATTAAAAAGTACAAAAATTGACGGAAATATCTCATAGATACACAATAATATATACTTAAGTACTAGTTCATCAAAATATATTATACATTGTATGAAAGTATGATAACGAGTAATGTCGACGGTTGTTTGTAAGTATGTACAAATATCACTTTATTTTTTTATTTATTAGTTTTTTGTTTTTTGTTAAATTTCTCAGGTGAATGAATTATGATCACGCACAAATAAAATATCTTTACGATTGAATTGAATTTTGAGATTTTAGTGTAGGTGGTAGTCATGGAAGTTTTATTTTTTTTTTTGTTTTTGTTTTAAGATTTAATTAAAGAAGTTTTTTATTAATATTAATTTTTTATTTATTTTTTTTTTATTTTTATTTTTTTAAATGAATTCGAAACAGGAAAAGTCATTACAATGACCCTCACTTGATTGCAGTTTTTTTTTTTTTTATTTTCGATATTAAATAATTGTGATTGCAAAATACAAATTTAATGACTTTTTATTTTAATGTGATTTTTATTTTTAATTTAATTTAAAAAAATAAAAATCTAAAGATTATTTTTTTTACAATTTAAGAATGATTTCTCGGATATTCAACGTATTTTATATATGTCCTATACTGTACATCTAATTATCTCTCATGGTCCATAATTATTGTTTTTACACAATTTTTTTGTTTAGAAATGACTAAAAGAAATTTTACGGTTTATGTAGGGGAGATAGGGGCTTAAATTAACAGGGGTAAGAACTTAACACGCAACTTTTACACAATTTTTTTGTTTAGAAATGACTAAAAGAAATTTACGGTTTATGTAGGGGAGATAGGGGCTTAAATTAACAGGGTTAAGAACTTAACACGCAACTTACGCATATACCACCCATCTCAGATGTTGAGTTTTTATTAATTTCTCTCTAAGATCTCTATTGAATGACATTATTCGGTTTGTCATTGAACGTTGTGTGAAAAGGTTAGGTGTACGGTCTGAATTTTTAGTCAAAAACATAAATTTTTTGGGTGATTAAGGTGCCTATTATGTATTTCGATCGAAATTAATCGAATCGTTCATCGTTATCGTTAAAGTTATTCGATTGTGATCGTTAGTGTCATTATGTATTTCGATGAAAATTTGATCGAAAGTGTTTAAAAATGCTGCCATTGTAAAATTCAAATCTACGATGAAAATGACATATGTTTCATTCTTTAAATGTCAAATTCAAATTATTATACGAAAAAAAAACAAAACAATAATGTTATATTTAAAATTTTTAAGTTGAAAATAAGTTGAAGTGTTTAAATAAAATATAACTATAAAATTATAAGTTTTTATAAATAAAATGATTTGAGCAGAGTTAAATTTTTCAATTTCTGATAGTGCTGAAAAACGCTATCAAATTGCAGAATTGAAAAACAAGCGAACATATATTCGGGATTATTCTAATCCACTAGATTTGGAAAATTATACGTATGTTATTTAAACATAAATTTGATGAGTTATTATCTACATTATTAAAACTATTAAATTAGGACAAAAATTGAAATAGCCAATAAGTACGTCGATTTCAAATATAATTAAATTGGTTAGTGTATTAAGATTCTGTGCGGTTTGTACCAAGCAAATGATTTTCAACGTAGGAAATGATTTCCATGTCGGACTAGCACAGCTAATTTTTGTTTGTTCTTAAGGAAGTTTTATATGTATTTGCAGTTTATAACTGCAAAATGGATCAAATTCCATTACGCCTAGAAGAAAAAAGTCAGGCAAACATTATTTTTATGATAAAGCAGAATTACTGAAATAATTGGAGCAGTAGATGGAAAGCTTATTCAAATTAAATCACCGAAGCAAAACGTACAACATTTATGTTATAGTAGAAAGGGATTTTTTAGCATTAATGCAATTCTGATAAGTTTATACTTTATTGTAATTAGTTTACATTATTATAATAGTTTTTGTTTTTAGATATGTGATCATAATCAGGTAATTGGTTTTGTGAGTGCAAGATATCCTGGTACCTCTTTGGAAAATTTATAATGGTGTTTCATTATTTACACTATATCTTTTCATATTGCAGTATATTTGTAACAGGCCTTTCATTCATATTAAAATTTATTTCAATAAAAAATTATTATGAAGAATAAAGTAAAATACCTACTTTCATTTCAACTTTTAAATTTATTTTTATTTCAAAAAATATCATAAATATAAAACAAAATACCAAGTGTCCAATATAAATAAAATATATTTGTATCTCTTTTATTTTATCCTTTCAATTCAAAATTGAAATAATTTGTACAAAATCTCTCTTTCGTGGTAAAATTTTACATCGATAAACTTTATCGATTTCGTCGACAATTTCTGAACGATATCGTAATACATAATGGCAATTTTGCATTTTGACATTTCGTTCGATCAAATCGTAATCGTTATCGAAATACATAATAGGCACCTAAATTTTGATTTGTAGGTAAGTTTACTGTTGGTTTTATATCCAAACTCCATTTATTTGCTCTATTATTAGTTAATTTTTATGTTCTTTACTAATTTTAAATAATATCCACAAACTTTTTCGTAAAGTTAAAGAAATAATTATAAAGAGGTAATGGGGTAAGTGTTAACATATTGCCGGGCAAATTTTAACAATGTTAATACTTACCCCATTTTATGTTTTTGAGAAAAATTAAGTTTTCATTATTGTAATTTTTTTTGAATGCGAAATTATAAAAGAAAAACAAACAGAGGGTCCAGAAATTTTCGAGCTAGCAGCTCAGGAAGTTCTGGAAAAAAAAGTTAGTTTACGTAAATTTATGAAGAAAAAAAAGTGGGCACTGCCATTTGTGTTAATTTTAAACAACCAAGAGAGGTGAGGCAAAAAATTGCACAACAAGAAGAAAAAATAACTAATTATTTATTAAAATGTTCCAGTATCTATTTCGGGTTGCTTCCTAAAGAAGTAAGAAAACTAGCTTATCAATGGGCTACATTTTAAAGAATTAATAACATTTCACCTTCTTGGCATACAAACGAGATGTCTGGACCTGATTGGCTTATCAAATTTATCCAAAGAAATCCCAGATTATCAATTAGAACATCTGAAGCTACTTTGTCAAGCAGAGCTGCGTCATTTAATAAAACTAATGTAGAACCGTTTTTTAAAAACTAAAAGCCACTTTTAAATAAATATCAGTTTGCTGCATCAAAAATATAGAATGTAAACGAAACTGGTATAACTACAGTTCAAAAACCTAAGAAAATTGTAGCTAAAACGTGGACAAAAACAAATTGGAGCCGTAACATCAGCCGAAAGAGGAATACTTGTAACTTTAAATGTTGCGATTATCGCGGTTGGAAATTAGCAGTTCCTCCCATGCTTATTTTTCCCCGTGTCAGATATTCACAAATTTTCATTTGTAATGGTCCGCCATTGCATTGGCACAGGATAAAAATTTAACCAAACTCAAACGAAAGAAAAAACAAGAACTGTGACTTTTGTGTTACTAGAAAAAAAACAATGTATTATATTATTAATCTATATACTAATATAGATTAATAACGTATTATATATATTATTAATATAATACAGACTGAAATATCATTTAATTTAATTTATTCTTATTTTCTCTGAAGTATGAAATAACGTTAAGTTTTATTTATATTTTAATATTGAATTGCTATTATTTTCGTTATTTTTTTATAATATCTATTCTTTACTTTATTTTTTCTATATAATAAAATTATCTTAAAAAATTTAAAATTTATAAAAAACAACTTATCTCAATAGTTTTTATTTAAAAAGAAACGGAATAATTATTAATGTTAATAAATACCCCATAAGTTAATAATTACCCCTGAACAGTTAATATTAGCCCTAAACACGGGGCAAAAAGTAACTTGGCACTTTTTTCTCTAAAAACATTCTTATTGCAAACCTATTAACAATTAAAATAAAAATCTTTCAAAAAGTAAAAGCTATTTTATTATACTATTATTTAAAAAAAAAGTTTATTGAAATTATATTTTTATTAGAAAATATAACTCATTTTTAAAAAAATGTTAATTGTAGCGCCTGTCTCCCCTAAACCACAAAAACATAACTGTTGATATGCATAACCCCCCAAATATATTTGGTAAACTAATCGAAGCCTTACCAGCCTATACCTAAATAACCTATACCTTAAAAACCATCTGGTAAATTATATCGTAGATAATAATTTAGGATGAATGCAATTGCAATATGGCTTTATCAATCAATCAGTCGAATACAAATTCAACTCTATTTGACATTATATCACATATTCAAATTGAAGTAATTAAAGAAAAAAAGGTGGTTGTTGTTTTTTTTCGACTTAACGAAATTTCCCGATACTAGGTATTTTACTTCGAATTTTGTTTGAGTGCGGTGTACACGCTAGAGAATATCAATGGTTCGAAAAATATTTCAAAAATATAAAACAAAATTGTGATTGTGAAGGCCTTGCAAGTAAACAAAAATAATGTAGGTTATGGAGTAATTCAAGGCAGCTCACTTAGAACATTTTTATTCTCTTGCTACGTAAGTATAGCTTCCCAAAGTTAGATTAACATTTACATTATTACGATTACATTAATTTAGAATTAATAATAAACGTGGACATGAAAAATGTGTCCAAATGGATGTATCTGAACAAACTCACAGTCAATTAACACAACAAAAACTAAAATGATGTTGTATGCAGCCACAGGAAAGACGATATCTGTTACATACAATAATAAACCTGTAGAACGAATAATGAAATATAAATATCTTGATATCATAATGAATAAAGACTTAAATTGGAACGAGCATATATAAATTATGTTATAACCAAAACACATTATAGAAAACTGGCGATTTTTAAAAAAATTAGATTTAGAATTCCTGAAGCTACTAAAATATTTATTTTTACAGTCTTTTCCATAGTAAGAAAACATATGGTATTGGCATATGGCCGTAACAAAATACCAAAAATTTAAAATTATACAGAAGTTATTAAGTACTCAAATAATCAGATTAAGCAACATTTTCGTTTGTCAAGAAATGTAGTTAATAAGTTGATATGTATCAAAATATAATTATTTAAAATATTTATTATAATTTGAATAATATTTTAGAATTTTATTAGCAACAAAAATTATAGACATAGCCTTCGAAATTGAATGGCCATCTATAAATTTTTATTTTACTCAATTTTTGACATAAAATAATAAAATCTTGTATAGTACAAAACTTCACGGCTAGAATATTTTAAAATCTTTAGTGGTGAAGTTGAATTTTAATATACAAATTCAACTGCTCAGAAGTCCGCAAATACAAAGCTTGCGTAATTATGAGCAATTTTGTGCAAGTTTGAGTAGTTTGCTCAGCTAAAAAAAACGCAACTACATAAGAATTACAAGAACTTAAAAGTAATTGAATTTTAAGGAAATGAGACAGATTCTACATATTAACAGTATAAGATGTAGCCAGAATGTAGCCATAACACGAGATCAGCTACATAGTCATCTCAGATTTATCGCCAGTCACCATTTGAAAGGGTTAGCACCTATACTACAGCTTCTTTTACTTTCAACACACACTACCAGATTCTATGAAAAGTATGTGGACTTCAAAATTAAAAATAAATCTATTTTTATTACTAGGCAGAAACAGACTAAATTTTTATTGTGGAATATATCGCATCACACAATAGGATTAATTTATGTTAGTAAAATAAACTATAGAAAAAATGTAGAACAATTCAACGATCCTGAGATTATTCCTGTTAGTTTATTCAATCAAATAATTTTAAATTTTTTAGGGGTTAACATATATAATAAATAAATAAATAAATAAATAAATAAATAAATTACAGATGATCAGGCAATGACTAGTTGGAGCCTTCCCACATTACAGCTTTTTATGCTGGCTTTTAAAGCCAACTTTTTATAACAGCTTTTTTTTAATTCAAAACATATGTAATCGTGAATAGCATCCCATAGCGCATAAAAAGCTAAGAAAAAAAGTTAGCATAAGAAGCCGACATTCAATTGAAGTTTGATTTTTTCAGAAAAAGAGCAGCTTGTTTTTAACGAAGTGTCCGATTTAATGTTATAAATATATATTTTCAAAATGGGTAGTAGACTAAATATTTTTTTTATTAACACAGTTACTGCAACGTTTGCTGATGACACAGTAATATTAGCAACAAACACATGCTCAACTGCTGCCTCAAACCAATTGCAAGAACACTTATTAAAAATTGAAGATTGGCTAAAAATATGGAGAATCAAGGCGAATGTAAACAAATCAGTGCATGTTACTTTCACCACCAGAAGAAAAGATTGCCCGGCTGTAACACTAAATAATGTGGCATTAACACATGCAAACTCTGCAAAGTATCTTGGTATGCATCTGGATAGGCGTTTAAATTGGAGAGAGCATATTGTCAACAAAAATAAACAACTTAGATTGAAGTTTAACAGCCTCTACTGGTTAATAGGACGTTATTCGCAGTTATCAATGGAGTGCAAGATCCTACTATACAAGGCCGTCTTGAAACCAATCTGATACTATGGTATAGAACTGTGGGGGAGCCACAAGTAATTCCAACGTTGAAATACTGGAAAGGTTTCAATGCAAAGTACTCCGATCAATAGTAAATGAACCATGGTTCGTGAGAAATGAGGAAATTAGAAGGGACTTAAAAGTCGAATCGGTTAAAGAAGCCATAACAACAAGAAGCTCAAAATACTTTGCGAGATTGGAAATACATCCCAACGATCTCGCATCACAACTACAGTGTACAGACCAATATGTGCGAAGGCTGAAAAGGTTTCATCCGATAGATCTAAGCAGCAGATTTATAAATAGTCAAACCAGAAATCCCCACTAGCTTGACCAGAAATATAAAACTTCGGAGATAAGCCAATGGGCTCACTCACCACCTGTTACAAAAAGAAGCCAAAACAAATTATTTAATATCGTCTAATAGTGACATACTATTATTAGATAAAAATAAGATAGATTATAAAGTTAAATAAATAAACTAAAAAAAAAAAAATTTATTTTATAATTTATAAAAGATATTGTATGAAATAAATATTATTATATGTATAGATACATAGGTATATATATATATATATATATATATTTAAATTTCAGACAAGGCAATACATGAAAAATTAATCGAGTTAGTTAAACAACAACAAAACCTTGTTTTACAACAAAACCAACTCTGATTACAAAAATATAATAAAAAGGGAGAATGTATGAAAGAACATAAGTATTGCTCTGAATCAAACATGCAAAAGTTTTTAAGAAGATCTCTGGATCCGAATTTTTAATTTGTTCATATGTCAAATAATAGAAACCAGTTTCCTCTCTGTCTATCAATAATGGTCTAACCCAAAATTTCTGTTGTACCTTTTCCTTTTGTGATTCATAACGTTTTGTTACATTATGAACAAAATTGATTATTCTTAAATTTTCCAAAATCACTTCTTCACTACACGACATTTTAATTTTAAATAAAAAAGCCGCTTTAAGAAAAGCTTCATTGGGTTTAGGTTGAAATTTATATGCCAGCTTTTTTTGCTCTCATTAAAAGTCGGCTTTAAAAGCCAGCATAAAAAGCTGTAATGTGGGAAGGCCTTTAAGATAGAAGGAATGAGGTTGAAGCCACAGTCGCAGATCATTCCACGAAAAATTTCTTAATTAAGCAAGCATTGAAGATTTTTTTTAAAAAAACAGTTTTTTCTGGACAATTTAAAATTTTCCGGAAAAATTTATTTAATTAATTTTTTTTTATATAATATTTTGTATTAATCATTTTTTTTTTCCTTTATTTCAATAAATTCAATTTTTCTGATGGAATTAATTTGTTTAAGTTATAACGGCAATTCATTGAAAAATTTTTATAAGCTAATACTTTCTTACATATTTTCTAAAGCCATTTTCTATTTCGAAACAAGCATACTATGATAACGGTTCATCTGAGGGAGATGTTGTACTGATGTAGGACCTAATGAGGATAGTATGATCCCAAGGATAGCTGGAATTACTAGCTTTACAAAAATATATGTCTTTAGTGGCTCATCTTACCCTTTAAGGACGAAAAGGACATTTGAAAATATTCTTGTTGTTTTTATGTTTTTATATAGAAACAGTTATATGTGTTGATCTATTATATATTACGATAACGGCCTGAAGCACATTTTAACTTTTATTTGATGATGATTGGTGCTGCCGTTGTGGAAATATTGTAGTTCAAAATAGAAAATTTTAGAAAAAAGCAACATTGAAAAACCAAATACCTCTTAAAAGAAGGTATCTTTTTTTTCTATAACTCATACATATATATATTATATATCTACGTCGAATAGTTTAGAAAATATAAGTATTTATTAAAAAAAAAATGTTTTTTTTTTTACTCTTTTTCTATATAAATCTATAGGAATGTGCCTTTTACGAAGTAACAACCTTCTGAAGTAAATGTAACACAATCTGGTGACCAAATCACTGTATCTCGAAAATAATTGATGTTGCTGACTTTTAAAGTATATATAGTGCATTTAGTATTTTAAGTATAAAAAGGACATTTGGTAACATGCTTGTTGTTTTAGGATTTTTGTATCTGTTGATCTAGTAAATGTGATATATCCTTGTGATATGGTCATTAGGTCCTACACCGATATAACATTTACCTCAGAATCCACATAATAGCTCTTAACGCAGGCGCAGTAAAATAATGCTTAATCTGCACGACGCTGATGCAACACCGACAATTATAAACACTAGTCCCTGCTTGTACTAAATGTACTGTACAGATTTTTTTACAACATGCAACTATAAACAAAATATTTTTTTTGTTGAGCAGGGACCACTACTGAACTCAACACGCAATATTTGGCGTGTAATGCATCGGTGGATATAAATTTACGTAATCTACATAATATGAAAATATAAGATGATATTTGAATATGATTTTAAATTATAAGCTTCAAACCTAGTTTTATTGACATCCATATATACTTTAATTAAATTCAGTCTATATACATGCATACTTACTTTTAATTAGAAAATTCCAAATACCCAATTAAAGCACTTACAAAATTATTTGGGAATAACTCACTTACAATAAAGAAAGTGAAATAATAAACAACAATTCAATAAAGTCATATACCTAAGCCTGTCTTTATACATTTTACTATTGTCTTTCTCTAATGAAACTATTCATAATTATTATATTAAATAATTTAAAAAAAAATCAACAACAAAAATTTTAATTTTTTTTTGCATAAATTATTTTTACAAAATAATTAGATGCAAAAAAAATTTTTAAATTCACTTTTTTCGTTAAAGTACAAAAATTTTCTAACAATGTTTTTGTTTAATGGTTAATCCTACAAAAAAGAAAGTTAAAATTCAAACATCATTACCATCATCCCTTTTTTAGTTTTACACTAACCACTAACAAGTCTAATAGACAAAAAAAAAAAAAAAAAAAAACAAAAACATAAAAACAAGTGTTAATATTAAAACCTTAAAAGTTGAGTCACTTATTTTGCACTGATGGTGAATTTCCCGCGAAAATTTTCATTTAATATTGAAATTGAAAAGAATTTTCTATTTTTATGTTTTTATTGTTTTTATTTTTTTTTTCTCATCACCTCAAGTACATAATATCATCTGCTTAAAGTTAATATAAAGTAGTATTAAACATTTTTCTTTTATTGTTTTTTTGAATTTCATATTTTCCTGCAAATTAACAAAAACAATAAACAAAACAAAACGAAAACAAAAAACAAAAAAAACCAAAACAATAAAAACAACAAAAAATAATAATTTTTATTGTTTACTACAAAACATAATAACAAAAAATCTGTGTAATTTTTTAATTATGTACTCAAAAATTTAAAAAATAGTCAACTCAACTCATTCAATTTTTTTGTAAAATCTTTCAGTTTTGATATGAAGATATGCAAAAGAAGAACCGGCGAAACGGAATTCATTTAAATCATGATACAAGATCACGGGAAATAATTACAAATTACAATTGAAAAAACAGAAAAATATACGAAAAGAAACAGAAGAGATAACAGAAAAGAAACGAAAATAATAGCAAAAATTGTGGTTTGCAATTATTTAAAAAGCAAATTTTTTTTTAGGTGAGTTTTAGGATCTTAAAATGACTTAAGTGACTTTGCGAATGTTAATGCCTATTTTTTATGCATTTTTGTAAACTTTTGAGTAAACTTCCAACCACTTTCATTGGAATGAGTTGCTATACCGGAATGGTAGTGGAAATAAAACAACTTAGGAATTAATTAATTTAATCTGTAAATTGAAAAAAGTACGGTACAAAAATCTGAACCATTTCAAACCCGATTTTCATTATTATTCTTTGAAATGATATAGATATTTAAAAAGAGATGTAGCGAAAATAAATATTTTTGTTGCAATTTTATAATTTTCTATTCAAAATTTCAATTAAAAATTTCACCCCACCTATAAGTCATCTTAACATACGAAAATTTTAATTTATCAAATTGCTGCAACTCACCCACCGCCAGAATTAAATTCGAATTTAATTTTATTTTTAAATAAATTATTATATGGTTGCTGTCTAAGATAAATCAATTGAAAAATAAAATATAGTACCAGGTAGCTCAGTGTGCGATATCCAAAAAATCGATATATCGATCGATACGTATCAAAAGAAAATATATCGATGTATATAAAAATCGATACTAAGTATATCGATTTCAATCGGGAAAAGAAAAATTCTATATTTTAAGTCGATTTGAATCCCTAAAAAGCCAATAGTGAAATAAAACCATACAAGTAAACTAACTTAAATTGATTTTTATATACAAATTTTAAAATTAATTTTATTATTTTTTATCATAAATATGTATTATAAAATATTAAATAGGGATTATGTCACTTTTTATCAATCTAACTTTATTTAAAGTTATTTTTATACAGTATAGCGAAGGCAATAATAAAAAAGATACAAAACGAATGATTGTATAGCAGTTTTCAGTACTATCTAAAATAAAATTTGAAACGGTTCAAAAATTATCAATTTATGGCGTAAAAGTACAATACAAGCTATATTTATTTTGGTATCAAAGTGTAAATGTATGTATGAAAAGATTAAAAGATCGATGCAGCCAGCAAATATCGATGTACTCAAATATCGCTAACAAAAATATCGACTTTAAAAATCGATATAATGCAAGCAAAATATCGATTATATCGAGAACTTGATACAAATCGCACATCACTAGTATCAGGTATAAATTGAAATGATGCCACACACTTCATTATGGCATTGAATACAATTTTTTTTATCAAACGCGGACGAATACTAGAAATACTCAACACTGTACATTACATAAACAAAAAAGCTAACAGGACATTTTTTATATGCCAAAATATGTTTCGCAAAATATGGGGATTATCTCCACAGATGCCTGTATGGTTCTACAAGTCTATACTAAGACCTATAATACCCGATATTTGTATGCTGGCCTAAACTAGTAAATAACAAAGCATGTGCCAAGTTTAATAATATAAAAAGACTGTCTTATATGTCTAGAGGCAACTGGAGCACTTAAAATATGTCATATACTCTAATCCTTGGAATAGATTCTGCAGCTGCCACCGATTCATCTTTACTTGACTAAGGAATAACAGCAACACGGCTGCATCTAACAAATAACTTCACAAAAGGCTAGGACACATCATGATCCTACAGAAATTAAACTAGAAACTAATGCAACTGCGATATCAGTTTATATGACAAAAGCAATTGATTGCCGCAGAAACTTCACTGTACTAAAACTTAAAAGAGAAGAAGTCGACGAATTAATAGGAGTGGTTTAATAAGAGGAGCTTCGGTATGACTAATGGTTCGAAAATCAGAGAAACGTATTTGAATTAAGATTCCAGCTTAGCACTGCGCTTGGCAAATATACCACTGTCTTTCAAGATAAAATTTATGCCATCGAGGTATCCGTATATTACAATGCAGTATAAGAGGGTATAAATATGCTAACATTTTCATAAATTCAGATAGGCTAGTTTCTTTAAAAGCTGTGACCCCATTTAAAAGCTGTTATCCATTTTTTAAATTAAATCCCATCAATATCTGTTAGAAAGGCTTAATAAAACAAGCGGAAGAAATCAGAGTTACTCTTATGTTGACTTATGGAATTGAAGAAATACAAGGTAATGACAAAGCAGATGGCCTTACAAAAACAAAAATGAGAAGAGTTATTTCCTAGGACCAGAACTGAGCATTAGTCGTGCCAACACCTACCTGTGAAGAATTGTTTGCAAGTGGGAAACTATACAGAAACTAAGAACATATGTGATAGTTACAGAAGACTTACGCAGTCTAAACCCTTTGTCAAACTTAACATTAACCGATTAAATCACGTAATCAAGGAGACTAGATCCAATGGCATAACACTGACATACTATAGTTTATCACTAATTATGGTACATTGAAAAGACATCTATTGTGTCATAAGCAGCATGTGCTCATCAGTACACCATTGAAATCCCTTGATGGATTAAGACAAGTTATGGAAATTCGTTTATAACTTCAACATCCCGAATGTGGAACCAAATATAATCTTATGTGTTCCCAAAACATGACGAGTTCTATATTTATGACCTAAATAAATTCAAGACGAACATTAACACCATCGTT
Source organism: Argyra leucocephala (assembly GCA_963942445.1). Lineage (NCBI taxonomy): Eukaryota > Metazoa > Arthropoda > Insecta > Diptera > Dolichopodidae > Argyra > Argyra leucocephala. The sequence continues at coordinate 13,099,495 of OZ012679.1, read as the reverse complement.
CGTAATTATCCTCCTTCCCTTTTATCATCCTTAATTTCCCTTTCCCACCCTAGCCAAACGTACCAATCGGTATAAAAGGTACGTAGTGTTTTGGCTATATATAAAAAAAAAAATTCAAGATTGATAAGTCCAAGATAGACAGATGCAGATTCTGCTTAGAAGAACAAAAATCCCCCTCTGCCATATTATATTTGTAAAGACATAAATATTTCCAGGAATACAATTCGTCTAATTCTGAAATTGATATTAAAGCAATAATAGCGGCGTTCATCAAGGACATAAACCTGCAATTTTGAGATATTTTAAGCCAATGACAATAGATCTGAAATGGCCGCGTCTACATAAAACCTCCCCCATTGAAAAGAAAAATTATTTAAAACAAACATAATGAAAAGTTTAGTATAGGAATCAAGAATAGTTGAAATTGTAGGATTAATTGTATTATAGTTGTAACTGAAATTGTAGGATTAGTAGAATCGTTAGTGAATAGAAAATGCAAGACAATTTAACGAAAAATTTGTTCAGTCAAGCTATTCTAGGTCACATATTAGAGTTTAAGATTACTTTATTAGTATCACTCTGATATAGGTTACAATTCTATTTTAGAAGTCGCAGTGCTTCTCAAACTGGTCTTATACATCTTTTATGTTATTTCAAACAATTTGACCAAATTTTCAATTTGATGATTAAGGATATGTGGTAAGATTTTAATTTTGCAAATGTTATTTTTTAGATGTCGCAGTCCTTAGCAGACTAGTTCTAACATTGTTTCATTATGCATATTGTGTATACTATAGACCAGAGATGCAAACCGGTTTTTGAACTGAACCAAAAAACCACTGAACCATTGATATTTTCCGAACCAAAACCATAACCAAAACCAAACCACTTATAATGAATTGGGCGAACCAAACCAAAACCGAACCATTTCTTAAAATAATTCTGAAACCGAACCACAAACCAACAACATATATGGTGGTTTACGGTTTGTTTCATGTTTTAATCTATTTTTTAACATTTTTTTTAACATAACTAATAAAAAAAAAACTGATAGTCGAAATCGAAAGTCATGAAGATAAGATTTGTTTATAGGAAACGAAAAGAAAGTCAAATTCAATACGAAAAAAGTCAAATGTTGACATTTGATTTGACTTTTTTTCAACTTGCGAATTTATAACGTCTTTGAATTTTGAAGTTGTGACTGTTGTGATATGAATGTCAGTAATAAAATTAATTAATTTCTTATGATTTTTTAATTATATTTTTTTGTTTTTTTTTCTCAACGTTACCCCAAAGAAAATGGCCAGACAAAAAAATAACAAATTAAATATTTGAAAAATTTTGTTTTCAGATAGAAACAAATACCAGCAAATATAACGAGTTTTGTTATGAAAAGCAATCACCCCGAAAATCTAATGCGACGTATATGTAATCTGTAATGTATACAAATAATTTTATTTTTAACAAAATTGAACCAAAACCGAACCGTAAATAAAAATATTTATTGAACCAGAACCAAACCAAAACCAAATTTTGAAATTTTTAGAACCAAAACCAAAAACTAAAACCAAAAATTAAAATTAACCTTAAACCAAAACCGAACCAGACGAAAAATTTTGTTGGTTTGCATCTCTGTTATAGACAATCAAATTGAAAGTACTGTAATAGTTGAGTGTTGTCAATTTTTGTTTTTTTCATAAAAAATGCCAACTTTAAGAAAGACACAATTTTTTTGCTTTTTGTTTTGTTTTAATTGGAAAAGCGCGCGTATTTTTCATTTTTAAATGCCATTTTGATTAAAATCATATGGCTATAACGGTAAAATATTATTACATCTAGATTTTGTTTTTTTCTTTATTAAATAGAAATGAAGATGAAAGTGTGGGAGTTTTTATTTTATAATCGTATATCGCCGCAATAAAATACAATATTGAAATTAAATAATTGTGTAGAAGAAAATGAGTTGAGACTATGTAGACAGTTACGATTATAAAAAAAAAACTTCATCGGATATGCAGTTTTTGATGTTTATATTATTTTTATTTATTTTTTTTTTATTTTTATAAATTCTTCTTTGAACGTTTGATATTATGTAGCGATGGTGTTATCGAATAGAAGTCATCTCTTCAAAATTTACTGTTTATTTTTTTGACTGAATAATTATAATTTTTGTATTTTGATTTTTAAATTTACCTTTTTCTAATAGATTAAAATTATATTTTTTAAAATTTTGACATTTAAATTGTCATTAATTACATTTTTATGGTATCTAATTGAATTTTAGATATAATTTTCAAATACACAGGCTTAGGAAAGTTTATATAATTACCAAAATTTTCATGTATATATGTATATGTATTACAATAAAAACTTAAATATTTAATTAAAATTATTATAAAGCAAATTATTATATAATTAGATAAGTTATAGACTTCGTTGTAGACTACACTATAACTTCCGTATACATACATATTTTTTATATTCATATAAATTAATTCAGTTTTGTCTCCAAGATCAAATATAATGTCTTTTTTGTTGAGCTATACATAAATCGGGAATAAAGAAAAGCTAACGGTACTTGAAAATTGAAGTAATGAAACTAGACTAAGGAGTAGATTTCCCACACACTGGACCAATCAACTGTAGATTCTAACGGGAAAAATCACAGTAAATCCAAGACAAATGGCAAAGCAAGGTCAACTTGGTAAAAGTACGTGAAAAATTGACGTTATAGAAAAACCAAATTATTGTCACTATTGTACCTATACCTACCTACAAAAGGAAGGAGAAAAGGACACTCAAATACCGTTATCACAAGATGAAGTAATTTTATTACTATTAGTAGTGCTTTTATGCTGAGCAAACTATTCAAACTTGCATACAATTCGCTCTTTGTATTTGCAGACTTGTAATGGATAAGATATTGATGGAAAAATTCACCACTACAGATTGGACATTGTAATAATAATCTAATATTAAAAATTTCGTTTTATGAATTTTTTTTACAAAATGCTCAGAACTACATATATATATTTCTATGACATTCAGGTCTCAAAAACATTGTCAAAAATTAATGAGTTGCCCAAATTTGCAAATATACCACTTCAGAAAAATTATATCGGTGGCACAAAATGTATAGTACAATAATTAAATAGAATTTAATAAAAGATTGATATATAAGTAAAATATATATTTTACATAGAGAAAGATGGACTGATAAAGATGGATCATAATGGCTCAATATTTTACAAAGAGCTGAAAAAAGCAATATAGACTAAGCAAATTAAAGCATCGTAATTCGAAGAGTAGAAGCGTAAAATTTCGAAGTCGGTTATAAGTAAAAGAAAATGCAACACTAATTTTTATTGCATTATTCACTAGTATATGCATTTAGAATCCATTACCTACACTACCATACAACACATTTTAATTATTATTTTTTATTGAATATAATTCAAATTATACACAATAGTAATTTACAAGTACTAGCTGTCAGGGCTTACAATACACATTTATAAATTTGATATATCAATAATAAATTTTGTTTAAAAATATTTCTGAAAATTATGATTTCAAAAATTATTTAATTTAAGTAAAACATACCTTCTTGGTTTTGGTCTAACAATTTCATGTGATGCATCTGTAATACATAATGGACTTAATGCACCAGCTAAATTTTCTACTCCTAATTGATGTCCACCACCACCTCCAGATGATGTATCCCAACTATGATGTTGTTGTTGTTGTTGTTGTTGTTGCAGTTGTAGTTGATGTTGTTGTTGTTGCTGATGATGTTGTTGTTGTTGTTTAATATTTGTTGTTGTACCAATTTTATGATTAACATTATTACTACTAATAATATTTGATAAATGACCATTTGTTGTTGTTGTTGATGATAATAATCCAATTCCTGACGATGATGATGATGATGATAATGATGATGATAATGATGATGATGCAGTAATAATAGTTGGTGTTGCTGTTACTATACTAGAATTATTATTATTATGTATTCCATTTATATTATTATTTGTATTATTAATTATTGCTAGATTTTTATTTGTTGTATAAGAAAAACGATTTGATGATATTGCACTATCTAAAGAATCACGATTTGTTATCGTTGCACCACCACCACCACCACCAGTTGTTGTTGATGTTACTGTATTTGTTGTTGTATTTTTTTTCATATTAAAATCACTATTAATTTTTGTATTAATATTAGACGAATTATTAATATTTGTAATAAGTCGAACATTATTTGAATTTGTTGTTAATCCTGATGGTGATTTTGGTGTTGATGTTGTTGTTGGTACCTTTGATCCAGAAATTAATATATTCGACATTGATAGTATGTATATAGATTATTAACATTAGAATTTTTTAAAAATATTTTTACATTTCTTAACAGTAATAGTTTTGATGACACATTGTGGCATGATAGTACCAATTAAAATCAATTTTGATGTTATATTTTTAATATTTACAAAATTTTAATTATTATTATTTGATTTATTTGACTTGAAAGATTTCTGTTTTGTAGGAATAGATTATTGAGATGATCTGGAATTAAAAATAATAAAATTTAAATTAAAATATAATTAAATATAAAATTTAAATTATGTTTTTGTATTTGTGCAAGTAAATATTATTCATTTATTTAGAGTCTACAGGGCTAGAATCAATAACAGATTTTCACTTAAAAAATAACATTAAAAAATACAATAAAACTATAATATATGAAATAAAAAAAATTAAATATAATTAGAGTTAACAAAATATGTAAAAAAAATAATAAAACAAAAATGTATTACTAAACTTCAATTTAATTGCAAAATAAATTACTCATATTAATTATTAATTATTATATATTTATTATATGGTATATGTATATATATTTTCCACCCTATACCCCACTGATGAGGTTGCAAGACAATTATGATATTATATTACTTTTAAACATATTGTATGTATAGAAGTATGTTGTTTTTTTAATTTTTAATACATAGTAAAATCTTAAAAAAATTAATCAATTTATACCAAAAACAATTAACGTAGATACCAAGCGACGTAGGCACATATGGTAACATAAAAGCAGACCTAGAAGCAAAACTATAAAATATTGACCAAAACTATATCTACCAAACAGCCTGGAATCCTTCTAATGGATTTGCCAGATCCCATAATGGTAATGTTCAGGACAAATAAAAATTAAATCATTGAGGGTACTCCATACCAACCCACATACATCTTTACAACATATCCCTATTAATAATAAAACTAAATGATTCAAAAATTTAATTTAGATTTTCTTCTGTCCAAGAGCACCTCTATAGTTATAACAAACTTATGCACTCTATCAATTCCATCAATTTTGTATAGATGACTGAGCTTGTCTATTTTTTGTTTGAATTGACACATATTTAATTTCACTGGTATTTAGTTTAAACATATCATATATAAGCCATCCATTTACCAAGATTTAATGAATTAAGAACTTTAAATCCTTCTCATCAACAATTATTTCATTTTCAATTATTTTTATTTATTTATTTCTTTCAAATTAAATTGTCATTCTTAATTGTTGTTTCTTAAGCTGATGAGATTTTCTAGATAAATTTTTTCAACTTAAATAGCATTAAAATACCAATAGTTCAATCAAATAATAAATTTTTATTCAGTCACTATTAATAACAAAAACGTTTGAGAAAAATGTTTTTTTTTTTTTATAATCACTAATTATATTTTTTTTTTACATTATTTGCAAAAATAAAAACAAATGGACAAAAAATCTAAACAGTATTTGAAATGTAAGTAATTAGGTGTAATTAAATTTAACAAGCGTAATAAAATAAACTATTTTGTAATATACAATCAACCTACTTTTAAAAAGAAAAAAAATCAAATATTTAAAATATCTCAATATTTGTGTGTTTTTTTTTTGTTTTATTAAGCCTGCCCAAGTATGTATGTATGACTTACTAAAAATAGCAAAATAAAAAATTAAGTAACACTTGTTTTGGAAAATATAATATTACACGACTCATTTCACTTACATGTTGTAGACAAAAAAAAAAAAAAAAAAAAAAAAATCAAACTACATAATGAGATCAAAACAAAATTTTTTTTTTTTAAATTTTTTATTACGGTACTTTTATTTAAATTAAAATTAGATTTCCTTTCACTAACAGTTTAATTCCAAATATTCATATTTCAGTGGTAACATCATATATATATATAATTCCTTTATTAGTGGTTGAGACTAACCTATTTTATTTTAAAAAATGGAAAATTCTAAGAAAAGCAAACCCTGATTTTACAGTGTTACCTTATCGTTATTATTCAGCTATACCGTTATTATCAAATAAATTAGGTACACAATAGACAAAAAAGCTGACAAAGGTATTGACAATTTTTGTAATTTTATCGGTTTGCGCATCTTAATTTAAATTGTTTATTTCATCACTAATCCGGCGCTGTTTGTTTCAATAAAAAGAGATCGGATAAAAACGGTATTTCCAAATATGGAAAATATCAATCAAATTTATTTTTAGGAAATCCAAGTTCATTTTTGAGATATTCTAATATTAATTATAATATCGTGTCAGATCTTTATTACTATAGATGTAAGCTTGCTCCATTTGATTGTGCAACATCCAGTATAGGGTTAGTAAAACACCGTCTCCATTAATAATAAAAATTTTTAGGATAATAAATTAAGCCAGATAAGTAGAAAAGTAAATATATTTTTTTTCGTAATTATACAATTACTAGGGGCCCCTGTTAAGTAATTGTATTTCAAGTTGAAGTCAAATTTAAAGTTTTGAAAAAAAAACAGTAATTTACGTACTGACATAGACTTCGTACGATATAGCAGAAACCACTCGTGGTTAATAAAAAGCATTGTGGTTAGTAAGTTTTATTTAGCACACATAAATACACGTCCCTCATATACTGCTTCGTTTCCGATATATTCACTATAGTAAGTGGCATTTAGTGGATAAAATTACTAAAAATAAAAAATCTTGTCATTAAAGAGGTATGTATATATATACCTACATAATACATAATTTTAATAAAAACTATATTATTACTACAAATAACCAAAATTTAGAAACAATAACTTAAAAAGATAAAAATGAAAAAATCAAGTGATTTGTTTTTTTGTTGTTTTTATATTTTTTATTTTAGATGAATTTGTTTTTTTTTGTTTTTATTTGACATATATGTACATAGATTCATTTGCAAGTACATATATTATATAAATTATAATAACTGATTTGTTTGCTTTTGTTTATTATTTTAATAAGATTTTTAATTAATATTTAAGAAATTATTAACTTTTTTTAGTTCCAGTTTGCCTGCTATTTCAAATTGGTCATAATCCTCTCCTTTTTGCATAATGTATTTGCTGAATAATAAAATCATATGAGTAAAAAAATTTCAACTGTGTGCACATTATTGTTTTATATACAACTTATTTATTATATTAGAAGTTCATTAAAGAGAAGCGAAATAAAGGGAAAAGGTGTCTACTGCGCAGGTCCTTAAATGCTTGTCAATTATAATTATAGATACATGTTGTATAGGGCAAATCTCAGTGTAAAAGCAGTTAGGGTGTTCATCCCATATACTTGGAATTATAAAAAACTATAGTAGTACAAAATATAATAACAGATTGAAATAAAAAACAGGAAAATGGCAACATTTAAAACATTAAAACATCGTTGTCAGCAACATTATTAAATTCTGCATTTAAGCACAATATTAAGCACTTCCAGGTTGGCTCTAATGATCAGGTTGCCTTTAATAACATTAAAATTACAGGTACATTTTTCAACATATATTAAAAATAAATATTTTTGAACTACTAGAAAACGAAGCTACTACTGATGGTTCGATTAAAACTTAATGAAATTAAAATAAATTATTTAAAGATAATGCGGTCGAAGGGGTGTACAGAAACAAAATGTAGGAAATATATTCATATCATCCACAAAACTATACTCATATAAATACAAAATACCTAACGTTGGCCGGAGAGAAGACCTCTGTATAACCCCATAGTTATTTTCACATTTTATGCCATCACATTCCATATATTGATACAACTGTCATTTAGATAAATTATTAAACAATCAAAACTCCTTTCTTCGAACTCCTTTTTAGAATTTTTTTAGTAATATACTTTTATCCACTATGTTAAACGTTTTTTTTACATCAAAGTATACACAAACTAATTTTTTGTTTTTATTCAGTCCTAATTGTGCTTTCGGTATCATATTTAGTACACTTTTATCCACTGTGTTAATCGCTTTTTTTTTTACTTCAAAGTAAACTACTTACTACTTTTTTGTTTTTATCAAACCCTAATTGCGCTTTCCTTATCATATCAAATCATACTGAAGTCAATCAATCATACTGTCATCAATCAATCAATCATACCGAATCAATTATTTATTTGATTTTTTTCTAACCCCATACTGCTTTTTGGATTTAATTTTTTATTTTTTCAAAAATCTATGAGCTGACTGTTTACAACAGTTTCAATTATTTTAACAAATATTGATATGATATTCTGGTTCATTAAACATAACTGTATTTTTTGTTATTGATATTATTTTGCATATTTTTAGAATTTTAGGCATATCAGCTTGGTATGGTATGTTATCAGATCCAGCAGAATTAGTGCTTGCTAAATTTGAAATTAATTTGCGAATATTTTTTTGATCTATATTCTTAGACACAAGTGTAAGTGATTTTCATTTTTGGAATGTAGAAACAATCAATTTTTTTTTGCCATGAACTCTACAAGTGATACATAAAATTTATTAAACTTATTTAACTTTAATGTTTATTTATCTTCTTCTAATCATGTATTGTTCGCAAAATTTATTTATTTTTTTTTTCTAGAATCTTTGCCTGCTATTGCAGTCTCAGTCTCGTCTCATAACCCTCTCCTTTTGTCTTTTCATCCCTTGTTCAAACAATATTTTTGTTCATCATAACTATTATCATACTATCATAACTACTATTAGAACTCATCAGTAGGTATTTTTAGTGTTACACTACCTATACAACTCCTGTTTTCATTTTGATTGATTTTATAACTTATTAGAAGATGTCAACAGTACATCTGTGAGTTATAAAAATCGACCAAAATTTCAATGTAAAATGTTATTTTTAGAAAATAAATTTATGTGATTATAAATTTTTTTGAATGTGAAATATTAAAATTTCCATGTCATTTTACTTTTAATAAAAATAACAAGTTCGATTTATTAATTAATATTGATACATAGACATTTTATGTCACCATTGTATTTAAATTTGTTTGTTAATATTTTTGTATTTGATGTCCTTCATAAACATTGAAAACCTATTTTGACTATATTTTTTGTAACAATAATTTTTTTTCTATTAGATCTGCACATTCTTTATCAATCCACTTCGCAAAGTATTTTATTTTACTACAATATGTTTTTTTTACAACGGTAGCACTTTCAATTATTTATTGTTATTTGGTTGTTAACTTTGATTAGTTTTTCAGAATAAACCATAGAAAATTTATTATCAACAGCTTCGAAAATTTAGTTTAGAAGAACAAGATTTTGAAAAGCAAAATTATATATAAGACAAGATTTCATTATGCTCCCAATAGTTGTATCTTGATATAAATAAACTTAAATGTATTATATATGATAACTAGGGGCCCCTGTTGAGTTTAAAGTTTTTAAAAGAACAGCAATTTACGTACTGACATAGACTTCTCACGATATAGCAGGTACAACTCATGTTTAATAAAAAGTTTTGTGGTTAGTAAGTTTTATTTAGGACATATAAATACACGTCCCTAATATACTGTTTCGTTTCTGATATATTCCCTATAGTAAGTGGATTTAGTGGCATTTAGTATGGATAAAATTACTAAATATATTATAATTATAGATGCTTTAACTCTACTATGCAAAGATGGAATTGCCGGTCATATGAAGAATTCAACTGATTTTTTTTTTGTTTTTGTTCGTTTTACATTTTTTATTTCAGATGAATTTGTTGTTTTGTTTTTATTTGACATAATATGTACATAGATTAATTGCAATGCAAGTAATAATAATAACCGATTTGTTTGTTTTTGTTTTTGTTTTAATTTTAATAAGAACTCACCTCACATATGCATAATAGATATGGGGAATAATAAAGCCATGTGATTAGAATTTTTTTCAACTGTGTTCATTATTGTTGTATATATCTACAACTAATTTATAAGTATATTAATAGTTAATTAAGGAGAAGCGAGATAAAATGAAAAAGTGTCTACTGCGCAGGTCCTTAAATGTTTGTCTATTATAATTATAAATTACTTAAACTAAATTTGTTTCAGTTGAATTCAGTTAATAAAAACACTTTGAAAAATTTAAATTAAACCATCATAGGTTCGTCTAATAGTCCCGAATGTCATCTATATGTCACTAATAATAGCATGATAATTATTAAGTCATAAAAATTTTTTTTAAAAAATACACGCTGGATGGCGCAGTGGGTAGAGCCAACAATCGAAAAGTCCCAGGTTCGATTCCCGATGATAAAAGAAAAATGCTTTATATGTTTTTCGATCTGATTCAGTACCCTGTGTTATTGGTATAAAATAAATGACAATAAAAAATAATAGGACCAAATCTTGAAATGGAAAAACCCTTGAAAATTTGGTTCCATATTTATATTCAGCTAAACTGATATATAAATAAAATAACCTCATTAAATAGAATTCACCTTCCATAATTCATCTGCCACTCTTCTTCTTTTAAAAAAAATTCCAAATTTAATACAAAATTAAATTAAAGTCGTAAATCTAAATAGTTCTTTAAATCATAAATTTTGTTTAATCAATTACCATCAAAACCATATTGTGAAAACATATAAAATTGGAAAATTTTTATAACTCAATAAAAATCGCAAATAATTCAAATAACTGTAACTGTTATAACACTAACGACAATTTTCACTCTACTCTCAAATTGTTTTTTTTTTTTTTTATTTTATTTCATTAATTTATTCTTTTAATATATGTATTTTGTTTACCATCATTAAACACGTTATTATAACACTGTTTACGGTATTATTTTCAAATTAATCCAATAAATTCAACCTAACAAATTATTTAAACTCAATTTAATTCAACAAAAGGAAAATAAATAAAATTATCTAATAAATATTTCTAAAAAACAAAAAAAAAAAACAACAATACAAAAATAAATGAATTTATATAAATAAGTAAATATATTATGATAGGAGAGTGCTCAAGTCAACCAACCAACCGCCATCAATCTCTTTTGAAGCATCTACTCTAAAAACAGAAATAAAAACAAATTTTTTTTATCTATACAAATTCATTTTTGTAGATTAACTTTGCTTTTAATTTGGCAAAATAATGGGATAAGCAACCTACCTACCTACCTGATATTGAATAATTTTCGCATGATTAAGTATGGTTATAGATAGTAGGTATATATGTAACTAAGTTAAGAGATTAAGATGAAATATAAATTAATTTATATGTATATATATATATATATATATATATATATATATATTTAAAGCCTAAAAAGTCTTCAAACTAATTTTGAACTGACTAACTAAACTGTTATTTGATTATACCATTATTAATAACCAAATTTGGTAATCAATTTAAATTCATTGAGAGAGACAGAGGATATATTAGAGTATAGTTATAAACAACTTATTAAATTTATTTAAATCAATTTATTTTCTTTATATGATTTTTATTAGTTATATAAATTTACAAATAAATATATTTTTTTGTTTAAATTTTGGTAAGACAGCATTATTGTGGAACACACATAATTTTTTAACAACATATTTTTAGACATATTAAAATATATGTGAACAATAGGAACAACTGTCATAGCAAACATTGTATGTTATAAAAATGTTTTTTTGTACCTACTTATATTTACTGCCGGGTATAAAAGAAATTAATGGAACAGAGTAGCGTAAGCATTAATGTAGTTTTACCGTATTTTTATAGTGTGAATATTCACACAAACATTTTGTTTTTCTTTTTGTTCCGTTAATTTGCTATTTGGCACACTAAAAATTTGAACAAAAACAAAATCAAAAATAAATTTATAATAAAAAATGAAAATTTATTTTTGATAATTTTCAAATTTAGGCATTTTTTTTTTGTTAATTTATTTTCTTTTTAATTTTTTTTTTTTAGGTTATTGTCAACGAATAATTTATGCAAAAAAAAAAAAAAATAAATAAAAAATAAAAATATTATTATTACATATTGATAAAATTTTGTATATCTAGGCATTGTTAATAGAAATTTATGTTCTATAAAAGGTTAGTTATTATTTTTATTAGTTGTTGTTTTGTTGAATTTCTTTTCTTAATTTTAGAAAAAAAAAAAACAAAAAATGTTTTCTAGAAATTAATTCAAAATAATTTATATATTCATTTTTAATTATAGAATAAATAATGAAATAAATTAATTTTTGTTTTTGTTTTTGTTTTTCTTTTTGTATTTAGATTGACCTACTGATTTAACTATTATGTATTATGTATATTATTTTTGTTATTCAATGATGATGCTGCAACCCAATTTAGATTTTAGCATTTTTATTAAATTCATTTTTATCACTTGAATTTATCACCATAGTCAGATGTTGGAGTATAGATTTACAGATTACCTACTTAAATAGCTAGGTTTACTGATATAAATTATTTTGTGGAAGTTGAGATTTAATTTATTTGTTAAATTCAATTTTTTATTAAAAGTGGAAGTTGTGATTTAATTTATTTGTTAAATTCAATTTTTTATTAAAAAACACATATGTACTTTGACACAATGTCATACTCTACCGTTCACAATTTTATATCCAATGAAAAGTCTCATAACCAAAAATTACTCACGCGATAATTTTGACATTTGTTTTCGTGCCAACTTAAAACTACCACGCCTGTGTCTAACGGAATACAAAACTATCGCTTCAGCAATATTTTCATACGATCACACGTGATGGGTCTAAGAGAATATGGGCGATAGAGATAGAGTTGTAGATAGATATATATAGTTCTTACAGATATAAAGAAAGAATTACAAAGCATGTTTAATATCATCCAACGATAATTTTTGGCGATTAAAAATCAATATTAGTAAATGCATATAATTAACAGAACAATTGGTAAGTATGAAATAACCTAATTATTAACCCTGTTAAGACATAACCCAGCTCAATTTCACTCATCAGTTCATAAGAATTGGAAAAAAAATCATTATTAGAACATATTTTGGTATAGTAAAAGATTGCATTCTTCAAGAAATCAAAAATTATATTCGTCAAAGAAGCAACCATAATGAACTGAATCGACTAATCAGTGAATGATAGTTTTTTTTAGAAAATTAACTTTATAATTATAAAAGTATAAAAAATATAAGTTCAGAGTTGGATTCCTTCGAAAAATTTAATATTAAAATACAGATTTGAATAAATTTTTACGAAATCAATTATATAAATTTTATTAATAACCACTCATATTCTTTTACACGTATTGCATAAAAATATCACTGAAGTAATATTTTTCCTTTCTATTAAACGTAGAGACGACAGTTTTCAATTAATATAATGAGAAAAAAATTTATCAGTACTAACAACATAGTAAAATATTATATCACACATAAGTGATATTTTTCGATTCTGTTCAATGCAGCCATTACAGTTTTGATTTGACAAAAGACAATATAAATTGACATTTCTAACAACATAATAAAATTTTCTATCACCCGTCTTAAAGCATTTTACGGATATTTAGCTAGACTGTTTTCTTGGCATCATAATGTTTTTTCATTCTCTTTTTATAACACTATTAAAAATTCAATTTTTTTCATTCAATAAATGAATACACTATGAAACATAATTAAAAAAACCGTTATATTAATTTTTTAACTATTTTTTAAGTGAAGAACTAATTTTTGGTCTAGCAGTTTCTGTTTTTGTTAAATTTTAATTTACGATTGAATAATAAAAAGCCGAAATATTATCTACTCCAAAACCACAAAAAATAAAATTTTACTACTCTAAAAAAATATTAAACGACAACGCTGATAAGTAGTAAAATGAAATTCTGCTACTTATATAAGTGTTGCATATTGAGTATGAGAATAAGGTATGAGAAAAAATTTAAAGCTGGCTGGCTCGGTTAATTTACTAGATATTATAGCTGAATTCAAGCTGACCACCAAACCAATATTATTTAACAAAATCATGATTTTATAAATATGAAAATTAAAATTGAAAATATCTAAATTTGTGTGTGATTGCATTTGCATTGTAATTGCAAATCGTGCGATTTTAATTCTAATATTGGAAAGAAAAGTGAATTGTTAAAATTATTTTGTAATCAATTATGTGAGTATTATTTTTGGTTTGAGATATTGTATTTTTCAATATTCTGATTACGTTAAGTAGGATTTGTATGTTCAAAACTCGATTTGTATTATGTTTGAACAGTATTTGAACGTGTAAATGTAGTACAATTGAAGGCTAAATTTATGATAAAAATGTTTGACTGCTTGAAGCTATATTTTTTAAATTACTGCCCAGCATTCAGTTCAAATAATCTTAAAACACAATACAAATTCATTTTTGCTCTTTAAAGTTAAATGAAGTCGGTGCTAGAATGGTTATAAGCCACAATTCTATTTTTATTTTTCGGTGCATCAATTGAACAATTTTAAAGTAATATAACTTGACTTTCTACTTCATTTTTATTCATTGGTACATGAAAATCATTTAATATGAGCTTTTGCTATTAGATCAGATCAAATAATATCACCGCTTACAATCATCGTATCGTCAAATTAGTTCGAAACTAATTAACGCACATAAATTTTGTATGAGAAAAAATTGAAATTTTCCCATTTTTCAAATTTTGTGCGACCAAATTGAAAGCATTTCAATCCTAATGTGAAAATTGAAACAAAACATACCATGTGATTTCTATGAAATTTTGAAAAGCTACATTGAAAACAGAATGTTTTATGTAAAGCTATATAAAATATTCTGGACTATATAAATTTCAATGTGGCATTCCCCAGTTCGATAACTCCTTCAAATAATCCGTTTGAATGGAGAAGCATTGTATAGAAGAAGGCCAAGACTCGGCCCAAGTTGCCACATCATAATTATTGTTCATCATTATTTATAAAAAAGAATCAGACGTTCATCATGTAACTATATAAAAAAAAATAAATAAAGTATATAACACTTTGGCTACCGTGATTACCCAGCTCAATTCACAATTTTTTTTATTTTCTGGTACAATAAATATATCATCAGTTATTAATTCCATTTTTACCCCAGATACCATAATCACCTGGTGATATTTACAATTACCAAAGCGCTTGTGATATATATTAAAAAATTTAAATATACTTGGAAGAAAGAAAACTGCAGTATCACCATTAATCACAGTACATAAAACCGAAAATGAGAACCAAAAAATGTATGTAAATAAAAATTTATCATTTTTTAGTTTAGATTATTAGTTTTATTAAAAAACTATCATCACCAGCAGCAACACCACAACTTTTGACTCCAATTGGAACTACGAAGGTGAATTTTTTCTTTTTATTTCTGTTTTAAATAAATTATTATATTAATATTATTTTAATAAAATGGCATCTATTAATATTTATTTATTTCAAGCTTAAATCAAGCAGTTACACATTACTTACATCTATAAAAGTTACAGTTAAGAAAATTAAATTAAATCAAATACAATTAAATTTATTAATACTTAATACTAATGGGTGTGTACGTGTATAATTAGTTTAATTGGTGTAGTTGTTTTTTTAAAACAGACTTGGAGAGGGAGAAATCAATTAAGGCCTTATATTTATTTCCCAATTTTTAACATTCTGTTAATAAGTTCAAATCTACCATAGTTAGTTCTATGGTGTACCAGTGTAAAAGATTAACGGATCGAAGTCGAAAATTGGTGTTGATAACAATTTTGTCAGAAATAAGTGGAGAAATAATATTTCGTTTACCAATTTCAACAATAAAGGTTACATCAGCAATTTCCCTCCTTTTCTGTAGGGTATCCTATATGTGAGTGAATTTAGTTTAATCGATGTTCATAAGGAGGCAGACGAATAGGATCTTCCCAGGGAAGATTACGAAAGGCAAATCTTAAAAAATATCTTTGAATGTGAACATCATAAAATGGAGACCATACTTGGCTGGCATATTCCAAATTAGGTCGGAGCAATGTTGTGTAGAGTCTTTAAAATATATGAATCAGAAAATTCCTTTGACCAACGTTTTATAAATCCTAATAAGGAATTTGATTTATTTATTATGTGATTATAATTTAATTTAAACGTTAATTTATCATCGAAAACCACACCTAAGTCTTTAATAGAATTAACTCTTAGTAATAATTCACCATTAAAAGAATAATTATAAGTGAATGGCGGATTAGAATGGCGAGTGTAACACATTAATGCGCACTTTTTTCACATGTTGAGAAGTAAGTTATTATTTATACACAACAGCGAGAAATTATCAAGGTCATTTTGAAGTAAGGCCATGTCACTTTCGGACTTAATTTTTTTTTTTAAATTTTCATATCATCCGCGTAAATTTGTAATCCACTATTTTTAATTACTGAAACAACATCATTAACAGAAATTATAAACAAAAAAGGACCTAAGTGACTACCTTGGGGAACACCTCAGTTAGCTACAAAAGATGATGAAATAGATGACCTGAACAGAACACTATAAAATCTGTTCACTAAATATGAGTTGATTCATTTTACAAAGATTAACGGAAAACCTAATTTTCGTAATTTAAGGAATATTACACTATGTGGTAAAATGTCAAAAGCTTTACTAAAATCAGTATAGACCACATCTGTTTGTAAGCCTTTTTCCATATTATTAATAAATGTTGAAGTTGATTCCACAAGACTTGTTACCACAGATTTATTTTTTATGAATCCATGCTGACTATGAGTGAGAAAAGGAGCACAATGACTATAAAAACAGAATTAAGAACAATTAATTCAAAAACTTTAGGTATCGATCATAACTAAGCAATAGGGCGATAATTAAGTACTTCATCTTTAATGTTTTTTTTTATGTATGGGTCGTACATAAAATTTTTTCCAAATTGAGGGGAAAATTCCAGATTGAATAGATGCGTTGAATATAGCATACAAAGGGGAAGAGCAAGTGTTTTTGAGCACTTTTTCAAGATTAATTCAGGGACACCATCAGGACCGGGAGACATGTTACTACTAAGATTTACTAAATAGTCCTCGACGACACTTTAATTTATATTTATGATGTGTGTGAAAGATGTGTTTTAGGATATTTATTCAGGTGATTAAAATTATTTTCATTAACCGAGAAGACGGCACAAAGAAAAATCTGGATAACCGATAACACATGGGCCTTGATTAAAAGAAGAGGTGAAATGAAGAAAATGATAAACAACAGGATGGCATCAAGAAGAGAATATGAAGAAATAGCGAAAACAGTAAAAAGAGCAGCAAGAAGAGATAAAAGGAAATTTCTACAAAATTTAGCCGGAGAAGCAGAAAAAGCAGCACAGCAACATAACCTGAGAGAATTGCATCGCATAATCAAGAACTTAACAAACCAGTCGGAACAACAAAACAAACCAATTAAAGATCAAAATGGTGCGCTCATCACAAACTTAGAGGATCAATTAAAGAGATGGAGAGAACATTTCCAAGAACTGAGCAACGAAGAAAGTACAAATAATGAAGCAGACATAAGAAACAGAGACAATGCAAATATCTACCCAACTGAGGGACTGCCAATATCTACTCAAGCTCCAAATATAGAAGAAATCAAAGCTACAATCAATATTCTGAAGCACAACAAAGCAACAGGTGAAGATGGAATTCCAGCAGAAATAGCCAAACTGGACCCTGACTTATTCGCAAAAACAATTGAACCCCACATCAGGAAAGCATGGATAGAGGAGAATATACCACCATCATGGAAGAAAGGAATGGTTGTCAAGATACCTAAGAAAGGAGACTTGGCAAATTGCAGCAACTGGAGAGGAATCACGGTTCTAAATACTATTCATAAGATAATAGCAATTATTATAAAGAAAAGATTAGAAGAAGTACTAGAACCAATACTACGGAAAGAGCAGGCAGGTTTCAGACCAAACCGAAGCTGTGTAGACCAGGCAAATACTTTACGGGTCATAGTTGAACAATCAGTAGAATGGAATGCCCACTATATCTACTATTCATAGATTTTAAGAAAGCATTCGACACAGTCAAGAGATGCGCAATATGGAGAACACTTACAAAGAAGGAAGTTCCTGAAAAAATCATCAACATCATCAAAGCGATGTATGAAGATGCAGAGACAACAGTTCAACACAGAGGTAAGATCAGTGATCCATTCTACACCAATATAGGAGTTAGACAAGGATGTCCACTATCATCACTTCTCTTCAACACAATACTAGACGACATTCTAAGAAAAGCTTGCACTGGAATAAACGGAATAGAATGGGATCTCTTCGGAAACTTAGAAGACTTAGATTACGCAGATGATGTATGCCTCATATCAAAAAATCAAAGGGACCTACAGAACAAAGTCAACAGATTACAGGAAGAAGCAAAGAAATCGGGACTGGAATTAAATATCGAGAAAACCAAAGCAATGAGGACAAACAATAGTTATAGTGAGCCAATAACAGTGAGTGGACAACAGATAGAATACGTAGAAGAATTCAACTACCTGCGGAGCATTATAACATCAAGAGGAGGTGCAACAGAAGATGTCAACAGCCGTATAAATAAGGCAAGAAGAACATTTGGGAGCCTAATGAAGATATGGCGGAGCAACCAAATATCGAGAACAACAAAGCTAACAATATTCAGAGCATGTGTTAAGTCAACATTAATATATGGCAGTGAAACATGGCTCACTTCGGTCAGAATCAAACAGAAGCTACAAGTATTCATCAACAAGTGCTTGAGAATTATATGCAGAATATTCTGGCCGGCAAGAATTAGCAACGAGGATTTATGGATGATAACTGGAGAAGAACCTATCAACAGACAGATAAATAGGAAAAAATGGAAATGGATAGGTCATACACTAAGGAAATCAGAAAGTGATATAGCAAGGAGAGCTCTAGAGTGGAATCCACAAGGACAAAGGAGACCCGGCAGACCATACAACACATGGAGACACACAATCGATCAAGAATTAACAGTCAACAATTATACCTGGGACGATATTAAGGAAGTAGTACTCAACAGAGAGGAATGGAGGTTCACTATCGAAGCCCTATGCTACCACGCGGAGTAATAGGAAAAAAAAAAAAAAAAAAAAAAAAAAAAAAAAAAAAACCGTGAAAACAGATGTGAAATAAGAAGTTTCAAAAAAGTTGCGGAAATATTCACATCTCCCCGTAATATTTCATGAAAGTTGGGAATTGATCAGATTTTCTTTTTGAATTTACATAGTTCCAAAATGCTTTTGGATTAGTTTTGATTTCAGACGATACACTATAAATATAATTATTGTATAGAGATTCAGATGTAAGTTTGATGCTTAAAATTGTTATAAGATTCATTATTATTGCTCTTTAGATGTTTACGCCAGGCTTTATTCTTTTTATTTCTAAGTCTTTTTAAATGATCATTAAACTATGGTGGACTCGAATTATATTCTTTAGTTTTCCTTATTGGGACATTTATTGCCTAAATCCTTCATCAATGATTTCATAAAATTTACTGATCATTTCTTCAAGATCTTTGTTTGCAAGTATAACCTCAAAGTTGTAGGAAAAATAAAAATCATTTAATTCATTAATGTTTGCGTGTTTAAAATTATAGGAGTAAGAACTATTTTCAGTCTCAGAAATACCTTAAACAGATGGGTGGATGATAATAATCCTCATTTAGGAGCGGTTCTACACAGTCTATAACTAATAGATTAATCCAATCAGAAGAGAATATAAAATCAAATTGTCTGGCTTAAAAATAACGTATATTAGATACTTGTTGAAGATAATTAACAGTAAGAGAGTCAACAAAGTTATGTTCATTTTCATTCGTAAGATTGGTAGGAGTCAGGAAATACTCTTCTTCATGATTTATCCAACTTAGTATAGTTATTAAGTTTATAAGTCATATATTTAGAAGACATTTTCAAAATAAAATGTACAACCGGGCAGCTGCGGCTAAGGCTCTGAAAAATTATTTATTCAAAAAAATTTATGTAATAAGTAAAAAGTATTGTACATTTTGAATTTTGAAATAAAAAAAATAAAAATAAAAAAAAAAATAAAATAAAAATTTTATTATTAAATATTTGTATTTAGCTTATGGCACCAGACGCAGTTGATTTATTTGCTGGAGAAGGTAATTATTATGATTATGTATTATGGTTGTGATCTCTGGTCATTAAGGGTTTTAAAAGCATAATTGCTTTTATACTAATGTGTGGTGTCGTTGCTTATATACTAGGTGTCATTACTACTTATAAACTATACTGTGCGGCTATACATTATACACTGGTTATACATTAATAGCCAATGTGTTAATAACATTATGACTGCAATTTTATACAGAGATTATGATTGCAAAACAAAATCGCTTCTTAATATAATTTTTTTTTTCAATTCCTGAATGTAATTAAGTCGTTCTCAATCGGATTAAAGTTTTTCCAAGTGGAAATTAAATGCCTCGACATTACATATACATACAATACCACACCCATCATTAACCCAAACTGAACCAAATCTAAGTGTTGAAAACTTAATTTTTTTTTTCTTTAATAATTAATTTACATATTTTATTAATTTAATTATTAAGCTTTCATCACTTAATTTCATAAAAATTTCATTCTTTTCAAAAGCAAAACCACAAATTAGTTATTTCCTAAAAAACAAAAGTAGAAATCTAGAATATTAATTAGAAAATTTAACATATAAAAAAAAACAAAAAAAATATTTTTTTATTAAATTTCAAAAGTGGGATATTCTAAAGTTTATTTGGTCATAAATAATTATATGATATCTAGAATTTAGTGAATTGTATACACCTACTTAAGAATTATGATAAGTAGACGCCTGTATAGATATCTATAGTGGTAAAATCAATCAAATTTTAAGAATATAAAAAATATGTCTAAAACGAAGACATCGATGGTAATAGGATGTAAATATGTGTATAATTAAAAATGAATTAGAATTATTTATTATATAATACATAGTTTTCAAAATATAGTTTTAGATTTTAGAACATTAGTCCAATATTTTTAATTATATTTATTTTAAAAAACGTTTTTAAGTGAAGTTAAATCCTTGATTCAGAATATTAATTTATTATTCTTAATCCATAATTACAATTTGTAAAACCAATTATAAAAACTATAAAATATTAAAATAACAGTGTTGCTCAATTACAATTGGCTAGTACCAGTCATTTCAAAATATTTTATAAAATGTGACAGAATTATTACGAACAATCTTTGGTATTTGTAAAGTATACATTTTGAATCACAAAAAGTCTCTAAAGACAACCAATTTTGATGATAGGAAACAAAAATTGAAAAAAAAGAATAGAAGGAATCAGGTATAATTCAGGAATGAATGAGAATGAAAGATTTTGTATCAGAATCTGGTGATAATATTAACGAAATCCAAAACTATTTAAATAAAGATCTTGATAGAATTTTTAAATGGATGAACCAGAATAAATCACTGTTAAACATAAATAAAACTAAATGTATGATGCTAAATAATCCAGTAAACGTAAATACAATCAGATTTTAATATAATTTCTGATAATAATTTAATAGTAAATTCTTAAATTTTTTTATTAAAAAATATGTTTGACTTCGAAAGTGATTTTATTGATGATTGTGATATTTTCAGTAGTATTAGTGAAGACATTACGAAGGTATTCGATATGGTTAACCATAAAATTTTACGAAAAAAATTAGAAAATTCAGGTATCAGAGGTTGTATATTAAAGTGGTTTTCGTCTTACCTTAATAATAGAGTGCAATTTGTTAAAATTGGAAATACAATAAGTATGCCAGATTGTATTACCACAGGTGTACCACAAGGGAGTGTGTTAGGGCCAATTCTCTTCCTTGTACACATAAATTCTTTGCTCAAACTTCCTTTTAAAGGGCAACCTACAGCTTTTGCCGATTATATTGGCTTTGCTTATGGTACTGATAGTTTTTTGGATCTTATTTCTGATCTTAATTATGATCTAGACGAGCTTAGGAAATGGTTTAACCAGCATGAGCTTATTATTAGTGACAAAACAAAGGGCATGTTTTATAATCTTAAAAAGAAAAGTCTGCATCAAGTAAACCTTATATATCACTCTCCTGAGTGCAAAGCTGTTAAAATTTTTAATAAATCTTGTTTGTTTGTCAATGATAAAAAAACGTTTTGTTCTTTTGAAAATTGTAATTCTAAATGTTTTAATATTGAAGAAGTCTGTAATTTTAAATACTTAGGGGTTAACTTTGACTCCCAGCTTAACTGGAGTGATCACTGTGTAAATGTAGGAAACTACTATAGGTCTACTCTGAGAGTGATTTATGAATTGAAAAAACTATGTCCTGTACAAACCATTAAAACAATATACTATGGCCTATTTCAATCCAAAATTCAATACGGTTTAAGTTGTTGGGGTAGTTGTACATATAATAAATTACACCCTATACTTACTGTTCAGAAACACATACTTCGTATTTTATGTAACAAAAATAGATTTGAAAGCAGTCTTCCACTATTTATCGATTTAAATATCCTTCCGCTAAGGCACTTGTATTGTTACAAAGTTCTCAAAACTTTTTTTATTAGATCCGGTTATTTAAGTTTTAGAAACCTAGACCAATACAATATACGCAATAACAACAATACAATGTGCCTTGTACCACAGTTTAGAACTATATACTTCTTTGCGTAATTTTTATTTTATATTTTCATGTCGTTTGTTTAATAAATTGCCGCTTAACATAAGAAAACTCAGATTACTAAATATTTTTTGTAAAAAAGTAAAATCATGGTTATTATGTTTAGAATATTCTAGCACTGAATCCCTTTTTGATGTACTTAGTTAAAGTTTTCAATTCCTATTAAAATACTTTATTTATTTATATATACTTTGCTCCTATCTTCTTAATTTCCCTTTGCCTGCATTATTTACTAAGCTCAGATCAAGATGTTTTTTTTTCTCTCTCCTTAATTTTAAAATTTTTTTTTTACTTAATTTTAACCTAATTGCTAAAATTGTTTATTATTAAAAAAATTATTTTGTTTTTGTAATATAAATTTAAATTTTTTTTTTTTTTTTATGTAGTATATATTTGTGATTACCTCACATAATAGAAAATAGTATTTTATTTGTAAGCAAAATTAACTTTTAAAAAATAACAAGGTGACTCGATTCTATTTTTTAAATTAAATAAAGAGTCTTCCTATATTTTTCTCTTAAGTATGTAATTTTTAAATTTAATGTAATTTTTGTTATTGTTAAGAGAAAAATATGAAATGAAATAATAAATATGTAAATAAATAAATAATAAATAAATAAATAAATATATAACAATAAATGATGAAATAATTAAATGTATGAACGATTTCAAATATTTAGGTATAACAATAGACAAATATTTAAAACTAGGAGAGCATGTAACAAATCTATGTGGAAAAATAGCGAAAAAAAAATAATTTTTTATATAGAATACGCGGAAAAATAACTAGAGAATGTTTAATTACAATTTATAATACAACCATATTACCCCACTTTGATTATTGTTCGTTCATTTTGTTTATGTGTAATAATTAATATGATTGAAAGACTTCAAATACTTCAAAATAGAGCAATGAGGATAATCTTATATTGTAATAGGTACACATCGATTAAGTATATGTTAAATAAATTAAATTGGATGAACGTAAAGCAAAGGATATATTTTAAAACAATATTTTTTGTGTTTAAAATAAAATATGGGTTGTTTCCTAACTACTTAACTAGAAATCTTACGTACATAGGTAATACTCAACCATATGAATGATTTTAGATTGCCAGTAGCAAAATGCACAAGGACCCAAAATCAAATAATGTACAATGGATTAAAAATTTTTAATGAAATGCCGGGTTTAATAAAAGCCGAAAGTAGAATAAGTAATTTTCAAAAATTGTTAGTAAAATATGTTAAAGAAAATTTCTAGAAAACTTATAGATAAAGTATTTAAACTATAAAATTATATTAATTGATATATAAAATTAGTTTAAGTTTGAATAAAATGAAATAAAATAAATGAATTGATATATGTATGTATAAAAGCAATTAAATTATTAGTAGTAGTAAATAAGAAATAATGTATATTTTTCTAAAAGTTTATATTAAACTAATAAAAATTTAAATAAAATAAATAAATAAGAAGAGATTAGGTAATTATTATCAACGATAATATAAAAAAATGTTTTTGAAAAATACACGAGATCCACATTCTAAACTATTCCATCAATATAAATTAAATACCATGACTTCTTTTTTCCCATCTAATAATTTCCAGGAGTAGGGTTGAATGAATTTTCATTTTAAAATAAAGACAGTAAAAATAAAATATACATATTATTACTAATATCAAACTTCTCTTCGCTATTCTAAAGCCACTGGTATAATTTTAGCAATGTCGTTAAGAAAATCTAAGTCATTAAAAAATTACCGGCATCATTGTAGAAATCTAATTTTACATAAGTTGAATTTCTATGGTTATTTCGTGAATAATGTTGAATTCATTTTTAATTTGATTAATTAATTCAGCGGCTCTCAAACATTTTTCAGTTGTGAAGCCCTTGAATGGTACACATATATTCATTAATTTATTCTTAATTTCTAAATAATTTTCAAATTTTTCCGGGGAACCGGAAATCGGTATTTGATCCTTTGAGGAGCACATTTTGAGATCCGCTGTAATTGGTTCCATTACGGTACAGTATGATCAAAATGTAGAACAAACAATTTTGTTTACTTTCGAATTTATTGCAAATTTTTAATAGAATTCACATTCAGAGTTTTAGAGTCATATAGGTCCCTTAGAATTTAATTTTGAATAAATGTATGTATTAAAATAGCTGATAGTAATTAGATTCGAAAATTTTAAAAATAAATTAAGTTCATGGTTATGTCATCTGACTATACTAATCAAAAGAGTTCTATGGTTTGAATCGCGCTCAGTGCTTGAATTTTAAATGGATTTTTGCTTTCATTATTCATAAAATAATTAAATTTTATAAATTTGTTAAGAATATATAATTTGATCATAACTTAGGTAAAAGTTAACCACGTTTTAAGAATGCCTGTAATTTAATTAGTCATAAAACATAATTCGTTCCACTGTATGTATAGTAAACATTGTAATACGGTCTAAAATAACGAAAAAATATGATTCTACCTAGGTTACTGATAATAGGATAAACAAAAACGTTTAAAATAACTGAAATTATTTTTTCAGACTTATCCCGATTTAAAAATTTTGTTTTTATTTTGAAATTTTTTTATTCGAATTTATTTCATTAAAATACAATATTAGGATAAATCAAATAAATTCAATTGAACGGTACATTTTCCGATCAAAATAATTTTTTTTTAAAAGTTATCTGCTTACCAAATGTACTTACGAAACCCCTACACAAATCGTTATTATGTCTTTGACAGTTAAAATAAACAAGTTTAAATTTGATTTGATGAAAATCGAATTCGAAATTGTTTTCACTATTTTTGTTAGTTACCGTTTGGAATTATTGCCACCATTTTTATTAATTTTCCACAATTGATAGCGTTTCGGAACAATTTCCACAATTTTTATTATTATTTGTTATTATTTATAGCTTTTCATAACTATTGCAATTATTTTTACTAATTACAATTATTCACAACTTTTCAGAACTACAGTGTCAATATTTTTGTCACAAGTCACAGCCAGCACTATTGTCAATATTTTTAGTATTTGCCACAATTTACAGTGTTTTGGAACTATTTCCACTATTTTTTAACATTATTTACAACTTTTCGGAACTATTGTCTCTATTTTTATTATTAGCATTAATCACCATTTTTCAGAACTATTGCCAATCTTTTTGCTTTTTACAAATCACAGCGTTTCAGAACTATTGTCAATATTTTTAATAATTTGCCACAATTAAAAGCGATTCGGAACTATTGCCAACATTTTCACTTATTTTTCCATAATTAACACGGTTTCTGAACTATTCCCATTATTTTTAGCATTTGCCATTACTTTTCAATTATCAAAACAATTGTCAATATTTTTACTAATTGCAATTATTCACAACTTTTCAGAAATATAGTGTCAATATTTTTGTCATTTTTCACAATTCACAGTGTTTTGGAGCTATTTCCACTATTTTTTGCCATTATTTACAACTTTCCTGAACTATTGTCTCTATTTTTACTATTAACATTATTTTTCAGAACTATTGTCAATATTTTTACTAATTTGCCACAATTTACAGTGTTTTGGAACTATTTCCACTATTTTTTAACATTATTTACAACTTTTCGGAACTATTGCCAATATTTTTTCTATTTTGTACAAGTCACAGCCAGCACTATTGTCAATATTTTTACTAATTTGCCACAATTAACAGCGATTCGGAACTATTTCCACTATTTTTTGCCATTATTTACAACTTTTCTGAACTATTGTCTCTATTTTTATTATTAGCATTAATCACCATTTTTCAGAACTATTGCCAATCTTTTTGCTTTTTACAAATCACAGCGTTTCAGAACTATTGTCAATATTTTTAATAATTTGCCACAATTAAAAGCGATTCGGAGCTATTGCCAACATTTTTACTTATTTTACCATAATTAGCACGGTTTCTGAATTATTCCGACTATTTTTAGTATTTGCAATTACTCTTCATTTTTCAGAACTATTGCCAATATTTTTACTAATTATCATTTCGGAACTATTGCCATAATTTTTAAGTAAATAAAATTAGATTTCTACTAAAATAAAAATTTTAGACCACTCAAAATGATTTATGATAGAAAACGAAATACACGGGGGAATAATACCTTTCGTTGGTTTGTTGTTTTTTTTGTTTTTTTATCTAACAACGAGGTGGAATTTTTTTTTTTTTATAGAATTTTAGTAAAATAAAAAGAACAACACAACCACAAAAATCAATTTATTTAAAATTTGTTCTTCATATTCATTTCATTGTCATAGTCATCATTATGGACTTAAACTTCATCTACTACTCTCTTAGATATATATAAAATAAATTAAAATTATTTTTTTTTTCAAATTTAAAAAAAAAATGCATTCGTCACATACATTCGGATTTATGAGATATTGGAGAGCACACATTGCATTTATACATCATAAATGAACAATTTTAATATTTAAATTCTAGGGCGAGCCTAAGTTCTTTTGTCTGTTTTTATTGTTGTTGTTTTTGATATTTGATATTCAAATTGATTGAAGAATAGCCTTTTGTCATCTCTATGAAATTTTCAAAATATTTTCGTAAACAAAAAACAAAAACCACAATAATAAAAAAAGAGGAAAAATAATGTAATGTGTTTCATGCTCAAAATAAATGCATTGATTTAGTGTGGGATTTCATTAAGAATTTCTTTCACCTTTATCTAATGGTTTTTTTTTTGTTTTTTTTTTTTTGGGTGATGAAATGACAATGCAAGAAAAATCATTTTTTCAGGATTATGTTTTCTTATATGTCTTTCAAAATTTTGAATTGATTAATTTTTATACATTTTATATTATTGATATGTGAATATAGCAGTGAGTGAGTGAGTGGTCCCAATTTCAAAGTGTATAAGAATTTTATCGAAATTTTTTCTATTTTTCGGATAAAGAAATTAAACCTACAGTTTAGTTTAATTTTTTTTTTGTTTTTATGTTATTTGAATATAGATTGTGATAATAATAGAAACCATCTTCAAGATATTTATTATTTCAGAAGAATATAATAGAATTAAATTATAAAAATGTTTAATTTGATTTTGATGTGAAAAATCAAGATAATAGAATTATGTATTATCAAATTAGTGTATAGGTATAGCATAGAGTATAATTTTGTAACTATTAATATTTGTCTTAAAACATGCAAAGTCAAAGCCAATGGATTAAAATTTCTCAATATTATTTTTACAAACCGTACCGTTTTCTGCGGTTCATTTATTGAGAATTGGTACACTTAGGCATACACTTTGCAGCCACCCAACTTAGAGAACTCACGTTATCAACAAAAATAAGGAGATAATGATAAATTCCAATCAACTTTACTGGCTGTATATTACTGGCTGGACGTCTCTTCCAACTGCAGAATGTAAACTGAAATAAAGCTGTTATTAGACTAATTAAAAGCTATCGGATGAAGCTATGCAATTCTAATAGCTCCAACATAAAAATAATTTAACGTTTCCAGTACAATGTACTAAGATCTATAGTTAGTGGTCGCTGACAGAATATACAGAAGATACAGAATGACAGAATATATACAGAAAGCACGCGCAATAAAAAAATATACAGAAAGCACGCGCAATAAAGTTAGATTTAAAAATTTTATTTGTTATCGTTAACTAAGTTCTAAATTTATTTCGAATCCAAAAAAAAGTTGTTCAAAGTATTCTTGAATACAAAAGAAAAAGATATTTTGAAAATATTTTTTCTGATTTTGTCTTTGGGGATTTTAACTTTAGATATTTTGTCTTTTGTACCCAACTCTGTTTTTATTTTATTGACATCGTCGAGGTTTATATGTGTATAAATATATTACAATTTTATTATGTATATTATATTATTTCATAAATTATTACTGGATTTGATATTGTGCTTAGTATAAGCAAAATCTGTGTCGCTTTACAGATTATAAATATAAAATAAAAATGTACTAGTATTCGCTCGCTGCTAGAAATTTGAGTCAGTATGATAAAAAAAAATCGTATTCAATTTTATTATGAATTACTGTTTTCCATTATTTCAAATTTATACTTGGTACTATATATTATTTTTTTATTGATTTATCTTAGACAACAACCGCATACGTAATAATTTATTTTAAACAACAAATTAAATTTAAATTCAATTGTGGCGATGGATGAGTTGTGGTAGTTTGATAAGTTAACATTTTTTGTATGTTAAACTGACTTGTTGAAATTTCTATTTTTCTAGATTTGAAAAAATATTTAATTTCGCTACGTCTCTTTTCAAATATCTATCATTCAAAAGAATAATTATGAAAATCGGCTGTGAAATGGTTCAAATATTTGTATGTACATTATTTTTTTTCAATTTATTCAAATTAAAACAGATTAAATATAATGTTATTCTGTATTCTGAATTAAGTATTGTAGAAGACTGAAATATTAGCATTAATAATGTGAAAAAATCATTAAGTCAAAGTGTCATTTACTGTATAGTTAACTCAACTATGAATCGTTAGACAAAAATAAATATAAATTTGTAGTTTCGAAGAAATTGAGCTACTACAAAGGCTTCTACTCCTTTACTTTAATTTTCTATTCTTCAATTTTATTTCCTTAACTGATTCAACACCGCTTTGATTATCAGTCCAATAGCTTTGCACATTCAGTGTAGAACTATTTATTGAAAATAGAATCATTATCCTAACCCTGTCCAAACTGAATGATAAATAAAAGACAATTTCAGTTGCAATCTAAGAAATCTAAATTTTTAAATTAATCAAAATAAATAATTGAAAAGATACACCATGATAACAAAAACAAAAAAAAACAAGAACAACAATTTAAATATTTCAAAAGAAAAATAAAAATATATGAATTTAAATGACCAGATTAAAGCTTGTTGTTGTTATTGTTTAATGCATTTTTGTTTTTTTTTTAGATTTTTCTCAAATTTAAAAATTAGAAATTTGATATGGGCTGAAGAATTTAAAAAAAAATTTATAAAATTTAATCGGTTAAATAAGTTTTCATTTTTCATTTAAATCAATTTAAATCTTATATATTATTATTATTATTGTTACTATTATTAATTTTCTTTCTATTCTTTAGATAAGATTAGTGTTGTTTATATTGATAGTTATTTGTATGAAAAAATCATGGAAATTAAATTAATATTTTTTTTTTGGTTATCAAAATAAAATATCCAGTATGAATAATGATTTCTAGTGTGATATACAGAGACAGCTCTGCTTGGGCACTGATCAATTATCTCAACTATTTAATCCATTATGAAATGCTTGTTTGATTTCTATAGGATTCTATAGATTGACAAGTGACTATAATTCTTATAACAACTCCTAATAGTTAGTGATATATTGCTACTTAGAGAGATAAACATGGTTTAGGCTATGATGGGGCATATATAACATGGACATGGCTTTGATAAGACATTAGCTTGAATAATTTGAAAACATGAAATTTCAAAATAGCATAGAGTATAGGCATGTTCGTAGTTGCAGGAAAATATGCGTCGGTGTCTTGCAATTTTTTTTCTCTGTCACTATGAACAAAAAAATTTGAGCAGGCGCGCAGAAAATTGTTTAGCAATCATTCTTGTTCATA
This sequence comes from Argyra leucocephala, assembly GCA_963942445.1. Classification (NCBI taxonomy): domain Eukaryota; kingdom Metazoa; phylum Arthropoda; class Insecta; order Diptera; family Dolichopodidae; genus Argyra; species Argyra leucocephala. The sequence goes on along the minus strand of OZ012679.1, from coordinate 13,068,819 downwards.
GAAGCAGCACATGTGCAATTCATTTATATAGTAATATTATATTATTTATAATTATATTATTATATATTTTTATATTCAATATTTTAATATATTTTATATATATTTTTTTAAATATATTTTATAAATATTTTTTTTAAATATATTTTCTTTTAAATATTTAATATTTTTTAATATATTAAAATATATTAAAATTATAATATATTTTTTCCAATATATTTATTTTATTATATTTATATTTACATATTATTATTATAAACATAATTTTTTTTATTTTAGTAATTAATTTTTATTTTTTACTTAAATATTTTCTCACGACATTCATATTTATTAAATGTTAAATGACATCCACTTTAAAAATCATTCTAAAGCAGGCGCACTAAAATATCTGCGCAATCTGCTCGACGCTGACGAGACACCGATTACTATGAACACAAGCGCCTGCTTTTTATCTGCGCAAAATTTTTGATGATATGCAACTACGAACAAAAAGTCATTTTTGTTGCGCAGGCGCGACCACTACGAACACGCCTTACACCAAAACTTAATTCAGACAGTAAAAAAAGAATATATATATATATATATATACAATGACTTCAAAGTATGAAAACTGTAATTTGGCCTATTTGTGAAAATGTTATTAAACAGTGATATCAAAGTACGTTTTAAACTACAACATTTATATAGTACGTCTCTGTTATTATACATATTGAGTAGGTAGGTTGGGTAGGTAATATTATTAGTTGACAATCCGAAACCACTCAATCGTAGAGGTTAGTTTTACCACCGTTTGGAGGCCCGTTCATTGCCTGATATTTCTTAGCCATGATATTTGTTTTCTGCCAATACATCTTCTGCTTTTAATTTTACATTTTCTGCGTTTCAATCTTACCAGAATCAGTTGTAAAATACGGATATTTGTCATTTCGGATCATATGCGACTCAGATAAGTTGCTTTTCTGCGTTTGATTGTTAATAACTACTCACGATCTCTATCTAAACTACTTAGAGCCTCACTATTGTTCACTAGATCTACTTCAGAATTCGTGCGAACTAAATGTTATTAATTTGGCTAATTTTTATTTTTTCACTGAAATTAGGTTATTTATAAAGTATTTTATACAATTTTTAAAGTATACTCTGTACAAGCAACTGTGCTCTCTTGAGATAATAAACAAATAAATAAATTCTAAATTATATTTTAAAAGCCACAATATTTCACCTATTTATTTCGAGTCGTTGTTTTTAAAAGATTATTCATCTATGTTTGATACTGAAGGTACTGATCAAAGTGATATTTTCCTTTCCCCAATTCTCAACTAGTCTAAGCTATACATTTTTATATATAAAAATATATCGTTTGAAACTTAATGTTTGGATAAACATAAAAAAGATGGTCAACGAACACATCTGACGAAGGCAATCATTTTAAATTCTACTTCTTGATTTCGTATCTCCTATACTATATTTGGGAATGTCTTACCTTGAATCCAAAATCTGGCTCATTATGGTATACTCAAAAAGTATACAAAGCTGAATATTGTTTAATTTACAAGTGAAATGAATTAACGTTTTAATTGATGGATATTAAGCGTATCATCCAGCATCCATCAATCAAAAGAAATCATTTTCTAAGTGGGCTACTAGATTAAATTTCTTTTTACGGTATAGACAATACAGTGCAATTGCAACTAAAATATAAAATTCTTTCATCCTCTACTTCTTTCAGTCTCTGCAAATGACTCCTTTCGAGACTTAATACGCTTGATATGCTTGACAATGCTTGACAATAATGGAATAAAATGTTTCACAGTAATATAGTTGACCTTTGTGTAGTCCCTAATGTCTAATATACTTTATTTTTGGCTTCTTTGTATTGTGCTATACAGGGTGGTCCAGAGCATGCGTATCAGCTTTTTAAGAGGAGAAGGAGCCGTTATTTTAGAATTTAAAAAAAATTCGGTTTTTTAAGACCAAAAATCGCCGAAACTGAATGAAATCGAGATTTTCAAATGGGAAGGGGTACTCTTTAATGCAAATTCGTATTCTACGATAAAAAATAAGAAAATTATGTTAAATGATTTTTTTTCGTTTTCTTAGTATTTTTCTTTAAAATTAATAACAATAAAACAAAAATGCTCAATATTTTCTTTTGATAAACTAAAATTAATGATATTTTCATGTTATCATATTTTTTATCTCAGTTTTATCTCAAAAAAAAAAAAAAAACAAAAAAAAAATTTACTTTACAAAAGTTACTTATTTTTTGACGTAAAATCCGAATTTCCATAAAAAAAAGTACCCCTTCCCATTTGAAAATCTCGATTTCGGCCAATTTCGGCGATTTTTGGTCTGAAAAAACCGATTTCCTTTCCTTCCCGGAAGTTGCAAATATCACCAATCGAGATAGCACCCTCAATTTAGTTAATAAAATTTTTATTTAATTTTAAAATAACGGCTCCTTCCCCTCTAAAAAAGCTGATACGCATGGTCTGGAACACCCGGTATATAAGACTTTGGTTGCCGCACATCAAAATAAGCTTAATTATAGGTAGAGTAATTTAGTATTTCTTTTTAAATAGAATATTGCCAGACATAATTTATTTTTATTTATTTATTTATTTATTTATATCCTCTACTTAAAGGGCCTATTAATACCGTACAGAGTTTAGAAATTCATAGTATTGTTATTTATAATTCAGTATAGGCAATTCAATTAATCCTAATAACTAGTATTCGAAAAATCAGGTAATTTTTGAAATTAAATTTTTCACCCTATTAATAATTATAGACTTATTACAAAATACAACCAATTCATAAACACAAAGTCGAACTTCAATAAATAAATTTTTATATTATCATTTAACTTTAGTTAAATGCTAGTTCAGTAAAAACATCTGGATAAAATGATCGTTAATTTTGCTTTTAAATTTTTTATATCATTTATTTGTTTAAGCTCATGGCTCATGGATCATGGTTGTTAAATCTAATTTTAGACAATGTGATTTGTATCTTCTCTGCATTCCTAGTACTGTAATTCTATACTTGGATGTTTACAATAAACTTGACCTTTTTGGTTATGACATTAGTCCACATATAAATACACATGCGCAACTTACTTATAATTATTAATAAATTTTTTAGTAGTATCTAAATTCCAAATTTGTTGCCGTGTATCCAAATAAATTTTTTATTGCTTAGTTTTGGGCAGTTTGAATTAATTTAATAATTTTAAGTATAGGGTATATAACATAAGTAACAGTGGCATGAAACATACTAAAGTACAAGAATTGTTTTAGTTTATGTGAAATTCTATTACTTACAAGTCACCACTAATTTCCTAGCTTTTATAAATTACTCATTAATCTGTTGTTCTCAAGTAAGGTTTTCATCTATTATTACACCCAAGTACTTATAATAACTTTGATTAATATTTCTGACCATAGCTCAAACACAAAAAACACTACAGTATCCAATATAATAGGGTTTGCTTCATTCTTAAGCTCAAATTGAACTTTTCATTGTAATAAAACAATAGTGAGTATACTTGAACAGCTCATAACCAACAAATTGGTTTTAGGTTTTAAAAAATAACACATTTTTATTTTTGGCCATAGCTTGAATTAAATTTCACATAAACTTGATTTTTAAATCAGTACCTTGCAACCTCTGCAACCTACCATTACATTCCTATATCAAATTTTTATATGATTTCAGTTAATGTTGGTGTTAGAGCTCCTAAACATCATCAGATATAAATTCTATACTCAACAAAAATTCCCACTGTCAATATCATATCTTCATAAATATATATATATATATATATATATATATATATATATTCATAGAGTAATAATTTATTTATCTCTCTATATTATATATACAGAATTTTAAATTTCCTGATGTAGAAACAACATTATTTTTCTAACTAAATATTCTCTATTCTAAGAATAATTCTAAATTATAACCTAGGAAGAAATAAAATTCTACTCAAGCAAATAATTATTCTCTACAAAAACAAATTATTTTAAATTCATATTTAAATACAAAAATTATGTAAATAAAAGGCGTTCAACCTGATTCATTACCGCATAATGAAGAAGATTTTTATGTTTACTTTAAAATACAAAAAAAAAAATAAATAAAAAAAAAAACTACAAAAGTAAAATTTGTATAGGTGCCGAATGTGGCGGCCGGAAAATCATAATTAATATTTAATCTTCTTGAAAAAAAAAAAAAACAAAAACAAAAATAGTAATAAAAAAAAATGTTAAAAAAATATAAATAATAAAAAATAGTTTTCCACATTCTTAACTCTACGAGTCGAAATTTTCATTGTAAAAAACTTATGAGCACTCTTGAGCTCATAAGCAACAATAACCTATTATTTAGTTGTTTAAAAATCTCTATGGAAGAACAAAAAAAAAACATAACCTTCATAACAGTAGAAAAAAGAAAAACAGTTTTTTTTTTTTTAAATTTGGTTATATTTGTGGATATTGGAATGACAGTAGAAAAACAATTTAAACCTCCAAAAAAGCAGAATCGTAAATTCAATCTTTACACGTTGGGTGGCGCAGTAGGTAGAGCGCCTGCCTTTCAACCAAAAGGTCCCAGGTTCGATTCCCGATGAAGCAAAACAAAAAAAAAAAATGCTTTATGAATTTTTCGACCTGGTCTAGTACCCTTTATGATTGGGATATAATAAATGGCAAAAAAATAATTGAGAGTATAATCTGGTAACAAATTAAATAAAAATGAAACTATTCTATTTAAGAAGGCTTAGTTCCTGATAATAGCAGTAGTTTTCCACATTTAATGAGTTGATAAGCCAGTAATTTGTTAAATAAATAAGAAATATTGTAGATTGTAGTGTAAAATTGCAGTACCGTACTTAATTAAGCACGAAAAGGTGATTCTACCTAAGTTACTGTAGAGTGTAAAAAAAAAAAAAAAATCGGAAAAAAAAAATAAAAAATTAGTCATTCAGTTATTTTGTATTCGAAACAATGTACTATATTGATCTTGAGCTATAATAATGACAATTACATCTTCTTAATCTCTTAACAGAAGCAAGATCAAGAGTCTTAAATAAGATCAATATCAAAATGGCACAATTTAGTGCTATAATTGATTTTCGTGAAGCACGAAGCACCGAGATAGATCAAGCTTAAATCAAAATTGCAAGACAAAAACTATTAACCCTACAAACTTATTCAGTTTTGAAAAAAAAAATCATAATGTAAAGTAGGTACTCTACATCCAGATCTGAATTACAGTAATTCTAGCACATTTTTTACTCATCATATCAGGAATACTCAATAACAAAATTAGGCTGAAACACACTGTATGTACATTTGAATGATTTTAATATCTTTTTTATCTAAAATGGTATGGAGTTCTCAGCCATGACTTGGTCACAATAGTTAATTGGGGCTTAGTTCAAGTTTAATACTTGACAAATCAGAGCTGTAAACTATCTCTAGAAAAATTTCCATTTTTGATCCTGATTTTTCGTTTCAGGAAGATAAATTTCAGTGGTTTAAAAGCTTACGGATATCAGGTATATACACTTAAATCGAAAAATGATCTGTATTCGATGTATTCAAAAAACCCAGCCAAATATTTTGGTTTCTTAGTGGTTGTAAGGCTTACTTCCCCTTCTGTTATATCTTTTGAAAATCTATAAACCTTTCATGCGACATAAAATCGAGTATAATTCGCTAGCGTTTCTAGTAATCCATTCAAACATTTGGATAAAGTCTAAAAACGGACATTCGTCTTATCAATAACCCAAATATCACTGCTTATCATCTCGTCTCTTGATCATCATCGTGTAGTCGGATTTCTCTCCATTTTTTATAGATATCTCATAGGTATGGGCACATGCTAAATGGAATTTAAATCAAAAAATACACTTCCAGTTAAGCGCTTCCTTTGTGAAACACGAAGGGCAGCATATATACACATCTCTACACAGTAAAAATCTCTAGTTGGCAGAAGCCAAGTTATGGATATTCATTTATAACATCAACATCCCGAATTCCATCTTATTCATGTTCCCCAAACATGATCAATTCTATATTTATGACCTACATAAATTAAAGACGAACATCAAACCTTCGTTTGTAATTGTTCTCCTTTCGTTTTACCCTCCTCTTCTTACCTAACTGTTCTTTCCCTTCCTAGTCAAATGTACCAATCGGTATAAAAAGATCCCTATCAAGTTTTTTGGCTATGCAAAAAAAAGGAAACAACAATGAAAATCCAAAACGGTGCGGTGCACATAAAAGTATGAATTTTTCAAATTGATGATTAAATCAGGTAAGCAGGGAAAGAATAATATATCGAATAGATCTAACATTAACATAGCGTATAACAGGACGCTATTCATTCAACAAATGGATTCTATTTAAGACTTGTTAGTCCAAAACAGATAGTTGCAAATAGTCTGCCAAAGGAATCCCTCTCTCACAACACCTCTCTTCCTCTGCCAGCTTTCCTCATTTAAGACCTTTTCAAATTAAATTTTAACTGATTAAATGAAGTAAGCAGGGAAATAATACATCGGATAGATTGAATACCAGATCAAACAGATCTAATACTAACATGGCGTATAACAGGATGCTATCCATTCAAACAATGGATTCAATTCAAGACAGGTTAGTTCAAAACAAATATATGCAAATAGTCTACAAAGGAATCCTTCTCTCATACCTCTCTTCCTTAAGATCTTTTCAAATTAAATTTTAATTGATTAATTCATGTAAGCAGGTAGAGTAGATCAAATAGATCGAATATTAGATGTCAATTAAACAAATGAATTCTATTCAAGGTTGGTTAGTCTAAAAATAGACAGTTGCAGATTCTGCAAAGGATTCCTTCTCTCATTCCGCCCCCTTTCTTTCATCTAAACCCCAACCGGTTAAATCAGGTAGGTAAAATAAGTAGATCGAATACATAGAACAGATTTAATAATAACATTTTTTATCATAGAACAGGATCAACAAACATCTGTTCAAGATTGGTTAGCCCAACACGCGTAAGACAGATGTAGATTTTGCGATGATATTTCCAGATATATATACATACCAAAAACTTTTGATTCGGAAACTGACATAACAGCAATTATTGTATTTATCTGATTGAACATAGAAGTGTGATTGAACAATCAAAGTTGGAAGTGCAATAGAGCTGAAAAGGGTTGAGTCTACGCAAAACACTTGCTGCAAGTAAAAATTTGCACCCAACAAGTATTTAAAGTTTGTAAGTTTGTAAGAAAAGTTTAAACATTTTTGACTTGACTTTTAAAACTCACTCCACCAAATTTACAACTGTACTTCTTCTATTTATAAATCACAAGAATACACTGTACTGCAGTATACTTACAACTTCGAAATACAAACCAAAAACATTAAAAAAAAGTCAACTGAAATGAAAAACTTTAAACAAAAATATTCTATATGAAACTCTCATGTTATAATGAAGAGTTATTATTTATTATAATAAAAACAACAACAATAACAAAAAATAATAACGCTTAATATAATATTTAAGATATAATTTTCGTATAAAAAAAAAAAAAACAAAACACATATAAATTTAATTAATACCTGTGTAATGTGATACCTGCTCAAAAGATTTAAAAAAAAATAAAAAAAAAATACAAACAAGAAAACTCTCAAAGCCTTAAAACATAACTTTAGATAAAGAACCGATAGAAACAAACCGATTTATATTCTAATAAACATAATAAAGATAAAAAGAGAGTTACTGTGTTCCCAAATAATCATTTTAAGCTTTAATATGACGCACACAGTTGGACAACAAACCTTTTTATTTATTATTTTGTAAGAAAACTAACCGATAGTAGTGAAATTGACTGAACTAGGTAGGGGTTAAGGGGTATACTTGAAGATGAACAACAACGAATACCGTTCTCAATTTTATTCTACCAACAAAAAAAAAAAAAAAAAACATTAAAATTTATGTTCTGATAATGGTGTTTATTGTTAGACGGCGTCATAATCATTTTTTTTTTTTTTTAAATTCATAATTTGTTCTTTTTTTATTGTAATTTTTGTTTTTTAATTATTATATTTTTTTTTTGTTGTTTTTTTTTTTTTTTATTTAATTTTAATATTTCCAAGGCGAATATTATAAAAGTGAAGCACACATCTTTTGTTTAATAAAATTTTTATTTTTTTATTATTATTTTATTATTTTTTTTTTTTATTTTCTTTTTAACTAATGACCTGACATCTTGTCTAATTTTTATTGTTATAGTTTTGGTGGTTTATAAAGAACCAAAAAAAAAAAAAATGTATTTTGTAAAGGTGTAGTTTACAAAATTTTAATTAATTTCTGAACACCCAAGGGTGAATAATGTGTTGAAAGACCACATCACATGAGTTAATGAAAAAATTGGACATAACAGGGGGTGAAATAAAGCAGTTAGGCTTAAATGAAATACATTAAAGAAGCAGTGTACTTCTAAAAGGAATAAGAGCAGGAAAATGTAAAACTGGTGAAATAGATTTTCTGGATTCTAAAGCTTTTTTCAATATATTTTATTAAAGGGGAACTGGAATTTAAACCAGTAATTTAAAAGCATGAAAATACAGAACTGATGATTAAATAGATTTTGTCGATTCTAGAACTTTATTCAACATTGTAGTTTGTGGAACTGGAATTAAAACTGCCATGCTTCTCTCATTGGGAATGCTTCGATTGGGACGCGATTTCACAATCGGGATGTTCTTACTATAAAAGAATTTCCATAACCGGACTTAAACCATCTCGGAATTTCCACTGTGAAAGGGTGGGCACTTGATGCCTCTCATGTTGTGCGATGGAATTGCTTAACAGGAGGAAGAAGTGATTTTAATTCCTCGGAACAAGTGCCAACACCAAGCAGATATTTATAAAATACAGTAAGTGCTCCAACAATACGACGATGACCAAGTGGTATAAAGGATTTGGTCACATTTATGTCGCCTATAAGACGAATGGCGCGGTTTTGAACTTTGACAAAAAAATTTAAAGCAGGTTTTGGTGCACCTGCCCATAAATGTGAGTTATACTCGAGCTTGAGTCGTATATATGCTGTGATTATATTATGATTTTTAGAATATCGATTATATTTCTTCAATATCATTATTATATATGTCTAGAAAATCGATTCTTGTTGGCCCTACAAATCTTGAATATCTTGGGACTGGCACAATATCTTCTGTCGCTCATTGCGGTTAAGAAGGGCTTTTCTTCCTTTGAATATTTTGAAGGTTTTTGATATCCGTGCGATACTTCATATCTCCAACGAAAATTGACGATTTCACGAGTTTTTTGGATTATAATACTTTGTTTTGTTATATTCGCTATTATAAACAACCACTTCGTCACACACAGAACCCTAAATTCGGCAAAGTAAAAATTCCCAATTTTAAATTCGAAAATTTATTATTGCATAGACAATCTCAGACAAAGTTTGTAACTAAATTTCTATCTCATAATTCATAATTGTAGGATATTACTCAATTTTTTTTTTGTATATAAAATGCTCATTAGAATTTGAATTATATAATAGGATACGGATTTTGTCCCGAATCACAGCAGCCATAAATGGGGTTATTATGATTACCTTTACTAATGCAAATTAAGCTCAATTGAGTTTGTATATTTAAAGAAGTGATAAGTGGCGGAGAGTGGGAAGTAAGAGGAGAATTCAGAAAGCGGGGACAACGATCAAATAAAGGATATAAGTGGAAGACGTGGGAACCGACAAAATGGAATGAAATTTTCAATGAAATATTTTATTATGTCAACAAACATGTTTATTAAAACAAAAATTTATTTTAATAAACACGTTTAATAATTGTTCTTTGTATTAACGACGAGGTTATTAAATTAATAAATAGCTATTCATTGGCTCAATGAACAAGTTCATCGGACAAATATTAATAAATTTTTAATTGTCTCAACGAATTTTTTTATTGTATTTACGTACCTTTTTGGTTCAGTGAAGAAATGTTTGAGTCGCTAAGAATGCCTGAGTTACCATCAGGAAATAGTTCTCATTAAATTTAGCTTGGCTATTAATAATTAATACTGTGTTCAAATACTAAAGCCTACATAATCATTAGAGTTAAGATGAAAATCTAATGCAGTGAAAAATACTGGAAATGATCGAATTGAAAATACTTAGTGTTGATAATGTTGAATCAAATAATATAATCCTTTAAGAGGTTAAATATTTATTAACATTGGAATTACCATCAATGGCAAAAATAGAAGCAATGTTGAAATAAAACGAAGAATTACCCTTACAAACCACTGCTACGGACGTTTGTCTAAACAATTACATAGTTCCAAAGCTGCAAGTCTATCTCGAAATATCAACTAACAACTGTACGCTCTTCTTTCCGGTACTGCTATATGGTTCTAAATTGCGTACATTACCAAAGCAAGTAATCATGTACTAGATACTTTCGAAAGAAAAACATTTAGTCAAATTTATGATGCTGTTTATGGCGAAGAGGTGTGAAGAAACGAAGGGGTTTGGAGAAAATATAATGCCGGATCATACCAGGTGTTTAACGACATGAACCTGTGCAAAATAGTAAAACTAAAACGCATTTATTGGCTAGGCCATGTATAGCTCAAATTCTTCGGAATCAACCCTTGGGGAATGCCTCTTCGAGGGAGATCACACCTTCGTTGGGTACATGAAGTATACGCGGATGTGAATAAATTTTATATTTCCAACTCGGTATAGAATCTGCTTTTTATCGCTGGCAATGGAGGATAATATTGCGCCATGCCCAGGACTTGGCCTGTACGTTTGTATCGGTAAGTAAGGAAGTAATCATTCAAGAGAGGAAGATAAATTTAGTCAATGTAGATGTATAATGCAGTGTCAATACAACAGTGCCAATAATTATGAAATTAGAAGTCTGGCTTTTAGCAATAGAAAATAACAAAATTTAGAATCGAAACTTGTTTTGTTATCCCAATGACCTACCTAAAGTTTTATAATACACCAGAAATCGAATAAAAGACATGAAACATTTATATTTAGATTTAATTTCATTACTTTTTCAATTTATGAAAATGCATCTTAAGAACTACGAAATTTTTATTTATTTTTTTGATTGTTTTTTTTTCTGTTAAAAAAAAAATTATCATTTCAGGTAGCAAAATATCTCACCACAGGGAATCATTTTCCTCCTTTTTTATGTTATTATTAAATTTTGAGGCAATTATTCATTGTATACTAGACTACTATACTTATATCGAATCAGTGAATTACAGATAGTTCGAAATGAACTGCATTTTAAAGTACATACAAAAAAATAATACAAATGAAAATATTTTATCTCCCTCTCTTTCTCTATCACTTCGGTTCGGCTAGGTTTTTTGGTAACATTCTCTTTCAATGGAATCAGTACGAGTACAATAAAATAATAATAATAATAATAATAAAAAAGGGATTCAATGATAAATTTTATACACAAATAATATTCTTTCCTTCAAGACGAAGACTATATTTTGATTTGTGTACTACAACAACACTACATGCAATGCAATGCCATGCAATGCAATGCAATTCTACAAAACAATTATTTCAATTGAACATGTATGAGTGTTATAAAAAGAAAAGTAAATCATTTAAATATTGTGGGTTCTTTCCTCCTCTAGTAAATTTAAAATCAAAAAAAAAAATAAATATAGAAAAACCAGTTTAAAATTTTTTATTTTAACTAAAATAGTATTAACCTATACGATACGAGTATAGGATAGAATGAATCTAGAAACTGGGATGCAGAAGAGGATAAGAGAATGAATATAGGAAGAAAACAAAAGAAAAAAAACAAAATTTGGTGGGTAAACACCATTAAAGTAAACAACAACCATGATGACTTGAGGTGAATTTTTGAAGAGCCTTAAAATGGTTTTTTTATGTACGTGCTTATATATGAGTACAGTGGCGGAAATTAAACCCCATTATAGAAATTAGGTGTTTTTTTTTCAGAAATTGAATTTGGTTCTAAAACAAAATTTATATATTCAGATGTCAAATTTCGGACATATTTGAAAAAAAAAATTAAATTTAAAAAGTGTTATAATTTGAGAAAACTGTTATATTTTATATTATTGACATTATAAGGGTATATGTACGATCAAAAATATAGAAATAATGTTGTATTAACATGTTATTCTTCTAAGTTCGAATTCAAATCTGACTTAAATTTGTAAAAAAACAGAGCTAGGTAATATTATATTATAAATTATACATTATACATTATACATTATACATTATACATTATACATTATACATTATACATTATACATTATACATTATACATTATACATTATACATTATACATTATACATTATACATTATACATTATACATTATACATTATACATTATACATTATACATTATACATTATACATTATACATTATACAATTGCCTGCATAATGATATCCCTGTATACGAATACATTCTTCTAACCGAAGATTCAATCTTTGGTGTCTAATCCGAAGTATACAAAGTGTAGTCTTTCCGGAACTCTTCGCAATATGCATTTTGATTTCTACATTATATAATTTCATCATTCTCAAATTTGTTTATTAATTCATTTCAAAAGACACTACTTTGCTCCTGCATAGTCAACATATTCATTTTTTAAAGAAAAAAAGTTTAAATTAAGATTTATATATTGGTTGACATCTGTATTTTCACAGGCCCACAGGTTACCTATCATTTGATCTTATCAGTAACCGCCGACTTAAAAACTATAGTAGACTGGTCCACTTTAGCTCACAGAAAAAAAAACCTATCAAGGCGCTTTGCAAACTCCCTGGCTTATTAGTTTTGACAAGCAGGATTCGCTTGGTGAATCGAGATGCTGTAGTATCAAAATTTATCTCTTTGTTCTAAGTGTGCTAACTTAGATATCTACCTACCTAGATTAATATTTAAATAATCACCATCACTGTACTTAAATAAGGTAAAATCACTTTTTTATTTGGTTTTTTATGTGGATGAGCCTAGCTGTTATTGGCATAGTATTATTCTACTGCTGAACTCGTGTTGGAATTTTTTTTTAACTGGTTTTTTGTGCATTTTAAAATTTTTTTTTTTTTTGTATTTATAATATGGGCTCAGTAATGATAGTTTTTAATTAGAGTTCGTAGGCCTTTTTTTTTTTTTGAAAATAAGTCAAGGAGGAACGAAAATAATTTTTGTTTTTATTTTTAATGGTTTTGATGTTATAATCACGTATCTCTAAAGTTCAAATTTTTATTTATTTGTGGTTGTTGTTGTTGCTGTTTTTTTTTTTTGTTAATTTTATGCCTATAAACAAATAGAATTAAATTAAGACATGGAAATATTCAAGTATCTGAGATTATAGGACGAAGCATTTTTAATTTTTATTTTTTTTTTTATACAAAATTAAATAATACAAAAACATACCTAATTTTGGGAGTTTTGTAACGTCTTAATATTTAGTTTAAATAATGAATTGAATAACAAATTTTTGAAAATTTAAAATTCAATAGAATTAATAAACTAAATTTTGAATATTAATTATAGTTAATTTTGTTTTTTCTAAATACGATTGGTAATGGTATGATGGTTCAATAGGAAAAGTGTTGACCATTTATAGAATATGGTTATATCATGATTAAAAAGCTAGTGTTGCAAACAATGTATCTATTGTATCTAATATATCTTACAAGTGGTATTATACTAGATTGTCAGTCGATTGAATGTCGAATAAAAGTGTTATCAGATGATATTACACACTATTAACAAGAGGCTCACGTGGAAATGTGAGGGTGCTATATTGAATCGAGTATATTATATTATAATTGATACCAACCATAGGCAACGATCTAGCCAGATGATCAGTCGATTGAATGCTAAATGAGAGTGATATCAGATAATATATTACAATAAAATAAAATAAATTGGTTTACGCTGTTTAATAAATATACCTTGATTGCGTTTATTAATTTATTTAGTTAATATAAACAATTCATGATTTCAATACGATCAATACTAATTAACTTAAAATAAATTTTCTTAATAACTATTTAAATATAATATTAAATATACAACATCAGGTTATGGTTTATTCTGCTCTATGCCCCACGGATGAGGTTGCAATACAGTGAAGAATAGGTTGCGGTTTTTTAATTAACATCCAAATAAAATAAAATGATCCCAAATTTAACAAAATATTTCAGATATCTGTTACTACACTGTTACAATGTAATGTTGAGGCACAACCGGACCAATGATACCAGCCTTTTTTAATTATAGAAATTAAATTTCTTTAAATAAAATGTTTTATTAAAATAATGTTCGCCTCTGAAAATGTTAATACTTAACCTAAACAATCTTTCGATAGGGTGTCTCTTATAAATAAATAAATGGAATATACAAAATTATAAATAAATGCATACAATGTATCGCATAATCAAAATAATTATACATTTTATCTATACATATTTTTTTCAAGAAATATAAACCGCATTTTAATTACCATTATTGTAAATTTTTTTGAAATGTTGACATTTGACATAACCATAGGTTAAGGTATATTACTCGTAGATATTTTCAATTCGATTATTAGGAAATATTAAAATATTTATTTGGAAAAATTTTTTTCTTATTCTAATTTATTATAGATTTAATTTTCCATTTATAACAACTCATATACAAAAAAAAAAAAAAATATTATAGATTTAATTTTCAATTTATAACAACTCATATATAAAGAAACAGGAAAATTATTTAAAATTATTATCCATGTTACTTTGAAAATTTTTTTTACTGTCATAACAGTAAATTATAATTTTTTGCTTTTGTATACAACAGGATTAACTACATATTTAAATTTGACCATCTTGTCCGAAATGTGACTTAATATTAACTTAAAAATAGGACTTAAATATTGTTTTATATTTTTGCAAATTTTAATCATTTTTAATTTGTTTTATTTCTTTTTATACTCTTTAAAAAATTTTTAATCAAATTAAAAAAAAACCGAATTGAACACGAACCCTATAGAGTTTAATCAAAATTTCAGACCTTTAACTATTTCAGACTTTTTAAACTACCTTTAAAAAATTTGAAATTTTTCTTCTTTTTATTAAATTCATATTTATTTACCTTATAACTTATCAATGTAACCTGTAAATATATATATAATAAAATAAATATCGATCTTAAAATCGCACCAAGTCTGTGAAACCAATTAGGCTATAAAATAACAGCCTTCAGTAATTCAAAAATTATTTATTGGCATGTTACTGTCAAAGACATTAAAATAACTGTTCGATTACCAATTTATAGATTTACCTTACCGTTATTTTGATTACAAATTTAAACACAACAACTTCGTAAACCTTATCGACAGCTATTCGGTTACCAATTTATAGATTTACCTTCCCGTTATTTCGGTTACCAATTTATACATTTTAATAAAAAAAAAATATAATAGTATTAAATCAACTATATACGAATCAGTTCAAATTTACGAATACCTCTACTGATTTAGTTAGAAAATATAATAAAACAATTAAGTCAATTATCACCAGGATCCTAGAATTGGTCATTATAGACCAAGAAAAATAAATAAAATGTTTTTTCCTTGATTTTCCACAATAACACCGCTTGTCTAATTCTTCTGTAATTATGTAATCAAATATCTTTATTTATCTGTCATCTATATATATACATATATACTCTATATTTATAGTTTTTCTTTTCATTTCATGATTATGTCACACAATTTACAGTTCAGCAGTTTACTGTCAATTATTGTTTAATAAAGAGAGAGAGAAAAAAAATATTTATATTTTTTTTTCAAAGAAAACAGAAAATAAGAAGGAAGATAAATAAAATCCGGATGACTTCCATGTTCCATTCATAAAAATTATTATATTCATTATTTTTTTTTTACAGTTATTTATACACAAATCTAAACACAACTAATATGTATATATATATATATCTAGATACATTTGAAAAAAGACTATAAAACAATTAATTATTTTTACTATTTTTACTTTGTGTAGATGAGATGGGAATACATCGATACACTTATATTTATATATATAATATATTTCTATATATATATATATTAATAATTGAAACTTGGTGGTTTGCCTGATAATATGCCATCTATTATATAAAAATTTTTTTTGCAAAAAATAAAATTGTTTATACATCACAAGTCTGGATAGATCAACCAGGAGCAGGAATATGAAGAAAATAACAATTTAAAATTGACAAATTTATTAGAAACCCTGGTTTGTTCGTTATACAAATAAGAGTATATATAGTACACGATGAAGAAAACGTTCCAATTTGCACCCTGTTTATATATATACAATATTTGATATATGTATAATTGTATACATGATCACAGTTCATTTTAGATCCGTAGTATCGATTTACAAGTATTTTTAATAAAAATAAAAAAATAATAATGATTTTTTATGATTATGGATGAAGACACAGAAAAAATGTTGGAGGTTCATCGGATCATGGAAATTGGAAAAAAAAAAATTCTATATATATGTATATATACCTATACTATATTTAAAACAAGTTATTTTCATAAGTTGACAACTATTATTTTAGAACTATTGAAGAAATATTTTATAGATACAGCAGCTAGCCAGCGACTTTAACAATTATGATGACAACAAAACGACTACGATGGAATGGAATTCAATTTTAACACGCTAAAAATAAAATAAGGAAAGAAAATTGATACGATGATGATTTTAGCATACCTTTAAAACATACCTTCTTCTTGAGTAATAAATGAAATTTTGTTTTTCTATTTTTTTCTGTTTTTTTTTTCAATTTTCTTTTTTATTGAGAGCTATGAAATGAATTTTCTTGAATTTTGGGCTATCAAGAAAAGAAAATTTTCTAATTTATATAAGAATGTATATATACTTTTTTATACATATATATATGTATATGTAGGCATATATATATATAATGCAGTATTCAGTTTCTATGTAAATTTTTTTTTATTTTGTTTACAAACAATTAGTAGGTCTGACTGGACTGGGTTGTTTTCTGGTAAAAAAAAAAAAACAACAAAACAGAAAAATATCAAATATCTATTTTTAAATATAATTTATATTTATATAATGAAATGAATGAGAGAGAATTAATTTTATACTATTATTATTATTATTATTTTTTATTATAGAATAAAATATTGAGGACAGAACTAATAGGATTATTGATCCGTAATTATAAAAATTATTTTGTTTAATATAGGTATTCATATAATAAATAAGGAAGTAAAAAAAATATTGATTGACACTAAAACAATGGTAGGTAGGTAGGTAAGATGTAGTGGCTGCCGACAGTACGCCGATACACTTAGATCAGTAGGTTCCATTGTGATACCACGTAAATTTTCCTTGCAACAATACCAGAGAAAAATATTTTACATAATGAGAATATCAGATAATAACATGTGATAATGAAATGTCTATAATTTTACATTATTATCTGATAAAATATGAAACTTGATATTAAAACAAATTATCCAAAGAAATCTATTTCGATAGATTTTTACTAAAATTTTTTACACAAATTGAGGTAATAATGAAATAGTATGATGATCCTGATGATCGTATTTGTCATAAACAATTTAGCTTAATGCAATATAAATACTACAATGGCTTAAAATATAATGTTGTAAATTGCATATGTATACTAATACTTCCTTAAGCCTATATATTGTACCAACTACTTAATAACGCTTAATAAAGCTAGCAAAAGAATATAGAGTCACTCATATGGGCACGAGGAAGCAAATATACTTACAAAAATAGGTTAAATGAGTATTATTTTTAGAACCAGTATCATTGCATGCTCGAATGTCAACCTACAAAGAATTGTTTCCAATTGTAAAATTGAAGAAATTAATATCATGTGGAGTAGTTGTTTAGTTCCAAATATTCTTAGTATAATATAAGCTCTTAAAATATTAAATTAAAGTATATAAAATATTTCAGAATATTGATATTAATAGAAAAATATTCAGTTAATAGTAAACAAACAAAAAAAACTTATTAAACACCCTGTATCTAAATGACACATATAACGTACTGAAAATATGTATACATTATAGCAAACCTTTTGACTTATTTTTATAGGTTGATAATTATAGAAAATTCGAGGACTTTAGTAATTTATTTATTTATTAAAAATACTTTTTAAAATCACCCTGTATTGTAAAATGATAAATTTTGTACGGAAAATATTCACATTAAAGAAAATTTTCGGGGCTATATTTTTTGACTTTATTTTATAACAACTTTTTAGTAGTTTATTTAAAAATAAAAAACTAAAAGCTTTGTAATCACCCTGTATCTCAATAACAGATTTTGTACTCAAATTAAATTAAATTTTAAGACCTATTTTTTGACTTAGTAAATGTTTCAATTTATTTTATTTTTTTTTCAAAACTAGTAAGAGAACACTTTAGCCACTTAATGCTTCACATGTGTTTATTTAATCCTTACATAACAAATGTGAAGAAAATTGGACGTAGGAGTATTATAAATATTTTAACAAACAAAGTCATAAATAGTGGTCCAAATTGTGATCATCACAATACACTGAATTTAGTACCTAGATTGAAACTGAGGATACCAAAAAAAGTTATATAATTTTTTTATTAACAATAAAACTTTAAAGAATAATCATTCAATGTGAGATGAGTTGCTATAGCAATAAGGAAGATGTAGAAAATATTGTTTTTGTAAATTTGAAATAAACTAAACCAAAATAATTAAATGGAAAAAAATCTGTAAATTGTAAATAAATAAATAAAATGTAATGTATTTTTAGCCCCAATCATAGCTATAGGGTAATATTATTACATTTCATCTTAATTGAATATGCAACTGCAACTGAATTGATATTTGCAACTGCATTACGCATCAGAAGTTGAAAATATGATGTTTAAAATGTATTTTGTAACCCCAATCAGAGCGAGTTAAATATTATGCATTTAAGCTAAATTGAAGTAACTCCATTACTAATGATATGGAGTACAAAAAAAATCTAATGATATAGAATAATTTTTTTTCTTCAATCGGTCAAAAAATCCTAATTAAGTCTTGTCGAGCCATCTAAAAAATAGATAAATTGTATATATTTTTTTATTCAATCAAGAAGAAGATTTCTTTTGTACCAGAAAGTCCTAAATCTTATTGCACCATCTACGACGAAGAAGAATTCATTTTGTTTATAATAAATGTAACCAAATCCTATGATGACCATGAATTTTATAAACATTAGATTTTTATTTCCTAGAAATTGATATTCGGACAAATGGAAAAAAAATGTGAATTGAATTAAATTTTATTCTGAAGGGTCATAGAACCTTCATAGAAGAAGAATAATTTTAAATTCAATAGTTTGAAGTAGTATAATACTAGTATAATATATTGTATATATACATACATAATTATATAAATACATTTTAAATTAATAAAATAATTAATAAATTGATTATTATATATACTTATATTAACAGGATAATACAAAACTGTCAAAAAATGACATTTAATGAATAAAATTTAAATTTTGAATTGAAAATAAAAAATTCAAATAATTTATAATACCCAGTTTTTGTTAACAACTTTTAAAATTTTGCATATCCCAACTCTGAAAAAGCACTTTCATCAAGATTAGGTAAATCAAAATGAAATTTTTCATTTTTATTTTGTATATATTGATTTGACCAACGATTCACAATAAAATCCAGGAAAAGTATATTCAGTTGAATCATATTACTTAAATTTACATTATTATTATTATTATTATTATTATTTTTTTTTTCAGTTTTCACAAATTTTTTTTTTTATTGAAAAGGTCTAGGTACTATCAATAACATTCATATTATCACGGTCATAATTCATACCATTAACAAGAATTCCAATCAACTGTACATTTAAACTGTATAACACACGAAATGCATAGCATGATACTGACTCATAATCTATTCAATTTCAGCCTACATAATAATATGTACATACAATGATACATACATATATAGTATCATACATGAATATTATGTTAAATATAAATTCTCAGCTGCTTTTTAATAATTATTTTATGCAAAAATTACATTGTTGCATCATCATTTTATTGAATCTCTAATCTTTATGTACACATAAAATTTATTATATTGTATGCAAGATACAGTGCTGTTTAAAATTATTCGATTCTAAATTACAATATAATTATACTATACTGTATTAGATCAGATTTATGTGAACGAATAGTGAACTGATCCCAAATCACCGTAGCACCAAACCAAATGTGTTTACTGTATATTACAGTCCTACATCGATAACTATTTTTGTTAAACTAATGGTACAGTGTTAAACTGAACTTGACAGTTTAATTTGACGTTTACACTCACAATACTAAAAAAAAACGCTAATATTAGCAACACAGACGGAAATTATTTATTTATTTCAAAATTCAATGTCTAAAGAGATTTAACTATCTCATAGAAGACTATATTAATACAATAAGTAAACAGCAAATTAAAAAAGTATCAAATTAAGATGTTAACGAACTGTACAATATATTCACAGCTACTCTGAAGAGTTGTTCAGTTTAGAGTCGTTAAGGAAATCATTGATTTATTTAATCTGGTAAAAGCCGATTAATTAACTGTCTTTAGAAAAAAATGGCTCTAGTTTAATATCACCAAAAAAATTAAGTTACGCAACTCAAGGTCTCGACTTATTATCTGCCTATCGAAAAATATAACTCGTATACATATAGTTTAATATCAATAAAAAAAAATCAAACTTTGAACTATAAGAGTAATAGCGGTTATTACGTATCACTGAGCAATAAAATATTACACAAGTAAGTTAGTATTTCGTTCAATTTGGATTATCGCAGGTGCAACAATATAGATAGGAAAGCGGCTCTTGAACACTTATTTTGCGCAGCTTTGAATAGAAAGCCAACACTCTGAATTCAAAATATATGAAACTTCTTGAAGAGGATCTGATTGGTTTTCTTAACGACTGAAATTGGGCGTTGTAGAATAGAATTTAAACAAAAAATGTTAATAAATAAACAACAAAAACAAATGGACAAGCCGTTGCATCAAAAATGTTTTTTCCCAATATTTTATTAATTGTTTTAACAGAAATAACTGCAATCTCTATCAATAATATCATGGTTTAATTGTAATTTAAACAGTGACGATTCGTCCTAACGCGCAAGTTGGGCCTAGCCCATTCAATAATTTCCATTAGGATTTAAAAAACTAAAAAACAGTTTTTATGTTCGGAAGTTTAACATACAAAAAAATGTACAATCACTTTTATACTTCTCTATAGTTTGTTTGAACATTACGATTATATAAATTGTTTACATTCTATGTTATTGTTACAAATTTCAACGGATGGAAATATGTTTTGTTACATTTCAGCTAACCTATACATAATTTTACATCACGATCTGCTACTGACTTTAAATGATTTCGATTTTCTAAATCTACACAATTAAATCTAATGCACAATAAAATTTCAAATTATAGTTTTTGAGGAAAATCCTATACCTATCCCAGCTAATTCAAACAATTTTTTTGTTAAATTTCTTGAGCTGTAGGTACGTGGTATTTCCTATGTCAATACACTACCTTTTACAATACATAACCTTTTACTGTAGAGCATAGGTTCGATATATGAAGCGGTATTACAGATATTAGGACAGATATTCATACAAAGAAATGGGTACAGTAGGACATATTAACAAAGCTTTTAATATCGCAGTAAATCGGTTCAGAATTAGTACGAAAAGAAGCAGAAGAGAATCGATCTTTTTATTTTAATGTACATGAGGTAAGTTGTACTGTCTTTACAAATACAATTAAAATAAAATGGTTATTTCATCCTTATGATAGTAAAGAACTTACACATTTATAGCTTCTATGTGCAATATTCCACGAACAGTGCTAATACCATGGTTAACATACATTTCATACTCCTTTATCTACAAAAATCCTCTCCGCAAAATTAGTTTGGCCATGACAATAGCACACTCTTCGTGGAATATAGCACGATATCTGCGAAGTTATTTTTCAAAGTATTATTTTGTAATGTTTCAACAAAAAAAAACAATTATTAAAGATTTATCAATTAATATTTAAAAACGGAAAACATTATGTGTTACTATAATTTTGAAAATCACTGTATGTGAATAATTCAGTCAAGTGAAAATGGATATTTTCTAAGATTTTATATTTTACATCAAATTTTTTTTACTTTTTTTCAAAAATATGCAGACACTTTTATGTTATATATTATTATATATATAAACATATATATATATAATTGAATTAGGATGTTTATATTGTGCAAAAAAAATACAATCTTAAAGTGATTCACTAGGGAAATTTTCTTTTAAAAACCATAAAAATAAAAACAAAATTTTATTCATATTTGTTGTTATTATTGTTTTTATTTTTTTTTTTTTTATTTGTGTTATTTACCTGTTCAGAATCAAAGAATGTACGCTCGTATTATTATAAAAATCAAAGTAGTATATTATTATTCTTTAAGACAAGAATTAAAATACATAATAATAATATAAAAACAAGAATAACAATAAAAAAAAAATCAAAGAAAATTTTTTTTTTTTTGACATAAAAGAGGTCGAATTCAGAATTAATTGAAAAAGACTGATTGGAGCTTTGTTGATTTGAATCATATTACTTAACATCACTACTACACACTATCTATATTATATTGTATACGCAATTAAAAAAACGGTTCTTTAATTCCGTTATAATATAGTAGATAAATATTATGTGTATAATATGTATAAGATTATATTCTGTTGTTATATATAATGAAATATTTATGTGTTATTGTTTTAAATTAAATATATAGGTATTATATGCACATCTATAATTACTTCAGAATGAATAAAAAACATGAAAATTACATAGGATATAAATATAAAATTGAATTATTAAAATTTTTGTTATTTTATTATAGCTTATCTCAGTTATTAAATTATATCGCATCGAATAATTGAAATAAAGTTTATTTTAAGCCCACTACACTGCAATTTTAATATATAGGCTTTTCAGATGGAAGTAATTTTAAATAATATAATTAGTTATTTTTAGAAAGGTAGTAAGCCTAAGGTAGTATGGCAGTGTAAAAATATAAATTAAAATTTCAATTGACTGGTATGGTATGTCTCTGACTATAACATATAAATAAGCATGAATTTTTAATTAAAATGTTCGTTCATTATTCGTTAAATAATGGAATTATTATCAAAAAGAATAATAATTTTTTGGAAGCACATAATAAAATAATTTAATAATTAAATAAATATTAATATATTATTATTATTATTTTATTTATTGCCTTAATGTATTTGTACAATATGTTATTTTCATATATTTTAATTCTATATTTCAAGAGCTTATATTATTAGAATATTTGCACCTTTGATTTGTAATTATTTAGACTAACCTGACTTAATTATTTAGAATAAGATTAATTTGCAAAGGACAAAATGGCAAGTAAAAACCTTTAATTAATTATTTTATGCTAATAAATTAATATATATAATTAAATAAAATAGTATTTTATTGACAAGGAGTCACTGTTTAAGAAGGCCTGATAATCAATGAAAATAATTATTAGTTTTGCAATAATTTTGTATAGTTCCCACCCTCATTCGATTTTCTTGAAATTTTGAACAAAAAAAAACTGGATTAGAATTTAATTAATATACTTATATAGATTTAATAATACTTATATTAGGGGGGAGTTCTGGTTCCAGTTCTGGTAATTTAATAATAAAAAATTATCCTATTCAATAACAAATCTAATCAAATGACTTTATAGAAACCTTAGATCTTTTTTCAAACATATTGTAGTATATATTGAATACAGAGTGTTTTGTTTAGATATATAGGCTATATAAAAACGGTCAGTTTATAGTAAACTGGGAATTTACCGAAAATCTAAATTATAATGTTATATATTTTTCGATTTAAATTTTTTTTCTGTGAAAAGCGTTTAACGCTTTCTTAAATTATTTCAGTGATTCATATAATTATTTAGTTTCAAATTTCATACAAAATTTTCATACAAAATTTCCATACAAAAGCATACGTCATGATATATCAGTTCAATTATACTATTGTATTTATTTACTATTAATTTGGTCTGAAATTTAATGTGAGAAGTTAAACCAATTATTAAGGTAATTTTAGAAAGTGCTTAAAGCTTTTCATAAAATATACTGCAAAAATATACAGTTGTATATGTAATATAAGTGGTTCAAAAACCTTCTATTACATAATAGGCATATTTTTAAAGTATATTTCAATTCCTTCAACTTACAACAATTAATTTTTTTTACCCTGTCGTCCAATTTAAGCATAACATTTTTATTGAAATTTAAGCATAACATTTTGTTGGGTATTTGTTTTCTTACCATGGAATTATCGATGTACCTACAACCGTCCATTCTAATTTAAAACTTCTTTATTTTGCATACAACGGAGCAACCTGCATTTGCAGATTAAAAAGATGGTAGTTTTGTAATTTCATCACCAATTGAATAAATAGTCAAAATTGCACTTGATATATGTTCTCTATAATATCTTGCTTTTAGTGTTTTTTTCATATAAGAACGATTTTTATCAAATCCAGTGAATTTTTAAAGATGGCAAGAAGCAAGACTTACCACAATGGCAACAATAGGATTATTTTTTACTTCTGCTTGTCAATATTTTGCTTTACAAAATCAAAATTCATTTTGCCCGCATTTGTCAATTAGAAACATATCGAAGTGTGTAATTCAAAGACACAAACCAGGGAAATTTAAATTAGGTATTTAATAGGTATTTAATTTTTTGGGTAATTTTGATGACTTTAAAAAATACTTCTAATTTGAAAAGCTTTATATTCTTTTGATTTTATGATATTTTGTTTTATTTAAATGATCTGTTTTGGTTCTTGTATTAAATACATAGTTTTCTTATATGGTTTAGAGCTTTGATATGTTTTTCTGTAAATAATATATTGGAAAGATATTTGGGAATATTTTTCTGCTGCTTGTCAATATTTTGCTTTACAAAATCAAAATTCATTTTGCCCGCATTTGTCAATTAGAAACATATCGAAGTGTGTAATTCAAAGACACAAACCAGGGAAATTTAAATTAGGTATTTAATAGGTATTTAATTTTTTGGGTAATTTTGATGACTTTAAAAAATACTTCTAATTTAAAACGCTTCATATTTTATTTATTTTATGATACAATTTTGTTTTATTTAAATGATCTTTTTTGGTTCTTGTATTAAATACACAGTTTTATTATATGGTTAAGAACTTTGATATGTTTTTCTATAAATATAATTTATTTGAAAGATTTTTAATTTGTTTTATTTCTTAATCGATAATTTTTTGCGGTAATATATTGAAAAAGCTTAATATTTAAATGTTTCGGTTCCTGCCATTGGTTTTTGTTTTAATTCACCGATGTGGAAAGTCTGTATATAAACATTATTTATTAGCATATTAATATATTAGATTATTTTCTACTACAGTCAAATATTATAATATTGAACCTTTATAGCCTTAAAATATGGAAGATTAGTAATTTTATCTTTAGTCATTATATTGTTGAATTAAATAAACAAATAAATGAGTATGAACGAGCTAGCTACTGACGAAATCGAGTCGTTTACTCTCTTTTATTATACAACTGTAAAATATAGAAACTTAGCATGTAAATATAGCCTACGGTATATGAAGAGAAAATGAAGTTGAATAGACTAAGAGTTGTAAAAACAATTGCATACAGACAGGCACATACGAAGTATTAGAATATATACAGCCTACGAAATATCTACAAAGAACATTTGTATATCATATGCGACTCTATCAATAAAATTTAAACTAAAGCAATTGTTCTGAATCGGCAAAATGGAGATGTAAAATTCATTTATTTATTTATTACATGTTTAATTCAAACAGTTAGGTACAATATGTTCTTAATCTAAATAAAAATTTATATATTTTGTATTTTGTACAAAGATTAAATAATTTTTTTTTTTTTTTTTTTTCATTGCTTATATATTCCACCGGAAATACAACGCCATAATATGACGATAAATTTATATACTAAATACATTGTTATGGTGACCATTTTACTTCCATCCTATTTAACCAAAAATTTTAATCAAACCCAATTTTATTATTAAATTTAATAAAAAAAACAAAAATGAATTTATATACTTCAAAATAAATAAATTCCAAAATTGTAAATTCCATCGATAATCGTGCGACAATTTTTAATAATTTTAATGTCAAACATGTTTTCAGTAATAATAACATACATTGTATTTAGTTGTAACATACTCGTAGTTCGTTCTAACAAAAAAAACGATAATACCTATATAAACAATAACAAGCAAAAAAAACAAAAAAAAAAACAAAAATTAGATGTCAAAATTTCAAAATAAAGAAAACAATAACAAAAGAAAAACCAAAACATCCTGAAATTCTTCTTAACGGTCATTTGCGAAAAACAAAAACATAAAAAAAGCAAAAATAACTTTACTAAACACTACAATTTATCAATCTATTGACCTGGAATTTCATTTTTATTATTATTATTTTGTTTTTGTTTTTTCTCCTTTTTTTTTTTGTTCATCATCAAAATAAAATATTTTCACCTGTTCCATTTTTTTATATAACTATACATAATATATATATATATATAACAAAATGATTCCTGATCCAGAAAATATATATATGTACATATAGTTATCATCATTATCATTATCAATATCATCATCATCGTCATTATCATCGTCATCATCATTAGTGATTCAATTGAGAGAAATGTGTATAGAATGAATGGGTGAAAGAGGTTGATTATTTTGTTACTACTAAAAACAAAACAAAACAAAATACCTATAATATCAAATTATTTTTCCTTAATTCATACTTATACCCTTTTAGCCCTCATCATATTTTTTGTTTTGTTAACCAAAAACCAACCCAAAACATTATCAATTCAAAATGGTTTCCAAAACAAAAGAAATAAAAAATAAAATACCTACTAATATTTACAACCGCATTAACGTTTTAAACCCTTTATATATATATATATATATATATACAATATTCATGTTAATGGTTCCACGTTTTTCAAAATTATTACATTATTGTTATTGTTGTAATTGAATTTAGGTAGGTATACATTATGTCCGGAAAGTAACTAAATATCCCACAAGAGACACATTTGAATTATTTTTCAAATCTGCTGTTTTATTACTAAAAAAAAAATATTCAAAATTTAAATATATATCTTTCTCTTTCACTCTTGTGCTATCTCTCTATCTATCTATTTCTATATATTATTGCTTTCAATTAAATTCTTTTGATTATTGCAAACAAAAATTTTCTATATACAACAAATTTCTATACAAAATGTTTGTGGTTGTGTTGACTTTAAGTTGTCAAATCAACATTCATAACGAAGATCCTCTCATCCGCTGATGGTGAAAAAGTGAATGCATGCATGATAAAGACGTGATATATATGTACATATATAATAAATATTAATATATATATATATACATTTATATTAAAATGAAAAATTAAAACTACTAAAAATCTATATGTGTAATATATATATAAAAAATTATATATGTATATATATATAAAATATAATATATAATGGAGTTGAGCACAGTAGGTTCCTCAACTGAAATAATAAACTTTAATTTTTTACTGTACATCGTAAATTTAATTTTTTTTTTTTTTGTTCTTTTTAATATTCCTTTTTCTTTACTTCTTTACCTTCTTTTCATTTACTCCTCTATTAATAACCCCTTTTTTAAATTCATACACAATTCTGATGAAGAATTAGGCTCTACTGTAATTTTGTGGTTGTACCTACTATGTTCTTTGGTTTTTCTTGTTTTTTTTTTTTTTTTTTTTTTGTAAGAACCAAAAATATTACCTCGTAGTAATCATGAATTCAACAATAGCAACACTAAAAATAAAATCAAAAAACAAAAACAATAAAAAACACAAAAAATAAATAATTTTTAGCACACGCCATCTCGTCGATCTACTTTTCATTACAAGAATATTTTTTTTTGCTGTTTTTTGTTGTTTTTTTGCTGTGTTTTTTTTTTTTTGTTATTCATTTAAGTGTTGCACAATGCTCTATACTCAAAAAAGGAAGCAAAGTAGGATGTTTTTCTTTTTTTTATTATGTTTTTGTTTTTTTTTTTATGCACATATAGATTTATTTACAGAGCTGTTTGTATATGAGTGCATTAATTTTTTTTTTTGAAATGTGATGTTATAAATTTGAATTTTCGTTTGTAGAATTTATTGAAGCTTACTTGTTTAGGTGGCCAACACACAATATGTATAGGTCCTAGGCCTGAATCATCAACGTTCTCCATTTCTGTCGGGCACGGGCGGCTTCTTTTCAATCGAAGATAAAATAGCTTAGTTTTATTTAAAAAGGAGGGTAGGGAGTAGCCAAGCCAATGTGTTGGTGTCACAATACTAAGTCACATGTTGACTCATAGATATCCCCTTCACCATATAAAATTATATATTGAAACAACAATGATCGAACAATGGCTCCGGCGCAAATTCTAAATGTTCGTTAGATACAAACCATTTTCAACAGAACGCTATAGTAAAAACAAATGAAAAGCAAATAAACTTTGAAATCCGACGGAAGAAATAGCATTGGATCGGGCATTATCATTATCATCTTCATCAATGTCCTGTAATTCCATCAGTGCGGCATAGGCGGAAATAAAATCTTTCCATCAGCTCCTTTCAATTGTGGTCACGTTCTATGCTGGATACTTGCGTCGGCTAAGACAGTTGTTCTCCATGTTTTTCTCGGCCTTCCAACGTGACGTGTATCCTGAGGATTCCATTCGAAACATTGTTTCGTGATGTTGTTGTCCGGTTTCCTCAGAGTATGCCCGATCCAACGCCATTTCCTCTGTCGTGCTTACACGTCTATTTGTTTTGGCTTCGTTTTTTGTTAAAGCGTTCTGTTGGAAATGGTTTATGGCCAACGAATGTTTAGGTTGCGCTGGATGGATCGGGCATACCTTAAGTAAACCTGATAGCCTAAGTAAAATAATGTTTCGAATGGAATTCTCAGGGTACGTATATTACATCTGTAGGTCGGACAAAATATTGAAAACATCAGTCTTAGTCGAAGCAAGTTCCCAACAAAGCAAGTCTTCAAAATGGAAAAAGTTAGAAAAAGTTATAAAAGGTTAGCTGCGGATAGAAGACGATGGAAGAATTTTATACCAGCCCTATGCCCAATGAATAAGGTTGCAGTACAGTGATGATATAAGCAAAACTCAAAATTAACAGCTATACACATCTGAATTTCTTCTTGAAAGCTCTTCAAAATATTTCTAAGCTATTGTGACAGTACTGTGACATTAGCAGATCTATTATACATCGGTTCTATAACTTCATGTGTTCTATTTATAGAAAAATGCTCAATCACCGATATATAGCTTTTAAATTTGTTCACAAGCTATACATTATTTTATTACTATAAAAGAAAAACTTGACAAAGAGATTACTTCCTACACTGATTAGGTGATTTTGTTATTAAGGACGTTCATTTTATTAAAATAATCATAAGAAGTAATTAATCGTGTACGATATATGCGGGGACAGTTTTTTGATTCCGTGATATCGAACCTATGATCCCTGCGTATCTCAGTAGTCTTAGAAAGCCAATTTTTTTCCCCTAAATCTCAACTACATATACCTACAACCTACTTTACCTCAACTAAATATAACAAAACAAAACCATAAATATAATAAATTTAATAAACCTATAATAACATAATAAAACATAAAATTCATAACTGTACATAATTATTATATACATATACATGTTTATGACTCAACATTGCATAACATCGCATTTCTAAAGTTATTTATTAATTTACGTTGGTCAACAAAGTATAAGTTAGTAACAAAGAAAGTTATAAAGAAAATTTTTATAATATGTACAATAATAAACAATAAGGAATGTTTTTTATTATTAAAAATTTCTGAGGATCAGAGAGGTTCAAAGGTCTCTCTCAAATGCAAAAATGTTGGGTTTAGAGTTTAAAATATTGAATCATAACTAATTTATTAAAATGTTTACAATGTTCTTTTATTTATTGACAATCAGTTAATAACATATTTTAATACATGACAGTATCTTAATCTACATATATAAAATTTAAATGGGAACACGTAAAGAAGCAAAAAAAATGTGTTTTTAATGACTCTAAAGACGTTTCTCGTTAGTTGTCAATAGATATTTAATTTTCGATTTATAAACAAATTTCAAAGCCAATATGAAGATACGAATTGTATGTCCTGATTTGTATATTCTACACATACAAACTGTTACGTGTATACTATTACGTGAACTATTTAGCACCCTGTCACAAATATACAATACAGAGCTAAATAATAATTTATAAGTAAAACTAATCATCAAGAGGTTAAAATATATGCTGTCAGAGTTCGATTACCCCTTTTGTTTTACATAGTATTGTTTGGAAAAGTATGAAATATGCGAAATGTCAATTCGCACTGCTAAAGGATGACTGTTACAGACCCCGCTAACAGACTTCCTAAATACAGTGAAGTAGTAAAATCTACAATGTAGCATTTTCCAAAATGTATATCAAAACCTTTTGACTTTATATACCATTCCAAAATGTTTAAAATACGTAGTGGAAGCGTAAAATTAAGAGCAGAGTGTATAGTGAAAAAATGTAGTTACAATAAAATGTAGTTTGTATACATCTCATAGATAAAGTTATCAGAATTAATTATATTACAAATTAGCATATATTTTCGACGGATTTATTTTATTGCCAAATTGTATGTTAATAAAGTATATGTTTCCGCCGCAGATATGTGCTGACCTATGAAAATCTGATAATTCATTTTCACGTAACGAAAGATAAGTCAAAAGCAAATTTATAACGAAAGATAAACAAAAAATCAGACATTATTACCGAATCTATTTATTACAAAAACACAAAATTATAATTTAAATGGCAAAATGTAGTTATGTGTGTATTTATATTGTCAAAATTGTATTCCAAAATGTAGCAAAAATTGTATTATATATTTTACACAACGAAGTTATTATTAAAGCTTTAAACGGTGTAGTAGAACTATATTTAAACTGTATTAAAACTTTTAATACTGTATTTTGGAATCACCCATCTGGATGTAGGTCCCGAACTTAAATCCTCATCGTTCTCCATTTTTGCCAGTCATAAGCGAGATCACTCCATCAGTTGAAGATACAAAATCGTTCCATGTCTGCCGATATTTCATTCTTCCAACGAAGATTTGGTCTATTCTGACGTCTTATATCTAGAGTGAGTCTGGAATCGAAAATTCTCTTGGCTTGAGTATTTCAATTCATCCACTCTAGGATGGTCAAGTCAATGTAGTTTTTTAATTACATTAATTTTCGTTACTATACGTCCATTTTATTATACACTACATATAGAGTTCAACATTATGTGTTCGGCTTTAAACTTCATCATCGTCGTTTTCAGAACTGTACACTAGGAAGACTACAAAATTTTAAGTACTGATAGCAATTTTATCACAGGCAATATTCAACAACTTAAAATTAACCATTGCCTATTCCTAGAAGCTATTCGAAAAAGCTGTAACCGTAATAAAACTATATATATTAATGTAGGTATTTATAGCTCGTAGGTAGTAGGTAGTGTAGGTAGTTAATCATTGCAGAAAAATGTTTGAGATTTTAAAATAAAACAAACCCATAGAATTAAACAATTTAGGAAGTTTAATCAGACTCCGCAAAACAGGCCTGCAATGAATATAATTATTTATTTTAATATCCAAAGGGTTGGGATATTATCTTTAGCATTTATGTACAGCCTGATTGAGTTATGATTGGATAGAATAAGATAGGAAGAAAGTTATGAAATAGATTGGCAGGAAGTTGAAGGATAAACGTATTAAAAATTTTCTTAATTGTCTGCAATTTTTCATTTCAAAAGTGGAAACATACCAGAGAAAATTCTCTTAAAATTCTATGGATCCACATTCTCGAAATTCGAACTCCATAATCTGTTTTTATGTGATCTTTGGACTTCCGTTGGCCCACATCCAAATGCAAAAGGGTCCTATTGGCTTACATTTATGTGCAGGGGAGCAAAATAAATTAAATTAAATTAAATCTTTGGACTTCCACAGTATCGGAGTGAGCAGTTATTGCACCTCTCAATTGATTCGCTTTGGAATTGCTTAAGAGGCGGAAGCAATGCTTTGGATTTCTGCTGAAAATGTGTACACACCTACTCAGTATCTATAAAACAAAGAAAATATACATTCAACTACACTTCGATGTTCAAAAAAATTACAATTGCCAATTAGAAAAATAACTGGTGGTATTTCTAGTGGACTTCAATCAATTCTACATAATTATTATTATTATTCTAGATTTCTTATAGGTGTCTTAAACTGAAGTAATCTAACTTGCATTTATCTTCAATTTTTTGTTGTTAAATTACTTCGTTATTTTTTGGTAAATTTTTCAGGAAATTCCTGTTTTCTTGTTGTTGTTGTTGTTGTTTATTATCTTTATTTTTGTTTTTCTTTTCGTTGAAGTTTTCAAAGTTTACTCACCGTATTGCAAATTTTGAGTGGCACTTTTATTTTTTTGTTTTTTTTTTTAAACTCATCATAGAAATATTTAAAATATGTGAATTTTTTTATTTTATTTTTTATTTTGTTTTTTTTTTGTTTTTAATTTTTAAATGACTACTGATTTAGGACATTTGAATCGGTCAAGCATGAACGAATAATTTAATATTAATTTTCTTTTATCATAGTAATTTTAGGTAGATTTGGTAGAACTTGGATTCTCTTCAAAGTAGAAATAAATAAAATAATCATTAGCCCCTATAATCCTGGATGGGATGAGAATTTTAGAAGGTCGGAACAGATTTAATTGTAATAACACAACCTCAACCCTCAACTGAAACATTTAATTTAGTAGGTCTATTAGATTGAAAATCCTTCGAAATAGAGTTCGGTTTTGGTTTTCAGTTTTAATAATAAAATAAAATTTATAGTTAAAATACATAAAAATATCAAAAAAATTAAATTGTGTGGTATCTAGTGTAGAGTTAATTAGAAGGGGGTTTCCGCAAACAATCCAAGCTATCCAGGATATCACTGAAGAACGCCCTTAGTGAAATTAGGCTTAATTTTCATTTGTAATGGCAATCATAACAAGCCAACAACCATGCGGTTGCGATAATTTAAGACCAGATCCATATCCACATTCAAATAATTCTAATTCTAATAATAGGTCGAAAAGTGAGAGATGTTTAGACTAAAAATAATTTTTTACTCTACACAAAGGTATATAAAATTCTTTGTTAAAAATGTTTAAATATAAAAGAATTTGCATAGCTTATCTCACTTGTTTGATTGTCTTATGTATAGTTAAAAGGTTGATATATGACTGGATTCACTTATTTTTCAACGAAATATTTTGCAAAATACTTAACGTTTTTCACTTAGTCATAGTCTTTTTCATTCATTCCAATATACGTACTAAAAACCTCTAAGTACACTAGTAGCATTCATTTGAACTGACTAAAGTCCGCATGAGTGTACCCACGTAACAATTTAATCGCTATAAGACTCTTGCGCACTCTTATAACACTATTCTAAACACTCTTATAGCAGTATTAGTGTTAATTTGAGTGCTCCGCAATTGTTGCGAAACGTTATAAATATAGAAGTCGCAAAGCACTGATGAAGGAAGTAAGTTCCTTCCGAAATATCGATATTTGCAAAATAAATACAAATGGTTGGTGAAAGGAAACTCGACTTTTATTCCATAAATCGAAACATATCACTAAAAACAAATCTGATTATCAAAAACAGTTATAAATACGTTATAGCACTAAGATGAAGAATACTATAAGGGACCGGAGCAATTGCTATAATATTGTTATAGGATTAGTATACATATGTATATATATGTATTAGTGTATATGTTTTTATTTTGAAATGAAGTTCTTTTGAAATAATTAATGTTTATTAGTTTTTATTTTAAAATAATAATTTTATGGAGTTTATATATTAGTATCATTATAGGAATACAGTGAAAAAATAGCACTACTATTGCTATTCTAGTAATTCTATTCTTATAACAATACTTTAACTCTTGTTATAGGATTACGCACTTTTAGACGTATAACAACACTTGCAGAAAACAACTCTCGCAATAATTGCTATAACAACATTCTTATAGCAACATTAATTACATTATTTCCATAAAAACATCATCATAACAGCTTTAATGTTTACCGGGAGTCATATAGGATCTTATAGCACTAATTTTGTTATTATAACAATAACATGTTACATTGGTAGTTCTCTGAGCAAGCAATATATAGACCACTAATGTATCCATATTATAATAAGAAGATTTCGCTCCCATGCTTTTAGTATGGTTATTTAGCTGGAATTATGAAAGCTATATTAGGCAACATAAATTTTGTTATTGATTGAGTGATGTTTTAGTATATATAGATAGTTTTTTGCTTTGTTTTATAATTTAAACTTTATTTTTAAATTTTTGTAGACCCACAACAATTAATTTAGTTAATTTTAATTTTGAGTGGTATCCAAGGGTGTGCTAGAGCAGGCTCAGTCTGGCTCACTTGAGCCCTTTGTTGGCAACAAAAAAAGTCGGCAAGCCGGTTATCAAATTTCTATACTTTCAAATGCATTACAATAAAAAAAAAATACAAATACAAAAAGCAGATAAATTAATGAAATGGTCAATAAGAGTAATCGAAATGTTCAAAAATAATCTTGGTAACTATGAACATAAAGTTGCGAATTTAGTTTGCTCAAATGAGTTTAAATATTATACCGTTTAAAGATAATAATAAATTTAATGTTTTTCTCAGGGATAAATTTTGTCTGCTTTTGTCTGCCAACCATGCAAAATTTGAATAACACTGTTACTAATGGTAATTATGACGATTTTCTAAAATTTGTTGACATAATAGATTCGTCTAAGAAAATGGAATTAAAATACAACATTTTAATGATTTCCGAGATTTTGTTGATGCAAATATCAAATCAAAAAATATTCAATTCAATTTTAAAAGCTAAAAAATATTAAGTACTACTGCAATTAATAATTCAGAAGCAGGTTTAAGTTCAGAAACAGATTTTAGCTTAATGAATTTGATAGTCACAAAAATGAGAACGAGTGTTACTGTGGAACATATATCAAATTTAATGAAAATTTATTGGGGAAGCAGATAGTAGACTGGGATGCAGTTCCCTTTGTTGTTTCGTGGATGAATGAGAACAATAGATTGACAACAGATATAAGAGTTCATCAAAAAAGTGAGAAGTCTATATTTGTAATTGAACAGGCCACATGGGCATTACATTTATAAATTTATTTAACTTTATTCCTGCTTAATTTTGTACAATAAATTTCTTTATTGTTAATATTGTTCTTGTTTCGATATTTATTCATATGAATTATGTTTTTACCTACATTAATTATTTGCGAGCCGGTTGTTACTGATTTACCAGCACACCCCTGCTAACACTATTATTATAATATAACATATTACTAACTATTCTTCTATATATATATTAAATAAATTAATTATACTTAAGTCAATGTAAAAATGTTAAAATGTAATTGTAAAAATGTTGATATATGGAAAATAAATGAATAATAAACAAATAAATACCATTGAACGAAAACCAACAATATCGCTTAATTGAAGTCTCCAAATTAGTCTCCAATCTTACCAATCCAATTCCAAAAATCTTACCAAAATCCAATTCAATACCAAAGGGACAATACTAATAAATAAAGGAAAATGAAAATATGCTAACTATCAAAATAAATTGATTTTAAGCTCAAATAGACTAGAATGGGTGAACGAAGCAAATCTCTGGCGTTTTAATTAATGTATAGTTATTTATATAGGTATCAACTTATGACTTTTACTTATTTCTGCTAATAGCATGTATCTGGTTTAGTTTATTTTTATGTTTTCTAATGAAAGATCCAAGTGTTTTACTAATCCTATAGTGGGACGAAGATATATTTGCACAATTAATTGAAACAAGCTTTCGTCTAATTATAGATGTCTGTCTCTGTTCTAGAATATTTAGGTTTACTTCGATCACAAAAGCCCTATTATAGAACTTTAGAACAAAATCGTAAGTTCTATAGTCAATCTAAACAAACAAATAAATAAAACAAAAAAAAACTCTACTCAGATAAAACGAACTCTCCTAATCAAATTTAGTTTTACTTGACTTAATATCAACCAACAAACGACCACTAAAAAATTCATTTCAACTCACAATAATAAACTTTATAAATTCAAATATAATAAACGCAATTTAATTGTCTTAACTTTCATTTCACAATTATTATACAACAATTCTATAACAACCTGACTATTCTAATTAGACCTCTGGTTATAAATAGACATTTATTCTTATAGCAAAAAAAATAACTCATAATCACTCAAGTGAAAAAAAATCATGGCACTCATTTCATTATTCCCTGGGTACTTGAAAAATATATTTAATTAAAAAACAAAAACAAAAATAAAATAGAAAAAATATAATTTTCTATAGTCAAAATATTTTACCTGTGTCAGAACATACTAAGCAATAATAAAGGTTAATATCAGTTGAACTCAAGGTTAATTGATTTTCTTTTATTATTAAAAATTAATTAATTAGGTTTTTCATTAAAAAAAAAAATAAAAAAATGTTTTTTATATATATATGTATGTAAGTCTACATCTTCATTAATCACCAATCAGTTTAAAAATCTGAGATAGAATTGAGATTTACACACAAGACGCATTATAGAAAAGAAAAAAGAAAATATGTAAAAAAAAAAAAAATAAAACTGAAAATATGAGAAATCATGCCATCAATGTCAAAAAGGTTAACTAACATCTACGAATAATAATATGTACAACATTCGAGTCTTCGCTGCTCTGTACAAAGGAATTCAAGCAAAATAATTACCATATGTGAATTGAAACTA
Organism: Argyra leucocephala; assembly: GCA_963942445.1. Classification (NCBI taxonomy): domain Eukaryota; kingdom Metazoa; phylum Arthropoda; class Insecta; order Diptera; family Dolichopodidae; genus Argyra; species Argyra leucocephala. The sequence continues at coordinate 13,031,572 of OZ012679.1, read as the reverse complement.
TGCCTAAATAACTAATAGATGTCCTAATTTTATATATATATATATATATTTTTTTTTTGGAATTTAAATTTAAATTTTGTTGATAGCTACTATGGATATATCAAAATTTTTAAGTTGAAATGCAATATAGCAAAAAATCTAGAAGAATTAATCAAAACCGACGACAAGACAAGTATATTTATTTTCTATAATAAATATTTAGAGATTCACTCAATTTCTGGTGGTTAACAAAAGCTGGTTAATGTGTTTTTGAAATTTTTGTACATTGCTAAAATTATAAAATTTTATTTTAATACCAGTATCGGGTATAATTATTTAGGTTGGAAGTTATCCATTGATGAAAATGTTGCGAGATGTTTGGGTTTTTTTTTGGGTCGCTGCAAAACGTATTTTTCTCCCTAGGACATGCTAATTATCATTAAATCATACCTACGACCCAAGTTGGAATACAATTGACATATATGGGCCGGTGCATTTCGAACCGGACTAAATTTTCTAGACAAAGTTCAAAAGTGTGTCATTCGTCTTATTGACAAACCCTAATGTGACATCCTTCCTCGTACCACTTGAAAATTGTCGTATTGTTGGAGCAATTTTCCAGTTTTATAAATATCTCGTGGGTTTAGGCACTTTGTTATTTCTGACTAGAAACATGAGAGGCATTAAATCCTCAACCCTACTCAGTGCAAGTTCTAAGATGGCTTAAAACTGGATATGGCAATTCGTTTGTAGTAAAATTTTCTGGAATGTGGAACCATATTCGAACAAACGTGTTTCCACAATGCAAAAATATACATTATCAAATCAATCTACAAAAGTTCAAAAGTAATATTAACAAATTTATGCAAAATGTATGTCCTGATCAAAGGGACGTTTTTCTTTCTACAATCCTCAATTAGTTCAAGCTGTGCATTCATGTAAAAAGGTATTGTTTGAAACCTAATATTTGGCTTAACTTAAAAAAAAATCTAGTTGCTTCTGGAAAATTAATTTTCTTGATCGGACGGGACCCGTTACATTTTATTCGAAACATTGTTTTGTTGCATCGTTGCAACAAAGTAAATTCCATTCAACACAATTTTTTGTCGGATTTCTATACTTGAAAAGGAAATAGCTTGGAACTAAATAACTGTTAAAATTCACCACAAAAAAATTATTGATATAAACTTGTAGGTTCCTGGTGCGTAGAAATTCTTTCTATGTTTCACCAGATTACAAGAAGACCAGTTTGACATTATTGTTCCGAAAAGTTTAATTATAGTGTGTAGTCATATTTGTTTAGAATATTCGCAAATCAGTTTTTATTTTCAACTTGATGATGCTACGCAAGTACTTTAATTTATCCAATCCCTCGATTTGTGTTCTTTCATGAGCGTTTTGATGTCTTAATGTGTAAATTGTATAATTTTGGCTTTGTTGTATTAAACTGATAATATTGTTTAGAGTAAATTTTTTATTAAACGGAAATATCCAGCATTTTGGTATACACAAAAATTTGAACTGCTCCAGAACTAACTGGAGTATTTAATAACTTAGGTACAGATTAATTTGCTGCTAAAAATCTTCAATAATTTTTTTTTTGTTTTACACAATCTTGCCTGGTTACCCACCACTGCAAGCTATATTCTTATATAATAGTCAAAAATTGTACACATGTAAACTAAAAGCGATAACATAAAATCGAAGTCGATTCTGGTTGTTGACTAAATTGTTGACACCAAAATACACCAAAGATCCCCAAGTAATGGATAGACCCAAGAAAAGCAATATTAGTATATTAAATGGGCTACTATACACATTTTTGTGTTGAAATTTGCTTGATGATACCAAGGAACACCCAATATCTTCAAATAATCTATATTTAACCAAGATCAGCAGGAAGAGTTGCTAAAATAGAATTTTGTCTCTTGTATTAGTATATTAACGGTGATATTAACGTGATAGCCAAGTCCTAGCCAAAGACTAGCTAATATTCTAGTAAATTAGTTTTAAGATAAGAGAAAATTTATATGTACTTTATTTATAGAACTCCTGTCCTATACATAGAATTAGATTTTGAAGTTATAGAAAAACAAATAAATTTAACGTACTTTATTTTAAAAAGAGTTGAGTTTCAAATAAAAAAAAAAATATTTTTTTTTCTCTATTTATTTATCATACAATTTTATTTAATGTTCCAATTAATGAAAATTTATAGTTAATAAAATCAAATGTGCTTTGACATTTATACTTCTCGTTCATACATCTCTAAAATAAAATGAAATGTCAAATAAACCATTTTTTATAAAAAAAAACAAAAAAAAACTCAATTTTAATTCTAAACAATTCACGCAAGTAAAATTTTTTTTTTTTTTTAAATTAAGTATTAGAGATGCCAACTATACTGTCAAATAAATGAACATGTGAATATAATTTTCATTACAACGTGAACAATTAATCAATTTAGTATAATTGACTCTGTTGGAATTTACGTTAGACTGCTACAACGGAAATCACTGATCTAAAGTACGACAATGTATTGTCAACAGTCACGCTTGTAGGTACAGTTATTCGTAAAACTAATACATATGTTTTTCATATTTGTAAAATCTTAAAACAAGAACAGTAAATTAGTATGGGATCAGTAAATTTCTATATAAGATTAGTAAAATGATAAAGTAAGATTCCATAAAAAATACAGACTTTAAAATGTTAAAATTTGGCGCTGATTTTAATTTTTTGAACAATTTTTCTCATCCATAAAAAAATTTTATATTAAAAATTTGTAGTAAATTTGAAAACAAATACTTTACGTATTAATTTTATGAATCGATACAACTTCACACTCAAATCTAAAAGTGTCAATCCATATTTTGAATGCTAGAATACAAAATAGCTTGCGATGTGGTAACCAGACAACTTAGAGTAAGACTGCGGTTATATAGCAATGGATGTAAAATGGATACGTATAAAAATTAATTAAACAGTGAAAAATATTTTGTTATTACTGGCATGACGTTATAGCGATCAGAAAGTAGATTGCATCACAATTTGTTTTCTAATCAAATTTGAACAGTGATAAACTTAAGCTTAATAAAATACAAATAAACAAATGAAACAGTTTTTGTTTTTATTTTGTTCAGAAAAATAAACATTGATCCGTAAAATGATTAAATTGATTTTATTTGAAATATTAAGCTTAAATAATTTTACTGATCGCTATAACTGCAGCCTAAATCAGAAAAAACATTTATTGAAGATCTTTAGCAAAATAAAACAAACTATTAAAATACGATTTTAAAAGATTTTTAGGCTTTGCTCATTATTTTTGTTCTTCTCCTTACAATAAGACTACATCCTATCTATTAAGAATGCTGCAAATTTGCAAACTCCTGTTGTTGAAGCGTTTAGCTTTCGCTCTATACCTGTGTGGAAAATCTTTGTTATCAGAATGTATTTGGTTTTACAGCTTACATTATCTTTGCAACTTATGTTGTCCCATTATTTTAATACTGTCTCGTTATTGATGATTCCTCTTACTGGTTTTAAGTTCTATGCTTTAGAATTTTGTCATTAACAATTCGTAAAGTTTAGCTTTATAAAAATGTTTAATATAGTGAAATAAATATAATTGAATTTAAACTAAACTAACGGTACATTTTTCCTAATTTTGGGTGATAAAATGTCCTTTTGAGAATTTTAACCCTTAAACTCCGTTTGTTTTATTCAATTTGATTTATTCCCATTTCAAAATTACTCCAACAGTTGTTTTAGATCACTATTAAATCATTCAAATGATTTTTATATAGATTCGCAAATCTCCCTCGTTTGATTTTTCCGAAATTTTACATAAATAAACCTTAGAATATGATTGTGTGAACTTCCGTGGTGATCCCAGTATGCGCGTTTGATCTTAAATAATTTTTGAAATAATTTTGAAGTAAAATAATTATCTGTAGAATATTTTTGTGTACTATCATTTAATTTTGAACGACCCTGTAGATTCTTCCAGTGCACAGTTTTCAATATTCCAGTATGCATTTCAAGATAATAAAATAATATATGTTTTATCGAATGTAGGCACAGCTGAATCATATGTTTCACTAAATTTAATTAGCATCTTGATCGAGATTTGGTCGATATCAGTCTACTAATGATGCTATAATAACCTAAATCAATCAAGATATTGATTATAAACTTGGTGAAATATACTTAGATAGTCTCTATAATTTTTGCTATGATAAAATTAAATTTAAAGTTTTTATAAGATATTAATCAATATCAATATCATTCCAAATTATCCTTTGTCTTTCTTAATTATCCTTTATCCTTCTTAATTATCCTTTCCCAAATGATTTAATATCCTTTTTTTTCAAAAATTATTTAATGCAAAGAAGAGATGACAACCCTAACATCGTAATAAACCCATACAATCCTCTCTATGTATATATATGTATTATGTATGTATGTATGTCATAGGCCAAATCCGTGAATAAAAAACAAAATCAAGAAAAAGAAGAAAAAAATAAAAACAAACAAAAAACAATAATTACGTTCAAATTTAAAAGAATAAAATTTAACCTTTGATTAACACAAGTTTATGGCACCTTAATTTTCTTATATAGCTTGTGATATTCTTATAAAAAAATACATTATATATATATATAACATAAATATAGCAAAAGTCTAGCGACTAGCTTTAATCAATACAAATACATTATTATCACCATTTTAATAATCATAATCATCATCATCATCATCAATATATGTAGTATAAAGTATAATCAAAAGAACACAGGAACACGTACATGGTATACAATCCAAGAAAGAGAGAGTATTGATCATTGAAAAGGAATTTTACTTCAATGTACTAAAATTCAAAGATTACTCAAAAGTGATCATAGTTAACATTTTATAAACATTGCATATTTTAAACTATATAGATATATACATATGCATTCATAATATAATAAAAATACATAGAAAAAAAGGGTTATTTCTTAGAAAGTAAATATTTTTTTTAAGTTATAACAAATTTGCAAATTCAATTTTTTAATCTTCGTTATTTACCATGATCGAAATTTTAATTTTATTTGCTTCAGCTCGAAACATAAATTTGATGCTTTTATTCAAAAACTGACGTAATTCTTGATTTTCAGTCAAGATACTATTCGTATTGCGGGCGGTGTCGGTTTCGTTCAATTTAGACTCAAAAATAGTTTTAATTAGCTTATATATATCTGGATGTCAAGCTATATATGCTCGAAATATTCAATTTTTTTTAGATTTGATAATTTATCTTTTATTATCCGCCACAAAACATATTCATTACTTATATCCTTCGTTCAACTGATTTTCAATAGCCTGAGTTTCAGTAGCACAACATTTTGAAAGCTTCTTATTTGTTCAAGAAAGCTTCCGAAAATATACAAACATGTATAGACAACCAGACAAACCCATATAAAACTGTTAAGAAGATTTGATTTGATTTAATTTAATGTAAATTTTATTAAAACGGTTGGAATAAATCCTGATGTTGGGCTGCCATTCGAGCTGTTGAGAACATATAGCAATCTAAAACTCCAATTCATAGTTTAAAATTTAAATCGTGAGTGCAGAGAGTACAGGCGTGTTCGTAATGGTCGCGCCTGCGCAAAAAAGATTTTTTGTTCGTAGTTGCATATCATCAAAAATTCTGCGCAGATAAAAAGCAGGCGCTTGTGTTCATAGTAATCGGTGTCGCGTCAGCGTCGGGCAGATTGTGCAGATATTTTAGTGCGCCTGCTTTAGAATGATTTTTAAAGTGCATGTCATTTAACATTTAATAAATAAGAATGTCGCGAGAAAATATTTAAGTAAAAAATAAAAATTAATTATTAAAATAAAATAAATGTGTTTATAATAATAATATATAAATATAAATATAATAAAATAAATATATTGAAAAAAATATATATTAATTTTAATATATTTTAATATATAAGTAATATATATGTATATTAAAATATATTAAATATTTAAAAAAAATATTTATAAAATATATTAAAATATATTAAAAATATATTAGAGTATATAATAATATAAATATAAATAATATAATATATCTATATAAACGAATTGTGCATGTGCTGTTTCTATGAACAAGAGTGACTGCTAAACAATTTTCTGCGCACCTGCGCAAGTTTTTTTGTTCATAGTGACAGAGAAAAAAATCTGCAAGACACCGACACATGTTTTACTGCAACTACGAACATGCCTTACTTTTTTATTTTTATAAACATCCTGTTCTAGTCTATTTAAATCTAACTTTAATCTCTAATTTTTCAATTTTGTACTTTCTTATTTTTTTTAATCCTTTCAATACCGAATTTTGACACAAATTCAAAAAAATAGATATTTTACGATAATTTAAAAAAAAAAATAAATATTCGAGGAGTTTCGTTAAAAATTACTTCCTTGATAAAGAACGTATAACGTGAAAGGGTTAATGATACTATTTAGTAAAACTTATTTTTGTTACAAATGAAGGTTGTCTAACTTTCTAAAATAGTTTTGAATATCTGAATGATTATAATTACTTTATATTAGATTTATAGAAAGCTTCCAAATATCATTTTAGAGCTCATTGTGTGTACTTTGAGTTTATTTCTGGATTTTATATTTATCAAAAAAATTAATATAGAAAAACTAACGGCTCATTTTTTTCTAATTTAAGGGTTAAAATGTCGTTTTGAGAATTTTAACCACTAAACTAAGAATAAATGTTCCGTTATTTTTATTCAATAATATTTATTTCTATAATTCAAAATTATTCCAACAATTGTTTAAGACCAAATGCAGATACTGCGATCACCACAGAATTTCACACAATCATATTCTAAAATTTATTTATATGAATTTTGCAGGAGAATTACACGGGGAGTTTTACAACCAATGGCAATTACTTTAATGGCTCATTTTTTTTTAGTATATATAAGCTTTCACCCAGTAATAACCATTTTAAAGTAGAGTTTGTATAATATTTTCACAATTTATAAATTTAATATTGCAATAAGAACGTTGTAAAAAATAGCCTATCGTCTGTCAGTTTAAGTTATACAATACAAGATTAAATTCGTATCCATATAATAAATCCATAGACATATCCAAAACATATATATACAACAAAATTCAGCTATATAATCAAATATATACTCCTCTAACCACTTAACACTAATTTTTGCTAGAGGTCTGAGTAATTACGAGAATAATATCCTTCATGTGAGTAACAAAGCTCTGTAAAATATAACATCAATCTGTTCTGAGAGGTTCCGATGCTTTGCATGATATGTAATAATTCACCTTGTTAATCATACTCATATAGGTACTATGCTATACCATAATCAGCTAAATAATTATATTATTATTTAGGTAATTATATATTATTTAGCTGAGGCCTGAACAATGAGCAATCTACACAATAGAACAATATGCTTAATATCTTCCTGGGGGGAATTTCTCTAGCTTGTATATAGATTAATCTGTAAATAAATAAATCTTCTTTTATATCAAGATTAATCTCTCAAATTACAGTCAGTTATTATCTATCCTGTCCATAGTTCAATTCCCATCACATTACATGCCATTTTATTCATTAAATTATTAAAAGGAGGCAAAAAATTACAGAAAATAAAATTTTGTGTTGAGAATCACCCATGAATAAATATTTATTTGTTGTTGTTGTTGTTGTTGTTATTGTTTTTATTGTGATTTTAATTTACTATTTATTACCATTAAAATTACCCGTCTATCAAGGTTGCTTGTTTGCTGTTTGTTTTCATAAAACTTAAGTCACTATTAAAAACATATCCGAGCCGCAGGCTAAATTAAATAAAAAATATAAAAAAAAAGTAACATTAAAGTAAACAAAAAAAAATAATTCTGAAACTCTGAAAAATATTTTCGATAAAGAGAAGCTCTCTTTTTCAAAAAAAAAAAAAATGTTTGAAAAGAATTTTCCCACTTCTTTCGTGATTTTATATTTTATATTTTTTTTTGTATTTTCTTTTTATTTTTATTTTTTTGTAAGTACTCGAATATACATACATATACGATTAGAAAAAAATAAAAACAAGAACAAAAACAAACAAAATATATCCAATATAAATATTTCAATTCTAGCTTGCTATATAATAAAAATCTGCAAAAGAATCTTCGGAATTTTAAATATTTTCATACCATCATAGTCACAATTGGAATGCACTCGAATTGACTTTTAACGCTTTACGCAATAAAACAAGAGATAATAGGATAATAAAAATGAAAAGAAATACGAAAAAAAAACGATGAAAAAGAAAATAAAAATTTATGCGCCTTTTCATGATACCCATGATATGTGCCAGGGGTGAATAACCTGGTCAACTTATAAAAATGTAATCTTTTTACACATCTTATGTAAGTTTTAATAAAATGATTTCAATTTTAAATTTCTTCTCTAATAGTATTTAATTCTTCATCCTATTTTTTTTAATTTTAAGTTAAAAACCCTAAATTATATATTAACCCATTGCTGTCTTCTGTAGAAAAATATACAACATGAACATTTAAAATACTGAAATATCAAACCCTACTAATCAGCCCAATTGTTATTTGCGTATGCAAAAACTGAATTTTTAGTCATTACTGCCAATGATATTAACCCATTACTGCCTAATATATAAAAATATGTATTTAAAAAATTTAACACAACGAAATATGAAACACTACTAATCAGACAAATTGTTACTTATACGTATGCGAAAACTGAAGTTTGTTATAACTATTACTGCCAATGATATTAACCCATTACTGCCTAATATATAAAAATATGTATTTAAAAAATTTAACACAACGAAATATGAAACACTACTAATCAGACAAATCGTTACATACATATGCGAAAACTGAAGTAAAAAAATGCTGCATGAAGAGAAAAATTTGATGTATTTGAAAGATAAAAGAGAGAACTATCCTATGACAATGGATTGTACTGGTCTAAGTATGTCGGCGTAGGTACTGCCCGCAGCCACTACTACTTACCATATTATTTAACAAGTATAAAATAAAAACAATGAAGAGTCCTAATATAAAATCAAACAATTTAAGCCTCTTAGTCCACATGTTAAAATTTTAACATTTAAAATAGGCTGGTTAATTAGCCAGATTGATTGAAAAGAGCCCTTACATAAAAAATTTAAGAGAAAAGCTAGAAAGTAGATTATAGGAAGAAATAAGGTATGATCGCATGAAAATATGAATGATATTTATCCGAAGATTTAATACTTGAATTGATATATAGGTAGGTAAAAATGACCACTCCAGTTGCTTCTAGCAAAACCAATTAGCACTCAATTGTGCCTCGAAATGAATTTAATTTGATAAGAATTGAAAGGAAGGAAAATTATGGAACGAACAAGTACGAAATCGCTGAACGAGATATAAAAGGAATACAACAACCAACTACAGACGTAGCGTCAAGTAGAAGACAAGAATGCCATATTACAGTTATCTTATCACATAATAAACAAATGTTTGTTAACTATTTATATTTTTTGAATTTAGTTTATAATAATTTTGATAAATTATCTTCTGATTTTCAAACCAATAAATTTCACAAAAATTTCAATTACGAACTGACAAAATTTTTACAATTCTATTCTTCAGATTTAAATCAAAAGTATATTTTTTTCATTGAAAAAAGTGTAAATCGTGAACTAAAAAGTTAATAGTTAATATATAAGTTATCATATTCAATTTAAGATATTCAACTATTACTTATTATAACAAATTGTTAACTTTTTATCGATATTACACAGTTGCAATCAACCAAAATATTTTGTAATAAGGAAACATTAAATTTAATTGTAATCACTGCCTTTCACAAACAATTCTTTGTTCGAAATAAAAATTGCAAATTAACACTTTTCTTTATCGAAATATTGTTTTGTAATAAATTATGTTTTTTTAATTCTTTGTTCTAAATAAATTTGTCAATTAATACTTTTCTTTGCTAAAAGGTTATTTTGCAATAAATCATATTTTTAATTATTTTGTAATAAATTCCAAACTGTATTGATTTTTGTAAAGATATTTTTAGTATAAATACTTGTAAAATTTGGAATTCTTTTTAAGTCAAATTCTAATCTTGTTAAAGAAGGTCCAAATCCTGTCTTTAAATAAATTTAAAAAAAATAGTAAAAACATTTTTTATTTCTATTTTAAAATTAAATAGTAAATACATAATAACTTATACAATATTTCGAGCAGTTATTTATCAAGTTACTGGCTTATCTACTTAAATGTGGAAAACTACTGCTATTGTCAGGAACTAAGCCTTCTTAAATTGCGTTGTTCCATTTTATTTAAGTCGTTACCAGACTATACTCACAATTATTTTTTGCCATTTATTTTAGACAAAGGGTACTGTACCAGGTCGAAAATCCATAAAACATTTTATTTGCTTAATCAGGAATCGAACGTGGGACTTTTCAGGCCTACTGCGTCAACCAGCGTGAAAAATTATATATATTATTCTAGCTTTATAAAACTAATGTCTAGGTATTTAATAAAATAAAAAAATCTAGTTCTAGTTTCGAATATATGGTCCTGAAAATGACGATATGATCTAGTGAAGAAGATATAATGCGAATAATGGCGAAAAAAAAACTATTGTAGAATTCTGGCTTATATATTATATAGTTGTGTGTCTCTCTCTAGATGAAGTGAGTGAAATCTTTAAAAAAAATCATGCCAAAATTGTGCGAAATACAAAGCAATCAAAATATTAATCAGAAAATTAAGTCTTTAAAATATTTAGAATAATTCGAAATATTAAAACCAAGGTCATCATCAAAATCGAAATATCAAAAACAAAATCGGTCAATACACTAGTGTTTGATCTGCTATATAGTCAAACATATTTATAATATGATACATTTTAATTCATTTGAAATTATTATTACCATTGCCAGAACCCCACTACATTTACAAATTGTTAATGATATAATTTTATCACATTTTGTTCCTGTAACAACTATCACAGAAAATAAATTTGAAAATATGTTTAAAATATTTAAATTTACCGTAAACCGACCATTGGCACACACAAGACTACAAAACTATATATGCTGAACAACTTTTCAAACCCATTACAAACCCTTTAAATAAAATAATTTACACAACACTCCAATGTTGACCACATATTATTCACACATTTTAAAAAAAAAAAAATGTTCTCCACACCTGAATTTTAGCATTAAGCCATTGAACTAACCATCCGACGAACTTCAACAAAGCAAGTTTCCTATGAAATCACTTACATTCAACACATTCATACAAAATATATATAAACACACGTACACATATTGATGAATGCGTATATGCGTATGAATATTGCATCAATAATTTATTTAGTATTGGTGGGTTGAAAAATATGTTTATGTTAAAAAAAAAAAAATAATAATAAAATAAAAAAAAATACAAACCACTTAAAAAGAATTTTTGATTTTTATTCTTAAATCCTAAATGAATCCGACAGCAGGCTACATCATCAGCATTTAATAAAAAATAAAAACTATTTTTGTTTTTTTATAAAATAGAATTTCAAAATTCATTCAAAGTTAATTCATTTCTTTAGGGTATCCTTCTACAAAAAAAAAAAACAAAACAACAAAAACAAAAACAAAAAAATTCATTCTTATATTAATTTAAAATCTAGAATTTCTTATGTACTCTACAGAATTTAATTTAATTCTAGCTATATTCTAGAAGACTAACTATATTTATTTTTGCAATTTTTATTCGTATATATATATACTATATACATATATATATATATTTATTTATTTATATTCGAATGAAATCAGAAGATTGGAATGTAAAGGATTTCAAAAAATAATATTTTGATATGCGAATAAGAATACTAAAATGAAAGATTCACTTTGTTTTACTAATCTAGGGTATTTTATGAGCAGAAAAATCTTTTGCTACCTATTCTTTTTTTAATTTAAAAAATTATTTTTAATTAAAATTTTTGAAAAAAAAAAATAAATTTCAATATTTGGAATTGAAAACATATTTTTTTATTGATTTTCTGATGTCATACAAACTAAAATATTTGTTTTTAATATATAAAATATCAACCAAAGCTGAAGCTGTGCTTGATTCAAATTTCCAGTTTGATGGAAGTTCACTTTTAGTTTTGTAATAGTGAGCTGGATCTGTGAATTCTTGATTCACCTACAATCAGTCTGAATTTAACATCCTTGTTTTTGCGTTTTTTTCTAAATGGTTACAACTACAGCCTTCTTTATCATAAAATAAATATCTTCATTATTCTTATTATATTCACAGACTTCATTATTCTTAAAATTTTATTTACGCTCATGAAACGAACTTGATCACACCGATTCATATTCTTCCGAATTTTTTAGTTTGTTCCTTCACCCAATCTTCAGCAGTTAGTTTCAATGATGAAACAGATCTCCTATATGGCAAAGCTGATTGGGATATACCCTCTCCAGGAGCGTGCATGCGGCTATTTTAGCAAATTTGTGGATTTTATCCAAAAAAAAACAGAAAAACAACTGGCAACAGTAATTAGTATAAATACCATATACAACAAGCCGGCTGCAAACTAGAGAGTAGAAATATTTTTCAGAGACTGAAAATTAGCTAGTAAGATTAACAAATCTTGAGGCAAGTTAATAAAGGGCAAATATATTTTTTTATTTAATATATAGGTGGTCTGGGCTAGGATAAACAGGGTAGACATTGACTGGTTGCTGACCCAATGTTATTACTGTTTAATTCCTGGTCAAGTGCTTGCAGTACCTCCACAAGGTTACCATTGGAAACTAGGTTTCTAATAACCATTAGATTCTTAGGCTAGAGCTGCAAGGGCTCAGGTCCTCCTAGTTGGGGGTTGGTCGTATGGCTAACAACCGAGCATAGGAAAACAAACATTGTTACGAGATCATCACATAAGCCTCGGATAAGGACTGAAATCATGGCAAAAAATTACAGATATATGGCAGAAGTATTTGTACAACTAGAAGCGGAGACACAAAAAGTAGGCTTAAAAATCAACGAAGACAAGACAAAATACATAAAAATGTCAAGAAATTAACAAATAAGAGATACTCAGAATATAACAATTGGAGAGTAGAACTTTGAAGGAGTTACAACCTTTACATACCTCCGAGCAACAATAAGAAATGATAATAGTATGCAATGCTGTATTCATAATAGAATTCAGGCCAGAAATAGATGCTACTATGCAAACAGAAAGTTGCTGCAATCAAAATTAATATCAAGAAAGGCCAAAATGACGATATATAAAACTCTCACACGACCCATAGTGATGTATGGATGCGAGGTATGGACTATGAACGTGGCCGATTAGAATAGCTTGCGCATATTTGAAAGAAAAATTCTCCGAAAAATTCTCGGCCCAAATAGATTACAGAATGAAGAATATGTAATCAGAAGCAACAGCGAGCTCAATAGTATTATTGATAGTAAGGACATTGTACGGTTTGCAAAGGCCCAAAGACTAAGGTGGGCTGGCCACGTAAGCCGAATGAACGAAAGCCGAAAGGAAGCAGTGGTGCTGAATAGAAAGCCCGATAGCAGCCGTGGTAGAGGAAGACCAAGAAGCGGAAGGACAGACAACGTGAAAAACGATGCTCAAACCCTACAAATCCCAAATTGGAGACAACCGGCACAAGATCGACCTTTTTGGAGGAGCATAGTGATGAAGGCCAAAGCTCACCCAGAGCTGTAGCGCTATAAGATGATGATGATGATGATACTTTTTTATTTATTTATACTGCTAAATATTTTCTACAAATCAAATTAAGATTGAAAATTAAATCTAAAATTAAAATTGAATAAACGATTCCATACACTTTCATGAAACAACAAAACAAAAGATTAGCAATATCCTAAAAATAGCGATTGTATAATTTTTGTTTTTAAGAATGGTTGGATTGTATAAACTCAATATTAAATATATGTTTGTTACCTATAATAAGCATTCTATTCTATTAATGGGTTCATATTTGTCATAATTAGTCCTATATGATTACTGACGTGAACGCATTTAAATTGAGATTGAAACCAATTTGTTCGTAAACATTGACAAATTATTGAAATTTATTTTCAAAATCAGTGTTCCATATACGCCAAACTTATGGAGCACTTCGTGAAATTTATGACTTACATAATCGTCCATCAGAGCATATTATTCGTCGAACTATCGATAGATTTCGGACAACATTTTCTCATCTCGGATGAAAAGAAAATATGTAGGTGCAGAATGTACGTACAGAGCAAAATATCGATGCTGTAAGAGATAGTGTTTAGAAAGATCTAAATTTGTTTATTCGTTGACGTTCACAAGCAGGTTCCATTACATCTTTAAAAAGTTGCTACAACCCATACTGCTACCGCAACAATTGATTTATTGAGTACAAAAGATTTTGTGATAACAATTATATCGAGAAATGGACCAATAATTAGCCTAGCCTACAAGATCATGCTGCATAACGTCATAGGATTATTTTCTTTGGGGCTATATCAGGTTATTGGGTTATACTGTAAAAACCAGAAACAACAGTTGGTTTGGAAGATAACATAATTGATGAAATAAGGCCTGAATTACTCAAAAAAATGGTTGAAAAAAGTGGTCCGATCGAATTCGGTTTCTCAGAGCTATCCGGGGTGGACATATGCCGGAAATTATTTTTAAAACCTAAATGTTATAAAATTAAAAAAAATTTACATCCATATTAATTTAAGTGTGTTTTATTTCAATTTAAAGTTCTATCACTCTAAATAAAATTTTTCAGACCATATACTTTTTTTTTGTATGTATGTACAAAATACAATGATAACAACAATTGTAAATAATCAAACTAATATAATACATATGAACTTAACCTAAGAAAATATGATTAGAAAAAGTGTAAAAACAATGAATGAATTGAATAATAGCTATACAAATTTGGGTAACAAAAAAACATAAACGTTAAAATAGAGTAAAAGTGAAAGACTTAACTTAAATTTCACTGAAGATTATGATTGAACTGAATAATACGGTCAAGTGACTGTTCAGAGTGTTTAGCAAGAGTTTGTAGCCATCCGTTACCATATGTAGTACTTGCATTTCTGTAGCGCGGACAGGCCTCGAAAATATGTTCACCACTGATTAGTGTCTTGTTTTAGGCGTCTATATTTAGGTACTTTCAAAACAAACAAATATGTCTTTTACTGGTTCAAGTAGCTGCCACATAAGTCCTAGCCTATGTACCAATTTTTAGTTGTATGGCATGGCAGCTGCCGAACTTGTCCGTTATTTAAAATAATTTGAATATTAAAAACTTTCACTGGATTGTACTGTACTCAACAACTTGTCTCAAAGTTTCATGGCGATCGGATGAATGATGTAGCAATGTATAAAGGACAAACACATATACATTGACTTTTAATATATATAGATATTAAAAATATTACATCTATTTATGTTGTATACATACAATCAACAAATTTTGTATTATAATATGGAACATCTATATTGTAATACACAAGAGCATGATTAGTGAAGGCACACTTTTCGTGGTTTTTCGTGTGCTTCGTTTTTGTTTTCATTCAATCAATCAGAGATGATGCAGGTCGTGGCCATCAAAATCAATTTTTATTATATGTGTATATTTTGGGTAAACAATTTTTATAAGATATTAGCTGAGTTGGTTAAAGCATCATTTAATATCAGAAATTTTTGTCGATTCTCTTTGAGTCAAATTATTTTTATTTATTTTTTTATTTATCGCATTTGGTTTTTTTGCACTTTTAGTAGGGAAAAAAAAATTAATTAGTAGGATAATATTATTAATATAGGTTTTAATATCACAAATTTTAGTGAGTTCGATTCTCTACTAATTCAATTTTTTTTTTTTTTATATTAAAAAGATATTTTTTTTATCTTATATATATTACACAAGGAAGGCCATGTGGGGAATATCTTATATTATAATACACAAGATGAACGACGTGGTGAGTAAAAAAGCAAAAATAATTGAATAGTAAATTATTTACACCACAAAAATATTAAAATTTATGCAAGTTCTTGGTGCTGAATATTTAAAACATTTTAAATATTTACACCAAATAGTGACGGTTATTTCCAAGTTGAGCGCCATCTATACTCTAAAAAAAATTTCAATTACGGGAAATTTTTAAAAATTCTTCATAAAAATTCGGTCATTTGAAATAAACACACAATACAAAAACGTACAAAAACAAAAAAAGAAACAAAAATTGAAAACAAAACAGGAAAACAAAAATCAGATCAGATCAGACCGCTCTTCAAAAATGATATCATTCTGTTATCATTAAAAAAAATATAACAGAAACACGGTTATAGTCATTCGCTAAATTTCAGTAATATTTGTGGCTATAGGCGTAGTCAAAAAAAAAAATTGCATCTTTATAAACAAAATTCAATAAAATATTTTTCGTATAACAATTTTAAACGTTATTTTATTCATAAATAGCAATTCTGTTATGTAATCACAAAATATACATATTTGTAATAAAGAAACAGAAAAAAACTATATAAATCAGTGTTTTAATAAAATAATTTGCTCTAACAGAATTGTGACTACAAAGGTTTTTGACTATAAACGAATTAAAATACATCGATCTACTACTTTGAGAGTAATGAGATTTTATTGTGTTAAGTTATATTGAAATTAGTGTTAATTTCGTCCTAAAGTATTAGGTATTATACTTTAATTTCATTATATATATATTCAATAATCAAGCGATTCAGAAAACAACTACAATTATACCAAAACAAATATTTCTTTTTACATAAAATTGTGTTTGAAAGAACTACTTCTATGCAATTGCACAGGGGACCCACTAGTAGTATATATAAATTAGATTAACAGTATAGAATTTGATTATTCGGAATTTTTTTAAATAAGAAAATGGAAAATAATTACGATAGCATTAGGCAGTGGGATTCATGCAATATTATTTCTACTAATTTATTGAGCATAAATCGAATATTTTGAAATTATTAACACCATCTACGTTTTTTTTTTGATAACTTTCACTTATATTTAGTTCAATTTTAAAATTTAGGTAAACTTATAATTAAATTCAACTCTACTACTGTAATATGAGGAAGTCTCTTTTTTTTTTATTTAATTAATAGCTTTGATTAATACCATTTTTTCAAATCGACAAAAAAAATAAGTGAAATATATTTTGACGTTTGAACTATAATTGAAAATCACTTTATAAAATTTTAAGAAGATCTTTGCTTTAATTAAATCTATAATTATAAGGGTTTTATCTTTTGGAAACAATACGTAAATATTTTATGCGTTGAATGAAGTGAAAGAAATAATGTAGTTCGTTTTTAAATTAATAACTCAACATAATTATGGATCTTACACAGCAGTATATTTTGGGTCATTAATGGTATACCAAAATTTTAAAGTTATTTTTTTTTTAACATAGAATATTAATCTATTTTTTTTTAGAGCATGGAATATTACACATTTAATCGAATTTCATACTCTCTCTGATTTGAAAGAAAATTTAAAACAAAATTATTTTTGCAATTAAGAAAATTTATAAATTTTAAAAAAAAATTAATATACAAAATATTCCATATAATTGCTTTTGGCAAAACTTAAGTTCCACAAAAGAATAATGTTATAAAAAAGTATTTTTGAATTGTTCTTATCGTCTACTACAGCTCAGGGTGAGCCTTGACAGTAACACCTTTGATTTCGGAGTGTTTATGGCAGTTAACTGAACTAGGACAACAAAGCAAAGCAAAATCACCAGATAAATGAAGATAAAGACAGATAAAGACCAAAAAAGTAAAACGAATAAAGCATTTCAAACAATTGTTTTTGGAGCGGGTACAGCTATTTTTGATAATAATTTTAACTTCATTTATGTAGAATCTATAAAATATTTTTTTCTACATTCCACAAAAGTAAAATATTTAAATTTTTATCACATTAAATTTTCCTTAAATTAAATTATTTCTAATTCTTTATTTGAATTAATATTTTTGTGGAAGAATTTGATAAAAAATGTTGTTCCACATTTTAAATAAACAAGTTTTGTAAAGAAATAAATTGTACATATTGTATACATTTTTTTGCTAAAAGTTTTACTTTTCCCAGATTTTCAATTTCGTAATATTCAGTGTAAATGTAAAACATGTAAAACAATTTACAATCCACATATTTCGTATAAATAAAATATTCAAAATAAAAATTCGTTTTCCACCAGTTTCCACCAGTTTTTTGAGTTAGATTGTCCTGCATTTAAAATTTTATAATTCTTACATTAAACTAAAATTTGTGGGGTGTGTTTAAAATAATTTGTATTCCACATTCCACATTCCGATTAAGTATTGGATCTACATTTTTTCTATTAATTTTCAGTGAAATTTGAAATTTCTATAATGCTGTATAATTTTTACTAAGTGCGTTCTGTTGTGGAACATACGTTTTCGAAAAAATAATTTTTTATATCTGCTTTTTACATTTTTTTTTATAATTTGAATCAAACTTTTTTTTTAATTCTCTACAATGTTTTGTTGTTTTTTATAATATTACAACCAAAACTAAGGTTATAAATATATGAGTACTTGCGAATCGCACCGTTAAAGGAAGCTTTTAATTCATTTTGAATAGGTTGAACCAAGGTCTATTCATTTTCGTATAAGAGCAGAATAAAACCAGACTAGATCAAAAGTGTTAGATATACCCAGAGCAACAACGAAGGCTGGTGTTGAGCTTTTCGTAGAGGTATATGTCATGAGATCACCGGTGGAAGGTGTGTCTAATGTGTCCAATGTTAAATTTTCTCAAATATTCTTTCTCCAATGTTGTATGTAAATTTCCTACAATGTTGTGTTTTCTGTAATGTTATAAAAATGGTTTTGTGGAACCTAATTTTTCGCAAAAATAAGTTTTTATAATATTGAACAATTTTTTCAATTTAAAATGCGAATTTTTAAATTCTTTACAATATTGTATCATCCTTATCATATATAATTATAATGTGGAACATATATTACTGTAAAAATATTTTATTATATTCAATATTTTTTGCTATTGAATTTTTAAATATAAATAAAACAAAATTATTTCTCTACAATGTTATATCACTTTGTACAAAAGAATTGGAATGTGGAACATAAATTTTCGCAAAAAATTAAATTAATTAAATTGTATTATATAAACAATTAAAAAATCATTATGAATTTATATTGAAAATAGAATTTTTATTTTTGAATAGATAAAAAGAATATTGTCATTAGCAATGATAACTAGATCATGATGCTTAATAGATTTATTGCATTTCTTTGTTGGAAATTCAACTCAACTCTAAATCAAATATTTCATCATTGTAGTCAAAATCTTGAGTTTGACCTAATTTTTTTTTCTGTTTTTTTTTTTTGTTTTCAATTTAATCTTTTCAGAAGTTTTTAAAAATCTTTTTATTTATTACTAAGCAATTCTACTGATTTTTCAAGTTTTTCGAATAAAAAAATAACAAAAACATAATCAGAAAAACAGAAAAATCATGACCCAACCTTTATAATTTATTTTTGTTTTCTATAGAAATTTTTATAGGAATAAGAAATAATTTTTTTTCAAAAATTTCTATTTCTATTATTTTTTGGAATCGCTACATATAATATACATATATTATATATATATATATATATATATATATTATATCTTTATTGATTTCCGGTGAAACCATTAGAAAATCTATCAACATCATTATAATAAAAATAAATTTCTTCAGAAAATCACCATCAACATTGACAATTACCTATAGATGGTGTATTTTAGTTAAGAATAGATTAAAATTTATCAGTTTTAAGTGCTTACACGGTTCCCGTATAACTAACTATAAAATTTCAATATTCAATTTTTTTCAAAGATATCTTTTAAATGTAATTTGTTTATTATTATTGTTTTTTTATTTGTTTTTTTTTTTTTTTTTATTGAGTGCTACAAATATGAATAATTTATAGCAAAGGTATAGAATTCCATTTAAATAATTTCGAAAAAGATTAATTTTGATATCAACAAAACTGATGAAATTAAATTTATTGAATATTTATGAACAATAAAAGATTTGATGATTTTTTAAGACTACACTATCCAGGAAAAATCTGTTATATATCTATTAATTAAACATTATTTCAATTAAATGAAAATTATTTTTTATGAACAGGATGGCAAAATATGGTTTTAAGAGAACATTTTAATATTCTAAAACAATATCGTAGGATAAACTGTCATGGATAGAATTCAAAACAATCAAATACGACATGGTGCAACATTTTTAATGTAATCAGGTAGATTTGAAACAGAAAAAGAGCATGGCTCATGATCGTTTGTCAAAGATATCTGGATTTTTTTTGTTTTTATTTTTATAAAAAGTATGGCAAAATATGGTTTTAAGAAAACATTTTAATATTCTAAAAAATATTGTAGGATACACTGTCAACGGTAGAATCCAAAATAACCAAATTAGAATGGGTGCAACATTTTTAATGTAATCAGGTAGATTTGAAACAGAAAAAAAGCATGACTCATGATCGTTTGTCAAAGATGTCTGGATTTTTTTTTGTTTTTATTTTTGCCATAAATATGGTTTTAAGAGAACATTTTAATATTCTAAAACAATATCGTAGGATACACTGTCATGGATAGAATCCAAAACAACCAAATACAACTGGGTGCAACATCTTTAATGCAAACAGGTGGATTTGAAATAGAAAAAGAGCCTGGCTCAAAATCCTGTATCTCGGATGGATGCATTTTTTTTTTTGTTTTTGACAGTGAGGAGTTCTATGTCGCCGTAACATTTTCAAATATATTGTACTTCTCCGTTTGATTGTTTGACTACTTATTAAAGGTTTTGATTTCCCAGATTTCACTGTTAGAATTTGAATATCATAATTCAGTGAACAGTGAACTTCTCAATCTTTGATTTTTTTCTTGCCTAAGCCTCTAGCCGACTAGTGGCCACCCGGTGCCAAAACAAAGAGTTAGTTCAAAACTTTTGCACCACTAAAGGAGCCGATTAATATCCGTGACAAACATTTAGTTTTGAAATCATAGTATTACCAAATTATATTAAAAGTACTCAACACTATATACTAAAGTAGGTATATTAAAAAGAACAACACCAGTAGCACTAAAAGCCCTATCGTTATTATAGTAGCATTTTTTTTATCAGAAATCTAATATTTCTACTATTTACCCTCTCAAAATTGCATTTGCAATTCCAATCGTGAACCTAATTACTAATAGTACATTTTATTTATTTAACTAACAGTACGGTGATATAATTACTCTACAATCAAATATTCTTTATTTTATTTTCTAACGGTGTTGATGTGTTATTAACCCCACTGCATGACGACATATTGTACAAAAATATAGCAAAATTTCATCTTTAATAGACGTCTGCTTGCTCTAACCATTAAATCTGACATTATAAATTTCTAGAAGAATAATATCGTATACTCATATCTATATAGATACCATTATAGTTCAGTACAATATAATAGTTAAATTTTTTAACTACCATAAAAAAAAAAAAAAAACACATTTTTTAATTTTAAAATGTACGAATATATTTTAATAGATTATCGCATAGGAAGAATGAAAGAAGAATAATAAAAATTTAAAACATTAGGTACCTATACAACAACCAATGAATATAACAACAACACATCATATCAATTCTATAGAATCACTTTAACTGATTACATTGGAATATATTTAACACCATATGTATCTGTCGACAGGTAAATATTTTTTTTTTTTTTTTTTTTTTTTTATAATCAACAGGTAAATAAAAATATTCAATATTTCGTATATGGATGGATGAATAAGAATTGATGTTGAAATTGTATATAAATACATATTAGATATTAAATGGTAATCCTAGAGATAAATGTTATTCCAAACAAAATATTATGAAAGGAATTTTGGATTTTTATTTTTGTTGCTATTTCTGTTTCCTTGTGGTTTGAAAATTTTATATTATGAAATCGAAAAACTGATGGTAGAATCACAATAGGTAATTTAATAAATTAATCTATTCATTAGAATACGAAAGATATTGGTGGATTGATTATTTATAGCGTCTTCTTCATATGTTTTAGAATTTATTTTTCTAAAATACAAATCCAGCTGGTGTTGTTAATAGTAATTTAACTATAGTAAGTATTTCATCTATTGTATTAGAACTATATATATGTACTATCGTCTCAGGAATATTAAAATTGCTCACAAAATACTACCTAATAGATTTTAACTCTGTTAGAAAAAAACATTTCTGTTTCTAAAATCAGAACACACCTAAAAAAAAAAACTCGAATTTTTTACTTTAAAAACATTTGAAAATTTATAGGTAGGTAATTTGACAGGCAAAAACAACATTTTTGAGTTTGGAGTCACAGAAATTATTTTATAAGACAATTACAAATTACATTGCATAAAATAAAATACAAATACGTTTGACAACTGAGACAACATTACTGGTATACATCCGAAGACGAATAACAGAAAAAAAATTTAATAATGAAAGCTCTAAAATGTAAGTTCTACACTTAGTGTGATGAAATGCTTGAAAATTACTTGAATTACTATGAATCATACCAGAAAATCGTCCCATTACAAATCTTGCTATCTGACACGTATGTAAATATTTTTGAACAAAAAAATTTCCAAATATCTTCCACAATTGAATTAAATTAAAAATAATTTATTTGTGAAAAGAAATCTTGTAAATCTTAATTGAGCTCAACATAAATAAATAAAAAAAAAAAAAAATCATCCCTTCAACAAACAAAATATGAAATCTCATCGAAACAAAAATGTATTTTTAAACCTTAGACAAGGCGTTTCTTGTTCCCCTAAATAATAATTATTATACTGAAGTGATAGAAAGAGACAAAAATAAAAAAAAACATTTATTTTTTCTTTCACTATTTCAATTTATTTCCGCCTCGAAATATAAAATTTATTATGATCTTTTAAGTATGCCATTCTAAGAAGAATATCTATATATCCATTTTGTTAGTTTTTCAATTAATTTAATTTTTTATTTTTTGTTTTTAACTCTAGTTCAAGTTTTTGATTATACCGATTTTTGTATATAACCAAAGAACATATATAATGACAAGATGTCTCATCTGGATATTTTTCAATTTTTTTTTCAAATTAGATGCGTATGGGCGGGCAAGTAAATGAAATGAAAATAAAAATTGAAGAGAGCAAGGAAGGGTAATTCTAATTTTGTTAAAAAAAAAAAAAAAAAATACAATAATGTAGTCATCCATGTAGGTTAGATATATTTCAATATTTTTTTCAAATCAAAGGTTCAAAATAAAAAAACATAGAAAATTTAAGCATTCTTCAATGAATTTATACACGTGCATTATTTCTTTATATGGATTTTTATTTGTATTGGAAAATATACTGAGAAATAGGTTATAATATGTCACAGTTATATTTTACTACTTGGGTATATTTTGCTATCAAATTTAATATCTCTTATTCAAATTTTGTAAAATCTCAAAACTTTAATTTTTGGCTCATATGAGTTTTCAATCTTACGCACATCAATATACAAATTCAATATCATTTTTTTTTTTCTGTTCATCTAATATTTAACAAAATAACGTGTTTAAAGGAAGAGTTCGTCTCTTTATAATATTATAACCAAGTCATATAAGTTCAATAATTCTTGTATATACGATCAATAATGCCAACTTACAGTTCAAATTACATCAAAAAACAACAACAACAACAAAAAACAATAAAATAAATTTAAAAAAAAAAATGAACTGTTTAATCAATATTGCAGATCAAATCAGCATCATCATCATCACCATCATTTTTCAATATCATCATCAATAAAATTAAAATCATGGTATAATAAAAAAAAAAAAAATCGCCATCAGAAGATCGCGATCAATGAAAAAAAAACAAAAAAAAAAAATTATACAAGAAACGCAACATTTTTCAATATTTTGTTACCATTGCACATTTTATTGCACAGCTGTTGATTCTGAAAGAGAAACTTTTGGTTTTTTATTTTATTTTTTGTCTTTTTGGTTTTTTTTTCTGTTTATTTTTGGGATGTTTTTACTTAATGCACGCATAAATTTTCTTAAATTAAAAGAAAAAAAAACCAAACTTGCTTATTTTAATGGGTCGCTTCACAATTCTACAAATCTGTTCAGTGCTCTTCACTTCAACAAAAACAACAACAGCAACAGTTTGCAGTTGTTGTTGTTATTTTATTTCTTGTAATTTTTGTGCATTAAGTCTCAAGATTCATACCAATTTAATATACACTCGTACGTATATATTCGCAACTAAAGTTTTCGCATCAGTTTCGCTACTGTTATAGGTACTTTGTTTTTGTTTTAATTTTTTTTTTTTTTTTTTTTTTTTTAAAACAAGGAAGGTAACTTATAGCTTTTCAAAATCAAGTAGCATTTAAAATAACTACGATTATGTAGACTGATCAAGGAATCGATATTTAAAATTGACAGAAAAAAAAAAATAAAAACCAAAATAAAAAACAAGAAATTATGGACCAACACCTCCAAATTTTTATACATAGTTTTGGTGTTTTAATTTAAAAAAAAATTTTCTTTTCATATTTTTTAATGTTGATTTTTTCCATGTTTCAGGAATTAAAAATATAACTTTTTTTTTTTAAATAAATTTATGATTTTATTTATTCATATTCATATACAGGGTGATGTTGAAAAACGAATTGATGCGTAACTGATAGTAATATGTATTATGATGGGTATTGTGTCATTCAGTATTTTGTTTTGTGAATTTTTTTAATACAAAAATGTTGTTATCGAAGAATTCAGACATTTCGGAAATTCCATTCAGAAGTTATGCTGCCGAACAAATATGTAACAATCAATACCAGGCAATCAATTCTGTAAAAGGTAACTACTGTATTTTGGACAGATGGTAACATTAGTTGGATAGATGGAATAGTTAATTAGTTGGTGGTTTCAACAGAGCTGATGAGAGGACCATAGCAATTCACTGAAACACAAACTGTTTTATACTAGCTCTTCTATTCTATTCTAATTATTTTATATTATTTTCTAATTTTGTTTATTATTCTTTACTATACTTCTTCATTCTTACTTCATCTTTACATGGCTTAAATTCTGTGAAGGCAGTTTAGGCTTGTTTTTATCCCGTTATTTTGGTCTCTAATAAAAATAAGAAAAAACTATAACACCAAAAGAACCATTTATTATTCTTCGATCAGGGTCGTAACTGGTACAGACCTGTGAATACCCCTAAGGTATTTTTTTTGTAAGATTTTCAAATATATACCCTCCGTCCCGAAAAGATGAGTCTTTAGTTTTAGCAAAATCTTAGCAGCTGTCATGTCTTGCTGAGCCTCAAAATAATAAATAAAATAAATAAAATAAATAAAATAAATAAAATAAATAAAATAAATAAAATAAATAAAATAAATTAAATAAATAAAATAAATAAAATAAATAAAATAAATAAAATAAATAAAATAAATAAAATAAAATAAATAAAATAAATAAAATAAATAAAATAAATAAAATAAATAAAATAAATAAAATAAATAAAATAAATAAAATAAATAAAATAAATAAAATAAATAAAATAAATAAAATAAATAAAATAAATAAAATAAATAAAATAAATAAAATAAATAAAATAAATAAAATAAATAAAATTAATAGAATTAATAAAATAAATAAAATATATAAAATAAGTAAAATGAAAAAAATAAATAAAATAAATAAAATAAATAAAATAAATAAAATAAATAAAATAAATAAAATAAATAAAATAAATAAAATAAATAAAATAGATGAAATAGATAAAATTAATAAAATTAATAAAATTAATAAAATAAAATAAAATAAATAAAATAAGTAATATAAATAATAAAAATAAAATAAATAAAATATATAAAAATAAATAAAATAAATAACATAAATAAAATAAATAAAATAGATAAAATAGATAAAATTAATAAAATAAATAAAGTAAATAAAATAAATAAAATAAATAAAATAAATAAAATAAATAAAATAAATAAAATAAATAAAATAAATAAAATAAATAAAATAAATAAAATAAACGAAATAAATAAAATAAATAAAATAAATAAAATAAATTAAATAAATTAAATAAATTAAATAAATAAAATAAATAAAATAAATAAAATAAATAAAATAAATAAAATAAATTAAATAAATTAAATAAATAAAATAAATAAAATAAATAAAATAAATAAAATAAATAAAGTAAATAAAATAAATAAAATAAATAAAATAAATAAAATAAATAAAATAAATAAAATAAATAACATAAATAAAATAAATAAAATAAATAAAGGAAATAAAATAAAATAAATAAAATAAATAAAATAAATAAAATAAATAAATAAAATAAATAAAATAAATAAAATAAATAAAATAAATAAAATAAATAAAATAAATAAAATAAATAAATAAAATAAAATAAATAAAATAAATTGAATAAATAAAAGAAATAAAATAAATAAAATTAATAAAATAAATTAAAATTATCTAACCTAGCTCATCTCTATTTAGAAGGCAGATAACAAATATCGATAACCTTTACAGAATGTATTTAGAGCTAGAACAATAAATAAAAATAACGACATATAGAATAATAAACAGAAATATATAAAACAATAAA
Source organism: Argyra leucocephala (assembly GCA_963942445.1). Classification (NCBI taxonomy): domain Eukaryota; kingdom Metazoa; phylum Arthropoda; class Insecta; order Diptera; family Dolichopodidae; genus Argyra; species Argyra leucocephala. Next base: position 13,004,756 of record OZ012679.1, on the reverse strand, counting down.
TATGTTCAATTTGCATTACTTTGCATAATAATAAACTCACTAAAAAAGTAGGTACCAAATTCTGCATTAATAATGTAAGGAAAAATTGCATAAAACATGACAGAAGAATACACGGTTAGAAAACCTAAATAAATAGTTTAGTAAATTTAGTGCTGAGTTATATTTTACGCTAATATCGATAAAATTATAATACCTAGCCAATTTTATAGTTGACATTCGTTATTCGGATAATGTTAAGACTTACAAAAGACGAAGAAGAATAATAAAACACAGTAAATAATATTTGGTGTTCAGAGCTTTGTTAAGAAGTAAGAAATTTATGAATTAAAATATTTAAGGGTAGTGTCCCGACATCAAAAAGACACAGTTGAATAAATAAATTTTAGTTATTTCGCCAGAAGAACATAATAGCTGCAGACCAATAGCTCTTTATACCTACCAACCTTCCTAGTTAGGGATCCTAGTGAGGGATATATATTCGGAAGTTAATATTATCTAAATATTCTCTTTTGTATATACATAGTTCATATTTTCAATTAGGTACATCTTCACTAAATTCGTTAACACAAATGGAAATCAATCAAAACCATTTGAACGAGTCTGCTTAACAATTGAGAGACTTTATTTACTAATTTCTATCTCTTAACAAACAAAAGATAAATTCGTAAACAGTTCCATACTTCTAAATATACCAAATTATCGATATTTTATGAAACTTTATGGTCTAGGTCTAAAACAAGAATTATATCATACTCTCTCTCTCTCCTGCACTTTGTAAAATTGCATTCTGTCATATGCCATTCGAGTAATGTAATAAAGATGAGAATACTGGGCTCAATTCAACTTTTTCCATTTTTACAAAATTTTCAAAAATTTATTAACCATAAACAAGGATTTTGATTGACATTTAAAGTGACCCTGTACATATAATGTAATTTAAAATTGCAAATATTAAAAACAAAAAAAAATAAAAAAAAAAAATTATAAAAAAATGAATGAATTTTTAGTCGTCCGTCACGTTCGTTATCTTAATGAAAAATGAGAAATGGTGTCGGTGGTAGCTGGTAACTCGTTAATAAAAAATCAAAAAAAAAAAAACAAAAATAACTGAATTTTTTCTTAACTAAAATTCAATTTTGAAAATTTATTGTAATATAAAGAGGTCATGTCATCATAAATTTTGTATGATTTTTTGTTATTTTTGTTTTCTTTTTGTTTTTTATGTGTCTTTTAAAATTGATGATATTGGCTTGAGAGTATAATATATGTATATATATATATATATATACGTGTATTATTATATGCAAGAATGCATGTTAAAAATAAATTTTATAATTTCTCTTCAAAAGAAAATCCACGATTAATGAATGTTATGATAATTTTTATCGGATCTTTAAATTCCAATATGAGTCAGTATAAATGTATGAATCAAATTAAATAATTCAATTTAAAAGTAATAAAAATGAAAATAAGAATAAAAATATTGTTTTAAATTGAAATTTAAGCTCTTCTCAAGTAAACTTTTGTACTCGTGTTAGACCAAATTATTATATCTCACGGATACCTAGAAAAGCTGCTTTCCAAAAATATACAACTTTAATGACTAATCTTATACTTTCAGGACGAAAAGGACATTTGAAAGCATCCTTCTTTGTTTTAATGTTTTTATATATAAAAGAAAATAAGATAACGGTCTGAAAATTCGGGCACTGTATTAAAACTTAAATAATCTTGCTTATTTAACCACTTTCGTTGAGATTGAAATCGATTTTTAAAATTTTTTTTTGCCCCTTTTGTCCTTCAAAAATAAATTCACCATTAAGGATATGTATTTTTAAAAAGTTGGCAACACCTATTTTCCTTTAGGTGTATTCTAACAATGTATAAATACTGGAGGTTTTTTTTTTTGTAAAATCTTGAGATATTTGGGTTTTAAAAAACGATAGTTTTGTATATTTTTAACCTTAAGCTACATTATCTCCACAACGACAGCACTTATGATCATCAAATTAACGCTACAGTATTTTTTCTGATCGTTATCTTACTAGAAAAATGTATAAATATATATATATATATATAACTCTTAGATCAGCAGATACAACCGATATAACGGATGCTATCAAATGTCCCTTTCGTCCTTAAAGGACGACATACACTATTAAGCATATATATTTTTTTAAAGTTGGAAATACCAGGTATCCTCTAGATATATTCATTTGTTCCTACGCGAGTATACTATTTACTTCAGATTCCCCAAAATTTAATTTTACATTATTACCTATTAATTTACTTTCAATTGGTATGCACTGGCTTGATAAACCCTAATGTGTTGATAACTCCCTTGAAAATAAATTTATAAATAACAAAATAAAAATTGATAATTATATGGAACATTTTCGATTAATAAACGGATATAAGATGCTTGTGATATTATTTAACTTATCCCTTGTCTTAATGGTGTTTTGAATGTTAATATTTTATTTCATTGTACACCTTAGGTACTTTACGATATCTACTACCAAATGAATATTCAGATTTTGTAGTTGTAAACTTGTTGATCGTATTAGTTTTAATTTTTTTTTACGAAATAGATGGCGTTTGTTTTTTGCTATATTAATTTACATCTTCTATTATGTAAAAAATAGTTAGTTAATTAATTTAATGCATATTACAATTTTTAACAATTTTGTTCGGCAGATGACACTATAATTACTTGATATGTAAAAGTGTGTATAACAAAGTAAAAAAAAACGGGCAAAACTGATTGAATTGAACTTTTTTCGCCCTGGGAAAGTCATATGTATAAATATTATACAAGATTGATCGTAGGACAGCTGGGATAAAATAAATGGTTGAATCAGTTTTATTTGTAAAACAATTTGAATTTTCTTTCTTGTAAAAGAAAATGTTAAATGATTTTAATTAAATACACATTTAAGTTCATTCTTCTTAATAGCTCATAAATTATACCTCTATATGTATGCCAAACTGTATCAAGTCAATAATTAAATATAAAATATATATATAGTTAAAAATTAAAAACTATTTTAACAAAATAATAATAGTTTTAATAAAAACAAATAAATTTTCAAAATTTGTCTTAAAAATTTTATTTTCATTTTCAATAATAAGGTTAATAGATTATTGGTGATTATGCAAATTCCAATTTTTAACACTTACATATAATAAAAATTAGATATTCTAAAATATATATATATATGTATACAAAATAAACAAATTCTTAAGGTGGATTTTCATTGAGCAATATTTAAAATCTTAAAAATTTTATTGGCTCTAAACAGGATGATAGCTTATTGAATTTTTATATAAGAAGAAAATATATCGCTGCAAAAAATTCTATTTGTGAAATTTATTTTATACACAAAAAATAACAACAATTCAATCGTCAAAACCATCTGTTGAAAATAATTATTTTTTTTTATATACATTTACTCAAAATGTTAAAAAATTGTTGTCGGTATAAAGAAAATATACGCGATATTTTAAAAATTTACTTTATCAAAGTATAAATTCCCAAATTTTTTAAATATATCCCCAATTTTTGTGAAAATATCCCCGGTAAATGATATTTTCTGTTCTTGTCGTACGCATTGAGCTCTCATATAAAATAATGTGATTTCATTGGCTCGTAATAGAGACCTTAGTTCTAGTCCTCCTTGGTTTAATCATGAAGTAAAAAAATTAAGAAATAAAAAGAATAAAGCTTGGAATAAGTACTTAAAAGAGAAAACCAATAAAAACTATCATGAGTTTGTAATTTTGTTCAACTCCTACAAACTGACATTAGATTTCAGTTATAACAACTATTTAATAAATGTTAGCTCTCAGCTAAGGATTAATCCTAAGTCCTTTTGGAAATTTGTTAACTCCAAACGTAAATCTGATCAATTTCCCGTCACCATGTCCTATAATGATGTTAGTGCTAACTCTCCGAAATCTATTGCACATCTCTGCAAGCTATTTTTCTGTAGTTCTTATTCAGAAAATCTCTTTGAAGTTGATGAAAATAATTTTAATCACATGATAAACCAACCTGAAAACCAAGTTATCTCAATAGATTTCTCTACTCAGAAAATAAAGAGTTATTTGAATAATCTCAACAGTGATGTATTTCCTGGACCTGACAAAGTACCATCTTTAATCTTAAAAAACTGTTCTGAATCTTTTGCGTTACCATTATCCCTTTTATTCAATCGATCGTTTACTTCTGGAATATTTCCACAATATTGAAAAAATTCATTTATTCGCCCTGTTTATAAAAAAGATGCTAAAAATATGGTCACAAATTACCGTCCAATAGCAAAACTTTCATGCATACCTAAACTTTTCGAATTAATAGTTTTTGATTCAATTTATGATATTTGTTCTAAACATTTATCAATTAATCACCATGGTTTTGTAAAGAAAAAATCTACGGTTACAAATTTAGTTGAGTCTTGCTCCAGACTTCCTGAACACTATGGAGGCTGGCTTTCAGACTGATGTCATTTACACAGATTTGAGCAAGGCATTCGATTTACTGCCTCATAGTGTTATTTTATTAAAACTTAAAAAACTGGGATTTCCTAAATTTTTTATAATGTGGATTAAATCATTTTTATCCAATAGATCTTATAGTGTAATGTTTAGATCAGCTTTTTCTGAATCATTTTCTGCCACCTCTGGTGTACCAAAAGGCAGCCATCTAGGTCGCTTACTATTCATTATCTCAATGATGTCAACAATCTCATTAACAATAGTAACGTGATCATATATGCTGATGATATGAAAATTTATAAAAAAATATCTTCATATAATGATTGTACTGTTCTACAGAACGATCTTGATTCGTTTTTAAGTGGTGCGGCTATAATAATTTTCTCCTTAATATTGATAAATGCGCTGTTATTTCCTTTACTCGTAGATTGATTCCAATAATAACTGATTATACTTTTAATTTTAAACTAATCAACCGAGTTTCTCATTTTAAAGACCTTGGCGTACTTTTTGACGATAAACTCACATTTAAACTTCACTTTAATAGCATAATTAACAAGGCAAATTCTATGTTAGGTTTTATTAAAAGATGGTCTAAGGAATTTGATGATCCATACATTACTAAATCTTTATTCACTACTCTTGTTCGCCCCCACCTTGAGTACGCAAGCCCTGTCTGGTCACCTCACTATTCCACTCATATTAATAGAATTGAATCTATTCAAAAAAAATTTTTGCGATATGCTCTACGTAATCTTCATTGGTCTAACCCAATAATCCTACCTCCATACATAAATCGTCTGAAGCTTCTTCAGATGAACACTTTGCAATCAAGAAGGGTTGTTGCAGATATCTTATTCATATCCCAAGTATACAATGGTGAAATTGATTCCAAAATTATAAAAGATCAGATTAACTCGTACATTAACACCAGTACGCGTTTTCGTATAGAACATCTTTTTAATCTTCCTTTCCATAGAACTAATTATGGTAAATTTGAGCCAATTAATAGAATGTTAATGGCAGTTAATCAATACAAAAACAATGTTGACTTTTCTTTGAACAAAACCAGTTTAAAGAAAACCTTGTTTCCCTTGCTTCCTTAGTCCTTCTAATTAATCTTGTTTTTCCGCTACTAATATTAACTAATTTGTAGTGTTATAATTAACTTTTAATACTAATAACTTTTCATCTTCTCTTTTTTTCCTGATGAAATTTATTTTATCTAATTTTGTTTTTTGTTTTTTATAAAAACTATGTTGTATTCAATTTCAAAGTAAATTAAACTTTAAATCATAAATCTTATTTGATACATTGTGTTAATTCAAAATTTTAATAATTAAATTGTATTATATTTTGTAAACTGTTTGAACTAAATAGTAAATAAATAAATAAATAAGTCATGTTATCTCCCTTTTTACAGCTGATAAAATTTTTAAGATTTTAAATATTGGTCAATGAAAATCCAGCTTAATTCAAAATATAAATCTACAACTACATTTTGTCAAAACTAAACGACAACACTTTAAAAACACAAAAAAATCAATAGAAAATTTTTCATATCAACTATGTAAGTAGACAAGTAGAACCTATTTTACAGAATTGAATTTATTTTTGTTATTGTTTTTGTTTTTTTTTTTTCCTTTCTGTCATTTATAACATTGTTAGATTGCTGACCTTAATTTAAACATCATTCACCTGGAAATGTCATTTTTTTGTTTTGTTATGTTTTTGTTTTTTGTAACTAACTATGTTTAATGGTATTTTGATGCTGGTGTATATGTGATTAACCAAAATTGACCAGTTTTGTGTGGTTTGTTTGGCTATATTTTATTTTTTTTTTTTGTTTTTGGATTTAGTCTTACATAACACAGATCACAAAATAGATTTTAGCTAGAATAGGAATATTTTTTTTTTGTTTTGTGTTTTTAAATCAACATTTGTTATATATATTGTTTTATAATAGTACATTTTTTCGAATTGTAATATTTCGATATTTATTTCTTAAACATTTTTTTTTTTTTTAACTTTAATTATTTGAAATTTTTATTGTTTTCTTATTCGTCCAATATTTTTCGCCATCTGTTTGTCTTGTTTAAAATATTTCCACTTTATCAATCAAAGGGAGGACACACATTCGTTGGAGAGATGAAGTATCTGCAGCAACGTTCCCTCTAAGCTGCGCAAGTGCACAATTGCGCACGGATTTTTTTTTAAATTGCGCATTAGAAATTTGATTGTAAATATTAGTTATATAAAAAAAAAAAGTCCCAAGAAAATTTTTTTTAATAAAAAATTGATAAATTCAAATAAATATTTTCTTAGTAGGTTGTGCAAATTGTTATCGATTTAAATAGCATAGCCAAATTAATCAGCAAGATCGCAGGAAGATCGAGAAAATTGTACAGAAACAATTTGTGGAACAAAAGTTGGTAAAGATAACATCAACATTTTAATAGATTATGTTGTTCCTGCCATTAAAATGAATTTCTCAATGAACTCAGTCCAAGAAATAAACAATCATTTTGCGAAATATGTAGAAATTTCAGAAAATTGAAGGAGTACCACGTTATCTAACAAGAAATATTAAGTGAAATAAGAATGACACAATTCTATTGCTTAATAGCGGATGAAAGTACTGATATTTCCGTTTACAAAATGTTAATTATTTATATAAAATACCGCTTTAATTTTAATTATAAAACTGTTTTTGCTGGTATAATACAATTAAATGCATGTGACGGAAAATTGAAAATGCATGTGACAGTTGTGAAGTCCATAAAATGTTTTTATACAAATATTAATCTGGATATGCGAAAGATATGGTAATGTTAACATCTGATGGAAATTGCCGTAATGCTGGGAGTTACAGCACTATTAACACAAGAAATTTGTTACTTAATTTCACAATTTGTTACGCATTGTGTGGCACATAGAGAGGATTTTAGAATCGATGATGCCTGGAAAGGTATACCTCTTATGGCCCAAATAGAAACATTATTTCGAACAGTATATACCATATGTTCCATCGTTCATCTAAAACATAGTTTTCAAGAAATGGCAAGTATAATGGATTGTGAAGTATAGTCCGGCCTCTTAATGAAATATGCTGGCTTTCTCGTCATTTTGCGATTATTTCGTTTATTTGCAACTATGATGGCTTAACAGAATATTGCAAAGAAAAGATTGATAGTTCCAATTCAGTTGATCCAATCACAAGATATTGCTTAACACCTTTAGAAAATAATGTAAATCGTATATCATTGATTGCATTAAGTGATGTTTTTACCGAATTAACAGAATTATCAAAATATTTAAAAAAAAAAAATATATGTCACCTATGGAAGCGCATCAATATTCTAAATTGATCATCACAAAATGAAGAAGTCAGCATCTTGGTGATATAATTTACTGAAGTATTCTTGAAGATGAAGGCAAGAATAATATGAATATATCATCTGGGATAATTTTATTTGTTGAAAAGTTCTGCTACCATTTGGATAAATAATTTCCTGATGCTGACCTTTGGAATGCTTTTGATAAAAACGCTATTGTCAACATGATTTTAATTATGACAATGAAAACTTAAAACAAAATAATTTTTAAATATGGAAATCTTAGCCCAAACATGGATAATATATGATAATAATAGATGGTTAAAAACATTTAAAATATTTATTTACGGAAAAATTCCAAAACAATAATCGTAATTTCAATGATCTACTTCAATTGGTTCTTCGTGAAGATAGTTTTCAAAATATAAAAATTTTGTTTGATATCTGTTGAACCTTTCAAGTGAAGAGTGTTGATTGTAAAAAAGAATTTAGCCTGATGAATTTGATTAAAATAAAATTTAGAAATAGCTCGGTAGTAAATCCGAATAAAGTCACACTTAATGATGGAAAATATTATTGACTGAAAGAAAAACAAATACGGGAGAGAAACAAAATAATAATGTAATATTTAATTAATAAAAAAAATTTAAAAACAATAAAAAAAACTTAAAAAACTGCAATAAAAAACTTTTATTTTTTATAAAATATCTAATTTACCAAATTTTTGCTTAATTTTTTAAGTAATTTCATAGCGCAGTTTATTTTTCTTTTGCTCAGCTAAAAAAAAAATTAGAGGGAACGTTGATCTGCAGGTATGAAAAAACTATTCGGCTTGTGATCGAAGTCAGTGGAGGACCATTTTAGATCAAGCTCTTCAAGGTCTGTATTGGTAAGTAAATCTATTGCTAGTACTACTCAGGCTGCTATTTAATCTGTTGTTATTTCATCTCGATGAAGTATATTCGTCCACGCAATGACAAACTATCGAATCTGCAAAATCAGCGAATTTGAGCTGACATCGTAGTTTTACATGTTTTTTCAAGTTCTTTACTGTGACAAAGTCCCGAATCTCTATGTTGTCTCTAAATCGATGTAATTGCCTGTTGTAATTTGGTGAAAGTACATATCTAACATTTATCACTACAACAAACTGTCGAATGTGCTCTTGGGTTAATTTACTTTTGTCTTTATTTTTTAAAATGCTAATTTTCACTTTGAAAAAGTAGCGAAAGTGTCAGATTAGTGTCTTTGTCGTTGTGAATTTTTAATTTAAACATAAAATTTACTTAATCTACACTCAGTAAAGTGACGAATCTTTTAATTATTATAATATTTCTACAATAATCCCTATTTATGCATAATAAATAGCTATTATTATTTCTTTGATCTTATTTATGTATTTAAAAATTGTTTTAAAATGTTTAGTTGATTTTAAATAGAGAACCAGAATGAAAAGATTTTGTTACAGCATGAAAAATGTCACGTTAAAAATTGTGATTTGCAAAGAATAATGAACATTATAAATAGATGTTGTGGTGGGTCTTTTGGTATTCAGTTTATAAAATTGAATTGTGATCGATTGTGATCGAGTTATAATTAAATGTCAAGTGAAAATTTATAAATTTTAAACGTTTGAGTAAAATTTATTCCGATTAAAAATTTTAGAAATTTTCATTCATTAAGTTTACCAAATTCAGGTAACGAAAAATTTTTTATTAATTAAAAATCGAAAACCCTGTAAGGTTATAATAAATAATATGTAACATATATAATGAAAGACAAAAAACAGGTGAGTTGTCAGCTATATACCAATTTGACATTCACATAAAAAGAAAAGAAGGTGCTCGTACCTTAACAAATATTCAAAAGGAAAAGACTCAAAAAGATAATACACTTTTGGCGTTTGAATTCGATTTACAAGCCGTTTTGATTACCCCTAAGGGAGCTACTAGTCCATTTTTCTACGTAAACCTAGCAGTATATGTTTTAACAGTATATAATTTATAGGGGATGCTTCAGTAGAATGCTTTTTTTTCTGGGATGAGACCGAAGGAAAAAGTGGAAGCATTGAAATTTCTACCAGCATATATAAAAATACTATGCAGTATCCTGAAGTAGAAACTGTATTTATGATGTCTGATAATTGTGGAGTATACAACATAAAAATACTAAATTTGTGTGTATGTGTTTAGAGTCAGTTAAGAGACACACACGTTACGTTAAAATAATATATCACATATATTTTGAATCAAGAAAAAGCTGCATAAAATGCAATTAAATACATCAAAAAAAATTTATGACAGCAAAATGACTTCCGGTGTGTACTCCAGAAGAATGGGTTCAGCAAATAAGAAATTCACGGAAAAATCCATTTCCGTATAGCGTTTCTTCGCCACACACACACACACAGATTTTATAGACTATGTATATTTCAGAGAAAGTTTTTTTATAGAAGACGAAAACTTCAAAATTTTTATTTGGTTTCAGTATTCGAAGGTCACCACCGGATAAATTGCATATAAAAACTGATTATGAGCAAATTTTTATACAATACAGTTTAAAGCAAAGGAGGAGGAGGTTACCCTTCGAACTTACAACAAATACGAGCCTATTCGATAAGATTATCAATATCAATGGGATTTAGAAGAACTGTGCGATGAATTGCAAATTCCAGTCTATCACGTATTTTATGTGACAATTTGACGCCCTCTAATTCAGTAAGAGATGCTTTTGCAATAACAGATATTTCTGAAGAATCCGATTATGAACAGCTTTAAGATTGAAGCCCTTTCATAAATAAACTTATTTAACTTTCATACTTAATAAAATGAATTGTTATGTTTTGTTTATTATTCGTTATTATAGATACAAATTTTAATTGTTGTTTTCATTTATTTTTATATAAAATGTTTTGGAATAAAATTTATTTTGTATTTTCTATTCCAATACAAAATAAATTCTATTACATTCTATTTACTTATATACTTTTTGCTAATTTTTTAAATATTAATTTAAAGTTTTTCAAAAATTATATGCAGGTTCGCTACTTCATGCAAAAAATTTAACTCGAAATTTTGAGGAACTTTGAAAAACTAACAACAGCAAACTAACGAAACTGCAATTGCTTTTCGTCTCTTTCGTAAATCTTTGCTTTACCCAAATATTTTTCACACTTCAAAAATAAATTAATAAACAACTATTAATAATGAAGCCTATGCCAAAAAAATCAAAGCGAAAAGTATAAAACCTGATTTTACACGAAATGTTAAGGCCGGTTTTCATGATAAATTTTTAGCTGATAAATTGGAGTTTAGAAAGAGAAGAGTATAGTATACCGTTAATGTGTATGAGGGAGTAAAATTATATTATTTTTATAGTAACTTTTATAGATGATTTGAAATCTAAAATCTATATACATAACCCTCCAATATTCAAAATGTAAACAAAATAAAGGTTATTTAATTTAAGCAATCTTCCTTAGAATTGTTTAATATTTCGCGAAAGTATATAAACAAAGTAAATAAAGTGAAGAAAAGTGAAATATCATATGATTTTCATCTGTGGAATTTTTATTTAGTTTTTTTTAATTTTAAATTCACTTGTATTTATTATGTTTTTCATTTTTACATAAGTATTAATTAGAATTAAAATATTATTTTTTTATATTATACTAAATAATGAATTAAGAAAAAAAATGTATACATACATACATTCTAAAATTCATTCAACAAAATTTAAAATATTCATTCAGATAAAAAAAATTAAAGTTACAATTGTAATTAAAAGTAAATTTTTTAAATGTGTTAAATAGTTAGTTTATGTATAAGATAAATAGAATATGTATAATTTTAGTATAAATATATTATACCTAAAAGCTAAAATATTATTTTTTATTTACATATGCATTCAAATATTCAATACAATACAATAATTAATTTTTGTTATTGTTTTTACTCAAATTCAAAAATTTAAATGTCGTTCCGTATCCATAAAATGTGTTGGTAGTGTGCGAATTTTTTTTGTGTAATTACACATTACTTTATGTTAGTGTTAAAAATATCGGCGATAATTATAGGAAACATATTATCTTTGCGAAGATATGTTTTTTTAAATATTCTCCGATATTTATGGCGATTCTCCGATATTTATGGCGACTCTCTCGATATTTCTCCCGATATTATTGTCATCCTCCCGATATTTTATCATTGTTTCTCTATCGCACTTATGAAATTTTTGTATCTTCTGCCTATGCTCTAACAATTCGCCGATATATCGGCTACATGAAAACCGGGCATTAAAGTTTGTTTTTGTCCTCCTGAAAATTGTGAAATTTACACATTCGCGAGTTTGCCATTGAGGGGACGATATTATGTACTATACATTAAATAAATTATACTTAATCCAAAACTATAAAAAATATACTTTTTTTTTGTTTTTATTTATTTTATACTATTTAGTTTAAACAGTTTACAATTTAGTATTACACTTCATTTATTAATTAAAATATAATTAAATTTACTTGGTATACATTCGAAAATTACAAAATTCAATAAATATATTAATAAATTATTGAAATGATTTTCGAATAAATATCAATCTCCAAATACTTGTTTACGAAATGTATATATAAAATAAATAAATAAATAAAAAAAAAATAAAAAAAACAACAAAGTAAGAAAAAAAAATTATGTATTCAAAAATGTAAACCTCTTGAGATTTTGATATATTCTTTCAGGTTACTGCTCTGCTTCTCCTATAGCGTTCAATTCGAATTGTTGTAATAGAATGCATTCTAAATATCTTTTAGGAATCTGCATCAGGAGAAGCAGTAGCAACAATAACAACAACAACTACATCCAGCACTGACTATATGATAGAAAACTTTCAATAAAGAATTCTTTTTTTATAAGATAAATATCTCATTTTGTTGTTGTTGTTGTTGTTATTATTATTTTTTTTCTTTATATTTTTATATAAGATTTTCTAATATTAAATGATAAATGGAATATTAAAAATGAAATAAAATAGTAAAAATAGTCATTAAATTAAAGAATTTTTGTTTTTATAATAAATAACTTTAAAAGATTATAATCAAAAGAGGTTAGGTTTTCATATATCACTTATAATGTTTAAAAATGCATTTTTTTGTTTTGTTTTTGTTATTTTTGTTTTTTTATCATACCAGCATTCCAAAATAAGGAAAAAATTTATTTGATTTTTTTTTTGTTATTTTTCTTTTTTCCAGAATATGTCAGTTTAATGATTTTTAATCATTAATTTTGTTAATTTAAAAAAAAAAAAAACAAAAACAAAAATTATGTATATATGAAAATATTGTTAATCTATGGAACTGAAAGGTATATTCTAGAAGAAGATTATAGAATGCGGGTTAAAATAGAATAACTTAAATAAATCTAAAGATTGAAAAAACAAATCTTAAGATTTAAAAAAGCTATTTATAATTTGAAAATTTATAATTTTTTCTTTATTTATTATTTTTGCCCGTTTACACGGCTAAGAGGTATAATGTTTTAATTTGAAATTTCCATCCGAAATAATTTGGTTTTATATATGTGGCACCCATAAGATATTATATTGATTAAATTATAATGTTATAGTGCAAGTCTAGGTCTAGTCTGTTAATCATCATCTGAAATCTAGTTGATTGTATTCCAAGGTTCACACAACGTATTTTATTTTCCATAATTCCAAAACTATATGGGATGGACAGCCTAATTTTATATCGGACAGCGAAATTTGGCATACAACACAATAATATCAGAAAATATTATTTCAATTTCGAAAGTAGAGTCAATATAGAGACAAAAAAATAAATATATATACGTGGCAAGTTTTATGGTTTTTGTCTTTAAATACTATTGATTGTATTTACACTTATGACTATTACTAATTATTGGTTAGACTAGTTGACTAATTTATTTATTATTTAATTTATATATAAATAAATTAGTCAACTAACCTAAATAATAATTATATATAGGTGAAAATACAATAGTATAATCTCTAAAAAATTTAGAACTGTTAAAAAATTGTGAATATGTATCATGGCAATAAATAAATAATAATGATATAAAAAATATAAATATATGTATTAAAAATAATTTAATATGAAATTCTAATTTCAAATATATATTTTTTTTTTTGCTCTCATATTTCTGATTTATGTCTTATGATTAATAATCAAAACAAAATTATAAATTTAATTTGGAGAAATTAGATTAAAAATTTAAATATATAAATTTTATTTTTATTTTTCTGGACTAAAAAAACTTAAAAAAGTTAAATTTATGTTATGAATAAGTAAAATTTTAATAAATAAACTAAGTTATATATAAAAAAATTTGATTAAATGAATTTATTATTACAAAATATAATGTTACAGTTTTTATATTTTTCTTAAGCCCATAAATTTAGAATAATTTTTTTACTATTTTTTTTCTATATAAAAATAGCTAATGCATTAGGTTAGGAAGCTTATTATAGTTTATATAGATCATTGAGTTTAGATCAAGAACTTAATGGAGACAGAAAAATATTAGTAAATTTAGTGGGGATAGTTGAAACATTTTTTGTTGACGCCAAGTCTATTAAGTTAATAAATTTAAATAAAAATAATGTAGTGATTTGGTCGCAATCGATTTCAAACCACCGATTCAAACCATTGTGGACTTTGCTAAATCAATTATTTTTAATCCGTAGCAAAGTTAACATTTATTCTTGCGTTCGTGAGTTTCATTAAACATTTGGTGATTAATTAAGAATTAATTATTTTATGTATTATTTTTATTTGTTGTTGTTGTTTTTGTTTTTTTTTCCTTCTTCTGGTTCTTATATCTTGTCTTCATACTTCTTTCAATCCATCATAAAAAATATAAAATTTTTTTTTTTTTTTTTATGCTTAGCCAAAACACTAGGTTTACTTTTATACCGATTGGTACGTTTGGCTAGGGTGGGAAAGGAAAATTTGGAAAGGAGATGAAGGATAAAATGTAATTAAAACAATAGAAATAGCAATGTAAACAAAAAAAAAAATTGGTAATAAAGTAATAAAATTAAATGCAAGTAAAATTATATTAAAAAGTATGAAATTAATTAAAATGCACTTTTGCATACATTTTACATTAATTCTATATTATTATGGTATATTCATGTGATCGTGTATGGTATATTCATTGTGATCTAACATGTATTGCTTTATAATACAAAAATTGATTTATAATACACAATTCGACCAGACAACTTAGGCTAGGTCTTAAACATACATTTTTACATTTTAAATTAATTAATCTTAAATTAAATCAAATATAAATATTCTCTATACTTAAGATCATGTTACCATTTAATTCTATATAAATATTTGAATAAGATTATAATTATAACAAAATTTGTATTTTACTAGTTCGAAATAATAAAGAAAAAAAATAAAAAATAAAATTGATTTCGAAAACGAAATTTTGAATTTTCTTCCAAAATTTTCCATTGAACATGTTTCAGCTTTCAAAATCAGAAATTAAAAAGGTTTACAGAAATTATTAATTTCAAGTACAGGGTATTAGCCAAGTATGACGAATTAAAAACTATTTATAAAATACTATTTCTGAATTTCGGAGCGAAATAAAATATATCAAAAATGAATTGAATGAATGTATTTTCAATATAACATATATCGTATTGCACATGGACTACTGTCCTTACTACACTCATCCGCTAATTTTGAGAGAATTTTCTCAATTCAAAATCTAATCTAATTTTCAATTTATCATTTTAATACTTTCGCCAATAATTTAGTATTATTTTTTCAGCTTATTAGTACTTTCAATTTTATTGAAATATCATTCCTACATCAAATCTGTCATATTAACATTATTAATCCTAAGGTAAATAGTATAATTATTCATTAAAATTACTTTATAATAAGCGCTATTATACTGTTACAACTGTTATATTATTATATTTCAAACATGTTTTACTGATACATTTTTAATTCTTATTATGGGGTCGAATTTCGCTATTCAATAAATTTTTACTTCTCATTTTAATTTGAATTCCGCAAATGTAAGTCCAAAATTTTAAGATAAGAATGTATGCTGAATTGTAATTCTGGTATGCTCATTAATAAATTTTTTATGACTAAATTAATATATTTGACAAATTAAAACTTACTATAAAATAAACCGGTCGGACGGTTCTGGTTACCATTAAATCACTATTAAATCACGGTCACTATTAAATAAACCGAACGGCTTGGGATTGAGAGGGTAACATCTGACCGGTCGCTGATCTAGTTGTCGCTGAACTGTCAAGCTTCTGAGCAATTGCTTATATTACCTCCATTACGAAACTATACTATACAACAACGGCTTATACGAGAGACCAAATTTGTAAGTGCGCAAAAGCAAACTGCTCAAATTGAAGGTTGGCATTAAATTAATTTCCTAACCCATAAAAAAATATATGAAAGGCTTCAGACACGCATCGGATGTGGATGGATTAAATAGAAACAGAATTTTGATTTTAGAATTTGCTCCTGGAACGTTCGAACACTATACAGCCCAGGTGTATCTAACATTTTGTTAAATCAATCCTCATGCAGTATAAAACTGATATCCTTGCATTAGGTACTGGAATTTTATAGGATCCGGAATAGTGGAGAAACAAAAATTTCATATACTATATATGTTGCCACAAAAAACATCACATATTTGAATACGGGTTTGCAATCGGAAACAAGCTATAAGACGAAATTTATTTATTTAAAACCTATTAACGAACGTCTAGCCATAATCCACATTAAAGGCATCTTCTACAATATCAGCCTAATATTTGTGCATACTCCTACTGATGACAAAAGGAAGAAGCAGAGAAAGAAAATTTCTATGACGCATTAGACCAAGCATATGAAGCGTGCCCATAACATGATTCAAAAGTCGTGCTAGGGGATTTCAACGCTTACCTTGGTAAAGAGCAAATTTTTGGTAAAACAATTGGAAAACATAGTTTTGAACAACACACCACCAATAATGTATACTAATTTTTTGCAGCGGCGCATAATACAGTTATATAAGCAGCACCAGATTTCCTCATAGAGATCTTCATAAAATTGATATCTTGGCTATCTCCAGATGGCCGTACATCAAATGAAATTGATCACCTTATGATTGCCGCACGCCAATCATCTTGCATGCTAGACGTGCGGTTATACAGAGGGGCTAAAATCGACTTTGATAATTTTTTGATTATAGCACTTTTCAGAGTCTGAATATAATTTAATTCTTTATTTTTACAAATTGGATTTGAATTTGAATTTAAAACAGAATTTATGATATCAGTTTTCAACTTTTTAAATGAAAAAACTGTTATATTTTTACATACTTATACCTGTTATATTCTACATTACTGACACTACAAATGCAAAACAAAATAGATTTTAGATTGTTGTTGTAATGTTTGATTTTAAATCCAAATTTAAATCCGATTTAGATTTGTGGAACTTAGCTAATGATGTGTTGAAAAAAATTTAGCAAACTTTGATTAGAACTTAAGTCGACACTGAAATTCAAATCCATAGTTAAAAAAATGTTTATCGTGTACTTAGGTTTGTTAATTCGTCGATAGCCTATTTTTAATTCAAGTACGATGTAAAAATTATTTTTATAATACTTCTTTCATTAAATTCGAGTTCAACTTCATCTTTTTTAAAACTGAAATCATAGATTTAGATTTTAAATTACCTAAAACAAAAACAAAAGTCTTACTTCCTTAATAAATTACTATAGAACGAACGCCTTCTTTATTAAATGTTTGTATTGTAATAATAATAAATAACCTTATTAAATATATATACATATATTTTAATCTCTACTAATTTGTAGTTAACACCATAGCATTAAAACACTTTATATTTATATATATATATATATATAATAATATATATATATGCACGATACCAACATAAATTACAATTAATTATTATTATTAAATTCCATTAAATTAAAGTCGCTCCCTTTAAAAAAAAAAAAAATTCAACTGTGACAGGCGACAGCAGCGGCATCTTAACTTAAAATGTTTTTAACATAATACATTTCTTGTCTCTTTTTTTTGGTTTTTATTTAATTTTTTTTTTTTTTTTTAAAGGTCTTAGTACTTCTATTTGTCAAATAATTCAATAAATTCACGAAATTTAATGGTGTCTACATTTTTTTTTTTGTTAAATATAGAACTTAGTTGTTTTTACATCTAAATTATAATTTTTTATTTTTATAATTTTAACTAAATTAAGCTTTTAATATTCGCTTGACATGAAAACTGATTTTAACTTGTTTTTTATTTTAAATTTTGGCCATTAACTGCATTTTTGAGAATTGCAAAAAAAAAAAAAAAATTATAATAAAATAAAAACGAAATTATCGCATTTTTATATTTACGAGCATTGTACATACTTATAGATAGTAAGTATGTATATTCGAAATGAAAAAAAAAATTTAAATTTGGAATTTGAGTACAAATTCAAAAAAACAAAATAAAAAAAAATTAAATTACATTAAAAAAAAAATGTTTTTGATTTGTGGAAATACTGCAAGAAAATAAAATCGTAGCACAGCAGCTCTCAAAACTACATCAGTAAATGACATTTTGCGGTAAATGTAAGAATTAAATATAAACAAACAATGACATTTTCAAGGTAGTTCTCAATTAATAAAAAAAAACAAAACAAACAAATAAAAATTTCATTTTTATACAATTACTATTTTAGATTTTTAAATAGACCATTATGTTTAGCGGGACAGTTCTAAATTTTAAATTAAAATTTAAATTTTAAATTAAAATATTTTAGCCTTTCGAATTTCATTAAATTTTGTATTATGAAATATATTTTTAAATATTTGCATTAATTCATATTTAAATTGTGGTTAGTCTTAGATTCCAATGTTATTGCGACCATTTAAGCATATTGTAACATTCGTTCTTAGCTATATAGTCTATTTTATCTCCGATCTTTCGATAAATTTTGACATATAGTTGAATAAATCGCTGTTAAACGTTAACTCGTCTCTTACTTTTCAATCAAGTTTTATATAGTTTATGTCGACCGACATGGTCATCTGATCATTAAACAGGAGGTGTTGGGTTTGAACAAATCAACATTTCAGATGCTATAAAAGGTTTTTTCAACTATTTTTATAAATTAATTTGGTACACAATTTCGTATCCAGTTTAAATAAAATTGAACTATGATATTATGAATACAAAATTAGTCTGCAATAGATGTTTTATAGTTTTCTACATTTAAATTAGTTGATATACGAAAAAATAAAACTGCGGAAATGCAGTTTTCTTTTACAATATCTATTTTGGACAGTGGACACATTATTCACGATTGGCATTTCGCAGAAGCAAATCATGAGGCTTCTGCGACATGCTAAATACTATCAGTTTACATTAATATAGTTGTTTTTTTTTTTTGCAAACATTTTTATTTTATTCACAATCTTAAATTATACAATAATAGAATATAAATTGGAAATAAAATCGATTTGTCTCACTCTTTGTCTAATTGTTATTATTGATCTTCTTCAAACATTTTTTTCACTGCAATATTATACAGTTTTGCAGATGACACTATTTTTGTATGATTTTCTTGTAAGGTCGAATGTTATAACTGCTTCACTTAACTCAAGGCGAATAATGCTGGACTGTTTGCTAAATGATGATGACTAACCCAATATTTTTAACTGGATCAAAGCAAACAGAGTTCTATTTAATATTTAATAAATCAAAGTTGTCTTATTTTGCAGATACACACTATTCTGTGGCATTAAATTGCTTTCTTAAAATATCTTCTGTTACAACTAGTTGAATTAATGCGAACAAGACAATGATGGGTTGCATGCTGAACCATAAGTGACCCGACATTGGTGACAGGAGTAAATTGTTAAACCGTGTTTAATTAAACAAAAAAAAAAACAAAGTTGTGTTGTTACACAAAAACTGATGCGTTTCAAATCAAACCTTCAGCTTCAAGGCGAAAATTGTATAACAACTAAAAGATTAAACAATCCGGAAATGGGAATAAATTAAAATATTCTTTGGAATGATCAATAATTGATATTGCGAACAACATCGCTAAATATTTTGGTAGCTTAAGTAAAGCATATTTTTAATTTAAAGATTTGTTTAGTGTCTGCAAAGATTACAAACGAAATAATCTTGGGTACAATTCACATTTATGGGCTGATCTAAATTATGTAGACATTACATAGACATCTATATTATACGTGAGATCTAAATTATATATAGACAGAGTAAAAAAACGTCTAGACAGAGTACAAAGAGAAGGTTTACAAAAAAAATTTTTTTTAATATAATTCCAAGCCTATGGGATGAATACCTTAATTGCTTTAATACAGAAATTAGCCATACAAAATTACATACAATAGTTTTTTCTTCAGAAGAAAGCTATATTTATTGTAGAATAACTTTGTCTTCGTAATAACATTGACCCCATTTAAATTTTTAGTGCGATAACCAAAACTCTATTCTATTTCTTATCATTTATTTAATCCCGCAATGACAAATAGTGCTCAACCAGGTCGAAAAATCCATAAGGCATTTGTTTTTTACCTCGAAAATCGAACCTGGGACCTTCGGTTGAAAGGCCTACATACTGTGCCACTCATCGTGTAATATAAATGTAAATTACAGAATTAAAATGAGAGTTAAGTCTCGCAAGGCATATTTTGTTGAAATGGTTAAAATAAATAAAGAAATAAATAAATGTAAATGTTAACATCAACACTTAAGGCAGTCCATAAAGTATAAAATTTATAGACTTATACCTACTTGTTTTGATCAAAATTTTCAAAGTTAGCTTTAAATATAGTTACATTACTAGGATAATTAAATCTAATCATTATA
Organism: Argyra leucocephala; assembly: GCA_963942445.1. Classification (NCBI taxonomy): domain Eukaryota; kingdom Metazoa; phylum Arthropoda; class Insecta; order Diptera; family Dolichopodidae; genus Argyra; species Argyra leucocephala. The sequence goes on along the minus strand of OZ012679.1, from coordinate 12,983,988 downwards.
CGTAGTTAAAGTCATTAAACTTTGTATCACAGTGACTTTCCGTTTTATGTCCCACGGATGGGAATACAGAACAATGATGATATGTCAATGACGTAGTGGCTTAAAAAACAAAAACTGACAAAAAGGCCCTATAATAAACATGTTTTTTTAATTTCATATCACCTTAATAAAAACACTTGACTATGAAATGTCCCACATTAATTTCCTTTAAATATGGTAATCCTGATCCAATTATATTTTTTGGATAAATAGAACCAAGGAAAAGAATGTATTTAATTCTGATACAACTCTAGGTTCTTATATATATTTTAAAATACATTTCAAGTTTCCAAGTCTCAGTGTCTTAATCAAATGATTTCCATTGTAGAGGAGATAAATAAAATTAAAAATTTTTTTTAAAATATTTCAAATATCAAATACCATGATATCTACATATATATACATTATGTTTAACATTAACAACAATAAATAATACAATATATTATATAGATTATTTATAATAATATTATCTATTGGTGGTAGCGATTCCAGTAGCTTTGCCCTAAAAAATGTTTTAGTCAATTTTTTTTTTTTTTGTAAATTGCTTAAAGCAATTTTCGTTTTTTTTTATTATTATTTTTTTATTATTATTATTATTATTATTATTATTATTATTATTATTGTTAAAATATGAATAAAAATTATAAATTAAACTTACCATCATTATATATAGCTATATACATACTTATACATTATATATGTATTTTAAATCTTATTTATTGTTTTGACAAATTTTTGGGTAAGTTTTCGAGGCTATTTTGACAAGTTACTTTTCATGAATTAATGAATTGTTAAAAGGATTAACGTAATTTTAATTTATTAATAATGCTAAAGGCGTTTCAACTTATTTTTTTTTTGTCTTTTTTTTTTACTTATATTTTAATGAATTTTATTGTTTTAATAGAATTTAAATTAATTTTGTGGTTTTTTTTTTGTGGAATTGCAAAATACGATATAATGAGGAAAATTAAATTTGAATTTGATTTGGATTGAAAAAAATTAAGATGGAGAAGAATTAGTAGTTTTTAGGACTCAATTAGGGCAAAGTTGATTCATATTATCTTAAGATAAGACTGATAATATTTTTGCTATAAAAAATAATAACAGAGCTGAATGGGCCAATATTTATCAAAATTTTTTGTATTTTAAATAGCTATTTGGGCTAACTTGTAGTTCAAATAAAATATAATTTTTATTAATTTGAACCTATCACCATCGAAAATAGAATTTTAATTGATGACATTCGAAAATTAGCTCCACATATAAAAACAATATAGCAAATATATAAATTATATACATTTATATACTTGTACATGTTCAAATTAATAACCGTAAAAATACGCTTACACGCTACACGCTCTGACAAGCTTAACACGTAAACCATCCATCCATTCATTGTTTTTTTTTTGTAAGTGAATGTTTCGCTAATTTTTAACAAAATTTATTAAACATTCCTAGAGTGTTTTAATCTTTATTGTTAACATAATTTTATTATCTTATATATTTTAGAAAAGATAATTAGAACATAATAACTAGGCAATTAGAGACTACATAAGGCTTATTGCAGCAAGATGGGGTTTTCGTTACAACAATGATTTCTATACAACTTCCATGACGAACCTGAAGTCGTTTTGGTAGTAAAATCGCAAAAATTGTATTGAACTGAATATATGCAAAGAATGTTGGAGACGCAAAATATCAAAACGTGAACTAAAGAGAAAGTAAGCCCTAAAAATGCAAGGAAAGTCCGTGGGCGAAGTATACTGTTTCAAGATTTTTCATAGTTGCAGATTATCTAGCAAGAAAAGCATCGGATACGCCTTTCATAGGGCCAAGTCCATTCTGTGGAATTGCCCTAAGCACAGCTAAGGTGGAATTAAAAGCTTGGGCAGAACAAAAAGCTCAAGATTTCTGGCGTAACATTCCTGGAAATCGTCAAGTAAAAATGCTCATACCTAAACGCTTGCTAAAGAAAACCAAAACTCGTCTAAATTACTATAACCGTCCACTGCCTAATAAAGAAATATCTTTATAAAATTGGTCTAACCGAAAACACCTCATGTAGAATATGTAAAATAGAGAAAGAATGTATTGAACATCTTGGCTAAAGATTCAGTTGTAGCAAACTTCGCCACTTGGGAACAGCATCCCTCGAACGATGGGAGCATACCATCAAAGAATATATCCTGAGTGTGATCACAAAATCAGGTATATCCTTTCAGATACTAACTAGAACTAAAAAACACGGGTAATAACAATAACTTCATTTACAGCTGCGGTGATACATAGGGCAGATTCCCTACCGAAATTACACAATCTACACGATTTTCCATCTGGAGGACGTGTTTTTGAGCCGTTGCAAAATTAATTTATTTAACTTGAAGCTTCTGCAGTATAGTAAAATTGCAAAAAGTTACAATTAGCCACAAATACAAAAATGTACAAACCGTAAAGTTGTAGGTGATCAACCAATGAAGGGCTACTAAAATGCTAGAGAATGCCATGGACGAAATATGCTCATTACTAAGATTTTCCAACTATAGTACGTGGTTTTTATAAAGCAAAAATATTAATTGGAAATGTGATGTACATACACACATATAATGTATATGTATGTATGTAAATGGTAGCCAAAATCGTAGTTGAAATTTAATGACAATGCAGAAGAAAAATCAAAAGCATATCCAATTTAATTCGAAATAGAGTAATAAAATATTCCACAACACTAACTTTAGTACAAAATTTTACTTCAAATAAATTCCATTATAATCACAGTAATTTGCATGATTTTACTTATCTTAGAGATACCAGATGCACATAAATATATATATATTTTTTTAACAGTATATATTTTCTTTAATTCAAATCCTATAATAATTTACAAATCAGTTCGTTATCTTACAGATATCACTTTGGGAGTATTTTTTTTTTTTTTTTTTTTTTTAATACGATAAATTTCCTTCCTCCCTCTCTCTTCTCCTTTTCAAATTTCTGAGGAAATTCAATAAAGATTTTGAAAAATTACTTTAATGACAACCATAAATAAATAAAAATAAATAAATAAAAATAAATAAAATAATTGATTAAAATTTACTCCTCTTTATATCAGAAAGTAAAAACAAAAAAAAAAAAACAGCAGAACAGAATAAAAAAAAAAGAAAAAAGAAGTACAGAGAGAGCAAATCACTTTAAAATACAAATCAATAATAAAACTTCCATAAAGAGACTAAAGATATAAAATATACTAAAAATACATATATATATTATATATATATATATATATATATATAAATTAATATATATACATATATATATATATATAATAAGATATTATATATACTAAAAATCTATAGATAAAAGGATTTTCTTTTTAAAACGCGTATACCTATAACAATTTTTTTGTTTTGTTTTATTTTTTTTTTGTTTTTATAAAAGAAAAATGTCAAGAAAATGTACGAAATATAAAAAAGCAAAAAAAAAAATTAGTTATATTTGTTTTCTCTTTCTTTTTTTCATTTTATTTATATTATTGGTAATTGCAAAAAAAAAAATTTTTTTGTTTTAATTTTGTTTTTTTTTTTTTTTGTTTTCCAATTTATAAACAATCCCAATGGCACGAAATCGACACGACAATATTTCAGGTCTAAAACGAGATATAAAAAAATAAAATCAAATTTTCTTAAGCATTACGCCATTTTTCAACGAAATTATTATTGTCTATGGTTAGATGAATAACACGTGATGAATTTTTAAATAAAAAGAAAATTTGATGGTGATAAAAAAAATTATCATTGCTATTTATAGGATTGATAATAAAAGAAGATTATAAAACTGATGAATATGTTGGTATACCCTATTTTGATATTATTTGTAATAAAAATAAAATGTTGACATAGAAGTTACATTTCCAGGACAATAATGAGTGAATCCCATTACCTATACATATAATCTGTAGGCCGTCTAAGTAAATAAATAAGTTATATTTTTAATACTCTCCGGAAACCAATTTGAACTAGAAATACTTGATAGGTGAGCGACACAGAAGTAGGCTTCTCAACATCATATTTGTAAAAATATCACGGTGCTTTAAAGGGAATCGGATGAGAGAATGATAACAATTAATGACAACGAATAGGTCACTCGAGTCGTGATATCAAAAAGGCACAATTAAATGCTAATTGGTTATCCAGAAGCAACTAGAATGGTCACCTCTACCTACCTACCTACCTAATATTAAAAAAAAACTTAATTTATGTTTTTGACATCGAAGACAACCTCTCAACATCAAATTTATCAAAATATAACTGTTAAGGCATATTAATTTCGAGTTAATTGAAATATTTAAAATTATATATTGGAGCTAACAAAAATGTTGACTCCAATTATTGTATACAAAAATTGCAAACAAAGAAAAATCATGGCAAACCGTTACTACTTTTTGTTTTATCAAAATATTTTATTGCTAATTTTGAAACTTGGGGAGGTAAAGTCAAAAACAGGTCAAATCAGGTCAAAACTGGTCCTGTAACTTCAACCGTGGGGCATAGGGCAGAAAAGGTGAAATACTGCCCAAAACAATTAATTATTTTCCTTGTGTCCACAAAAATAAAATTCGTTATCGAATTTAATATGGTCATGAAAACGAAAACTGGGGGTTGGAAAAGAAAATAAAAATACCTAATCTTATGAGTTGTACAATAAGGTGGATACCGCGGGATAATTTGGACGAATAAAACATAATATTCCAACTCAGAAAATCTTCTATTATAAATCTAAGGACACAGAAGAAAAGTGCCGGATCAGATCAAATCATGATGATCAAAACAAATTATCGATAAATTTGAAACAAATTTTAGATTTCCAACTGAGCAGGAGCCACCCAAAATCGCCTGTTAAATTAGTCACAGAACTTAGGTGCACCTTATATTACCGGACAGATAATTTACTACGATTCATATATTGTTCAAAAATATTGTTTTTGGAAATTGAAGATGTTATAAAAAGTTTGATAATAAATTTTAAATTTGATATTTTGCTTTGCTTATTGTAAGAAAAATCCTGTATGGATTTAAAAAAAACTGTATTTCGGTTCCAAAAACCTTCATCCGATTATATCGTGATGCTTTAGAGGATTTAACCTTGTCAATTTATTATATCTTATTCATTATCTCTCATTGGTAAAGAAAAATTTCATCTAACGATACGTGATAAACACGGGTTCAAATCCCTTTAAAGACATGAAATCAGTCACTTCTACTTGACAATTCCATCCAACGATCCGTGATAAGCACGAGTTCAAATCCCCTTAAAGACATCAAATTCGTCAATTCGACTAGACAATTCCATTTAACGATCTGTGATAAGCACCGGTTAAGTCCCATTAAAGACATAAAATTCGTCAATTCTACTAGACGGTTCCATCTAACGATCCGTGATAAGCACAGGCTGAAATCCCCTTATAGACCTAAAATCAGTAACTTCTGTTTAAAAATTCCATCTAACGATCCGTGATAAGTACAGGTTAAAATCCGCCTAAAGACAAATTCGTCAATTCTACTTGACAATTCCATCTATAGATCCGTGATAAGCTCTTGTTCAAATACCCTTAAAGAGATAAAATCAGTCATTTCTACTTGAAAATTCCTTCTAACGATCCGTGATAAGCACCGGTTCAAATCCCCTTAAAGACATAAAATCAGTTCTTTCTACTTGACAATAATTTCATTTAACGATCCGTGATAAGTATGGGTTCAAATCCGCCTAAAGACAAATTCGTCAATTCTACTTGACAATTTCATCTATAGATCCGTGATAAGCACCGGTTCTAATCCCCTTATAGACCTAAAATCAATCACTTCTGTTTAAAAATTCCATCTAACGATCCGTGATAAGTACAGGTTCAAATCCGCTTAAAGACAAATTCGTCAATTCTACTTGACAATTCCATCTATAGATCCGTGATAAGCACTTGTTCAAATACCCTTAAAGAGATAAAATCAGTCATTTCTACTTGAAAATTCCTTCTAACGATCCGTGATAAGCACCGGTTCAAATCCCCTTAAAGACATAAAATCATTTCTTTCTACTTGACAATAATTTCATTTAACGATCCGTGATAAGTATGGGTTCAAATCCCCTTAAAAACATAAAATTCGTCAATTCTACTAGACGATTGTGTGCGGAGACTAAATAGAATTGCACTAAATAGAACTACAACATGTATTAACTACTTTGTCAAAATAATTACGATTGAAAACTGAAGTACAGTCTCAGAATTAGAATATCTGAAATATATTCTTTAATCCCAAGTAGAGTGAAAAAGGATAAAAAAAAAATGTTGTTTTGGTTTATTATATTTGTAGTAGCTTAATGTATGGTTGTGCTGAACAATCTGTATATATATATATATATATATTTGTATTATTAACATAAATTCGAATTATATCACTTATATTTTTTATTTTAGCATTACAGCTCGATCGGTGAACTAAAACCTTCTTCGTAAGAATCCTCCAGGTAGATCGATCCAATATAGAAGTGTTTGCCAGCTAAGATGTCTATGGATATAATCATTTGAGTAATAACAAAATGTGTTTGCTATACAGTTTTTAAAGCCTTATTTTGGATACATAAACTGAATCATTTAAAAATCAAATAGGTCCAAAAGGAATTGCCCTACGTTTAGATGGGTTTGTTTATAGCGGAAATATACTCAAAAATTTTACTTTAAATATCTTTAAATATAACCAAATACAACGTACAATTGCTTAGAACATTATTTTTTTTATCATGAAATTTTAATTTCAATTTTCTTCTATAACAAAAAGAATGTATTAATTATCTTTTTAACCCCTTCACTACCAAATTACGATGCAATGAAAAATAAAAATCTATTTTTTTTGTTTTTTACGATATGAAATATGAAACGTAAATTAATGAAATGTACGTAAATTCGTTCAAATTAGATCAATTTTTATTCAGTCAAATTTAATTCAAAGTAAAGGACATCGGTAATTAAGCAGTTAAGCTTATGTGTATAGTATATAATAGTATGGTCAATTAGTAGGTTTTATGTCAAAAAATGGTTTAATTAAAGTGATTTTCGAGTCTTAAAACAATTAAAGACGTCTTTTATTTTGTAGGAAAATTATTTGTGATATATTTGTGAAGTGAATCTTTAATGTATCTTGGTGTGAAGCATCCTAACTGAATGATTATTTTACAAAAATATGATTCAATAAATAGAAATACATATAAAAATATTACTAATAAACGGATATCAATTCAAAAACACCACTTTATATAATTCTATTGTGTTCTAAGTAGGTTATTAAAACTCTACTAAAATTGCATACCACACTGCTAATGAAAAATAATTGCGCAATATTACCTACTTAAATTAATTTCTAATAAACTCTTAATTACATTTAATATTGTATTACATAGTAATGTCATCAATAGAATACCCATCAAATTTCATTAAATTAAATTAATTCCAAGGAATTTCAATCAAAAATTATTGTTGAGCAATTCAGTATAAAAATGTGCATTGCATACATATACACATACAAACATATACCATACCATATATTTTGTAAAAAACAAAAGAACAAAAATAAAAATACAGTAAAAACGGGTGTAATTTTTTTATTTTGTTTGTTCTGTTTTTTTGTTTTTATTTTCATTCCTGTTGCAACAAAAAAATTTACATGAAAATACCATTTTTAAAGTTGTAAAAATGTTGAATGAAAATTTTTTTTCATAATACAAGGAAGGAGAAAGTTTTCATATTTTCTTTGATTCTTTTTTTTTTTTTTGTAAAAAAAAAATAAAAAAAAAAAATCAGGAAACAAAAGAAAAATTAATTTTTCTTTACTTAAATTCAATAATATATAATATAGAGTATGTACTATATACTATTGTTTTCTCTTTCTTTCAATTTTCTTATAAAATATTTATTAAAATGCAAGCACACACTATAAATCGAAAGTTATCAATTTTTTTTTGTTAGTTAGAATTGACGAGAATGTAGGTAGGTATCTGATTGATTAGGTTTGATTGATTGGTAGGTGGAAGTGATCATTCCAATTGCTTCTGTAAAACCAATTAACACTTTATTGTACCTTTTTGATGATTGATCAGTCAGACAAAGTTGTTTGTATAAATAATTGTAAGTAAAAATTGGAACTGAAGTAAAAAATATTTCTACTATACATCAGTCCTATACTTCCCCCACCTAACTTCAATAGTTTAGTATATTCTTACACTAAATTGTTCAGTATAATTTTTTCTAAATTCTAAATGGTAAATTTATTTTATTTCAGAGCTTAGAACCTAGTCTGACTTAAAAAATGTACTTCAATTTCAAAGGTGATATGCCAGTCTTACTGAAAAAGTTTACTATTTTATAGGATATCTTACAGGATATTGTGATTAAGACAGGATTAAAATTTTTAGACAATTTATTATTTTACTCGAGCGGTGTGATAATAAGCTAACTGATCTCTATTAAAAGGCTTGAGAAAGAATTTTTTAGATGTTATTGCTTATATCCGTATTGCTTATATTCTTTCTAAATATTTTTTTTTATTTTCTTACTTACTGCATGAATGTTTTTAAATTCAGTATACTGTACAATCTACTACATATTGATTACATATTGATTGCATTTCATCCCTTCCGTGGCCTAATCGGTTAGAGCACAGAAATGTATTTGGATTACGATGTGGTAGTCACGGGTTCGATTCCCGTGGGGGGTATAAAATATAACTAAAAAAAAAAATAACATAATATTATATATAAAATTAATAATTAATAAAAAAATAATTAATATAATTAATACTTTATATAACTAAAAATATTACCTATATCAATATCTAAATCAATACTCATTTATCTCATACAACACAATAACCAAATAACACAATAAATAATATTGGACAAACACTAATAATAATTACACAATTGTCAACAACTGACAAAAGCATGTGACATGACGTACCCAGTAAACATAGTAACGTCAAAGATGGATAAAATCGCAGCGACAACTTGCAGAAAAATACGACGTCGTCTTACCACGTAGGCGCAGATAAAGTGATCAAATTGGTCTTCTACAGCAGGCCAATCCCCTACTTAGACAGTACAAACAGATTAAAAATGAAATTAGACATTGCCTCGGAAATATAAGTGAAATTAGCAGTTTGAAATCGAATACAATGGAAAGGAGTAAGGAGAAAAAAAAACATATTGATTTCAATTTCTTCAAATCTAAGCTCTATACCAGTTGATAGGTATAGAAAGTCATCCAGCCAAATGTCTTAAGTCTTATGTTACAAACTAAAATATAAAAATTTAAATTTTTTTTTCTAGTTTTACAAATTTTAAAAAATATTCAATTTTTAATTATGAAAATTAATTAAATTTTAAATGTTATTTAATTAAAATTGGTTTTGGGTTAATTTTTTTGATTAATTTTTATAACTCACAGATAGAATCAATCAGAATTAAAAAACGAAAATTGCATAATAAATAGTCTAACACTGACATAATTTACTGTATAACACTACTAAGTTCCAAAACTGTTAGATTACTCTTTAAATAATCGGGTTCATTCACCAACATTAACCGATTATCGCAAATCTATTGTGAATCTATTTAGAATGGATCCACTCGCTAATTCACTACAAAAATTTATTGCACTACTATCACCGAACAATATAATGGAGTCAATCGCATGAAAGTCTACAAAAATCAAATAGAATAGACTTTCAAAAGTCAACAAAAAAGTCACGTAATCATGAAAATCTATATTGAAATAAATAGACTTGACTATAAAAATGTTGTCATTGCAAAAAAACATTCGGAGTCAAAACCATATGAATTATATCAAATATAGGTTGTTTTGAGTTTATTGGTATATTATTGTATGTGCGCATTTTTAAATAATAATTCTGTTATTGAATAAAAACAAAATTAACAATCAAGTTCAATAATGAGTTTGAGTCGGGAGTTCAAGCTAGTGAATGAGTTCTAGATAAGAGCAATAAATGTTTGAAATCGGTTCTGTATGCAAAAAAAAAAATAATTTAAAAGTCGTTTCAATTTCACAACATCAACTAAAAATAAAAAAAAAAACTAAAAATTCAATTTTATTTCATACCAAACTAAGCTATACTAAGGTCGAAGATCGCAGAATTTTATTTATTGAGCAAAATCTCATTCTTTAAGAAAATTCTTCAAGTTTAAGCTCATGCTTGATTATTTTGTATAGACAAAACGTGTTTTTACTAAAAAAAGTGAAATTAAGTTCACACAATTTTCTTTTCATACCAGACGAAGCTATACTAAGCTCAAGAATAGCAGAATTTTATTTATTGAGCAAAAATCTAACTCTCTGAGACAATTCTTCAAGTTTAAGCTTATGCTCGATTATTTTGTATTGGCAAAACGTGTCTTTACTAAAAAAAAGTGAAATTAAATTCACAAAATTTTCTTTTCATACCAAATTAAGCTATACCAAGCTCGAGAATCGCAGAATTTTATTTATTGAGCAAAATCTAACTCTCTGAGAAAATTCTTCAAGTTTAAGCTCATGCTCGATTATTTTGTATCGATAAAACGTGTTTTTACTAAAAAAAGTGAAATTAAGTTCACACAATTTTCTTTTCATACCAGACGAAGCTATACCAAGCTCGAGAATCGCAGAATTTTATTTATTGATCAAAATCTAACTCTCTGAGAAAATTCTTCAAGTTTAAGCTTATGCTCGATTATTTTGTATTGGCAAAACGTGTCTTTACTAAAAAAAAGTGAAATTAAATTCACAAAATTTTCTTTTCATACCAAATTAAGCTATACCAAGCTCGAGAATCGCAGAATTTTATTTATTGAGCAAAATCTAACTCTCTGAGAAAATTCTTCAAGTTTAAGCTCATGCTCGATTATTTTGTATCGATAAAACGTGTTTTTACTAAAAAAAGTGAAATTAAGTTCACACAATTTTCTTTTCATACCAGACGAAGCTATACTAAGCTCAAGAATAGCAGAATTTTATTTATTGAGCAAAAATCTAACTCTCTGAGAAAATTCTTCAAGTTTAAGCTCATGCTTGATTATTTTGTATTGACAAAACGTGTTTTTACTAAAAAAAGTGAAATTAAGTTCACACAATTTTCTTTTCATACCAGACGAAGCTATACTAAGCTCAAGAATAGCAGAATTTTATTTATTGAGCAAAAATCTAACTCTCTGAGAAAATTCTTCAAGTTTAAGCTTATGCTCGATTATTTTGTATTGGCAAAACGTGTCTTTACTAAAAAAAGGTGAAATTAATTTCACAAAATTTTCTTTTCATACCAAATTAAGCTATACCAAGCTCGAGAATCGCAGAATTTTATTTATTGAGCAAAATCTAACACTGAGAAAATTCTTCAAGCTTAATAACCTCAAAGCTTTATTATTTTGTTTCAAACAGTGAAATTAAGTTCAAATTTTTATGCATTAGAACCCATTACAAAATTTCCATTATCTAAACCTATTGATATTATATATATTTCATATATATAATCTAGGTGTAGTGGTTAATAACAGAACAGTTAGGAATTATAATAAAATCGAAACGGAATACTAAGGGATTTCATTAGAATAAAATCTATTTTGTTGTTTTTTTGTTGTGTGTTATAACTTTTGTTTCATAGTGTAAATTGTATTGACAATATACATTCATTTTGCATCTCTATAAAATGACAATAACAAAAGATAAAAAATTTATCATTTTTCTTCCTTTCTTATTGTCTTTTTTTTTTTTTTATTGCAACTATTTTTATATGTCAACAACATATGTTTCAATACTCAATACAATTTTTTGCTTACATTTTAGTACTAACATATTGATTAAGTTTATAACTTTTATATTATACAGTTACATGCATACATGCATATATATATTAATTTACATTTTGGGCGGAGGAACATATTTATGCTAATTGGGTAATGGTGTTGTTAAACAAAAAACAACAACAAAACAATTTTTTTTTTGTTTATTGTGTAATCAATGAAAATGGAAGGTGAAAACAATAAAAAAAAAACAGAAACAAAATAAAATTGATTGGAAAAATCATTTACAAACTTTAAAAAAAAAATAATAAAACAAATTTCCATAAATTTTATTTAACAACATTTAAATTGGATTTTATTTCTTTTAAAACTAAAAAAAAAAAAAAATTGTTTTATTGCTGTTTTTTTTTTGAAGGATAATAATTATTTTTAAGCAGTTTTCTCTTAAAATTCTCTAAATGGTTTCCCCTTAATATTTTTTTTTTTAATTAACTATTATTGAAACTTAATATCAAATTAATTAATATTTTCTATAAAGCTATGAAATTGCCTGGTCCTGTTAAAGATCTCTCCCCTCAACATTCCAATCTCCGTTAGAGATTCTCTCCATGTTAAAGCACTATACTTGTTCAATTGCATAAAAAAACAAACACAGTTTTATTTAATGATTTCTCTATAAACTACATATCATTGGTTGGAAAGACTTCTACTCAATACAAATAAAGTATAATACGCCTAGGCAACAGTAAAAAAAATATTTTTTAATTTTTGTTTTAACCTTTTCAGACCCATTAAGTGATTGTGAGATGTAATGAAATATTTTTGTACTGTGTAATAATTTATATTTCGAAATAAATCTTAACTAAATCGAGGGTGCTCTATCGATTGGTGATATTTTCAACTTCCGGGAAGGATCGGAAAAGGTTTTTTTAAGCTCAAAATTCGACGAAATTAGCCGACATCGAGATTTTCATATAGTACATTTTTATGCAAATTCAGATACTTAATTGTAATTGATAAACACTCTATACAAGCTGTAGCTCTCATGAGTTCAAAAAATTAAATAAATACATAAATATCAATTGTTATAGATTGTATGTAGTAATTTTTAAAAAAAAATATATAAACTCCTAATAGTCAAAGAGACTTAAGTCTGAGACATTTTAGTCTGCTCACGCTTAATGCTTCGTTTCTGACAATTTGAAGTACAAATAAATTTGGATGACTCTATAAACAGCATGAATATATTTTTCAGCTTTTTCAGTCTATTTGAGTCAAAATAGACTAACTAACAGACTGGAAAAACATTGAAAATGGAGAATGGCAGAAGGTTGACTGGTGAAGCTGGTATTGAATGATCAAATCAATATCAAACGTCTACCAGGAAGATATGAATCGAAAAGATGGTGTAAATACTGGACAATGTCAATATAAAATTGATGATAACGTATGTTGAATGAGATGGAGATTTTTGTATACATACTTTGGATTTTAAACAATTATTTCCATTTTGAAGTTACTAAAGGCCACATACAGCTTGAACTTGTAGCTTCGAATTGGCGTGTTGATATAACTTTCTAATCTGCTAATTTACATTCTAAATACAAATTGAAGGTCTATAGGTTAAATATTATTTTTTTATAAAAATACATGTACCTATACAATTTTAATATAATCTTAAACTTCAAATTAACAACACTGTTGATATATTCTTCATATACACACATACTTTTCTATTATTAAATTATAAATATTTTCGGGTCAAAACCCATTACAATTTTTCTACTAGTTTATATTAGAAACTTACAAAAACGAAAAAAACAGAAAATATATGTTAGAATAGTAGGCGTTTTATCCGTTTCTATTTAATACACTATGGCTTCCAAATTGTTAAAAATTGGTTTTCACCATTATTAAACACCATTTTTTTAATTACACTGCAATACCAATACATTTTAAAGCTTTCAATTCTTTCAAATTAATATTCTCCACAAATATTGTTTATGTCCTGCTCCTGATGCATAACAATTTGTAATCGTCAAAGTTGATACAAACAAGAATTTTTAAATGAACAATAAAAGAAAATTTAATTCAACCCCCCCAGAGAAATTATTTGACATATTCGAAATGAAGTGAAAGAAAATTCAGAAAATATTTTACCATAACTTTATCCTATTATTAAAATTTAAAATTATACTTTCATTATGTCAAAAAACTTCTTTGACAATATTTTGAAAAAAAAAAAAAAAAAAATTAAATTGTTGTTATTGTAAAGTAAATTTGATCAAATTAAGGCATGATAAAACATCATTATTTTAAATAATTCTTTTTTTTTTGTTTTTGTTTTTTTTTTTGCAAAAGCATCACAACACAAAATGAATATTTTTTTTTTGTAAAACATTTTCATCAACATCAACATCATAATCATCAATATCATTGTAATAAAAATATTTTATATATATATACATATAAATTTATATATATATATATTATGTATGTACATTATATGTTTACATTTCCACATATGGATAATATATATATTAAGATACATTTATAATGTTGTTGTGTAAATCGATTTTGTTTTATAAGCCATTTTTTTAATTTACAAATTTTTTTTTTTTTTTTTAATATTTTTAACATAATTTATTTAAATTTTTTATCTTCTGGATTCAAATAGTTTATAATTTTTATTTAATATACATTTTATATGGAAATAGAAGTTCTAATCCTCATGCAAAATGGGTGCGTGAAACGCTACTTCTATTCATATTTAAATTAGAGCTATAACAACAATTTTTTCCAAATTCTATTATAACAACAAACAACAAGTAAACCAAATTCACAGATCAAATTATAAAAGTCGGTCTACTATAAATTATAATCCTCTTTTATCAAAGTCAAACTTATTGAAATCCGGTTTTTTAAAATCCCGCTATTCCTCTGGCTTTTACATTTTTGTCTATTCTATAAGAGTTTTGAAAAATTTGTTTGTTAACTATGCATAATCAGACTTTATAGGCTATAAAAGAGAGGTTATTCTCTTTTTTCAAAAATTAATATTAAACTAAAGTTTCTTCACTGAAGTGGTACGTAGAACGTAGTCAGAGGTAAATAACTGATTTGCCCAAAAATTGAATAAATAAACAAACCAGGAAACAGTAAATACATAAAATGGGATTTTACAAAACTGTATTTTAAGAAATTTGATTTTTATAAAACAGGATTACGGTAAACCGGCTTTCATAATAGATCCAATTATAAGATATACATAACAACAACAAAAAAAATGTAAAACAACTTACAACAAGTATATAGTTACAATGATCATCTCAAAATTTGCTCAGTAATATTAGATCTATTAATGCATTTTTGAATTTAACAAAATCTTTAATGTTTTATAAATCTAAAATGAACTGTAAATAGACCCAAAAGTTTTTTTTGGGTCGCTTTAGCCATCTCTATCATCGCAATATATGAAATAGTAATGAGTTCGGACTATTTTTTGATTTACATAACTTAAATGTTGTTTGGGTTCATTTTCACCGTCTCTATCATCGCAATAAAATACTAATGAGTAAGAGATATATTTTGATTTACATACCTTAAGGGTTCCCATTTTTTTATTTTTTTTTATTTTCGATCTATCCTACTTTAAACATTGAACAAATAAACTTGCTTGCAAAGTAAATAACATGCGGCATATAATATTCAATTATATTATGCATTACAAACAAAATTAAAAACTGACCCCACAATTATATTCCACAACATCCAAAAGGGCTTAGTTAATTATTTATAATCTATATAATAAAAACTCCATCTCTCCATATCTTTGAAGGGGTATATTCTTGACACATAAATTGCCTGGATTTAACGTTAAAATAAAAACAAATTCATATCAAGTTAAAAATAATTTTTTTACGTGCAATTTGATTTTGGAATGATCTAGTTTCAACTTCAATTTGCCTACATTATTTTGTTACTCAATCAACACTACAGACTATATGTAGGTCTTGGACCTTAGTATGATTAGACATTATTATTAAAAACATGCACAATAGACGTATAGAACCAAATAAATTTCTGTAATATATATATATAAACTATATATATATATATATATATGTATAACATATATTTGTACATAGTATTTTATTTTCTTTGAATTTTTCTTTTTTTAATGTTTAGTTTTGTTCTTTGCGTTTTTTATTTTTTTTTCGTTTTCTTATTTTTTTATAGTGCCAAGTCCTGAGGTTAATTTTCCATTTGAATTAAAGCAACATTTGTGCAGCCCATAGTCATTTATTTCTGGTTTGTTATTTTTTTAATTTTTAATTTTTTGTTATGATTATTTTTTTTTTTTGCCAACAACTTGTTTGTTGCTTCTAAATTTCGCCTCGTGTTATGCGAAAATATACAAAAAAAAAAACAAAAAAAATGAAAAGAAAAAGAAAAAAAAAATGAAAATAAAAAAAAATATTTATATATATGTATAAAAAAAAACAACGTATGACCAAAAGATAATTATAAGCTTTGTACGCGAGTATAATGGAAGTAATAAGAGTGGTGTACCTATACTTAAATTGAACGAATGTATCTTAAAGTTTTGTATCTTAAAAAGATAAAAAAATAATGTAAAAAAAAAAAATCAATGTAAACAAAAAAGTTTTTATTTTATTTTTTTTGTTGCAAAAAGGAATTTTTCCCCCGAGGCGTATTGGTTTCTTCCATTATTCGTAGCTGGTTATAAAGTAGACAATTTTTAGTGGGTATTTTAAAATAAAAATTTTTTTTTGCATTTATTTTTGTTTTTTTGTTTTTCTTTTTTTTTAGGTGAGTTTTTTTTTTCAAAGAATTTTTCTGTTTTCATTTCTTTAGAACGAAATGGTTGGAAAATGTTGACAGAATTTTGTTTATTTTCTTTATTAATAGTTTATAGTGTAACTATGTTTAAATGAGGAAATGTTCATTTTGTTAGGTGAATTTTTTGTTTTTGTTTTGTTTTGTTTTGTTATATATGTAAGTAATAGAAAATAAATATTATGAGACTTTTAGAATTTTTATTTATTTTGTCTATTTTATTTTTATTGTTATTTTTTTCATTTTTATTATTTAGTTTTTATTGATTCAAAAAATTAATGGTACTTATAATATTTCTAATTATGGTAACTATATATATTATATATATATATATGTCTAGAGTAATATCAATTATTAAACTAATAGTGTCATCGCAGTCATCACTAATAATGTAATGTAAAGAATTTGATAAAATATTATTGGAAAATTTTTCATAATTTAAATTGTTTAATTAAAATTTATTAAATTTTATTAAAAATTCTCGTATATATAACTTTTCTTCAATTAAAATTAATTATATAAAAAATTAATTCTAAACCAACAAATTGTAAATTTTAAAAATTAATTACACTATGCACTAAATTAAATGTATATTGATGAAAATAATCATAAAATAAAATTAAAGTATAAAATGAATGCTAGCTAATTAATAAAAATATTTAATTATATAATTTATTCTTGTATAAAAGTAAAGGAAATGCAAATATAAAGCTAAAACACGTATAAAATTCAAAAGACTTAAGCGAGAAACTTGCAATAAAATTATCTCATAAACTTCCTGTAAATTTAATTTTCTAACATGTAGGTTCGTTATTTTAATGTAATAGCATTATTTTAATTGAATTTTAAAATGTTAAAAAATAAAAAAAATATTTTATTATTAATATATACATATTAATAATAATATAAAATTAAATATATATTTGATTTTGATTATATATTGAAACGATATTTAATGTATCCAGTTGAATTATTTTATGAATGATAATACAACCCTATATAATTATTTAACAGCACAGTGTAATCATGATACGGCATTTTACATCAAATACAACTGATACAAGAAGAAAAATAATATTTTATATAGCCGTGATAATGGATTTATTGTCATTCTAAATTTAACAGAAATTTTCATTATCCCAATGAAAAAAAAAACTGACAAAATACCAAAAAAAACAGTTTGTGATTATTTTTTTGTCACTATCACCTTAAAAAATCCTTACCAGAACGCCTGCGAAACAAAGAAAGTGTTAGTGGACATCACCACCTCAATAGATGTATCCAGAGCATCCTAATCATTCGTTAGAGACAACCAATTCCCAAAAAAATTCTCTGCCAAAAAAACTAATGGAAAACAAAATATTTGACATGGAACCCGACTGCATACGCTCAAACAGTTTTAAAGATAATGGAGACTTAAATCAATTTTAACTTTTTAAAAAATTTTTATAATTGAAATCATAACTTTAGAGCACATAGGAACGCAGCAATAATTCAATTCAAAAACTCTATGACAAATCTATAGTTTGTGAAACAAAAAATTATCACGATAAGTTTGTATAGTAGAGTTTCCCATGGTATCACAATTGACCTTACTAGTCTAAGTGTGTCGTTGACGTACTGTCGGCAGCCACTATTATACCTATATACCTACTATACTTAATAAATCTTCATCTTTAAACACTTCATAAGAATCATGGTTAAACTCATATTAATTATTGTTACATTAAGCTTTATATATAACGTCAATAGCTTTAGAATTAGGATTTCTAGCATTTTTAGTTACAAAACCTTCAAACTAAGAATTTTTAAATTTTAATTTTTTTTTCTAAAATCAAAGAGGTTCATTGTAAATACCACAGAGTCAATATCGTGTTCTCGCATGACCAAATTCTAGAATTTGAATTTTCTGAATTATTAAAAAAAAATTTTTAGAAAAATTAATTATTACCGTTATAGAGTAAAATTTGTTTAATTATTGAAAATATAGTTGAATATAATATTTTCCATTGAATATCACTGAAAATGGTTATAACATATATTTATGCGTATTTTATTTAATAATTGCAAACTTCTTCAGTGTTTTGTATTTGACTGAAGATATCTGTCTATAGCAAACTTTTGCATTCAACTGAAGAAGTAGTAGATAAAATACGCAAAACGTAGACAAATACAAAACACTGAATAAGGGTGCAAAAATAGTATATAAAATACAGTTACGCGTATATGATAAGCATTCTTAGTAATATTCAAAAGAAAATATTCGATTATTTATTAAAAACATTCATCATGATCAGTCGATGCTATACGACTTGAGGTTAGTATTGACCTCGTTCTGATCTATATATGATAAGCATTTTTAATATAATTCAGAATTGCAAAATATTCTACTATTTACTGAAAACAATATTCATCGTGATCTGTCAATGCTATACGATTACAGGTTAGCATTGATCTCGATTCTAACATACCTTTATTATGATAAGAATCAAATAGATCATATATTTTTAATACAATGCATAGGAGTATGTAGGAGAAAAATATTTTATCAAGTATTTACTAAATAAAACATTCATCATGATTTGTTGATTTGATACCACAGCTCAAAGTTAGAATTGACGTTGCTTATAATACTCCTTCGTTTTAAATCTATATCTTGGGCAATTATTTTATAAAATAAGATTAATTTTACAAAAAATTAATACAATATAATATTATACAATTAATATACAAATAATATACAATTATATTCAACAAATAATTTTTAAAATATATATAATAAAATTTTAAAATTTGGCAATATAAATATAAAAAATCTCACCTATTTTATTTTGAATGTAGGTATATTTTTGAATTGTATTTTCTTAGTAAATGTATAATTATAAAAAGAAATTCTTCAAGTATCCAATTAATAAATTCACTTTATATTATTTGTAATACAAACAATTCTAATAAATTACATTAAATTTGCAATCAAATTTACAACTTTTTTTCTTTATTTATAAACAAAATTAATTATTTTTAAAAATTTCCTTTTTTCTTTAATTTAGCATAAGAAAAATCACTATTTAAATTCAAACAATATATTTAAGTATTTAAATATATTTGTTTTAATTAAATTTTTATATATTTATGTATATATATATAATTACTATTTATATATACACATATATATATTTTTTAATTAATTTTCATTTAAAATGAAATAAATTTTAAAACATATTTAATTTTTATTTTTAATATGTATAAAAAATATTTTTTCTTTTTTTAATTAGTTGTTACATTCTTCACTTAAAATTAAGAATATGTATGTAGGGATATATATAAAAACAAAAAAATTCACTTCATTTAATTATTTTTTCAAATTAATTTTATTTTCTTTTATTTTACTTTTATTTTTAACAATCTTCCTTTTTTATTTTTTTTTTTTTTTTTTAATTAACGTAATAATTTTTTCGAATGTTGTTAAATGTAATTTTAATGTTGCACATCAATTTCCTTCTGTGTACAAAATTGAGAAACGTACCTATATACAAATGTGTACTGCTTTATAAATAAATAAGTGAATACAGATACTGGTATAGTAATTTGAAGTTTATCTTTAAAATGAAAAAAAAAACAACAAACGATCCAAATTAAAATAACTGTTTAAAAATAATACAACACCGTTAATCTTATTGTATATATAATGTTTTATTATTTTGTTAAAAAATTAACTAAAAAAAATGTTTTTTTTCATTTTTATTCTTATTTTATCATTATCATCATTTACTTGCGTTTTTTATCAGTAAAGTAAATCTGAAATGCTTTAAAGTTCACAGTAAACATTTTTTATTTTTGTTTTTGTATAAATAATTTAATTTATTTTAACTTGTAAATAAGAAAAAGGACAATAAACTTATTATTTTTCATTTTCTTTCTCTTTACTATAGGTGTATACAGTATTTATTATTACAAAATTAAAATTCCAAATACATAATCAAATAAATGCACATTCTCAATTTTTTTTTTTTAGTATAAATAAAACAAAACAAAAAAATAAAAATAAAAAAAACAAATAACACAACAAAAAAGCCGCCACAAATTAACCTCCTTTTCTACAAAGAAAAATTGTAATAATAATAACAATAATGTTAAAACCGCTATCAAGGAGCAAATATTTATACCGATGTGTATGCACCGACAAGAAATATGCACCGCTTTATATAAACAAACATAACACTTCCATTATTTAATACAATAAACAAATAATGTAACATATAAATTCTAAAATATATAAAAAAATTAATTTAAAAAATAAAAATTCCTCTAAATCTGACAGAGAGGTTCGTCCATAAAATAAAATAATAAAAAACAAAAAAAACAAACTGTTCTTTGTATCGTGCAACAATCAAATTTTTATTGGGGTAGGTGTTTATTTTAAATTATATATATATATTATATAAGTATACATATATATTTCATTTTTGTTTTTGTTTTCTTTTTGTTATTTTACTATATTAAAAAAAATTTTCCACTTTATTTACATATACATATATACAACAAAATGGATATCGATTAAAACCACAAAAGCAAAAATTAATTCACCAAAAAATAAAATCAAATCTCAGATTAGATTAAAAATTTTAACATCCAAAAATGAAATAAAATATAATTTGCTACTTTAAAATCCATTTCTTCTTCATCAAATATTTTATATATATATATAATATATATATTAAATATTATATATAATATATAATACATACATTTACATTAATATTAATAATTTGATATATATAAATGATTGTATTTTTATTTATATTTCAGTTAAACAATTTCCAATCACGTCCAAAGCCGAATTTCAAATAATCGTAATAAAATTTATTTTTTTTATTCTTTTGTTCAATTTCCGAGAACGTTCTTTCAACGAAAAGGTTCAAATCTCAACTAAACTATTACTTGTTGCTGCTATTTGATCAATACCATGATGATGATGATGATGATATGAAAAAAATTATATATATATATATATATATATATATATAGATAAAATTCCAAAAACTGTATAACAAACAACAAGAACAAAAACAAAAACAGCAACTACAGCTACAACAACAAACAAGCAAGAAAAATCCGTGGACTCAAACACCAAATTCTTTTAAATGCAATTTAATTTGTTGTTTTTATGTTTTTCTTTTTTTCTTATTATTTTTATTTGCCGGTTTTTATAATACATATAAAATTTTCCTTTTTCTTATTCTGTTTCTGACAATTTAAAACACAAAGCTGAGTTTAAAACTATGCTTAAAAAAAGTTGAGTTTTTATTTTGTATTCTCTCTTTTTCTCTTTTCAATTTCAATTCTCACAATTCTACTAATAAAATAAGTAAAGTAGAAATATAATAATATTAATATTATATATTTTATAATAGTATTTCAATATATTTGCCCAAATGCTTACCATTTACCAAATACCAATCTACCGTTTTCAATTCGCTCTCATTTGAAAGAGAAGAGAAATTTTGATAGGTAAAATAAAAATAAGAATAATAAAAATAATAAAAAAATTTATAATTTACTCAATCAATTTTATAAATAAAACTATAAGTGGTCAGCGCTGTCGAAAGTAGTGGGATGTAGTTTTTTACTACTATTTTGTGAGACTTACTATAACAATAAATAACTGTCGATGTGCTGTAATTAAATTTTAGTTTCCCTTTAACTGCCCAACCTAAATTAGAGCGTGTCGGCATAAGACGTGTGTAAAAATTAGCTCATGGTTTTATATGAAGATGGCTGAAACGTCAGTACGCTGTATATTGGAGTTTTAAATTTTGAGAAGCGTATTTTTGTTTTCGTATGACATTTTGTTGTTTATTTATGTGTTTTTGGTAAGATTTGATATTTATTTCATCATAAGTAAAATTTTCAAAAATACAAGTAGTCACAAGGTTTTTGTAATTTTCCATCATTTTTCCTTGTATCAATTAAAATAAATTGTAAATCAAACAACAAATGTAATGCATAATAAAAATTAGAATAAAATAAAACTCGAAGCTGTTAAGATAATAATGATCTAAACTCTAACTTAAGTATAAGAAGACTCTGTCATTATAAATTATGTATTAACAAATTTTGGAAATAAACGAACTATTTATCTATCTATTTATTTCATCATCAATTTCTTAATTTTTGTTAAATAATAGTTTTTTTTTATAATTAACTTTATAATTATAAAAGTATAAAAAATATACGTTCAGAGTTGGATTCCTTCGAAAAATTTAATATTAAAATACAGATTTGAATAAATTTTTACGAAATCAATTATATAAATTTTATTAATAACCACTCATATTCTTTTACACGTATTGCATGAAAATATCACTGAAGTAATATTTTTCCTTTTTATTAAACGTAGAGACGACAGTTTTCAATTAATATAATGAGAAAAAAATTTATCAGTACTAACAACATAGTAAAATATTAGATCACACATAAGTGATATTTTTCGATTCTGTTCAACGCAGCCATTACAGTTTTGATTTGACAAAAGACAATATAAATTGACATTTCTACCAACATAATAAAATTTTCTATCACCCGTCTTAAAGGATTTTACGGAAATTCAGCTAAACTGTTTTCTTGACATCATAATGACATCATAATGTTTTCATTCTCTTTTTTTAACACTAGTAAAAATTTAATTTTCTTCATTCAATAAATGAATAAGCTATGAAACATAATTAAAAAAAACCGTTATATTTATTTTTAAACTATTTTATAAGTGAAGAACTAATTTTTAGTCTAGCGGTTTCTGTTTTTGTTAAATTTTAATTTACGATTGAATAATAAAAAGCAGAAATATTATCTACTCCAAAACCACAAAAAATAAAATTTTACTACTCTAAAAAAATATTAAACGATAACGCTAAAAGCAGTAAAATGATATTCTACTA
The DNA here is from genome assembly GCA_963942445.1 of Argyra leucocephala. Classification (NCBI taxonomy): domain Eukaryota; kingdom Metazoa; phylum Arthropoda; class Insecta; order Diptera; family Dolichopodidae; genus Argyra; species Argyra leucocephala. The sequence goes on along the minus strand of OZ012679.1, from coordinate 12,960,316 downwards.
CTTATATGAGTGTTGAATATTGAGTATGAGAATAAGGTATGAGAAAAAATTTAAAGCTGGCTGGCTCGGTTAATTTACTAGATATTATAGCTGAATTCAAGCTGACCACCAAACCAATATTATTTAACAAAATCATGATTTTATAAATATGAAAATTAAAATTGAAAATATCTAAATTTGTGTGTGATTGCATTTGCATTGTAATTGCAAATCGTGCGATTTTAATTCTAATATTGGAAAGAAAAATGAATTGTTAAAATTATTTTGTAATCAATTATGTGAGTATTATTTTTGGTTTGAGATATTATATTTTTCAATATTCTGATTACGTTAAGTAGGATTTGTATGTTCAAAACTCGATTTGTATTATGTTTGAACAGTATTTGAACGTGTAAATGTAGTACAGTTGAAGACTAAATTTATGATAAAAATGTTTGACTGCTTGAAGCTATATTTTTTAAATTACTGCCCAGCATTCATTTATATGTTCAAATAATCTTAAAAGACAATACAAACTCATTTTTGCTCTTTAAAGTTAAATGAAGTCGGTGCTAGAATGGTTATAAGCCACAATTCTATTTTTATTTTTCGCTGCATCAATTGAACACTTTTAAAGTAATATAACTTGACTTTCTACTTCATTTTTATTCATTGGTACATGAAAATCATTTAATATGATTTGCTATTAGCTCAGATCAAATAATATCACCGCTTACAATCATCGCATCGTCAAATTAGTTCGAAACTAATTCACGCACATAAATTTTGTATGAGAAAAAATTGAAATTTCCCATTTTTCAAATTTTGTGCGACCGAATTGAAATCATTTCAATCCTAATGTGAAAATTGAAACAAAACATACCATGTGATTTCTATGAAATTTTGAAAAGCTACATTGAAAACAGAATGTTTTATGTGAAGCTATATAAAATGTTCTGGACTATATAAATTTCAATCTGGCATTCCCCAAAGAAGTATGTTAGGGCCTATATTATATTTGCTGTTTATGGCCCATATTCCAACAATACCATAGGTAAAACCTTTTGCCGAAGACATGTTCGAATCAGCACGCTAAAATAGCATAATTTAAACTACAAGCACTACTTAAAAGATATTCAACTATGACTACAAAAATTGGACGTAAAAGTAAATGAATGGAAGTCAAGACATATCAATTTTACTTTAAAGAAATTTAGCTGTCCTTAAGCCTAATAGTAAAATGATCCTATAAAAAAATGATGTAAAATACTTAGCCATACATTTTTAAAAAAGACTAAGCTGCTAAAAGGCTAACAGCTTGATAACAAATTTAGAAGTATGTACTGGTTAATGAGAAAGAACACACATTTATATCATTAACAAATAAGATATTAATTTATAAATATTAGACATATGGAATCCAGCTTTGGGGTTCCACAGTGAAAATCAATATCAACATTATACAAAAATTACAAAATAAAGTCTTAAGGTCACTCGTAAATGTCCCTAGGTTTGTGTCAAATAAAGTAATCGAGCATAAACATTGAATCCGTCACCGTCACTATTACACATAGCTAAATATAGCACCAACTATAGATTCAAAATGCAAGTTCATCTAAACAATTAAGCCAACCTAATGACAACTGGAGGTCAGAGGAGAAGAAATTCGATAACAATGAACTCCTTGTGATTTATAAGACATAAAAAAAAATAACTGATTGCTAATTGATCCAAAGGCAGGTCTTCGATGGAAAACGCTGCTACAACTCAATAAATAAATAAATTACATTATAAATATTTGCTTATTATATTTATACTTAATACAGATTTTGGAAGTTAAAAAATATATAAGTATATTTTTACATATATATTTTAAATACTGCACCTTCTATTTCCTGATCGTTTCTGTTTTTTGTTGTACTATCTAGAAAACGAAAAATTGTTGAATTATCTACTGGCAGAAATTTTTTCTGTACACCTGGTACCAATTTGTAAACTGTATAAAAAATCAGATCTGGTACTTAGCTATACGCTAAAAAGAGCTCGTAGTTGTAGTTTTTGAGCTATAGGTTTTTTAAAATCTATAACAATGAACCTCCTTGTTCTAAGTGTGTCAACTAAGGCATCCACTTCTATGTAGGTGTTATAAACTGATCACTTGATTTATCGGGCAACACATAGGTTACACTAACAACATATCTCCGGCAGAAAAAGATGAATTTAAATTGAAAGCATAATATCCAGGTGAGCAAGATGACCAATTTGAACTGCCAGACCTTTTAAAAAGCTGGATATATCACAGTTTTATATTTTAAAAAAAATAAATTTACACTTAATAACCACTTAATAACTACTAATCACACCCATTGAAAAGATTTTTAATTTCAGATTATCAACAATTTTCCACATTAAACTAATTTTCCATTTATATAAAAAGAATTTTCTAATTTACAAAAAAAATTTAAAATTCCAAAAGTCCAGGGAACAGGAAAAAAAATTTTTGTTGTGAATAAATAATATTTTTTATTGCTTTTGTTTAGAAATTTGATATCCTATATAATGGGGGATCTTAAATGTTATTACCGCACCTATTTTTTTCCTTTTTAACTTTTACCTTTCAAATTATTTAATTTTTTGTTTTTTTATTATTTTTTTTTTTTTCATATTTTATAAGCTTATAATAATAACAATAACAATTTAAATACAAATTTATGTAATATTACAACAAATTTTCATTTAAAAACATCGAACCGACATCGATCTACAATGATAACAAAAAAACAAAAAGACAATAAAACCGCACAGAGACACTTTAAATTTTCATTGGATATTTTCTATTGTTGTTGTTGTTATTGTTGTTGTTATTGCTATTATTGTTTTATCTTAATTCAAAGTATTTGTGGGTTAACCTGAATCTACAATCATTAAAATAACCGTATTTTATTTTTTATTTTTTTTTTGTTTCTTATTTTTTTTTTTTTTTTTTAAATATTTTGAGGTTTTTGTTTTTATAAAAACTGAATTGTCTCTGATCAATTTAATAATAAAACTTCAAAAACAACAAAAATATGTTCAGCCTTCATGTTTGATTTGAGGTTTAATAAAATTCCAATTCGGGAATTGAAATTGTATATGTATGTATGTGTATATTAAAGTGTAGCTTTTGCTAAAAAATAATTTTTTTTTAAATAAACAGAAAAGGAAAAGGCAAATAATTTTAAGTAGAAAATATTAACAAAAATTAGTTATGGTCTTCTAGGTAGTATAAATTATCCTATAAATACATGAAAAATTATATTTAAAGAAAAAAATTAAATACCAAATTTAGAATAATTGAAGTAGTATTGCCAGATTGGATGATTTTGATTATTCTTTACCAACAGAGTCAAGGATGTCATAACCTGCAGCAATGGCTTATGGCATCTATAAGGTTCGCCAAATATCATTTTGTGTAATAGAGTTCTATTACACAAAATGATATTTGGCGAACACAAATTCCTTCCATCTTCTACCATCAGCGGATTTTCGGCTTCTTACTCGATTGTTTGTTGTTGATATTTTCCTACGAAACAATACAATATGTTTGTGAAGGAGACATTCAGTAGTTTGTATGTATGACATTTTTATATATGTACGCAACCTATAATAGCTAGCGGATGAGAGATCCCAATGATAAATCATCCATATAATAACATTATACTCCATTGTATTGCTGGAGCCTTATCCAGCTGGTCCTACTGCCTATTGGATAGCTGCAGAATGCTGTAGCGTTTAAGACTGCTCAAACCACTTGTAGCTTGTTTGCAACATTCTTGATCCTATTTATCTTTATCTTCTCTAAACAAAATGATACATATGTCACTAGGATTCAATGAAACTATGAATTCAGAACCATCCCTAACCAATGTCTTTCCTATATCAGACATTAATCCTTCTGCAATGTCTTCATCATGGTGGATATCAGAATGTTAATATTATATTGGTATTTTTCTTGTGTTGGAAAAATTAAAATTATTTGTGTTCGAACGTAAACAAATACAATAAAAAAAAAAATTAGAAATTATTTGAAAGTCATCCCCACCATTCTTTTTAGAAGGTATTTTGCCGACAAATTGTTGGAGGTTAGATGATATAGAACTATAAGAGTATCCAGCGCCAAATATTCAACAAGTATGTTTGAATGCGTAGCTAGCCTTATTTGGTATTTGGTCCTGAATCTATTAATTTCCTCCTTAATGGCTCTTACATTTATATCACAATGCATAATATCATTATGAACAAGCCACGATGCACCACCATTTTACTTGGTGCTATTGTATTTTATGAAGTTAGTATTCACTTCGGAATTCTATTATCGTTGTACATAAACTAATTTTCTTCATATTTGAAATTGCTAGATTGGACGGATATCCTGAGAAATCCAACACTAAATTACTTATCAAATGCAAAAGAAATCTCTCAGCAACCTACTCACATTTCAAAGAAAGAGCAAAATTAAGATTTGGTGAGTTTTCCTCGAGAGCATACAATTTTTTAGACTTCAATCCGTATACTAAGATACGAATCGGACTATTCGATAGAAAACCTTCAACCCATTGAAAAATCACAGACCTTACACCTACAGCTTGGAGTTTAGCTATTGAAGCTGCATGCCATACTCAACCGAAATATCGATTTCGAAATATCTAAAGTAACAATATCAAATTGTGCAAGCTGTTATTGAGCTTTTCGCAGAGATATATCATGTCACCGGTTGACCGGTGCTGTCTAAAACCACATTGTCTATCAGATAATATACCTTTGCTTTCAAGATATTTTGAAAATTTCTCATTAATTATACTTTCCATAACTTTGACCAAAATCGAAATGATAGAGCTGTAGGTTTGTAGTTTGTTGGATCGCTGGTGCCATTTTTAGGTGCCATTCTGGTGCTATTTTTAGTTGTAGGTTTGTAGTTTGTTGGTCGCATGGTGCTTTTTTTAAAATTGGATGAATGTACGCCCCTCCATGGGCTGCGATATTGACCAGTCGAAAAGGATAGATGGAATAAATTACGTAGAGGTTTCGAAATGCCGAAGTCAGATTTTTTCAGTACTATAGCGGAAATTCCATCCAGCCCAGTAGATTTGTTTGCATCTAGCTTTGTCAATATTTTTACTATAGCTCTTGTTCTGAAGTAGATTTTATGAATAGTATTAATGTTAGTATCACCAGAACTATAATCAGTTCGAGATTTTTTTAAGATCAACCAAAGTATACCAATTACTCAAATGTCAAAATCGGAAGTATACAAGGTCAGTTGCATTCATAACAACAAAGTTTATATAGGACAAACTAGAAGAAACATGAAAATGCAACTTAAGAAAAACCTGAAAGAAGCAAAACTATAGCTAGGGTGACGAATTTAACACAGTTCAGATGCAAATTAATAGAACACATCATCCAAGAGGATCGTAGCATTTTCAGAGAAGAGAAAATAATTTGTAAATCAAATTACAGATTCGAGGGAATTAAGGCCAGTTTAAAGCATCGAAATATAAAAAGCCAATCTGGTAATACTGTCATCTGATCTATAAAACAAACAAATTAAAATTAATAAAATAAATAAAAATTATTGGTAACATATTTTTGAAATAACCAACATATTTAAATTATTATAATTGTATGTCCACATATCAGGTGGCTGATTTGTTAATAAATTTATATATAATATATTTTTTGGATAATGGCTTTTCATGTTAATAATTTAAATTTTTTTCAATTATTCCTTTAATTCTTTAAAATCTGGTACAGTTTTTTGTAAAAACAAATATTTATAAATATTTAATTGGTTGGAAAACAATTTATTGAATAAATATTGAATATCCTTTATTTTAATTAAAAATTTAAACATCTGTCCCACATGCCACATGGTGCAAGATACTTAAAATTAAATTTTTACATTTATGTAACAATTTAACAAATAGATATGAAATCACTCAAATCAATTTAGAGATCTTCTCAAGTAAATTAAAAACAACATTTAATTTCCGGCTACGGCTAGATCGCTTCCAAAAATATCATGAATGTTTTTTTAATGTAGTTTGCATTATGGCAAACAAATCTGATGTGTCTATAAAAACACAGATAATCACAATAAAGCCATTTGCGGCTGCGGTGATATATAAGGGACAGATCCCCCGAAATTACAAATTATAATCTAAAGTAATATGAAGCCGAAATAAAGTACAAAAAAATGAATCGCCTAGAACAACAATGTAGTTTGGCAAGTATAAGTTTGGCATAATTTAAAAATTCATTGATTAAGATTACCATCGTTAAGGTTAAGGTTACCGTAAACTTGAAAACCAAAAAAAATGTTTACTAACATTTTTTTTGATTTTATAAACATTTTAAACCTTAGGATATTATCTTTAATATACTTACGTACATAATGGTTGGGATAGGACAAAATATGATAGGGTAAATTGGATATATTACTGAGTAGTTAATATTATCTTTAAATTTGTGCAACAAGCCCAAGACCTACATGGTCGGTTCACCACCTAAGTAAGTAAATTTCTGCAAACTGGCTGTGTTTTGCTTATTTGAACCCAATAGAAAAGTTAACTAAATTTCCCGTTGCAGAATAAATTGAGCATAGATTTCTAAATATTTGATATTACCAATTGAAGAGAGCTCGTTTAGGTAAGACGAATCTGGATAAAACGTTAAGTTAAATTAAATTAAGTTAGGTTAGATTAGAGGATGCTGCAAAACTTTATTTTACTATCATTAATCAGTATCGACCATAAACAGTTCTGATCCCATTTATCTTGATCTTCCGTAAGGCGAGAAGGATTTGATGAAACTATAAATTCAAACCCGTCACCAACCAATGTCTCTCATATATCAAAGTTTTTTTTTGCAATCTATTATAGCCATGGTGGATATTGGAATTTTAATACAATATTGGTATTCTTCTTGTATTGGAAAACTGGTTAAAGAACGTAAACAAATAAAAGAAAAAAATGAAAATTGAAAATTAATTGCAAGACCTACAATTCTAAGATAAACGGGGAAGTACATTAATAACAAACAAAAAAAAAATACCCAGGGGTGGCATTATGTAATTTTGTTTCAAACATTTCGGTCGAAACAAAATGTTGTCGAAACAAAATTTGGATGACATTACGTAATTTGAAACGTTAATTTATTTTGAAACGCTCGAAAAAACTGTGAGACACTTTACATAATTCCATTTTTGATTTGTTTCGTTAAAATTTCAACAATTACTGCTAGAAAATAATATTAAAATAAAAAAATAGAGCTAAAAGAAATTGCAACTAGATACAAGTAAAAGAAGCTAATAATAATACCAACATTTTTTTTTTTTATTATTCTGAAAAAAAATTTTCTTGACAGAAAATAATGAATTTACTTAATTTTTCATTTTATTGGAATTTTTATTTCTGTGCGTTTCTAAAATAAATATTCCAACAAAAATCATGTATTAATTTATTATTTTTTTTTTAAATTTACCTAAAAGCGTCAACTATTCTTCAATCGCCAAAATTTGATCGTATCAAATGTAAAAAAGTAGCGTTTCAACCTTACGCAATACCAAAATATGTCGTACCAATTTTGAAAAGATTGAAACAAAATAAAAATGGTCGAAACAAAATTATGCAATGCCACTTTTTGAAAATAGTCGAAACAAAACGACGTTTCAAATTACACAATGCCACCCCAGTAAATTAAAGTAAACTCTAATGTATAGTGCCAAATATAATTCTCATGGTGGCGGGGAGTTGAATATACCTATAACACTATATTGAACCAAATTTCAGTGTTGTATTCGGCATCACAATAAAATTTCGATTTATGTAGTTTGGTTGTGTTAATATGATAATTTTCTTTTTCATGCGTTTTGCCAACCAAATATTGGAGGTCTACAAAGCTGAAATTCAATTGAAGTATAGTGATAGGATGAATGGAATGGATGTGTGAAAGTTGAATTGGAATCGCAAAGCTGAAGTTCTATTAATGTATATAGTGACAATTCTCATGGTTGCGTTACATTGTCTGCCTATTAGGCTAGTATAATGATAATTTGGCCAAAATTCAGTATTGCATAATAGAGTAAACTAAAGTAAGCACCAATGTACATAATGTGCCTGTTTCAGGATAAAATATTAATGAACAATTATAAAATAAATAAAACACACATTTTTATATTTTATTTTAATTTTTTTATTTTTCATTTAATTTAATTTAATTATTTTATTTTAAGATAGTTTTTATATCTTTTTTAACCTTAAATTTAATGTTGTTTTCTTTAATTTTATTATTGCTAAAGAGAAGTTACTATACATATATATATATATATATACTTTTAATATTGTATATAATATATTTAAAAATACATATATATATATATAAAAAATTTATAGTATAAATTATAAAACATTCATCACAATTAATATATAATTAAAATAAATAAATAAAATATAATAATATTATAATTAAAAAAATTAATATGTATACGTCTATATGTAATTTGTATAGAATTTTTATTTATTTATTTATTTTTTTTTTTTTAATTAAAAATATTCAAAAAATTTCAAATTTTTTTATTCTTATGGTATTTGGATGGTGGTTTATGGAGTGATGGATTGATAAAAAATATTTCAATTTAATGGTATTAATATAGATGAGAAATCACAATTTTTGTTATTTTTTAAATTAATTTGAATAAATTGAATCTCCTAAATTCTAATCATCTACACACTACATTCTACTACTGATGATGTTAAACGATTTTCTAATAGTCTTCTGTTTCAATTTTTCAAAATTCTCATAACATTTTGATTAATAATTAAAAAATTTTGTACTATGATATATCATCTCTCCAATGACAAACTGGCGTATTTGACAAATTTAGCGAATTTACACTACATATTTTATGTTGTAGTTCTTTACTTTTATTATTTCTACAATAATTCATTATTTTAGCCATTTTGTCAAACTGTTAAGCGTTTCAAATACTAAAGTTTGCCTATATGAGGGATGATATACCTTAATTTATTAAAAATTTTATTTTATAAAATTTATTTAAAAAAAAAAAAAAATAGTTTTAGTAATAATTAAAAATTTTAAATTGTGAAGTAGAAAATGATTGTAGAATTGGTTTTGGTTGTTGTTATTTTTTTTTTTTTTTTAATATTAAATTCTTTAATTTTAAATTCAAATTATATTAATTCTGTTAAATTTATTTTACTACGTACATTGTACAAATAGAGATGTAGAGTTTAAGACAAGTTGACTCATATTGAAATTTACAGAAAAGTTAGTGAAAATCAATTCATTGGAAAACGATTAGCTCTGATACATGCCATGCAACAATAACATTAAATATCCTTTCTATTAAGGATACAATAAAAAATAATGATCAAGCATAAAATACACTTTAGATTCATTTAAATAAATTTTCGTTTGAAATCGTTATGAAATAAAATACAAACGAGAATAGACTAAAGTGTTCAGACTAATCAGACCTTAAGCAAATCTTATTTATTTACTTGAACCAACCTGAATTTTAAACGTATATGCTTTAAATTACATTTGGATCGCTCTTCAAGAATTATACTTAAAATTATTGTATAAAATAATTTATTCATGGTCCTTATCATTATTTTCAAAATTAATTTTTTTTCTTTCATTCCCTTAATTTCATTTAACCCATTAATCCCAGTCTATAATGTTGTATAATTTCAACTTTGCACTACCATAATTTTTCAACAAATATATTTTATATGAATATAGTTTTTGTGCGAATTATAATTTTTTTTGTGTAAATTAAATATAAACGTGCTGTACCTATGTATAGGTAATAACTGTATTTTGTTTTGTCATCGGGATCAGTACAAAGGTCTCAATAATTATATTTAAATTAAACAACAAATGTAATCCATATAAGTATACGGTTCAAAATCTGCTTTTATTTATACTACTGTTGACTGTAAAAATAAATATATATTAATCCCGAAAGGGAAACGGACCTGTAGTTGGTTTGCAAGAGATAAGTCCACTGCTCAATAAATAAATAATAAAATGGTGCCATAACTTTAAATTTTCAAACTCTACATTATTATCTTATTATGTACAAATATACTTAGTAATATAATATTTTTTTTTTTCAAAATAAGCGTTTTTGAATTTTTATACGAAGACGACAAATAGATCGGCTATATGATACAAGCAAACAGAATAAATCCATTTTAATTTTATAATTTCAATTATTTCAAAAACTTTGAACAACATCGAAAATTTGAAATTGTTCAAAAAAAAAAGTGAATATAAATGAAAAAAATATATAATAACTAAATAAATAAATAAATAGACATCGTCAAGTTAATATAAAAAAAAAAATCCATAATTATGGTGTAATACTTGTACCGTTGTGCTATAGTAAGGTTAATTAATTGATTTCAATAGAACAGAACTCAATGAGTAAACTACCGTTACAGTAAAATTCAAAATAAAATTATCTTCAATTAAAGGTTATAACTGGGATTTTGTACATAGTGTACTGTATTAGAAACAATTTTTGTGTTTACAAATTAACTTTCTCTAACATCTATTGTTACCTCCTTTATGTTTTGTTTCTTTATGAGTTTGTAAGTACACTAATTAATCCTATAGAATGTATATTATTCAATTCAGAACTTTTTCGGCATACCAAAGACATTCTGGAACGTTATAACATGGTATTCACACTTCATATATACAACTTTTGGTTATTCATATTGGTTTAGAATTTTAATAATTTATATATAAAACTCTAGCAGACCTGAATAATGCCAGAAAATCTGAAACTTCAATTAATTGAAAACATGAATATTTTTTATTTTAATTATAGCTGGAAAAGTCTAACCAGCTTAATTTCCCTTTATATCCAATTCTCTAATTTAATTTTAATTTTTCAATTACAAAAATCGAGATTGTATCGAAATGTTGTCTGTGTGTATAATCTGGCTTTACAAAATTTTGTTTTTCATAATCTTATTTTACAAAATCTGATTTTTTAATTGGTTGATAAAACGTGTGTGTTCGGGACCATCCAACAACTGTTGTATTTTTTTATAAACCCTTGGCATCTGCATTTACTTGTCAAAATATTTATTTCAAATATTTTAAAATATACTCAGAAAATTTATTTCTACCAGAATATTTATAAACCAAAAACAAAAAACGGAATTTTAAAAAACCACCAAGATTTTGAAAAAGCAAAATATTGTACCCGATCCATAAAAATTATTATATTATTATATTCATATGAAATATGATTAAAAGATAGAATGCCACCTAAAACGTGTTATATACAATTTCTAACTTAAAACCGTCGATCTGAACCCGAAAATAGAATGAAATATGATGTCGAATCAGAGGTTCTGAACCTGATAAACAACTAAGTATGTTATTTCAGTAAATTTTTTACTATACTTGAGTAGAATAAAAAGCTATTGTATATACAAAATACTTCATTATAAAAATGATCCCACCAAATCACAATAATCACCAATTCTTACTGTGAAAATTTAATATGAAACCGTTAAATATCGTTAATTTCGCTTTAATCTTACATTCCAATAAAAAAAATATAAAATTTGGAATGACATTATGTAAATTTATAATACCCATAACTTTTCTATTCAGATAGGCAAATAATATAGCATAGTATATAGCTTGGGTAGATGGTTGTTTTCATAAATTCTGCAAACTGACAACAAATTTGCCATCATAATTGGCGTACTTTGACTCTACATTTTTACATTTTTACTCTGATATTCTACATTTATGCATACTAAAAATTTATTATGTCAAGTAGACTTCCAGTTGACTTTGAATTTGTATTCATCATCAGCGTTTAGGTAATTTTACAAGTGTTTTCATAAATTCAGAATATGCAGATTGAATGCAGGTATGAAAACAATAATAGGTATGTAGTACAGTGGTGGTATTTCCATGATGTTTCATGAAAAATAATCAATATTTAATTATACTTTAATTAGATTCAATTTCTGAACTCAATCAGACCCACCCACCGATTAAGCGATTGCGAGATGTAATGTATTTGCTTCTATATTGAATAATAATTTATATTTTCATTTAAGTACAGTGCCCGTTTTTTTTCTTGCGTCTGAAAGGGTTATAATTTATTGGTTTGATTTTACGATATTATGGTATCAATTTTAATATTACGATATTGTAGTAAATATAATTAAATTTATTGGGGTTTTTCAATCACATGCATTTTATCAATTTATTTCATATCTTTTCATTATTCGAAATTGTTTTTGATAATCACAGATTAATTTCGAACACAATTGATATCACGATTGTCAACAACCTATTGGTTGACCATTACCGACAATGATCTACTCTAAATTATTATAAATTCAAAATTATTTTTTTGAATGACTCTTTATTTACTAGAAATCGACATTAGAAATTACCAGATTTTGTTTATTTACGAATAAATAGATGATGCCACAACTCTGTGACTTATTGAGGGTAGTAAAAGTTTGACTTTAATTCCTTCAGATGGCTTTTCTTTGACTAGAACTCAATACTACAATGTACGTCAATATAGATTTGTTTGTGTGTTAATTGATTAGAAAACACAGTATGACACTTCTGGATGATGTTTTAAATTTTTTCTATACAAACTAGAAGTTAGGTTGAGTTCATCCGATACATTTCAAAATGTACTTGCTGAAGTATAGCCTCATAATAAATTTATATAGAAATATTTTGTTTGACTTTTAGTTTACTAATAACGGATTTATTCTGTTCTGTAGCATAATATTTAATACATTGAATCACATATGTTTCGTACAGGTGTGTACGTAATCTAGAGGCAAAATTTTTGTTTGTGTTTTTTTTTTTATTTTATTTTATCTTTAAATATTTAAAATCAAAAAAAAATTTTATTTAGAAATTTACTATTTTCAGAAAAGTCCTTTTTATTAAATGTGTCCTTTTGAATTTGATTGTATTAATTTATTTTTCTTATTTTGTTGATTCATATATATATAGATATATAATAAATAATTTAATATAATATAATAATCATAATGAAGAATTAAATTATTTCTTTTGATTTGATTTTAATGATGCGATACGTTGAACTGGTTCACTATTTGCACAATTACGTATAACATCATATATATTGCGAATAAAACCTCTGGCACGATTTGTAATTCTACCATTTTTAATTGATGAAACCATTGAATCTGAAAATATATATTTTATATTTTGCGTTTTTTTTTATATATATATATATATATAATATATTATTAAATGAAATTTAATTTATTAGAAAAATGAAGATAAGAAAATAATAATAAACACAAAAGTATAAAAAAAATGAAATGAAATGAAATTAATTAATTAAAAATAAAAAAATAAATAAAAAAACAATTATTGATATTAAAAAATAAAAATTTAATTTGTTCTAAACAGAATGAAAGTAGCCACCACAATGTCTAAAAACGATCAACTAATGAAATGTCAAAAATATTAAAAATAACAGTTTTATTAAATATAAAACGGAGCTCAATTCAAATTTTGTTTATTTGTATAAACCCCGGTCATACCCCAATCCCTCTGAAATTTTTCTAATGATTTGATTATTTTATTTTTATACTTAGAACACACAAATCAAATGTCCATTATAGACAAAAGTTTGCATCATGTTATGCTAAGGGATGAGATCATCATCCACTGGGTTATTATATACATCGTTAGCAACCAATGTTAGTAAGAGATAAAAATAAATAGCTGCTATAATTAGTAGAATGTTACAAAGATAAATTCAAATACATTTTATTTTTAAGCTTCTTTTACTAAAGTTAGTATCAAAATAACCGCATCTCGAGTTAGATTCAATAATAGAGCTTTGAAGCTTCATACTAAAACTAACAATCTAACATTTAGAAGCATTTAATTCGAAGTTGTTGATGAAGCACCATTCGCTAAAATTGTCATAACTAAAATCAATAAACAAACTCAAAGTAAAATAAAATTAGGCTTAAATACGAGAGGAAGTAATTCCCAGATAATTTTCTATTTATTTCCTATTAACTCGTATAGAGTGTATATTTATAATAATTCATATTATTCGTATTACCAACAATGGGTAACGGCTAGCACGAAAAAAAAAAAAAATATTTATTTAAAATTTTAACAAATGACAGAAACCAGAAATTGGGTTCAAATTTCCAATATTATATGTATTAAATATTATTCGAAGTAATCGTGGCATATAATAACATTAGATATATATGTATGTCTTATAAAGGCCTTGATGGATTATGACCTCACCGTGCCATCTTAATCTTCATCGAGTCTACATACACTCTCCCTACTTGATGCTTGCCATTCTATGGCTGCTCATTAAAAAATTTACACAAATCTTATATACATTTTAACAATCTGAGATTTTAACCATTGAAATTTTAGAAGCGATGCTATGATTGTATATCAATGTATAACTTTCTACCGATTTTTCATTGGTGCGGATTTAATGTTATAGGACCAAATAAAAAACCAAAATACCGGTAATAATCTGACTTTTTGTTTATCTTTCGTTATATGAAAATAATTATTGCCAGATCTGAAATACAAACATTTGTATTGGCTAATTGGGCAAACATCTACGCTTTCGACATATAACTAAAGCCAGTGTGGGCATACGGTATTCAAATATGGAGTTGTGCTAAACAACTTCATATTCAAACTATCGAAACGTTCAAAAACAAAGTATTGCGAAACACTATTAATGCCCCCTTCGAACTGTTTTAGGATAATATCTTTTATCTTACAATAATTTCGAATGGAATTTTGTTTGATCAAAGATATCTGAAGTAATAGAGCCAAAATTGTATTAATGGTTAGTCTTAAAGACTAGTTTTAATTTTAACAAAAGAATGGTAGTTTTTAGTGCGTTAGAGTCAACACAGTCCTTCACTTCGTTCTTCCCCGGCACATAGAACAGAAGTAGAAAGCTAATTTGATGATTTTTTTCTATCTGGAAAAAAAACCTTAGTTAGAATATGTTACATATTTTCGGCCTAAAAATATATTTTATTAATATATTTTGTTACAATTTGGCAATAAATCTATTTTTCCACCAAAAAATATATACTAGCCTATAATTTAATTAATTCTGGTGACTTTATCTATGACATGTATACAAAATGTAGTCTACATTTTTTCGCTGGCACACTCTGCTCTTATTTTACGTTTCCATTACGTATTTTAAACATTTTGGAATAGTATACAAGGTTCAGAGCTTTTGATATACATTTTGGAAGGTGTTACATCGTCAATTCTACAGTTTTACTGCATTTTGGAAATCACGGTATTGCGCTATCAAATTGGATGAATGAATATTTTTTTGAACCAAACAAGCATATTTATTTCTATTATGTCTATTATTTTTTGAACACTAACATCCATTTTCAGGAATAATTATTTATTATACGAATTATCTTTTACAAAGGTGATATTTTGAGTCATTTAGTGGTTTCTACTTGCACATTTATTTTATTTTACTCTACTTTATGGTGAGACGACTTCTATTCACAACCATACTGACTCCTTACTAACTGTTGGAATTAGTATCTACATCTAGGTGTCATTAATTGATCAAACCTTTTAATAAAAATTACGTAGCTTGCTAAAATATAGCAAGACGAAATTTATTTTTTTTTAACAATCATCAAAAGATTGTATTAGTTTTATTATAGCGGATTGTGCAGATTTCTCTTTCATACTAAAAATCACAATGATCAAAAGATTGTATTAGTTTTATTATAGCGGATTGTGCAGATTTCTCTTTCATACTAAAAATCACACAATATGGTTTTGGTTTTATTTTATTTTTTTTTTGCATATATAATAAACGACACATCTATTTGTATTACCCCACCCACCCGGTTCGTGTAAAGAATAAATTTCAATGTGAATATTACCTTAAAAAAAATGTTTACGAAAAAATTAGTAATTCAGGACCAAACCACACACTTAGTTTTATTAGCCAAATTACAAAACATAACTACTATACAACCACTATTATAGTGGTTTTATATCCTGGTATAGTGCTTTAAAAGCAAACAAAATATGTCGATTACATTCTTATTATAATTTAATTACGGTATGCCGGTCATAATGGATTCAAACTGTACACTTTCATTCTGTTCAGACTTCTGTAAAAGATTTTTCATGCATATTTTGTCTCTTTGAAATGAATTTATATTACTATTATGATATTAAATATTGATATTACAACATTGAATGAATTTTTTATTTTGAAAATGAAAATTTGACATTGAAATGAATCCATCCCATATTCTGAACAAAAATAATGTGGAAGACAATATTACAAAACAAAATAAAATATTATGATGGACTAAAATAAACAGAAAAATTGTTTTACTGGAACACAAAGTATCTAAATACAGTTATATTATTGTGTGTATTGGTTAATTCTAACTTAAAATTGAATATAGTCTATAGAAAAAGATGCTGGAGAGGAGTGACATAACGGACATATCGAAATTTAATTTAATAATATTTATCATAGCTGTAAGAAGTAAAGTGAATCACGAGATATACACATTAGGGCATTGCTCTATTGGTTAGAGTATTCTACTATAATGGAAAATTTAATTTAATGAAATTTATTGCAGTTGTAAGAATTTATTTTAATTTTATTTATTTATTTCAACTGCACATGAATATTCAATCAAAATTAAAGGTTTTTTCCTCATGGATGTAGACCATAGCTGTATAAGAAAGTGTATGAAACAGGAAAATTTTTAACTTTAATAATTTTTATTTATGAACGTAACTATACTAAACAAAAATATGTGCATGTAAGCTTATAACAGCTCTTAGCAGTGCATTAGATAAAAAAAATTTCAAACCGTTTAAACTACTTTTTTTTGTGTTGGTTCAATTAACACTTGAAATAATCTAATAATATTATGGATTTGACGAATAACCTTGAGTACTCTACAATTTTTAAATTATAATTTTATAAAAATTAAATCAATATAAAATGATGAAATTCTTTTGAGCAATAATATTACAAAATTGTTAGATGAGCTTAAAGTAAATGTAAATAAAGTAATTTTCTAAAATAAAAATAATAAAAAAAATGTAATGGAAATCGAAGTCAAATTGTATATACATACATATTTATTAAATTATTATGATATGTACAAATTTATTTTTTTGCATCAAATTCAACCATCGAATATAGTAAATTGATTTTTCGTTTTACTTTTTATAATTAAATAATTTTTATAAATGTTATCGTATTTAAAAGCAATATTAGGAAATAGTTCCGAAAACTTCTACATACAATTTTCACCAAATTAATTTTTTCAGTAGTTCGGTATCTACAATTAGATTACTTACTAGTCACGATTAAAACTATTAAATGGATTGAAATTCTAGAAAACTATTCTTATAGAAAAATATACCGTTATATTGAATATTTTCTATAGATTCGGAATAAAATAAAAATAAATTCGTTTTTAATCACTTTTACTTAAATGAAACGCTTTGAAAAAATCACCCTTACTTTAAATATACGACAAAGTAACTTTAATACTCTTCTTTTGAGCTAATTAATATTAAAATCTTTAAAATCAAATAGTGAGGGATTAAATCAAAACACACACGATTTATTGTTTAGATTGATGTAAGTCAAACCATTTAATCGGCAAATACATCAATAAGCAAATATCCTGAACGATTAATCGGGTAGTGTATATCTGCCAATTAATTGATTTAGTATATATTAATAGACAATTACATTATATAAAGATTATATGTCTACAAGAAATTTATCCTTCAGGATGATGCAAGTCAAAACATTTAATCAGCAGATATACACACTACACAATAATTCTGAACGATTAATCGTGTAGTGTCAATTAATTGGTTTGGTGCATATTAACAGACAAATACACTATATACCGATTGTATATAGCTACCGATAAATTGTAATAATGCATATACGATATATTTTAATATTAACCAATTAAAACATGGGGATAATAAGGGGGAGTAGATCAAATGCCAAAACACTCAAATGATTCGTAACAGGACATAGTCTTTTTAACAAACATTTGTTCAAGATTAATAATTTCAAAACACAATCAAATGTATATTCTGTTGATAAGAAGAAGATCAGAAGAGGAATACAAAATGATATCTTATCATTTTCTAATTGATTGCAATGATATACCTTTACCTATACATTAGTTGGTACAGTGTTTTTAATTGTTTTATTACTACGCAATTGAGTTAATCTATTCCATCATATTACGATAAATCGTTTAAGATACGATAAATTACGATCAAATTGTTAAAGTAAGATAAATTACGATTCTGGCTTAAGATATAAATTATCGTTCGGATCATTTCAAGTCAGTCGTTAAACTGATGATGGTTAATCATTGCAAAATTGTTGAATTAATATATTTTCTTTATAAATAAATTGAAAATATCTATAATAAAATTTTTAAAAGAACATTTTTGATACTAAATAAACTAAACCAGAGACAAAAATTCATTACATCTGCAATAGTTGATTTGTGTAAAATAATAAAAAAAATTGAAAACAGTAGCATTTCGGAACTATTGCCAAATATACGATTTCAAATTAAAAATCCATTTAAGTTTTACGTCAATGTATAATTTAACACTTTCACTACCTAAGTCTTTTATAAAAAAAAAAATGTAAAGCTCCCAGATGTTTGTTTATTCGAGGTAGGATTAAAAGTAAACAGGATAAAAAGAAATTTTGTTTCATTGGTATTTCGTCATTTGGTTGTGAAAGAGTTAAAATTAAACATTTTAAGTGATTTTAGTTTTTGATAAATTTCATACATGCACATTTAATATTAATTAAATTTTAATAAAAATATTTGTAAGTAAATTGGGAAAGTATTTTTGAAATATTATTTATATTTTACTCTTTGGGTCAAAAAAGGTCAATTCATATTAATTTTTTGTTTTATTTATTATTTTTTTTCCGTTTTTAGTTGACATTTATAAATCACATTGATTTATACATAACATTTTCAAGTTGAATACAGTGATTATCAAAATTATTTGTGTACTAATTATATTATAAATATTTTATTAAACAATTTTTTTAATCTTTATTAATGGATCTGTTTTATTGGAAGTAATGAGTCTGAAAACCGAATTTCATCAAAATTCAGTGTTTTCTAAATCCAGTCTTTTAATAATGCACAATTGCTAAAAATCCAATTTTGTTTTTAAATTTTGTTTTTCTCATTTTTTTTCTTCTCGAGATTTTTGAAAAATTAATGTTGTTTGCAGAAGTAGCCAGATTTGGGTTACAACAAAGTACTTTTTCTAAAAAAATTAATGAAACTTTAATTGTTCGCAGAAGTTTGTACATAGGTTTTCATTGTGTAAAACGATCACAATCTTGTAAGATAGACAAAATATAGTTTAAACTTATTTGAAATCATCAATTATCATTTTCGCTCTCTTCAATGATAGTTATTGGAACTTAAAGGCAAATACTATGTATTTTTTATAAATAAAATAATATTAAAAGCCCGTTAATTTAAAAAATACCGGTATTAACACATTTTTAGTACTATTTATACCGTATTTAGTACCGTTTATAATTTCACAAGTATTAATACCACAATCAAATAAAATACATAAATAAGTACCGCTCTATACCCTATACATGGGATTACAGGACAATGTTGAACTAAGCTCAAATATCTACACATAAAATAAAACAGAAGAACAATAATTATGCTATAAAATGAAATTGTTCAATCATTGACAAACACACTGGATTACAATTACGATATAACGATCAAAATTTTATTATTAGGTTAGGAATTAGGAATCAAAGAAAGAAAAAATTACAACTACAACACATTTAATACTGGTATATCGTTTCTTGAAAATAATTAATGGTGTAAATAATTTTGATTAGCACTGTACAATTTTTTTTTGTTTTTTTTTCTCTTTTTTTTTGTAATTAAATCTTAACATGCTTTTTAACCCTTACCCAACTAAATTCGCAATGAATTTCAGAATTCGAAATTAATTTATTTTTAAATGAATTTCTGTTTATTTTAATTAAATGAATTTTTAATTTGAACAAATGGCAAAAGAGATTAAAATTAATCTCAAAAAGGATGAATTTGAAACGGAGATCAATAAATTTTAATAAATGAAAAAAAAACAGTAAATTATTAATTTTTCGTATGCACTTCTTCTTTTTCATTGTTCTACAGCCCCTTCTAAGCTACTGGGATCCCATTCTAAGCTATATTGGGATGTAGAGCTTATAAAATGTAATAATAATTATCAATTTTAAATTTAATTCACACAAACTTAAATTTCATTACTATTAATTTAATAAATTAATGTAAATGTACTTGACAATATTAATCTCTACAATCGCACACAATTTTGTATTCGAATTTGAATAACACCAAATTTAATTTAATTTAAAAATAATGTAATTTATTCTGAATATGTAAGTATGTGTACATGTATATATTATGTAATTACAATGGTACATATATGTGTGGTAAAAATGTGTTTGGTGAGAATCTACATGACTAGGGAATCTCTAATCTTACCTAGATCTTACCTAAAAGTTTTAAAACAAAAAAATTAATTTTTTTTTTTAAAAAATATTTTAGAATCCATAGTTAATGACTTTTTAATATTTTATAGAACAACTTTTTGATAATTATTTATTATTATTAATCATGTATTTTAGGAACATTGTTGTAAATTCTGACAATATTGTAGTAGATGTCCAGTAGAGTAGATTTCTATTGTTAAAAAAAAAAAAAACAAAAACAAAAACAAAAAAAAAGAATAACAATAATATAAATTTAAAGTTAAAAAATTAAAAAAAAAAAATTATTAAAATCGTATTTTTAAAATAATGATTTGAGTTTGATATAATCTAGGTATATTATTTACAAATATGATTTTTTTTTTTTTGTATTTATGATCCTAATTTATGATACTTTATATAATATATTTATTTTTCCAATCTCGAATTTGTTATAGAATTCAATTTGATTTCGAATTGAAAATTTAAAAAAGGCATACTTTTTAATTTCAATATTTAAAATTCGCATCTCATTTTGGCGTGATACAATTCCTCAAATCAACTTCAAAAATATTTTCACAACAAAATATTTAATATATTTTTAAATTATAAATTTTTTTTTGACAATTTCAATCAATAAAGTGATTAAGAAATTCTAATATGTATATATTAAGTAATATCGTAAAATTCCTAATCTATTTAAATCAATATTAAAAAATTTAGAATTAAATTTCAATTTAATTGTAATCACCTAAATAATATCAATTATTGATATTGTAAATAATATCGTAAAATTCCATATCAATTTAAATTTTTAAAAATTATAATCAATTAAATTTCCATTTAACAATTCATTTTATAATCACCTACTATAATATAAATGATTGATATCGTAAATAATATTGTAAAATTACATATCAATTTAAATATTTAAAAATTATAATCAATTAAATTTCGATTTAATAAATTATTCTATAATCACCTACTATAATATAAATTTTTGATATCGTAAATAATATCGTAAAATTACATATCAATTTAAAAAAATTAAAATTTAATTGATTATAAATTTTTAATATTAAATCTCCATTTAATAACTTATTCTATGATCGTACATATATATAATATAAGTAATTGATATCGTAAATAATATCGTAAAATTTCGAATATGTTTAAATTTATATAAAAAAAAATGTAGAACCGATTAATATTTTAATTAAATTTTTCACCTATTAACATAAACACCTACTAACATATTCACCTAAATATCGTAATTTTTTTAAATAAAATTATATTCCTTCCTATATAATATCTCTATTGACATTTACGCAAAAGTAAACGTAAAGTTGTCAAATTGTAGATTATTATAATTTTAATGTTAAAAAATAATATTTAAAATAAGGATGGTTATGATGTTTTCACAAAATTATATCTACCTTTACGTTTCTAATTACCTAAAATACACTACCTAATACACTTGAATGAATATCGTAAAATAAAATAAGTTCATGACTTTAGGGCAACCGCATACTTAAGTCACTAATCCATTTTACTACAACTTAAGTCAAGTTAAGTACTTTTACCCAAATATAATAATTGTCAGTAAAGTTATATGATTGAAATGTGTTATGAGAAGATTATGTATAGTGATGAATAGGGTTTATTCGGTGGTATTTACCGGTTTGTAAAACTTATTGAAAACTAAATCTGATTATTAAAAATGGATGCTCCACCACTAGAACCTCCACTGAATTCATTTAGTGGTTTTTGATGTTTTGTAGAAAATAGCAAAAATTCACAACTTAAAAATCAACAAAATCAAAAATGACATTGATACTGACGATGATGAAGAAAATGGTGTTGATATATTTTATGTTGCTATTTTTGGTTGCGATATAAGATTAAGTTTTGAAGAAGTTTTAACAAAATTAAGATAATTTAAAAATTTCTACCATATGCACTTTAAAAAAAGACGAAAATTATATAATTATCAAATTTAATTTTAAATTGCAAAACATGGTGGAATTCAAATTTGAGCCAACGATCAATAGAATTTTGATTTTGGAGCACTGCATTACAAGAAGATATTAACTGATTTGAATGCTTCAAATTTATGGAATGGAAAACAAACGTTAAGTAAATTTTTGCATAAATACAGTTAAATTAACGTTAAATCAAATACGTAATTTTAATTTTCTAAAATTATATTTACCAGTTTTTACCGATACTTGGGAATTTCAAATACTAAAAACCGACTTGACTGAGAATGCTGTGGTAAATCATGAACTCTAGAAGTGACTGAAATGCTAATATAAATGCAACCGGATTGTGAAATTGATGAACTAGATCATATTCATCTATTTATAAGTCCTCAATATTAGATATGGGTACCGGTTGCAATAATTGGTAAAAAATTTTACCCTGAAGTCATAATGAACAAGTACAAAATTTTTATAATATATTACTATATATAATATGATCAGAATGTTATAATATGTATATATAAATGTAATTATAATGATTTGAAAAATCTTTCTAAAAATATATATATTTATTATATTATAGTATGTATGTATATAAATAAAAATTTAAATATAAAATGTAAAATATGGCTACAAAATAAATATTTTTGGTTTTTTAAATTTTATAATTACATTACCACAGTTTTCTTATATTTTTATTTATATCTCTTTTTCTTAATTTTTCTTTTCATATATTTTCTTTATGTATATTTTTCTTTATTTATATTCTTTCCTTTATACATTTCTTCACATCAAAAAATCTCAAGAACATCCCAATATAAATTTTTTTTTTTTTTGTTTTATATACTTATCATTACAGTACACAATTTATTGTTATACCTGAATATAAATATACACACAAATATACATACATATATATGACATCATCTAACAAGTTAAATATTTATTTTTGAAAATATAATATTATGTATATAAATGTATATATAAATATATATTTATATAAAGGGATATTATAAGTACCATTTGATCAGGATTCAACAAAATTGTCCTTTAGAATAATGGAGGTAATTAGACCTTTTAGAGAAAATTAATCATATTATATACAAAAATCAATTAATTTGTTGTTATTTTTTTGTTATTTTGTTTTGATTTTTAAAAATAAACTTCTAAAATTAATTATTTTCTATATAATAAATAAGTAAGTAAAGTA
The DNA here is from genome assembly GCA_963942445.1 of Argyra leucocephala. Classification (NCBI taxonomy): domain Eukaryota; kingdom Metazoa; phylum Arthropoda; class Insecta; order Diptera; family Dolichopodidae; genus Argyra; species Argyra leucocephala. The sequence goes on along the minus strand of OZ012679.1, from coordinate 12,936,459 downwards.
GCCATAAAATAAAGTCTAATAAATATATGCATTCTAAAACTATTTTGAACTTTTTTTTTTTTGCTTTTGTTTTTGTTTTTATTTTTTTATTAATCAGGATAAATCTCCTGATGCTTATTAGTTATATATATTTATAGTATGTACATAATATGTATATATATATATATATATATATATATATATATATATACATTATTGATTGTGTGTGTTATTTAAATTGTATTAAAATTTATTAATTGATTTTAAAAAATTAATTTTTATAATTAATAATTTCAATTTTAAATAGATTTTTTTTATTTATAATTTAAGCATTAAATATTTTAATAATATAAAAAAAAAAAATAATACTATTAATAAAAAAATAAGAAATTTATTAAATTTGCAAATTCAACAGAATAAACAAAATAAAAAAAAAATTGTTTTTAAGAGCGATTACTAAAAAAAAAAATAATAAATATAAAACCAATAAAAGCTAATAACAATAATTAAATTCAACTTTAATCTATCTATATATATATATATATGTAATATAAATATATAGAAAGAAATATAGAAAAATAGAATATATATAAATCTATATATATATATAAAATATATAAACATAAAATGTGTAAATATGTATATATAGATATAACTTACTTGAACGTTGATTTGATTGTTCTGTCTGAAATTTTATATAAAAATAATATTTATTATTATTATTGTTTTTATGTTTATCAATATTATTATTAATATTTTCTTGTTATACGTATATGTATATACAGTATATACAATTTAAATTTACCTTATTCAATTCTTGTTTCTTTTCAGCTTCAATAGCTGCATGCTCCAATATATCATTTATAAATTTTTCTAAATCTTTCATTTGTTCTGGATCATTTTTAAAATTTTCTATACGATTTTCTAATTTTAATGGCGGTTTATGTGGTGGTTCATCAAAACTAGCCTCCTTTATTGTAACTGTCCCTCTCATTTTGGACAGTTTTTTATCTGCTGATTTTAGTGAAATTTTGATAGATTTTTTTAACACTTTTTAAAATTAAATATATTTAAAAATACAATTTCTTGTATTTTTATGTTTTTGTTTTTATTTTATTTTTTCTATTAAGTTTTTCCCAAATAAAGAACCTGCTGTTCTTTATAATAAATTTTTATATTATTATTTTTTTTTTTTTTTTTTTGTTATTTAGATATTATTTCTGTTACTCTTTCTATTCTTACTATTTTGATACAACTGAATGGGTTACCCTGTTTGAAATTTTAATAAGAACAAAAATATCAAAAATCTGTAATACATTTTTATATAGAAAAAAAAAAATTTTTTTGACAAAACAATATAATCACAGTAATATACAAACACAGTTTAAGAATATAAAATATAAAAAAAAAAATCGATAAATTGACAGCGCAGGACTTGACGATAGATAACAATGTCAAATATTCGTACAAAAAGTATATATATATGTATATAACATCATGATATATGTATTATATTCAGGACAATTATAAGAAAAACGAATAACTGTTTATATTTTATTTTTTTTTTCAAATGTACAGGAATTTATTTTTATAGATCTATATTTATTTCATTTTGTATATTAGTTTTGTATAACAGTTTATGTTGTATTAATTACTTGTATTGACATTTAAAGGTTTCACATATCGCTTTATTTATTGTGAATCTTCTTTAAATTCTCTAAAAAAATAAATGTATATTAGTTTGTATAACGGTTATATAATATAACAGTTTATTATTATCAAATATATTAATGAAAAATTAAATTATGACATCGATTAAATACAAATTAAATTTATATTGCAAATAATGTGTATATACATATATTAATATACAGGGCAGTCGCTCTGACATGAAATTATGTTAAAAAGTGACTCATTGAAGTATTTTAGGAACCAAATTGTTTAACATAATGGGTCTATTTTTAAATTTTAAAAATTCAGATTATAAAAAATAATGTCTAACAAATATTCACTATAGCTCTGAAAATATGCAAGATGAAGCAATAATTAAATGTATATCAGTTTGTATAACGGTTATATAATATAACAGTTTATTATTTTTAAATATATTAATGAAAAATTAAATTATTTCATCGATTAAATACAAATTAAATTTATATTGCAAATAATGTGTACATATTGTACTATACATATATAAAATACAGGGTGAACAGCTATTTTAAAAATTAAATCATTATTTTAGTAACAAAATTGTATTAGATAATGGGTCTATTTTTAAATTTAACTTTCTCTTCAGAGATTTAAAATTATCGAATTATAAAAATTATTTTTAAAATATATCTAACCTACATATCGGAAAATATCCAAGGTAGACATCATTGTTTTTCAGAACTTTTTTTTAAAAATGTATGTACCTAACTAACGGTACTTAATAAGTGGATATAAAATTTAGCGTTTTTGACTATTATTTTTTGATTATTATTATTTATTTATTAGCTCACTTATTTATTTAGTTCACTTATTTTCAAAAATTCATTTAGGTAAACATAATTTATAATGACAGAGCGTTCTTATATTTAAGTTAGAGATCAGATAATAAATTAATTGTTATTATTATAATTAAAGTTATTAATTAATAACAGCACTATAGCTGCTAGCTAACGCTATCGGCTAAAATATATAAATAAATTAATTAATCAATTCTATTAAATTAATATTTAATTATAATTAATTAAATGACAATTCATATATATATATATATAATATATATTATTTAAATAAACATTTATTTATATACATAAATATATCTATGTTTACATATAAATTTTACGTTAACAAGGTTGTATTTATTCAAGCAAATAATTATTATTATGTATAAGTCACGAAAATTTTAATTTTAATAGTAAATAAAAAATAATAAAAAATAAATAATAATTTTTTTTTTTATTATTTGAATTGTAAAACCTGTTGAATTTCATAAATAGGCACACAAATATGAATTGGATATTTTTAGCAACAGGTTAACACACTCGTAAATATAAATAGCTCTTTTGTTTGTAAAGTAAATTATTAAATTAGTTTAAAAATGTTGAATGAAATAGAATTTCAATGCAAAACCACCACCTAGTAGTTAGTATTTATGTACCTAAACTTAGTTTTTATTAGGGCTAATAAAAATTAATAATGAATTCAATACAAATGAATTTAATGAAATGAAATTACAATCTAATTTGAAAAATGTTTTAAATATAAAATTTTAAGAAATTTAAGTAAAAAGTCTTTGGGGGTTGAAAAACATTGGGTTAAAAAACAAAAAATGAAATAAAGTAATTTAAGAGAAATTATTTAAATGTTCGATATAATTATCGCTTTCTGTTTTAATATACTACTTTTAAGTGAACATGAACAATCCTATTCGATATTTTTAGTAAATTAAATTTTTAAGAATTTAAATTTTTCTAGTATTAGAAGTTAAAATCATTAGAAATTTTTTAAAATATAATGGAATGACCCTCACTTCTCAGTTGTCATACTGGATTTAATGATTTCTTATTACAAGTATTCAATAGATATTCAAATCCATCTCACGGCAACAAAATCAGCTCAGAAGTGTGTTTCAATTTATTTCCACAACATTCGTTCTTTCAGTGAAGGCATTTTTCATGGGCGGGAAATCTCATAACCGCAGTTAATTCCGAAATAATTAAACAAATTAATTTTTTATTAAAAAAATTATACTTCGTTCGATAATTGGTAATTTTCAATGTTTTACTATACAATGAAAAATTTACAAATTTAACAATACTGGGCCTCAAACTTCAAAACAAAGAAATAAGAGAAAAAAGATGGGTAACCAATAGACAAGGTTGCAAAATAATCAAATAAGAGACATTAATTTGTAAAAAATATAAATCATAGCTAAATCAGAAAAATTATTTAAATCGTATGCCAATTTCGAAATGTTTACACATCAAAATTGTGGTTTGACGATTTAGTTTAATTAAATAAAACTTTGATGTAGTATAAACGAAGTTTGATGAGTAAATTGCTTTCAAAAAAATATCAAAATTTAATAAAAATAAAATATAAAATTAATAAAAAAAAAGTTATTATTAAAATTTATAACTTAGCATTATAAAAAGTACATACACAAAAATCAAATTCGATTATCAACAATATCCAAGTCATTCTTGATAGGCTAATACAGATAATAATACTTGAGTATATCTCAGTAGAATATACAAAGTATAAAACTTTACTTTTATTATAGGGTAGCTAAGATGAGCTCAGATGAGCACAGATGATAGAGAGGTGAATATAATTTCGGCCTCAAATCAGCGGTTACAACCATATTCGTATATACACAAAAAATAAAGTTTACTTAAATATCGATTAACGATTAACAGAAAATATAAGCGCACTTGCAAACTTATGAAGGTAGTTTCTTCCGAAATATCGATATTTGCAATCAAATATTAAAAATTATTAGTGGAAACCTAACAACCTATTAAAATTATTTAATAGTACATAATTAAGTAAACTATGTCTGGCATATTATTACGTCCTATAAAAATTCGAAGAAGTTATGCCCAGAACTTAATAAAGATAAAACTAAAAAATTTATTCAGCTTAATATAGTGAGAAGCTTAGGACGATAACGTGTATATTTCTGTTTGCTTAACAAACACTTAATGCGATTTAACCTTGTCAGTAGTGATGACTGTCGAATCTAAGACAATCTAGACACTTAAAAAAACCACAAGGATATTTTCTACAACTGCTTAGGGTTAGTGAAAATTATACTCAGATTTTCTTTTTTATTTTGATGCATATTATCTGTGAGATGTTATGTAAAATAAAAAATAAATAAATAATACAGTTCAGTTCTCCGTTCTCTTCTTATTTGTATTACGCCGCATGTCCCACGGATATACAATACAGGACAATACTGATGATGATTGTATACTTCTCCATTTGATTGCTTCAATTTGCAGGTCCCTAACAAACGATATTATTGCCCCTGACAAACGCTATTATTCCGTTAATATTCAATTTGTGAATTAAGGTATCTGAAAACTATTCAATATTTTGTGAGCTATGACATTGCATTCAAAAAGAAAGTCAAAGAACGAGTCTCGCAATCAGAAATCAGGTGAAGTTGTTAGAACGGTATATTTTTCACAACAAAATACTTAAAGGCTACGGGTTTGCTCGAAGAGCCATTATTAGTCCTGTTTGTGTTGCAAAAAATTGCTATATGTGGCCTAACACGGCATAATAACGTTGCGACGACAGATTCTATGGCTACCTTTCGCTCTTAAACTAAATTAAGGGTATACAAAGAATTGTTGCAACTACCGGGTTGTTCGTAGAACAGTTATGAATCCCGTTTGTGTTGTAAAAAATTGCTATATGTAACCTAACATGGCCTAATATCATTGCGACGACAGATTTCTATGTCTACCTTTCGATCTTAAACTAAATTAAAGGTATACAAAGATTTGTTGCAACTACCGGGTTGTTCGTAGAACAGTTATGAATCCCGTTTGTGTTGTAAAAAATTGCTATATGTGGCCTAACACGGCATAATAACGTTGCGACGACAGATTCTATGGCTACCTTTCGCTCTTAAACTAAATTAAGGGTATACAAAGATTTGTTGCAACTACCGGGTTGTTCGTAGAACAGTTATGAATTCCGTTTGTGTTGTAAAAAATTGCTATATGTGGCCTAACACGGCATAATAACGTTGCGACGACAGATTCTATGGCTACCTTTCGCTCTTAAACTAAATTAAGGGTATACAAAGATTTGTTGCAACTACCGGGTTGTTCGTAGAACAGTTATGAATCCCGTTTGTGTTGTAAAAAATTGCTATATGTAGCCTAAAATGGCCTAATATCGTTGCCACGACAGATTTCTATGTCTACCTTTCGCTCTTAAACTAAATTAAGGGTATACAAAGATTTGTTGCAACTACCGGGTTGTTCGTAGAACAGTTATGAATCCCGTTTGTGTTGTAAAAAATTGCTATATGTGGCCTAACACGGCATAATAACGTTGCGACGACAGATTCTATGGCTACCTTTCGCTCTTAAACTAAATTAAGGGTATACAAAGATTTGTTGCAACTACCGGGTTGTTCGTAGAACAGTTATGGATCCCGTTTGTGTTGTAAAAAATTGCTATATGTAGCCTAAAATGGCCTAATATCGTTGCCACGACAGATTTCTATGTCTACCTTTCGATCTTAAACTAAATTAAGGGTATACAAAGATTTGTGGCAACTACCGGATTGTTCGAATTAAAAGTTATTAGTCCCGTTTGTGTTGTGTGGAATTGATAGAATAAAATGGGTTGCGGCGACATATTAATTAAACAAAATTAAATTATCAACAATACGGATTCAAAAATTTAAATACATATACAAATTTTTAAAATTTATTTTAATTTAATTTTTCAATTTAAAATTAATTTATTAAAAGTCACTAATTTTAACACAACTGATTTTGAATTTAAACCATTTACATTTAACATTCTTTGAAATCAATTCAAAAAATTACAACAAATTTACCAAAAAAAAAAACTGAAAACAATTTTTCGTTAAAAATTTTTTGGCGCAGGACTTAACGTTCACTTGGGAAAAAACGAATTTTCTATTCTATCAAAAATAACGAAAATAAGGAAAAAGAAATGAAATAAATTTTCAAAAAAAAAATACTCCTTTCATTACAAGGAAGTCTTCTTTTTTTTTTGCTCGGAATTAAATTTTTTATTAAATTTAAATTTATTTTTAATTCTTCAAAATTTTCATCAAATCAAAAAATCAAACTATAATTAATTAAATTATATAAAGTATTATATAAAATATTAAATATATTTACATAATATTAGAATTAAAAAAATAAAATCAAAGAAAATGTTTTCTTGTTGGAAAAATAATTTATTTTTAATTGGTATGATTTAAATTATGAAAAAAAAAAATTTTTTAAAAATTAAAAAAATTAAAAATTATAAAAATAAAAATTTTAATTTTTAAGGATTTATTATACAATTAGTGCAAGGACTTAATTTGGATGAATTAAAAGGAACAAAACCACCTCGTTTAACAAAATATACTCCAAGTGCAACAAAATCTGTAAGTGTGTAATAATTTATGTGACAATGAAAAATTAAATAAGAACAAAAAAAAACAGAAAGAAGAAAACAGAAAAGAAAAATATTTTCTATTTGGAAAAGGACATTCATGGAATATTCTTTTTTTTAAATTAGAATTATTGTTTTTTTTTTTTGCTTTTTTTACTGTTGTAATTTATTGACTTTTCACCAAGGGAAAATTTTTTATTTTGATTAAAGTTGAACTTACCCTCACTTGTAATATTGGTATAGCATCTTAAATTGAGTAGGGCCTTAAAACTAATATAATTACAATTTTATATACATAATATATAGTATATTAAATAATAAATCTAAATTTGATTATTAATAATTGTGTAGTATAATATAAGAGGTAGGAGTTTATATGCTTAATACAGCATCGCATCAGCATGACAGAACATTCAATTTTAATTAAAATACCATCAGACAAAACCACTATGGACATACAAATTAAATTTAATTAATTTAATTTTTTACGGTTTTTTTTTCTTTATCAATTTTAGACACCAACATCATCATTATCATTGTATAGAATAAATTCAACTGTATCAGGAACAACTTGTGTACTAATTCAAACAGGTAAATATACATATAAGTATCTACGTATCGAATAATATTTTGACATTTTATATAGTTTTGAATCAATAATAGAAAAATGAAAAAATTAAATGATTTATAAATAGAATTGTATGATTGATTGATTGATTGATTGATGAATTAATTTATATTATATGATTGATTATTTAACTTGTGAAATAAAATATGAATAAGGTCACAAATCTAAAGGTTAATTGTTTTGCATTACTATTCAATTGTAGGCGTATATAAAATTGCACACAATTGAAAAATTAAAATTATAAGATTTGAATAGTATTGATTATTATTAGATTATATTTATTTATTTATTTATTTATAATATTAATTATAATTTAAATTGAAATAAAAAAAATAAATATCTTTTATAGAATTATGATAGGATCTATCAATTGTAAATTGTTTCATCTATGTTATAGAATATAGAGTTTTGATATATAGGCATATAATTTATTATATAAGATAATGGATAAACTATGATAAGATGGCATATAAATATATTATATGAGATCATGATAAAGCTATATAAGATGTATAGGCTGTCAAAACTGTCAAAAATAACAAAAAAAAAAATTAAAATATCATTAAAATGTTTTATATCATTAACATATGAAAATAATTTCGGGTATCGCGATTGGCCTTGACAAAGTAAATTTTAGAAGTTCAATTTTGGGTCACTTTTTCGAGAGCTGCTAGCCACATATGTTACGAATAATACGAACAATATTAGTCTTCGAGACATCAATTTTTGCTATTTATCAACATAAATTAGTAAATTTATGTAGCCCTACTCAATCATATATCTCAGGACCTTGGAGGCGGCCAATCGATAGGTCCATTTCTTGAAATCAACTTATCGCCAAATTTTGATTTGAATATATCGATGGTTGCGGTGGCAGTATGGCAGGTAGTGCCATCCTGTTTAAATCACATTTTTCGTCCAGATCAATGTCATTGATATTTTCAAACAACAAATAATGGTGCAGTAACGATTTTCATTGATTTGAATGTGAGCCCGATTTGATTTTCGAAGAAATAAGATTCGATTATGCCACCAGCGTGTAAAACGCATCCAAACGGTAAATTTTTTTGGTTGTAACGGAGTCTGTATGGTATATCTTATGAATAACTCTCACTTCATATATGGCAATTCGAATGCTCGACATCTCTTCATAGTGTTATCCTGATTAGAAAAAAAAACCCTTAATATTAAGTAATAAAAATTATTGTTGGTTGAGGACACTAATATCACACAAAATGAAATAAGCTATTCTTTTTTTTTTAATTATAAAAGGTTAACTTTTTGATTCACAAACCCTACTCAAATTATAAATAAATTTGATAATTTTTTTTTTTTCATTTTCAATTTGAATTTTAGATGCACTTTTAACAATTAAATATCGTAATAAATATAATGATGATGTTGAAGCAGATACATTTTTACCAGATGATCCACAATTAACTGGTGATTGTACTGATTCCGATTATGAAAGTATTAAAATGAAATTTAAAAATTTCATTCTTGACATTTATTTTCAAAAGGTAAATTAAGTCCAAAATACAATTTTTCTATTATATTTTATAAATTCAAGTTATTTTAAATTGAGCTCTCTTGAGCAAGATAACTTAAGTATCGCTCGGTTTTAAACTACTCAAATTTCCGTTTAAATTACATTTCAACTCAAATTTCAAGTTAACTCATACTATGAGTTTGCTAAATTTTTGAGCAAATACCATTGTTCAGATATTGATCCCGCTCATAATATGAGTACATTAATAGATTGAACAAAGATATTCGCTCAAAAATTTAACAAAATCTAACTAAAAAGTTGAGTGAACTCAGATTATGAGCGGATTCAAAATTTGAATTAATTTGAGTTGAGCTTTGAGTTAATTTCACAAATTAGTCTACTATTTTACACTCCTCTGTAAATAACAATATTTACGTAATATTTATGTAAATAACAAAATTTCAAAATTAATTTAAATATTTATAGACACCTGGTGGTGAAAGATGGTATATAAGTGGTATGGATTTAGCATATTCATCATCAAATCCAATATTTGAGCATATTGATCGGCCAAATTTAAATGTTAAATTATCAACAAAACCACAATCAATGTATTTTCCAACACCAGTTGGTAAATCGTATCAATGTCAAAATGAACAAGAAATTTTAATGTATGCACCACCCGATTCAGATGATAAATCTGGTCATATTGCAAAATTATTTTTAAGAGAAACACGAATGCAAAGTTTTATGTATAAAGCAAATGGTTTATGGGGACCACCATTTGTATGTAGTGCAACTGGAAGTTATCGGTAATTATTATATTTATATTGGAGTATATATGTATATATTGTATGTATATATATATAAAAAAAAATTATTATTTTTTAGTGATGAAACTGCACCATTAGCTGTTGGTACAACATTAGCTGTATTTGTTTTGATTACAATTGGAGGTTATGCTGTATGGAGGTAAGCTATTTGATTTGTATGATTTTTTTTTTTCATTGTTGAATAAAAATATTCTATATATATATATGTTAATTAGTCAAACATATAATATTAGATTAAAAAATATTTTACGCAATAAAATACGGTAATGAGGAAAAGTAAAGACCATTAGGGAAATATTACGAACAATACTATATATAGAAAGATGAAATAAGCGAGATCAAAAACAGTGTTTTATCTGTCTGAGAGTACCAATTTTCGACAGTTGTTTTGACTTCTTCATATACTGTTATTTTTACTGCTTCTTTGTTAGATTTATATTATATCTGGCCAACTCGTATCGGCTTCCGCCTGATATTATTTTAACAATCCTGTCTTCTTATTACCTTTATTTGTGTGCTATATTATTTTTTGATTTTTCGAATATATAATAATGTCATATCCTTTTTCACCTTCTTCTTCTGATTCGATTCAATCTGAGGTTTTCGTCACTTATTCAAAACTTGTTGTTGCTTATTGTTATTGTTCAGAGTATTCGACACAATATTCATTTGTTATACTAAATAAAAATTGCAAGTTCTGGTTAAGACAGTTTAACGTTTTACTTGCAACTTGTGCCTGAGATAATTCGATGTTGAATGTGTTTCGCCACTGCCAAACTAATTAAAAGTATTAGTATCTAATGATAAGCTATTTAATCGAAGATAAGCACATGATAAGCTATAATCAAAAATAAAATGTTAAGATCTAACGATGTGTATATCTCCCATGTGTACTCGTACGTATTATAATACACCACCTTCTTAAATTTTAACGCACTAATTATAATAAAGTACAGTCGTGAAGAACTAATAACAACATAGAACCGAAAATAAAATTGATATCTAATTCAAATACTTAATTATAAAAGGAAATCATACTGAAATACTCTGTAATCAATTTGTACAAAAATCATGTATGATGTAGGCATAAAATTACAGAGTGTTTGATTTGATTGTACAAATGATTCCAAGCTATACATTTTGTTTCAATGATGTATTATAACACGATGATTTTACCACATTTAGACTATTGTTCATATATTCTTGTCAAGGCTATACGACAATTAAAATGGATGTCAGTACAGATTGAATTTCAATATTTTGTTATTAATTAATAATTTATTTAACAAAACTATAAAATAAAATAAATTAAAATTTATTATAATTTTTTAACAGATACTTTAAAGTGAAGAAAGTTCAATATGGTACAATGGAGTAGACAAAATAATGGTGGTAGTAATAAAATTGTGGTAACAATTCGATGAAAAAAAAATATTGTTTTTATGTTAAATCATTTCAAAATATATCAAAATATTATATGTTTAGGTTATATTCAATATTAAGAGAGAAAAAAAATAAATAAATGATAGTGAAAAAATTGAACAAAAACAAAATAAAAATAAACTGAAATTATATAAAAATCATTATAGAATAAATAAATAATAAAATAATATTATTAAATCAGAGATTACAGAACCTGTTAGAAATTATTTAAATATAAATAACTGTTGCCCGATATAAAATTATAAAATCGAAAATTAAATTATATTAAATTTAAAATAAAACAAAAAAAAAAAACTAAATAATAATATTAAATATAAAAATAAATTTGAATAGTAAAATTTCAAAATATATTTTTTAGTCATTATGCAAAAAATGTTTCAATTTCATCATTCCAGTAAAATAATTTAATGAGTCTATATGACACTTTACTGAAAACCAAAATTACAGAATGGAAATAATCTCGAAAAACAAAATTTAGAATGATTTAAAATTTTGATCATAATCAAAAAGCAATTTGAAAAATCCGAAAATGACAAAATCTCGAATGTTACAAATCCTGGAAAAAAACCTGAATTTAACAAAAAAAAAAACATAGATACTTTCAGGATTTTTAATCTTGGAATTATAAATGTTTTTTGACATGATTTACAGCATTTTCTTTTTAAGATTCAGTAACATTCTGGATTTTGACATTTTCGGGATTTTTTTTCTCAAGTTTTAAGTCATTTCATATCACAAAATTTTAATTCGAGATTTTTTTTCGTGATTTTTTTGTTCGGTTTTCGTTTTTTTTTAATTCAAAAATTTAACTTATTTATGTTGATAAGATCAACTTATTAAATTATCTTGGAGTGTAAATTATAATATCATGTCTTATTAACTATGAGTTTTTGAATTTATTTACATTAAAATTAAAATTTATATTTTTAAAAATAATTACAACTTAAATTTGTAAAACAAAACTAAAAAAATAATTTCAATTAATTAATTATAATTAATTATATATTTAAAATGTTCTCAAAATCATATATAAATATAATTTCAATTATAATTAATTTAAAGTCTAATTAAATTTTTAAAAAATATTATACTAATTATAACAATATATAATTTTTATAAATGGTGGCAGCTAAATGAAGTGTAAAAAAATTAAATAAAAAATTATACACCCACACAAATATACACCATCACTCATAATTCTATTTCTAATAAATAAATCAAATTAAAAACATTCATAATTCATATAACAACTTTTAAATTTATTCAGTATGCCTTGATGGTTACTAATTACTATAATATGTATTATACAAATTAAAATATTCTTATCTTCAATATCAAAAGTTGTTAATTTCAAAATACAAATTAAATATAAAAATGTTGCAAAGAATAGAAAATATTGCAAGCCAATAGCCATATAACAAATTAATATGGTACTTAAATAACTAAATTGAAAAAATTTTTAATTAAACCTTAAAGTAAAATAAAAATTATTTTACAGTTAATTTCAGTCGGTAATGTCTAATGCAAACATTCGGTTGGTATTGTTTAATGCTAACAGTATAATGTACAGACGGTAATCACCCGCTTCTTTTGAATTTCTCTTTTTCAATCAATCGAGATTATAAAACATTCGCTTTTTGGCATTAGCGTATTCTAATTAATAAAAATTATTAATTCTAATTAACATCATATCATTAAAATTATTTAATATTATATTTTTTATTATATTTTAAAATATAATAACGATAATTAAAAAAAAAAATTTTAATATAATAAAAAAAAAAATAATTAATATTATTATTATACTATTATAAAAAAAAACAAATGATTCGCTTTTAATGTTTTTTATTAAAAATATAAAATAATTAAATTAAATTAAATTAAATGAAAAATTTCAAATTAAATAAAAACAAAAATATAGTGCATAAATAATTTATTAATACTTTAATATTTTTTATTTTATGAAATCTATTGATTTAAAGTGAACATTGAAATAAAATTTTTAAATATAATCAATTAAAATTTTATTTAAGTTTTTAGAAATTAAAAAAAAAATTAATTAAAAATTCATTTATGTTCTTATCTAGTGCTTTGACATGCAAGTTATTATTTGCTGAAAGTCCAAATATATTCAAATATTTTTGCTAACAAATGTTTATAAATAAAATATCAAATCTACTGGCATGATTTCTATCAAGCCAGTAAACATGCAAGTAATTTGACATTTCGTATAAAACAAATATGAATGAAAATAAAAATATAAAAGTACACATCTTAAATAGGTCTTGAATTGAATTTTTTTGTATATTGCTGTTTTTTTAATGTCTTTTAATAAATAAAATAAATTTTTTTTTATTAAAATTACTTTTTAAATTCTTGTAAAAAAAAATCAATTTGTTATTATTATATTTTATAATGCCTAAATATCGCTATCACAAAATTTTAAATATTTTTCAAGTTATCATGCAAGTAAAAATCTACGTGAAGGATAGTAAACAACAATATACTCTATTTGATGCAAGTAACTACTGTTGTAACTACAGCATGTTGTAAACATTAGGTGATATAGTAAAAATACAATTTTAATATATAATTTTAATAATATTTATAAGGATAATTTAAATTTTATTTCAGTTCTTAAAAATTAAAAAAAAAAAATTAAATTTAAATTTATTTAAATTTTAATAAAAATTAAAAAACTCTTCCTTTAATTTTGGCTCTCAGGCGAATGATTTTAATTTTAAATTAATTTAATTTCAATTTATTTTTTAATATTTTTATTATTTATTTATTTATTAATTGCCATGATACATATTCATAATTTTTTTTTAACAATATTATGTTTTAGAGCTTATACTATTGTATTTACACCTATGACTATTCCTAATTATTACTTAGACTAGCTGACTAATTTATTTATTAATTAATTTATTATTTAAAGGAAAAATGGCGACAAAAAACCTTTTTGAATATTTATGTTTTTTCATAAAACTTACCACTACTTACATACTAAGAAATAAACCTAAATTTTTTAATATTTATTTTAACGATAACGAAACAGTGCTGAATACTTTAATTAATTTTTTAATTATATCGAACAAATATTTATTGATCATACCGCATGCCATCTATAACACCATTTGATCTCAACATTATAAATTTTTTTTAATTATTTCTTTGCAACAATGAGAACATTGACATATTGAAATATGTACATACATATATCATAATGATTGTCCTATTCAAATATTTACGGTCAAATAGATAAATAGTCGATTATTTTTGATATTTTATATTATATATATATATGTAATATGTATATAATATACTTATATAAATATATGATGTAATAGAACAATGTAGGCCGCGTGGTCACAAACCCCATGAGTTCCTAGTTCTATATTATAACATTAAAATTTTCTGAAATTATTTAATGAAACTATATATATTGTTTATTATCAATAAAGTGTAGAGAGTACACAATGTTATCAAGTAAAATTTCAATTCGAAATAAGCAATGACACAACAGTATCAACATGCAACTGCAACAGCGTGTAATATGACGCATTGAATCTTTTTCTCACTCTCTTATACCGCTCTGAATACTGAATAAATCCGGTATTGATGATTCCTAATATCAACTGCCGAATTTTATGTAAATTCATTACATTTGCTTCTTGAAGATACCCTCACTTACCCCGTCTAACTTAAATTTTTCCTTGTATAATTAATTTAACTTTGTTATATGCAATTTAAGGGTTGCCTAAACCTTCGATGCCATCAACATTTAAAATATCCGTGTTAAAATAGTGTCACGACTGAGAAACTGAATTTTTAATTTAAACCTCGTTTAAACGAAATTGGACCTAAAACATTAAAAATAAATGAAAAATTCTTCAATTTAAGATATTTGATTTTTATTTATATAAAATTTAATTCCATATATAAAAGGATTTAGAACGAGGACATTATTTAATTATTTTTTTTTTTTTTAATTTTTAAGAATTTTTATTTTAACACTTTGGCTACCATAATCACTATAGTAATACACAAATTTTTCCTCCGTCTAGGTACAATAATAATTCCAGTGGAGCATTCCCATTTTTTGCTCCAGCTACCGTATTCGCCAGTAATATTTATAATGTTAGAATTTGTACCTTGGAGAAACAATTCCGTATTACTTGGGACCACATGGTACCTTAGAACGAAAATGGGGATGTTCACTAGGTGATACATTGGTTAGCCAAAATGTTAAATTACTAAATTTAATATTAATTAAAAATAATTTCCTAAAATGCACAAATAATAATTTTAAAAAAAAAAACAAATATTTATAAATAATTAATAAAAACAAAAAAAAAAAAACAAAAAAAAAATAATAAAAGTTAAGATTTAAAAATGTCTTCCATATATACATACATATTATAATATATATATATATATATATATATGTATATATATAATATATATATATTTAAATTTAAATTTAATTAATTGATTAATTATAAATTATATTAAATTAAGAAAATCTAAAAATATTTATTTTTTTTTTTCATTTTAAATATCTTTATTATTATTTTTATTGTTAAAAATAACTATTTATTACTATTATTACACATTATATTAAACAAAAAAAAAACAATTTAAAATTCCAATATTAAGCGACCCACAAACGTTCAATAATATTGATAATAAAAAACTTTACGTAAAATCGAAAACTAATGTCTAAGATCGTAAAATCGTGTTGGAAAATAAAATCTATATTACGGGATAGATTCATTGCAAAATATAAACTGTAAAAAGTAAAAATTATACAAAAAATAAAATAAAAACAAATTTCAAAAGTATGTAATAGGGTTGAACTGTAACTGATATTTTAGTCTAAGATAAAATTTCATTGCATAAAAACGTTGATTATCTCGTAAATCATCGCTAACATTTATTTTTAATACATCTCTGCAACTGCGCACGTGTAATATTTACAAAATTTATTTAAAATGTCCCTCATCACTAAAAAATAATATTTCCCCAATGCTCAACTAGTTCAAACTGTGCATTCGTGTATAAAGGTATAGTTCAAAACCAAATGCTTGGCTTAATTTAAAAACAAAAAAAATACACAAGTTTCAGACTTGCCGTTTCTCAGGTAAATTTACATCTGATTTTAAGTAGCTTCAATAACTTTCAGTAATTTTGACTAATAAAATAAAATTGTTACAATATTCAACCCATTTCAGTTTATATTTTGTTTTCCAATTCAATTTTTTTAACCTCCTATAACCAAATTTAACAATAGACACCCTGTATCGATATCATAGTTACGGTTAAACATGCTTATATTCATATTACGTTTAGTATCAGCACCTGTGAGTGTAGAACAAAAAGAAAAGAAACTGGTTTAGGATCGTTAAAATTGTACAGTTGTTTAAAAACGTTGGACATTTAATACACGTCACATTTAAAAATAGACATCTTAAAAAAAAATTTTCTTAAAATACTCCTCCAAAGAATACACGCACCTGAAAGAATTTTCAGGTTAAACCTAATTAAAATGTTTTCAATTAATTTACTCAATATATTATGCAATCAATCAATTTACACTCACATCGTATTTATTTAACCATATCAAAAATATTATTCAATATTATTGATTATTGAACGTTTGTAATGTCTAAAATGCTTTACTATTTATTTTCGATCGAAATTGGATTTTTATAGTGATAGATATTTTATAATTAAAATCGAATTTCCTTTCACTATTTATAATAAATTTTCTTTGATTTCACATATCGAAAAATTTTATCAGTGCTTACATTACAATTGACTTAAACATTATTATTAAAAACAAAAAAAAAACTTTTTACTAGCATTTGCATTTTAAAAAATACTCGTTCATCATTATTCGAAAAATTTGACATAAAAATTAAAAAAAAAAAACAAAAACAAAAAAAATGTATTTCATTTTATTTTTTAACTCCTAGTGCATAACATATGAATTCTGTAAAATATATTTATTAAAATATAATTATTATCAATTTATTGTTAAATGAAAATCATAACAAATAAATTTATAATAGAATATATAAACATTTAATAATATTAAATAATAATTAATATAGGTATATAAATAGATATATATATATATATATATACTTTTTTAATTAATTGTAAAATAGTTACTCATAAATGTACAAAAATTAAATATAATTTATGTTGTGTTGTTTTGTTTTTTTGTTATTATATTTTTTATTAATTTAATTAATTTTTTGAAATGTATAATGTTCGAAAGGAATTTGTTCAATAAAATATTTAATAAATCAATGAAAATTTAATAATATTAAATATATAATTAAATAAAAAAAAAATGAATTAATTCTTAATTATTTTTATTTTAAGCAGCCGTTTTTGCACATTAAATTTTGTTTGATGTTTACCCAACATTACAATCAAACATTATAATCAAACATTGCAATCAAACAAATTGTACTATTTTATTTCACACTAGTATTTACGATTCATAAAAATATTTATTTATTTGTATGCGTGTATGATATTAATTTTGTGAAATGCAAATAAATATAAAATAATTGTTTCGGTTTTCGGTAGAGGTGCACTATACACGTACATAAATAAACGTATAGGGGTAATATTATAATTTAATAAAAATATTTAATTGAAATTCAATAAATGAGATTTTAAATTTATTTAAATTTAAACTTAAAAGTGATAATACTAAATCTATTGATTGTACTAAAAAAAAAAAATTAACATGGATGAAAATACAGAAGTAGCATTTTTTTTTTTATTATTTTAAACCCGAGCAAGTACAGAGGAGTTATTCCAATTATATATCGGCTCTTGGCCACGACATTTTAGAATTTTTGATTTAAGTATGCCATTATACTGAAGTTGTTCATCTTTCAGATATATCTCAAACAGTTATCTTACAGACACAAATATTATATAAAAAATAAAAAATATTCTATATCAACTAATTTAGTTGATATTTTTTTTTCCAAAACTCACTTTAATCAGAAAATGATTTTGTACGGACGATGATATCAGCTTCAAAGGTTTATAAATATTTTTACCAATAAAATTGATATTCAGTGGGGGCGGGTCGTTTTAACCTTAACAGATATTAATAGGCTAATGAAGAAAATTATCATGCTTTATTTCATATCTCCTTAATTCACTTGATTTTGCCATCGAAGCCCCAGATGTATATCGTTGTTATAAACATATATATTTCATGTATATACATTCATTATATCTTTGCAACACAAAACACTATGTATTTTGAAAAGTTTGAATATTTTGAATAATATATTTGTTTGATGCAGCACAACAGCTGAATACTCCATACTCTGGTAGACTTCAGTATCAGATTCATCACAGCTATATGGGTTTGCTTCGAGAATAGGTAATATTCCAGTTCGTATTGTGATGTGGGAAAGGGGATCGCTATGAGATCACATGTGAATCGTGGCGGAGACGGATTGCTGTTTGTGAATTTTGTTTGATGCTTACCCAACATTACAATCAAACAAATGGTACTATTTTATTTCACCACCCGCTTTTAAACTAACTAAGTAGGCTTCAGTATTCAATGATTGTAAATTATATGTATTGATATTTTTGATATAGGTGCAAGCTGCTAATGTTGTTTCTTTTGCACAATATTTTTCTATTTCAAGTTTCCAATGTTTCTTCTAGTTTATCCTGTATAAACTTTGTTGCAATGACTGCAATTGATCTTGTATACTCCTTATTTTTCCATTTGATATTGGGTCCTCTTTTGAAAATTATTAAACCAAACAGTTGCGAAAAAGTTCAAATTGTTACCTCTCCAATAAAAATAAATAAGACGATTTTAGATTTTTTTCCTCAGTCGAGTACAAAACACTGAAGAATTCTGCTAGTACCAAGTAGTAAACAAAATAGGCGTATCTGTATGATAAGCTATAATTGAGTAAAATTAAAATTCGACTATTTTCAAAAATTAAATAAATTAGAGCTCAAAATCAATAAGGAACAATAACCTATAATTATTCATTCTAACTGTAGACTCAAATCGTGGATGTCTGAAAGACAAAACATTGTCACGTTGTCAAAATACAAAGTTTTTAGTTTGATCAAACATTTGATCGATTTGTGTATACTATACACTATTCTCCACTATAACTAAAACCCTTTTCGAAAAATTAAAAATTTTCGAAAAAAAAATATATCTAGATGTATGCATAGTCATTAATAAAACTGTTGTGATCAAAAAACGATTATTGGGCCTGATGTGTACAAAAATACATATAAATGAGTATCAAATTTAAAACGTCTTAAAGAAATAGCATTTTTTTTTTTGTTTATAAATTTCAAACAATTGTTTTTTATTCTCTACAAACCATTTTCTATAAAAACAAAAACAGGATATTATTTTTTTCTATATGTACTTATGTATAAGTATATTAATAGTACTAATGTCCTTCGAAAATAAAAATATATTTATTTATATACATTTTTGTTTTAAACTTCTCTATTATAGAATTTCTATAGAAAACAAAATAAAAAATATAATCGACATGAAATGACATTTGATGACCTTTTAATAATTACAACATTTTATTTTTATTTTATTTATTTTTCATTCAGAAAGAAATTGCAGTACAGTGCAAAACAGCCAGACAGAGTTAATTTGTAAAAATGCACTCAAACAAAAAATGTTATAGCTATGGTGAGTGAGATGGTGAATTTCTTCTTCTTCATCTTATTTCTACTAAGTTTGATTATGTTTACTTCCATAATGCACATACTGTTATGGCTCAATTGAGGCTCAATTACAGCTCCCCCGTTTTGGTTGATTTGATTGACGGTATAGTTTTCTGCCATACCATCGCAGATTATTTTAGCAATAAATTTTACTCATCAATCCAATTAAGATACATAATAATTACCGATTCTTCTACTACTTTTCGTTTATTTGACTACATTATGAGTGTTGCCGTTTGTTTGACTGCATTATTTGAGACTTGAACTCTGATAGTGTATCATGGCTATATTTTTACTGTGTCTCATTTCTACAGTGTGTACTATTTTTTAATGCAGAAAAATATTAAATTCGAAATGTGAACATTATTCAGTGCTGGAAGTGAATCCAACGTAATTAAGTCAAATTTTAATAAACTATGGGGTTTTTTTTATTGAAAAAAATATTTTTAAATTTTGTCCTTCGACAGTTATCCTCGATTTCTTGCAGTCGTCTTGATTTTCGTTTACATCTTCCTCTAGTATTATACAGTATCCTCATGAGAGTGTTTGTGCCTGTTGGTTATTTATTGTATATGTTCTAACTTCTCGTTTGATCCTATTTGGTATTCACCATCGTCATTTATTTTTTGACCAAATATTTTTTTCTCAGTATTTTGCGTTCGAATACATTTATTTTCGTCACTAATTATCAGTCCAGGCTTCGATTAAGCCAGTTACACTTTCTTAATTTAATTATCCTAGTCAATTGTATCGGAAAGTAGAGAAAATAGATGGTGTCTCTAACTTAAGTTTTGGCTAATAAGTATACAAAAAAAGTCCCAAGTCGAGATAAAAGATATGTTGCAAATCTATTGCAAAACACATACATTCACGCATAAAACTTAATAATGAAAATTTTATACTCTTAACTTCAAAGAACTGGTGTTGTTACAACTAACTGTTAGCCTTCACCGTCTTCATTAAGTCTCTCCACCGTTCTTTATCTTATAAGAGCAGCTGATTTCTAAATTCTGACTTGTATTCAAGCATCACTTAACTTTCTTCACGTTATCTATAGCCATCTTTTTCTAGGTATTGTGCTAGCTCTTTGTACATCTGGTGTCCCTCTAAATATTACTTTCTATATTCTATATTTGTTGATTAACATTTGTTGAGTATTTGCAAAATATTGTGACGGCTTAATACGATTTGAAACCAACAAACCGTTTGCTGAGCTATTTGGAACAGAAGTTAATTTTGTTAAGTATTTACAGCTTGTACTACTGATAGGGATTTCCTCTTTTATTGTTTTCATATTTTGTTAGGTATCGAAAAAATCGTTTTCGCACGATTTATATGGTTGTCTGCTATTAGTCTTAATACTTTCAACTGATATCGTTGTAATATACTTCAATATCAGAATTGCTGGTTACTCCCCATAACTGGATTTCATAAGTTCACATCGGCTTTAGTATAGTGTCATAAATCAACCATTTGTTGTCCAGTATAAAAACAAAATTGTACCCAATCATTCAATATGTTGTTTTAAATATTTGCATTCATTATCCATTTCTGTAGACATTTTTAAGATTTGCTATGTATGATCAGTTTAAGTTTGTACAGTAATCCTTCATGCCATACGTTATGAAAAGTTAATTGGCTAATATCCAAAAAATACCACTGTACCATACTTCTTTTCAGCTTGATCATGTCAGTTATTCTGTGGATTTGTTCAACTGGTATCGGTGATTTTGGATATTTTACATTTTTCCAATACCGCTTTCAATCGTTTCTAATTTAGCTAACTTTGATGAATGACAATTTTTTTAGTTATCACTAACTTGATTATTAAGTACTTAATTGCTCATTTTGCATCCGAACAATCAAAATTGTGCATTGAACTGGATAGTATTCAGGTATCGATATCGTCTTGAACGACTTTCATTAACAAATCTTGAATAGTAATGGTGATATTTGAAACTGTTGTAAACTTAAATTCATCTGCATACAAAATGTCTTTAGAATTTCTTCAAGGTCTACACTATGTAACAACAACAACAACACCAAACAAAAACTCACAATGAACTTTACATCTAATTTAAAGCTTTAACATTCATTCATTCGTATTAATTTTTAAAAAGTCAATAATTTAATATTCTGTCCTTCTTTTATTCTAAATAACTTGAAATGATAATTATTTCAAAGAACAAAATTCAATATTTTTTTTTTCTTTTTTATATAAAAGAAAGGGTGAAGAAACTTTACATTTTTGACATTAATAAAAAAATAAAAAATAAAAACAAATAAAATTACAATCTAACTTCTGCCCTGCGCACTTGTTGAAAATTGTTGTTAGCTTCTGAAGTTCAGGATAAACTAATATATTATTTTTTTTTTTTGTTTAATAAGTATAAAAATTTCATTGCATTCAGTCAGATGTGTGAATAAAAAAAAAAAATAAATATAAAAATTCTAAATATTAATTTTAAAAAGAGAAAATGTATCTGTGTATATAAAAATTCCGTTCAAATATTAATAAGTAAATATTATTTATTTTTTAAATTAAAATAAATTATAAAATAAATGTGCAATAAATAAAATTATAAATATTATTTAATTAAAAATTTTAATAACGGTATGAATTTAAAGAATTAATATAAAAATAACAAATACATATGCATTTAAAAATTTCATATAAATATAAGTTTACGGTAAGTGAATGAATTATTATATTTATTTTTTTTTTTTTGTTATGGCGTTCTTTCAATTTGAAAAATCGAATTTAATACAATTTTTTTTATTCTTTTTTTTTTGGTTTTGTTTTTTTAGAAAATGAAAATTTAATATTTTGATAATGGTGATGGTGATTTTATATAATATTATATATAATATTAATATAAATATAAGGAATGTGGTCAGGTTTAGAACAATGCAGTAGTGGAACTAGTGATAATCCACCAGATGAAAATAATTATAATAATAATATTAATAATAATATTGAAAATCAAAGAAATCATCAAAATCATAATCAAGATATTATTACAGCTACACATATAAGAATTGAAGAATTAAATTATAATGAAATTTCAACAATTGCTGGTAGTTTAGGAAGTATTGGAACTATATCACAGGTATTTATTTATTTATATATTTATTAATAATAAAAAAAAAGCATTATAGATTAAATAAAAGGGTTAATTTAATATTCAGAATTCTATTTATATAATACCATATTAAGTAAACTATTCCCTTAGTGCTGTTATTTTATTATTGTTTTAGAAAAATAATTTTACCTTTATAATATTACATATTAGGTTAGAGAGAATATAATTGAAACCCCATTCCCTTTTAAATACAAAGTACGCATGTATAAGAATTTCATTTAGTTTTATTCAAAAAAAAAAAAAAAATTGTTCAACATAACCTATAATTTGTTTATGTGTTTTGGGTTTGTTTATACCACAAATTTTCTTAGTTGGGGTGGAAATTCTAAAAATTGGGGTTAAAAATGTACACCTTAATAATGGGTGTGAGTAAATAATTTTAGTTAATTCTTGTTTGAGGGTATTTAAAAATATTTTTCAGAATCATTTAAAATAACATTTTTTTATTCGTTTTTTTTTATACATATTTTATCTTTTAACTGATATATATTTTTAAATTATATTTGAAGAACTTTTATTTTAAAATAAATTATATTTATTTATATATTTTAGATAAATATATAATTTAATTTATCTGTTATTTATGATTTTTTCATATTAAATTAACTTACCTAGACAAAATTTAGTATTCAAATTGATAAATTATAAAATTCAATTTTTATATTAACCACCCAATTTTAAAACAACTAGAGAGATGGTTGTATCACCCTAATAATTATTATTTAAAATTCATTAAACAATACAATTTTACATAATAGAAATTTAATATTGAAAAAAATGTATATTAATTTTTGTATGAATTATCAATTTAAATTATAGTACAATAATGTTTTAAATGACTTTTAAATAAATAAATAATTAAATTTGAAAAAGGTTGAATTCAAAAAATTAATTAATTTCGTTAAAACTATATAGATGTCGCTTTGAACTGATTATTTTTATTACAATGACAGCATTTAAATTTTATTTTCAGCAATTTATTTGTCTGCATTCTGTTGCACTACTAGTCCACACTTGACATTTTGACATTTGTTTGAATAAATATTTTCAAATTTTATTTTCTTTTTTGTTGGAATCAAATAAGATTTCAAATTCAAAATTTAAATTTAAAATTTATATGTAGTTTTGTGTTTTGATATTAAATATAAAAATTAAATTATAATTCAAAGCAAATTTAATACTTTTTAATTATATATTTGAATATAAATTCATATATAAAAAGCACAACAATTAAATTAGAAGATTTAATTGAATTTTAGTGCAATAATCCGTAATTATCAAAATTGTATAAATAATTTGCAAACGATTTGATTCACATATAAAAATTTATTTATGATTTTTATAAGGCAGTTATTATAGGTTAGTTAATATAAAACAATTATTTTATAAAAAAAAAATGTGTTATGTACTTTACATTACATTATATATATGTAGACATGTTAAACTAAACACTACCATGGTCTTGGAGTATAATCTATAATTTCTTTTTTTTTTTATTTATTAAATATATACTACATAAACATTTATGCTAATTTAATTTTTTTTTTAATTAAATTTTTTATTTTTTTTAGGGTGACGTAATTTACGATACCGATCATACAGATTTAAATTCTGATTTTGATGAATCAGAATTAAGAAGAGAATTACTTAAAGATAAATGGCGTATTTTATTTGATAAATTTGATCCAGAAGGATTTGGAGAAATTCCAGTGGAATCATTTATATCAGCTTTAAAATCATCTGAATTCCTTTCACAAGTGCCTATTAATAAACGTGAACTTTTACATGAACGTGCTATGAAATCTAAATTACCAAAAGGATCTGGTTATGTATCATTTCAAGATTTTGTTAATGTTATGAGTGGTAAACGTACACGTAGTTTTAAATGTGCTGTACATCATCGTGATCGTGAAATAACATCAGAAAACGATTTTCATTTAATATTAGAAGAACCACCATTTTTTAAAAAAATGGTTAAACATATTGCTATTGAAATATTACCAGATGAACGTGATCGTAGATATTATGCTGATAAATATTCATGTTGTCCACCACCATTTTTTATTATATTAATAACATTAATTGAATTGGGATTTTTTACATACCATACAATAACATCAGAATATACAACAGATCCAATTGGTCCAATACCAATTGATTCAATATTTATTTATCGTCCAGATAAACGTCATGAAATATGGAGATTTATATTTTATATGGTTGTTCATGCTGGATGGTTTCATTTAGGTTTCAATTTAGGTATACAATTATTATTTGGATTACCATTAGAAATGGTACATGGTAGTGCTAGAATTGCATGTATTTATTTTTCTGGTGTATTAGCTGGTTCTCTGGGTAAATACATATATATATAGAAATAACATTTAAATAAAATACTTTAAATATACATATTTTTTGCTTTTGCAGGTACAAGTGTGTTCGATCCTGAAGTGTATTTAGTTGGTGCAAGTGGTGGAGTTTATGCACTTTTAGCTGCACATTTAGCAAATGTTATGTTAAATTATAATAATATGAAATATGGTATATTTCGTTTAGCAGTTATATTTATAATTGGTAAATTAATCAAATATACATAATTCAAAATATATTTTTTTTTTGTTATTTATACTAAAATTTAGTACGTTATATATTGTACATAATGTAATAGTTTCAAAATATGTTAAATTGATTAATTAATAAAAATATAATTAATATTCCATTTATATACTTTTTAGCGTCATGTGATGTAGGATTTGCAATCTATGCACGTTACGCAACTGAATTAACATTTAGTCCATCTGTATCATATGTAGCACATTTGATGGGTGCATTAGCTGGTTTAACAATTGGCTTGTTAGTTTTGAAAAATTTTGAACAAAAATTACATGATCAATTGCTATGGTGGGTAACACTTGGAATATATACTGCCTGTATTATTTTTGCTTTAATATATAATATAAGAAATACTGTAGCCGTACAAAGGCTAGAAGAAGAAAGAAGAATAGCATTAAGAGAACACTTTTTTCATGGTATTTAATTTATATATTTTTTTTTTTTTTCGTTTCAAAATTTGTATTTTTTTTTTATGTTTTGTTATTATTATTATTTAATATTTTTTTTTTGTATAATTATCTTTTTGTTAAAAATTTAACTACATAGAAAATCATAATTTAAAAAAATGTATTTATTTTTATTTAATTTATTAATTTACCAAAGGAAGTTACAAAATAAGTTTAATAGTGAAATCATTTAATTTATATAAAAAATTAATTTTCGTTTTTGGAATATGCAAAAATAGAAAAACTAAATAAAGTTAACTAAATAACCAAAGTAAAATTAAACAAAATTTTTGTTTAAAATTTTTCTTATTTAATATTTTAATTAATTTTACTTAAATCTGAAAATGGTAATATTTCATTTCAAATGTAAAATATTGAATGATCAACTATTGAAAATATATAAGTTTTTTTTATTACAAAATACTATTATTAAATGTATATACATATATATATATCACATTATTTATTCAAATAAAATTTGTATTTATTTTCAATTTAAGAATTAACATAATTTAATTTAAATTTTTTGTATACATATTAAATATAATATGTTATTCCTATGCAAAAAATAAATTTAAATTCTAAAAGAATTACAATTAATTTTTATATCTAATTAGAAACAAAATAAATCAAATTCTTAATCAAATATTTATTTTTATAATTTAATTAATATTTAATTTAAAAAAAAAAATGGTTGCTACAATATCAAATATGTTCTAGTCTATAGAATTCTTTTTGTTTTATATAATTATTTTTTAGTTTTTATTTATAATAAAAAAAATAAATAAGAAAAGGACTAAATTATTATTACATATGTATATGTTTTGATTACTTTATTTTATTTCATTTAAATAAAATTTGAAATAAAATTTGAAAAGAAAACAAAAAAAAAAAAAATAATTTGTTTTTGAAAACTTTTTTATTTATAATTATAATGATAAAAAGTTTGTATCATAAGCACCTATTAAAAGAAATAAATATTATAAGACTGAACTTAATAATTACAATTATGCATTCCAAAAACATTAAAAAAAACTCGAAGGAAATTATCTATAAATATTTAGAAAGTCATTATTTATTTTTTATATTATTATTATTATTTTTAATTTTATAAATATTTTAAAAATGTATCACAATTATTTAAGTTTAAAATTCAGCGTTAATTTGAATTATTTTAATTTGTATTTTTTGTTTAATTTATTTTATTTTTATTTATTTTAATTTTTTATTTTTATTTTATTCATTTATGATGATTATAGAAAATAAATTTTTTTTGTTATATTTATAATAAAACAAAAGAAGAAATGCATCATAAAAAAAAAAAAAAAATACTCAAAATTTCTCGTAGTAGTAACATTTTAAAAAATTTTGTGATCAATTAATTATTTTACTCATCGATGTAAATCAAACCAATACTTTGACATTTTAAAACATATTAAAAGTTAAAGAAAATATGGCTTGTAAGATACTACGACATTTTAACCACTATTATGTAGACCCTTGTCTAACCACATATTAAATTTGGAATTTAATTATTTTAATTTCAGATATTTTTACTTTGAAATTTTCAATTTTATTTTTCATTATTAATATTATTAAAAATTTAATTGAAATAATTAAACAACCGAACTTAAAATTTTATTTCAAATTTTATAAATAATTTTAAGAAATTGTAGTTAATTTAAAAGTCTCATACATATTGAAAAATATTTTAATTTAATTAATTATTTGATCATCATTGTCCTGTAAGCCCATCAATTGGACATAAAACAGAAATTAATTATTTAACATCTAATTATTATAATGGTATTGCTTCAATTTTAATATTTAATTTTTTTTTTAATTTTTATCTTTAAAATATTTTTGAGTTTTTAATTATCAACAAAATATAGTCAAATTAAAAAAATTATTTCTTATCAATAATATCAAAACTCTCTAAATATTAATAAATTTTTTTATTGTACTTTTACATCTTCCTAAATTTTATAATCAAAAATCTTTCTTTTCTAAATTATAACATAGAAAATTAATTCGTTAAATAATTAAGGAAAGTAGTACAAAACGGAAAAATTAAATTTAAAAATATGACGAAAAAAAGAACCATTTTCTGGAAACATTTAAAAAAGAAATCTCTTAACACAATAAAAAGTATTAGATAAAAAATAAATTAAATTAAAAACAAGTAACAACAAAGCAATGCCTTATATTTGTAGTGATAAAAAAAAATAAAAAAAAAACATTTACAAATCTTCAAAAATATTCTCTCACGTAGCATTTATATAAAATTCACACACAAAAACACACATTCACACAAAGCAAAAAAAACATATTTAGAGCTCGATCAAATTTTCCTTTATATCACGAATATTAAATAAAAATTAAAATTTTAAAAAGTTAATAAAATTTTTAAATTTAAAAGAAAATAAAATTAATTTTTGTAAAAATTTAAAATAAAAAAAAAATAAAAACAATTTTTGTATTAAAAAAAAAACTTTTAAAATGAAAATAAATATTTTGAATTTATCACTGCCAATCAATTAAAAAAAAAAAAATATCACAGTTTTCGAAAAAATAAAAAATAATTAATTAAAAATCATTAAAAAACAGAGTTTTATTTCTAGTAACTAAAATTTGTTTTATTAAAATTATTACACCAATCTTTTAGTGGTGGATATTTTAATCAAACAGGAATATTTTATTTTCAAAAGTATATTTTCTCTTGCAAATTTCTAAAAAATTAAAACACATTAAGAAGCATAGATGTAGTCTCTTCAGATTGTTTAGTTTCGACACCACTACCTCAAAATAATAAAGTTAAAAAAGAATTTATAATTGAACAATAAAAATATTTTTTCATTATATCGAGAAGCTAACAGAAAAACTATTTAAATAAAATCATTGCAAAACAAGCAAAAAACCCCTCCAAATGAAATTTTTATCTTTAGTTTAACTAATTGAAACTCTTCAAATCAAATACGAGAAATAAAATATTTTTATGAATGAATTTTTATGTTGGCTAAATGAACGTTTTAAGGTAAACGAATTTTCAATTCATTAGAGAACCATTTTGAGGGAGAAATACATTTAGAAATATTTTTGTATTATTTTATAATTTCTATTTTTATTTCTTATTTTACAGTTACATTTATATAAAAAAAATTGATTATTTTCTTTTCTTAAAAAATATTATAAACTAGTGATACGTGCCGTTGTTTGTAAAACTTGTGTTCTACTCGCTGTTGTAGCTGCTGTTGCAATTGTTGTATTATTTGCAATTGAAACAGTTGTTGTTGTTGTAATAGTATTGCTTGAAGTTGTTGTAACAGGTATTACTGTATTACGTGCTTTAACAACAGCTTGATGTAATGTTGGTCCAATATAACCATAATCTCGTCTAAAATATATAATATAAAATTATATAATAATGAATAACATATAAATATATTCTTATCATACTTGTAATCTTCTACTAAATCTGGTTGACTTCGAGTACTTTTTAATACAGGCGCACAACATTTTTGTAACATTGCTCTAATATGACCAGCTGCTATTTTATCTGTATTACTAGTTGTTGGACCCTGAAGATGTGTTTCTATACGATCCGATATGAATTTCAGTCGTGGTATTATAAATACTTTAATAACTTCACCACCTAATTCAGAAAGACCAGCTATTGCTCCATATAACGATGACAAATGAGTTTTATCATTTTGAAGTGCTGTACTAAATATTCTAAAAAAAAACAAAAATATATATAGTAACAAATAACATAAATTTATATAAAAACAATAAATTTAATATAATACCGTGTTACACGAGTTTGTAAATTATTAGTTGATGTATTGAAATTTTTACATATCTGTGCCATTAATCTTGCAGCAAAATCTCTTAATGCCCAATGATTATCTAATTCTGGACGCATACATAGTTGTTTTGATACTATGCATGTGGATACAGATGGTATTAGTTCATGCAACTAAATTTAAATAAGAAACACAATTTAAAAAAAAAGTAAAATAATAAAAACTTAATAAAAACTTACATATTTTTCTAAGTACAATGAAGGATTATCTAATAAAGCTTTAACCATTCTCATTAAATATATGAGAAGAGCTAAATTATTTTGAACAACATTAACTTTAACACCTTCAGCTATAAATGTGCACATACGTGGTAACATTTCATGTAGACCAGGATCTGATGCCAACGATTGTAATGCTTCACCACGTCTTGGTTCATCAGCTCCTACACATGCTTCAGTTATTTCTTTATAATAAAGTTGTTGTTCTACAGATAATTCATGTGTTGCCAATTGTTTAACATGTACTGTTTCAACATTCTTTAATTTATGTAATTTTCCAATAGCTGGTTTACTTGCTGCATCTTTAGTCAATCCTTGTTCTAATTTAACAACTGGATTAACCGATTCAAGTGCTTGATGCTCTCTTGATAATGGTGGTGGATTTTCAGGAACCGTTGGTTGTATACCATCAACACATAACCAATGAGCACGTAATGATATATCTAAGGGAACTTTTGGTGGTGGTCCATGTATAATTTCAGCTAAATCAACTTCTTTTTCTTCAGTAAAATGTAATTCACGTCCACCACCCGAAGCAAAACGAAATGGTATAAAATCATTTGATGTAAATCCATATTGTGGTTCAATATTACGTACTTTTAATGAATAATCAATATCATTTATTGATAATTTTTGTCTTTTAGCATGATGCATAAATTTAGCTGAATCTTGTACTATTTGTTTTATTTTATATGATACATCTTCAGCCAGTTCTTTAGCTGCATCATCTGGTAATGATCCTACACCTAAAAAAAAAAAAACAATTTGTTTTTAAGCGGTCAAAATTGATTATTCACAATACAAAAATACATAAATTTAGATTAATTTTTTTTTTTTGTAAATATGTACCTATACTTTCAGCAATAACTTTAATAGATTCAGCTGAAAGTGTTGTTCCATATAACATAGGATCACTCATTATAATTCAATGTTTTTAAATATTTACATAAAACTTTTTTTTTTGTAATTTAAAACAATTGTGGAAGAAACATAAACAAAAATTAAATTAAATGTCAAATTTAATATTTTGACACATTTATAGTTTATCAAATACACGTGTTACCGTTTTCTATTTATAACAGAGATTATGTATAAAATATATATTAATATACATAATTTCTGTTAATCTATTAGAAAACGGTGTAACACTAATTTTAAAATTTAAATATAAATTTTATTAAATATTTTAGAATTAAATATGTACATGTTTTCGAATCAAATACATAACTTTGAATTTATTATAATTTACAGATAATTTAGATAGATACACATAAAAGAAACGCAACAAAAATTTGGAGACAATATCCAAGACAAGAACCGTTTTTTTATTTCAAACTTTTCCAAATCTATGTAGTAGAGGCGCTGCTTGGCATTGTTAGAAAAACTTCAACGCGTATTACACTCACACCTAACCTCAAATTATTCCCGGGTCAAAGCTGAACAAAATTAAAATAAAAAACTTATTGGTGTGTTGTAAAGTGAAGTCGTGTAAACAAACAGTACATTTTATAATATTTTAATAAAATAACTTATTGATTTTTAATTATATTATATAAACCTTAAAGTTTATTTTATTTTTTAATAATTTCTTTTAAATTTAATTTTTAAAAATATTTAAAATCACTTAAAATTTTAAGTAAGCCGTTATAAGTTTTAACATAGTTTAAGTTGTCGCGGTTAAAAAAAAAAAAGAAAAAAAAAGGAAAATTTTTTATTTTATTAAAAAACTTGACATTTGACAGCTTTTTAAAAATAAAACAAGAAAAACTAAAAGGAAAGAAAAATCTTTTAAAGTTTTTATATAAATGTGCGCTTTACATTGCGCAAAACAACATTTGCAAAGAATTCGTCATTGAGTAAAATTCTGAAGAAAAAATTTTTGTGTGAAAATCGTTTTCTCAATTTTTATAAAATTCCAATTTTTTAAGTAAGTGAATTTATTATTTTCTATTAAATTTTATATTATTTTCAATTATTTATATATTCTTAATGCATATATATTTAATATTAAGTTATATAAAAATGGAGACAATTAAGTGATAAAGTGAAAAATTTTAATTAAAAAAATTTAACCTTAACTTTTTTTTTTATGTATTGAAATTAGCTTAGAAAAAATCTGATTAATTTATGAAATCTTCGTAGTGACGTTTTATGTTTACAAATTATAATCAGATTATTAATTGAAACGGTAAAATTATATATTTTAATAAATAAAATTAATTGTAATAAATTTCTGTAAGTGTCAATTATTTCTAAAAATGGAATTAAATTTGAAACATACAAATTTTTTTTTAGAAAATTTATTCCTTATCCCACGACCCACAGTCTCCTTGGAATATATAATTTTTTTTTTTTTTTAATAAGTGTTGCCTTAATGGTATATATTCCTAAATAAGAGTGAGTGTAAAAAAATTTTAATGAAGAAAAATTATTAACAAAAAATAATAAGAAAAAGTGAATTTTAATATTGAAAATAAGAAAAACTAAAAAAAATGTGACATCACTGACATCTAAATGTAACAACGTTGTACATAAATGTATACAATAAAATTCCGATTTCCAGCAAAAGTAAGCAAGCAGCTTTTTGTAATAAAAGCAAGGCGAGACTTACAAAAATTATAACACAGGAATGTGTCTCTATTGCCATATAAAAATACCGGTTAGAATAAAAATGGTTTAAAAGAAAATATAAAAAAAAAAAATTGGATTCAATGTCTTGGTCAAATAAATAAACTAACTACAGTACTCTCAACTTGAGAGTCAAGTAACTGAAATGTTTATTTATTTTAATAAAAAATAAATCGGACTTTCTACTTTTAATAATAATTATATTTATGTAACTGGAATTTTCTTTATTTATTTATTTATACGAAATTGATATATGTACATAGATAATATGTACATACATATAGTTGCGTATTGTAATTTTTAATATAAACTATAACTACTCAAAAACCGCAATTCTTTAATTTTCATAAATGTTGATGTGGTTAAACTGTACTTCAAAAAAAAAAAAAAATGTATGAAAACGAAAGAATTTGATTTTCTATACATTTAGGTTTATATAGATATACAACATACATATATATGCATAAATTTACACCATATATAGAAATATATATAGCAATATATATATATATATAGATATATATGTACAGATGCGTATGTACATTTTATGAACAAATTTTTATACCTCAACTGAAAGGCAAAAAGCAACATCAGCAGCGTGGCACGTGTTTCCAAAACAAAAAAAAACAACAAAAAAATAATACAAACATTTTTTTGTTTTGTTTCTTTTAAAATTTGCTGTAGCATAAAATTTTCCTTATTTTATTAGGGGTTAAAAGAATTCTTCTATTTCTATGCAACAATTTGACAAAAAAAAAAAAAACAAAAAAATTTAATAATTGGTTAGTAGAAAACATTTTTATTTAATAAATAATAATAATATGATGTAGAGATTTTTTTGATATTATTTTATTATTGCCACCTTGGCCTTTAAATTATTACAAAAAAAAAGAAAAAAAAAAAATAGAAATGTAATATAAGAAAAATCAATATTTATAAATATGTTACATACACAATACGTATACACATAACACACATTCATATTCTACCTATATAACGTGGTTCATTTCCAATAATCTAGTAAAATTTTATTTATAGGGGGGAATTTAAATCGAAGGAAATTTTCTGCATCATTGATTCAATTTTAATTAAACTATTTAATATAAATAACAATTAAAATCTTCTTTAACTCATAAAAAAACAGAAATTCAATTCATTCCACCATAATACCCCTCCCTATATTTAAATCGCAGTTCGTATTTTATTATTACAACGTGTACTGTACCTCCTGTCAATCGGTTAGTGTTATCGTTTCAAAAAAATAAAAAAATAATAAATCACTATTGTTTATATTGCAAAATAAAACTGGACTAATAATATGAAATTGTCAAATTCTGATTTGATTGAAATTTTGACAGCTGTGCATTTAAATCTGATGGTATTAAATTTCAAAATTTAGCTTATTTTTTTTTCTTAACGATACGATTAAATCGTTAAAATCATATTATGTCCTGCCGACCGGTGTGCGCAAAAAATATTTTGCAATGTTATACAACTCGAATTGTATAAAATGGGTTTTTAAAATTCAGGCAAAAGTAAATCGTGTTGCAAAAATTGATTTTAAAAATTTATAATTTATTTTTTGATTCACAAAATGTGTCCAATAAATTGTCCAAAATTAAACTCGTAAAAATGTTTATTTTTACGAG
This sequence comes from Argyra leucocephala, assembly GCA_963942445.1. NCBI lineage: Eukaryota > Metazoa > Arthropoda > Insecta > Diptera > Dolichopodidae > Argyra > Argyra leucocephala. Next base: position 12,901,615 of record OZ012679.1, on the reverse strand, counting down.
CATTTTGTTAAATCTTTATTTTTTTATATTATTTTTTTTCATTTGATTTATTTTGCCTGTATCCCATTAACATTTCATATATTGTTTTTTATAATTATATTTGTAAATACTTATCTATAACTTAATCTATCAAACTATAAGATTTGGTTTGATACCCCTGTAAATTTATGATTTTATGGAGGACATTCTGTTATTTTTATTCTTATTTTAAATATTTTCAATTTATATTTTCGCACTTGCACCGGGTGCTTTTTTAATTTTATTATATATAACTTAACCTAATCTAAACTACTTAAAGATACAACTTAAACTTTGATTAATACTACGAGTAATCCTACGACTAAAAACTTTTTTTATATTATGTAAAATCTTTATGTTTATTTATCTATAAGTAATAAAAACTTGTGCTTCCAATGACTTCATAAAAATTGTTCATATATCAAAACATCAAAAATTTGCGTTCCGAAAGATATATAAAACTAAAACATTTGTATTTGAAATGCAATAGTTCCAAATTTTAAATTAAAATTCGGTTTATTGCTATGATCAGAACCAAAACGAATTGCAATGACGAAATGTCAAAACATATTTCGCCATTATTGGTGTCGAATTTTTTGTTGACCGCAAAATTAGTATATCGCCAACGAAAATGTGACAAGCTGATTATGACAGCAGAATTCAATCACAGTGTTGTTATTTTTTTTTTTTTTTTTTTCAAAAAATAGATAGTGTAGCGTAGCGTGTAGCAGTTTTAGAGTAGAAAAATAATTTAAAATCTATAGTTTAAAACTGGAAAAAATAAAATGAGTCTCAAAAACAAATTTATTGAAGAAATTAGGAAATATCTAATTCAATTGAAATTAAATAATTAATTTAATAATTTTTAAAATACTTTTCCATTTTAATTTCTAAATACTGATTCGAATACTGTTCAGTATTTTTTACAATAAATTTGTTTACTTTCGTTGACAACCACTTTCGCCATAGTTTTTCGTCATGGTTGTGTTTGATTATTTTCCGAATTTTAAGCATAATCACTTGATACTTATTCATGTTCTTGACATTATAAATTTGTTTTCGAAAATATATGCATATATGTAATACAAAAATACTACATAACTAGTTACCTATATCTTCAAAATATTACAAATTTGTTTATTTAGCAGACAAAACACTTGAAATTTTATATGTATATAGTTAGTTAGCTTAATTAAGTACATATTTAGTGTGATCTATTCCGGATCATATTCCGTATGCGTTTCAAAACAATTATTATTGGTAAAAATCTAAAAAATTAAAACAAAACAATGATAAGTTAAAACCGAATTCAATTTCAAAATGACTATATACATTTCGATATATATACTTATATATAATTTTATATCAGTCTCTCTAAATACATTCACACATATAATATGTATCATATTCTTCTAACTAATTTAAAAATAACTAACTAATTTTATTTGTTGTGAAATTCGAGACGATATTCAATAATAAGAAAACAAATTGATAAGATATCAATTAATAAAAAGTTTATTTATTTGATGTCTAATTGTATTATTGTTATACATTTATGCATGTAACTAAGTATGATTATATTATGATGCATATATCATTTTACTTCAATCAAATTTAAAAAATAGTAAATTGAATTATATTTTTGCAAACTTAATAAATGATCAAAAGGCAAAAATATGTTTATAGTTATGGTTGATTAATAAGTAATATTTTGTATAGTGTGGGGTCTATGGCATTTAATCTATTCCGCAAATGGACATTTTGCTTAATGTCAATTGACAAAAAATGTCATTTAATCTGTCATAATTATAAATTTAGCCATTTATGAGCTGGTCCCAATGCCTACTTCCACACGGGTCAACTTTTATCATTTTTTTGTTTTCGTTTCATTCCTCCCTTTCTATTAGCAAAATTAGTTTATAGAAAGGGGAGAATGAAACGAAAGGAAAAAAGTGATGAAAGTTGACCCGTGTGGAAGTAGGCAATAGTATTGTGTACCCGTGTGCGTCTTCTAAAAAGTAAACTTTCAAAGTAAACAAAAATTATTGTATGTAATTTGAATAAATAAATAAATTATTTTCAACCATTCTTTCTTGTGGGATCCCACTTCATCTAACATTGTTATGTTTAAAGATTTCCTGAATTTTCCACTGATTATTTTTGATGTATTAAAAAAATGAACAACACCTAACTATGTATAATTTATTTAACTTTAATGTGTAGAGTTTGTTTGAACTACATATATATAATACTCAGAAGTCATACTTTATTACAATATAATTGACATTTCATTAATGTTTTAGTAAACATAATTTTTTATGAGGATGTGTGGTTCATTCCAAACAATATTTTACTTATTTCTAGTACTTATATAATTATTATTATTTATTATGTATATGTACGTCCTTATTTTAATGCTAGTTAATAGTTTTATTTGTTTAAAATGTGTATTTTTTTATGTAATACCTTCTAATATTCCTGTTCAATTAGTCGTCATGTTCAAATATATAAATTTTTTTATTAGGTTTTTATCAGTAGTATTGTTCAAATGAATTGATTGTCGAATTGATTGTGTCTATACGTAACTATATGTTTCTAATAGTCCAATATTACATATTTTATATCAATATAGCCTGTCAGTGTTTCAGGTCTATTTAGGTATTTTCAAACAGAAATTGGTTAATACTGAGAGTGTATTTCAAGTCGAGTACAAAACACTGCAGAAGTCTGCAAGTAGTAAACGAAATACGCATATCTGTATAACAAGCATATCAGTAAAATTAAAAGGAAAATCTTCGACTATTTTCACTATTATTCCAAACCAATTTTTGTATATTTGTATTTTAGACAAAATTGTTCGAAACATTAATTTATCAACTTTTGCACTTAGTTAAACTAACAATATGTTAGCTAGTTGCTTTTATTTAAATACACCTCTTCTAAAAACTATACAATTAACTAAATATCTAATCTAATCGTACCTCTTAGCTTTCTTATCTATGTTGAATAAATAAATTTTTCTTTTTTGTTTATAACTTTCTTATGGAGGTGTCGTTAGACTCGTATTTAACTCAAAAGAAATAATTATTTTTTTTTTAAAATATTGATGTCATTAAAAATCAGTTCTAAAATATGTATAAAATATATATAATGTGATTTGATTAGATATACTATACATACTCACATGCTCGTACATACGATTTAAAAAAAAAAAAAATCTTTACGATAATTCTTTAAATACTTAATTCCTCATTTCACACCTTTTTCTCAGAACACACTTTTTTTTTTTATTACTTAGAACTAATTAAGTATATATATATAAGTATACCAGAATTAAATTTTATTTTTTTTTATACTTTCCATCCTAAAATGTCTATTCAGGAGTAGTAGTGACTGAGTCATACTTTAAATTTTTCAATAATTTTTTGTTTTTTTATTTTTATTTCGAAATTTACTTGAATTAAAAAGAGTTCCTTTCATAACTCCTGATAAGTAAGTAGTTGTTATGTTTGTATCTATTTGACACGAAAATAGTGCTTTAAAAGTACTTCAGAATAGTTGTTGGTACGCAAATTTTTTGTTTTAGGAATGAAATAAAGTAATTTTTTTTTTCTCAAAAGCTGAAATAGTTAAAAGTATAGAAAAAAGTGAAGTATAATGAAAAAAGTATAGTTTACTCTGTGAAATGAATACAGCTATAACCTTTAAAATTCTGCAGAATTAAATACGAAGCTGTCAACTTTTCAACCAATCACAATTTTCTCCTTTACAATTTTTTTCAGAATAGATTCGGTAGTGGGTATTTTTTTTTAAAAAATTCTGCAAAATAAAATAAAAATTTGTTCGTTTGATTATGCTTTCGTTTATTTTTTTAAATATTTTGTTTAATAACAGTATATGATTTTCTTAGCATTTTCAAATGTTATACAATTTGATAATTTGTTTGTTTAGATAGTTTACTCAATTTCATTAAAATATCATTTTTTTCTGCATTAAAAAATTATGGTAAAATTTTAAAATCAATTCTACAGAAAAAATTTAAAGCTGTCAAGTTTGACAATTTTTGACAGTTTCGTATATATAATTCTGCATAGTTTTAAATTAAGAATACAGCTTTATTATAGTTGATGTTTTTGCACTAAAATATCATTTTTTACAGGTGGGTAGGTTATAATTCGTACTGAGCAACGCTAGTGATGGAGCAAGTTCTGTGTAAATTTTTATTAATTCGCTTGGAGTACAATATATTTTTTTAAACAGTTTAATGGTGAATTAGTTTCTCCAAAAAATATTGACCCGCATTCTGAATTTTTTTATTTCTGATGTTCATTTCTCGAAAAAATGTTGATATGAAAAAAAATCATGTTGGTTTCTAAGCAATTCTGCATTTTTTGACTTTTGAAATTTTTGACCTGAACAATCAGACAACATAATAAAAAAAATTAAAAAAAAAACGAAGAAACTCAAACGTCATTATTTCAAGTAGAAAAGTGACAAGTAAAACCCAAATAAAAACGTAGAGGAATGCAGGAATAATTTCTGGGATAAATTTTATTAAATCGCCATTTTTTGGATACTACTTCATCTTCATCTGATGAATAGATTTTTATCAAAAAAAAAACAAAATTAAATAAAAGAGCAGTGTAGTAAACATGAATGAAAAAAATGTTGAATATTTTTGTTCGTTTATGAAACGAAAAGAGTGCAGAATTATGTGTTTTGAATGCAGAACTGTAAAAATGATGCATTTAAAAATGCTGAACAAAAAATTTTTCCAGTTAAGAACTAAAAATTGAAACAAAACAATAATAATTCTGGTTTTCTAATGAGAGTAAGAAAATTACATTTTAAAATAGCAAGTTTTTTATTTTCTGTAAAAATGTCTAAATTTAAATTTTATAAATAAAAATCAAATTTCAGATACTTTCTTTAAATTAAACCAAATTGATTAAAAGTTCAACAAAAAAATAGTATAAAATAAATTTTTATTTAAGTGTGAAATATTAAAATTTCCATGCCATTTAACTTTTAATAAAAAGAACAAGTCTAATTTATAAAACTATAATTGTATGTTTTAGAAGATATTAACAATTACTTGCTACTAATTTAATGGCTAAAATCCGTATTTAGAATAAAAAAAAATCAATAAAGGTATTCACGGTTAATTTTAGTAGGTGTAAATCTACAATGATTTGTACAACGATTTCGTGAACGCACCCTTGTACTGTTGCAGCCTTGTGAACGCACCCTTGATGTATTACTCGATGTAGAATTTTGACAGTGATTTCTTTACATATGAATTTAATTTATAATTATATGAGAATACTTAAGTGAGAAACAAATTGGTTTTTTTTTTACTTGTAACTAAATCAAAATTACAACTTTAAAATTGTTATTCAATTTATTTATTATATTGAATTAATTTGTAATTATTTTTGAATTATTAAAATTGTAAGTGAACACAGATAAATAAAGAAAAAAAAAAAAAAAAAACTACATTCATAAAATAATTCAATTCAAATTTTTCATTTAAAAAATTACCTCTGTTCTTATATGAACCATTTTCCAAATATATGTATTGACTTTATAAATGTCAAATGTACAATGGTAATTAAAGTGCAATACTAAAAGTGCAATAGGTTTGAGTCTTCTAAAAATCTACAACTTTTGTAGAATATATTCTCATATAAAATTTTACAATGACAATACACTCTTCTACACTTCTACACCTACTACAAAACTACACCTTCAATCTACACGTATTCGTGAATACCCTTAATGTTTTTAAATTTAAAAGCTAACTTCTTCTAAAGTACGTACAACAATACTTTTTTGAGCTCTTAATCAAATTTGATTTAATTTAAATCTCATATCGGATATAGTACCATACGGTAATGCAAGTATCGTAATTTAATATAAGTGAATTAATAAAAAAATTACAAAAAATTAACCACACTATCTAAACTATTTAGATCTAGATATTGAGTACTATACATATTCTATCTACACAATCTGATGACTCTTTTGAGTTAAAATAAAATAAATTAAATAAAATAAACGTTGTTCAGTACTATACTATACCTATACTAACTTATGCATAATAATACTATTGTGCAAAAGCACCCTTTATATATAAATATATTCTTTGGTATAGGTAAATATGATATAGAAATTATATTTTTTCCGCCAAATGCCCCTTTTTGGAGGTTACAGGACATTAATGATGATTATATAATTGTTCGGTATAATTTTGGTATTCAACATCAAAATTGACATTCATAATGTGATTGGTAACATTAAGTCATCGATGAAAGAAGAGGTATACGCAGATGAAAATGATAACATATTTCAGGAGATTTCTGGAAAAAAAAGTGTACATATATTATTAATGATGTAGCAGTTTAATTCTGATTCATCGATTTTATTTATTTATTTATTTTGACATAAACTAATTAAGATTCATTTTACTCGTATTTAAGTATTTTTTAATTAATAATTTTTGTTAAAAAATTTTTATTTAATTTACTAGCGCTAGCAAGCCTTCGGCTATAAATTTAATATTTTACTTATTTCTATTAATTACTATTTTTACTAATTTAAAACAAGTTTTTATTTTGTTGAATTACACTACTTGTGAAAATATCATGATACGGTTACATTGCTTTTAGACTGACTACACATCTTCTAGAGTATTCGATTTGATTAGAAAGTAAGTAGTAGAATTATTATGAAATTCATTTGTGTTAATTTTTGTTGTTTTTTTTTTTTTTTTTAATTCGATATTGATGTTCAAAAATACGCTTCATCATACGTTGCTTAAAATGTATGGATGTAGTGTTATTCACATTATTAATTATTTAATATCTGTTCGTGTATAGATGGATTGGATACGATTTGAAATTTATGTAGGTGTTAATTATTAAATATTAAAAGAAATTTTTTTATTTGTTAAATATCTATATTAGTTAGAGACTTTATAGTAAATATACGTATATATCCATAAATTCTTAATTTCAGTGATACTTAAAAATCACAGTTACTTATAAGTATACTTAACTTTGGAGGAATTTTGATTTGATTTGAAAAAATTGATTTAAAAAATTAACACATTTACTTATTCAAACTTATTCTTGAATGGTATATTTATTTAATTTGCATTTAAAATGTATAGTTAGTACATAATTATGTTAGTTGGTATGTTTGATTTTTTTTAGAATTTAAAATTTTTTAAAAATAAATTTAATTTATTAATTATGTATATAAAATAGTGAATTTGTGGGGTAAATTTAGTTAATTTACGATTATGTAAAAGTAGTTTTCAATTTATGAATATAACCCCAAATGACCCTTTTGTTTAATGCAATCAATTGGTATTTAAGTAATTTGCTGAAATAACATCTGTTTCATATGTTAATTAGAAGCAGATGTTTGGTTCACATTAGGAACATACAAAATACAGTTGCCCTTAGGTGTATAGCAGTGGTTCCCAATTTGATTGATTTCGACCAAAAAAATCTGATTTCGACCATTTGATACTATGCGCAGAGGTTTTTGGTAAAACATAGTACATATTAATTTTAAATGATTTATGCATGTACAAATCAGATGATAACTATACTTTAATATTGTGTTGCGTATTATCGGTTCATAATATATGAACCAAACATACACATACTCCAATTATTTGAGCTTAAATGTGGTTTTTCAACTTATTTCCTTCAGATATTGACAGCTTCGTATTTCATCTACAGAATAGACTCGCTGTCAAAATTTCAATCAGTGCTGCCATTAAAAACGATTATGCGATACTATATTGAATATTTATTTACACTATATATAAGTAATATTTATTATTATTATTCTATTAATTACAATTCAAGCTATAATTAATATTAGTTAAATTAAAAAATTTACAAGCTTTTTATATATCTACACAAATTTAATATTCTAGAAAACTATTAAATCTATTACTAAAGTATAAACTAATTACAAATACTAATACATTGTCACCACATAAAACATTACATTATATAATAAGAATAACTTATTACAATAACTTGGAAATTACTAATTTTTTATGAAACATTTACGAATGCTTCACGAATGTTCTCCTCGAATAATGAAGTATTCATAGCAATATAAATTTTTACTATAACGTGTTCATTGATATATTATATTTTAGGTATACATAGATATGTATATTCAAATAAAAAAAATAGTAGGTACGATTGTGTTAATTAAAATTTGAGAATAGTTAATTGCCAAACTTACCATTGAAAATCGAAGATAAATCTGTGTAAATATTACAAAATCTAAGTTCACTTTACAAATTAAATAATTGAGATGTTAATATAGAGAATTATATATATTTAGTCCATTGTTAAGTATACTTATCCGAATTCGAAATTAACATGAATTTCCATTGTTAACGGTGACTACATATTTTAGCGAAGATTAGTTGTTATTATAAACACGTGAAAAATACTCAGAATATTGTCGTGACTACTAAATATTACAAGTTGTCCGAATTAATCAAATAATTATATTATAGTTGCAAAGTTGTACTGATGTGTCAATTATACTCAATCCGTTCCGATCCAATCGAACAAACGTCAAATTTGTTATGGCATTTAAATATAATCTGTTTATATTAATTTTGAATTAAATCGAATCGGCATGTACTTAAAGGCAAAATAAATTTTTAAATACTTCTATAAGCATAACCTAAAAATAGTGAAGAAAGGAAAATATCAATAATCAAGATAAAGAACCCTTGCAATATCGGTGACATCGGAAATGTATCCACAAAACTATAACCGAGACAATGTACATATAAATACATTATGTCAAATTTTCTGAACTGACAACACTGTGTCGGCAACATAATGTACTTGGTTTACGATTCCGATCAATCGAAACACATTGTCTCTGAAATAAACGTCAAATCAAATGTCAAAGTATTTATATACTCATTTGTCAATACCTATTTTATAGATAAATTTTTAAAATATTTAAATTGAGTACTTATATTTGTGAAACAAAAATTTAATATGGACAATTTCGTAAAAAACAAATTTTTTTAATCATTGTTTGAACTCTTGCGAAGAAATAAAAATTTCAAACGGAAGTAAAATAATACAATTATTTCACAAATATTTATTTCTAAATCATAAACTAAAATTTATAATGATTTTAACTTACATATCTTCGTTAATTTTTTTTATTTATTACTTACTTAACACAACTGTACCAAAATTGTATTGTGTATCAACGAATTTTCGGATACATAATTTAACAACCTGTGTTAATTACCGATCATGAGACAATATACAAATTTTTATTTTGACATTTAAGATCATACGTCAATGTGTTGGCTGGCGACATTGTAGATACATTTACGATGTCACGGATAATATTCTCTTTTTGTATTTTGCAAACATTTTTGCAAATGGAAATTTAAAAACGCCAAAGAATTTTATTAATATTAAAATCGGAACTGAACTAACTATTATGTATACAATCAAATCATCTATTCGAAATTATATTTCGAATTGGATCGAGTTGTGAAAAAATTGTTAAGTCTGAAGTCCAATGAAAATGACACGATATTATCGTCCTAGATTGTCGGGCATAGAATTTCGCATAGCAAGTCCAATGAATGTGACATTTTCATTTTAATTTTCAAACAACCATTCAAAGAGAATAAGAAAAATCTTTTTGATTTAATAATTTAGAACTGTCAAAATGAAATGACAAATTTTGAATTTTGATCAAATTTTTGTCACCGATTTTCTTGATGTCACATTTGTTCAAAACATAATTTGACATATTTTGTAAATAATAAATATCGTGCAGTTTTCATTGAACTTCAGGCTTTACCACTTGACATCACAAATTGTCAAAACATAACTTAAAACAGTAAAAACTACAAATTGTTACTAAGATTTACTTTAACTATTGCAGCAAAACGTACATGTAATACATAATAATAATATGGGTATATATAACTATATAATTTGAAATGTTTATATGAGAGATACTATTTCAAGTGGTTCTATCTAAAAATATTTTTTAATAATTTACTTATTAATTTATAGGACCAGCCTGTAACGATGACCAATCTATATATATATATACATATCCTATCTTAGATATATGTTCGGCTCATTAAGCATATATCATTTTTACTAGCTTAGCGTAGTTTATAGGCATAGTAAAGTACCGGTCTATAAAAACATGAATACATCGGTACTATATCAAAACCATCACAGATCCAACATTTATCAGTACAAACATGTTTTAAACTCTTCTCGACTATCTGAAAGAACATGATATCACTAACATTTGTTTTTTATGTCTGAGTAACAATAAATTCCAACACATAACTATGTTATAGATATAAGATTCTATTTCACTTAAATAAAATATATCTAATTTCTGTTAATAGTAGTTGTTTTTTCCCATTTAATAATTGATATACAAGAAAAAAACTATTTATTAATTAATAACATTTATTACACGTTCCACTTTATGTACTAAAAATTGTAATATCGTACTAATGTAACACAAGGCAATTCTAGCTAAGTTATTGACAAAAATATTAAACAAAAACAAATAAACAAAACAATTTACTGAATTTATATAAAAAAAAATTTGTCTAAAAAATTAACTAAAAGTACATACTTAACTAGCTACTTAGATTTTGTAATAAACAAAATTTTCCTGGTAATAAAAATAAGTTTTCCAATTTTCCGTTTTTTTTTTTTTATTTTTTTTTTACTTTTTTTAATTTTAAAAGAATCTACCTACATGTAATTTTAATTTAATTAAATTTAATTATCTTTCAAAGTAATATTCATTAATTTTAATAGGTTTTATTATCATAAAACCTAGTTAAAATGGGGGGATTAGTTTTTTCAAGTAGTTAGTTTATGTTTTATAGATAAGTGTTGTACATAGTAGCTATATATAACTATAACTATATGTATTTAGCAAAAATTTTAATCTAAATATATAGTTCCACTATTATTGTATATTTAAACTTACGAGTATATTATTATGATAGATAATACACCTAATATGATAAAAGTATAATATATACACTTTCTTTATTATTGTTTTTAATTTATTTATTAAATTATTCAATGAAATAATTCAAATGCATAGTTATTGTTTTATGATATATGTATGTTACTATAGTTAGATATATATATATTTTTTTTGTATATAATTTCGATTAATTTCAATTTTTATGATAATCTCTTATTCAATTCACAATCATTCATGACTAATGATTGTCTCTTGATTTTTTTTTTCTTTTTTGCTTATTTTTTTTTTTCATTTCTATTATTATTAATCTTAAGTTTAAAATAAATTTTAGTTCTTAATTTAACTTTAAACGGTAAACAGACTATAAAGATAATATAAATAAATCTATTATTTAATTTTTTATTTACAAAACGGAATGAATAAATTTTAATATATTTTAAATTTCACTAAAAAAAAAAAAATTTAAAGAACAAAAATAGATTTTTAAAATAGTGCACTGTTAATAAAATAACATATGAGACAAAACATTTATAGTGCAATCAATTGTAATAATTGTAAGTTTTTTTTTTATAAATATAAGTGACATATTGAATATTAGTGATAAACAAAAAGTATTATGCATTATCACCAGTGAGTTGGTGGATATGTTAAATTTGAATGATAGAAATTGAAATACTTATTAAGTATGAAGCAGTATTCACATGAATAATGCTAATTTAATACAATTAAAATGATTTTAAAAATATGTGCACATTTAAATTAATGAAATTTTTGGTTTTTTAGAATTAAGGTAAAATTCTGGAAAAATAAGTACTTTCTCGAACCCATTTCAATTCTACTCATAGTTTCTACTCTTTAGTTTCTACTGATAAGCATTGATGCAAATTTTAATAGTCATCTCATAAAAATGGGAATTTAAGAATAATATTGTATCATTGTACGTAATATGCTGCAATTAAAATAAATTTGACGATTCGTTAAGTTTTCGTTAAACATAAAATATTATGTTATTAAATTCGATCCATATCCGTCGATCATCACCTCAACGCTTTCGCAAATACTAAAGTGCATGCTCACTTGCTTACACTTGGTAATGTCCACAACACTTTAGAACCATATAGCAGTACCGGAAGAATGAGATGTGACTTAGTATTTCGTTAAAAAATTAATTTCAGTTTTCTAATTAATGTGCTAACTATATTGATAGAAAACTACATATGTCATGATATATATGATATTCCATATATGGAAAATATATGTAAATGCCCGCAATCGACATATACAGCTAGTATAAGTTGAATCTGATAATTCCATAAATTTTCATTAAACCTAGAAATCTTATGTTAAATTCCATCCAAACCGAATTCGACATACATATGTAATTTATTTTTGTTGTAATTTTTTTTTTTAAAGAAGTATTTACTTATGTTACTATGTACAAATATATATTATGTCAACTTAGTTAGGAAATTTGACATTTATACATATAATTATATATGTTATTTAAATTAAAGCATAACATAACTATCGAAATCGATACAATTTAATTTTTCATGACTAATAGAGTAAAATAAAATTGTTGTCACCAAAGATTAGAGTGAAGATGTCAATTGAAATTGACAACGTTATTTCATTGAAAATAATTGAAATTTAATAAATTTCATACATCATACGAATTATGCATAATCACCGCGTCTCCCCGTAACATAGATAAGAAATTCAATTAATTTAGTTAGTAATTCTAATTACTAATTAGTTTAGAATTTGATAAACTGATATTAAATCGGTCGGTAAAAATTAATTTGTCATCAATTTAAAACGGTTATTTATTAATTAATTAAAAGTTTAAATTTCAAATATAATAAATAAATTGTACGTAAATACTTAATAATTATATTATTGACTTAGATTAATTTAGGACTTAAATTATAACTGAATAGAATTTTATTATTTATAAATATGAAATTTCAAAAAATTATTTTCTAAATTATAGTCAGTGGTGTCATTACTTTAATATAAGCAATTAAAATTGTTAATCGTACACGACAAATTGTCTAACTAAATTATGGTATAATAAATAAATTAATAACTAATAATAATAAATAATAAAATAAATCGTTGAATGTCCAAATGTTTTAAAAAAACAAATAAATTAATTGAAAAAGTGTATAGTTAAGAAATGTTTTAAAATTAAAAATAAATTTATTAATAAAAATAAATCAAATAAAAACTATAATATAAATAATAGAAATAAAAGTCGATCGGTATATGGATTAATTGAAAAATATTTAATTCAAATTCCATCATCATCATTATCATTAATGTCCTGCGATCTTATCAGTAGGGTATAGCGTGAATATCAAATCAATAATTAAATATTTATTAATTATCTAGTTGAATAAAATTGTCTGAAAGACATTATTATATAAATGTATATACAAAAAGCATGTACATATATAATGAAATATACATATAATAAAATCTTAAGAACGTGATTACAGAACTTACCATACAGAAAATAATTTAAATTTATTGTAACTAATAGCAATTATTATTGTCTGATTGTGTATTTCAACAATAGTTATTTTAAATAAAAGCTTTTATAAATCACGTTGATTTTATTGAAGTTGATGAAAATAAACAAACAAACAAACAAACAAAAAAAAAATTAAAATATAACATAAATTATGAAAGTAATTCTGACGTCGGTATCATGCTCGATTTACATTGATTGTTTGATTTTTCTATTTGTTACATTTTTTATTATTTATCATTTTAAAGCAAAAAAAATTTAAAATCTTTGTTTGAACTTGGATGAGAAATAGTTGTATATATATATATTTGTTACTCATTAACTTATGAATGTTTGTAAGCTGCAGCGGTAAACATACTGAATATTATTATTTTTATTTCGATCTGTAAATCCGGAAGTACAATAAAAACGACACGACATTCTCATCCTAGATTCCATGCAGCATGCTAACGCCATGTTTAACATACTTTTCATACCCCTTTGCCAGCAAACTAATTTTGAAGAGGAGATTTTTTGTAGACATGAAACGTATGTTAACCATGGCGTTAGTACTCTTCGTGGAGTGTAGGTCATAGAATAAATACGACATTTTCATTTTCAAACAACAATTCAAAAACCACAAAAACTACATTTTTATTTTAATCGCTTAGAATTGTCAAAATGAAATATCGTAGTGAAAAACCGTAGTCTATTTTGATCAAATTTTTGTCGCCGACATTGTTTTATCGTACTATTATTGCTATGATGCCATTTGAATACATTTGCTCAAAACATAATTTGACATATTTGATAGAAATACAATGTAGTATCGTTTTGTTTGAATTTCAGACTTAAAGAAAAACAAATTAGATTGGTTTAAAATTTGACAGCTGTCATTTGTTTTATTCTGAAGAGAAATAAATGAAAATTCAGGTTTTAAAGTTTGAAAGTTAAAATATTTGAATACTGAATACCTGTCACTTTACGAAGATCTATTGTTTTATTCTCAAGTTGTAATTTAGGAAGTATATATATGTACATACAATGTTAAGAACAATAAATATATGATGAAATCAAATATTGAATTTTTATCAACAAAATATCATTTAAATTATTAAAAAAACAAATATTGACATAAAAATATTTAAATAGTTAATATTTATGTTGTATGTCTAATCAAATACTATAATCTTAATTCTAATTTCCTATTAGTCATCAAATTGAGAATTTTTTTGAAAAGCTAAGTTTGTAATAAACAAAACAAAATGTTAATAAAATTATAGTAATTTCATTTAGACAGACATTTTATATAAACATTTCTAGATTCTAATTTTTATTCAAAGACACAAACCAGAGAATTTCAAATTATGTAGTTAGTCAATTTTAATTCAATAACAGTTTTATATATGAAAATATTTCACAATTACTAACTAACTAACTAGTTAGTCTTTCATTAGACACCCTTAAAATAAAAATTGAATTAATTTTTTCTAAAATAATTTTCCTACTGTCAAAATCAAATTCAATTCAATTACGGTAAAAATATAAATAGTTTTATACCTAATGTCAAAATTTTATTATTCAGTTTTCTTTCTTCCTTTTCGTTTACCTTTTATTATTAAATTCGATCCATATCCGTCGATCATCACCTCAACGCTTTCGCAAATACTAAAGTGCATGCTCACTTGCTTACACTTGGTAATGTCCACAACACTTTAGAACCATATAGCAGTACCGGAAGAATGAGATGTGACTTAGTATTTCGTTAAAAAATTAATTTCAGTTTTCTAATTAATGTGCTAACTATATTGATAGAAAACTACATATGTCATGATATATATGATATTCCATATATGGAAAATATATGTAAATGCCCGCAATCGACATATACAGCTAGTATAAGTTGAATCTGATAATTCCATAAATTTTCATTAAACCTAGAAATCTTATGTTAAATTCCATCCAAACCGAATTCGACATACATATGTAATTTATTTTTGTTGTAATTTTTTTTTTTAAAGAAGTATTTACTTATGTTACTATGTACAAATATATATTATGTCAACTTAGTTAGGAAATTTGACATTTATACATATAATTATATATGTTATTTAAATTAAAGCATAACATAACTATCGAAATCGATACAATTTAATTTTTCATGACTAATAGAGTAAAATAAAATTGTTGTCACCAAAGATTAGAGTGAAGATGTCAATTGAAATTGACAACGTTATTTCATTGAAAATAATTGAAATTTAATAAATTTCATACATCATACGAATTATGCATAATCACCGCGTCTCCCCGTAACATAGATAAGAAATTCAATTAATTTAGTTAGTAATTCTAATTACTAATTAGTTTAGAATTTGATAAACTGATATTAAATCGGTCGGTAAAAATTAATTTGTCATCAATTTAAAACGGTTATTTATTAATTAATTAAAAGTTTAAATTTCAAATATAATAAATAAATTGTACGTAAATACTTAATAATTATATTATTGACTTAGATTAATTTAGGACTTAAATTATAACTGAATAGAATTTTATTATTTATAAATATGAAATTTCAAAAAATTATTTTCTAAATTATAGTCAGTGGTGTCATTACTTTAATATAAGCAATTAAAATTGTTAATCGTACACGACAAATTGTCTAACTAAATTATGGTATAATAAATAAATTAATAACTAATAATAATAAATAATAAAATAAATCGTTGAATGTCCAAATGTTTTAAAAAAACAAATAAATTAATTGAAAAAGTGTATAGTTAAGAAATGTTTTAAAATTAAAAATAAATTTATTAATAAAAATAAATCAAATAAAAACTATAATATAAATAATAGAAATAAAAGTCGATCGGTATATGGATTAATTGAAAAATATTTAATTCAAATTCCATCATCATCATTATCATTAATGTCCTGCGATCTTATCAGTAGGGTATAGCGTGAATATCAAATCAATAATTAAATATTTATTAATTATCTAGTTGAATAAAATTGTCTGAAAGACATTATTATATAAATGTATATACAAAAAGCATGTACATATATAATGAAATATACATATAATAAAATCTTAAGAACGTGATTACAGAACTTACCATACAGAAAATAATTTAAATTTATTGTAACTAATAGCAATTATTATTGTCTGATTGTGTATTTCAACAATAGTTATTTTAAATAAAAGCTTTTATAAATCACGTTGATTTTATTGAAGTTGATGAAAATAAACAAACAAACAAACAAACAAAAAAAAAATTAAAATATAACATAAATTATGAAAGTAATTCTGACGTCGGTATCATGCTCGATTTACATTGATTGTTTGATTTTTCTATTTGTTACATTTTTTATTATTTATCATTTTAAAGCAAAAAAAATTTAAAATCTTTGTTTGAACTTGGATGAGAAATAGTTGTATATATATATATTTGTTACTCATTAACTTATGAATGTTTGTAAGCTGCAGCGGTAAACATACTGAATATTATTATTTTTATTTCGATCTGTAAATCCGGAAGTACAATAAAAACGACACGACATTCTCATCCTAGATTCCATGCAGCATGCTAACGCCATGTTTAACATACTTTTCATACCCCTTTGCCAGCAAACTAATTTTGAAGAGGAGATTTTTTGTAGACATGAAACGTATGTTAACCATGGCGTTAGTACTCTTCGTGGAGTGTAGGTCATAGAATAAATACGACATTTTCATTTTCAAACAACAATTCAAAAACCACAAAAACTACATTTTTATTTTAATCGCTTAGAATTGTCAAAATGAAATATCGTAGTGAAAAACCGTAGTCTATTTTGATCAAATTTTTGTCGCCGACATTGTTTTATCGTACTATTATTGCTATGATGCCATTTGAATACATTTGCTCAAAACATAATTTGACATATTTGATAGAAATACAATGTAGTATCGTTTTGTTTGAATTTCAGACTTAAAGAAAAACAAATTAGATTGGTTTAAAATTTGACAGCTGTCATTTGTTTTATTCTGAAGAGAAATAAATGAAAATTCAGGTTTTAAAGTTTGAAAGTTAAAATATTTGAATACTGAATACCTGTCACTTTACGAAGATCTATTGTTTTATTCTCAAGTTGTAATTTAGGAAGTATATATATGTACATACAATGTTAAGAACAATAAATATATGATGAAATCAAATATTGAATTTTTATCAACAAAATATCATTTAAATTATTAAAAAAACAAATATTGACATAAAAATATTTAAATAGTTAATATTTATGTTGTATGTCTAATCAAATACTATAATCTTAATTCTAATTTCCTATTAGTCATCAAATTGAGAATTTTTTTGAAAAGCTAAGTTTGTAATAAACAAAACAAAATGTTAATAAAATTATAGTAATTTCATTTAGACAGACATTTTATATAAACATTTCTAGATTCTAATTTTTATTCAAAGACACAAACCAGAGAATTTCAAATTATGTAGTTAGTCAATTTTAATTCAATAACAGTTTTATATATGAAAATATTTCACAATTACTAACTAACTAACTAGTTAGTCTTTCATTAGACACCCTTAAAATAAAAATTGAATTAATTTTTTCTAAAATAATTTTCCTACTGTCAAAATCAAATTCAATTCAATTACGGTAAAAATATAAATAGTTTTATACCTAATGTCAAAATTTTATTATTCAGTTTTCTTTCTTCCTTTTCGTTTACCTTTATATGTAATAATAAATAATTACTTTTTTATAACCTTTGTGTCAAATTTCAACCTCACGTAACTATCAATAATAATTAAATTGCGTTAAAATTTGTTCAATTCGCATCCAACCTTCTTAATATTATATAAAAATCAATTTCCATATTATTTACACATTATAATATAAAGTACTAGAAAAAAAAAAAGTTCAAAATATTAATTTAATATTCGGTTAACGTAATTAAAATAATTTAACTACCGAAGAAAATAACAACAAAATAAGCAAAATAAAAACAAAAGTATTTTCAAGGTTATTTTACTTTCGTGGGTCTTAACTACATGTGTATATTATATCCTTTAATATTTTAGTTTATTTTAATGTAGTTAAAAAAAATAAAAACAAAACAAAAAGGACAATATTAGTAACCGACTGCACCACATGTTGTCGTCTTATTCATTTGTTGTTTTGTACTTATATTATTTTATTTAATGGTAACTATTTATGGAGAAATTATTTCATATTGATGTCAGTCGCTTCCTTTTTTAATTTATTAATTTTTTTTGTTTATTTTTTTATTTTTATTTTTTTTTAAAGACTTCCTTTTAGTTCTAATTTTGGTTAGTTCTTTGTTTATTATTTTTATTTATTATTTTTTTTTTTTTTTTGGTTACAATAATTTTTCTGCGAAATTCTTTTTATGGCTTGGTATTTTATGATACATTACTAAACGAAATCGATATAATATGTATATGTACATTTTAGTAAATATTTACCAGTAAATATTAAAAAATGCTAATATATACAAGGAATATAAACTTATAAGAATGTACAGTACTGTACAAAAATAAAGTACCTATCATGCACAACCAAATATAAAATAATAATAAAAAATTATATAGAATTATTGTAAGTGTAAAAAATGTGGTGCCTATTATGTATTTCGATCTTGACTTTCATCGAGTCGTTCATCGTTATCGTTAGAGTTATTCGATTGTAATCGTTAGTGCCATTAGACGAAAATTTGATCGAAAGTGTTTTAAAATGCTGCCATTGTAAAATTCAAATCTACGATGAAAATGACATATGTTTGATTCTTTGACTGTCAAATTCAAATTATTATACGAAAAAAAAAACAAAACAATAGTGTTATAACTATTTGAAATTTTTAAGTTGAAGTTAAAAGTGTCTAAATAAAATAAAAATTATTAAATTAAAAATTTTTATAAATAAAATGATTTTAGCAAAGTTAAATTCTTCAATTTCTGATAGTGCTGAAAAACGCTATCAAATTGCAGAGTTAAAAAACAAGCCAACATATAGTCGGGATTATTCTAATCCACTGGATTTGGAAGATTATACGTATATAATTATACATGAAATTGATGAGTTATTATCTACAAAACTTAATTTTATTAACAGTTTTGATCAAAATTTCCTATGATAAACAACATTGCTTTTATGGATTTATTAGAAAAATTAGGGTAAAAATTAAAATAGCCAATAAGTAACTGCGTATTAAGATTCTGTGCGGTTTTTACCAAGGAAATGATTTGCAGCGTAGGAAATGATTTTCATGTCGGACTAGCAGATCTAATTTTTTCTGTTATGCTTAAGGAAGTTTCATATGAAATTTGCAGTTTATACTTATGTCCAAAACGGATCAAATTCCATTACGCACTAGAAGAAAAAAGTCAGACATACATTATTTTTATAATTAAAGTAGAATTACTGAAATAATTTATTTACACTAACTTTCAGTTCATTTGTAACTGGCTTTCATTCCTATTAAAATTTATTTCAATACAAAATAATTATGAAGAATAAAGTAAAATACCTACTAACATTTCAACTTTTAAATTTATTTTTATTCCAAAAAATATCGCAAATATAAAACAAACACCAGGTGTCCAAGCGTCACTCCTTTATTTTATCCTTTTAATTCAAAATTGAAATAATTTGTACAAAATCTGTCTTTCGATGTCTCTTTCGTGATAAAATTTTACATCGATAAACTTTATCGATTTCGTCAACCAATTCTGAACGATATCGAAATACATAATGGAAATTTTGCATTTTGACATTTCGTTCGATCAAATCGTAATCATTATCGAAATACATAATAGGCACCTGTATTTCAACACACTTGTATATTACGTAATGAATTGGATAATTACAATTAGTTTGGACAATTACTAATAAAATATTGACAATATATTAATGGGAAGGTATATCTGTCACAAATTAGACATAAATAGTATATTTTACAGAATAGTTAATATATTCAACATATTTTTCTTTGCTTTACTATTCTGTATACGTACATGTTTGTTATTACGTGTATGCCAGTTCTAATTTAGCAATTTTTTTTAATGTCAAAAAACTTTAGCACGGATTCATACCATTCGTTGTTGTAAATGTAAAAATGTATTTATTTTTAAAATATATAGACAACATAATCTCCTTTTTATATCCATTCTATTATATTTTATATAACTATGTATATTAATAAATAAAATAGTATGCAAGAATATTTTTACTTTCTTTTAAAAATTGTATTTTTTTGCTAATTATAACATAGTTATAAAATTACTAAAATAAACAAAACTATGTCGATAAATATCGATATTTATAATCAAATATTAAAATTAGTGAACCTGACAACAATTAAATTATTTAATTTAAAACTAAATGCTTTTATTTTGACATCTGTACCATGACGTTTATACTGTTTATAACTGAACTAAAATTATTGTCACAATGTCAATTTTGCTTAGCATTGCTAATTCAGCACGGACATGAACACAGCATGTGACTATTTTTAACATTAAAACCATAGATATATAAAATATAGATTGGCAGTTAGAATAAAAATTTTCAGCCACTTTTGGTCAGCTGTTTTTGAAAAATCTGAGTTCAAATAATTTAGTTTCTACTGCAAATAATTCCTTTGAAAATGGAAACTTCGCACCAATGTAATATGAAAAGTTTTAGAGTAAAAGAAATATAAAATTACAAAAATTTTAATAATTAGATTATTTTTAACGTAAAATCTCAATTCATCTAAAATAATTATTTTTAAATTTTCTTTTAAAAACATGTATATGTGTGTATTCATACAAAATTCACAATAATAACAAATCAAAAACTATGGTTAAAAAAAGATGTTTTGATACACGTATATGTATATTTATGTTCTTGACAAGAATTATATAAACAAAATTAAATAAATTGATGCATGGGCTAATACAGTTTGATGTTAAACTAAATAAAATGACCAAGAGTGGGACAAAATTCTTTTACTTTATCGTATACATTATATATTATTTTATAAAATTAAATTCACATAGATTCTATTATTTAGACATTCCCGTGAAATTTTATGTCTACATATATTTGATAATATTAAAACATATTAGATGATATGTATACAAATTTATATTATTTATAAGTATTATTATTATTATTTAATAATCAATGTATATCTAATCACTTGTATTATATGTATATATGTATATAATATTTATCATTCCCATCAAATTTAAAGTTTTCCCCTCCATTTTTCTTTGAAAACGTTTTCCAATGCTCTAAAATTGCAATTAATAAAATGAAATAAAATGATTTTCAAATTATCGTATTAGCGTAAATAATATATTTAAAACAGAAAAACTTTAGATAACAATGTTAAAAAACAAAACTAATTTTAAATTCAATAAAAAAAAATTTAAAAGAATCTATTCTACAAAACCATGAAAATATTAAGAAATGGCTGTTAAATTTATAAAATCAAATCAGCTGAGTTGAAATATTGAAAAACATATGCTCATTTTTGGCTGAATCTGACATTTAATAATTAATATGATAATGTATTAGAGAGAAAGAGAAAGCACTACCAAGCTGCCAATCTATATTTTATATATCTATGATTAAAACTAACAATATAATATAATCAACAATATAAGCTTGTCACCGATGAAATTCACATAGATTTCTGCGTCAAAATAATTTTAATCACCAAATAAAACAATTCTAGTGCTCCAAAAGATACCAAAATTTAGATTGATATGTGATAGAACAGATTTCAAATTTTATTTTACTTGTCAAACATTAATTGTCAACAAAAAAAATTTTTTTTAAAAAAATGACAGAGTTTAATTACCAAAATTGAAATTCTTCGTTAAAGTTGAAAAGTTAACCAATTTTTGTTTGATGACTGAGAGGACTACTTGGTGGCTACTTGCATTGTGAACATTTTTATTGGTTTTCATATATTTTATTTTCGAGAGTAGTATTTCTGCGTGTTGGTTGCGTTCATTCTGTTTGAAGCGTTAGAAATCAATTTGGTTTTTGTTTCTATAAATATATTAAATTCGGTTTATCAAAAAAAATTATCAATTAACAACTAGTGTTATTTATTTTTTTAACACTACTGTGTATATATATATATATATATATATGTGCACATATTTAGGTATGTAACTTTAATAAGAACTAAAATATATTTCAGGAACATGTGTACAAACAAAGAAATAAATTATTATTGTTTTAGGTTATGTTTTGTTTTGTTTCTAGTCAATTATTATAGTATATCGTGTATACATACATTTTATTTTAATGACTAAAAGTTAGTTTTTAATATTTAGGTGACCACACACCAGTCAGTATTCCTTTTCATGTTTTCTTTCAATAAAATTTAATTTTAGATATTTACAAAAAAGAAAAAAAAAAATAGCAACAATTTTTATCTTAAGAACACTTAAAGAATATTCTTAGTGTACTTATAATCAATCAAAATGTATTTTAGTAAGAAAAACAGCACGAAAAAAATGATTTCAAACACAAGAAAAAAAAAAAAATAAAAGTAAAAAAAAAAAATAATAAAAATACATTAAATCACTTGTAGAATTTAGATATATACTTACTTTCAGTAAATTAAAAAAAAAAACGAATCTAAATCAGTGGAAGCAAATCTATACAAGTATGCATTTCAAAAGTTAAAATCACTCTTATGAAATATACTTGACGGTAATTACTTATACCATTTTAATTGCCTAAACAATACCATAAGCATTTCATATGAATTTTATTTAAAAATTTTGACATTATATTGTATTGTCATTCATTTTTTGATCGAACGATGTTCAAAATTCATTAAAATTTTGTAATCTGTATAAATATCAAAATTTATGGAATCAAAATTGAATCGTAGATAAATTTTTCTGATCCAAATCTATAAGCTACTTATACATTGAGCTACTAAATTTTCTTTGTGTACTTACTATAGTGGAAATACTATTGTGTACTATTTATTATTGAATATAATGTGCACAAATTTAAATAACCCGATTGAGAGCATTCATAGGATCTGTAAATAAATGGATTAAAGACTAAATATTTAAATATTGTAATTGTGTGATTGTACTTCAATTTTACGAATAATAAAAGAAAACTGCAATTGAATATATTCGAACCCGGTGCATTCTGATTCATATGACATCTGTGTTAGATGATATAACCACCACACAATGTATAGGTCGGTATGTATATGAAAATAATATGCAAAACTTCATAGAATTCAAGAGTAGTTATACTTAATAAGAATGTCAGAGATTAGTTAATAATAAGAGATATAAATAAAAGCCAATTAGAAATAGCTAATAATACAAAGTTTTAGTTCAACTGCAAATAAGTAAGTAGTAGTGGCTGCTGACAGTACGCCGACACACTTAGACCAGTATAAGGTCGATTGGGATAACGGTAAATAAGATATAATAAATTAAAAAACGACTGTAAAATGCAGAACCAATATTGTGGAGAAATATTGTGATGAAGCTGTTTGATTGGTATCAATCCACTCTAAATTTTATTCAATGTCCTTGAGAGGTCCCCCTTTTTATACATCTTCCGGAAGAACCCGTTTTTCCCACATTATCTCATCTATTACAAGCGTGAATGGAAGCCTTGTCTTAGTTTGGAATTAGTGGTGAAAACTGCTACTTCAGCATCTTCATACAAAGCTTCTTGCCAAATGTGTTTTTTTTTTTAAATGTCAACTAGACCAAATGTTCAATTGCAACGTAGAACTGTACTGTACTGTACTGTACTGTATCAAATGCGAATATTTCAATAATCTGACAGCAATAATTGCAGAAATCTACCAGTTTTTTTTTACGTATGAACATGAAGGTAGATGGCTGCGGTAGATTTGACTCGTAATAACATGGGCTTTGAAAAAAAAAAATTAATTTCATATTTAAATTCATCATTTACTGTCATTACAAATTATGACAAGTGTACATATGTATATATGCATTCGTCAATATGACTTTGGGTACTAAAAATATCAAAAAAAGGTTCATAACCTCTGTGCTTTTAATAAAATTTGATTAGTTTGTTATTATTGACATCATTAATGCCATTCACCAGTATAGTAGGTTAAGGTTGAGAACGATATAACAATAATACATAGTATCCTTTTTTAGTTATTTTGCTTTTAATGTTATGATCCTTTTTGTTTTCTTTTTTGTTTTTTTTTTTTCTTTAAATTGTTTGTTATAATTTAGAAAGAAAAACCTAAAAATATAACACATTTTTTTTTTGTTAAATAAAAAAAATAAAAATGATTTCGAAAGACAGCGGTTCACTTTCGGTTATGATTTGAAAATATAAAACAACAACAAAAAAATAGCAATTTTCGAAATAAATCAATTCAATAAAAACAACAACAAATGAAAATACCTTTTTTTCTGTTTTGGTCTTTTGTTTTGTTTTTGGCGAAATTCCTTGAAAATTTTTTGTTTTTTTTGTTTTGTATTAAACAGGATATTATTTATTTTTTGTTTTTGCAATAACAATAACAAAACAACTTTTTTTTTTTTTTTTATTTGATTGAAATCGTGAATAGGTGGATATGCGGACAAAAAAGAACTGAAAAGAATAATATGGAAAATGTATATGTATATATTTATTTATACCTACGAATATATGTTTATATATATATATATATATATATATATATATTTGTTTAAATTTAGTTAAATAAAAACAATATAATAATCCTTAGGCTATTGTTACATGATATTTTGTATATAAGTATAGATTATAGAACAATCTGAAAATTGAACCTTTTTTTATTTTATTTTGTTTTTGTTTTTGTGAATCATTAAAATTTCTAATTAGTTTCCAAGTAGATATTGTTTTTTTTTTGTAATTGAATAATTTAGAACTAAAATTCTGACCTATTGACCATTTTATTTATTAGGACTATTTTATTTGTATTTTTTATTAAGTGTAACACTTTTTTCATGGCAATGATCAATGGGTATATCTACCTGTTATTAACTATGCGTATTAAGCAGAATCAATTTTAAAAATTTTCTTTTATCGTACTATGGGGTCTAACTATACGTATTGCTACGTTCATAAAATTTTGTTCGCATCTTAACATTTCGTACTCTGTATTGCGAAATTAGCATCGATGTAATGCGAATATCATTTAAAAACTACATATTAACGCATTTTTTGTGCTTCGTGTTGCATAGTATCATAATCGCATGTGAAATTAGCATGTAATGCGTATTTGAATTTTTTACGCGGTTAGGTCTCCTTGTTATAACTTTCAGAAAGGTTACAGTACTTTATCTTATGATAATTATAGTTTACATGTTACCTATTAACGGTAAAGTTATTTACTTATGATGAGTTGATAAGTTGATAATATCATCCCCTTCTCAAACTAATATGCATCCGTATCATCGATTCATCAATATAATTATATTATGTATACATCAGGTGGTTATATTAACTATAAATTGATGTCAATATCTATCCCTTTTCTAACTAAGCATTCCACTACAGCGTTTTTCATTTATATTAGCCGTAAGTTAGTTATTAGAATATATATTTTTTAGTTTTAAAATCATTAAATAATTTAATTGTTGTCAGGTTTTCGTTCATTAACAGTTATTTTAATATTTGATGGCAAATATCGATATTTCGGAGGTTTAATCTCGTCACAAGCACTGATGAAGGAAATTTGTTGCTTTAAATATTTAAATATGTAATTATTAGTGGACGGACACCTGACAACAATTAAATTATTTAATTTAAATGATAACTAAAAACAAAAATTTGATTAATAAATTTAAAAATTTTACATCATGAATCAATTAGTTAGTCGAATGTTAAACAAAACTAAAAATTCACTTCAGTTACAATTTAGAAAACAAACAAAAAATGTTTTCATTCTAAATTTAGTCAAAAAATAGTAATTTTTATTTTATTATTACCATTTTTCTTTCGATTAATGTTTTGTATAAATTTGAGTATAAGTGTTGCTCATGATTAAATTTTAGCGACTATTGAAGGAGTGCATCTTCATTTTACGAAACAAAAATCCAAATTTATTAATTGTAAATTTAATTTTATATATTAATTTGATTAAATTATGTAACCTAATAATGAGCTAAAAAATGAGCCTAAGCTCAAAATTTGAGTAAAAGAGTTCAAGCTCATGAATAGGTTCTTGATAAGTGAAATTGCTATAATTCGAAATTGCTAGATAACGGTTGTTAATGGTGGAGAAAATTTTATTTAATGAGCTAGATTTTACCCTATAAGCAAATGCTAAACTAGATTTTTTTTTGCATTCTGAAATGAGATTTTGTTAAAAAAAAAATTGTTGGTTTATAAATTCAAACTCAGTTTTATGCATTCGACTGTATGTTGTCAGTATAAAAATTGTGTACTACATATTCGAGTTTCAGTAATAATTAATCGAGTTATTTAAAACTAAATTGGTTAGACAATTATACTTATAGCTATTTATTTATTGTTTGCCTGCAATATCAGATATACATATACATGTATTTCTGTTTGTTTGTTTTTTTTTTATTTGCGCTTGAGTTCTACAATTGAAATTTAGAAATTTTTTAAATAGCTTTTTTTTTTGTTTATATTTTTATTAATTTTAACCAAAATAATGTCTTTTGATGAAGAATTAGTAGATATTTAAAATATTGTATTTGTTGAGCCATTCATATCTTGTATTCCATAACTGTCTAATTTTGTATCTGTATTGTTTTATTGCTATTGTGTTTATTGTTGCTATATGTTTTAATGCTATAGGTTTTACTCTCAAAATTTATACTTTGATTTATTTTATTTAATGTTCATGGTTTACACAAATCTAATCAATTTTATATACAGCATGTTTTCTATATGATGGTCGCTGTTTTGCTATTTACACTTGTTTAAACCATTAGTAAATAATTCTTCTGAACTTAAGTTATTTATTAGTTAGTAATAACAGTGAATCGATTTATTTCGATATAATAATGTGTATTTTTGTATATAATTAATTTCGTGTATTATTAATGTAGATTTGATCAGTCAGTCTTCTGATGATTATAATTCATTTTATGAAAACTAAAACTATCTTTGGAATATCCAATTTTTTGGTCAGCGTTCAAAATCGAATTTAAGTTCCATATAAAAATAAATTTTTATAGATAGTATGTATGTACATACTAATAAAGGTCTAAACTATGTAGCATTGATAAACATACGAAACATCATATTATATAATATTAATTTGTATTCCTGTAATAACAATTTTTTTTTTATTACAAAAGCTTTCTAAGTTATCTAATATTTATTTTTAATACGAAAAAATTAGAAAAGGGAAGAAGTTTTATTCAAGTAGTATTCAGTCATTATTAAATATTAAAATACATATACATACATATATATATATATATATATATATATATTTATATTATTAAGCAATCAAAAATTCAGTAAAAATAAAATTTTTGAATTCTTGTAACACTAGCCTTATGAGTGGAATATAATATCCAAAAAATCCTTGAAATTTTAAATGGTAGATAAAGTTTTGCATTTTTGTATTTATTTTTGTTTTTTTTTTTTTTTATTTTGGCATAAATATTTTAGTTAAATTTGAAATTAAAAATAAAATTCTTTTTTTTTGTTTTTTTTTTTTGTTTTTGTTTAATATAACTTCCAGAAGTTGAATAATTTATTTTACATAAAAACAAAATAAATAAAAAAAAAAAACCTTTTTTATTTATTATTTTTAATATAAAGGAGTAGAGAGAATGAAATTTTCCATTTTAAATTTTTATATGGTTTTGTTTTAAGCAATTTATCTCTTGATGAAAATAAAAAATTGTTGAAAATTCGAGAAATTATTTTATTTACAATTTAGTTGTCTTGTTATCATTTGATTCAGGTTTATTCAAACTATTTTTTTTACAGCTGCTTCCGGTAGAGTAATTTTTAATCTATATACTGATTTAAAAGGTATATAACGATCTCAAATCTGATTTAAGGTGAGATTGAAATTTTACGTTTTTGGATTAAGTAGTTATTTATTATAGTTAAATAATAACAGTGAATCGATTTATTTTGATATAAATGTGACCCTGTTCATTAAAAAAGTATTGTTGATTTGTTGCAGTTTATGTTTGAAAGTGATGTTACATGGAGGGTGAAAAAAGATGTGTAAGCAACACAACATCTGTTTATATTGTTTGTTTTTTTCTGTAAACTGTTCTACATGTGTTTTGCACTAAATATTTATTGTTTCGTGTATGCCTAGGTACTTTAAATATTAACAAACCTTTATGAATTTTTGACATTAATT
The DNA here is from genome assembly GCA_963942445.1 of Argyra leucocephala. Classification (NCBI taxonomy): domain Eukaryota; kingdom Metazoa; phylum Arthropoda; class Insecta; order Diptera; family Dolichopodidae; genus Argyra; species Argyra leucocephala. The sequence goes on along the minus strand of OZ012679.1, from coordinate 12,872,663 downwards.
AAATGTCAACTGAAGCTCTCAAGCTCTCAAGTTGCGTATTAGATTGAAATTTTCAAGTCAAGTAAGTAAATTTTGTAGATTGACTTGAGTGAAACTGATTTCAAGAAACTAAAGTATACATGGGGCCTTATTCTGAGAAGCGAATCACTTTTTCGTTACATACCGGTAGGGCATCACATTGCATCACACTTGGTATTCTGAGAAGCGAATGATACGATATTTTGTAAAACTGGCAGCATTGCTGGTTAAAACTGTCAAATTTATTTTTTCTTTTATGTTTGGACATTTTTTGTTTTAATTTTTTGTTTGAAAAGTGAAATTAAGTGAAGTTAAATTAAAACTATAGTTATTAAAAAATGTTTTTTCATTTATATTACGAAACAAAGTATAATAAAAAAAAATGTGTTCAATTATATTTGTTTTTTTTTTTTTTTTAAATTCATTAAGTATTTTAGGCTCTCGAAAGAAGCCTTTGCAATGATTATACGTAAATTAGACAATAATTTAAATCCTGCAATTGGTCCACATTCAGTAAAACTCATTATAAAATTTGTTGGAACATTGCGCTTCCTTGCTGAAGGAAGTTATCAAAAAGGTGAGGGAAACGAGTTTTTGATAAGTTCAGCTAAATCAACTATTTCTAAAATATTAGCTATGTCAATATTAGAGACGGAATTGTGTCGAGAGTATATAAAATTTCCTGAAACCGAAGAAGAAAAATCATCCATCAAATTGGGGTTTTATAATATATTTGAATTCCCAGGAATTATTGTATGTTGATGGAACACATTTAAAAATCATTGCACCATAAAACATTCAAACTGCCTTCTATTTGTAACTTTTCTATAATTAAAAATGTAAAATAATATTTAATAATTATTTTTAAATATATATATATATATAAAAATAAAATTAATTTACTTGAATTTTACGTTAATTATATATTTATTTTTTCTCATTCGGCATCTTTCACTACCTTTTTCTATAATGATATATTTATCGCTTTTTCTGACAGTGAACAAAAAAAATCGATTCTTGTAATACCATGAAAATTGCGATAAAAACCGAACTTACGTACTTACCGAAAAATTCGCTTCTCAGAATAAGGCCCATGATATTGAAGCTTTTTTGAAGCTTACTTGAAGCTATCATGAATACGGGGTAATTGTCAAACTTTTCGCTTGCTTGATTGTCAAATGTTTTTGCATTTGATCTTAGTTTGACATTTCCGATTACACCTGAATATTATTAATTTTGACTTGCTTTTGGATTATGGTATCTTTACTTTATTGCGATGTGATGATATTGGGTTATATACCGGGAATTTGAGATATTTGAAGAGTGAGAATTATGACATTGAGAATTGATATTGATTTAATTTAGTGTTTATAATCATGTTTGACCAGTAAATTTACAGAGGTCGTTAGGATAATTAAAAATAATAATTTTTAGTAAGTATGTAAAATAATAAAGTAGAGAAAGTTTTCAAAAACTTCAGGCAAAATTAAATTTTTTTTTTCTTTTTTTTTTTTAATTTTCTGTTCCACTGTATAACTTTTTTATTGTTTTAATTTACTTAATTTCCAGTTATTGGAGCAGAAAGTGTTAAAATAAAATTCTTTCCGTTATCACTAATTACCTTTTCCTAAAACTTGTTTGTTGTCATTCACACTGTATAGAAACATTAATACTAAATTTTATAAAATTATAAAAAAAAAAAATTGTTATTTGGATTTTTGTTTTATTTTTCCTTGAAAAGAATTTTAAAAATTTTTCTGATTCTGATTTTTTTTTTTTTATTCTTTCTTGAAAATAATTTAAAAATTAAAAATTCTTCTAAATATATGTATAGTCACCTTGTTTTTTTTTCCTATGAAATCAGCATGAACTTTAAACCATCAAGTCATGTAATTTTTTAATTTGTATTTTTTTTAGTAGGCGCTTAAAATTAGTCATTTTAGAGTTCAGTGTGCATAACAAAATTGTGTCATCGTTATTTTTTTTTGTTTTTTTTTTATTGTTGGTTAATAAAAAAAATTATTTAATATGTAATTTCATTATCAATATTTAATATACACTTTAAACTTTTATATATGAATTTTTATTATTTAAAAACTTGGAACACTATACAGATTAGATTTTATTTAAAAATTATTTAATAATTTTAAGTAATAAATTAAAAAATTTTATGTTCAGAATGACACTTTTTAAATACATTTATGTGTGATAATGTATCCAATTCAAACATAGACGATTTAAAATATTTCTAAATGTGATAATTAATGTCATATAAAAGCAAACATTTTTTTTTTCTGAAGAGTTCATATGATTCTCAAACTTTGTTTTTGGTTTTGATTTTGTGTATGCATGCATGACAACTACTATTAAAAATTATGTGCGAAGTTGTTGAGTAAAGGACTTATGCATATACTGTCAGATTTTTACTAATGTACATCAGATAACAAATTAGTTAAGCAAAAACTTGGCATATTACTTTTTGGAAAATCAATCCAGTCCGGTGAGATGAATAAATTGACCAATCAAATTATTAGGCAGAAAATTGAGAAACAGTGAAGTAGAGAATACCTATACATAACTATGTTCATAGAAAATTATATCATGTATTAATGATCAAAATAATATACTTACAGTAATCTCTCGATATACGAAGATTTTTTTTGGATGATTATGCTGTCAATAATTTACAACAAAATTTTTTGTATTTGAAAATGGAGTTTTGTAAATGAATAACTTGAAAAAATTAATAGGTGTTGCAATTACTTTTATTGATATCTATATCTGTTGACTATAACTATAAAACATTACTATAAAGCTTTGTCACTGCTCTCATTTTTTTCATCCATTTTGTGCGAGTGACATAGCCTGAGATATATTTATATTTTAGTATTGAAACTTTCGTGTAACAAAAAAAAAATAGTAATGTAATTACCAACATTCAGAAAACGTTACTTTGTTTTGATATAAGTCTACAGAATAGCTACAAAATATTCCAGAGTTTCTGTTTCGTTTTTCAAGACTAACTATACTCCACAAAATCATTAATTTTTTGTATTTTTTCACATTAAGCCATACATTAGATATCAAATATTAGATTTATGCACGTGATTGTTTAGGGAGTATCCGAACCTGTCGTATTTCGCATTTCTTTTACTCCGAAAATATTAAAATTCATTGCACTAAATTTTCTTCCTAAACTAATGCAAAATATTAAAAAACATTATCAAAGACCAAGTAACATGATAACTTTGACGTTATCATCAAATAAAGTGCTCATATTATGTTTTTTTTTTTATTATTTTATTATATTTTTATTGATTTTTTTTTTTTTTTGTTTTTCTTCTTTAAATATTAATTTTATTTAATATATTTTCAATTTTTTTTAATATTATCATTTTTTCTACATTGTTTTTTTGTTTATTTTTATATTTAAAATTATTTTATTGCAGTATTTAGAGTACTTGAGATAACAGTAAAAATTTGACTGATAGTCAAGTGCGATTAGTTAATGTAGTGGGAGATAATCAAGTGCGATTAGTAAATTAGATAATTTAATGCGATATTTCCGGACACATTAAAAAATTTTGGAGTTTTTTTCGGAATCAATTTAATGCAATGTTTTTGGCCACACTAAAAAATTTCAGAGTTATTTTCGGAATAAATTTAATGCAATGTTTTTGGACACACTAAAAATTTTCGGAGTTTTTTCTGAATCAATTTAGTTTAATGTTTTTGAACACACCAACAATTTTCGGAGATTTTTTCGGAATAAATTTAGTGCGATGTTTCCAGAATAAAAAAATTCCGAGTTTTTTCGGAAGCAATTTAGTGCAATGTTTTTGGACACTAAAAATTGTCGGAGTTTTTTCGGAATAAATTTAGTGTGAAATTTTGTATATACATAGTGCAAAGTGCAATAGGTTCGGACACGATCTTAGTTTGGAATATATGCGCTCTTTTGTCTTAGTGAAATAAATTGATTTGCTTTCTCGCTTATTATTATAGAAGAACTTTGAAAACAATTTTATTTTTTGTTCAAATAAATTGAATATTATGGAATAAAATTCAAAATTCCGAAAAACTTTTGCAATAAGTATATCTAGATTTTGTATGTTTATTTTCTTAATTTTATTGCGTGAGAAATAACGGAATCCTTTTTGTTTTAATTAAAATTTAAGTTTAAGCGGAATTGAATTGCATTTGTTTTTAGAATGGTAACTTCCCACTCAATTCGAGTGATTACTGTATTTGAGTTATGTCTTTTGGTGGTGTATAAAAATAATTTTTCGTTTCACTGCCAACTACGGAATATTTTACTATGAAGAGTGGAAAAAAATATTACCGTTAAGTGTTTTTTTTTTTGTTTTTAATATTCTAATATATCACAAGAATGTATACATACGTGTGATACATAGAGATTGTGTCATATAACTGTTATTATACAATATACTTATTTCATTCATCTACATTTTGATTTTATTTTTTATAATACAAATTATAAAGTTGGAGGATTTTAAATCAAAGTTCACATTTTGATTGATATACAAACATTAAGATGGCAATATTAGGATAGGAACCACTTTTAATAAATGCCTTAAATTTTCTAATTTTATTGTTTGTGTTTTCTCTACCAAAAAATTATGATTACCTAACGAGACCGAATATTTTTCAATAGTTAGTTACCTTAGATTCTTGTCAGCAGTTTAAACATTTTATGTTGGACACAACACACAATATTAATACTAGACTTGTGTTTTTTTTATTTGTTTTCTTTTTATTATTATTTTTTTTTTTACTATTAAATAATTGAATTGCCGTACACCATCACCTATTTACTTATTCCACAAATAGATAAATAAAAAAAAATTATAAAATTTTTATTACTTCCATGAAAAAATATTAGAGTTTTGTTTTTAAAATATAGTTTTATATCACCTTCATTACTTAATAGACTTAATTTATTCCTACCATTTTTTTGTTTTTTGTTTTCAAATTAAAATTTTGCAAACTAACATTAGTATATTGAATGTACATTTTACGGTTAGATTATTTTCAATAAATTCTTGTTTTTCTTATTTTTTTTTTCTGTGAACATTTTTAAAACTTAATTAACACCACTTTCATTATAATTTTGTTTTTGGTTTTTCTTATTTCTTTTATTTTAATTGGTTTAATATAACTATAAAATTAATTTCTTAATAAGAAATTTAATTAAATTTTATTTCAATTGAATTTTAAATACAATTTAATTCACAATGATCAAATTAAATTACATGGTGAAATTAATTGAACGAATATATTTTTTTAAAACATTCATAATATTATTAATTAAAATGGAATTAAATAAAAAAATATTTAATTAATAATCTGTCATGCATATATAGTGTAGGTGCTGCACAAAAATTGTAGCGAATTAAAATGATTTTTTTAATTTGTTTCAAATGTTAGATTATGTAAGTTAGTGTTTAGACATTTCAAATTATAATGTAAATGCGTTCGAAAAATGTAAAATTGTCATAACTAAGTACTTAACTTGATAAATTTTCAATCATAAGAGATGTGTCTGTACCATCTTTACCTTATCAAATTATGTGTCGTCTTAAATTTATTGAAATTTTTAATTTACATCCAAAATAATTTTATATTATTTTTCGTCGATCGTATCTAGTTATATGTAAGTAATTTGATAATTTTTTATATTTATTTTTATTCATAATATTTTTTTTTTTTTATAGAAAATGTCAAACATTAGGTAATTTTGTATTAAGATGGATATCTGTTTATTTTGACAGATAATTTTAACGAATACTGTAAAATTTAGATTTTCTTAACTGTCAAATCAATAATATAATTTGTTGACAGGGTTTTTCAATTCAATGTCAAAATACATGCTTAATTAACAAAAAAACAAATTCAAGTTTATAAGTTTGTTCAGTATATTTAGAACGGAATCTGACAGAACAGTTATGGACAATAACAATTAACTGCCAAACACTTTAGAATCATTTAGAAAAGAAAAAAATAATGAACACTTTGAAATTTTTTTTACCTTTTTTGTTCTAATTTTTCTTTTTTTAACTGTCAAAATTTGAAGAAAAAACCATAACAAAAAAAGTTGTCTAAAACTGTTCTTAGAAAAATTCAGAACAAAAAAAGATCAATTTAAAACTGTTTTGCACAATCTAATGAACACCGAACATAACACTCTTGGACAAAACAGTTCAATTAACGGAAACTAATGAGCACAATAAAGTGCTCTGTATTTTCTCTATAGCAGTCTATTGAACAATACTTATATTTTCTTTGTTTTAACCTGTCAAATGAGTCAAGTATTTTGATGACAGGAGTTTTAATTGAATGTCAAAGTGCTTAGGGTGCCATAGAATTATTAACAATACATTTTAATTAAGTTGTTTCTTAAATACATTGCAACACAAGTTAATGAACAACACAACCAAATTGTCACAATTATGAATAACTAGTTTTAGCAGTTGTATATATATATATATATATATATATTGTATGTCATAGCAGAGTTGATTTTAAAATTTATACAAACATTTAATGTATGTTACAACCAGTTAGTTGTTTTGAATATTGTTCTATTCTGTTTAACTTAAACAGTAGTTATATAAATACAACAGAGTTTTTTAAGCGTTTAAGTTGTATTAAGCAATTCGACAGATAATTAAGTTATGTTGTCAATCATTATAAAGATTAACAATCTTAATAAGTTATGTCTATTTAAAAATCTTTAATTGTTTATTTCACTTACCTGTCAAGTCAATAATTTTAAATTTTCACAAAATTCGAAATGGAATGTCAACATATTGTGAAAAAAAAAATCTGTTAAGTTTAATAATTTCAATTTTCTACCTGTCAGATCAACAATTTACTGATTGTATTTTAAATTACGTGTCAACCTAGTTCGTGCAAAAATTTTGTCAAAATTTTTTCATGTCTCTACCTTTTCAGATCAACAATTTGCTGACAAAATTTTAAATTGCATGTCAACCATATTTCGTGCAAAAATTCTTTCATGTTCTACCTGTCAAATCGGAAAACTTTTATTGATAAAACTTTTAATAGAATGTCACAATTAATTTCGAATTATTGAGATGAAATTAATTATTTTTTATTTAAAATTTATTTATAATAAATTCATAATTAAAAAGATTTTATAAATTTGTACATGAAATTTATCAATACAAATTTATAAATGCGCACTACCTGGTGGAAAAAATAAGTAACTATGTATGATGTATAAAAAAAATAAAACATGCATAATTATGTATAATTTTGTTATATAAAATATTAAATTAAATTTAATGTTGCAAAATTCGTGGGATTTTTTTTTTATATATATATTTTTAGAAATAAAAATTATATTGACATTGATTATTTAAAAAACAAATCAAAATATAATAATAAAAATTTAATTTTAATAAATTGAGATATTTCAAAACAGAAATCATTATCATATTAATAAATTTTATAATGATCTGAGTAGAAGGTTAATGAAATGAGACGAAAATTAAATGAATTGAGACAAAATGAGTATTTTTTTTTTTTTTTGTTTAATATTTAAAATTTTTATTCTATTCTGTTTATTACGTCTGATTATAATGAGATCAAATTAAAATTAAAACAAAAAAAAAAAAAAAAAAACAAAAAAATTAACATTGTGGTTGATTAAATTACAGAATTTGAGAAATTTTTTTATAGTGCTGATGATGACGATCATATTATCATTTCTATTTAATGTCATTTTAATTGTTAAACTTGATTTTAATTTCATAATTATAGTTTTAATATCGTACATAATATTTTATTAGTATACAGACTATACAAAAAAACTATCTAAAAATTGTACGTACATATAAAAAGTGTTATAAATGATAATATATTTTATTTATTTATTCCTTCCGGAATAAGTATACGTTTTTTCTACAATTGTTCTATTTCTCATTGAATCAATTCTGCTGTCCAAAACTCGACACAGTTTCTGATATTTTTAAACCATTATTACATGCTTCCTACTAATATTTTGCTCTTGTTTAATTCTTGATTGTAATAAGAGAAGATTATAATTGTTAGCAGTCATACCTTTGATGTTGTTATAATTGGAGCAGTTCATACAGGAATTACAGGGTAATAATACTTTTTATTCCCCATTATATCGTTAAAATAGTCTGGTATTTCCTTGTTTAATTATTTAGAGTAATTCTATATCATTTTTCAACTGTTTGAGAACGTCAACGTTTGTAATTCCGTTCACGTAAGATATTTGCAACCATAACACCGATATCACTAGATTTTAAACGCTTCCGATTTTGTACTGAGTACATTTACATGATATACTTTGTTTTATATATTTTTAAATAATTTATTCGATATTCCGATTTTGAATAATATAATTAATATCATAAACATTAATATCGTAAACATAATATTATTAATCATTGATATTTTTCAAATCAATAATTTTAATATTTTAAACAATACACTACCACCCTTTCATTTGAAATATTGCTTGATTTAATTATATCTTACGGAGTAATGAAAAATAAAATAAAATATAAATAATGACAAAAAATTTAATTATAATTAAATTATCGTTTCAAAACTAAAATTTACTGATATTCTAATTACATTACTCTTTCTGGAGAAGCATAGGTCAATTTCAGGTTGATAGTAATAAACAGTGCTTTCTTATTTTTATTTTTTTAGCTTTCACCAACATTATCAAAATGGCAATTATCAATTTGTGAAAATTTGGCTGTATTCAATGTTTTAGTTGAATATTGTGAAGGTTGATTTCAAGATTCAAATATTCATTTCAGATTGTTTTTAATGTTTTTAATTACTGATAAATTGTTAAAGTGGTTTAGAAATTGTAAATTTGAACGCTGATGTAGCCACAAAATATTACTGCAGTGTCAGCAATGTTAATGAAATTTTGATTGTTTTTTTTTTTTTTTTTTACATTATTGGCCATGAGCTTAACCTAAAAATTCAAAAAATTTAGTTAACTAATTAAATTTATTAATTTTATAAGTAAAACAAAAATATTAATAACAGATTTGAAGAATATCACGTTAATGAGGAAAAATAAAAACAACAAAAAATATAATGTTCAAAAAATAAAGAAAGTCAATTATTTGCAATTCTTGCAAAACAAAAGAAAAAAATTATTTTATTTATTATCTTGTACTTGTTTTTGTTTTTTTTTTTTAGTTAAATACTTGTTGATTTATTCACATGGTACATCAGTGATATTTATACATAAATAAATACCTTATATACATTATATCAGTTGAAAAAATGTATAATATTCATATACATACAATATTCATCCATAAAAATAATTTCGTTGAGAGAAACATGTTTGTTGATTAAAGACATGTGTTAAAAATTACAAAATTATTCCTTAAATTTTATACTTAGGCTATTTTGCTAGCTACTGATAAGTGGTGGGTGACCAAAAAAATATAGATATATAACTAAAAAAAAAAATGTTGGATAATCTTATTTGATTGAATAAAATTCGAATTTGAAATTTCATCAAAATTTATTTATGTTCTTCTCGGTAAAAATACTTATTTGATGGTTAGAAAATGAAGACAGTTCTATTTAATATTTTTATATTGTGATTTAATTTAAAATAATTGTTTTTACACATTTTCTCATAATCTTTGTTTAAAACAATTTTTGTATTTAATTAGAAACTGTCGTTTACAAATTTTGTGGACAATTATATGACTTTTAAACTGTCATTTTCATAATAGGTTTGTTCAATCTATTTAGAACAGAATCGGACAGAAGTGTTGGAATAATGACAATTAATTCAATTGAACATTTTTTTAGATCTTTTTTAACTTTTTTTTTTAATTTTTTTTTTTTATTTTTAATTTTTTTTTTTGTTTAATTGTCAAAATTTGAAGAAAAAACAACAACAAAAAGTTGTCCCAAATTATTCTAAAAAAAAAATTCAGATCAATTTAGAATTGTTTTTGACAATCTACTGAACACCGATTCAAACACTTTTGGACCAAAAAATTAAATTTATTTTACTCTAGATCGATCAAGAACGATTCTCTAAACAAACCAAATATATATAGAGCTCATAAGAAGAGTTGAGTTAATATTTTAGCTTTTTACAGTCCTTGTTAAATACTGTTCAGTTTTTGAAATCACTAAGAATGCATTAAAAATATCAATCAAAAAATTTGCAAATAAAAATATAAATGGGCTTATTATTCCAGAATGTGCGCGGAATTCGCAGACTTTATGTTCATATAAATAAAAAATTGCAATAAATAAGCTAGAATGGAATAAAAATATAAATTAGCTCATTATTGCAGAATCTGCGCGGAATTCGCAGACTTTATGTTCATATAAATAAAGAAAAAAAATATCTTCTTGAAAATCAATTTAGTATTTGCAGTTGTCTTGTCAGAATTGTGTTAGCGTAGACTATAATTTTATACTTGTAATTTTTTACCTGTTATGATTTCATGAATTTTTGTTGTTTTAAACGTCAAAAGTTTCTTGTTAATAATTTTTATTGCTAACAAAAAATTTATTGAAATTTTTATGAAATTTTATAAAGTTTTTTGTACGCGAACTAAGTTTATAATTTAATAAAAATTACCTTGACAATATCATGAAATATCTATCTTATTATTTTAATATACCAATATGTTATTGTGTGGATTGAAAATAACTGGGATTTCCAATAGTAAAATTAATTTACAAAAAATTCAATAAATTTAATTAATATCTAATAATTTTCTAATTTTAATGAATTATTTAGAATTACAAAATTTATTTTAATTTTTGTTGTGTAATTTTGTCAATGCATTGAAAATTAATATATGTAATACATAACCTATAAAACTGTAATGATATTAAAGAGAAGAATCATAAAACATTTTGTTTCTTATTCTCTATTCATTATTTATTTCTGTTTTTACAAATTTTAACATTGTAAAATCGCATTTATCTAATAATCTATTTTAATGATTCTGTATAATATATTAAATATACCTTAAATCATTTGGTCATCACGACCTTAATACATATACTGGCTGTATTGTATTAAATCAAATAAAACTGAATTAACCAAAAATTAAATCTCATCGTAATCAAAAGAAATTTTTAAGAAATTGCGAATTTTAAAATTTTTAAAAGGTTATTTTATTTATTTTTTTTTTTGTTGTTTTTTTTTTTTTTTTTTTTTTTTTTTTTTGTTGATATAGATTATATTCACGTTCAAAGATCATAAAAAAAAAATTATTGCTGTTATTTTTTTGGTTTTTTTCTCACTTTATTTTTAAACATTAAATACTTATGTGTATGAGTATATGAACCACTTAAAAATAAAAAAAAAAAGAACCGTCAACATAAAATTAAAATAGCAAAATTTTTAACTTAAGCGCAAAAAAAAAGCTTTGGCACAGGTTTTTTTTTTATTTGATTTTGTTTTTATTTATTTTCTTTTTTTTTTCTAATAAATTTTTAAAATTAATTCAATTTATTTTATGTTTGTTGTTTTTGTTTTTTTTTTCTATTAACTTAAAAAGCTTCTCTCTTTTTCTCCTAAATTTGAATCCTATTTGAGAATTTTTAATAGAGCTATAGATCGGTATGTCAAAAAAAACAATATTCAAAAATAGTGATTCTCAAACTTTTTTGAATTGAATAAACGAAAACAAGAGATTTCAAAATAAATGTATGCAAAATTTTTAATAATGAAATGAGTAAATTAAAGTTATTATAATTATGTACATTATAAATATGTATTTGAAAAAACAAATAATAAATAGTTTTTCACTTGTTATGAGTTCACCGATTTTAAGTATGTAACAAGCCAGAAATTAGTTATAAATTTCTAAAAACCTATATTTGTATTTCATTAGCAAGCAAATTAATAGAATTGTAAATATTGTTGCACTGATATACAGTTTAGTTCTAATATATTATTTAACTTTAAAAATATGTAAAACTCTATACGAGCTTGTTAACTCTTTTGAGTACTGTATAAATGAATAAATGAAAATGAAATGAAATATTGGTAATATTACCTATATTGACAGGTATTTTCTTCATAGACAAAATGTTGCAAATGAAGTTTGTTCATAAACATTTCTAATTTAGCAGCAAAACTGCAAAATTATAATGAACGCTATTCATATGACAATCAGTTGTGTTGCTGTTTTTTTTAATAACACAAAATTCCAAATGTTGAAAATACAAATTTTAATAACTCTGCAGTATTCAAAATTTTAAAATTTTTGTTTAGCTAACATAGTTTAAGTATTTAAAAACAAAAAAAAAAAACCTAAAAATACTATTCAAAAATCAAAAATGGGGTTTGATGAAGAATTAATTAATTTATTTCGTGAAAATATGATCATAAATATAACAAAATATGTAAGTAACATTATTCACTAGCATTATTCACTAACATTATTACTACTATAACATTATAGTATTTGTAGGTATACAGGACAAAATGACATTTTCTTCAAAAAAAATTATTAACAAAAAAAATGTTGACTTCACTGTAAAAGTTCACAGGGGACGCGTATTAAAAGCGTCGAGACTATCTCCAGGGTTATAGCTAATTAAAATTGTATCATTTTCAATTTTTCTCTTATGTAGTAATTGCCTATACAACATTATTTTATTATGGTAAGCTTACTTGTGGGACTAACAGTTTTTGACAACAGAGTAGTATATTCAATTTTATTATTTTGACATAATGACATATCTTAGTAATAGTAGTAGTAGTAGTAGTAATAAGTATTATGTATTTGTAATTAATATTAATCATTTTTCATTACATTTAGTAATAAGAGATATTATAGACACTAAAATAAGTCTAAAAACTCAATTAATTTATATATTAATTAGGCTTTTGATAATATTAAAATAAATAATATGTAATTTAAGACGCGGAATTATTATATAAAATATTATACAAAAAAATATTTCTTAAAATTAGAATAAATATTAATATTAGAATAACAAACACAATTGTAAATTTAAATATAAAAAAGAAATTAATACTATTATAATTTTTTAATGTAGATATGTCATTCTATTCGATATATCAAAATGATACAATTAAGTGCTAATGGATATTTCAGAAGTAACTGAAATAGTAATTTCCCCCTAACTATTTCTTTTCAATTTAACCTTTGAAAAATTCTGTACCAACAAAATTGTTTGAGAATCACTGAAACTGATCTTCTGCTGAATTATTTTCAAATAATTAATTGAACATTTTTTTATTTTTTTATTTTTATTTTTTTTTATTGTTTGATATTCTCAATAAGCGCCAGTTCAAAATCTCTTCTATAAAAACAAATAAAATAAATAATACTATACATATATATATATATATATATATATAGTTATATATATGTATATATATAACTATACAAAATATATATTACCATATAATCAAAATAGTGTTGATTTAATTTAAACTTTTTTTTTTTCAAATGACATGTGGTATACGAAAATGAAAGGAATCAAAAGAAATAAATTCAAACTTAATTCATCCACTACCACCACCACCTATTTTGTGTTTTTATTTTTTTATGCCTTTCTTTAAGACGATAACCGGCGTGAGAATATGACATTATTCGCTTCGGTCTTATAAAAAAAAAAAAATTAAAAAATTTAATATTATATTATTTTTTTTAATATAAAAATTTTTTTTTTTTGTAAACATTGCGCATATAATTTCATACGGTTTAATTATAAATAACACCTTAAATTAAATAATTTTTATATATTTAAAAAAAAAAAATAAATTTTTATTTTTTGTTTCGTCATCATTAAATTGTAAATTTTATAATTTTTTTTTATCTATCACTGCTGTTCTACAAAAATTAATTTTTGTTGTAATTAATTATAATTTTGATTTTGATAAAATTATAATTTTTTTTTTTTGTTTAATTTAATTTAATTTTAATTATAATAGTTAAAGTTTTTTTTATAATTTTTAATTTTAATTTAAAAAATTCGAATCGTGATAATATTATATATTCAGTTACAAAATTGAAAATTTATACAGAAAATATATTTAAAAAGTATTAAAAAAAATATAGTTTTTGATAACAAAAAAAAAAAACAAAAATTGTAATTTGTGATATTTAACAAAAAAAAAAAAACAAAAATAAGTTATTAAATAAAAAGTGAAATTATTTTGTAAAATTTTTAATAAAACATTTTTTCTTGTTTTACCATTTTTGTAAGTAAAATTCAAATTAAATTAAATTATTTATAAAATTATATTGCTTTATTGAATGGTCTGTGTATAATATTAGTTGATTGTGTTAAAAATTTTGATTTGTTAAGGAAGATCAGTAGAGGTTTCGCTACCACATGTCATATAAATTTTTAGTCAAGACTATTTGTTTAACTATGAAAAGGTTAGAAATATTGTGATCGATACACTTGAAAAGTATAGTAATCACAATTGTATACATATATATTTTGTAATGTATATGTATATATATTATTTTTTTAGAGATTTTTATTTGATTTGATAATTTTTGAGTACAGTTAAATAAATCTAATTCAATAAAAAATGACAGTACTGCAATGTATGTATTACAATTTCTGAATGTGCTGCAACTGAATTTATGAAAACCTTTAATACATATTATATATTTTTATTTTTTATATTTGTTTTGATCAGAATAAGTAACCAAGTTGTAAGATTTTATTTCGGTCAGAATGTGGGTTTACATTCTTCAAAAAAAATATCATAAAGTAATTGGGTTTTGTTTATATTATATAAAGAGTTAATTTCAAATAGTAATTTTATCTTAAATTCAAAATTAATTCCAATCTATATATGATTTGAATTTTCCTTACATCCATATCGGTATATACATGCATTCTAAAATTGTAATATTATTTTTATTTTGTTTTTGTTGTGTTCCTGTCGCAATATCTACTAAAATTCAGAATATTTACCATAAATCGGAGTATCTATTTGTCATATATAGTAATAATATATATGACAGATAATATTAAAACCCACTCAAATTGTGAACCTTTAACACAAATAACACAAAATGATCGATTGTGATTTCCATAGAGAAATATTTCTATAATCACGTGTTTAATCACACTCGGTTACCAAGTTCATGAAAATGTTTTTATTTTTTTTTTTTATTATAATCAAATTTATGTTTAAGGATGTAAAGATTAAATTGTTTTTAAATAAATATTATACTTATATTATTTTATTGTATAATCATTAAATTGTTTTTAATAACAGTGAAAAATTACATTTAAATATTAATATTTTTATAATTACATGAAAATACGTACCTACTTTAACTATAGGAAAATTATTAGTAAATAAGTAGAAATCTCAAGCGGATAGCTTGGATTGGAGCTGTAGTGATATTATAAATATTGAACATTGACAGTTATAATGATATATAGATATTGAATATGGACAGTTATAGTGATATATATAAATGTTGAGCACGAACAGCTATAGTGATAAATAAATATTGAGCATGGACAGTTATAGTGTGACATATAAACATTGATTATAATGTGAAGTTGTAATTATTAAAATTAATAAAAATAATATCAGTAAAAAACTCGTAATTAAATATATCACAAATAGAGTCAGTTAGAAAGAGAAGTGTTTGTCATTTCTTTTATATACCTTTTTAGACCAAATAGACCAATTGGATACATTGTGATATCACTGATCCTACCTAACTCATATTTTATTATTAATTTATTACTTTTTTTTTTGAAACAATTTATTGTAATTTTTTGTTTTGTTGCTATTTGTTGAAATATTAAATGTTTATATTTTTGTTTTATTTTTTTTAATATTTGTAATTTAAATAATTTTAGGAAGTTAGTAACAAAAAAAATTACTCAAAAATAGGAATTTTGTGTCAATGATTTTTAAATTTTTTGTTTTTATTTTTTTTCTTCGTTTTTTATCATCCTAATAAATATTTTTAATCAACAAGGTATTTTTAATTTTTCTACTCAATGTTTTCTAATTTTCAAAATCTATTTTTAAATTCGTAGGAGTTGAGTTAAATAAAATAAAATAAAAAAAAAATATAAAATATATTGAGATAATCTCAATAAAGAGAGAATATTTTTTTCTTTTGATTTTGCAGCGCACATAATTTTGTTTATAGCACATGACAATGTTTTTTTTTTTAAATTTTTGAATATTTAAATATAGTATGTATATATACTAAATTATTATAGGTATAGTCATAAAATCAGGTGTAAAAATATTTTCCCTATATATTTGTATAATATATATTTTTAATAATTTAAAATTTTCTTTTAATAAATAGTTAAATATTTTTTATGTTTGTTTTTTTTTCAACTCAATCTGATCTATCATAATGTAAAATAGTTTTTGATGACATTATAACTTACGATCAACAAAATCTATGATATTGTAAGATAACATATTATGTCTATTATGACACACCTTGTTCATATATCTTCATACATTTTTTACCCAACACCTTTATATATACCTACAGAATGCATTTCTCAAATTACATTATTTTTTGTTAACAATTTTAATATCGTAAAGTGTATACAAAATATACACTTGTCAAATTTCAATATTCAGCTCAATTTTTACAAAACTTATAATTCTTCCTAAAAATATTATTTCTGTCAAACTAGATATTATTATTAAATTTAAATTATTTTAAATATAACCATAGCTTGATTGTTGAGTTCTAAAATCCATTTCGAATTTTGACTAAATTATGTCTTGATAACAATTTTTAGGTTTTTATTTATTTTAATGATTTCGATTTCAACTAAGAGAATAGCCTTGCTTTTACGTCATAAATATTTTCAATACAGTTGTTTCACTTGTTTAAATATAAATTTATATATTTATATATATACAGTTATATATACCATCTATAATTCAAATAATAACTTGGGAAAATTTTTACTGTTTTAGTTCCTCTTCCCTTTGGTACTTATAAAACAAAAAATAAACATTAAAAAAAACTTGGTAAATAATAAATAAAAAAAAAAATAAAAAAACTAAAGACTTTCAAATTGAACGTTGTTAAAACAAAAGAGTTCAATTTTATTTACGTTAATTCATTTTTATCAAATATTAAATATAAAATAATTATACAAAATTTTTATTAATTATTAAATCTTGTTCTTGTATTTTATTACTGACGCAAATTGTTTTTCGATTTCGACCAAAATATTATTCTTCTTCTTGTTTCAAGGTTTCTCTTTTCGGCTTTGTTTTTCAATAGAATAATTGTGATCAGCTCATATTTCTAACGATGTCGATATGCACAAAATATTTTTGTTTTTTACATTTCAAATAATGTTTTTACATAATAATGAGTTTGATTTAATTAGATTTAATTAGACATTTAGACGTAGTATTTATTAAAAATTGAATTTGACTTTGAATATAGAGTAATAAAATATAAATACAAGAGCAACAACCTTAATCTACTCCTTTTTTTTCAATTGATATTGGGATTAAAATTTTGCAGGCATTATATTTGTTTATATAGACTTTCATAGTGTCATTAACCTAAAATATAACAGTTCTCTTAAAATTATAACAGTTTTCTAAGCGTTATAAATATATCGAAATTTGAGAGCTGAATTCATAAATTTCAATTAAATTTAAATATAAAAGCCTGTGAACACGATTATAGAAATAAGACGTCAATATAAACGTCAATTTACTAAAACCATATCGTTTTATTTATTTGACAGATATCAAAAAATATTCAAAATAGAAAAGATTCTATTTTTTGAATTATTTCTATGAAGAAATATATTTTTTGCGTTGACATGAAGATACTTCTATGTCATGATAAGTTTGACGTTTATTTCATATTATTTCTAAGATCGTGTTCAGAGGCTTTTAATCTAAATTTCATTTATGAAAATAGCTATTGTCAAAAAGATGTAACTTTCAAAATTAATATGTTATTTTCTAAGTTACTTATTAATTGTTCTACGGGTACGTAAATTTTCAAAACTTAATATTGTTTTTTTATCGATTTTATCCAGCTCCATTTATTTAAATTCGTTAGAATAATTGATACAACTGGGTATTTTTGATTAGTTTTTATAAAAAAAAATATAAATTCTTGAATCAACACATCAACGCTATTTGAAATTTTTATTATAATTTCAGTTATTATTTTTATTGTTATTATTATTATTTTTCTTTTTTTTTAGAATTTTATTAAAGTATTAAAATACGGTTTATCATGCTTGACATTTCTCTATATGATTCAAATAATAATGATGGTTGGCATATAACTAATAATGTTTCTGAACACATTTCTTTTTCAGTTTTAATAGAATTTTGAAAAAAAAAATAAAATCTTTTGTGTCTAATTTACATATTTATGATTATTCAAAATTTAAAAGTACCATATAATTTAGTTAGCCTTTCCTGTTGTATTATATAACTAGTTTTTAATTTTTTTCGTTTTTTTTTTTTCTTTTGTTTTTTTACTTTTATTTTTGAATTAACTATTTGGAGTAAATTTTTATAAAGTTAATTAATTAAATAATTAAATTAAATTTATAAAATAGTTTTATTTTTATTATTATTATTGTTTTTATTAATGTTGGTGAAAATTAAAAAAAAAAAAAAAACGAATTTAGATAAATAATGAATTTAATTGAGCAGAACATTCATTATTTTAGAATAATTTAAATAGAGAATTACTTAAATAGATTTCATGAAATCATCATGACTATGTAATTTAAAATTCGTTTCAGATAGCTAATGCCACATGTTTTTGATTTCTTTTAATTTATTTTTATTTATATTACATATTAATAAATCAAATATATTATGTACATATTATAATATATTTGATATAATGATTTATCAATATATAATATAACCAATATGTAATATAATACATGATATATATATATCACTTTAAGTGTATGCTGAAAAAATTATCATCTTAAGTCTAAAACTATTGACTTAATATTATGGTCAACAAATTAATAATATATTAATAACAATATTATTAACTTAATTAAATAAATTATAATCTGAAAATTATCTTAATTTAATATGAATAGTAATATAGAAGTGTGAATTTCATAATTTACTTACCATTAATTAAAATTAATAATTATTTTTCTTAATGCTCTCCATACATTATACAACTTAGTTGACAACCTATTGTATGCCAATATACATTTACAACAATATTGTAATTTACTTTACAGCCATCATTGATTTTTTGCCAATAATATAATTCTCTTGTGATTTCATTATGATACTATGTTCATGTTCATACGGATAGAAAAGTGATATAAATCTACCAAAATTTGTTGCTGAGCGGTAATTTCGTGAAGTTGTAGCTAAATTTAAAATTTCTGGCAGACTTTGACGTTTTCATTTTTTTTTCTGGGAATATTTATGTCAGTGTCAAAATATTTTTATTTTTATTTTTTACACAAAGTGCAAGAAAATTGTTTTTGACAACGTAATTGTCGGATCGAATATTGATAAAATAAAAAAATTATAAATTATGCAAATAATATTGTTGGATTGACATTAAAATAATATCTAATAAAAATTTATTTATTTATTTTTGTTTGTCAACAATTTCATTTTCGATATTTCATCTGACAGCAATAATGGCAGAAACCTACCAGTTTTTTACTTGCTTTGCTTCAGGTCACCTTGGAATTTACTTATAACAGGAGATTTTTTCTAATTTCGCCTAAATATATAAAATAATATTAATTGATTTTCTTAAGGTTGTTGGTATATCAAATAGATGGACATACAATTTTTATAAAGAATAGATTGACAATAAAACATTTTTTCGCTATTTATAATTGAAACACAACTATATTGACAACAATTTTTTTCAATTCGCCAAGAACTGACGTTTTTTATTAAACAAAGTTTGACTTTAAATTTTCAAATTAAAAAAATATATATATGACTCAAAAAATTTTGACATTTCAAATTTTATACGCGAATACAATTACAAACCAATGATATATATATATATATCTGTTATTGTTCGAAGGTCATATAATGTAATATATTTCAAATGAAGAGATTCTCTTAATTCACTCGAAACTAAGCTCGAGCTCCAATGAATGATATGATCGTGTGAGTCCTGGCAAGAAATCGAATTAAACATACTATAAATTTCATGATATGCATATGAGTTGGTACCAATATAAAATAATAAGAATTCAGTCATTGAACTTTTTTAAGTATTGTCTTCAGTAAATCACAATCCCAAAAAAAAACCAAATTTCCACAAAAAATCGTCAAAGTTTTGTTTTGGGTAGCCCACCACTATTGGATAAAAAAAAAGGGAATATCATCCTTGGGGTTTTTGTTTTTGAGAATTTTTGAAAGGAGTTACGTACCCAAACCATTGTACACCTACACTAAGTATATGATACATATTTGTTTTTTTTAACAACATGTCATTTGGGATTGAACGTTAATATTCGTATTTTATTATGCGCTGTGGACAATCCAAAGTTATAAGTATTATTATAAGAATTAGCAAATTGCTAAAATTATTATAAGTTTTTAATTTATTTTTAAAATTTAATAAATTAATTAAATTTTAGATCTAATATATATATAAATTATATACATAAATATATTATAAATAAATAAATAAAAAGAAATAAAATAAAATAAATCAAAAAGCACCAAACAAACTCATATTAATCATAAAAAAAAACTTTTCCTTTTGGAAATTTTCAGTAAGCTGTCAAAATTTTCCTTGCAAATGACATCATCACCACCATCAACACAATTACTAATTAGAGATGTCGTCGTCGTCGTCCAGTGGAAAAAATAAGGATACAGTTACTGCTGGTTTTGCTGCTGATGCTACTGAAACTACTACTACTACTGCTTCTACTACCACTATGGATACTTCTGATGGTTCTACTAGAACTATTAATTCAAAACAAATTTCAACTGGTATAAAAACAAATAAAAAAAAATTAAATAATCAAAAATTAAAATGTGTATTAGGTCAACCATTTGAAAAATATTGGCCAAACTTAAATTCACAAGACATTGATGAATTTAAAGAATTTTTCAAAAATGAATTATCTCTTCATAATGATAATAAAAGAAATTATATTAAAGAAAATGGTTTAAAATTTGGATTAACAGCATGCTTAAGAGATTTAAAATCTGGATCATCTTTATCAGTTGTTTTTCTATCAACTGAAATTCGACCACATTTTATTATATCAAGAATTATTAATTATATTTTAGCCCGTTATGATGATAATGATGATGATGATGATGATAATAATTCAATAAATGATGATATAATAATTGATGAAAATAATAGTAATAAAAATGATAATTTTAAAACAAAAATATTTTGTATTGATAATTTATCTGAAATAACAACAAAACTATTTGATATTAATACAATTGCATTAACAATAAAAAAAAATAAATTAAAAAAATTTGATAGTTTTATAGAAATGTTAACAAAAAAATTTCCTATACCAAAAACCATTTTAAATTATTATTCAAAACAAAAAATTAAAACTATTAAAAATTCAAAAAATGAAAATAATTTAAAAAAATTACAATTAAATAAAAATGAAAAATCCAATAGAGTTCAATTTGAAAATATATATTTATTAAAAAATAATTCAAAATCAAATAATAATGAATTAGTATTTAAATTAAAAAATTCGGAAAACTATACACCAATTATTATAAATGATATTAAAAATGATTGGTCCGGTGATTATTTATCATTTTCTTCATCAACCGATGATAATACAAATTCAAAATCTAATAAATTAATTGATAAAAATGTGATAAGTGATGAAACAAAAACAATTCAAAATATTGTTAAAAATGCAATACAAAATAATTTAAAAAATATTTCTTTAAATTCTCAAAATTCAATAGCAACAACTTCAACACCAATGGATATTGATTTAAATGAAACTGAAATGATAAAAACAATTGATACTAAATATCCTACTAATATAGAAAATGAATTAAAATTGAATTTAGAAAAAAAGATGTCGACTAAATTGATTAATAAAAAAAATCAATTGAAAAAAATTGATAATGAAACAAAATTAAATGCTGTTATTTATAAACCTCTTATTGTACATAAAATAAAACCGAATCCAAATAAAAAGAAAAAAGATAAAAATAAAAATAAAAAAAATAAAAATAACAAAAATAATAAAAATATAAAAAATAAATGAATTGAAGATAATTTAAACAAGACCAAAATATAAAAAAATAAATAAATTATATTAATAATAAATAACAAATAAATAAAATTAATAATAATAAAAAAATTAAAAACCAAAAAAAAAAATTAAAAATAATATTTAATTTTGATTTATTTTTGTAAAATGAAATTTAAATAAAAACAAAAAATGTTATTTTAAAAAACAAAAAACAAATATGTGTATTTATTGGTACTTTAAGTATAATATATTTTCATTCATATAAATATATACATATACATGTGCGCATACTGCATATATACCTATATATATATATATATATATAGATCTGAACTTTATTAACCCAAAAGAAAAAAGAAAAACCAAACAAATCCTCTTCATGTAGTTAAATTCTAACCGCCAACTCAATGTCTGTCAAATAGATAACATTTCAATGGTTAAAAAAAAATGGTTTTTCAGTAAGAAAGAACATTTCCACATAAATGCATCTTAATATGTTACTAAGGAGGTGTGTGTGCCTAATCATATATTAATTACTAATTTTAGGAAATTTTAATTCTCTATACATCAAATTTCGACTACTAGCTAACTTGAATTTAAACTGCAATATCAAATCAAACAACTGCTTTCAATTTCCAGTTGGGTTCAGTCATCAAATTAGCAAAATTTTGAGTTTGCTAATATAAAGACATAAACTAGTTTAATTTAAAATTAGTCAACTCTAATCTAATAACCAAGAATTATATATGAAAATATATCAAAATTAGTAAGATTAATCATTCATGATGAGAACACATACACCACACACACACACATGTAAAATGTTCTTATCTATATAACTGAAATATATTATATTCTGATAATAACAAACTATCTTGTCAAATTCATTTAAGCTCAACTAGTTAATATAATTGAACATAATCTATTTGATTTACTGAAATATTTTCGAATAAATAAAAATTGCCAATGAATTCGCAATTTAAAACCAAAGTTTTCAATCTAAAATTTTGATAAAATCTACAAAAATACAAATTGATAAAAAAAAAATAAAGGAGTATTTCATTTATCAATTCTACTCGAGCTCATCAGTAGGTATACTAATGCTGGACTACCTATTCAGCTTCTTTGAATTTGTTTGAAAAGTTTTAAAACTCATATGTAAATTTCAATATAAACCATGAGTTATAAAAACGAAATCAAATTTCCACATCGTAAAACAAAGTTTTGAATAAAGTTATAGTGAAAATTATATTTAAGTAATTTAGGAAATATTAAATCAAGTGAGAAAATAAATTCGATATTCGAGACATGTGTCATTGTAAAACATTGTTGACATACAATATGGAATGTTAAACATTGTAAAAGTTTACGGTTTTTTTTTTACAATATTGAACTTGGAAAATATTTCTTAAGAAATTTATTGTGTGAAAAAGATTTAGTGTGTGAATTATTTATTAAATAAATTTTTAAAATATTTTTTTTTTTTAAATAGTAATCAGACGAATCGTGTATGTTAGTTTATCAGAATTATTTATCAATATTATAATTGTCAGAAAACTATCTGATTTTCTGATCGATTGTAAATTTTTAAACGTCAACTTATAAATTGATATCGTAAATAAATAAGTCAATAAATGTTAAAATTAGTCACATTGTCTTAATTGTCTCTTTACTTTATGTTAATTTATTAAAAACAAAATAAAAATTAAAAATTATTAAATATATATATATATATATATATATATATATATATATAAGCTCTTATTGCTACATTAAATTTTGACAACTTACTGAGAAATTTATTTGGATTGTGAAGTTATACTGACAAAATTTTATTCTTCTGTGACTGAAAAAATTGACGTTTTTTGACAGTTAAAATGTGTAGTTTGTTTTAAAGTTTTTTAAAAAAGAAATAATTATTTAAATTAAAATGTTTTATTAATAAATACAAATATATCTTCAATCGATTTTTTTTTTGCTTTTAATAATTCAACTAATCGCTTTAAATAAATTTTATTGTTGTAAGTTTTCGTCATTTTACTAAAAAAAGAAATATGTATTTTTAATACCCTTAAAGCACATAAGCTACAAAATACATTAAATTTTAATAAAAACGAAAAACAATTTAAATAAAAAAACAAAAAACTATTTAAGTAAAAAAAATTTTTTTTAACACAATAGAACTTTCTATAAACATATGCAAAAACAAAATAGTGCAGAAAAAAAATTGTTTTTTTGAACGAGTTGTCAAATATGAATTTTCTACATTCGCAGTTTTGTGTTATAATTAATCTATAATCTATCTACTATATTTTTGTAGTTTTTCTGCTAAATTAGTAATATTTATGAACAAACTTCATTTGCAACATTTTGTTTATAAACAAAATATTTGTCAATAGGCACTAATATAACAGCAGTAGAAAACCACTAATATATTTTGTCACGCTAAAATTTTCAACTAAAAAATATTGCTTTTAAATGTCAGAAAAACTGTGTCTTACAGACATTCACAACACAAATTTTGGTCAGTATTCACAATCTATCAGTAGTTTGCTGATAACTGATAATCAAAATATCGATTTTGAATATCTGCTGACACTTCTCACAGATATATTTACTGAAAGCTGACATTTCACAACATATAAAATTTCATCATGACAGAAATGTCAAACTATCAGAATTCACAATGGCAAATTTTTATCAAAAAATTTATCAATACCAATTCATAACTCGATTGCTCAGAAATATTTTCAGTTTTCTAAAATATTCGATAAATTAAGCGAAATTAATTTATATTATGGAACATACTAAAATGCAATTAAAACTATAATACTAATACCGTATACATAAAACTCTGACTATATATATTGTCAGAACTCGATATAGGTTCGCATTACAACGCATGGTAATGTTTTTGCAATATTTACGTCTATAAAAATCATATCTAGATTTTCTTTTCATATATATATATATATTTACTCATACATATTAACACACATTATATATCTATTGATATTTTAAATTTCATTACTTACCTAATTTTTGGATTCTAAACTCAGATATTTGATTTGACATTTTCCAAAAAGCAAAAAAAAAAAAACCTTTTATAACTTATCTAGTTTTATAAATATGTACTCTACTCATAGTCATCATAATAGAGTAGACATGTCACATAATCGCATAACTTATCTCTTCAACATGATAGTATATATATGTATATATACACATATATCTAGATTTCAACTAGATATTATTTAATTGTATAATTAATTTCAAAATAAATAAATAAATAATTAAAAAAAAAAAACGGAACATGTTTTTGTTATTGTTTTTGTTTATTTATTTGTGGTTGATATCATAAAATTTACAGAATTTCGTAATTAAAATGCAACAAGTAAAATAAATTTAATTTAATTTAAAATTAAACTTTAAGATGACACAATTTAAAGAGGAAAAAAAAAAGATTTGCTTTTCAGTAATGTTGGTACAAACAAACATTATGATTGTGTATATATATAAATGAGTTTTAAGATACCTACATATTATATATATATATAATATATTGTTATTCATAACAGCTACTTTGTATTTTTATGTTATAATTATTTTATTTTACACTATTATGTAATTAAAGTTTAAAAAAAATTTTTTTTTTTTTAAGTTAATTTGATATCATTTTTAAATTGGTTTTAATGGATCTATTTTTTTTTTTATATAACAAATTTTAATGCTTGTATTCTGTATTCTTCTTCTTTCTTCTTATTCATCCATATTCCCAGAAAATCAAATCAAATCATAAATTAAATTTACATATTTATATATATATATTAAAAAATAATAAATTAAATTAAATTAAAATTATTTTGCCTTACATTTATTAATTTTATTTGGGTTTTTGTATAATTTAGGTGTATTTTGACATCGTAAATGTCTCAACACAAAGTTGAATACAACTTTCGCGTGTTCTAAAACGTCTACAAAAGTTTGAGACATTGTCACATGATCATAAAATTGTTGTTGACAATGTATTTACGATCGGTTTAATAGGTATTTGGGTATGCAGAAATACACAAAGTTGAATACAACGTTCGCTAGTCTTAAAACAACTATAAAAGTTGAAGACATTGTCACATGTTGTTTATAACGATGTATCCACGATGTATTAAATACATGTTTGGGTATCGAGAGATACACAAAATTGAATACAATTTTCGCGTGTTTTAAAACGTTTACAAAAGCTTGAGACTTTGTCACATGATCATAAAATTGTTGTTGACAATGTATTCACGATCGGTTTAATAGGTATTTGGGTATGCAGAAATACACAAAGTTGAATACAACGTTCGCATGTTTTAAAACGTCTACAAAAGCTTGAGACATTGTCACATGATCATAAAATTGTTGTTGACAATGTATTCACATCTGTTTAATAAGTATTTGGGTATCCAGAAATACACAAAATTGAATACAATTTTCGCGTGTTTTAAAACGTTTACAAAAGCTTGAGACATTGTCACATGATCATAAAATTGTTGTTGACGATGTATTCACGATCGGCTTAATACGTATTTAGGTGTCCAGAAATTTTTAAAAACCCAATGTATAGCTTTTTTTTTATGTTTTTAATATAAATGAAACAAGTTTTATTTTTGAATGTTTTTTTTTTTATACAACAAGAGAATGAAATAATAAAAAAAAAAATAAAAATGTATTATCTTTTATTACTTTCTCAGTGCATACCGTTCATTTTTTTTTTTTTGTTTATATATTAAAAGATAATCAGATCAGTTGTGGTTGTCAGTTATAAGTATTATTTATCAGTATTTATGACAAGTTTTAGAAATTCTGATACGTCCTATCTTGATTATCAGAACTATCAGTTTTTCTGATCGATTGTGAATTTCACTGATAAATTATTGGTATATAGTGTAGCCTTTAAAATTTGTCATATTTTCATTTAAAATTGTTCATACTCTATTATCAGTTAAAAATAAATTTATAACAAAAAAAAGACAAATGATTTTTCAACTTTCATTCAATACAAATACAACTGATTTTTGAAATGTCAAATTATCAATATTCACAATAGTAAAGAAAATTCTGTAAATTTATCAGTAGTTATAGTCCTAACTATAATAGTAATGATATCACATGATACCTAACTTGATATTATAGTTAGGGGTTAGGTATCAGTATCAGGACCACGTTTCCATTTCTAATAACTTTTTTCAACCACGATTGATCCGAATAACTCACAAAGCTCTCATTACACAATATTGGTAACTTATTGTAACGAATATAATTGAAAATTTAGAAATTATATCAAGTTTTGTTTAAGGCATTTACGATATCACCGATACTGAGGTTCTTTTTGTTTTTTTTTTTTTAACTTTTCCTGCTGTTAATTTTGGAAATTGTTTTTTGAACTGAATATAATAAATTTGAACATTACTTTGTTATATACCAATAGAGTTCTAAACTCATATCTCAATTTCATTTCATAACAGATTTATACACATACAGGTATAATAATTAATAAATTTTTAAATTTATTTTTAATTAAAAAAACATTGTAAAACTTTGAGAGTTTTCAAAAAATTTCAAATTATTTATTTACAATTGTTGGAAAATTTCAAATTATCATCAATTATCAATCATCATCATCATCACAAGCATTGTAAACATGAAAGAGAATCAATTCAATTTGATTTATAATAATCATGTAAATATCGTAAATATTCAGCTATCAATCTTTTTTTCATTTTAAATCAATATTTTTGTAAACATACTACTTAAAAAATTTTATTTTCTTTTTTTTCAAATTCCATTAATTAAAAATTAGGAAAAGCAAAAAAAAAAAAAAACAAAAATAATCAGAATACATAGATATACTTGTATATATATCAAAAATTATTGGAATATCCTTGGACTTGACCAATTTGAATATTTATTTATTTGAGATAAATAAATTAATAAGACACAAATTGCAATTATTTTTTTTGTATATATATACATTATTTATATATATATATATATAAATTATGTATAATATTATATATAGGAAAATTTTCCGGAAAATATATATTTTTGTATGTACAAACAAATTCACAAATATAGTTATATACATTTATATACATTTGTATAACGTTTCCATATATATTTTATATATATAATATATATATATATATATATACTTTCCGGAAAATTTTCCTATTTCACAAATTTGATTTACATAAATAAATCATTTTTTGTTCTTGCTTTTTATTTTATTTTCCAAATTTTTCCAACGTGCAAATTAAATTTTCAATGTATTATACATAATGTATATGTATGCAAAAAGAAATTTGTGGTGGAAAATTATTTCGATGATTGCAATTTAAAATTTGTAATAAAATTTTGTAATGATTTTGCAAAATGAAAAACAAACAATTTATTTAAATTATTATTTTAATTTTTTATTTTTTTTTTTTACTTTATATTTGTTTTGGCATACTAAATTTAATCGTGAGAACCATTCTTGGAATTATATTTTTTTTTTTTTTGTTTGTTTTTTAAAATCATTTACTTTGGAATCTAATCACGTTTACAATTTAACGTTTATAATAAATAAATAAAAAACAAACACTTTATATTATTTAATTGACATTTATAGAATGTAGATTTAATATACATATTGGTATATATATTATCTATATAAAGTATTAAATCAAACATCCTTAGGGAATCAAATGTATCATTGTATTGCTATACGGTTAATCATTTGCGGCTGCGTCGATGTGGAACCAGAACTCAACCCTAACTGAAATATAATCTAATATAATAAACAATTTACT
Source organism: Argyra leucocephala (assembly GCA_963942445.1). NCBI lineage: Eukaryota > Metazoa > Arthropoda > Insecta > Diptera > Dolichopodidae > Argyra > Argyra leucocephala. The sequence goes on along the minus strand of OZ012679.1, from coordinate 12,843,540 downwards.
AGCCTAATTATAGCCATACAATAATAGAATATGATTATACTATTCTAGGTATAAAACTCCTATAAAAACAGTCCTATATAGTTCCTATTGTTGTAGGTTAACAGTTCACACAGTTTTCTATACTGAATAAGTCTAAAGTGCTATTAAAACAATTTAGCAGCAGTATTGATCCCGCTAGTTTTTTTTATCCTCTTAGCTTATGTCAGACTTAACATTCCAATTTTAGTAATTATTTTATTTTCACATAGTGGTTATTGAAGTAATTATTACTTTCATATAGTAGTTGAGTAACACAAGTACTATTGCTATTCTACTTAATGTGGCTTACACAACCTATGTTCCTGATAAAAGGGAAACATTTTATTTCCCAATGAATTTGAATCTACACACACCACATCGTACAATGATAGATTCTTGTACCAGCCTACAGATTATGCTATGTATAAGTAATATATTATAAATTATATCCTAACAAATGTAATAAAAGTTAAAAACGTAATAACAACTCCATTCAGTTAAACTATTATTACTTAGTTATAATTCAACTAAAATGTAGCACTTAATTAATTAATTAAAAATAACAAAAAAAAAATTGTATTTTTAACTAAAAGTAAATAATACACTTTAAATCTTTCAAATTATTATTTACTTAAGATTGTTATGTGCCACTACCCCATTACTATACCGTTACACATTTATATTTTGTAATTGAAAAATTATAATTTTTAATTTTTTAAAATTAAATTACTATGCAATAATTTTATTATTGCAATAACATTGGTCCACAAGGTCATACAAATAAAATTATTATTGTTAATTATTTAATTGATTTTAAAATAATTTAAAACAAAATACCTACACATATTTGAAATGGTTTGTAACGATTCATATATACACTAAGTTAATATAGAAGACCTTTCGGTAATATTTTTGATTTTTAATTTAAGTAACATGGTGTCAGTGTGTATGCGTTAAGAATATAATATAAATATAGTTAGTAAGTAATTAAAAGGTAAACTTATTTGTGTTAATATTTTTATTTTTGTATATATGTATGTACATAACATTTCCAAATTCAAATAATTTTGACATGATTGTATATGTAGGTGATGTAAATAATAATATTTAAAAATTAAAAAAAAAATGATATGATAAATATTTTCCAAAAAAAAAAAAACATTTTTAGCAATACTAAAATAAAATCTTTTACTAAATTTTGAAAAAACAAATATAAAAGATAATTAGAATTTAAACTAAATACGAGTTTATTTTAAAATCACATGAGGAAAACGTGAATTTCATTTCATTTTGTTATTTTATTATTCTTTTTTTTTTTTGTTAAATATTCTAAAGGTAGATATTGCATCATAATATTTAGAAAATTTATATATCGCAAAAACAAAAAAGACCCAAAAAAAAAAAAAACAATAATAAATATTCAAGAAAGATTGCCAACTTTCTAGTGAACTTTAATTGTTGAAAAAATAATTTAAGTAAATTAAATAGAATTTCTACTTGTTGACTCAGTTTCAAAATGATATCATAATATTTAATTAATCTGTAAATTAAAATAAAAAAAAGGTACAATTATATTTAAGAACCATTTCACAAGTGATTTTCATTATCATTATTCATTTTAGTGATAGATATTTAAAAGGAGATGTAGCGAATCTAAATATATATGTACATATTTCAATTTAAAATTTCTACCACATCCCATCTATAGCATATAAACATACATACATTTTAATTTATCAAATTGCCAGAACTTATCTATAAACATTTTTTTTTAATTAAATTATTATTACATATGCGATTGTTGTCTAAGATAAATAATGAAAAAAAATTAGTCGCAACAATGTGTTTTTTTAAATAAATTATTATTTTATACGCGGTTGTTGTCTAAGATAAAGCAATAAAAAAATTATATAGTGCCAAGAATATAATAAATAAATAAATTATTACATATGCTGTGGTTATTTAAAATAAAACAATAAAAAAAAAAATGTATATAGTGCCAAAAATAAATTGAAATGATGGAAAATAAATGAATAATCAAATTAAGTACGATTTTTTTTATCAAACTGTGACTCAAACGTCATACTCATATGTAAAAAAACAATTAATGATGCAGCAGACTGACAAAATATATATTGCGTAGTTTCTTACATATAGTGAGTGGTTAATAATTTATTCAGTTTGTGCATTTCGTCTCTTGTCAGTTCATTATATGACAATTTGCTTCTTTTTGCATTTACAATATGTATGTTACTCTGTAGAGAGTTTATTTGTTCGACAGGTGTTCAAAACAATATTTTTATCTTAACTTTAAACAATTTTGTGAAGTATCGTACAAAGTTATAGATATTTATTGTTTGTTTGGTATTGATCATTGTTTTTTTCTCTGACGTAATTTTCATGTATCTTTGTTTTATTTTCGTTAATTTAAATCACAATTTCGTTCATTTAATTTAAATGATAATTTCGTTAATTTAAATCACAATTTCGTTCATTTAAATCATAGTTTCGTTAATTTAAATTACAGTTTCGTAAATTCTTTATGTGTTCATTATAAATGCATAGAACTACATATGTAAATGTCAAATTGCCTAACGAAAACGACATAGATATTTGTCAAAGGATATGTCAACCCATAATGACATATTAATATAAGAAAATATTTCTTAGAAAAGCAACAACAAAAAGAAATCCCATATGTCGAAATTTAACGAATTTTAATACGTTATAACGAAATTTAACGAATTTTTGTCAGATTCAATTTTTCATTGCTGCATAATATGTCGATTGTGGACATTTACATATATTTTTCATATACGTAATATCAGATATGTCATGAGTCATAACATATGTAGTTACATGTCATTATAGTTAGCGCTTTTAGCGTTAGAGTAAAATTTGTAGAATTGTTGAATATACTTAAATATTTTAAACAATTTAAATTACAGTTTCGTTAATTTAAATATTACAGTTTCGTTAAATTAAACATATAAAATAAAATATGAATCAAATCAAATCAAACAAAAATATATTTTGTATAAGTTGGCAATTCTAAATTTCTTTATTATTGAGAAAAATTTTAATATAATTTTTGTCTTGTATTTTTATTAATTTGTGTACGTGTACGTGTACTCGTGTGTTATTCGATAACACAATACAATGATGTTGCGAGGGAGTCGAAAAGAAAAAGGAGTATATTTATATAGAAGGAGTACTACTACATAATATTATACTATTATTAAATATATATTTAATATATTTATTTATTTTTCAAAAATTTTAAAAGTAATTTTATTGCGACAATTTTATTTTAAGAAAAAATGAAAAATAAATAAAATTAATTTTGGTTTATGATGGTTCGGTTTGTTTTTGTGTTTTTTTGTTTTTTTGTTTTTTTATTTGTAAATTTCTTTAGTGAATAATAATTTAAGTAGTTATTTGATTTTAAAGTAAACTTATGTTTGTTTAAAGTATTTTTGTTTATCCTTTTAAACAAATAATTTATGAACCCGATAAGATAAAAAAAAAATTTATTTTGTTTTTTTTTTAAATTTTGGGTAATCCTAAAACAACATTTTTTGTTTTTTGGTGCAATATCTATTTACTGTATTTATAGTATTAATTGCCATACCTATATATTAATTTCACATGAAAGTGTTATAAAATTTTATAATTCATATATTTTACTATAAAATTTAATTATATAGTAATAATAAAATATTGTTCACTATAATCATTGGTCTACGCATCAAGTTCACATCGATGATCAATAAATTGCTTTCATTTAACTCGGTTTTGCACTATTTTGCTTTGATTTTACAAACTTTGTTTCTATACTTTGATCATTTGGCTTAAGATTGTTTGAGATTGACTTTCTAGCAATTGTTCTTTTCTTTTTAAATATTCTATAATTATTTGTTTCTGATTTAGAATTGATGTCTGTATAAAAGATGGTATCATTGAGATAGTAATTTTTAATTAAGTATTAACTTCTAGGTTAAAATTTGTTTATGACAAAATTATGTTTTAACAAAATTATGAAGTATATTTCTATAGTTTAATACAAATTTTTTGTTAATTATAAATTTATGAAGAATAAAGTATATACATATATATATATATACTTTAAAATGTTTACATTTAAATATGAATCATTTCGACCAAGAAAATAATTAAAAAATGACCTTCTCTAAAGGTGCTTCTATATACAAAATAACATTATTCAAATAATTTTAAATTTATTTAAAGTTCTCATATAAATAATTAACTCTTTAGATAAAAACTGTTTTCAAATTACTACATTACAATGTTGTATAAACAAAGATTACTCAAAAAAAAATATATATATATATATATATATATAAGTATAGAAAATATTGTGCAATTGATATACACTAAATTATTAAATTAAATACAAATTTATTTAAGTATATAAAACAACACAATTTTGTTTTTGTTCTTGTCTTGTAAATAAATGTAAATAAATAAATTAAATTAATTAAATAAAAACGTACATTAAATATATATAATTAGTTAACATAAAATTGTTTAAGATATAAATTGTGTTTAACGGTATAGAAGATTATTAAAAAAAAAAAATTAAAAAAATTAATTAATTAATTAAATTCAGTTGAATTCAAAATTTTGATCGTTAAGAAATGTTAGTTGGTTTATTTTTTTATTGCTTATATATTACAAATATATTATAAATAATAATATTATATACTATATAAATAAAATGATTTCTATATACTTACATAAAAAAAAATTAATTTAAATATTTTCCATTATTATTAAATTCAATTTTTGTTTTTATCATTATTGTCAAATAACTAGAGCTAAATATTAGAATAACGATTGTGATCATATAAGCCAATAGCCCTGGGCTACTAGTGTTCACATTTATCATTTTTAATTATGGTACCTAAATAAAGAAATAATAATAATAATAGCTAGAAATTACATTTTCGCATAATTCAACAATACAAGAATTTATTACAATTTTTTTTTTTTTTTATTATGAAATAAACACGTTTTAAAATTACTCGTAATTAATTTTAAGGTGAAATTAAAAAAAAAAAAAAAATTATTATATTTCCAAAAATCAATCTTTAAATAACCAAATATAATATTTAAATTTATATGAAATTAAATTTCTTAAAATGAATTTATTCTATCGAATATCCTGTGAACTTATTCATCTTCTGATGATGATTTAATAATCAAAATCTATAAAAAAAAATTAAGTAAACAAAACATAATCCTAATAAAAAAGAAGAAGTAAAAGAAGATAACAATATTTTAATAAAAAAATAGTGAAATAATACTAAAGTGTTTTAGTTTGTTATCGTTGAAATTACAATTTTACATCAAAACAAAAATCAAAAAAAAAAAACAAAAACAAAATAAAGTATTAAAATTTTAGAGACGCATAATTATTTTCAAATTATTAAAATCAAAAAATTATTAAATTTGCAAAACATGCAAAAAAAAGTCCCAAAATATTGTTTACTATGTACACAGTACATATATACATAAGTAGTATAACAGAATCACGTTTTAAAAACGTGCAATTAAGTACGTTTCAAATAAAATAAACCGAATTGTTTGTTTTAAATTTTGTTTGCTGACGATTCGAATTTTTATCTTAATTGAATTTTAATTAAAGTGTATATTTAGTCAGCAGTGATTAAATTTAGTAAATAGAATACATATATATATATATATATATATTAATATTAAGTTCAATTTTAATTTCATGTTTTTAAGTTGAATATTTCATAAATTAAAATATGTACCTAAATATGTATGTAAATTTATATCTATTAATATATTTCAATTTAAAAAATTAATTAAAATTAAAAAAATTTAAAATAATGTCTTTAACAATTTTTTGGAATCAATTGAATTGAATTAAAATTTAATAAATACCTCAAATACAAAAAATTGTTTTTTGAAAGTAGTTGGGGAAGCTAATATTTTTTAATTGATTATTCAAAGACAAATTAATAATACGTATATCTGATTTTTTTTTAATCTTGAATCAAATCCATGGATTAAATCCTATACGTTTAAATGCCGTCTAATGTTATTTTCAATAAAATCCAATTCACATATAAATTATAATAATTAGTAATCGGTAACAAAATCAAAATAATCCAGAATTTATTTAACATTAACAAAGTTCTATGTTTTGTTTTTTCTTCTTTATATTAATTTAATTTTATATTATCACTTTTTTTATTTTATTTTTTTTATCTATGACTTATTTAAATTGTTGTAGCATCTTTTTGGTTTATCATTCATTAATTACTTTCTTTAAATATTTTAACTTATATATATATTGCAATACAACTGTTTGGTAAAAATGAATTTTGTAAATATTATAGTCTATAACGATAAAAATTATATTCTGTCATTTAAAATTGAGATAAAAAATAAAAAAAAATAAATAAAATCATAATTAAAAAAAAAAAAAAGTAATTATAACTACTTGGATATACATTAATATATTTTGGATATACATTAATATACATTATTTATACATATATACATTAAACTCAATAAGATTCTGTACAATTGATATTCTTTATTATTCAAACATTTTTTTGTATCAATCTTAATATTCTTTTTTCCATTCAAATTCAACATTTTTTCAAACAATTTGCTTGAAGAAATGTTCAATTTGATTTAAAAAAAATGTTGAATTTATTTGAAAAAATGTTGAATTTGAATGAAAAAAAGTATATATAGCTATAATCGGAAATAACAAACTATATCCTTAATAGTGAATTATTATATGTATGTATTATTATACATATATTATTATACGTATTAACTATAATCGAAAGTAGTTTTATTTAAATCATGTAATTTTTAATGGTAATTTGACATGATTATACTTTCAAACTATATAAATTGATTAACTAGTAAGACAAAAATCAACTGATCGATAAATGTTTGTCATTTGCATGTTTTCGAATTGCAATTTTGTCAACAATATTTTTTTTTAGATGCGTCATCAAATTCAGTTTTATCAAAGACTATAATATAATATATATACATACTAACTATTAGTACTAACTAGTAATACTAGAATTTATAATTTTTGGTTTTATATTAAAATTGAAAAATGAAGGATTTAAATCATGTTTAAATCATGTTTATACTAAAAAAATTAAGGACAGACTTTAAAACGTATAATTAATTTAATTTTTATTCATTCCAAAATATAGTTTACATATACTGACATTATCGACTTATATTAATTTAGAGCTTTAGAACCGTAAAAATTATGTGAATTTAATTTGTTATTGTATTTAAATGCATGTAGCTAGTTAAAAATTTAAACCACAATTTTGGCTGCAGTGAATAAATAAGTAGTTATTGTGGTCATGGTTTATCAATTTCATCAGATGCGCTCTGTGTTGTAACAATAGTTTCACTTTCATAAGAATCATATATATATATATTGAATCAGTTACCCTTTTTGTGTATAAATATGGTTATATAAATGTTATTTTTGTTATTTATTCATTTTAATTTTAAATTTTTATGTTATAATATAAAATAAATTTACGCACAAAAAATTTATCACATATAATTTTAATTTTAACACATTTTCTATTTTAATTATTATTTATACATATTATATTTATTTATATTAAATTATTCATTAGAAACAACTTACATTTTTTTTTCGTATTAATTAACTAGAACATTAGTTTTAAATAGATTTTGTTAGATATAAAAAATTAGATTTTACTTTGGCATTTCCGATTGCATTTGCGATTGCATTTTGTAGTAAAGTAATACATTCTATATTATAGCGATTATGCTCCATTTGAGAATTGAATAAACTATTACATATTATAGATAACATGATAAATTAAATTTTAATAAATTTGTATTTTCAATTCCAGAACAATAAACTTATAAATTCTTAGATAGATATGAATTGAATTTTCTTAATTGAATGTTAAGTATACCATGTTATACATAATATTGTTTTGTTAGTTTTGTTTTGTTATTTTTTTTTTTCCGATTATGACTAATTTTTATATTTTCTTCATTTTCTATAAATTTAATTAATTACTGAATGATAAGAATGTAATAATCTAATAAAAACGAAATTTCGACTTTGACAGTTTTTTTTTTGTTTATTATATTATTAATAATTGACCTTGGCATATTAAATTGTTACCAATTGTTGTTAGTCTAGAGATTGTCAGTTCAAATATTATCTAGAAATTAATTTTGGGAGAGCACTTACATATTTCTAAACTTTTGTTAATTTTCTTATACATTTACAATAAATACTAAGTGTAAACTGAGTATATTATATATATTTATAATCATTACATAAATGTATATATATGTATATATATAATAAACATAATAAAAATACTAATTGAGATCATAATGATCCAAGAAGTTCTGTCTGGTAATTGATATGATTTTCTTATACATTTCTTTTACTTAATTAAACCTAATAATAATGAATAAAACTATAATTATGCAGTTAGTATTGATGAAATATTAAATATTACCAAATTTATTTTGTAATATTCAAAATATAATACATGTAAATATATAAAATAAAATAGAACAAAAAAAACAAGTATAAAAAGTAATTAATTAAATAAATTAAATGAAACTTATAGGTATTTTGTAATATTAATTATTTGTATTATCAAATTAATACCCACCCCATAAGCTTAATAGAAAATTTTTCTTGTGACTTTCTCTGTTCTTTCTTTTTAAGGTTAGCAATTTTTCTTTTTTGCTAAATAAAACAAAAACAAGACCTGACTTTTCTTTGATTTTGTTATTATTTTTGTTTTTTTTTTTTTTGTTTTTCTTCTCTTAATTACATTTTGAGACAAAAAATCTCTGATTTTAATAAAATTTGACATTTAAGGTCACTTTGATTATACATATTAGAAGAGTGTGATATACATATACATATTGATATTATTTAAATATATGTATATAATATGTAGTTATGTGGTACCTTAAAATTTTTAATATACAAACATATATATTGTTATATGTATATAATTGCTAATTTACATTATTATATCATTACTATTTCGAAATTTATTGTTAAAGAGACATTAAAAATTAATTGAAAATTTTGTATATTTTAATGAGTATTTAGAAAAAAATATTGTAAAAATTGTTTTTTTTATTGTTTTTTTTTTTAATTTAAAATTTAAATATCATACATAATTTGAACAATATTTATCTATATAATTAAGATTAGAATTAAGATGTAGGAAATATAAATATTGAAAATTTAAAACCATGGTAAAATTTTTTATTTTTTTTTATTTTTGACAGGTCAGTTTCATTTTATAGAATTTTATTAAATGTCAGATAATAATTCCGCTGACCTCACCGTGTTCAATTTCATCTCCAAATTAATTTTCTTGAAATTTTGTACACATAAAAACCGTTGACTGTCAATTATTACATTAACCGTTAACAAATTGTCCATAACATAATCGTTGACACATTGTCAATCATTACATTAATTTCGGGTTTCGGCAAGCTAATTGTTAACCATTAATGAGTTAAAAATTTAAAAACCTGTTATTGACGATTTTGCTGCAAGATGATCAAGCTCAAGAACGTTGACGTACACTGTGATAAATGTTATTTTTTGATATAATCGGATCTTATTTTTGGTTATGTATTTAATATTTTTTTAATTAAATTTTATTGTATATTTTTTTGCATATATACTTAATAAAATTTCGGGAACAACTCTTCAGCAGTGTTTGCTACTAATTTTTAATATCAACAAAAATAATAATTATTTGAAAACAAAAAACTGAAAACGTGAAACGTAAAGTTTTATTTACGTTTAAAAATACAACAAAACAATAATTCCAAAGAAAAGAAAATAATTTTCAATATCAATAAAATTGCATACACTTAGGATGAAATATTAAATTTACCACGCATAACTATGTTTTCAATCATACGGCAGCATAATAAGGTGATAAATAATATTTCCATGATATGTTATTTTTTACTATAAGCCCTCCCCTACCCCACATTAAGGTAAAAGAAAAACCTTAAAATATCCTTTAAATTAAATGAATATATTTTGCCATAAATTGGGAATAAACGGTTTTGTTTGTGTATAAAGAGTGATAAAAAAGATGAAACTGGAAGCTCCACTTGACTAAAGATATGTCGCAAAATTTTCGAGCTGTGGTTGTAACCAAAAAATCTTAACTCTCAAACTTTGAACATGTGAAGTAAGAGGTATCTCATTACTTCATTTATTTTTATTCTGTACGTATTCTGTAAGTCTTTTTGATCCAATAATTCACCGTTGTAATTTCACATTCGAGTGCATAAAATTTTTCCTCTATTTGACTTATTTAAACTACAAATTTGGCTTCTAATATAGTTACATTTGCTCTGGTTAATGATTTTTATGTCGTTATTTTATTTTATTTTTTTAATGTATGATCCGATCCGCAAGAATCTAATGGAGTAAGAAAATAACTCGAATCGAATTTTTAAACTAATCATATTAACTAGACCATATGAATATTATTGAACTCACGTTAAAGAAAATCGAAATGCAAATTGAATTTAATTTTTTTTTTCTTTCTTCACTTTCAACTAAGATGTAAAATGCATATTACACAATATTGGGTTAAAATATTTTTATTTATGTTTTTTTTTTTTATTTTATTTTCTTATTGATTTCAATTACAATTAATTATATTTTATTATCTTAATTTCTATTTTTTTTTTTTTTTTTTTTTTTTTGTTTCTTAATTTTAATATTTTCAGTAAAGAAATTGAAAATTTTAATAAATTCTCATTTTATTTTATTGAAATTTATTTTCATCATTTTATCAAATTCATGTTGTATACATGCATATATATTACATTCATACATACTTTTATTCTGTACTGGTTATACTAACATACATATATTTATTTTATATTTTTTTAAGGAAAAATCGCAAAAAAAAAAAAATTTTTAATGTATTTATTTTTGTTGTATGTTGTCTTGTTATTTCGGATTAAAGTGATTTATATTATTTAATTAGAAGAGAAAGCCACAAAAAAAAAAAATAAAAACAAAAATATAAAAATTATGAAAATTATTTTCAAGTTCAAAATTTTTAAAAACGAAATTATTAATATTGATGAAAATGTCATTTTTACCATTTGCTTATTGAATCAATTATAAATTGACAATAATTTGGCGACTTTGAAAATTATGAACAAATTTATTTGAATTCTACAAACTTAAGTTAAATTCATGAAATATACATTCAAAATATCAATTCAACTCGCCCATACTTTTACAATACATATACTAAAGTGCTCCTTTTTAATTAGTTCACTGTCAGTATGTATAAAAAATTTCAAATTAGATAATTTGAATACTTTTAACATTCAGTTAGCAGTTTTTAGCAAGATTGAATATATCAAGTTTATCTCTGATGACAATATATTGAAATCATTTTCGATCCATCAAAATCTTATCAAGTGTAAAAATAAACCAACTATTTTTCAAATTGATTAATATTACAAAAGTTAAAAAATATATTTTGTTACAAATTAAATACATACATACAATTTTGAAATCTAAATGGTTTGACATTATATTTGTTTTCTAATTGATTTCAAAATTGTTTCGATATCCACCAATACTTAACCCTAATCACAGTACTCACACTATAATTTCATAGGCCTTTTCACAAATACATAATGCAATACATTAATTTCGTCATGATGTGTTCATAAATGGTAGCGTTCAGTGAAATTAACCATTGGATCTGAAATCCACAGATCCATGTATCTGTTTACTTAACGGTGTGGTACCGGTTAATGTATCGCGGTTAATGAAAATGGATCTGAAAAAATTCTAGATACATTTCATGGATCTGACTTTTTATATGTAAAAACAACAACAACAATTTTTATGTTGAGTGCTGTGACATCTACCGTAAGAAAAATTAAATGTTTATATTTTTTATGAAAGTTTATAAATTTAAATCGCCATTATTTTTTGAATTAGTGTGAAAATTTAAACTCTTAAGGAAGATTTATGTACATAAAACTTAAATTAAGAGTTATAAAAAATAAATTATATGTATGATAATAAATATTATTCCATTCAAATTTAATTTATTTTCAAAAGTACTCATTATATTTTCCGGTGACGGCGCTAGTATTGCGGTAAATTTTTGTGGTGAATTGCGTTCAGTGGCCAGATATATGGTACAAGAATCCAAAATGGATTCCAGATCTACCGGTTAATGCTACTGAACGAACCCAATGTTTTAGATATATACATTTGTTTACAGTTCATAAACTACATTGCAACAAACATATGACACAAAATTCATAAGCAAAACAAAGTCAGTTACGCATTATGAAATTTCATACTGCACACAAATTTTTCTCTTGTCAGTTTTGCTTTTTATAGCTTTGTTTTTTAGAGATAGATTTGTTTAAAATTTACAAATGGTTGAGGGTGAAAGACAAGGTACTATCAAAATAAATTGCTCCATTTTTATTGTAGGTATTATTTATTTATTTCAAAATTTGCAACAAAATTAATTTGAAATTGTAAACAAAATTAAAACTAAATTTTAAAATGCGTGTTCATAAACGCCAATAAATTATTGTAGTGTAACCGTCATAAACAAAAATCATATGAATGAATAAGTCAGGCATGTAGAATCCATTTGTCACGCTCAATTGCGTTTATGAAAAAGCCTTAATACTCATTGGGTCATATTGATCCATCTCATAATACACAAAATGTCTAATTGAACCAGGTTATTATTCAACATATCACACATTGCAAATATAGTTTAAGTTTTTAAAAAATCAATGATCATATGAAAGTAGTTAAATGTTTCAGAAAATATTAAAACTCAGCTACTGAGAAAACGAAGAGTATTAGTATAATTCAAAAAAAACAAATTTATTAGTTTTTAAAATCGATTTTGGTCGAAAAAAAAAACATGTACGTAATTACGCTCTTTTCTTCAGCTTACAAAATCATTTCAAATGAAAATTAAATGTGAAGTGAATTTTGTTAAAATTTGAAAGACCTGATCCCCTCCATAATTCATATTTGAATCAAAATTCAAATATCAGAAAAAACTAGACTGATTCAATTTAAATTTCGTATACATCTTTGTTTCTGAATATTTGTGAAAAATGTAAAGGACATGTTTCTGATTGGATTTCAATTTTGAACCAAAATTCATATTTAAGATACTAGTGAACGAATCTGATTTAAATTGGGTGTACATTTTTATTTCTAATAACAAATACTTTTTGTGGAAAATTGAAGCGCCTGTCGGACTTCTTAACTGAACCAAAATCCATATGACAGAAATTACTAATACAAATCCATTCAATAGATAAGTAGTAAAAAAAAAAAATTAATAAAATTATAGAGAATTCACTTAATTTGAACACAATATTTATTTGTCGTGACTAGAAATGATGAAATAATCTTTTTAATATGTACTAAAAAGTATAAAATTATTTCTTCTAGCACCCCATATATAGAATTATTATCCCAGTTTGCCCTAAAAATTTGTGATTTGTGAACTTTTAATATCTATTAAAATACTTGTATAAAATTTAAAACGAAAAACACGGTGGTGTATGCAATAGAATAGATGATAGTAAGTAGTACGAGCCCAAACGCAAAAGAATTCACCCACATCTTATTCTTGAATCATAACAAATTTCAATTAATCGTCACGGCTTAATAATATTAACATATAGCAAAAATTAATATAATTTTAAAAACTCAATAAATTCTTTAATAAAAGTATAAAATACAGTTTGTCCTGAAAATTTGTAATTGTCAGTTTTTAATATACTTCATAACAAAATACAATGGGTAATTGAATAGCATGAATAATTCACTTAATTTATTAACAATTTTAAAAATTTGTATTGTATTGCAAAAATATATGAACTGTTGTGTGAGTTTTCTCAACAACAACTATACTCAGTATATACGAGCCTAAACACAAATAAATTCGTCCCCTCCTTATTTATTAGCAAAAAAAATTAAATTACTCTACACAAGTCTTAATATTATGTAACATATAAACAAAAATTTAATTTCGTATAATTACATCTATATAGACAAAAAAAAGCCCAATAATAGCTTGTATATTAAAAAAAATATATAGATTATATTATGCTAGAGAGGAAGTCTAGATTTGAATTCTGTGTTGGTGACAGTAGAAGACGAATGATATGAATTAAGAATAAACTTCGTTCAATTAAGACTGTTTTATGCGTCCTGTGAATTTTTCAGCATCAATTATGGTTTGTTGATAGTGTTTGTCAGCTTAAGCAGTAAGGTAAATGCATTATTTTGCTTCACAATTTGCCTGGACAAAATATTTTGTATTGAAATTTATTAATTTGTTTAATTATTTTTTGTTACATGTCTTTTAAAATCGTATAGTACAAAATATTTATTTAAATTAAAATATTCAACTACATTTTTTTTAACCAATCAAAATTTTCTAAACAAAAAAAAAATAAAAATATACTCATCGAACCGACTTTATTGTGTGTATAAAAATTTTAAACTGTAAAATTTTAATTGGTTGAAATTTGACAGCTTATGTGAATTTTAAATTTGAAGAAAATAAAATATAAAAAAAATTAGCTTAATTAAATTTAAGCTAGACAATTTCATTTTGAATATACGTATATATGTATAATATACATATATAGTTAGTTAGTTATACTATTAAATAGTTTACAAAGAAAATTATAATATACAAGTAAAGTATAGATATAAATATAATCTAAACAGTATTTTTTATAAAAATAAAAAAATAAACAAAGGTAAAATTATTCAATTTACTAATTTAGTACTAATTTAATATTAATTTAGAACTAATTTAGATTTTATTTATTATTTATTTTTTTTATTTTCTTTTGTGATTATTTATACATTTTTTTGTATATTTATTTATTTATATATTAATTTACAATCGATTGTATATACACAATATAAAATATCGATCAATTCATTCATTGATAAACAATTGATTATTTGATTTTCTTTTATAATTGTTTAAAAATCTACCTTAAATATTTTATTTATTTTAATAGTAGGATACTCGTATATATATTTATATATATATTGATTTTATACATTGAAATATATATATATATATATATATATATATATATTGAATCATTTAATTGAAATTAACTTTGTTTTGTTTTTAAAATTTATTTTTAAAAAAATTTAGCGCCTTATTTTTACTTTTATTTATTTTTAACTTTTTTCAATTTAAATATTTAATTCTAAAAAATAAAATAATACAATCATATCGTATATAGTATATATAGATATTATACACAAACATATACATACTTACATATAAATTAAATTTATTTTAATTGTAATTTTAAAAATCAAAAAGAAATTGATTTAATTAATTAAATATTTAATCAATATAATTGTATTTGATGAGTAATTGGAAAAAAAGGAAAAAATTAAAAATAGAAAAATAGAAAAATAAAACCGAAATTAAAAAAACAAGATCACCTGTAATCATCATTTGGCGATCATTCAATTTGCATGTTCATAATTTTTTTTTTTTTTGTTTATTGTGTTTTTTGTTAAGTAAATTAAGTTAATTACTATTTAATGAATAATTTTAAATTAATTTTTCTACTTAATTATTTTTATATAATTATTAAAAAATTTTTTTAATTAAATTTACATTCAAAATTAAATACATTAATATGATTGCCATGCTTAACACTCTTCTGATATGGGTATAAAAATAAAATAAATAGTCTTCTATCTGCTTACTAATATCTTCAGTTGCAAGCACATTTTTTTGTTGTGTATTTGCTTCGTCGAAGAAAATAAGTTGTCCTTCAAAATTTTTTTGAACATAACGTGAAGATTTCATTCGAAACATTATTTCACAATGTATAATTATCAGATTTCCTCAGAGTATATATACATTAATCCAATGGCATTTTCTTTGCCATGTAAATAAATAATATATATGTATATATTTTAATAACGGTTATATAATTCACATATTAATTAAAATTATTAAACTTTTTTTATACTGATTTCAAGTAGGTACATATATAAGAAATATATAATAAAATCAATATCGAAATTATACATCCTTTGAGTTTTGTGAAACAGAGATTACAATAAAAACACTAAAGTATGTCATATTTTCACTTTTAATAATTTGCAAATTTTCTATGATTTCATTCAATACATATGTATGTGTGTATCTATAGTTATATTGATATAAAAAATTTCAATGGTTTTTTTTATATATATATATATATACTTATTATTATGTACATATATTCGTTTTCGTTTCGTACATTATAAAAATTCAATTGTTAATTCTTTTATTTCTTGTAAAGTTAGTTAGTTAAGGTGCTATTTTAAGGCAGGTAGTAGTCACACAATATAACTGGGACTTATCAATAATGATATCGAATTTGAAAAGGATGTTTATACTTATGTTGGTTGTTGAAAGCGTATATGCGACTGTTCAAATCTAACAATAATTAAACTTATGTAGTTTGGAGGTCATATGTTTGACAATAACATAGATCTAAAATGTATTTTTTCAGTATATCCACAGATTTGTCAGAGATCTACTCGACTAATAGATAATTGTTTAGTTCGTATTTGTATTGTGCCGGCGACAAATTGAAGTGACTGCCACCCTATTTTAAACTAACTAAATCACTAAGGTATATTACAGTATTATGCTTCACAAGTATGTAGATTCATCAATCATTACACCAATGTCCTGAAACATCATCAGTGGAAAAAATATAGTATGAAAAATAAAGTAAAATTCATAGTTTGGATAGTAAAGTTAATATTTTGCCAAATTTAAAATTTTTTCACTGAAATTACGATATGTATATACCTATTATCGTATGTACTGGTATCAGACACAAAAATAAAAATTAAATATTTTCATAGACACGAAATAATAAAAAAAAATCAATCCCATCAACCCACATATAGGAAAATTTACACCATCATCATGTACACGTCATTAATTATTTTATTTTAAAAGTTTAAGTGAAACCTTGATAATATATTATGTATATCTAGAAATTCGGAAATAAATAATTATCCTTCCAATGCTCACATTCAAAAAAATATTTTTTTTTTCTTCGTTAATTTTTTTTTTTTTTTTGTATAGTAGTTCTTTGACCCTCATCATCTCTTTTCCTACCTCAAATGATTTCAAAGAAATATACGAAAAAAAAAAACCAAAAAAAAAATCATATTTTGACTTTGAATAAGTAAACTTTAAAATATAAAAGTCACATACGCATACATATACATATATATAAGTATATATCTAGAATCTAGATTATATATTTATTAGTATGTTTGCCAAGTTTTTAAATAATTGTTATTGGTGGAAGAGAAATAAAATCAAATTATTTTATTTGCAAAAACATATAAGTATGTATGCACATAATACTAAATAATACTATATATATATATATATATATATATAATACTAAATAATACTATATATACATATAGTTATACTATATATAATAAATAATTATATTCTTTATTTACTACTAAACAACATCATATTTTGTACTCCTACTTGTAATATTAAAACGGTAGGAATATACACGTGCATGCACAAACACATTAATTTATATAAAAATATTAAGTTAAAGTATCTATATATACATATTATAATTTATCTTAAAGATGATCGAAATTATGCGATTTTTTAACGATTTTTTTTTTTTTTTTATTATTATTTATTTTTCTCTTTAAAAATTTTCTCTTTACTTTAAATTAAAAGAATCAGTTAGTGTTAAAATATCATTAAGATTAATTCAAAATAAAATATTTATTTTATAAAAAAAAATTATAGTACAAAATTAAAAACAATTACAGTAAAATTATTATTTTTTATTACAATTTATTTAATTTTTTCAATTATAGATTTTAAATTAATATATATACAAATTTATTATTGATTTATTTATAAAAAGTGAGTTTTATAAAAATAATGTTAAAAATTAATTATTTATAAATAATAAAATTTATTAGTTAAAAAATACTGGGTAAAAAAAAAAAACCAAAAATTACTTTATGTTGGTTATAGTTACATACATGACACAAAAATTAAAAATTACTGCAATTGAAACTATTTACAAGATTTTGTATTAAAATTGAAAGATTTTATAGACAATTTTAATTTCATCTTAGACAATATTGTCTATATTATCAAAGTTGTGTGTCTTTTTGATGCTATGAGTTCTTAATATAATATAAGTACATTTTTTTTCTTTGGTCAAGCGTTAGAATGTAACACTTATTGTTTACGATACCATTGGTTGCAGTAGCACAGCATAGGAAGAAAGTATATAAGGCTATTTTGAATTAATTAATAACAAAATAAAGTTATTTATTGAATTTCTGTTATTTATACGAAGTTATTTAAATTTGGAAACATATTAGAATACATATCGAACGACTATAAGATCATATCACATCTGAAGTGTTGTAACATTCGTGAAGTCCACCGGATTATGAACGAATGTGTTTTACTTTGAATAATGTATATCTTATTTCTCCATACACTTTCACTAATTCAACAATTATTATGTATGACTATAAGCATATATATACATAACACGAATCGTTTTTAGTTATTACCTACATAATATATTAAATCTCATTCATTCATTTAATTATTAGACGTATATATAGTAGCTACGTATGTTGTGGCAATAAATACAACATTTTTGTATCATATTAGACTTTGAATGATTTCGGCTAGGCAAAAATCTAGTACGAAAATTTTGACATTACATGAGAAAATTATCGTATTTTCAATCAATTATTAAACAACATAAATAAATAAATAAAATTATTTAGGTATTGTTAGATTTTGTTTATTTTATATCTTATTTCATTTTTTAATATTTTAATTTTATTAACTAAATTTAAAATTTCAAAAATTCCAATCCAGAATCTAAACAAATATCGAATAGAGAAACTGACATTTAAAAATTTGTACTAAATTGTATTAATAAATAAATGTTGCCAGTTCAATTTATTCATTGTATCTAATTAAGCATATTATGAATATTATGATACCAATTTAATAATCAAGTGAATCACATCACCTAGTCTATTATGATAAGGGTAATAATAGTTATCAATAAAAACATTAATATTAAATTGATGAAGAGACAAATAACAATACATAATAATAATTTGAGTTTTCATTTAAGTACAAGGCATTATATAATATTATAATAATATACGCTATTTATGAATGTATTTAACATCTGAATATATAAAACCGTTGGTTAAGATATTTATATCCCTTTTTTAGAAAAGTTATTAGAATAAATGTGACCAAACTTCTAACATTCATTATTAAGAACCGTGCAATATTATTTTATTAAGATTTGCAATCGAAATTCGAATTGGTTCGAAAAGCTGTCATACAACTCCTTATCACCTTATTTATTAACTCATTATCTGTTAAATCATTAATCTATTCAATATTTGCATTCAATTGTTATAAGAAAATGAAATTATTTCATTTATTTTTTTCATTCCACATTTTCATAAAAACAGATCGTAATTTGATAGTGAAAGAGTTAATAAAAACAGTATGTATAAGTATTTAGAATTCTGTAATTACGATTTTAATTTAATTTATAGAGTTTTATGATGGGCCCAACCTCGTAGGTTTTGTCGGGACTAAAATTACAATATTAAGACCCAAACATTATCAATATCAATTTAAATTGCATATTTCTAGGCATTTTTTTTTTGTATTAAATTTATTTGCGTGAAAAACTTTCAAAAAAAATAATTTCAATTGATAACTGATCGTTATTCATAGAAAAAAAAGTTCAAAATATTTGGCTTGTATAACTATTTATAAAAAAAAAATAGGAAAAATAAAATTAAATATTAAGTGAAAATATTGATATTTTATTTACTTAGTTGTCCAGTATTATAATATGTATAACATGTATATATATACATATATCAAAATAAATGACATTGATTCTCAAAAATTGAAGTAGAATCAATCACTATTGTTGCAGTTAATGCCCAATAAAAATTTGTAATGTTTGTACTGTAATTTCATTGAATTGAATTCAACATAATGCCAGCAATATATCCAAATTTGAATAGTTTTAATACATTTTATAATAATTAAATACTGCAAATATATGTAGTTTGAAGATTATTCACTTCTAACAACCCTATAGAACAAAATGTATTTATATTATGTATACGTATAGTGAAAACATTCTTATCGTATTATTTAATTTTGTTTTAAAGGCTCGAAAGTAGTATATTTTATTGCGTAATTTGATATTTTATTATTATTAAAAAATATTTATCTATATATAGGTACTTATATCTATATTATCTCTGATTCTGTTTGAAATATATGCAAATGCATATATATTATGAATGTATGTATGTATATCTATTTAGATACATATATTAAAATAAATGAGATTTCCGGTATTTATTTCTATTTCTATTTTTTGTTTTAATTTTTGTTTTTTATGATATGATTGTTAATGCTTAAATATGCATACAATATAAATTATGTAGTACATCAAATAATAGTAAATAGCTTACAGAATAGTTACCTTCTTAATTCAGTCTTAAGCTAAGATTAGTGGAACAGTAAAAAACATATATAATTTTTTATTATTCCGTTATTTTTTAAAATTTAATTTATTATATTATATATTACATCGTGATATATAAGATATGTATATATATGAAAACTCCCATAATCTCATTTTTATTAGTTTTTTATTTAATGCTAAAAATTAATTTAATCCATTTTTACAGAATTTTTAAAGCATGAAAACTACTAACTAACCTGATATTAAGTTATTATAGAACGGTAGGTTGTCAGTTTTTACAGAACGACGACGATTTGTTAAATTAAAAATGATCTATGTATGTCAAGTTTTATTTAATATTTATTTCATATTTTCTTTATTATCTTTACCATTTTATTCTCATTTCAAAAAATTTAAAGCTTTTGCTATTAATAATAATAAACTTAAGTATGCCTTAAAATAAATTTTCTATCGCGCGACACTCACGTTTTTTTTTTTTTTTTTTTTTTTTTTTTTTTTTTTTTTTTTTTTTTTTTTTAATATATTTTTAACAAAACAACTAAATTAACTCTGCTGTGTGCGACGACAACAATAAATAATTTTAAATTGACAGAATTTAATTAAATAAAAAATCAATTTAAAATAAGTGATAAAGTATTTTTGATTGATATAAATTGAATATATATATATATAGTAGTTATAAATATAGATTGTATATTATATATTATTTTGATATATATGCAAATTGACATCATGTAAAAAATTTATATTTAAATCTGAATCATTAATTATTATTATTATATATTATAAATGCTGGAATTATATATAAATCAATTTTATTTAAGTATAAGCCGATAAATAGTATACTAGTAATCACATTTATTATTATAATTTCATGGTAAATAAAAAAATAATAATAATACATTTTGTGTATACATAGACGCTTTTTTAATTATTATTATTATTATTCTTATTATTATATATTTATTTACTTATATAGTGCAACATAATTCAAAAGTCTCGGATCAATTAAAGAAATCTTCTTCATTGATCTGTTTCTTGGATTATATATTCTTTCTTCTCGAATAAACTTTGATCTAACTTTCCTGTTGGTGTTTTGTTTTTGTTTTTTTATTATTATTATCTTATTGTCAGTTTTGATTATTATCTTATTGAATAAACTGTTATTTCCTGCTATAAGGTACTAGCAGCTGCTGAATTAGGCTAAGTCTACATATATATAAGTCTTCAGTCTCTGTAAGGGAATGTCATGACTTTGAATAAATGTAGACTTAGATGTAGGTAATGGTTGTTTTTTGTTTAATGTATTTTGAACTATATAGTGTATGAATTTACAAATTTATACAACTATACATTTGTATGATGTTATTTAAAGTTCAAAATCAATTTTTGTAACATTCGTGGCTTATTAACGAATTTTTCATGATGTCGGAACTCATATTTACATGCTGAAAATCCAACAATTCTAGCATTAAGGGAAACCCAAGTACTTAAATATAGTAAAAACAGTTTTAACAATTATTTACTATAGTTCCACTTTTCGTTCCGAAGCGAGGGGCCGGCCTATATGTACAATCTGATGTGCAAACCACTGTTCCATTACATTTTTGGGTAAAAATTCATGTTGGAAAGCACATTATTTACTTTTGTTTTGTGTACATCAGATCACTTCAAATAAATGGGCATGAGACTATATACATATATAAGCTTTTGTATATATATATATTAATTCTTTCTGTTTACCTATATATATGATATTTAAGTCATCAGAATATATTTACAAGAATTTGATTTTTTTTTTTAAATTTAGTAAATATTAATTTTTTTTTTTTTGCTTTATTATTAATTCATTAATAACCTATTATTAATTTTTTTTTTTCTATTTATTTGTAGATATGAAAATCTTACAACATAAATTTCTTGGAACTGGACGCAAATTGCGGCAGAAACCAATTCAACTTTGACGAATCAGTTAAATAAACAAAACATAAAAAAAAAACACAAAAAAAATCAATTTATCAAAAACAACAAAAAAAAAAACAAAATTATTTTTTTATTTTATAGATTACAAAAACAAAAAATATTAATTATAAAATTAAAAATTTACCTTATATACAAAATTATTAATTATTATTAAACATTATAATTATTATCCAAATCAAATATAAAAAAATATTATAAAGAGAATAATTTAATTGAGAACATCTCTATATATACATATATATATAAAGGATAATAGCATTGCATATTAGTATATACTACATATACACATATTTATATATTTATATATACAGGAAAAGATAAAGAGAGAATAAGAAGAAAGGAAAAAAAACATAGTGATATAGTCACAACATAAATTTACATTCTTCGATAACTTCTAACATTTAAAACAACAACAACAAACTGTAAATCTGTAAAAAGGATACGATTATTTTTTTCTCGTTCTAATTTTATATTTGAATTGATAAAAAAAAAAAAAAAAAATCAACAAGGATAATAACTACATACACATATAATTATATATATATATATATAAATTTGAAATTAAAAAAGAAAACAACAAAATAATTTTTTTTTTTTAATACGCCTTTTAACTTTCAAAATACGACGAGAAGTTGTGTCTAAAATTATTACAAAGTATTTGGAGAAAAATTTGAAAATTTTAATTTGCTGTGTTTAATCACATTTTTTCAATTATACAACAACAACTACTACTATTATATACTATTTCTACTAAAAAAAAAAATATATATATATATACATATATATATATATATATATCTACAAAATTATAATAACAAAAATAAAAATTCATCATTGGATGTGTACTTAATTTATATTTTGAGGAAACTTTCGATAATTTAAAATCGTCGTATTTAATCGTCGTCATCATTTTTATGTTTTTGTCTTTTTTTTTATATATATACAAAAATATTTAATAAAAAAAAAAATGGGTACTTAAAAACTTAATAATCACCATCTCGTTATTTTCTTCTTTTTTAATTAACACAAATTCTAATTAAAATCACCTAGAAGATAAAAGAAGAAAAATAAAAAACCAAACAAAATACCGTATATTAAATACGAGTATAAGATTTATACAACAAACATATTATATTTACACTTTTTACGTTTTTATTTTTAAAATCAATTGAGAAGAAATTCAAAAAAAAAAAAACAAAAACAAAATATATATAATACATACATATATATTTTCTGTGATTTACATCACTTGAATTGCATAAACGTACAATAGTTAAAAAAAAAAAAAAAGCAAGGATTATAATAATATATATCAATATATTATAAATATACAAAACAAACAAAATAATAATAATTACAATTCACCAATAGTGTGTGTATAATTTGAATCAAAAATCGAAAAAAATATTCAAAATACTATTCAAGAATTCGATCAACAACAAAAAAAAAAAAAACAACAACAGCCAGTATTTAATAAATAATATACATATATTAATATATACATATTAATAAAATAATATTCAAAATTTAATTAAATAATAAATTATTCTATATATATTAAATAATAAATATAAATATAATTAAATAAAAAAATAAATTTACATCATACAAAATAGCAAGTTGAAAATAACATACGTATTCATATTTTCAAATTTTATAAAATTTGAATATTAAAAATACAAAAAATATAAGTACACACAAGTAATTAATAAATAAATAGCAAGGAAGAAAAACAAAAATAAAAACAATATGGATCCGTATTCAGTTGAGATTTTATGGATAGTTATATTAGGTAAAAAAAATAAATATATAGCTTTATTTATATTTTTTATTTAAATTTGTATTCCTTATATTATTTTAATCATATTTATATATACATATTCTACATACATAATGGTATAATTTCTATAAAATCGAGCGCTCTGATAAATAAAAAACGAAATTTTATTTATTTATTTATTTAACAATGGACCTACATATCGAAATTTTATTTTTTCAATTTTAATTTCAAAATTTATTATTTTAAATTTTATTTTTGATTTATTTTTGATTCTTGAAAATCACTGTTTAATACTTTTACTTATATCTACTTATTACAAACGGTACTTTACTTATTATTACAGAAGTCTTATGATTTTATCGTAATGCGCTAACTATAATGACATGTATTCGTACACATGTAATTTTTCGTATATGGAACAAACATGTAACTAACCAACATTGACATATACCGCTATTAAGTTGAATATCAAAACAACGTTAAGTTTTTCGTTAAACATAGAATACTATATCCATATAAGTTTCATCCAAACCCCATTTAACATACAAATTTATTTTTATTGTTTTCCAGCTAGGAAAAGCCAGTTTTACAATTTTTTTTAATTTGTTCAGTTTGAATTTAAGTTGAAAATACAATAATCCCCTAAATAAAAACCAAAGTAAATATGTACTGGTTTTTATTATGACTTATCGTATTTACATTGGTTTACATTTAAGTACATAGCTTATCGTATTTACAATTTTAATTCTTCAACTTTATTTTGAAAATATTAACGAAATGGGCTCGGTTTTAATTTAATAAAAATGTCAACTTTTCATTTTGAATGGAAAATTGTATGAAATATTACCGGTAAATGTAATAAATTCTACTTTTTACCAAAATACGTGGTTATTATTAATAATTACCGGATTTATCACATTAACCGTAACATATATATTATAGTATGTTTATGTATGTACATATATAGAAAAATAATTGGATGAAACATAATATTGTATTTATATTTAAATTAATTAATAAATATAATTTGTTTTTTTGTTTTTTTTTTTATATAACAGGGTTTATAATAGCCTTTGTGTTGGCTTTTGGTATTGGAGCTAATGATGTTGCCAATTCATTTGGTACAAGTGTTGGCTCTGGTGTATTATCATTAAGAACTGCATGTGTTTTAGCAACAGTATGTGAAATTGCTGGAGCTGTTTTAATAGGTAAATGTTTATATATATATATATGAATGTATGCATACGTATATACAAAATTTGTGTAACATATCGTTAAATATTTTTTATTTAACAATAATTAGCAGAAAAATAATTTAAGGTGGATTTTCAAACTTATTTTCTTCAGGTAAAAATGTGCAGTTGTCAAAATTTGAACATATCAAAACATTTTAGTTTTTTTTTTTACTGAGAAAACGGCTACGAAGCAGTTAAATTTTCACTGATTTAATAAGTTTGAAAAACCACCTTAAATTAACAAAAATCAAAACTTTTTACTACGTTTAATAAAAATTTTTGGAGTTAATTGCAAGGTGATTCAGATTTAAATTGAATCTGATTAAATTCAGATTAAATTGAATTAATTACATGATATCAATTTTCATTAAATTATTTAAGTAAAAAAAAAATATGTAATAAAACTTGAATATTAATTATTCCTTATTTTTTTTTTTTATAGGTTATAAAGTTTCAGATACAATGAGAAAAGGAATACTAGATGTAACATTATATGACGGTCATGAAAATGAATTAATGTTAGGTTGTTTAGCAGCTTTGGGTAGCAGTGCTATATGGTTATTGGTAGCAACATTTTTAAAATTACCAATTTCTGGTACCCATAGTATTGTTGGTTCAACAATTGGTTTTAGTTTAGCAGCTCGTGGTACTGAAGGTTTAAAATGGTCAAAATTAGGTACTGTTGTTGGTTCATGGTTTATATCACCAGCATTAAGTGGCTTTGTTAGTGTTACATTATTTATTGCAATCAATAAATTTATTTTAAGAGCTAAAGATCCATTAAAGAATGGACTTTTATCATTACCTATATTTTATGGTGTAACAGTTTTCATCAATATTATCAGCATTGTTTTAGATGGGCCAAAATGTAAGTTTATAAAATTTACAAAAAAATTTTTATTAAAAATAAAATAAAAAAAAAATCAATTTTTTTTTTTTTTTTATTTACATTATAATCTATTTTATATACTTTTTATATATTCAATATAAAATTAGTGTTCTTTAATTTATAATTTTATATCTATTCTTATTTTATTTGAATAGTTATTAAAATTATTGGCAAGTTCAGTTTTCATATTTTATGTAAATTTCTTCTACGCTAATATTTAGCTAAATAATGTATGTATGTACATACACGGATAATATTAAATTGAAACAAAATTAATAATTATATATATACATACATAGTTGTATACCATTTTATGTATTTTATAATTATATGTTCCATATTTTTAAATAGTATTCGTATTCGTATCCATTTTCAATTTAAATATAATTGATTAGATATATCTATTTTTAAAAATTAAATTTCTACGTTTAAAAACTCTTTACTATTTAATTAAAATGAATGGATGTGTATTAATTAAAAAAAGATTTTTAATTAAAAAATATAACACAAAAAAAAAAAAAAAAAAGAAAAAAAATTATTTTTTAAAAGGAATAAAAACAAAAAAAAAAAATTACAAGAAATTTTTAAAATTTCTATATAGTACTTTATATGGATAACATTCCAACATGGATTGCTGTTACTCTAAGTGTTGGTATTGGAATTTTTGCGGCAATCATTGTACAATTAGGTTTAGTACCAATGCAACGTAGAAAAATTGAAGAAAAACTTAAATTGAAAGAACCAGTCAAATTTACAATCGAAAGCTCCAATGGTAAAAATTCATAATTATTATACTTTATACATATATATATGTATATACGAGTACATGTATATATGTATGCTTAAAATTATTTAGTTTTTTTTTTTTTTTTTTAATATTAAAATTAATAAAATATTAATTATACATACAATTAGTGATTTACTGTTCTAATTAATTTTTAAATATTTTCTTTCTTGTTTTTTTTTTTTATTTATTCTATATTTCTTTAGAATCATCTCCATCAGGAAGTCCTAAAAAAGGAAAACGTCCATTATCATTAGTTAGTGATGGAAATCAATTACCTACAATTGCTGAAATTACTGAATTATCAACATTAGGAAATTTAACTCCAAAAACACTTGGTTTTCCACAAATTAAAGGTATTTAAAATAAAAAAAAAATGATTTTTTAAAATTAATTAATAATTATTTTTTGCTTTTAGGTAATACATATAAAGTTGATCCTGATATAATTCGTAAAGCTGAAAGTCTTCTTGGTAAAAGTAGTCTTGATAATACTGATTTAACAATAACAAGCTTAAATTATATTGATGAACAACAACAAAATGGTAAAAATTTGCAAGAATTTTTCGATGTTAAAAATCAAAAATCTCCAATTAATACTATTAATAAGTAAGTGTTTAAATTATTCACATATTTACATGCAAACATACATATACATTGAATTTTAAGAAAAATAATAATGAAAAATTATTAAATTTAATTTTTTTTTGTTTGTATATAGTAATGAATCTCTTCCAGTAGAAAAAGATGTTGATAATAATACATTAAAAAAAGAAAATCAACTTTTTGTTTATGATAATCATGCCTTGAAATGTGTTGAAAGTGGTAATAATATGGATTTAATAGCAAATGCTAGTATGTCACAAAACTCAAGTAGAGTTCCATTAATTGAAGGAAAAGATGTTGAAAATGGAAATAAATCAAATGTTCAATCAGATAATGAATCAAGTATTTCAATATTATTTAGTTTTCTTCAAATTTTAACAGCAACATTTGGAAGTTTTGCACATGGTGGAAATGATGTTAGGTAAATAGATTGTACATAATAAAGTCGCTTCATTCTTAATTTGCTAGCAAGTTTTTTGATTTATAATTTGGAGTGATTTTAAGTGTTTTTGGAGGTGCCGAATCGAATGGTGTTATCGACGAATGACATAATTGGTTGAAAATAGTTTTCGAATCGGCGTCTCCAACATATTCCAAAACCCACTAAAAATTAAAAAAAAAATTTAAAGAAATGTTAGTTTGAAGAATGGGGCATATATATATATAATATCTTGTATCATATAAATCTTATTATTTTTTTCTTTTTTAGTAATGCAATTGGACCTTTAATTGCTCTGTATATGATTTATACAGAAGGATCTGTATTACAAAAATCTGAGACGCCAGTTTATATATTAATTTATGGAGGTATAGGAATTTCAATTGGTTTATGGTTATGGGGACGACGTGTTATTGAAACAATTGGAAATGATTTAACAAAAATTACACCGTCCACGTAAGTTTAATGAAATATATAGCCTATAATAGCAATAATTTTTCAATTCACTCACTTTACTTTCTTATCGATTTAAAAAAAATAAACAAAAAAAAAAAGTGAGTGATTTAAAAATTAATTGCTAGAACAAAAACACATACTTATACATAAATATAAATATAAATTTCATTTTAGTGGTTTTACCATTGAAATTGGTGCTGCCATTACAGTACTGCTGGCCAGTAAAATTGGTTTACCTATTTCAACAACACATTGCAAAGTTGGTTCTGTTGTATTTGTTGGTCATTTTAGTTCGAAATTGAATAAGAAAAATAGTAATTCAGAAGGGGAGAGTGCCAGTGTGGACTGGCATTTATTCCGTAATATAGCATATGCTTGGATTGTAACAATTCCTGTGACAGCCTTATTAAGTGCTGGTATGATGTATTGTTTATGTCAATTGGTGCTGTAAACCGTAAATTAGATGGATTTTTAGATAATAGTTTTTAATTATTAAATTAATAAATTAATCAATTACCCTTAGGGTTTTACAATTTTTAGTACAGCAAAACAAAAAGAAAATAATTATAATAAATTACAGAAAAAATAAGGAATTTAGTTTTAATATGTGAAAAGTGTAATGCATGCATAATACAAATTTAAAATGTTTGGCAATAAAATCATTATTAATTTAAGGTGTTATAAAAAATTTGTGTTTTTTTTTTTATTAAATTTTTATTCTTTCATTTACTTATTTTTTTTGATGAACCATGAAATAGGTAAAAAAAAAATTGGATGATTATATTGTAACAAATTTTCGATAAGAGATTGTTTGTAAATAAAAGCTTTTAATTTGTGATTATAGAACTTTTATAAGGGTGCTATTCTGATTCACAATACAACCTAATTATCTGTCAAAATAACACAACCTAATTTTTTAGTTGAGTTGTATACAAATATAGCTATTCCGATTGATAACATGTTTAAGTTGTCTAATGTTTAGACAACTAAAACGTTACAACTGGTTAAGATCTTTTGTGTATTTAGAATTAAAGAAAAAAAATAATCAAAAAAAAAGAAAGAGAAGTATGTAGCAATATTTTAAAATTTCTAAAAATTTTATTTTTGTTAATAATATTTTATAGGTAGTTGATTTTAGAATTTGTAAAGAAAAAAAATAATCGAAAAAAATTGAAAAATAATGAAAAGGTAGTAATTTTATTATTTTTAAAAAATTTATTTAGGTTAATAATATTTTTCATCTAGTAATAAAATAAGTTTCAAATGCGAAGCAATTTGAAAAATTAATTGCATAGAAGAAAATATTAACAGTGTCTTCTTCATCCTCTATAAAAAATGCTACCAATTGCAAACATTTTTTGTATATTTAAAATTAAATTTTTTTTAAATTATAAACTTCTATACTTGTTTACAAAATAAAAACAACTTGTTTTAACAAAGCACCATACAATACAAAATTAAAAACTTAAAATCAACTTTTATATAAAATTGTCACTTATCAATGGCAACACTGTTATGACATACAACCTCTTTACAACAAGTTGTTTTGTTATTCATATTCAAAATAGCAAACTGCGGTTGTGTTGTCTATTGGGTTGAGTTGTGTTAGACTTAGAGACAACAGACAAGTCAACTAAATACTGTTGTGGATGAGAATAGTACCCTAAAATAGACAAGTAGTGGCCGATTTCCGAAGTTTTCGAATAAACAACTATTTCCAAAATATAATCTAAGAAGGTTAAGTTAAGTCGAGAACTTAGTTCAAAATGAAAGAGAAAAACAAAAGACATATTTTGCCAGTCCTCAAATATGATTAATAACATTTTATTTTTAACTTGTTAAATTTAAAAAGGACAAAAAATTAGAATTTATTAAATAAAAGTTTACTACCCAGCCACACGTGAAAAAAATGCTATAAATTTTTTTTACTAAAGAACTAGAAAACAAAGGCAAAGTGACTATACATGTAAAAAAAGTGATTAATATGCTTCTATTTCAAAGCTTTTATTTATGTCAAAAATACATTTATGTACATACATAATTATTTCAATATATTGTCTCTTATTTTTTAATAATTCATTTGTTTTTTTATTTATAAGTCACGATACGCATACGATGGCTTTTATTTTATTCATAATCGACGCTTTTACTAAAATTTCTTCTTAGAAAAATATTGGTCTACTGTTTACCACTAATTTTTACCACAAATAAAAGCAAATAAAATTAACAGAAAGAGAAGTATGACAATTATAGATAATATTTAGGCTATTGTGGATAAGAAGAGATACTTTTTAACTTTTAAAGTTAAGAGAAAAAAGTTTTTCGTATTCTACATAAAAGACAAATGAAATGAAGAGTTTTTGCTCTTAAAAGTCAAAAGATCTTCAAAATACCATATGACAGTTTGAAGTTGTCCTAATACAAAATCAAATAATATAGGTTTATATTTTTATTTGCAAAAATTTGCACATGAGAGGAAAAGTCACGTGATCATAAAATTCAGCGTGAACAGTGAAAATAATCTCATTTTCAAATAAAAAATTAACATACGCAAAATTTGCATGAATTTTTACAAATTTTTTGATGTCAAAAAATAGAATTTTTTAGGTTGAGTTTTTTTAAATTTGATTTAATTAGAAATTTTTTGAAATTTTTTGTAGAATTATTGAATGTTTTTGTTGAAAATAAATAAATTAAATAATTATTCTTGATTATGGTATTTTTTTCAGTAAAAACTATATAAATAAGTTTTAAGGTTAGATAGATTAATTTTTATTTAAATGTGAAATATTTGTTTGATATTTAAAAAAACAACAAATATTTGACAGCAAATTTTTACAAATAGAAATTTTATTTGCAAATATTTATTTAAGATCCCTCTGACGTCACGTCACATTTTTCAAAATTTTCTTAAATTTCTCAAAAAATTTTAAAAATCATGCAAATAAAAAAGTAAACATAGCCATACAGACCTATTATTTTTTATATTAATACAAAAAGTCAAATTTCTAAGTGTCAACGTAAGTTCCAGCCCAGGTGTTAGTATTCTTCTCCATAAATATATATAATTTTTTTTGTGAAAACAAGATTTTATTAACTAAAATGAGTTTATAAAGCTCCTAACAGAGTCTTTTTTGGCTATTGAAATATTATTTAAGTTTTTACTACTTATACAATCTGGTACCTTTCGGTTGAAAGGTAGGCGTTCTACCTACTGCGCCACCCAGTTTCAAAACAAGTTTTTAAACAGATTTAAATGTTTAGGGGATCTTTGCATACTTTGGGTGTTTTCGTTTATTCATTCTAAAGAAGGAATGGAAAGAATAGAATACTTGATGACGTCTCGATAGAATATTCCGAACAAATAGAATAAGCGAACAGAATAGAATAAAAAGAATAAACATCAGAAACTGCCATTGTTTGTTTTTTTCATTTATTTATTAATTTTTGTGAATAAAAGTTTTTACTATTTTTTAATTTGTGTAAATTAGTTAATATAGTTAATATAAGTCATAATAGTTATTATAACCATTATATAGACTCATTCCTTGAAAACAATAAAATTTTTTAAAAAATTTATTTTCTGAATAATAAATACAACTACTAATTTTATATAAACATTAATATTTATACAACTATTCATAATATTATATTTTTTTTTTAAAAACATTGTTTTACTTAACCAATATTTGCCATTTTTTAAATTAAAATAAAATATAGGTAGTCAAATTTTTATTACTGTATAGATAAAGAATGATAGAAGTGAACTGTCATTCCGTAATTTTATTCTGCTTATTCCAACTCTGAGATGGAACAAAAAGAATACGTTCGGAATATACGGAATAAATAAAAAAATACAGAACAGAATATTTGGAATATTCCGAATGAATAAACGAAAACACCCTTTATAATTCTATTCTACTACTACTACTATTATAAATCTATGCTACTTTACCAAAGAATATCCATTAAAAGAAGGTTCACTGGAATAAAATTTTATAATTTGTCAATGTGTTGGTCACCATTTTTCCAGTCGATTTCCAATATTGTAAGAAATAGATAGTCATAAGAATTTAATTTGTGAGAGAGAGATAAAAATTCAAAATACAAAGTGGAAAAAAAATGAACGAACGATTTTTTTGTATAAAAAAAATATTGTCTTTATTTTTAGTTAGTTAGTTTATTTACAAATTATGATTTGTTTCAGCACCGGCCAAACACTTAACACGATGATGTTTTCTCATTTTCAAAACGTTTTTAAAAAATTGTATATAGAATAGTTTTTATAAAGTAATAGTTTTAACCATTTTTTTTTTTTTTTTTTTTTTTTGCGTGGATTGGTGGGAATCTTCATAGACACAATGAGCCCCGTAGCTTCCATTGTGTGCCAGATTTTTACTGACTAAACCACACCCCTCCCATTAATACTAGTCCAACTGACTAACCATTAATTTATTGCTAGTTTTAAGCATTAGAGTTGATTTATTTTTAAATATAACATACACTGCTTAATTTTCATATATAATCTGCATTTTTTTTTTCTAAGTACTTTCTTATATATTAATTTTTTTCAAAATTGCATATCAATAAAAAATATTATTTATTCAAATTTGAAATGTTCATATTATTAATATTCAACTTTGTTACCTATTTATAAAATTAACAGGTACCTAAATGCATTATATTACTTATAATATAATATGTATTATTAGTTCATTGATGATAAAAATGCACAATTTAATTTG
Organism: Argyra leucocephala; assembly: GCA_963942445.1. Lineage (NCBI taxonomy): Eukaryota > Metazoa > Arthropoda > Insecta > Diptera > Dolichopodidae > Argyra > Argyra leucocephala. Next base: position 12,809,900 of record OZ012679.1, on the reverse strand, counting down.
TCAGAAACTAAAAAGGCATCGGATTATTCATAAAAAAAACCGCTTGATATTCTAATTTAACCTATTTCAATACCTAAAAAACTGTGTATATTGAAAATACACGAATGATAAAAAATGTACTTCCCTTATAAGCCAATAAAATAAAATAATATGATATTTAAGAAATAACATATGTTTTTGAAACGAATATTATTTTATATAGGGATCTCTAAAAAATCAACCATTCAAAATTTATTTATTCTCATACCTTTATAAATTTAATACGTTTATTTTTAAAAAAAATTCGTACACAAAATTTCAGACGACTGTATACATGAAAAATCTCTAGTGGGCTAAATAAATAAACAAAAATGAAATTGTTTTTTAAATGGTTTATATCGTACTCTTTCTTTCTCACAACTTCTTACATAAGAAAATATTTACAATAGTTCTTTAACTAATGGGTTTTTCTTTTGTAAATAAGTTAGTAAAAATATCTTGAGTTCCAGTGAACCTTCTTATCATGGATATTTTTTGCTATTACTATATACTTCCAAAACTTTCTTATCAAAAATCAACTTCACTTAAAAATTTGCTGAATCCTCGATATCATTTCTTTGTTGTTATAATTTGTTGTTGTTTATGCGTGTGCATTGTTTGTACATATGGTACATATATATCATTATTATTATTGCAATTTTGTTCCGAGGAAAAATAATTTAATTTGTTGTATTATCACAATAACCTACCCTGAATTTTTAAGAAATAGAATTTTATTTATCCTAGCTTGATAACAACGACCAAAAACTTCCTGAGATTGACTGAGGATAATTCTTTGTCATAGGATTTGTTTGCCTTTGATGCAAACTCCTGGCACTTCCAATTCCTATTTTATTTACCTGAAAAACTTCATCAGTGATCGGATCGCAGCACATTTTGTGCGGAACATCCGACATTTCGATTACATGACCCGCTACACTAGATTTCTTAATTTAGCCCTCAATCTTTTACGACAAATTCAATAAGCCTTCGATTTTATTTTCAGATAAATACATGTTAAGTACAATACATACTGTTAAAAATATTACTCCATAATTATATACGATTATGAGATCATATTATTCATCTTGTTCAACGAATTTTTCCAAATTTACTGACGGAGAGCTATTTTTTTTATTTTGAATTAATATTCATTAATTCGGCGAAGATAAGTATAAAAATATTTAATACAACATAGGTATGTATATCTATCACTTAACTGTATTTTATTTTTTCACTACATAATCAGTAATACAAAGAATTATCAATTTCAATTTACTCATCGAACAATCTATTTTCTGTTCTGCTGACTCACCATTGCTGCTATAAGAGCAACAATTTACTTTTTATTTTGTTAATTTCATAATTTATTTTATACTTTGAATCATATATATGTAGTGCACAATTATGGAATATAATTTATCCTATAATTAAATTTAAAGATTCTATTTTAAATTTAAAAATTCTTTTTTGAACTTAAAAGCCGTTCACTATTACTTTATTATAAAATGCACAATTTAAAAATGAAAATAAGTACATATGTATAAATAAAATTGTATGGGTAAGTAAGCTCTGGTTGTACACTTAGACTTATCCAATATTATATATAATTGTAGTGCCTTGCATCATACACTTATGGTGTTGGTGCAATTAAGGCAGCTACACAGGCAGCTTCACATACTCCAAATGCCGTGTTACAAGCAGCTAATGCTGGAGTTGCTGCTATTACAGCACCTATAAAGCCAAAATAAAATATTTAGTTATCGTATTTATATAATAACTTTATGTAATTTAGTGTATACTATTATGTAATATAATTCCTTAAATAATTTACCTGGCACAGTTCCAAATGTAAAGCCAGCAGCTGTAAAACAAGCAACCGTAACCGCAGCACACCCTGCATAACAAATGCCAGCAGCAAACGGACCCGCAACAGTTAAATTGAAGGTTGCAATTAAAATGATCAATGAAATTATTTTAAAATTCATTTTCTGATATCTGATCTGTTCTATTTGATATAACGATCCAAAATTTTCTCTCAATTCAAATTCAAACGAAATGACTGACACTGATGACTGCACTAATTAGTAATTTTTACTTTTTTTTTTTCTTTATTTATTTCTAACCAATCGTTTTGCCTATTACTTGCTCAATGATCCAAACATCTACTCTAGTTAGTTAGACACTAATTTCTAAACTCAAGTTCGTTCTTCATTCCCAACGAATTAGAATTAAATGGAAGTGGCTATCCCATACAAAAATACAAACATTTTGTCCATATTTTTTTAGTACTTCTCTTTCTGTTTGGTTTCCAATTGTCAAAAAAAAAATTTTTTCAGTGATAGGCCAATATAGTTTTTTTAAATAGAAAATTAGTAAAATCTTTGAGTATGAATAAAATAAAAGGTATCAAAATATAATCTTAATAAAAATAACAATGTTTTTTCAATTTAAACTTTCTTTTACTTTATTACCGTATTCTATTATTACACAGAAAAGTATTGCTGTTAAATTATTTGAAAAAAAAAAATCATTCATGTTTCTGAAATATTGAAAATGTAGCAGTAGTGTGTAATATATGGATATATGAAATTTTCAAAAAGTACGAACATTGCAATGAAGTAGGCAAAAATAAAATTTGTTATTGTCAAATAAATATTAAAAAAAGTCTATAAAATTTTTGATTTTTATTATAAATTGTTAAAAAATTACAAATTTTAAGGAAAAATGGAACGTAAAAAGAAGATTTGTATCATTCCAGGCTGTAAGCCTCATTTGGAAAAAGAAAATTACGTGTCTTTACATATGTAAGTATTATATTTTACATCTTTTGAATTTTTAAAAACTTCTAAACAAAACAGTGTAGTATTAGGATAATTTAAATATCCGGACAAAGAAATTTTTTTTTTGAATATCATTTTAAATATTTATTTTGAATATATTGGATTATATATATATTTGAATATATTGGATATAATTTTAAAAAAAGTATATATATGTTTGTAGTTTCCCAAAAGACGATGGTTTGAAACAACGATGGATTGAAGGATTGCTCGTTAATTATGGATGAAATTGCTATAAAACCACATTTACATTTTGATGGGAAAGAGGTTCATGGATACGTTGATTTAGGAAATGGAATTCAATTTGTAGAGGAAAAAGCAACACAAGCCTTAGTTTTTATGGTTGTTGCAATTAATGGGTCATGGAAATTGCCAGTTGCATATTTTCTAGTAAATAGCCTCAATGGTGAACAAAAATCAACGCTTGTGCTTCAGTGCATTGAGAAAATACAGGAAACTGGAATTGATGTAGTGTCGTTAACATTTGATGGTGCTGCATCGAATATAACCATGGCAAAAAAATTAACTGGTGCCAACATTTTAATGGACTTACCTTTTTTTCTTGTAAATAACAAAAAAATCAGAATTTTTTATGATCCCTGCCACGTAATAAAGCTGCTAAGAAATGCCTTAGGTGACAAAAAGATATTGGAATGCAAAGATGGAAATATAATAAAATGGGAATATGTAGAAGCATTGCATAACTTACAACAAAATGAATTACTGCATTTAGGTAATAAACTAAAATTGCGTCACATAAAATACCATGATAGTAAAATGAAGGTTGGTTTAGCTACTCAAATATTTAGCGATTCAGTTAGAATATATTGCTGGCTTTGTTGTATATAAGCTGAAATCAAAATTGAAATGTGCAATATGTATTTCTGCAATCATAGCAAGTGACGTGGAAATGAATACAATGGAATATTCATTAATTTCATATAAAACAGAAGGTTACTTAACTTACCCTTCTAAAGATGTAGTCGATATATGTAAGTTTTGCGAATTATTATTTCGACAAACGAATAGTTTAAAAAAAACAAAATTGTTATATAGTTTAATTTCCAAAGTTCTTATAAATTTTATAGGTTCTAAAATTTTTCAAAATTTCTATAATCATATGTTTGACCAAAAACCAATTTATTTTAATACACGAATACATCATTCCTTAAAACTACATAATGAAAGAAACAGTGTAAGAAATAAATTAACAAAATTAATCCATTTCAAAGGGCACTAATCTATATTTTCTAAAAGAAACTTTAAAAGTGTAAAAAATGATTGCACATAGTCCATATTGTAAAATGAAGTGGAATAGGCCTCTTGGGGAAACCACTTTAAAAAAAACGCTCCATTTCTTTACCTCAATGGTGGTGTGGAAAAAAGAAAATGTTTTGATACAAATATATTAATAACATATTATTTACATATTTATAAGTATAGGATAGACAATCGGCAATAATAAGTTTGTTAGATATTTTTACTCATCATATTTTTAAAAAAAATTTAAGTCAAAATACATACAAATTGAGGCATATTAAATTCAGAGCACTATCCTGTTTATTTATCAAAATAATTTCCATTAAAAAGAGAGAAAATATATTGAACGAATATATTCGTCTATTTCAGTTTTTTGACAATCGGAAATACCAAAGAAAGAGAGGAATATACCCAAAACATTGGACACTTTTTTGTATGGATAGCCACTTCCATTTAATTCCAATTCGTTGGCCACTTCCATTTAATTCTAATTCGTTGTTCATTCCTCTATTTATAATAATTTTTTTCTTCAAAAACATAATAGGGAATATCCCGTTGTACTTCATGAAATTTCAAATAATGACAACAATACCAACATACATGAACAGTCGAATCGATTTTTATCACAGTAAATAATCGATTGCTTTTTTTGATATGATTGGGCTTTTCACAAATACTTTTTCAGCCACTTTATAACCACACTTCACGTTTCCACCTGTATTCTTTACAATGATGTTATTTATCTATGGGTGTGTAAAAATTTCATTCATTTCTAATAAACATTATTGAAAAAATAATAAATACAGCGAATAGATCTATTTTTTCTAACCCTACTCAAAATTTTTGTATTGTATTATCTATGAAGTTGTGTTTGAAAATTGACCAACGCAAAAATGTTCTCCCTGTATACATGATAGTTTCAAGTAAGCTTCAAGAAAGCTTCAACATCATGTCACCAAAAATACTTATGTCAAACTCAAGCTATTGCAAGCTGACAGCCACTCTTACCAATGGACCAACTGATAGATTAAACGATACGATTAATATAATTAAAGAAATTACTTTTTTAAAATTCATATTTTATTTTATTTATCTCGAATTCGAAATTCAAAAGTAATATGTACTTCCATTCTCTATTTTACAAGCAAATAATTTAACTATAGTGTAGATTCTATAGACCTATAGTGTTTCTACAAATAAAAAATTGATTTGTTAAATTAATTCATTACGTCTGCTCTATTTATAACCTTACAACTGCCTAAAATCCTATAATGACTTACCTACAAAGTTAAAAGAAATAGAAAATTTACCACACTTCAAAAAAAATATTACTTGTTTCTTGTTAAGCACACATAACATTACCTAAACAAAACAAAGTAACACATTACTAGAAAATTGGGTAGTTTATATTGATTGACTAACTGCATTTTAAAATTCATGCATTATAGCATTCAAAAGTATATTTTTGATTTTTGAGTTTTTTTTCTTTCTTTTCTTTTTTCTTTTCACATTTTCAACTCTATTAGTACGTTTTCAAGCTCATGTTTATGGATAAACACTAGCTCATAAACCAGTCAAATGTCAAGTGTTCACAAGGTTTTTTGGAAAACAATCAGCTGTTTATTGTTTATATAAAACTATACTACTGTTTATATAAAATTTTTTTTTGTATTATCTTTGAGTAGAACTTAAGCTGTTATAATTGGTCATACGATAAATGAATAAAATAAAACAAAATATGGAGGATTTAAAAAAAATGATAATATCAGAGAAACAAATAAAATAATTCACATTTTAGTTTATTACCATACCCACTTTACTCACTTCAACATTTAGTTCTGAGAATCTTTCAAAAACGAAATACAAAAATATTCAATTTACAATTATATAAAAAAAATAATCATCATTTTAATTTATTATCTCTTTTTCCATTTGAATTTTTTAGCCTTATTATTTATACATTTTTAATATATAAAACTGATTAAATTAAGTGAATTAAAAATAAAAATGCATCTTTTACAATATCCTTTGTTTTAATTCTTCTGTTAACTTTCCATGTAAGTCTTGTAATTTCTCAATCATTTCTATAACTCCATAGAATTTTTCTTCACTTTTTTCGATTAAAGTTATACAAGATTTTCCAATTAATCGTGCTGATGATAATTGAGAATTTATACTTGATTTTTCGTATTTTTGATGATCATTAATTGAAGCTAAACTAATTTCACACAAATTCACATAATTTCATCTATTCTTGGTATTTTGATTTCTTTTTCTTTTTGTTTTTTTTTTTTTTGACAAATGACAAAATGAATTTATGACAAAAAAATCAAGGGTCATGCAAAAAAAAATTTAAAATCGACAAAAAATCAAAATTTCATGGATGGGCTACATGTTTTTGAAGTGGTTTATGATATAAACACCTCGCTACTTGTTTATGATTTTCAGCAAATTTGTATGGGAAAACCACTACGTAAACAACCAGTTTATCATAAACAACATGTTTATCGATAAACATGAGCTTGAAAACGTACTTTATGATCTATTATAGTACGTTTTCAAGCTCATGTTTATGGATAAACATGTTGTTTATGATAAACTGGTTGTTTACGTAGTGGTTTTCCCATACAAATTTGCTGAAAATCATAAACAAGTAGCGAGGTGTTTATATCATAAACCACTTCAAAAACATGTAACCCATCCATGAAATTTTGATTTTTTGTCGATTTTAAATTTTTTTTTGCATGACCCTTGATTTTTTTGTCATAAATTCATTTGGTCATTTGTAAAAAAAAAAAAAAAAAAGAAAAAGAAATCAAAATACCAAGAATAGATGAAATTATGTGAATTTGTGTGAAATTAGTTTAGCTTCAATTAATGATCTTCAAAAAAACGAAAAATCAAGTATAAATGCTCAATTATCATCAGCACGATTAATTGGAAAATCTTGTATAACTTTAATAGAAAAAAGTGAAGAAAAATTCTATGGAGTTATAGAAGTGATTGAGAAATTACAAGACTTACATGGAAAGTTAACAGAAGAATTAAAACAAAGGATATTGTAAAAGATGCATTTTTATTTTTAATTCACTTAATTTAATCAGTTTTATATATTAAAAATGTATAAATAATAAGGCTTTATATATAAGTAAAAAATTCAAATGGAAAAAGAGATAATAAATTAAAATAATGATTATTTTTTTTATATAATTGTAAATTGAATATTTTTGTATTTCGTTTTTGAAAGATTCTCAGAATTAAATGTTGAAGTGAGTAAAGTGGGTATGGTAATAAACTAAAATGTGAATTATTTTATTTGTTTCTCTGATATTATCATTTTTTTTAAATCATCCATATTTTGTTTTATTTTATTCATTTATCGTATGACCAATTATAACAGCTTAAGTTCTACTCAAAGATAATACAAAAAAAAATTTTATATAAACAGTAGTATAGTTTTATATAAACAATAAACAGCTGATTGTTTTCCAAAAAACCTTGTGAACACTTGACATTTGACTGGTTTATGAGCTAGTTGTTTATCCATAAACATGAGCTTGAAAACGTACTATTAGTAGGAATATATAATTCTTATTTGTTGTTCTTTTTTTGTTTTCTTTTCTTTTCTTCTTCTGGCTCTTATATCTTGTCTTAATACTTCTTTCAATCCAGCATAAAAAATATAAAATGTAATTAAAACAATAGAAATAACAATGGAAATAGCAATGCAAAAAAAAAAAAAAAAAAAATAATTGGTAATAAAGTAATAAAATTAAATGAAAGTAAAATTATATTAAAATGTATGAAACTAATTAAAATGCACTTTTGCATATATTTTATATTAATTCTATATTATTATTGTATACTCATGTGATCGTTCTAACACGTATTAGGAAAATAAAAATTGATTTATAATACACAATTCGACCAGACAGCTTAGGCTAGGTCTTAAACATATATTTTTACATCTTAATTTAATTAGTATATAATGTTAATCTTAATCTAAACTACTTTTTTTTTTATCTTTTTCATTTTTTATTAAATCAAATATAAATACTCTCTATACTTAAGATCATGTTACTATTAGATTTAATAATAGATTTAATAATAAAATTGAACTTTATCTTATAAATATTTGAATAAGATTATAATTATAACAAAATTTGTATTTTACTCGTTTGAAATAATAAAGAAAAAAAAAAAAAAAAAAAAACATTTCTGTTTGTTTGATAACAAGAATAATATTGATCCTTTGAATAAAATTTGTAATCTGGACTCATTTAGTACAAATAATTTCATTTAATTCAATTGATTTACCCGTGTTCCAGATTCAATCAAGAACCCAGATAAATCAATTTATGATTTAAAAAAAGTGTTGACGTGTTTTATTTTATTTTTAAACAAAATTTTTACCTCATTATTGTTTTTTGATAGTTTACGATTACTAAAATAAAAAACAAATTGAGTGCAATATATATTAATTACAAATATAAATACAAGAATGTCATTAAAAATAAGTTTGGATTTTTTATTGCCGGTGATATATTTTTTCACATCATTTTTATTATTTTTGAAAGTTTATCAAACTTCAACTGAAGTAATTGATGAACAATTTCATTTGAGGCAAGCTAAACAATATTGTTTTGGAAATTATCATATTGTAAGTAGTGTTGACATATTTAATTTACCATAAATAAGTTATGTTATTGAAATTTTTTTAGTGGGATCCAAAGATTACTACCCTGCCTGGACTTTATTTGATATCAACTATTTTCTTACCTTCAAAATTTTGTACAACGTTTAATCTGCGATTGATTATATTATTCGCATCAACTTTAAATGTATATTTAATAAAACAAATATCAATTTTAATTAATGGAAGAAATAAAAATGTAATTTGGAATGCAATTAATATTTCAATTCTTCCACCTATGTATTTTTTTGCACATTTATATTATACCGGTAAAAAGAAAAATTCTTAAATTTGAATTTTAAATATTCTTTTTTTTTTATGTTGTACTTTTAGACATAGTATCTATAACATCAGTTTTAGGATTATATTACTTTTGGTTAAAGAAAAAACAAGGATATGCCAGTTTATTAGGTTTGTAAATATTAAATAATTAAAAACAAAATCTTGACTTATTTCTTAATATAAATATTATATTTAGGTTTTTTCAGCATATTGATGAGACAAACGAATATAGTATGGATTGCAATGTTCCTAGGAATTTCTTGTTTAAACATTTTAATACGAAATTTTAAGATTAAATCTAAATTAAAAAAAAATGGAAATGATGTATGTAATTGAAATTTATTTATTTATTATATATCTTATAAATTTATTAATATTTCAGTTATTAAAAGCAATTCAATGGCATTTAATAAATTTGAAAGAATTAATGTTACTTATATTTTCAATTTTAAAATCATTTTGGATGTATATATCTGTGATTTTTGGTTTTTTCATATTTGTGTTTTTAAATGGATCTATAGTTGTTGGGGATAAAACGGCTCATGTAGCAACAATTCATTTGCCACAGGTTAGAATAAAAAAAAAAAATATGTAATGAGAATATAAATTTTTTCTTATCTTTTAGGTCTTATATTTTAGTTTATTTGTATTGATATTTGGATTTCCTGTTCTTTTACCAAAAATTAAATTATCATTGCAGTCAATTTCTAAAAATAAACTAAATTTTATATTATTATCTTGTATAATTTTAATTGTAGTCAAATATAATACTTTAGAACATCCATATTTGTTAGCAGATAATCGTCATTATACATTTTATATCTGGAATAGATTTTATTCAAAATATAATTTCTTTAGATATTTAATGGTTCCAGTGTATATTTTAAGTTTTGTATTAATTTTCAAATCAATACAACTCAAAGATAATTTTATTTTAATATTTAGTTTCATAACAATATTGGTATTAAGTTTGCAAAATCTATTCGAAATTCGATATTTTTTAATACCATATTTAATAATTAGATTGAATTTAAATATTGATAACAAATTTATATTGGCTTTTGAATTTATTTATTATTTTTTAATTAATTTTTTAACATTCCATATATTTTTTACAAAAGAAATTCATTGGACTGATTTTGAACATGTGCAAAGACTTATGTGGTGATATATTATTAAAGTGTGCTTAATATACATACATATTAATCCCAGATAATATATATAATGGAAAAAGTGAGCTGAACATTTTCTGTTGTATGAAAATGTCTATCTTTATAGTATTATTAATCAATGATATTATTAATATTCAACTTTGTTACCTATTTATAAAATTAACAGGTACCTAAATGCATTATATTACTTATAATATAATATGTATTATTAGTTCATTGATGATTAAAATGCACAATTTAATTTGTCAGAAACTAAAAAGGCATCGGATTATTCATAAAAAAAAAACCGCTTGATATTCTAATTTAACCTATTTCAATACCTAAAAAACTGTGCATATTGAAAATACACGAATGATAAAAAATGTACTTCCCTTATAAGCCAATAAAATAAAATATGATATTTAGAAATAACATATGTTTTTGAAACGAATATTATTTTATATAGGGATCTCTAAAAAATCAACCATTCAAAATTTATTTATTCTCATACCTTTATAAATTTAATACGTTTATTTTTAAAAAAAATTCGTACACAAAATTTCAGACGACTGTATACATGAAAAATCTCTAGTGGGCTAAATAAATAAACAAAAATGAAATTGTTTTTTAAATGGTTTATATCGTACTCTTTCTTTCTCACAACTTCTTACATAAGAAAATATTTACAATAGTTCTTTAACTAATGGGTTTTTCTTTTGTAAATAAGTTAGTAAAAATATCTTGACTTCCAGTGAACCTTCTTATCATGGATATTTTTTGCTATTACTATATACTTCCAAAACTTTCTTATCAAAAATCAACTTCACTTAAAAATTTGCTGAATCCTCGATATCATTTCTTTGTTGTTATAATTTGTTGTTGTTTATGCGTGTGCATTGTTTGTACATATGGTACATATATATCATTATTATTATTGCAATTTTGTTCCGAGGAAAAATAATTTAATTTGTTGTATTATCACAATAACCTACCCTGAATTTTTAAGAAATAGAATTTTATTTATCCTAGCTTGATAACAACGAGCAAGAACTTCCTGAGATTGACTGAGGATAATTCTTTGTCATAGGATTTGTTTGCCTTTGATGCAAACTCCTGGCACTCCCAATTCCTATTTTATTTACCTGAAAAACTTCATCAGTGATCGGATCGCAGCACATTTTGTGCGGAACATCCGACATTTCGATTACATGACCCGCTACACTAGATTTCTTAATTTAGCCCTCAATCTTTTACGACAAATTCAATAAGCCTTCGATTTTATTTTCAGATAAATACATGTAAGTACATGTTAAGTAAATACATACTGTAAAAATATTACTCCATAATTATATACGATTATGAGATCATATTATTCATCTTGTTCAACGAATTTTTCCAAATTTACTGACGCAGAGCTATTTTTTTTATTTTGAATTAATATTCATTAATTCGGCGAAGATAAGTATAAAAATATTTAATACAACATAGGTATGTATATCTATCACTTAACTGAATTTTATTTTTTCACTACATAATCAGTAATACAAAGAATTATCAATTTCAATTTACTCATCGAACAATCTATTTTCTGTTCTGCTGACTCACCATTGCTGCTATAAGAGCAACAATTTACTTTTTATTTTGTTAATTTCATAATTTATTTTATACTTTGAATCATATATATGTAGTGCACAATTATGGAATATAATTTATCCTATAATTAAATTTAAAGATTCTATTTTAAATTTAAAAATTCTTTTTTGAACTTAAAAGCCGTTCACTATTACTTTATTATAAAATGCACAATTTAAAAATGAAAATAAGTACATATGTATAAATAAAATTGTATGGGTAAGTAAGCTCTGGTTGTACACTTAGACTTATCCAATATTATATATAATTGTAGTGCCTTGCATCATACACTTATGGTGTTGGTGCAATTAAGGCAGCTACACAGGCAGCTTCACATACTCCAAATGCAGTGTTACAAGCAGCTAATGCTGGAGTTGCTGCTATTATAGCACCTATAAAGTCAAAATAAAATATTTAGTTATCGTATTTATATAATAACTTTATGTAATTTAGTGTATACTATTATGTTATATAATTCCTTAAATAATTTACCTGGCACAGTTCCAAATGTAAAGCCAGCAGCTGTAAAACAAGCAACCGTGACCGCAGCACACCCTGCATAACAAATGCCAGCAGCAAACGGACCCGCAACAGTTAAATTGAAGGTTGCAATTAAAATGATCAATGAAATTATTTTAAAATTCATTTTCTGATATCTGATCTGTTCTATTTGATATAACGATCCAAAATTTTCTCTCAATTCAAATTCAAACGAAATGACTGACACTGATGACTGCACTAATTAGTAATTTTTACTTTTTTTTTTCTTTATTTATTTCTAACCAATCGTTTTGCCTATTACTTGCTCAATGATGCAAACATCTACTCTAGTTAGTTAGACACTAATTTCTAAACTCAAGTTCGTTCTTCATTCCTCTATTTATAATAAATTTTTCTTCAAAAACATAATAGGGAGTATCCCGTTGTACTTCATGAAATTTCAAATAATGACAACAATACCAACATACATGAACAGTCGAATCGATTTTTATCACAGTAAATAATCGATTGCTTTTTTTGATATGATTGGGCTTTTCACAAATACTTTTTCAGCCACTTTATAACCACACTTCACGTTTCCACCTGTATTCTTTACAATGATGTTATTTATCTATGGGTGTGTAAAAATTTCATTCATTTCTAATAAACATTATTGAAAAAATAATAAATACAGCGAATAGATCTATTTTTTCTAACCCTACTCAAAATTTTTGTATTGTATTATCTATGAAGTTGTGTTTGAAAATTGACCAACGCAAAAATGTTCTCCCTGTATACATGATAGTTTCAAGTAAGCTTCAAGAAAGCTTCAACATCATGTCACCAAAAATACTTATGTCAAACTCAAGCTATTGCAAGCTGACAGCCACTCTTACCAATGGACCAACTGATAGATTAAACGATACGATTAATATAATTAAAGAAATTACTTTTTTAAAATTCATATTTTATTTTATTTATCTCGAATTCAAAATTCAAAAGTAATATGTACTTCCATTCTCTATTTTACAAGCAAATAATTTAACTATAGTGTAGATTCTATAGACCTATAGTGTTTCTACAAATAAAAAATTGATTTGTTAAATTAATTCATTACGTCTGCTCTATTTATAACATTTCTGTTTGTTTGATAACAAGAATAATATTGATCCTTTGAATAAAATTTGTAATCTGGACTCATTTAGTACAAATAATTTCATTTAATTCAATCGATTTACCCGTGTTCCAGATTCAATCAAGAACCCAGATAAATCAATTTATGATTTAAAAAAAGTGTTGACGTGTTTTATTTTATTTTTAAACAAAATTTTTACCGCATTATTGTTTTTTGATTGTCAGCACTGATTATTTGACACGTTTTTTTTAAATGTCAGCAACAGTTATTTGAAGTTTCGCTGTAATTTTAAAGTAAAAAGATAAATATTTTTGTTTTTGTTTATATATTTTTATAATTTATTTATGTGTTGCGTTTGATTTGACTTAACCACTTAGGTACAATTTAGAAATCTAAAATGCCACATAAAACCAAAAATAGTTTACGATTACTAAAATAAAAAGCAAATTGAGTGCAATATATATTAATTACAAATATAAATACAAGAATGTCATTAAAAATAAGTTTGGATTTTTTATTGCCGGTGATATATTTTTTCACATCATTTTTATTATTTTTGAAAGTTTATCAAACTTCAACTGAAGTAATTGATGAACAATTTCATTTGAGGCAAGCTAAACAATATTGTTTTGGAAATTATCATATTGTAAGTAGTGTTGACATATTTAATTTACCATAAATAAGTTATGTTATTGAAATTTTTTTAGTGGGATCCAAAGATTACTACCCTGCCTGGACTTTATTTGATATCAACTATTTTCTTACCTTCAAAATTTTGTACAACGTTTAATCTGCGATTGATTATATTATTCGCATCAACTTTAAATGTATATTTAATAAAACAAATATCAATTTTAATTAATGGAAGAAATAAAAATGTAATTTGGAATGCAATTAATATTTCAATTCTTCCACCTATGTATTTTTTTGCACATTTATATTATACCGGTAAAAAGAAAAATTCTTAAATTTGAATTTTAAATATTCTTTTTTTTTTTATATTGTACTTTTAGACATAGTATCTATAACATCAGTTTTAGGATTATATTACTTTTGGTTAAAGAAAAAACAAGGATATGCCAGTTTATTAGGTTTGTAAATATTAAATAATTAAAAACAAAATCTTGACTTATTTCTTAATATAAATATTATATTTAGGTTTTTTCAGCATATTGATGAGACAAACGAATATAGTATGGATTGCAATGTTCCTAGGAATTTCTTGTTTAAACATTTTAATACGAAATTTTAAGATTAAATCTAAATTAAAAAAAAATGGAAATGATGTATGTAATTGAAATTTATTTATTTATTATATATCTTATAAATTTATTAATATTTCAGTTATTAAAAGCAATTCAATGGCATTTAATAAATTTGAAAGAATTAATGTTACTTATATTTTCAATTTTAAAATCATTTTGGATGTATATATCTGTGATTTTTGGTTTTTTCATATTTGTGTTTTTAAATGGATCTATAGTTGTTGGGGATAAAACGGCTCATGTAGCAACAATTCATTTGCCACAGGTTAGAATAAAAAAAAAAATATGTAATGATAATATACATTTTTTTTTATCTTTTAGGTCTTATATTTTAGTTTATTTGTATTGATATTTGGATTTCCTGTTCTTTTACCAAAAATTAAATTATCATTGCAGTCAATTTCTAAAAATAAACTAAATTTTATATTATTATCTTGTATAATTTTAATTGTAGTCAAATATAATACTTTAGAACATCCATATTTGTTAGCAGATAATCGTCATTATACATTTTATATCTGGAATAGATTTTATTCAAAATATAATTTCTTTAGATATTTAATGGTTCCAGTGTATATTTTAAGTTTTGTATTAATTTTCAAATCAATACAACACAAAGATAATAATTTTATTTTAATATTTAGTTTCATAACAATATTGGTATTAAGTTTGCAAAATCTATTCGAAATTCGATATTTTTTAATACCATATTTAATAATTAGATTGAATTTAAATATTGATAACAAATTTATATTGGCTTTTGAATTTATTTATTATTTTTTAATTAATTTTTTAACATTCCATATATTTTTTACAAAAGAAATTCATTGGACTGATTTTGAACATGTGCAAAGACTTATGTGGTGATATATTATTAGTGTGCTTAATATACATACATATTAATTTGTGAAGAAAATGTTAAATAAAAGAAATTAATATTAAAATTAATTTAAAATTTTATTTTATTCATTTCATTGATTATCTACATATGTGCACATACATACTTTATAATAAACTTAATCTTATATAAAATTTTCAAATTCAATATTCAACACCTTTTAAAATTTTAAATGTGTTCTATTACAAAATTATGCATATTTTTTTTAAATCAAAATTCATACTTTTCAAAATGAAAAGTTTACTTTATCAAATTAAAAAATATAAAATTGAAAATAACTACAAGGAAATTTGAGTGGGTAAATTCTGGTTATTCACTTATACTTATCCACTTTTTGATATAATATAAATAGTGCCATGCATCATCATCATCATACTATTGTGCGAAGGCATCCAAGTAAGCTAACTCACATATTTGAAATGCCGAGCTGCAAGCAGATAACGCTGGGATTGATGCTATTACCGCTCCTAAAATAAAAATAATTTAATGATACATATTTACAATTATTACGGATGTCATTAATTTGTTGTTATTTGTTACATAATTCTTAATTTACCTGGAACTGTTCCAAATACGAAACCCTCAGCAGCAAAGCACGCAACGACAGCTGCAGCACACTCGAAAGTGCTTATTGATGGAGGGGTATACGCAACAGATACATTAAGTGTTATTATTAATATAATTAAAGAAATTAATTTAAAATTCATTTTTTTCTTTTTTTTATAATAATTATCTTATACCAAATTATTATTGAACTGCAACTGAAACTCACGGTTTTTGCTTTATAAATGTCGCTCGATAAGAATAAGAATAATAATTTAACTTACATAATATTTATCATCTAATTTATTGATTGATGACAAAACAAGACAACTGACAAGTACAAGATGATAAAATTAAAGATTACTTGCCCCTCGGTCAAGATTTGCAATTCCTTTCTAAACAAGGGAAGTTCCCGTTTATTTCTTTTAATTTCAAAGTCAGTAATCGATTTTTGTCAAAGTAATAATCGTTTACAGAGTTTGATAATTATTAAGGGGACCTGACACCTACAATTATCATAACATGTTATTACAGTTGCACTGTTGCAGTAATGCAGTATGAATTTTAGATTGTCTTGTAATTCTTTTAATAATAAATAATAATTGACATTTCTTGATAATTATTATGCGTTCGCCATCTTAATTACAATTTTTTTTTGATTTATATGTTGACATGAAAAAGGTGAAAATTAAAATTGAAAACTATTTCTTCCCAATTCTCAAATCAAAATTTTTTTATTAAATCTATTTTTATTGGGGGTTTTTACACGAGTATTATTTTTTTGCTCTATTCTTTTTTAAATTCTCTCCATTACAACAGCCGGACTTTCATATGGGTATTCTTTTGAATACCATATTTTGAGTGTGTGTTAGTGTATATTAAATTTTATCATAAATTTTTATATTTATAATATTATTTTAAAATTTAAATTTTTTTAATCAGAAAAATAATACATATTCGTGTAAAAACCCCCATTATAAATTATTTTATTAAAATTTGGTAAAGCATTTTAGACACGCTTTCCCTCAAAATAGAAATATGAAATTTTGGCCACAGTTTCTTTGGCTCAATCAAATTGACATAAGTTTTGTTTGGTTTTCATGAAGCATTTTAGAATTTAGATATATGTACCCCTTTCAGCTCTGAACGTAAAATGTTTAAAAAGTTTGGATACCGGTGATAACACTTATTTATTAAATTTATAGGTAGGAAATAAATTTGTCAAAACTTTGAGGACCTGATCCAGGGGATCTTATTTGGACTAAAATCAATATTTTAGTCAAAGTTTAAAGCTCTTAATTAAATATTGTTTTGTTGGGGGGTTTACATTATGCAGATTATCACCTGCTAATTAAAATGATTTAGAACTAAAAGATATTGCCCGGTATTTCTAGAATCGCAAACTAATGTTAGAAATCAAAAATTGTGTGAAGACAAAAAATGTCTTTTTTTGGAACAATACAGGAAAATTCTTTGATTAAATTTAAATAAATTCTATAGTATTTTCTTTAACTCTTATTTTTCAACTATTTTAATTTTTATATTTGCATCCATGAGGACGAGTGAATGATAGTAACAAAGCAACAATTATAAACAGCATCTAAGAAATACACATGCATGTAGGTACCTACAAAATGTATATGAACATTTATATAGTGATCGGGTTCAGTGTCGGAGGAAGATAGGCCCTTATTTTTGTTTAAAAATATTTTTTATTGTTTTTCTAAGTAAAAGCTTTATTAAAATTAGCAATAATTTAGGGGCCGGGTCTAGTGTCTTTTCTGGAGAGTAATTAAGAAATTTATTTTTTATTTTTTTGATTGTTTGCAAATAGAAGCTTTATTAAAAGAAGCAAATGGTGATCCCTTTATTTCTAAAACATACTCGTTTTATATTTCAGATTTTGTACCTATGATTAATAAAAATCAATTTTATTATTTTTATTTTTGAAACATTATTTTATTTTTCCATGTTTTTTTTTATAACAAAAACCAAAACAAAAAAAAAACAAAAACAAATAAAATTAAAAATAAACAAAAAATTTAAATATTTATTTTAATGAAATTTAAAAATTTGATGCTTTCAGCAACTATTTATAATATTATTAATAATTTTCATTTTTACTGCAATATCGGAGCAGATCTATCATTAGTTTTAGTGTGACGCAGTTTTACAGTTGCAAATTGTGATGGTCTAAAAATACGAATTTTAAAATTAAAGAATAAAAATGTTAAAATTATTTTCCTTATTTTTTTTTTTTAATTTTTATGACTTTAATTTTTTTTTTTTTAAATTATTATACAAATTTTTATTTGAAATAAAATATAACAAACAACTAGGAGCTTAAAAAATGAATTACAATTTTTGAATTTTTTTTTAGCTTACATAGGGAAAAATAACAATAATTGATTGTGTATAAAATATGAATGTTCATAATATATATGTACTTAGGTATATAACATGTATTTTATATATTATATATATTATATGTATATATGTTTATAGTAGACTACTTAATAAAATGGCGCAAACAAAACAATATTATATAATAAAAAATATAATATAATTTATAAAAAAAAAAAATAAAATAATGTTATAATAAAAATACCTATGTACCTAGGTATATAAAAATTATTATTTAAAATCCAACACCGTTATGTATATATTATACATTTACATTTTAATTTAAATAATATTATAAGAAGGAATTAAAATTAACTTAAGTAATGTTATGAAAAGAGTAAATTTCATATTATATATTACTTATATACAGAGTATAAAAGAATTGTACATAATAGATTTCTATATTATATATATGTATTCTAAATTGCAGCCTTTCTTATATTAGCATAATATCAGAAATTATAACACAAAACAATTTCTGATATAAAGATCTACAAAATTTATATTAAATAGTACATAAATGTATAAAACATTTTCATATTATATACCTACTATATAATAATAGTATATAATATTAAATAGTTAATAAATGTACCTACATATTATTATTTTTTGTTTGCACGTAACGAATTACTCTGTATATAAATATTTGTATATAATACTACATATATAATATTAATAAGGTATATGTATATTTATAAATATATTTTTTTTAATAATTATATAATTTAAATTCAATGTATATAATATTTAAATATAATATTATATATATATTATATTATATGTATATATATTTACATAGAATAAAACAATTAAATTTTGGCACTTACAAACATTATTAACATTATAAAACAAATAATTTTAATATTATGGGCGGAGGGGATACTTACAGTATCTGTATCATATTATGTAATAGGCCCTGAGTTCTGTATTTGTAAAAAAAAAATTGCAATGACCTTATTAACAAATTCAATAAACTTTAATAATTATTAGAAAACTAGTCCTTGAGCCTTAATAAATTTGAAATAATTAAATTAATTTATCTGTTCTTTTATACCACTTGCACTTCTTTGAAAAATGTAGCAAATTTTTTATATCATGATATATTGTTTTTGCAATTCTCTGATTTATCGAGAATGCTACACAGTCTAATAAACGAACGGAATGTCAAATCAGTTGATAATATGTAAAATAATTGAGTTATCATATTATTTTTATCTCGTGGAGAGACCGAATGTTTTACATTCCATATTGTATGTAAAAAATAGTTTACAATTTATTCCCAATTGTATAAAATGTTTTTTTGAAACATAGAAAAAAGTAAATCGTAAATTTCCATGTTTGTTTCACCCACAAATTGTTATTCTTTTATAATTTTTATATACATAGTTTATAATTATATTTTTGGTTAAAAAAATATATGTCCAATAAATTGTTCAAAATTAAACTCGAAAACACGTCCATTTTTACAAAAAATTTGTTTATATTTTATTTTTAAATTTTACATAATATAAATTTGTTTATATTTATTTATATGTAAAAAACCAGGGAAGGCTTTCCGGCCTCCAAAATAGAATAAACTTCATTTTGCCAAAAAAATTTCAATTTCAAATTTAATTTTGCGTTCCAAAATTTAAAATAAAATTTTGTATTTGTATTGTAAATATGGTAACGGTTTCAAATTTTAAATTTAAGTGCGGCTTAAAACATGTTTTTTTTCTTACAGTGTGGAATTCGCGAAGGATAAATATCTTTTTTTTAAATCTATTGTTAAATTTATATCACTATATTAAATAAATTTAATTATATTTTCATATTGTTTTAATTTAACAGTAAAACAAAAAAAAAAAAAAAACGAAAGTCAGGGAAATTTGGTATTATTTTTTATTAGAAAAATAATGCAAAACTCCCATTATTGATAGTTCATTGCAATTGTATAAATATAACATTTCTATTATTTTGAAAAGAAATGTCCTTTTCGACTGATTTATCAAGTTTTTAAGATAATGAAATTTTTTCTACATCTCTTCCTATTGCGTAATTAAAAAATAGTCAATTGTAATTCAAATGTAGTAATTTAATATGCACAATTTTAACTTTATTTAATTTCATACATAAAATAAGTACTAGATATATAGAAAGATTATTTTTATTTATTTAATTATTTATTATTTTATTTATTTAATTATTTTTTATTTTTTTATATTTAATTATATATTATTTTATTTATTTATTTAATTATTTATTATTTTATTTATTTATTTAATTATTTATTATTTTATTTATTTATTTAATTATTTATTATTTTATTTATTTATTTAATTATTTATTATTTTATTTATTTATTTAATTATTTATTATTTTATTTATTTATTTAATTATTTATTATTTTATTTATTTATTTAATTATTTATTATTTTATTTAATTATTTATTATTTTATTTATTTATTTAATTATTTATTATTTTATTTATTTATTTAATTATTTATTATTTTATATTATTTATTTAATTATTTATTATTTTATTTATTTATTTAATTATTTATTATTTTATTTATTTATTTAATTATTTATTATTTTATTTAATTAAATTTATTTATTATTTGCATATAAATAATATGAAAGAAAATTTTCTAGGTCTTTCGTCAATTTAATTGTTAATTGAAATTCAAATGTATAGTCGATCATATCAAATATTGTACAATATTATGCGGTTTATTTACATATTATACAATTTCACTATGATTTTGTATTAAAGTCTAAATACATTACATACATACATACATATAAATATTTTGAATATATCAATTCTGAATTATAATTGAAAATAATGTGTAGTATCTGTATAATTTTTATATTTATCTACATATGTATCTATCTATTTCATGTGGAGTTGATATAGTATACATGTAATTTAATTCAGTTGTTAAAGTTGTCGAAGGAAGTAAAAGAAACAAATTATACATTGGGCCCATCCATCACCTTTAGATTGACAATTTATTATTTAACATTATCCATTACCATTAATTTCCATTAATTTCTTAACTAAACAAGAAATTGAAGTGACAACACTGAATTTATATAAATGTACATAAACACATGATAAATGAAATTTATATAGAACAATAATTTACAATGTTGTGTATATGTAGTGAAATAAATATGCAATGATACTTTAAATACCCCAACATTAAAATACTTATTAATTTTTTAATATGCTGTTTAAATATTTAAAAACCATTGTTTTTTCTTGTTAAATATAATATAAATTATGATGACAATTCAATAATAATTATAATTTCATGGTTAGAATATTAAAATGGTGTATTGCTGACTAATCAATTGATTAATTCTAATTGCGACATATTTTCATATATAATATATATAATTAGTTAACGAATTAGAATAAACTTTATTAGAAATTTTCCTCCAACTCAAATGTTTCAATTGTTAAATCAAAGTTAAATATAATTTATATAAATATATACATATATTTTTTGAAATTAATTTATATTGTTTATTGCCAAAAATTGAAATTAATTTGTAGTGTGTATTCTAATTAGAATTAGAATTGGTAGTGTTTGATTAGGCACACAACCTAAATATTATTTTTTATTCAAGTTTTTTGTTTGTTTTAGTTTATATTCAATAATATTTAAAATTTTGCATACATATTTATTATAATATATACTATTATAAATGGTTTTTTTTTTGTTTTTTAATATAAAGCTAATTTTATATAAATAATATTCTTATAATTTTTATCTTGCCTCTAATTCTAATATACATTATTTATATACAATAATTTTTTTCTAAAAACAAAAAAATATTTAAAATTAATGACTTTATATCTTTTATATGTAGGTATTATGTCTTAATTATATCTATATAAAATAATTTTGTTTTTTTTTTTAATTAAATAATTACAATAGAAAAAAATTATTTAAAGTGAAATTACATTTTAATTTTAATAGAATATGAAATTTAATAAAAAAAAAAATTTAAAAAATATATGTAATTTTAAAGTAGATAATATATTCTTAATAATATATATTTATATAAGTAATAATATATATTTTATATAGATAATATATATAATAATTTCTTAAATAATATGTATATTTATATATTTTGCATTTTTTAATTTATATTCAATTATATTGGCTTTTTAAATAATATCAATTCTGTGCAATTGAACAATTTTATATAATACAAGTTCCACTTGTATTATATAAAAATTATAAACCATTATAAAAAATTATATAGGAAATTGTAAACCGATCCGGCACACTTAAATCATGTTTTATTTTTACATTGTGGTCTGCTCCGACCTAAAAATCCTTTATTGGATAATTCCTTGCAGTGATTTAGGAAAAAAATTGTTCACTTAAATTTACATTTTTTTAATTTAGACGAACAATTTTAATATCTATATACGTATATGTATATCTGTATATGTAATAATTTTCCAAAATTATAACTGATAATAAATAGACGTATAGTCACGAAAATTAGAATCAAGATTGGCTCGGACACTTAGAAATTGATAGATGAAAACACTTTAGTAAAGAAAATCTTCAAAATGTGACCCGAAGGTATAAGAAGTCGAGGCAGATCAAACCTTCGTTGAAAAAATGAAATATCTGTAGATATAGAACAATTTTGTATCTTGAACCGGGAAGAAGCTACATGAAAGAGGACGCTGATGAGTTAAACCCTTCATGATCTCTTGACAAACTTAGTAAGTAAATTAAAAAAAAAAAATAAAGAACATAGTGAGATACAATAACATAAAATAATGGTAATAGTATTTCAAATATTATACATATTTTTCATGAAGACAATAAATAGGTTATATTTTTAAAATTAATTTAAATTTAAAAAAAAAAAAAAATATTTCACATAAATTATTTATAATTATATTATATTTTTAATATTATTTAATTATTTCATACACATAATTATGTAAATTAATATATTTAACTTTTTCCAATATGATGGGATTTATCTTCCCATAAATCATACCAAGGTCCATAACTTTTTGTATAAGAATCATCAGAATATTCTTGATGTAATGCTGATGATGATGTTTTAATTAAAAAATCATTTTTATGATTATCATTATTATTTTTATTACTATTATTATTCATCATTTTATTGTTATTATTATTATTGTTAATATTTTCTGTTAATAATAATGTAGATGATGATGAAGATGATGTTGTTGATTTTACAACATTTATTGATGTTGTTTGTTGTTGTTGTTGTTGTGATTGTTGAATTCGATTTAAATGATTTTCTTTACTTAATGATTTATTTAATTTTGTACGTGGTAATAATGTACCAGAATTTGATATTGAATTTGATGGTGAATTATTATTATTATTAATTATTTTATTTTTACTATTATTATTAATATTATTTTTATTAATTGAATTTGTATTATTAATATTATTTTTATTATTATATTCAATATTATCATTACGTTTATTTTTTAATTTATTTTGTAATTGTTGTTTTGGAAGTGTTGTTGTTGCTGTTGCAGTTGTTATATTATTATTATTATTACTATTTTCACCTTTAAATGTTTTAAATTCCATTTTTGTTTTAACTAAATGATCATCAATTACAATACAATCATATGGATCAGATGTTGTTGTATCATTATCATGTTCTGTATCATCAGTATCATCTGTATCATCTCTATCATTATCATCATCATCATCATCAACAACATTATGATGATTATGATGATGATTATCAATATTATTACCATTAATTTTATTTTTATGATTATTATTATTATTATTATTGTTACCATTATGATGATTATGATGATGATGATGATTATGATTATCATGATCAATATTTTCATCATCAGAATTATTATTATAATATTGTTTTAATATTTCACGACGTTTAAATGGTTTTTTTATTATACCAATATTTAATTCATCATCATCATCATCATTGACATCATCAAAATTATGCTTATTATGATTATTATTAATTTCTGACATTTTTATTGTACTATTATCACTATCATCGTCACTATCAAAATTATGATGATGTTTTGGTTGATTATGATGTTGATATTGATTTTTATCAAAATTCATTGATGATATTGTTTTTGATTCAATTTTATTATTTTTACGTTTATTATTGCTATTATTATTATTATTATTATTAATATTATTTAATTCTGGTGGATTTTTTCTTTGTTGTTGATTTAATTGATGTTTTTGTTTTTGTTGTTGTTGTGGTGTTGATGTTAATGTTTTTATATTATGTTTTAATTGTTGTTTTGGACTATATTCATTTTTTGAATTTCTATTATTATTTATATTTGTTTCAATTTCATATTCATTATTATCATTTTTTAATATGGATTGTTCTTGATTTTCATATTCAAGATCTAATAATTTTTGATTCATTATATCTTCATGACGCCATGACATATTATTATTATTTATTGAATTTTCTTCATGTTTTTTACTTTTCCAAAATGATTTTGTTCTTTTTATAAAATTATCTTTTCTTGTTAATGTATTTAAATCGATATCAGCTAAACTATTATTGTTATTATTGATATTATTATTATTATGATAATTATTATGATGTTGAGGTGATGAATTTCGTATCGTTGAATTACCATCATGATGATTATATAAAGATGATAAAGGTCTTTTTATATTATTTTCATTATCGTTATTTTGATGTTGTCTACATAATTATTATTATTTTTTTTTTGTTTTTTGTTTATGATGTTTAACATAAATATATATTATGTATTATGATATGATGAAATTGTTTAGCAAAAATACCACATATAAAGCACAAAAAAAAAAAAAAACAAAAAAAAAAAAGAAAACGAAAACATAATAAAAATTATATTTAACAACAAAAAAACATTTAATTAACAAAGAAATAAAATAACAAAACAAAATGTTTTTTTTTTATTTTAATAATAATTAAAATTTTGTTTTTAATTTTTATACCTTAACAGTACTCTTGTTGGAACAATCTCTTCTTCGTCAGAATAATCAACTTCAGGTTGTGGTGGTGGTGGTTCTATTTCTGAATTGTTGTGCCCAGAATACTAAGAAAAAAAAAACATTTATAATTTAATTATTTATTTTGAATTAATTTTAATTGTTTTAATTAAAAGAAGAAAATTGTATATTATTTTACATATATACCACTTTCAACGTATGATAAATAATAAGTGTGTGTCAACCGCAGGTGGGAAAGCATTATGACTCTGATGTAAGCAAAAAGAAAGGATGTAAAATTATAAGACTGGAGATATGAGCTTAGGTTATTCAACGGATTGAACAGAAGGATACCTATATGTTTGTGATGATCGAACCTGGCAAACCTGTCCAGAAATGCAGAAGTACGGTATCAATCACTGGACTGTATTATTCAATTCACGAAAACAATTGAGCTAAGTTCGCTCAAATTTAAATGAAATTTTATTTTCTTTATTTTAATTTTTGTTACCTAAATTTATACTATAATTAATTAATTCATTCTAATTTTTTTTAGTTTAGTATACTTCTTTCCTTAACCATTACGTTTATCATTGCATATGTTTTAATTTCTGAAGATGTTTTTTTAATTTGTATTTGTAAGCAATTTTATTTATAATATCTAATTTTTTATACATTGTACAAACCAAGAACATGACTTGAAAAATCTAAAAGGTGAGTCACAATAAACTTTTATTCAATTCAATTCATAACTGATGTAATTTGTAGATAGTTTGTTATAGGTTGAAGTAGCTATTTCAATATGGTTTATGGCCATCAATTAGCATATTAATATGGTTTTGTGCTTTTTTTTATGCTCTTGACAGTAACTTATTTAGGTAGAATCAAAGTTTTCGTGCTTAATTAAGTACGGTACCGCAAGTTTATACTACAATATCTACAATATTTCGAGCATTTATTTATCAACCGTACAAGACTATATAGAGCAAGAGTTGGCTAAAATCAAAATTACTGGACAAAGTTGAGGCAAACTATCGAAAAGGTGGAGTTAACGAATGGAGGAAGATAGAGAAGGTAGTGTGCAATAGAAGAAAGCTATAAATGAGATTAGAGCTTACCCGAAGCTGACCGGAATCAACAAATGATGATTATATATGAATTAGTTTTTCATAAATTGAATATTCTACCATACTCATATGGAGTTTCAAAATAACGATATTTAATTGGCTATATACATATATATACTTTTGTAATTAAATTAAACATAATAAAAATGTGTCAAAAATCAAATCAATTTACCTTATTTGATGCTTTATATATTATTGGTCTTTTCTTGTCAACCATATTATGTGATTCTTTTGGAAAATTAAAACTTTGTGATGTATTCAAGTGATTTGATGTTGTTGAATTAGCTGTTGTTGATGATGAAACACCTGATGAACCTGATGGTATTGGTGGTGGTAAAGCTGGTGGTGGACTTGTTCGTAAATCAGCTGCAGAAATTTTTTGAAACTAAAATAAAAAAGTTTAATATTACAAATTATTAATGTATATATATATATATATATATATATATATATATATATATATAAATTACATTGTTGATGTTCTGTAAAAACAACTTTAAGTTAAATTATTTACAATACAGAGAGATTTTTAATTTTATATATATGTAAATCTGTAGCTGTCAAGCATTCGTAGCAGATGTATAGAAAATAGTATTTAAAAGTATAGAATATTTTTATAATTATATAAATAAAAATATTTAAATTTCCTATTAATTATTAATTATCAAAATGAAGAAAAATTATGGCAATAATTTTCTTTAAGGTGATAATTTATCTATTTCAAATTTTTATTGAATAAAAATAGGTTGGTATAAGTAGTAGTGGCTGCTGTTAAACATCAGCACACTTCTTAGATCAATGAAGTCCATTGTAATAGTAAATAAAAATAAAATTAATAAAATTAAATATAAATTTTTTTCAAAATTGAATATTTTAAAATATTGATTTGTAAACTTCATCTTAAAATATCATTTTTACAGAACAACAAAAGAAACAAATTAAAATGAATACATACATATCTAGTATTACGAAATTGTATTGTATCACCAAACATTCTAGTTGGTGATGGTTCAGCAATATTTTCTGATATTGTTTTTGAATTAATACCGTTTGCACCTCCGCCATTACGTTTTAATGTTGAAATTGGTGTTTGATCATGATGATATTGTTGATGATTTATATTATTGCTATTATTGATATTATTACTATTATTTACATTATTATGATGTTGTTGTTGTTGATATTGATGATGTTGATAATGTTGCTGATTATGTTGATGATTATTATGATGATTATTATTATCTTTTTCCAAATATGTAACTGGAAACCAACCCATCATTTTTGTTCGTAAATTTTCACCAAATTGCCAACCATTAACACGACCACCAATTAATGCAATACGATCACCTTCTTCAAAATTTAATTGATTTTTACCATTTGCTTCATATGTATAAACAGCTTTCATAATTAATAATTCTTCAATTAGTTCATCAGATGCTGTTGAGGAAAATCGATGATTTTCTATATAATATAAAAAAAAAAAAACAAAACAAAAACAAAATGAGAAAAATAAAAATTGTTACCATTGTTAAATTATTTTTATATTTTATAAAAAGTTAAATACGTAGAATATTTTGTCAAAGAAAATGCAACATTTTGGATATTTTCTTAAGAAAATTAATTTTGAAATATGCATTTTTTTTTTCAAAGTTGATCTATTCACACACTTACAACAATACACGATAATAAGAATTGAACGTTTTATTTTTTTTCATTTTACTCAAAATATTCAAGCTAAAATTAAATATTATTTTCACTTACGATTTGTTGATGTTAAATTATGTTCAGATTTTGTTCTAGGTAAAGAATTTTGATTAAAACCACGATCATCTCTTTTATTATCTGGACCACCAGCAACTTCCATACTTCGTGTTTTACGTAATAATAATGAATTTGATTCTAAATCACTTTTATTACCATCCTTTTATATATTAGTTAAAAATAAAAAAATAAATGTTAATAAATTTATATTAATTTTAATTAAATATATGTATGTATGTATGTGATATGTAATACCTTATTCTTTGAAAATAAATCATGTAAATTTATATTGACATTTTCACGTGTTGATGCAATTTGTTGCCAATCATCTAAATTATTATCAAATAATGTTTTTCCTGAATTATGATATGACATCCAATGTTTAGCAATTGAACATTGTCGTTCCAATACAAATCCATAACGTCGTCTTTCTTGAGTTAATGCCTTTAAACAAAATAAAAAACAATTAATTTAAATAAAATTTAATTATTTAAATTTATTCGGAATCTATTTAAGACTTATACTACAGAAATAATCCTGCTAAGTTTAGTTTTTAGATAATATTATACTTTTTTAATTTATTTGATTAACAATTTATTATTTTATTACATACATTTACAAAAACTGTTTTATTGCCACATATAGGCATTACAGAAAAATTAAATAAAAAAAAAAATAAACAAATTGTTAAAAAATTAAATCAAAACCAAGTGAGCGGTATAAGATGGAAAAGTTTTTGGCTGAAGAAATATAACAAAGCCGAAATTTTGATAAATTACGGTAAAGAATTTCATAAGGATATTCTAATGACTTAGCAGCTCAATATTGGACTCTATAATGATTAAAGTTTATTCAATTATAAAAATATACTTACATTTTTTAAACTTTGATTACAATATGTTCTTAATTTATTTTTTTGTTCTTCAACAGCTTGCAAACTCTATAAAAGTAAAAAAAAAAAATTAAAATTATAATTTACATTAGTATATATGTATACTTATATATATATACAAAATTAATATATAAAAAAATTCTTACTTTTAATTCTTTACTTGTTGTCCCTGATGCATTCTTTTTCTTTCGTTGTTTTTTTAATGTTGTAACAGCTTTACAATAGCTTTCAACATTTGCTTTATGTTGTTGTAGAAATTTTTTTTGTTCGACTTGAACAACTTTTGTATCTTTTTCTAAATTGTTTTCTAATGGCATTAATAAATCTACATAAAATGCTTTAAGCTGAGAAAAAAACGAAAATGAAAGAGAAATAAAATTTAATTAAAAAAAAATTTTTTTTTTTAAATTTTTTGTATAATTAATTAAGGCGTTTATTGATAGAAAATCAAGTAAAATGAAAGAAAAGGGCATTTATTTTAGGTTTCATTAAATTTGACCAATTCATTCAATATAGATACATACATACATACATAGAGGTATAAATTCGATTTTTTTTCTTGTATTTTTACAAAAATATACAGTGCTAGACAAAAATATTTTTACTTTAATTAAATTTTTTTTATTTATTCATTTATTTAGTTTTTATAAAAACTTGTTTTCCAGCGTTAGTGTAAAATTTTGGTATAACAGTGAAAATAGTCGAATATTTTTCTTTTAATTTTACTGATATGCTTATCATACAGATACGCGTATTTCGTCTACTATTTATTTAGTTTTTTAACTATTTAAACTGTACAACTATAAAGTTATTTATAATTATAACAATTTATTT
Organism: Argyra leucocephala; assembly: GCA_963942445.1. Classification (NCBI taxonomy): domain Eukaryota; kingdom Metazoa; phylum Arthropoda; class Insecta; order Diptera; family Dolichopodidae; genus Argyra; species Argyra leucocephala. The sequence goes on along the minus strand of OZ012679.1, from coordinate 12,779,690 downwards.
TGTATTATCTACTCGGATTTAAGTAGATTTAATTAACTTAAAAAGGATAGTCGTATGTAAAAAAAATGTTTATTTTGTATGACAGAATATTGCAATCAAACGATTCATTAATGTACTTAATCAAGTCTTTCTTATACATAATATTTGACAAAATTTTTTTCAATTTTGAAATTAAATGGTAAATTATTTAATAGTTTTAAACCTTTATACATAAGCATGACCTTTATTTGCAAAATTAAATAAAGATATTTTTTAATTCAGAATTAAATGATAACAAAAAAGTAATGCTATTACGATCCTAACCAAAGCCGTATAATCGTCAAAAACAAAATTTTTGAAAAATTGACAATAACGTATCTTAAAATTAATTAAAGAAATTCTTATAACTAATTAAAAACTAATAAAAAATATTAATAACTAAATTATATGAAATGGAAATTCAGACTTACTATAATATAGATAAATTTTGATTATTATTTAACTAGCTAACATTACTATTAAATAAAAACATTATCCAAAAGTTATTAATGAAAATAAAAGGTAAATAAAATGTAAATATGTACACAAAAATCGTCTTAATTTTTCAAAAATCTGTTCAAACTTTAATAAATCATCTAATTCTCTGACAAAATATATCTTTTAATTTTTTTCTTAAATAGTCCGAAATTAGTTATGTTTTTCAACTCTACTGGTAATCCATTGTAGATTTTAAGACAGTTAGGTTGTTTTCATAAATACAAACCTGCAATCAATCTGCATATTCTGAATTTATGAAAATGCTTGTCAGATTTTCTGAACGCTGTTCGAATAAATTCAAACTGTCAGTCTACTGGGTGTCAATTTTACAGAATAAATTTTTAGTGTGCATAAACATTTTTGAAGTAGTTTTCTTAGTTGTTTTGAGTATTTTAGTTTTTGTTTTGTTATTTAAAAAAAAATTGTTATTTTAAAAATGTAAGTACTCCATATTTTTTAATATATGTATTACAAAAAAAATTTAAATAAGAAGTAGTGATTCCGAAGTAAGTCTAACTATGAACAAATGGTTAACATCACTTTTAAAATTGCTAATTTCTATGAGATTTGCCATGTAAAACGATTTTAAAAGTGGAAAATATATAAAAAAAAAACGTTTGAAATAAAAGATATATTAAATGAACACACAAACTTTGCAGAATTATCAAGTAAATGTAGAATATTAATAATGCAAAGTACATCAACTGGTGGCAAACTTGTTATCAGTTTGCAGCATTTATGAAAACACCCTTATACATGTAGTTATTTTTCTGATTAGTTGTTTTAAATAATGATAAAAAAAATAGTTTATAAAATTCATCACCAGAAGACTGAGACTGAGACTGAGACTGATGGTGTAATAACTTCATAATCGATTAAAATATTTAATAAAATTATTGAAACATACCTATACTTTTAATTTTTATTTAATTTTAATAATATTTCACCTATAGAGTCTACAGCATATTCTATAAAAGATATTTATATCTCAATAATATCACATCTGTGCTTAAGGTTTATTAAAAAAGTTCATACCTAACTAAAATCTCAAATATTTCTTAAATAATAGTAATGAACATCTTTTACATAAATTAATCTATTCGTTAAATAACTTGGCATAATTTTATATTTTATTTTGTATACCATATTATTAAAACAATCAAACAAAAACATTTACATCATCTCTCAGTTTTTAAAGTAAATCTCCTAAGTTTTAATATTATTCTCATACTCCGGTTTTACAATTTTTTTCAATCTGTTCATCATTTCAGGCATTAAATATGAAAAGTGTTTATTCAAAAAAGGGGTTTTATAATCACATTAAATTGTACTTAATATCAATAAATTTTTCATTATTTTTGAAAAACAAGTATAGTTTTTTATTTATTTTTTTACATAAGGTTTTTTATGAATTGCATGTTTCAACAATGCCACTCAAGCGATGAAACACCTTATGTATCTAATCATAATATCTATAAATAAAGTAAAAAAAAAGGTGTAATTGTAAATGTCAAACTAAGATCAAATGAATTTGCAGTCTAATCTAATTTAAATCATTAATTTTTAATGTCAAACTTAGATGACTATACTTTTACAGTGTTATCGATTATTTATTTAGTTTCGCACGTCATTTGCGTCTTGTGAACTTGTAATTAGTTATTTGTGAAGTCAAGTTGTATTGGTATTTAAAGTCAATTCATCATCTATAATCTATACTTTTTTCTATTCAAATTCAACACTTTTTCAAACAATTTGTTTGAAGAAATGTTGAATTTATTTGAAAAAATGTTGAATTAATTTGAAAAAATGTTGAATTTGAATGGAAAAAATATATATTATTAAACCTAAATTCTTAAGTTCATTCACAATATATATATATATATATATATATATATAAATCATATTAAGCTCTACATACTAGTCTGTACATATTATAACATATACATTACATTACAACATATTATAAAATGACAGTAAAATTTAACATTATTTTAACAATTCAATCATAAAGTTACAATACTTTTGATTGGCACTGTAAACCAAAAAAAAAAAAAATAAAAAATAAAAAGAACTAATACTGTATATTATTATCTTAGTTTATGTACTTACAATGTTAATATGTTGCTCTTGAATAGCTTTATGAACATTTACAACGTTAATTAGGGCATCACCTAAGAAAAAAGAAAAAAAAGAAAACAAAAATAAATAAAAGCAAAAAAAAAAATCAACGAAATCAAATTTTTATTTTTCAAATACAGGAAATGACATTTTTCCGTTTTTTATTTTTATATATATATATTTTTTTTTTGTTTTTGTAATTTAAGCTTTCATTTAATATAAATGAAATTTTCAAATTTCTTTCATTAACATAATTTCAAAAGAAATTAATTAAGTTTTTTCTATTGGTTTGTTTTTTTTTTGTTTTTCATTGAAAAAAAAAACACCATTTCAAATGAAACAAAAATTGAAAGTGAAGTCGATAAAAAGTAAAATTTACATTAGGAAAAATTAAATAAAAAAGAACAAAATTATTAAATATAACTAACAACTGTACTAACAAATACAACTTACTGCTGAATGCATAGTCATATTTTAGGTTAAAAATAAAAACAAAAATAAACAAAAATTTTTGTAAGTATACAACATCCTTAACTTAGTAAAAAATTGACAATGAAATATGAAATTATATATAAAAATTGTATATAAAATTTTATAATAACTTGTAAAGTTCGAAAATTCGACAATTTTAATAATATTATACAATAAAATTTGTATATGGAAATGGGTCTGGGACCTGGGATCAAGTATAGTGTTAACTTATGCTGATATTCTTTTTCAACAAGAATCAAACATTAATTACCATCTTTATTTTGACAATTTATTCACCACATTACCCTTATTAATTGAACTGGAAAAGCGCAAATTGAAAGGTAACGGGCACAATACGTGAAAATCGATTAGATTAACTGTCCTTTGCCAAAAAAAGAAAGAACTAAAAAAAAAGTAAAGAGGCTAGTGTGGTTATATCGTAAAATTAAACATGACAATTTGATTGTATGTGTTTGGAATGAAAGCTAAAGTGCTATAAATATTGCCTCAAATATTCATTCAGCCCCAGAAAATGGTAAAAAAATCGCTCTTTTATATATATATATATATATATATATATGTTTAAAATAATAAATTAACCGATATTATTTCATATAAAATACTTTTATTTAATTTTTTAATTTGTAGCTGTGTTTTATCCTAACGTACTACAGGTAGTACAATCTTAAAAACCACCTTAAAATTTAAATTTTTTTTTTTATTTTTGTACAAATTAGCTCTAAAATACCTAAAATACTAAAAAATTATGAAAAACGTTTCATAAACATGCCTTTATGCCCTTACCCTTAACCCTTAACATGGCTTATCCTTACAGTTAAAATTTTAAAAAAATTATTAAATTACCAATATCGGATGATGTTCCTTGTTGAGCGTTTAAAGCTATTTTATTTAATGTTTCTATGAACACATTTGAAGCTGAGGTTGCTCCTTTGAGAGAAAAAAAAAATTAAATAAAATTTAATTTAATTAAGTAAGAAAATATATTTTGAATTAATTTTTACCTTGAAGCGCCTTTAAATATGTTTTGCCAGCTGTTATTAATTGTCTTGCACATGGATTAAATTTTTCAATTATACTCTGAAAATAATATTAAATGTAATTATAATAAATTAAATAAATAAATAATATAAATTTTGTACTAAAAAATTAAAAGTAAAATTTTTGAGAAAAATAGAGAATAGAATTTAAAATAGTTTTAAGAAAATATGTATAAAAAAATGTGGACTTGAAAACTCTCATTAGACCGGTTATTTCATATGGTTCAACATAAGTGCAAGTCTATTGGAGAAAATAAGAAAATTTGAACGAAAATGCATAAGAGCCTGCGTAAATCTACACAGAAAACCCGAAACGGACTACAAACATTTTTATTCAAATAAATGTTTAATAAATGTAAATAAATTTTTATTCAAATAAATGTTTGTACCAAAAAGCTAGTATCGTAAGATTCGATAATTTTTTGATAAAAACAATTCGTAATCATTTTAATAGATCTCTTACCACAACAGAAAATGGTCTAATATCTCATATATATTACCATAATGAAGAGTACATTAAAAACAGCATGAAAACGGGATTTATAGCACCCGAACATTTTATTTATCTTGATGCTAAAGGGTATATTCAAAACCACGAGCATGTCCCTCTATTATATCACTATAATAGATGGGCTACATGCAAGTGCATAGAATATAACCCGCACATTTTAGAGACAAATTCACTCAAATATGACATGTATATCCCAGATAAGGATAAAAAAATAATAAACACTCATCTCTGGTCGTTAAACCAATAACATAAATAGATTATCTAACTTTAGAACAGGCTTAGGGTAAGTTAGGTTTAGCATAGGTTTAGTTAGATTATAGATGTAGCTTAAGTAATTTAGGTTAGTTCTAAGGTTTTTAATAAAATAAATTTAAACAAGTTTTGGTTTTTTTTTATGTTTTCCAAAATATAAACAAATATAAAATATTTCTTATGAAAAATTTGAAAAAAAAAGACTAACCCACAATTATAAGAATGATGTAAACTTAATAAATTTAACGTAGTTTTAAGGTTTAGTTATTGTCAAACTTAGAATAAATATTAGATTTTGTAAGACTTTTTTCTAATTGTAACACAAAAATGAAGTAAAAATAAAAAAAAAAAAAGTTAAAACAAAAAAAAAAGGTGGACTTGATAATATCGAGTTGGTTGGTTTTGACAGTACAAGCAAATAAAGCTTTTCGGATAATTAGAAAAAATTTAAAATCAATTTAATTTGCCAAAACATTATAACCCGCATTTTTGATGTTTTGAGATAAATTTAAATTTTCATAGAAAAACATCAAGTCTTTACTTTGGCAAAATCCCAGAACTCTATATATAACCGATTTGAAGGTTTAAAACCGATAAATATATTTTCTAATAAATTTACATTGCCAATACATGGTATTAGCCGATACAATGTTTTGGCAAAATTTAAAATAACGGATTTTTCATCATTTATTGAGATAAGTTATAAAAATAGAACCTACCGGCTGGACCCAGATTAAGATGATTTGATCATTGATTTGAGCATGATAATGCATGCAAATTGGAAATTAGTTACTATAGGTATATAGAAAAACATGACCACAGACAATACCAATGTTTGATTTATACTGTAGTAGTGCCATTGGAAAAATAGGACGAATAAACAAAAGAAAGTTAATAAGTCCTCAAATAAATTTAAAATATAAAATTTAAATATCATATTTTTTAAAAGACGATAAGACAATTTAATGAACGCAAAATGGTAACATATTTTTTTTTAAAAATTTGAATTCGATGATGCGAAATAATAAAATTTGAACAAAATTGAACATAAAATCGCAAAAAAGATAAAATTGATTATTTTTTTTTTGTTGATTTTCAAAGTGTATTGTGACATCAATTTTTAATTATTTTTAATACATATATTAGTTCTTTATATATATATAAATCATACATAAAATATGTAAGTATAAAAATGCATAAATATAATAATTATGAACGCTTTTATTTTTTAAGTTCTATTTAATTTTAATTGCGGTTATTTACCTACTTAGTCTACTGTACCATATATAAATATTTATTATAAAAGAAAAAAAAAATAATATCAAAGAATATCTGATTTAACTTATTTAGATCAACAGTTTACATATAGTAGTATATACAGGGTGTTTGAAAAATGGAATTGTTATAGAAAAAATTAAAAAATTGCTAGTGACCACCCTCACTATAGTCATACTAGGCTCCAAAAGTTGTGGTTATTAGAAACTATATACTATCACCTAGTTCTTGTCAAAGACCTACGTAGTCTAAAGTCTTTTTTAAACTCAGTATTCAGATTCACCGATTAAATCAGGTAATCAAGTAGATTAAATCTGATATCAAAATACTGACATGATTTATCAAAGGTCATGGTCCAGTTCAACACAGACAAAAGTATATTTTGCTTAGAAATCTCACATTCTATTTGTTTGCGATGCTCGAAAAAACCATAAACATTTCCAGGAATATAGATCGCCTAAGTTCTGGAATTGACATTAAAGCAATAATAGGGTTCACCAAAAGCATATATCAGCAATTTGAAGATAACAAATGGGAAAGTACAATAGCTATAATTATATATATAATAATTTTGTTTTGTAAACTGTTTGTGCCAATAAATAAGATCTGAAAAGGTCACGTGTACAATTCCCCATCGAAAAAAAATGCCTACTTAGATGTTGGCTAAATATACAATGAGAATTGTTCATTCCACAAGCTGTTTTCAACATCACAAAGTGCACAAGAAAAATCATGCAACATTTGGAATGCAACTCTTGTGGATTCAACTCGATTAGAATATTTTAAATTGAAGTTAGAGTATAATCGTTTGGAACTGCACGAGATGAATATGCACAATTAATCGGTAAATGTCAGATGATGAGAATAAATTAGAAATTAAAAATTGTATGACAAATTAGGTGTTTTATTCTTATTTACCATGTCAGTTAAAATTATTCAATTTTGTATTTACATATTGAATGTGAATTGGTGCAATAAATTTAATTATACATAACTGATATATTACTATACTTTTATTCAAACTTTAAACAGCTTTTTTTCAGCTTTCGACATTCAACAAACAACCAAAAACGATCGCTAGACTTGAAATAATCATTATGGTGTACACTATATATTATTATAGATTAAAATCCGATAGCCCTGGCAGCTATAGTGCTTGTAAATTACTATTGTGTATTATTTAAATTTATATTTAATAAATAATAATAATAAATATTATAGGTTTATTGAATTAATGGTGCATAAACTAAATGGTATGGATTTCTGAAACTGAAGGTGTGTATTTATAAATGCGATTTGGGATATCTAAAATGAAACAAAATATACTTATTACTGCGGAGTAAATGCAAAGTATCATGATCCTAAATGCCAATTTAAAATTTTATACAAAGTATTTTGATCTTATAAATGTGGTTTCAAAGTTTAATTATTTACAATGACAATTATACTCTATTCAAGCCAGAGTGACATTGCACAACTGTGTGATAATTATTTTTTGATTGAGGAAATAAATTAGATCACCATAATTTTGATAATAAATCCGATATTGTTTAGGAAGGCTCTATTTTGAGTCTAGAGTTTTGATCTAGCTAAGACTGTGCTAAGAGAGTTTGAGAGACACATACTTAACATTTCAGCGTATTTAATCACAGAACTAATGATATTGTTGTATTTTATTCTGACATATTTTTAGATTTAGTTAAACCACAAATTAATAATATTATATAATATGTGCATATTATTAAATTTGTGGTTAAGCTATTGAACCATGTTATATTAGGATGTTTTTAAAGTACCATTATGAATAAATCTCTGCAATTTTTGATTGTAGTGATTTTTGATGACTACTATCTGAAGAACATTGCTCCAACATTTTTAAGTATCATTATTACTGAATGCAGTAAGCTGTGGAGCCCCCAGGTGTGGAAAAATATGAAGGAGTGATATAAAAGAGACGGTGAAGAGGACAAAAGCTGAACCGTATAATTGTTAGAAGAAGAAATAGAAACAAAAGTGAACATCCTGTTTATGAATTTATGTATTTTAAAAATAAAAACAAAACAATTTAATATTATATTTTATAAGTATCATCATAATCATAATCAACACTATTATCATCATCATTAAATTAGTACATTTTTTTAGACTGACTCTCTTATTGTATTCATTTTATGATTTGCATTTAAATTTAGATATTATAGAACATAATACCTATACATAATATTATTTATATGTATATTGTTATCTATATATACAGGTGAACTCAGAACTTAATTTTTGTTGTTGTTTAAATCAAAAAAAAAAAGTAAGTTAACTAGAGATGTGTATAGATACAAAAAAAATTGTAAAACAATCAAGTAAAGAAGCCAAACAAAAGGAAATGACCTAAAATAGATTGTCTAAGTAGAATTATTGTTAATATATTTCTAAGGTTTCCATTTCTAAAATTTCTATTTTTACTTTATAATATTATATATATATATATATATATATATATATGTTTATATTTAAATCAACATATTTTAATTGTATAATATATATATATAGATATATGTTTATTCTAAGCTTTCAAATAGAAATAGAATTGGTAAAGTTGATAAAAGTGGACTTAAAATTTAATTTTTCTATATATATATATATATACCTACATACATGGGATATATTTTTAAACATTTTTTTCTTGTTTCTAGTTTTAGACTTTATATATTTATATATGTATAATATGTATTTGTACTGTGGTAGGACTTAACCGACATTTTATATTATATTTTAATGTATTTAAAATTCTGAACTATTATTATATGTACATTGATTTATGATACATGGTACTTGTAACGTACATTGCACTTTACTTGAAATTTAAAAGTATATGCACATATATACATATACTATATTATGTGTATTGAAGAAAAAAAAACTAAGCAAACGCACTTGCACTCCATTTCAAATATGTATATAGTATTCACAGACTTGTGTTACCATTATTCAATTTGATTCAGTTTTATAAACCTACAAGCTACTTACATTATAATGTAATATATAATATTAAAGTTATCTTTTTGATTCTGTCTGGCGTGACGTACCAATTTATATCAAAAAAATGTAAATTTAATTTTTTTTCCGGTTTTTATATAAATTAAAATTTTCTTTTTTTTTTTTCTTAAATTACCGACTGATCGTTTTTTTTTTTTGTTTATCTATGGAAGAAGGGTAAACACAATGAGAATTAATAATACCAGCTTTGAATATATTTTCTATAAACATAAGGATATCACAGTATCTGCTTCCTGAAATAAAAAAATGAATACTAAGATTGCAGTTACATAGCGATACGTACAAAGATTTTTGATTTCAATTTTACTGTAACGACGATGGATAAAAAATTTTAATATAAAATTATAAAAATGGTAAAAAAATTCACTAAAAATAAAATTCTGTTTCAAATTTTAACATTTTAAGATAAGCATTGAGTAAACATCTATTTCATCATATCAAGTGAACAATAAAAGTGCAAGGGGGGTGGGGGTAGTGCAGTAAAATAATAAATTCTGTGAATTAATATATAATAATTGAAATAAAAAATATAATTTCGCCTAAATGTATGCAATAATAGTTTCACCAGAATCATTTGGAATTTTTTTCTATATATACATGCAAAAAACTGTGAAAAGCACAACCGGAGTAAAAATATTGGCCCAAATAAGTAATTTTATATAATTATATATTTATTTATGTATTTATATATTTTATTATATCAGCTCATTTATTTTTTTTGCCATTCTCATTACCAAATTCTAAAAATTTTGTGCCTATCAATGCAGTAACATTGAAAACAAACATTTTAAGGTATTTATTTGACGTATATCAGATATCACTATACTGCAGCCTAAACTTATGTTATAACATATGAGTAATGGGCCTTATTATGAGAAGTGAATTTTGTGATGCGTAGCGAAAAATATGTTTCGTAGCGCTTTTAATATTCTAAAAAGCGAACTTATCAGTATTTTCGCAACATTGTGATGGTATTCTGAAAATGCGATTTTATATTTTAGCTGCCATAAAGTATGATAAATTTATTGCTAAGAAAAATTTTGTGATGGTATAGTAAATTAATATAAAATTTAATCAAATTAATATTAATTTTTTATATATTTTTATTTAATATTAATTATTTTATTTTATATTCTTAATTGTGGAGAAGTTACAAAATAACCAAATTTTTATTTTTTAAGGTTAATTTATTTTGCCTCAACTGAAGATATATCATAAAATAAATATCAGCCGGCTTCTATGCAATAAAAATTGTTTAATTAAAAATTAAAGTTTTTGACAGTTTCAATATAAATTTAAAGGGTTCAATCACGTACAATGTTGCCAGTTTTATAAGATCATTCGCTTCTCAGAAGTCAGAATACGAAAATTTGATGTGAATGTAATACATAACGAAGGTTGGTTTTAGCTTTTAAACATTTTAAGTGTCATAATATTTGATAATAAAAAGGAAGATAGTTAATTGAATTTTTATATGAGAAAAAAGTAGATCACTGCAAAAAATCTACAAACATTTTTTTCAAATATGGTGAATATATTTTTTTAAACATTAAATTCACCATAACTCAAATAAAGGCGTATGTACATATTATTATCTTCCATTTCATCAATAAATAAATCCAAACCATTAAAGATATCTGGTGTTAAAATTAAATGTTTCAAATTCTTGATATTTATTAAATTTTGTTTGTTATACTTAAAATATATGAATCCCAATTTTTGGACATAAGTCAGTAGTTAAAATTAAAGGCAAACATTTCTTGATTTTCAAATCTTTTAGTTTTGATATACAAAAATGTTCTAAGCTTAATAAATGCAATTTATGATTCGATGGGATAGGAATAGGATCAGCAGATCACTTTACAAGAAAAAAAATAATTAAGAGTGTGTTTAGTTTTTCCAACATTACCGAACTCATCAGTAGGTATTGCAGTGTTTATACTATTTAAACAACTCCTGGTTTGAATTGGAATCGTTTCAAAACTCACGTATAGATTGTCCAAACAAATCAATATGTGAGTTATAAAAACCAAACAAAAACTTATTATTATCGTTTCATAGATACTGCACGAGATAGTACACGATACTGCAATTTTGTATATTTATTTAATTTTAGATTTTAATTTTCGAATTATTAAATTTAAATTTTAAAATTGTAATTTATATTATTTAATAAAGCAAAAACATAATATTTTAAGATTAATTTAATAGAATTAAAGAAAAAAGTAAAAAAAAAAACAATTACCTTGTAAACACTATCAATGAGTCTAATAATTTCTTCTGGTTCAACTTCTTTGGCCATATTGTAATATCATTGGTATTTGATTTATTAAAATTTAGAACTGAAATAAAAAAAACATAATAAATTTCAATTAATTATATTTAATTAATAACTTCTATAAAAATTTTCAATACACAAAATTATATTATATATATATATATATATATAATTTGAATTTAATATATGTTTCTATTTATATATATTTATTTTTAAAACAGTGCAACTGCATACGAATATAAAAGCCAATTTGAAACATATACATATTTTATTTTTTAATATAATATATTTCTATAAAATTTCGATTTTTAGAATTTCATAATCCCATCCTGTTATGAAACTCAATTAATTTTAAGAAGCATTTGTCACCCCACCAAAATAATGACAATACTAACAATATTGACGTATCAATATTTTGAAAACAATTTATTTTCTCATAAACACTTCTAAGAATTTATTTTGTAATTTATTACTTTTTTTTTATATTATTATTGTCAATAACTGAATCAACTTTTCACACTGAATCACTAATTTCTAGATTTAGAATATTAGAATTTTACTACAACAAAACAAATGTAGTACGAGTTATTAATAATAAATTTTGTTTTTATCTATTTTGTTTGTAGTATTTTAAGCCAATATAGCACTATAAAAGATAATACTCAATTAACAATTTAAATGTTATTATTTAATAATAAACAAATATAAATAGTTTAATAAATATTTTAAAATTATTTTATATACAAATATTATTCCGTTTACAATACCAAATACATTTTTAATATATAATAATTAAAAAAATTTTTGTAAATATTTATTCAAATTCAAAACATACTTGAAATATAATAAAAATAAAAATATTTATATACAAATATATAATCACAATTAATAATGTACATATATATACATAAAAATAAAAAAAAAAATAACTACCGCTATTTTAACTATTTAGTATGCATTTAAAAATCGACTACATTACATTATATTAAATTAAAAAGCAATTTTATCTACAACAAAAAAGCAAATAAAAAAAAAAAACAAAAAAATTCAATTAATTAGACTATTTAATATTACTCAGTTTTCCATGTAAATGAATGATATCGCATTTTCCTCTTTGATTTTTATTGTTATCAATACAAAAAACAAAAAAAAAATATTAAAAAAAAAATTAATAGAAAAATCGTATCGTATCTTATCGTATACGATATTATCAATCTAAATATTTTTAAACAATAAATTGGTGTATATTAATTTATGAAACAAATTTTTAACTCTTTAGTGTATGTAGTTCGGTGCAAGAGATCATGTTATGTTATGGACTATGATTGATTTAGTGTAGTTAGTGTATTTTTTTTTATTGCAACGTAAACAAGTTTAAAAACATTGATTTTATTATGCCATTAAATTGTATTTGAGACATATACTACTCTATTGCAAAAAGATTGGCCCATCTTTAAATTTATAACCACAATAAAAAAATGTTGTATAGGTAATTTAATTACTATATCTATCTATTACATCTACTAAGATTTTATGGGAAAAATGAGAAAAAAATTAAAATTCATTATGCCAGTACTGAAACGAGTTCAAAACACAAAAAGATATGGGCCAACATTTTTGCAACAGAGTGGTATTACATATTTATATTTATTTAAAAATAAAATAATACATGTTGGATAGCGTAGTAGGTAAAGGCCTGCTTTTCGGGTTCAATTACCGATAATAACAAACATTTTATGGTTTTATCGAATACGTCCAGTACACTTCCTCCGTCTGTGGGATAAAATGAATAACAAAAAAAAAAGATAAGCCAACATTCCGAAACCAAAAAAAGTTTTGAAAGTTTGTCTGTGTATTAAATACGTCGGTAAAATGTATATATATATAAATAAATAAATAATATAATATGTATATATATATATATAAATAAATAGTATATAGAGTATAGTTAATAGAGTATAGTTGACAAATTTTACATCGCAAATGTACATCTGAACACTTTTTGCAAAAAAATGCTCTCAAGACGATTAGCAAATGAACATTGGTTTGCTGACCCTATTTACTAAACTATGTATTTGTATGTATGTGTATGTATATTGTGGACAAAGGAACAACCCTGATTATTTATGTAACCAATGTCAAATTGTAAAAAGTGCATTATTGCATAAGTATAATTTTTCAAGTTTCATTTTTTAAGTGTTTTGAAAGCTATTTTTGCCAAATGTTTTTGTTTTGTTAAATGGAATGTCCGTTTGCTAAGTGTATTTTAAGTGTATTTAGATTTTGCGAACTAGGCTACTAGCCATGATTTTACTTTTTTACAAAAACAAACATTTAGAGATTAGAGTTTTCTTATGTCAAGCGGCAATTTATTAAACAGTTGTTATTGCATATATTGAACTGGTCTAGGCTTCTAAAATTGAGATGGCCGGATCTAATAAAAAAAGTTTTGAGAATTTTATAACAATAAAAGTGCCTTAACGGATGGATATTTAAATCGATAAACAGTGTGGAAGACTGCTTTCAAATCTATTTTCGTTATATAAAATATGAATTATGTATATTTGAGCAATAAGTATAGGGTGTAATTTATTATATGAGCAACTAACACAACAATTTACCCCTTATTGAATTTTGGATTGAAATAAACTATAGTACATATATTGTTTTTATAGTTTGTACTGAACATAGTTTTTTCAACTCATAAATTATTTGAAAGTAGACCTACAATAGTGATCAGTCAATCCAGTTAGGCAGGGAGTCTAAATTAACACTTAGGATTACATTTTTTTAAAAAACAGAACAGTTTTTTTTACCGTTGACAAACAAAGAGGATTCATTAAAAATTTTAACACCTTTGCAGTCAGGAGAGTGATATACAATATTTACTTCATGCTAACCACTCATATTAATAGATTATTCCACTCATATTAATAGAATTGAATCTATTCAAAAAAATTTTTTGCGATATGCTCTACGTAATCTTCCCTGGTCTAACCCAATAATCCTACCTCCATACATAAATCGTCTGAAGCTTCTTCAGATGAACACATTGCAATCAAGAAGGGTTGTTGTAGATATCTTATTCATATCCCAAGTATACAATGGTGAAATTGATTCCAAAATTATAAAAGATCAGATTGACTCGTACATTAACACCAGTACGCGTTTTCGTATAGAACATCTTTTTAATCTTCCTTTCCATAGAACTAATTATGGTAAATTTGAGCCAATTAATAGAATGTTAATGGCAGTTAATCAATACAAAAACAGTGTTGACTTTTCTTTGAACAAAACCAGTTTAAAGAAAACCTTGTTTCACTTGCTCCCTTAGTCCTCCTAATTAATCTTGTTTTTCCGCTACTAATATTAACTAATTTGTAGTGTTATAATTAACTTTTAATACTTTTAATAACTTTTCATCTTCTCTTTTTTTTTCTGATGAAATTTATTTTATCTAATTTTGTTTTTTGTTTTTTATAAAAACTATGTATTAAATTTCAAAGTAAATTAAACTTTAAATCATAAATCTTATTTGATACATTGTGTTAATTCAAAATTTTAATAATTAAATTGTATTATATTTTGTAAACTGTTTGAACTAAATAGTAAATAAATAAATAAATAAATAAATAAATAAAATGTTATCTAACCCCTTTCCTTTTCAGGTTAAAAAATATGACCTTTGTTTTATCACTGATGAATAATACAGTTTTATTTGTTTATTAAAAATCAATTGTTCATAATATTACTTCCATCTATACTAATGTTAATTTTAATCCTAACATAATTTTCACTCTCTAGATTAAATTATATTAACTATAGTATATAAGAAAACAAAATAAAAAGCAGTGATAAATAGTCCGCGAAAGATTAAAAAAAAAAACCTACATATTTACAAAATAAAAATCAAATTTTATCTAGAATCACCTATCAATTATGAAAATTTCACCATTTTAAATATTTTAATGATCAATATCTAAGCATTTATAACTTTTAAGATATATTTGTGTCCAAATTTTTAGAATAAAATAACACCACAATATTAAAGAAAGTCTATTGAAGTTTGTTTATGGTTTCTGCTCTTTTACTTTTTTTATTTTTTTTTTTTCTGAATTTTTTTTTTAAGTGAAATTTGAAATCACTCTAAATCGTTTTTTTTCTTTTTCTGTTTTTTTTTTTTTTTTAAATATTATTGATTATTATACCTTAGATTTTTTATCTGTATTAATTTTTAATATAGTACGAACAAAATTTTTTTTTGTTTTAAAATATTTAAAAAATCTCTTAAATCAAAAACGAAAAGAAAAAAAAAATCTATTAAATTAAAACAAGTCTACCAACAGTTCGATTGTCATCGATCGTATATATTTAAATTCAAACAAAATAATCCAAGTGAAAGTTAATTTAAGGGAGATTTGTTTTTAAATTTTAATTATGATGTGTGAACAATATTTGTGATATAAAATTAAATAATGAAGTTAATATGAGGTGGCTTTTAATGTAAATCAAATTAGAAAAATGTATAAGCTCCGTGCTTTGCTTCGATTCTAGTATTAATTATGAAAACATTCTTTGTGTAAATTAATTTTTCTTTTGTTGCTTAAAATTTAAATGAATAGTCAAAAATTAGGTTATGGTTTGTTCTTTTAACAACACTGCTAAGACAATGGGATGAACATTGAACATTTTACTTGCTTTGTGCAGAGCCTCGTCTTACTTATAAACATATAATGATTTTTTTGATAGATTAATGCATGTTATGCATTATTGCATCAGCAACATGTATCAGCCATATATTAGCATAATGTGTGTAAGCATGACTGATACATGCATGACTGAAACATCAGCAGCTGGTAACCAGAATAATGCAAACGAACCACGCATTAATCTTCAAAAAAAATATTATATGATTTATCATGCAACATGTAACAGCCATCTGCTTTGCCATCTGATACATGTTGCTGATAAACCAGTAGCTGGTAATCAGCATAATGTAAGCCAGGTATAAACGAAAAGGGTCTTCTCTCAAACTTAAAAAAAAAAAAGGAAAAAAGTTTATAAATCAAACACATACAAATTGTACCCCTCTGGGATTGACCGCAATGAAACTTCATTATACATTTAAGATTTTTTGTACGAAAATTATGAAAATAGTTTAACAGCAGTAGATTTTTATAAGCGTCACAATATCCTAACCCTTTATCAAAATCTCAACTATCACAAATTCCGGTAATTAAAATCTCGATAATAAAAATCTTGCAAATCAAAATCCAGTTTTTTATAATTAAAAAATATTTAGAAACAAAATTTAAGATATAAAATATAGTCCAAGCACTTGACAGCTACTTACGCGATATTAAAAATATGATCGTTCCAAATAATTCAATAATTTTACGCAGTACGTTGACATAGTTAGACCAGCAAGGTCCATTGTAACACCACGGGAACTTTCCTCGCATAAGAATCTACTCGTTGAACTATTTCGTGCTTTTTAAAAAGCGGTAGAGATCTTTGATTTTAATACATTCAAGGTCATCCAGCGAGTACAGAAAGAAGGGTCCTATATATATAGTGGTTTTTTGTTTATAAAGTCCACGGCAGGTACAGAGTAGGTGTTGGACAGTTTCAACCTATTCCTTCCCGCTACATATTCTGCAAAATTCGTTTGAGGGGAGTCCAAGCCTTCTAGCATGTTGGCTAATAAAACAATGATCCGTAATGACCCTTGCCATATTGTTGATGTCACACTCTTTAAATTATAGTAGGTTAAAGGAGTATTTCAGGTTCAGCATAGTCCAGATTTGCTTTGTGATATTGTAATCTGGCCTACTTGACTATCTGAAATAACTACTTGACATCGTACTGAAGAGAAAATTACGACAGGTCAATACGGTTTTTAATTGATGGTTACCGTTTTTAGTGTTGTAATCGTACCCTGACTATCTGTAGAGTATACAGATATTTCTAACAGATAATACGCTGGATCTCAGCCAGTATGGGTGTTGGGTATAAATGGGCCAAAATGGAGGTATTTTAATTGTTGCAACCATATATAGGACTTGCTAGCGTGTCTGGTTCTTTTGTGTGAGTGTATTTGACATCTATTTAATATTATGATGTGAATACTAAAAAAAATGTGATTTTACTTTATTTTTTTTTTAATATTTCACTAGGGTGAAAATAAAACGATTTTCAATAATTTAACCTATTCTTTTAATATGCCGCGAAACGTCATCTTCTTCAATAGCTTCACCTCTTCACATGGTTTCAAAAAAAACCCCAAATGAATGGAGACCATGTGCTGGTTATCGACAATTAAATACGGCCACAATTTTCGACAAATATCCTATAGCCAACATCCAAGATTTTAACACAAATTTAAAAAACTGTACTATCTTCTCAAAAATTAGATTTGGTGCGTGCATGTCATCAAATCCCCGTCTTAGAACGGGACATTCACAAAACAGCCATTACAACTCCCTTTGGACTGTTTGAGTTCATGCGAATGACATTTGGCTTGAAAAACGCAGCACAAAGCTTCCAGCGTTTTATGAACGAAGCTTTAGCCGGTTTAGATTTCATCTTTATTTACTTGGATGATGTTCTCGTTGCCAGTAAAACGTCTGAAGAACACAAACAACATCTTCGGTTAGTGTTCACGAGATTAGACGAGTACGGCATGAATATTAACATAAATAAGTGCGTGTTCGGAACAAACATAATCAATTTTTTAGGACACATAGTGTCTTCCGAAGGCACAGCTCCAACAAAAGAAAAGATAGAAACAATTAAAAACTTACCTTCTCCAAATTCATTTAAAAAGTTACAACGTTTTTGGGGTATGGTAAATTTTTACCATCGTTTTATACCTGAAATAGCCCATCAATCAATTCCTTTATATAACTTGCTTCAAAACTGCAACCATAAACAAAAAAATAAAAATAATTTTTATGGTCAGAAAAACAAGATAATGTTTATTGTTTTAATTCACGGGAGAAATCACAACATATATTAATGAGCTTAGAATTAGAACTAAATTAAAGTATAAATAAAAAATTATTTCTTAAGCCATACAAGTATGGTGAGTTTACTTTCTCCCATCACTATTTTATATAGAGTTGAAGAGAAAGCTTTAAATATACATACTGTAAAGGGTTTGCCTGTATTCCAATACATTATTATAATTAATAAGAATTATGAATACAGGGTGCCTACAATGGGGATTCATTTATGGCTATCACCTCCGCCCGAAACACAATGCAGTGTTTTGGTAGACTGAAGAATAGGCAGGCTTATATTTAGATTTTATTCCACCTCCCATACAGTTATAACATTGCAGAAAATGAAAGGATATCACCAAAGTAATATTCAAAACTGTCAATTTGATTGAAGCTTGCTTAAAGTAAACCATTAATGAAAATCAGGAAGAAAGTGGGTAAAAAATAAATCATTGCGGAATGTCAACATTAATATTTCGAACCTGAAACCGTCTATTAAGGCATATGATTCGAACGATTCGGAATAAAACCTTTAATCCATTTAGAATAAACAGATCCTAGAACCTGTAAAACCATATTAAAACTGTGTTCTATACTCGATAACAAATTTTTTAAATTTCAAATATTAGTTTCATCAGAATTATGTTATCTGATTGATTAACTGCGATTGAGTTACACTTACACTTGCTATGAATTAAATTTTAATTAAACTAAATTAAACTATATAATATATTATGTTTAAACATTTACATATACATAATAGATATAAAAAAAAATGAATGAGAGAAATCTCTTTAGGCATTTAATGGTTGAAAATAAATAAATAAATAATCCTTGTTGAAGTGAAAAGACCTTTTTATTTCCAACTTCAACAATTTATTTAATACAAATTATTCTTTTTTATTATTTTCAGTGCTTTTTTTATATTAGTAGAAGACTCACGTTCTTGAAGGAAGTAAAAATTTTCACGAGGTTTCCTTGAGCCCACATTTTTCATTTTCATTTTGTAGTGCTGCTTAGTCCTGACGCTTGCCTGATATACTTTTTCCTAGTGCGCGTATTACCTAGTTGCCAAATATACCAGGCATTGGAATAACATAAAACATTGATATTGATTTTTTCAATAGACCGCTGTGATGTAAAACCATATTGTCTGTCTAAGATTATGGCTTTGCTTTCAAGATATTTCAAAAAAATTTCAATAATGACATTTTCCATAACTTTAGACCGATTTGAAATAATATCATCGATTACCAAAGTAAATATTAATATTTATAGCAATATAGCATTGCATTGAGTTAAATAGTCAATGCAATACTATATTGTAAGACTGTGCTACATAAATAATAATAATAAAATGTACGATACGTGAGAGACTGAATATTTCAATAAAAACAAAAAAAAAAAAAACAAAAATTAGAAAATTTAAATTAAATTCAAATTCAAATGATTAAAACTAATAATGTTGAAATTTTTGATAGTGGTCAATAAAATCTAGTAGAATAAAAATTAAATAAATAAAAAATAAACAAGTTTTAGAAAAAAATATTATAAAAATAAAAACAAATTTTTTTGTTTTTACATTATAAAAATAAAATCATAAAAAAATTTCGAAAGTTTTACAAAATTTTTAAAATATAAAATAAAAATCATAAAAAAATTCCAAAATCGAAATAAATAATTTATAGAAGCCTATCTATATAATATTATTATAATATGAATAAAATATGTAAATTAAATAAATATTTTATTTTTATTATTAACCATAATTCTTTTTGTTTTTACTTCTTAAAGTTTAAAGACCTCTCTTATAAAAACATAAAAAAAAGACAATAATAAAAAAAAAAAAAGAAAGCTTAAAAATTTTTATAGGTATAAATACTCTTATAACAGAATATGTAGCTATATATCTACCTACAATTTTGGTTCAAATTAAAATACCGTATTATTAATTCCCCAATAATAAATGAAAAATTCCATTCTCCAAAAATATCATTAAATAAATTATCCTGCCATTATCCTAAGACATATTCACCCCTATTCTAAACTCCCTCATAGAGCTACGTCGGAGAGAATCTACGAAAAGCGATTCTAAATTCCGAAAAAAAAATGTCTTCTAAGTTTTTTTTGAAGTTTCGTTTCCGGCATAATTGAGAATACCCAATTTACAACAAGAAGCTAATGAAGTACCTTAATAGCAATGGTAAGACTCATGATCATCAATATGGCTTCGAGCCCACCGTTCAACTGGTGATTTTATAATTTGCCTTTGCTAAAGTTTAAACATCAGCTTACATCAATCTGGTAAGACTGCTGTTGTGGCCTTAAATTTTTCAAAAGTTTTTGATCGAGTATGGGATTGTGCTCATATAGCAAAATGTCATGCTGTAGGTGTAGGATCCAATTTTCACTCAATGGGTTGAAAGTGTTCTTTCGAATCGGACCATTCGAGTTTCAGTTGATGGAATAATATCAGATCAACTTTAAATTAATTCTGGTGTTCCATCTGTCCTTTCTCCAACTCTTTTTCTAATGTTTATTAAAGATCTTCTCCAAACACCTTTCAACCCGATTCATAGTTTTGCAGATGACAGCACTTTTGTCCACCGATTTCCTTAAAAAATCTAATGCTACACCTTACTCAGCTTACGCCAAAAGAACAATAATGGGCGGCATAGTAAACCATGACTTAATTTCCAACTGAGATAAAGCATACAGAGTTGAGCTTAACACCTCCAAAACTCAAATCTGTATATATAGTTAAGCAAAAACTAACGTCATTCGAACATATTCTAAAACTACAAGATGAAAGCTTACAGCGCCGAGAAAGCTTCAATATTCTCCAGAAATGCGAGTAAATCAAAATATGCTCTGGATTGACCGTATTTTCGATATTGAGAAAAGCGTCGGAAAATGTTTGGGTTTATTAGTCGGTGTGAGGAATATTTTTCACCTAAATATCTGCTTAATATCTATAAAGCCTATATACGACCCAAGATGAAGTATAATTAGTATTTATGGGCGGGCGCTTACTACTATAAGCTTTCTTGATGGAGTACAAAAACGTGCCATTCGCCTCATTGATGATGTAAATGTTTCATCAACACAATTGCTCCACTTAGTCATCGACGTATCGTTGGAGTGCTAACTCTATTTTATAGATATCTTGTGGAAGAACTAAAATCACTACTTCCGCCTCTTAAGCAATTCCGTCAAGGAATGCGAGAGGCTGTAAATGCCCATCCCTACACCGTGGAAATACTAAGATGGTTCAAGACTGGTTATGAAAATTCGTTTATAGGCAGAACGTCTAGAATGTGGAATCAAATACAAGCATTCCCAAGACGGGTTAGTTTTTATTTGTTTAATTTACAAAAATTTACAAAGTGAACATCAATAACATCTTACTTCTTTCTCTTATAAAAGCCAAGGGTACGAAAGTATAAAGGTTTCTCTGACTTAAGTTTTGCCTTATAACAT
This sequence comes from Argyra leucocephala, assembly GCA_963942445.1. Classification (NCBI taxonomy): domain Eukaryota; kingdom Metazoa; phylum Arthropoda; class Insecta; order Diptera; family Dolichopodidae; genus Argyra; species Argyra leucocephala. The sequence goes on along the minus strand of OZ012679.1, from coordinate 12,757,676 downwards.
AAAAAAGAAATACAAAATATGATTGCAATCATTTTGTAATTGGAGAGAGGAAGAGAGGGAGAGAGGGAGAGAGGGAGAGAGGAAGAGAGAGACAGAAAAAGCTTGGGTTGACCTCATTGAAAATTTTGCTCCATTCTTTTCTATCTTAGATAACTGTCTTCAATCTGTTAACTTCAATATGATGGAGACTTTCCTTACCATTTTGTCCAAACAACTTGATATTGGTCTACTTCTTGTTTTATAGTGTTGTACAGTACTGAGTCTAATATTATTTTTTCCCATCATATAATCATCCTCAGAACAATTTCTGCCTATCTTAATTTTTGTGCATTAATAAATTTCACCACACCACACCACATCCTCGATGGCGCAATGCTTATGTAACAGGATCCATGACCGAGGGTACCCGGGTTCGAACCTGGTTGGTGGCGATTAATAAAAAAAATCCATCATTAAATTTGTTAATTGAAAATCGAAATTAATCGAATGAAAATCGTTAATTGAGATCAAACCCCTAATAAGGTAGCGCCACGTTGTTTCTAGAAGGCAGCGTTAGATGGTTATTCCATCTCTTAGGACGGGTTACTGTAGGCCAGTCACCTGCATAATCGGTAAATCAATGGATTCGAAATAATAGAATAATTTTCACCAAATATTAGGTGAAACACAATTTTTTTTAATATTCAATATAAATTCAAACTGGGCTAAACCCCTATCCCTATCGGAATGCAATGCTAATTTAATTCGATAATGTCGTTATTATTTTGATCATCACTGTAGTTTTTTGTTTTATTTTTTTTTGTTTTTTTTATTTATCTAAATAAAATTCATAATCGTTCATTATTAGAAAAGATTTTCTCTTTAATTTTCCAATTTTTAAGCTATAGCCATCTTCAATTTAAATTTCATCAAATCACTTACATCTTAACGAAAAAATTGTTTTTTTGTTTTTTTTTTGTTTATTCTCCATAATCAATTTATTATATCCGATGTGTTTTAATTAAATGTGTTTGAATTTTTTTATTAGTTGAAATTAATATCCATTTACGACTGAAATCTTAACCTATGTGAGAACAAATTTAAATTCGTATGGATTTAGATGAGATTTATTCAAGATTAATGAATTTCATTGAAGATTTAAGTCAAAATATGTAAACTTTAAAAATTTTATTTAGTATAAAAATATGTTGATATTAATTAACCAGATATTTTTTTTAAATTATAAGCCATTACTGAATTCTGGCAATATTTGGGGAAATTTTTTTTTTTTTTTCTTTTTGTAGAAAATGTGCCGACTTATAAGAAAATGTTCCATATTTTCTTCGGGTTGTAAGCTGCAGGTTTTTGATGGTTGTTCCAGCAGTTGATGACACCTTGGAAGAAAGAAAATTTTGGCAACTCAATGCTACATTCATTCTATAAGAGTAGTTTTTTAATACTGTTTTTCTTGAATATTAAATGTTTTTATTAAATTCGAAAATGGTTCATTCAAATATTGCTTGTTATTTATCTAAATTTTTTGTCTGGTAATTAACGTCTTAGAACTAACATTTATATACTATTCTTGAATTGCTAATATTCAAAAATGGCTAATATTCAAAAATGATCACAAAATCAGGTATCCTTAAGGGCTCAGATACTAATTAACAACCATGGATTATCACAATAAGACAATTTGCGGCTCCGGTGATATAGGGGACAGATTCCCTCGTGAAATTCACAATCTAATCTAATCCAATATAAACTGCTTAACTGGTGTGGGTGAACCAATTTTTGGACTCTCCAATTAAAATAACATCGTTGGCATAGCAAAGAACGTTTATTTTGTTTTAATTCATTCTGTAACCGCCGGCATTCATTTTCTTCGTTTTCTCTATAATTTTGTTCATTATTGAACACAATATGGAACATATGCAGGCTTCTCTTGCCTCCTACAATAATAATGAATTGGCTTGTCTGGGCAGAAATAATACAAAATAAACAATACAAAAAAAAAATACTGCTAGTTTAAACTGCCTAAACTGTTGGTGAAACTTGTCTGAATGTATGATACTGGCACCAAGTCATTCGGATTAATTCCAACTTCGATATATTATAAATGTTACAAAATAAAATAAATATAAATAACCAATGCGGTTGTTTGTTGATTTGTTCGGAATACCAAATTTTTTTAGGTATATGTGTGAGTGTAAGAAACACTTTTTTCTTTATGGAGGATATGATTCATACAAGCAAGGTATTTTTATACAATAAACTCTTCAAAAATAATTATAAAATTATTCTATCAAGTGGGTACTTCCAAATCAGTGAATTTTATGAAATTGATTAGCCAAATTTTATATAATCTACATGGCAAAAATTTTCAAGTATAATTTTTAGTATTATTGTCAGAGCTACTGCTCTGGTTGAAGAACAAATAATGGCCCAGTTCGTGTTCATCTGTTATTGTGTGTTGTACGGGATCAGTATGAGCTGACATATGGCCTAATGTTGATCTAACTTCGAATTACAGTGATCTGTCACTGTACAAATTGTTAAACTAACTATAGGTTTTATCAAAAAGTATTATACAACTTTGCAGGTATAAATTTGTGTGTATATAAGTACTATATAATTTTTCAGTCTTATCTCGAAAAATACAGCATAGAAGTTATATTAACAGCTATAATCAATTTATCAATTACATTAAAATCGCCAACAGTTTCCAGAATACATTGAATCAGTTACAACTGTGCTAGTAATTTAAGAAATCAAGTGACTGTGACAAATATTATTTTTACCAAAGCATCCCGAAAATGGAGTTGATCATTAGACTAATATAATCTGATTTCATAAAATAAAAGAAAAAAAAAACAAAAACATAAAATTTACGAAAAGAAAACTATTTAATAATACATTTACAAAACTGTAAAAACAAAAAAAAACTATTCATAATTTATACATGAAATTTAAGCACCTAACCACATAACAACATAAATTCCTAACGTCGTTTTACCCCACAACTATCAATAGATGGTGTATATTAAATTGAATTGGAAGAATTGTTTTTGTCTATAATATATATATATATATATATTTATATATATATGTACATAAAATACCTATTTGAAAAGTTGTCAAACCAAGTTGTCAAATACAAAATTTATACATATATGTATTATGTTTGTGTGCTTGTAAACATAATATGTGGTAAATATGGTCAATTCATTAAACCAAAAAAAAAAAATTAAAAAAAAAAACAGAAACCGAAAATGCAGAAAAAACACCGACATCACTTAACCTGTTTTGATTTACAGTGTTTTTTTTCTTAAAAGTTTTTTTATTTATTGACAAAAAAACACACATACACACTGAAAAACACAATTTTTGTTTTTAGGACAAACGTTTCTTTTCATTTAACGAAAAACGAAAAAAAATTGATCGTTTTTTTTTTTTCTCAATATTTGAAACTTGTTTCACGTGTAAAAATTAAATTTAAGAAAAAAAAAAGAAAAGAAATTTACAATTTAATAAAATTAAGTACATATATATTTATTATTTTCAAATTAAACAATAGTACTATTGTACTAAATAAAAAAAAAGTACTACACGTATTGACAAGTATTATTAGCATGTTTTAAAAAACGTTTAACTACCAAATTTGAATTTTTTTAGCATTACGAAATTTTAATTTTTTAAGAAGTCGATTAGCTCTGGCAGCGCTAGTGCTTGAAAATTATTATTGTGTATAATTTAAATTATATTCAATAAAAAATAATAATAGCAATATTTCTTTAAATAGCTATATTACAATTAAATTTGTTTCACAATCATAAAATTACATTTTTAGATTATATGGATTCAATACAAGGTAGAATTATAAGACATGGAATTTTGAAAACTTATTTTACAATATTTTTAAAATTGTCACTTTCGGTTGCAGTCATCTTCGACTATTTCTCGGTAGGTTCTTAGGTTATATTCAATATTATAATATATTTAATTCTAAAAAGCATAATAATCATTCAAATATTTTCAAATTGAATAGAATTTTTGTATAATTTGATTTTTTGTGCATTCATTCCAAATAGTAATCTCACATCGCTGAATTACCATTCCAGATGATCTAGAAATATTGCATGTTTATTGAAAGAAAATCAAATATTACTGAATTAAATCTACTACCCAAATTCAGTCATTAAATCTAGAATAAAGGTTTTCTTGCAAATTTTCGAATAATGAATATAATTATTCGAAACAGATAAAATAACAAAAGCACATCTATAAAACAAAGCCTAGATAGAGGATTTGTAATAAAATGTAATAAAATTAAAATAAAACGAATCCAGTTTTAAATTTGATACTAAATACAAGCTTTTCTTTTGATTCAAACAGAGGAGAGAGTACAATTATTTGATATATAGCAATAATAGCGTTTATCAAGGACATAGACCCAACAAATAATTTGCGACCGATGGGACACATGAGACCGCATGCGACCGAAATTTAAGATTAAACATTTTTTTAAAATCCCACAAGTTTTTTTTAGTTTCATGCGTCCACATGCGTAATGTTTATAATTGACTTTAAAACTTCTAACAATAAATTACTTAAATTCTTTTCATCATTTTCAATTTTTTTTGTTTTTTTTTTTTTATAATTTTGATCCCGCATATGACATTATGACATTTTACTATTAATGTAATATATATTAAACATATAAGTGCGAGTGAGAATATATATGAATACAAATAAATATAAATTGAATTTAATATTCTATTATTCTTGAGTTATTTATTTAGTTATAATATGCAAGTCACAATTATTCGGTCAGTGAATTCAGTTAACGTAATTTAAAGAGTGATTTAGAGAAGAGAAGCGAGAAAAATATTTGAATACAGGTATGTAAATGTAATATAAATTGTAATAAAAGTGTTTTTCAACTAAAATCCAACTAAAATAATATTATATGCACCTACGGGTAAATATAATTTTAATATAAATATGGATTAAAATGGCCACGAGTTAATGGGTCCATGCGATATGTCCCATGAGCACAATAAAATTATAATCTAAAATGATAATAACTTTAGTTCATAAACTTTATTGTACCTGATAATAAGACATAGACCATGAACCCATTTACCCACTATAGAAATCACTTTATTCAAAATTATTTAGAAATAAGAGTTTTAATGGGTGTTCTCTAAAATATTTTAATGTAGATATGGAAATCTAGGAGTAAATGGGTCCACGCGCTATGTCCCATAAGTACAATAAATTTATAATTTAAAATGGTTATAATTTTAGTTTATAAATTTTATTGTACCTACTCATAAGACATAGACCATGGACCAATTTGCCCATAGAAGTGCGGGTAGAAGTGCTGAAAAGAAACTATCAAAACAAAATAAGAATGGAAGCCAAGATTCTGCAGGCAGCAGAAGATACTACTGATGAAAACGATTCATCATTTAGTTATTTGTGTTTATGTGCAATAAATATTTTGATTATTGTGATTATTGTGTGTATTGTGTTTTTGATTATTTATCGGATTTTATTTTTATAAATAATTAATTATATTTCAATTAATGTTCTTTCTTTTCAATAATATTTTATTTGTATTTGATTGCAATGATTATTTCAGATATAACTATTTTTTATTTTAATTTATATTATATTATATTAAATAAAATAAAACAGAGTAACAAGCAAAAATTAATTTAATTCAATATTTTTTGTGAAACTATACTTTAAAATAAAAGAAAACATATGTAAAGAATTAACAAATACTTATTATTGACTTTAATTAACCCCTAGAAGCTATAGAGCGTCAATCCAAACGCATGAAACGCTATTTGCTGGGCTCTTGTTCATCGCATGACTGCATCGCATTGCAAACTCATGAGCCCATCTAATCCCTCAAAATATTGCGAATCTTGATCACAAGAGCACTAGTTGTGTTTGACTCAAACCAAGTCTTGCATTCAGAATGTGTCAACCTGGACCCATGTAGTATTTTCTGACTCTTAACCACAATTTATACGGAAATGCGACGACACATGTTGGACTTTTGTGTGGCGACTGAGCGGACGCGAGCGGTCGCGGGCACAAATTGGAAATTATTTGTTGGGAGACCAGCAATTCTGAAATGGACAAAGAAATACAATAGATCTGAAAAGGTCGCGGTTACTTAGAACTCCTCAATTTAAAAAAAAAAATTTTTGATTCTAGACATCGAAATTTTAAATTGTTGCCAAATAAATACCATCACTAACCATTAAATCTAATGTAAAAAATTTATTTCTAATTGAATTCTATGGAATTAAATCTAAGCAATCTGTGAATCCATAGTTGAAACAAATCTAAAATTATTTCAAATTACTCTGAGCATATAAAATATACAATTTCCAATGGCAACAAATCCGTCATGGCAGTAAAAAAAACTTTTTTACAATAAAAACATAAGTAACAGGGTAAAAATAATCTGCTATTAAACATTAATTAAGCCAACACTTGTGTATTGTATACCTGAATGGTGAAAGAAAGTGCATATAAGAGTTTGTAAAATGGGCAAATCCGATTGCAAACATTATTGATCAAATAAATATTTGTAAAATGAATCAAACATGAATAGACAATTCGACAGTTTTATGATTAATCTTGTTCGTAAGCATTATGAAAGAGCACAAAATACTCCAGAAAATGGTTTAATATCTCATATACCTAATTTATCACAATGAGGAGTGCATAAAAAAAACTTTCTCCTCTGAGCATTTAATTTTTTTTTGAGCAAAAGGGTTTTATCCAAAACCAAAATGATGCCCCCATACTATATCACTATATATATAGTAGACGGGGTCACATGTAAAACGATAGAATATGAACTGGGCAATTATAGTAACTATCTTCAGTTTGATATATCCATTCCCATACCAAACAGAGACAAAAACATTAAAACAACGTATTGGTGGCTATAAAGCACATTCAATTATTAATAGGTATAAAACATGTACATTGTAGATTTAAGAATTAGATTAAGCTAGTTTAAACAGGGTCAATTATTACGTTAAGTTAAGTTAGTTAGGTATAGGTTTTTATTTAAAATAAAATGATATAATATTGATTTATTAAGCCTTATTATAATATAAGAAAGTAGTATATGTATATGTAAGCATACAATAAACATTATGAATGAGCCAAACACAAATTAATAAACAATTTAGAATTAACATAAAAATTTACAATTAATTTAAATGTTAAGCAGTAACTATAGTTTTATTGAAACCATTTTTCGTAAACTTTTTATATAGGCTAAGATAGTTTTAAGTTTGTATATAAAAGGTACATAATAAAATTTTGCTTTCTTCATTATTGTTTATTGCTTTTTATTTAATTTTTTTTTTTTTTTAATTTGATGAATAGTTTAATAATTATTGTATAAAATTTTCTAATTGATATTAGTAGTATAAGAATAATTAATAGAATTGTAAATATTGTTGCACTGATATACAGTTTAGTTATAATATATTATTTAACTTTAGAAATATGTAAAACTCTATACGAGCTTGTTAGCTCTTTTGAGTACTGAATAAATCAATAAATGAAATAAAAAATAAATTAAAAAAAAACTACTTCAAAGATAAAAATACTATCATTTTCATTGACAGTAAATTTCTTATTAACACAGTGGAGAAAAGTGAAATCAAGAAGAATATATTATTACTAGCTACTAAATCTAACCTAAAAAAAAATAATTTCCTTGTTATCTAGTTAAAAATATATAACCGACAGGTGGGCATAACCCATAACGGATGTTTTTGGTCAACATAAACACCTGTATTTTAATGAAAGAAACAATTTTCATCTAAGTTTATCAATTATCTTCAAATTCAAAATTTATAATTTAAATAATTAATTTATTTTTATTTAAATCAATTACAATCAAATTATTTGTAATCTCACTTAAATTCATTACAAAATATGAACAAAATTTTACTTTTATAAAAAAAAAAAAAAATAATAAAAAAAATAAACAATTTAGAAATCAACGGCATCTTCTATGTTTTTTTTTTTCTATTAATTTCTCTTTCACTGCCATTCGCAACAGGTAACCACTATTATACGACCGATATAAAATCTACCTACGAATTCCAATGTTAAATTATATGGAAAATCATGTAAACAAGTCTATTTGATATATTTGGAGACTTTTTTTGTTTTTATTGTTTTTTTTTTTTTTTTTTTAATAAAAGAATTCTTTGTACTGTGGTAAAAAGTTAGGCATCATTTTTTCGTAATTGTGTGGTGAATATTTATTAATATGAAAATGAAAATGAAATTTTTGTTTTATTTTTGGGTATATGTACATATACAAAATATACTATGGAATGACCTTTAGCTTTTTATTTGTTTTTTTGTTTTACACAATTTACAAAAATATAAAATATAAATTAAAAAAAAAAAAAAAACAAAAAATTTAATAAATAAATAGAAGAGTTCATTATAATAAGTCTATGTGATAGTGTATCATCTTCATTCATGGAATATGAAAGAAAGTTATTTATAAAAAAAAAAAACAAAAAAAATGATTGTTTAATGAAACCAGTGTCAGTTTTATTTACAGATATATATTTATATGTATTTATGTTCAAACACATGGTCATAAAGTACTTGTTTAGAGTAATGAAATTCAAATAAATTAAAAATATAACATTTAAATAATTCTATTAACCCATTAGCACATTGATGTTATAATTTGTTTATTTATTTTTTTTATTTTCAAATTGTAGTTATTGTGTTTAGTTAGTTGGATGTATACAGAAGTTAACAGTAACACAATATACATATATTTTCACAACATATCAACAATTAATTTCCCTGCTGTATTGATCTCTCATATCATAAGCAAATAAATGTAATTAATTTAATAGTATTTCGTCTATGCAACACTACTAAAATTTATCAGTAGGTTAGTTAATGTTGAATTATACCTAAACAACTCTTGGTTTGAACTTTGAACTCATATATAGTAATAAAAAAAAATTGTATGTGAGTTATAAAAACCAACCAAATTATACAAACCAGATGTTGTAAGTATCTCTAAACAACTCCTGATTCGAACTATGCTTAGACAAACTCATATATAAATTTAAAAAAAATCGTATGTGAGTTATAAAAACAAATTGAAATTCCATTTAGTAAAATCTATGTGTTAAAAAATGATTTAATAAAATCTATAGATATTTTTAGAAATTAATAATCTAATTTATCTCTTGTTTTTCAAATTTATTATATTTAGTTTTTTAATAAATAAAAATTCTATTAGATATCAAATTTATTTAATAAAAAATTTCCTTTTAGGGAAAAATTGATACCAAAATGTTTTATTTTCAAAAATAGAAGTTTTATATACTTTAATTGAAGCAGTGTTTTTTCCATCAAACCCTACTGAAATCATCAATCGCTTTTTGTAATGGTGGACTAAATATTTTAATTGTAATTCATTTTTTTTAGAATTTATTTTTATAAAAAAATTTAAATTTATAATTTCACCTCAAATAATTCTAAATTCACCACATTTGTTGTAATTTTAATATTCTGAATTCAAAGATATTGAAATTAGAATGGGGCCATACTCCCAAGGTTGTTTATTGTCACCGTTACTTTTTAATCTGTACTCTGAAGCTATATTTGAGGAAAGAATACAAAACAAAAATATTGGAGTAAAAGTAAATGATGTTAATATCAACAATATACGATACGGAGATGATTAAACTGTTTTTTTTTTTTTTTTCCTGTTACTCCTCGTGGGAGCATAGGGCATCAACTTGCCTTCTCCATTGTTCTCTGTTGTACGCAATGGTATTTATCTCCTCCCAAGTTCGTCCATATCTTGTTATCTCAGAAGTCGCAGTTCGACGCCAGGTGTTGTTGTGTCTTCCTCGCCTTCTGCTCCCTTGGGGATTCAATTCTAGGGCCATTCTTGTTATATTATTTGATGGTTTTCTTAGAGTGTGTCCTATCCATCTCCATTTTCTGCGCTTAATTTGATGCATTATCGGTTCTTCACCTGTTATCTGCCATAAGTCCTTATTGTTGATGGTGTTGGGCCAGAATATTCTGCATATTCTTCTTTGGCATTTGTTCGCAAATACTTGAAGTTTTTGACTGATGTTATTTGTCGTCATCCAAGTTTCACTGCCATACATAAGTTTTGACATTACACAAGAGTTATGTATACTCCTAAAGCTCAATCAGAACATAAAGTTGATGAACTGATTGAGCAATATGGTTCATTGTCGATCATTGCCCTGGAATAATAATTTAATTTTTTTGTTTACCTTTTTTTTTAATAATATTTATGCTAATCAGCATAATATATAATGAGTTCAATATTCTTTGTAAAATTATGTTGATAATCAAAATATGTAAAGTTTAATATTATTATGAAATCTTTACATATTTTGAAATATTGGATTCAAGTAAATTTAATTAATTTTTTTATTATTTTTAATTAGCCAGTCTTAGTTTAGATTTTAAGAAATAAAGTAATTAATTAATAATAAAAAAAAAAAACAGAATAAACAAAATACTTCTTTTACTTTTATTTATTTATTTGAACACTAATTTCTTTTATGATAAAAAAAAAGAGATTAGATTAGTCAAGCTTTGAATATTCTAGTCTTTGTTTTTCTAGTTATTTGGCCATTCTTCCATATTGGACTTAGTTCACCGAACGCAGCTCTGGCCTTACGTAGTCTGTTGTTGACATCTGCTTCTGTACCTCCGTTTGTTGTTAGAATGTTACCTAGGTAAGAGAAGCTTTCCACATATTCGACTGTTTGACCTTCTATGGTTATGGTGTTTGTGTTGGTGTTATTTATCCTCATGGACTTGGTTTTGTCTATGTTAATTTCTAGCCTGACTCTGCGCGCTGCTTGCTGAAGTAGGTCTGCTTTATGTTGAATGTCGCAGACATTCAACATGCCCGACTATGCGCTAGCAGACATATATCATCCGCATAGTTAAGGTCCTCAAGTGTCCTTGAGAGATCCCACCTTATACCTTTTCCGGAAGAACCCGTTTCTTTCATTATCTCATCTATTACAAGCGTGAATAGAAGTGGTGAGAGTGGACATCCTTGCCTTACTCCAGAATTTGTGGTGAATGTGTCGCTTATTTGTCCGCAGTGGAGAACTGCTAATTCTGCATCTTCATACAAAGCTTCTGATAATCTTATTAATTTTTCGGGAATTCTTTTTTTTCTTCTTAATGCATTCCATATCGCAATGCGTTGAACCGTGTCGAAAGCCTTCTTGAAATCGATGAACAGGAGATATAGCGGAGAGCGCCATTCTACAGATTGTTCTATGATCAGCCGTAGTGTGTTGGTGTGATCTGTACAACTCCTTTCTGGACGAAATCCTGCCTGTTCGTCCCTTCTATTTTGTTCTATTTTAGGCTGTATTCTCCGATTCAGTATGGTTGCGAAAACTTTATATATGATGTTCAGCAGTGTTATACCTCTCCAATTATTACAGCTTTTTAGGTCTCCTTTTTTGGGAAGTTTTACAATCAGGCCCTTTTTCCAGGATTTCGGTAGTCTTTCTTCCTCCCAGGCTTTCGTGATGTGAGGTTCTAATGATTCAGCGGCTAATTCCGGATCTGCTTGTAGCAATTCTGATGGAAGTTCATCTATACCTGCAGCCCTGTTCCGTTTTAGTGTTTAATTAAACAGTAATTTCTGATAATATAACTGATCTTCCACAATTTTTAAATTCGATAAACGATAGCAGTATCGCAGCAAACTTTTCGGCTAAAATATTAATACATAAAAGTAAAATCAAATTCATCGTTTTTTCTAGAACCCAATTTCAACAACATAACATTAACCATAAATACCATCTTCAATTTCAAATATTTCTAGGATGTTATTGGCTAAATGAAAACTGGAAATAAAATACCGAATAGATTATGCCCGCCGCAGTTTTGTACAAAATAAAAATGTTATATGTAACCGTCATATTAATCTCGAAACAAAAATCCGGTTCGTTAAATGGTATGTGTGGTCGATACTCTTCGCTATGGTAATATGGTATGGAAGCGTGGACACTAAATACTACGACCATAATTAAACTTGAAGCTTTTGACATGTGGGTATACTGTGTATAATACTAAAGATATCATGGATAGATCGAGTGAGCAATAGTGAGGTTCTAAGTAGAATGGATAAAGACCGGTGAGTTGTTATTTACAATCAAACACAGAAAAACAACTTATATAATGGGTCATATAATGGAAAATGACCAATATTATATTCTGCAACAATATTCTGTAAGGTAAAATTGAAGGCAGAAAATGTGTTGGCAGAACAGGAAACAACAGGCAACGGACGGGCTCCTAAACAGTGGGAGAATTAATGCACACAACACAGGATAGAGAGAGCTTCAGAAATGTGATCGAAGACATCCATAGTGATCATTAGTAGTGGATATATAGCTAAAGAAGAAATTCGAAATGTGATTCTAAAAATTTGTGAAAATTTCAATAATAAAATTGTAAAAATATTCTGGACCAATATTATTACGAATGAAGAAATATTGCGTAGAATTAAAACAGATTGTGCTTTTTTCCATCTATAAAACTACATGAACAGCTAAACTCAGATCATTCGTGTTGATAAAACATATTTTACTATACAATTAATTATACATTTCTGTATATAGTCCGATCGGTAGGATGGTAGAGAAAAATTCAAACTAACGAAGTGGCAAACACCCGTTCAAAAGCCTGAACTAAAATAGTAAGGGCACAGATTACACATCTAATGTTTTCATCAACACTGGTCAATTAATGGACAATTAAAATTGATGAGTGAAGGATAAGAAATTAATTAACTAAATTGATAGCTCAACATGGTTGTGTAATTTAAATTGTCTGGTAATTGACAATCAAAATGATGACCATTGATGTGTAATAGGCTTGTATGTAACAGTAAACTAAGCAAATACTTTGTGAAAAATGGAGATTACTACAACTGATTCATAATCTCAGAACCACAATATCGGAGATATATACCAACGTCGTATATTTCCTAAAGGGGGTGAAAAAGATTGATGATAATGAATTAATTATACAAGAGTATTTTAGAGTAATAATTGTTTGTGACACAGTTTTTGTATACAAATAATTAAATTTCTATTTTTGACTAATTTTCAACGATTTTTCAAGTAATACAAAGCAAGTTATAATTTAATAAGCAATTACTGCTGTGAACAATTTAGATTGAAATTTTTTAAGATTTATATAATATGAGATTTAGGGTAGTACTCCACTCGAAGGACTTTACTAGGTGATCAATTTAATACTTTAATTTTTTTAGACTTATAATAATTTTTTGGTAGGTCTTGTAAGAGATGTTGCAATAGATCTTAAAGTAAAAATTGTTAAATTTGGCTTTTAATGAACAGGAAGAGAGAATTATCAAACAATAAAAGTAAATTTTTTTGTAGTGTATACAATGTCTGAAACGACGTAATTACGTCGTTGTTTTTAAATTTTTTATCGGCCGAATTATGAATTCGTTTTAATTCATTGTAGTATAGTCTTAATTCATTGTCACAACAATTATTACATTAAAATTAAATTTAAGATGAGATTTGAATTTTAAAGAGTGTAGATTTTTATCATATTAAATTTTATAACTAACCCAAAAATATATATATATATACCTAATACCTATATACATATACATAATATATTGTTTAAAAATAATATGTTATTGTTATTATTGTGACTAGGTTAAGTATTTATATCGTTAACAGAAACGTGTCAGAATTCATTTATTTGCTATATAGACATAAATACAAAAATTTTTATTATTTAAATATGTATAAATTTAATCTTAGATAATCATTTAAATAAATTCTATGAAATTAGATCATCATAATAAAATTAGATTAAATGTGTATGCAGTTAGAAAATAGAAATATGTGGTATGAGGCTATATATAAATTTTCTATATAAACCCTCAATATTATTGAAATGTGCATTTCATGTTAATTTCCTAATGATCAAAATAATGTAAATTTTTTTTGTAACCTGCTTCCATCATTTTAATTACATAAAAGATTTACAATATTGTAAAGTTAATTTAATTTAATTTAGGTTGAAAATATTTAGTTTGTAAATTAAAAAAAAAAAAAATTTTTTTTTTTGGAACAAGATCAGTAGAAAAATATTTTTAAAATTAAATATTTTAATTTCTAACTGTGAATGTTAGCTTATTTTGACTATTTTTATATTCTGTTCAGCATAGTTTAATTTTATTTAAAATGTAGAGTTTTAATCACATTAGAATGTATGCAAATTTATTTAATTTAAATTTTATTATTAAGATAAAATTTGGTTTTGGTTAGAAGGAATAGAGTAAATATAGACTAATCATTGCATTGACCTATTTTTTTTAATTGCTAATGAAGCTGTTGACCGTCATTGTATAGTGGTTATATTTGATAATTAATACAAAGATGGTGGTTTTGAATTTCGTTCATATAATGAAGGCGAAGTTACTTTGCAATATAATGTAGCGTACTGCAGAGTATACATTTAAACTAGTTGATATACTTAGAAAAAAATCAATTGTAAGCTAACTGTGTGGTTTGTGTGGTTAGTAAGTGTAAAAAATTATAGTTTTTAGAATAGTTAACGTTGTTCAAATTGTACTTCATCTATAGTAAGATATTGTGGACATAATTCTATTTCTAACAAAACAATTAAATACAATAATGAATTACTGAAATATTTTAAAAAGGTAGAGATTATGGTATTCATAAGTAAAATTAATGGTTATTATTTTAATAAATTGTGATTGTATATTTACATAGAAAATAAATATCTTAAAAAACTAATAAAATTAAATTTGGAAGTATAATATAGTATTTTTAAATAAATTAGTTTTATTTTATAGTTTATTATTTTTTTTTAAAATAAATTTGATTTTGTATGCATGGCTTCTGTATTAGTGTTTTTAATTGTTCTGTTGTTAAATTGTTATTTTTAATATATTCTTACGAGCTCTAATAGCTCTTTGAGTCCAAATAGAATTAAATAAAAAAAATATGTACCTTATTTATTCCAGTATTTATCAGAGTTTAACACAAGTACCTAATTTATGAAATTTATTGAAATGGAGGTCTAAGATATGAAGCAATTGGCGAACCAAAAAATCTAACTAAACGTCAATTCTTTACAACTATACTATAGTAGTAGGGGTACATTGAAAAATAATTAAATTAATAGTGGGTTCGAATATGACCGAGTGTGACCTAGTGTGCATTATAAAATATGATAATATTAGGATTGATTTAATTTCTATTAAATTAAAACTAACCTACATTACCACCTAAATTCTTTAAAATTCAAAAAAATTTTCAAAAAACATTGGTGTCAATTTTCATATAATTTTTTTTTTTATAAATTCTAATATTAAGAATATAAAAATAGTCTATAAATATAATCAATAAAATTAAAATACACCTAATTTAAAAAAAAAAAAAAAAAAATGATGACCTAAAATTTCATTGAATTTTAATGACTTTTATTTTGTTTTTCAAGAAGTCAAGTTATTTGTATTTTTTTTTATTTTAAAGAATTTTTAAAATTTTAAATTTGTTATTTTTAATGATTTGAATTTTAATAGGAAATTAAATCATCAATAATTTTAACTTGTATTATATTGTGTACATATTTAGAAATTAATTTATATTCTATTTGATTTAGAGAAAGTATATTTTATAAAAAAAATAGAAAACATTGATATACAGGGTGTGTTCAATGACCAGTACCTAATTATAGTATAGACGGGTGTGAAATTAATGAGAAGAACAAAACAAAAATATGTAAGTAGTAAAATAGAAAGAAAGTATATTAAAGATATTATATATATATATATATATATATATATATATATAGACAGGGTGTGATATAAGACCATTAATCAATATAAATATGAAATTGAAGTAAAAGCAACAAGAAAAAATAATATGTGTGATAGTCAAAGTAATAAAAATAAAAATGAAAAAAAGCAAAAATGTATGCATATACAGGGTGTGGTTGGAAACCATTAAATAAAATTATATATTAAATTGAAATAAAGAAGCAATAAGACAACAATGAAAAATAAAAATGAAACGATTTTTTTTTCAATTCTATTCCTTGATTGATGGGTATATGTGTGATATATGGGTATATGTGGGTATAGTTAAGGTTTAAATTCCAGATGATTGCAATACACTTGTTTAAGGATACAAATTGTACATAGATAATTTTCTATATACCTCAGTAATTTTGCGTTATTTGTTTCGTGGTGTGTGTGTTTTTTTTTTGTTTTACAAACAGCCAAACAGCCAAGCGTTAGGATATAACCTTTAGTATTTACATACCGCTTGGATGGTATAGAACAGAATAGGAAGAAAGAAGAAAGTTAATGGTAGAAATTTGCAGAATGTTTGCCTTGAATTTTTGCAAGTTATACACTATGGTGTTATTTGAACGTGTAAACACATTAGAACGGATATGATTCCACATTCGTGAAGTTCGGACTATGAACGAATTTCCGTAAACTGTTTTATGACATCACGGTATTTCTATTTTGTAGGAATATGTATAGCAGAATAAGACAAAATCGAGTGACCGATGTTGAATAAGTTTGTTAATGGGATATCAAACAACGACGGGCAGTAGAAAAAATATGATTATGTTAAAGAGTAGATCAAAAGGTGTCAGTACTTTGACTGATAAAGTACAGAAACTGAAACACAAAGAAAATAATATAAGCATGTATTTTTTTATAAATTAATGTCTAAAAAATATTTCTTTTATTTGAGAAGAAGATTTTTCTACGCTTAAAAAAAATCTGTATTGTCGTCTACATTAAAAAAACAACAAACAAACAAAAAATTAGACATTTTAAATTTGAAGAATTTTAAATGATGAAATAATTATGTACATCTTGATATCTCATTAATTTTATTTATTTTTGTTTTCTTTGAGCAATGAATGTACCATAATTAAGTATAAATGATTAGATATAAATATTAGAAATAAAAAGAATGAATGAAAAATTTAATTTATAATGATGTTTACATTTTTTTTTTGTTTTTATTTTTCTTATTAAGGAATGCCTAACTAATTTCATAATAATAAGATATTTTGTATTTTGTTTTTTTTTTTTTATTTTATTTTGATACAAAAATATTGTAATGAAATTTTTATTATTTATTTCACGGTCATCAAAATCATGTTTTAAATTAAAATAAAGAAAACTAAAACAAAAACAAAACAAAAAAATTCAAATTTATTTTCTAATATTAGAAATTTGTTAACATTTGATGAGCTTTTGATTTGAAATGCATAAAATTGGATTTATAATTAATTATATTTAAATTTTCTTTCTTTTGTATTTTTTTAAAATAATTTTAAAATTTAAAAATAATTTATATCAGTAAATTATAAATCTGTAATAGTTATTAAGAACTTTTAACCAAAAAAATAATTTCTATAAAGAGAAAATCTTTTGAATTAAATTTCAATTTTTTATTTTTCAAATTTAAGCCTCTAATATTATCGAAAAGCACTTTTTAGTGAAGCATTTTCCTTCTACGGAGGTGGCCCTAATATGTCAGAGCCGGCATGTAGGCTTTTTAGCCCTTTATGCCGTAGTGAAGCATTAAGATGCCTATACTTAGACCAATGAAATTACCGTTATTGCCACAGTGCAGTATTCTACGTCATATTTTATACCTCATCTATACTGCAGACTTATCAATAACAAATGAAGCAACCACCAACATTTTTCTGATGATATGGCCATATTGGCATCGCATAATAGCCCGGATTTCGCATCACAACATAAAAAAAATTCAACAATAGGTAAAAAAGTGGAGAATTAGAGTGAATGGAGCAAAATCAACACATGCCACATTAAACGCTAGGTGGCGCAGTATGTAAAGCGTCTGCCGTTCGGTTCGATTCCCGATGAAGCAAATTAATGCTTTATTGGTTTTTCGACTTTACCCAACATATACTAATAGAGTATAAATAGATTGTCATAGGGTTTTCATCCGCAACTCATTATACATATAAAAATAAAATCAAACAAACTACTGAATGTCTGCATTAGAGACAGATTGCACAGGTTACAAGAAAAAACCAATTTATGAAAGTATTTATCGATGTTGTATAACAAAATAATATATCTGATAGTGATAGATGTCACAAAACTATTTATTTTGACTAGCTGATAAATTATGGAAATATAAAATAAGATAAGAATACAATTTTTTCAAAACAGAGATAAAATTAGGTTAAAAGTTATGAATAAGATTAAAATAAGAATAAAATTTTAAGCTTATTTTAAATATTAAAATATCATCATCAATAGTTGTAGTTTAACAAAAAAAAAATCAAAAGGTCGATATTGAAATGGAAAATTTGATTTTACTACAAACACGCATACGTAAGCAAAAGAAAAAAAATAAATAAAATGAACTCATAAAGATTGACATAAAATGAAAAAAAAAAAATTTTGGTGCACGATTTTATTTTGAACTAGAAAAAAAGCTTGCACCAGAAAAAAAGTACATAGTGCAAGATTAAAAAAAAAAAATCTTAAACCTACTTTAAACCTATTTAAAGAAAATCTTAAACCTACTTAAATTTTTTAATTCATCATAATTTTATTTATAAATAATATTAAATATAAAAATTTTAATTTTTTACCGTAATTTTTTTCAATAAACTTCAAATTGGTTTTTAAACATTTACTGATTGTAGCGACATCTAATTATGTTTAAAATAACTATTTTCAAGGTCATTTGCGAGGTGAGACATGGAACATTTTATTATATACATTGAAATTTTTATGAATTTCAATCTATTTTAATACATTAATATATTAATCCTTACCCAGTAACCAAAAAATGTCATGAACAGAACAGGTTTTGTCAATATATTGTCAGAAAAATGCCTACAAACTTTGTTGTCAAAATTATGATGACAATTTGTTACAAAATTGTGATGCACATTTTTTCCACAAATTGTTAACAAAGTATTTGTCATGACAATTTCTGGTAAACTTTATGTGACAATTTCTTGACAGTTTGTTTTTTTATTGCTTTTTATATAATATGTTCCAATTGATATGGTGGAAGATTTTTTTTTGATTGCTATGAATGTTGTATCTTTAGAGAATGCCTATATAAACTAATTTTTTCGAAAATCAGTAATTAAGTAAATAGCACAAAAAACAGTTGTTTTCATTTATTACAAATCCTTACAAAATACTGAAAATACTACAAAGAAATTGATACGCACAAAATTACCCACAAATTAGTAACAAATTGTTCAGAAATGAGTGTCAAAATAACCCACAAATTATTGATAAATTTGGTCACAAAATTGTCATCTACACTGTGACAAAGGGGGTCAACCCTGCAGATTTTTTTCAATAAAAGTTTTCCCAAAAATTTGTCGACAATTTACCAAAATTTATATTTGGCTATTTGGGATACTTACAGCACATTCTGTCACAAAATATTTATCTTATTTTTACCTTTTATTAATGTTATTATTATAATTAGTATATTTATTATTAAATTTGATTAATTAATCAACTTAATAACCAAAATGTGGGGTAAATCGAAAAATCAATGCAATGACAAATATTTTCCAATATATTTTTAAGTTAAAATTAATTATTTTGAGTTTCTTAAAATTAAAAAAAGATTCAATGAAAAACTATATGGGTAAAAAAAATTAGTATTTTGCATTAATTATAATTTAAAATATTGTACTGAGTAGTTGTGCTTTTTGAATATTTAAAATTTATCTGCAATAATTTGTTAAGTTTAATTACAAAAAAAAAAGTTTCTCTTCTAAGTCTTTCGTATTATATCATATGTTTATAGTGTTTATACTTCTATTATTGGTATTATTATCTTAGTACTCTATAATTATTTATTTTTAAGTTGGAAATGATAATTTACATATTTTAAATAAAAATAAATCAAAATTTAATTTAAAAATTATATTTAACATTTTTGAAAAATAATTATACTAAACATTGTATTGTATACATACATTTGAATATTTAATTATTGTATTTATACATACAGACTAAAAACAGTGATTGAAAATTTTAAATATTAACAAATTATAATCGTTCGATTTTATAGCAAGTACTCTTTATTAATAAAGAATCAATATTATATTGAATAGAGAAAGTCAATAAATTAATATATTATAATATGTCCTAACATTGTTGGATTTCATCAATACTTTGATTTTTGATAATTATTCATGCATTAATCGAATCGTTTAAACAAATTAATAAAACACATTGGCAAATAAGATGTTCAATCAAAACAAGGTATATATTTTTAAAATGTTGCTCAGTTATTACAATTATACAAATTAGTTAGGAAAATTTCACTTTAATATGTTATAGTATCTGCCCTATACCCCAATAATATATTATATTTATCTATTATTTAGATCTTACAAATCTTTTTACTATCAAAAATAGTCGAATTGTCTTATTTTTTCGTAATTAAGTAGTTAAATTTGGAATTTTTTGTTATTTGAATTACTGTCATTAAAATTTATATTTTTTGTGATTTTAAAACCTTTATGTTATGACATTCAAATTAATATGTTTTACAACATTACAATTTATATGTTATGATGACATTAAAATTTATATGTTAAGAAATTAAAAATTTATATGTTTTCATTAAATCTACATATACATTGGATACTATTTTTTGTGGTTTCATTTGAAATCACCTCTAATTGTTTTCAAATTTCAAAAGTTGGCTTTATTGACTCTGTTGTTAATACAAAATTTCAATTCTATCATAATATATTTCTCACATTAGACTATAATTATCAAATTATGATTTGTATTTAATTTCTAATGTATATATGTACATTATATTCAAGTTATTGTTATTCTAAATTTCCCGTCACATAATTAAAAAAAAAATAAACAACAACAACAAAAATTATATTCTCTTTGTAACAGGTGTATTCATAAGTATTCATTATTTATGATAAATGCAATCATCACCTGCTTTAATAATTAAAAAAAAAATACAGAAAAACAGAATAAAAAACGCATTTTATAATAATAATTGAAAGCGCGAATAAATCATGTGAAAAACTTTTAAAAATATGTTTTTTTTTTTTTTTATTATTATTTTGTTTTATAATTATAATATAGTGTCATCATCATTAATATTCTATGAAATATTTAAAATATTTAACAAAAAAAAAAAACAAACAAAATAATAACAAAAAAAGAAAAACCATTCATACATATACAATACTGTTGTGCAATATTATATGGTAACAATAGAATATAGCGAAACTAAAATTATTCGTACATTTCAGTCATCTTTAAAACCAATTAAAGAAATTCATTTAAACAAATTATTGAATTCTGTACTCAATTTGGAATATATATAAAAAATCCAAGAAAATTGTATTATGCAGATGAAATATATTTGAAATTTAATTAAATATAAATTTAGATTTATATACATAGGTGTCTGAATCCTAATATCACCAAAGCTCAAATTTATGCTTATTATTATTGTCTATATTAATGCAACTAATATGCATCTCAGTCCTCTTTCAATGAAATTTAATTAACTCTTCAGCCTTGCAATAAGTTAGTTCTGGAATTTAGTTTAACTATATGATATTCTAAAACACAAAAACTGTAATGATGGGTTATTTAAGTCGTGGTATTAATCTAGTGTTAATTTATTTTTCTTGATTCTACACTAATCACTTTCACTTAGATCAAATTTTCATTTAAGTACCGTACAATGCTAAAGCAAGAGATATAGACAAATGTAAAGATCGAGGACTATTCAATTCTTGAAAAATTGGAATTAACGGATGAAGGACAGTTGCAAAAAATAGAATAGAATTGTAAATGAGATTAGGGATCACCCTGAGGTATTCAACTAATAGTTTATAATGTATTGGAAAGACAAAACAACACTCTGCACGAGCTTTTAACCCATTTTGAGGTATTAATTAAAACAAAAAAAATAGATGATGATGATTACAATTAACGAAAATTCACCAACTGAGGACTATATCGAACATTTCTCGTTCAACTAAAACATATTTGCTATTTTAATATTACTATAATTTGATTGTATACAACAACATCAATTTAAATCGATGATGTTCATTTTATATTTACCTAAACAATGATTATGAGATGATAATAATGAATAATTTTGTTTTTTTTTTGTTGTTTAAAACTACTTAAATACAATAATTTTTATTGTCATAAAATTTTTGAATATGCCATACATATATATATATATATTATATTTTTTTTTTATAAATTTATTTTTTTAAAAAACACTTTTTTTTATTCTTTTTAATCTCAATTTTTTTCCTAATTGCATATTTCAGTGTTTTGGTTTTTTTTCTCCATGTTTTGGTTGAGTTCAGGTAAAATTAAAATCAAAAAAAATTACATCACACCTTAAGTAATTTTCATATTTTTTATTTTTTTGAATAAATAAAGAAAATTATCGTTTTAAGCATTCAAAAATGCTACCTTCAAAATAAAAAGACAAGAAAAACAAATTTGTTTTTTTTTTTTGTATAAAATATTAGTACACATATCCGTGTTAGTTGGCTGCGGTTAATTTGCAATATTTTTTATTGGGTAGCTAACAAGTTAAATTTTTTTTTCTATTAAACATAGTTGAAATGTACTCTATGTATCGTTTGAATGTATACAGGGTGTCTAGGGTAGACCAATAACCAACAGGGTAGTGTGGCTATCGGTGACATCGTAAATATATTTACAAAAAACTTCAACCTGATATAATGTAAAAAAAAGTTAAATTGTTAATGTTATCAGTAAAATATGTTGACAATATTGTGTAATTAGAGCTTTCTTTCTGTGATCAAGCAAAATGAACAGAAAGTTTTTATTAACACTGATATACAACATTGGGTTCTCTAAAATGTTTGTAAACCCAAATACCTGTCAAATCGGTCGTGAAAACATCATCAAGAACAATTGTTATCATTGAATCAATATCTCGAGCTTTTGTGAACCTTTGTAGAGATTTAAGATCATAACGTAATTTAATATTTCATTGCCAATAACCATATTTGGGAAGCAAACATACTTCCTTCGTCACTGTCTAATTTTCTTCTTTCTGTTTTTATCTTTTCATATTCATTTCCATAACAATTATATAACTTATCTGTATACTTTATTTTTATTTTTTTATTTGGTCTGTCTTTGCCTCGAATTCGATGTCAAACAAAGATCTACAAAAAAGGCAATGAAATAAAATAAATGGTAAATGGTAAATTCAATAGCCTAGACATTATCAAAAAATAAAAAAAGTAAGGATAGTAAACAATGAAGCCTTTGTCTCGTTCGATGTCATTAACACGAATCAAGCCCGCAACCTAAATGGTCTGTTGGTCACATAAGTATAAGTATCTAATTTATTTATTCTTATTCTTATTTGTTATTTGATATGTTATATACCTATTTATACCTATTTGTTATATACCTATATGATATGTATACATTACATACATAAGATTATCTTATGCTGTTATCTATAAATGTTTGATTATTGCTTAGATATATTTGCAAATCAAAATTTTTTTTTGTACATATCCTAGTTTATTGATTTTAGGTCACCCTGTAATGTAAATAAATAAATATATAATAATAATTTTTTAAATATATTTATTTTTAATTGTATATGTGCGTATTTCGTTTAATTTATTTTATAAGAAAAATAAATAAAAAAAAAATTGTATCCAATTAATCATGACTTCCAGGCATTATGTGTTTATTTTATTTTTTATTTTTTTTTTTTATTTTACATTTTAAATACTTTTAAAAACTCTTTTTAATATTCTTTCCGTTTAAAATTAGTGAACACATATTTTGAATTTTTAAGTGTTTTTTAAATTTTTTTTATTTTTTTTATTTTTTTAATTTATTTTCTTAATAAGTTGCCAATGTAGATACAATTATTTCGGTTAAGAATAATAAAATTAAATACAATAGAAACGTAAAATCGTTATAAGAGCTCTCTATTTGAAAATTTTCAGAATTTAAAAGTTAACATTATTCTATTTAAAATGAATATTTATGTTAATTACGAAAATGGTGTAAGTCAATTTTTATTTTTTTGTTTTATAAGAGAAATAAATATTTTTGTATTTAAACAATTTATAAATCTGTTATCAGCACTGTAATGCATAATATTAACTTCATTTTGACTTGACAAAAATTATGATTTTTTGATTGAAAATTATGGATGTTTGACTTGACAATGATGTCATACGATTGTTGAGCATTATAAGATTATGAAACATTGCTAAAACTTCTGTACGTTTTAGAAGTTTGGAATCAAAATGTCAACACTTTGAATATGAAAGATTAGTATATATATTGGTTGTAGTACATTTGTAACAGGCAATATGAATTTAATAAGAACCTAAATGGTATGTACGAAGATTCAAAATAGGCACATATTTAAATACTGCCTTGCAAATTGGCAATTAACTTTTAATTGCCTTCCAAAGGTTATTCCAACAAGGAAAGCTATTTTTCAGAATCATGTACGACACAGTTACTATTACTATATTACTATAACATAATCAGTAGAGCTTGGATCAGTAGATGTGATCATGATTATGTGTTATTCAATTTTGTAACCGTTGAAAGATAACTTAACTGAGCGCTCACCTCTGGTGGTTTGAACAAGTACATTTTAAATGGGTTTAATTTCTATTTATTGACAATTTAACTAGATTATTTTTTTATAATATAAAATTTATTCTATACATTTGTACTATGTAGAAATGTAGTTTTGAATTTTTGATTGAAATTTATGAATTACTATACTATGCTAAAAAAAAAGCAATTAATGGACAATTTAAATGAAATGCGACATCATTGAAACGTCACATGGTCACATTGTAACGTCATTTGGTCACATCTTTATAAAAAAAACCATCAAATTACAAAAAAAAAAATTTAAGTACCTAACTAATTATATGAAAATAATTTAATTATTAAATTTGTAGATTAACACGGTAATCAATTAATTAAAAGTAAGCTATAATGCAGATAAGAAAAAACAAATTTAAATCAAATGAATTACAAGATATTATATAGATTTTTGATTTCAATTATTTTATAAAATTATTTTAAATTATATAAGTTAAAAAAAAATTATCTATAATTAATTATAGACTGAAATTAACATGCAAATCTGGAAACAATAGTAAGTTATGTTGAAGAAATACAAAACTTGATATAAATTTAAAAAATTTCAATCTACAAAAATATAAATGACAGAATCTGATAGATATATATATAATTTTCTATTACTACATTTACATTGAGGAATAACAAACTTAACTATATATATATATATATTTACATTTAAAAGAAAATAATTTGATATTAAAAAATTTAAAAAAATACTTTTTTAGGAAGTGGCGCATCAAATTTCATTTGATTCATGTTACAAGCTACATTAAATAACACATGTAATTAATTTTTTGTTTTTTGGTTCGAGGTTATAAAAAATCATAGCAAGAGAAACAGAGGCGGGTGTTCTTAAACCGAGGTGATCATCAGCCTTTAGAGTGGATACTACAACCCATTAAGCCCATCCTCTTATACCTATTCTATAGGAAATAGTGCTTAAAATATATTTTTTCATATACGTTACATTACAAGTTACAACAAATAACACAATAATTAATTAATTTTATGTTATAGTTTTTGTTATGTTTTTTTTTTGAAAGAAATTACAGGAAATAATATTAAAATTTATTAACACCCAGTTTCGTAGAGAGGAAAAAAAATAAAAACAAACAAAACGCAAGTCATAAATACATAATTAATTTTTTTTTTTTTAAATATTGTAATATAGTCATTACAAAATTTATATGCTACTGTTTCTTCATAGATGGCGGCGGTCTTGAGGTTTAACAGAAATAAAATTCCATTCGATTAAAAAATCATGATTTTTTGTTTTTGTTTTTAATAAATTCCTTTTGTTTTTGTAATTTTTATAATGAATAAAGAATTATTAAAGATTATAATATTAGACAAGTGACTGTTGTTTATCACAGAATTTATTCTTTGCTTTTTTTTTTAATTCCAATGACTATTTTTGTATCGGTGACAAATGACAGTAATGGCAAAATAATTCAAAATAAATGATTTTGATGGATAATTAACATGATTGTGTTTTTTTTTTTTTTATTTTATTCGTATGAAATTATTTGCAATTGTATATATGAATATTATTTAAAAGTGTTATAAGCTCAAGGATCTCTTCAAAGAAAAAAATAAAAACAATTAAAATAAATATGTTATATAACATGGACAAATAATAATAGAAATTCGAGTCCGCAAGAACTTGAAATTAAATTTAACTTAAATTTTAAGATTTTTTTGTTTTGTTGTACTTATTGAGAATAAAAAATATTAAATAAAATAAATTGTATTATCAAAATTAAAGAACAATTTGATGGAGGACTCTCCACGTCAAGTTACTAGCATGATAGTTGTATAGCAACACATTCAAATATTTTACCAGTTCAATTTAAAGTATTTCTGATCTGTTGAATTCTAGTTGATTTTAATTGATCTGTGGTGTATTTTTTTATTTATTTTTAATTATATATCAAAAAGGGCTAAATTTTATAAAATAAAGTCAATAAGTCAAAAGTTTAAAAAAAATGTTTTTATTTTTTTTTTGTGATCTTTATAAGAATGTAAAAAATAATGTAAATAAATTTATAGCTAAATATATTATACATAATTATATAACAGTATTATTGCAGGTAAAGTATGAAATTTAATATACATATTACAGTCAATATTTTTTTTCTACTATTAAATAATACATTTTTGATATACGATTCAATTTTACAAGGCACATAGATGTCGCTAATTCAAAATTTGAAGTTCTTGCACATGCACACTTGTTTAGATTTTTGCGTTTTACTGTTATGATAGTAATATCTCCCCTGCGTCAATCATAGTTAAAAAATAGTTTTCGACAATTTATATAATATGTATGTGTATTTATTATATTACTTATAGCTACGTGAAGCAACAGTTGACTGAAACCAAGTCTTTAATTGACATCAAATATATAATAGCTTTCATCAAGTACTTACAATTCTAAGATAATAAACGGGAAAGTAAAATTAATATCTTAAGAGGTCGCGCTTACATAGAACCCTCCATTAATAATAAAAAAATTACATAAAAAATAAAAAAAATACATTTTGTAACGAAAAAAAAAACACAAAATTTTAATTTTGACAAAATGTCAAATATATTTTGACAATTTTTTGACAATTGCAGTTATACAAACAAAAATTTATTTATTTTTGTACTTTTTTTCTATAATTCATTATGTTTTTTTATTTTAATATTATTTTTATCATTATTATTATTATTGATTATTTCCAATTATTTTTTTTTTTTTTAATAAAATAAATACTAACTGATAAATTATGTTCAATTAAATTATAATTAAATATTATACATAAAAGTAACAAAACAAAAAAAAAATTATTAAAAAGTAAAAAAACAAAAAAAAAAAATAAAAAAAACACTGCAACCCAAAAAAAACAAAAATAAATAAAAAAAACTATGCATATATACAAAAAAAATTATTTTCACAATATGTATTAACCTGTACATGTTCTTTGGGTCATTACAGATCACACATAAATTGACATTTAAGATTTGTATTAATAAAAATCCAATTGATTGTATCAATTATATGCAAAAGGTATCACAATTTACTATTGACCAACATATTAAAAGAAAACTTATTGAAATTATTAACCCTTTTAAGCTGCCTTTAAAATAAATAAATTAAAAAATAAAGCTATCGTTGGATGACAGCTTAAAAAAAAAATAACAATAAATAATTTACATATAAAAACCAAAATAAATTTTTTTAATAGTTTGAATAGAATAAGATTGCAATCAATAGATAAATGGTGTGGTTTGATGGGGAAGAATGTAAATGAAATGAGAATAACATGCACTGTTAAACTACATTGTATATTCTAAAAGATTCTGGTTCATGTGTATTTCAGAAAATTTTCATTTTTTTATGGGGACGAAAAAATATGAAAGGTCTAATTTTCATTTAAGTTTTAATGTGTGAGAATGTCTTTTAATAAATTATTTCAAATTAAATTTTAATGTTTAATTAAAAGCTATAATATTTTTTTTTATTGGTATAATCTAGTGGTATAATGTACTAGTATAATCTATTGTATAAAAACAAGTATTTCTATCTACTTATTGGTATAATCTACTGGTATAATTTACATTTATAATCTATTGTATAACAACAAGTATTTTTATCTCCTTACTGGTATAATATACTAATATAATTTACCGGTATATTCTATTGTATAAAACAAGTATTTCTATCCACTATAGATTGATTCTATTTATAGTCAAACTGGTATAATCTACTTTTAATATTTGCTACTAAAATTTACATGTATAAACTACTAGTAAAATCTATTAGTATATATAATAAACTGGTATAATGTATGTAATTACAATAATATCTGTGTTCTTTTCATACGTTTTAAAGTCTATGTGTTATTAAATTAATATAAAATAAAGAACGATGTAGATTAATGATCTGGATAATTTTTTTAAGCTGGTAAACTTGTTAATTAAATTATCAAAAATATCTATTTATTACAAAACTACGCAAGTGCCACTAGTAACAAATATCATTACCAAATATTTGAGACCTATCTGGGTTTTGAGTTGCTATTTTATTTTCATATTAAACGTTTGATTTAGACCTTGAACCGGATGACAAGAACATATTAATGTAACACAAAATAAAATTTTATCTTACTAGTTATATTGAAAATTGAATTTCATCATCAGAATACTCAATTATATTATGTAATATACAAAATAAGGAAAATTTTCTTACGAAACCAACTACTCTCTGTACTAAAAAATTACAAAAACTTAAACCAAAAACAAAAAAAAAAAATTCAAAATCCAAGATACAAATTTGGTTTTCTAATTACGAAAAAAAAACATTTTAAATATGATTTCGTTAAATTAATTGCTAATCCCATTAACATATAATATAAGAAGTAAACATTTTAATAGATTTGAGTTCACTTACCCTATATTTAATTTAAACATTTTCTACATATTTTTCTATTTCAATCTCTAATTAATTTCCAAATTGCAAAAAAAAAACCTGATAATAATAATTATAAATATTATACATACCTAATTAATTTGTTTTATACCAATTCAACTTTTTTTTTATACCAAATTGAATTTTTTTATAGCAAATTAATGTTTTTTTTTTTATACCAAATTAAAAAATAATTGTATGCATTTATGGGTTAAATAATTTAGTCAAATGGAATGTGGGCGCATTTTTACCTCAATAAGTATTATTAAATCTTAAAATTGATATGTATGTTATTAAAACAACAACCTTCAAGATATTCTATATAAATTACAAAAACAAAAAAAAAACAAGAAAAAAAAAACATAAATAATTCTAAAATATTTACCTATATTAAAACAAGTGTACAGACGTATTACATATTTCATAATATATGTATGAATCTACATATACATACACGAGTTACGAGTACATATTGTGTGAGTTCATAAATTACGAAAACTGTTAACAAAATCATTACTTTCGATTCGGAAAATTTATTTTTATGCAATGTTTTTTTAAATCTTTTAGATCTCGTCTTAAATTTACTATTTAAAAAAAAAAAGATTACAAAACAATGTTTATATGTATATATATATACATTAACGAACTTGAAAATTTTAATTGATAAAATGAAAACAAAAAAAAACAAAAACAAAAGAAATAAAAAATAATATTTTAATAATAAAGAATTTTTCTTTTTGTTTATTTGAAGATGCAATGTTGATGTAAATCAACAAAAGTTCGTCTGTCTGTTAATAATTATTTTTTATAAATTAAAATTGTGTCATCATCGATCGATAATTGAATTTTGTTAAATTAATTTATTAATAATTAATAGGAAAAAAAAAATATGCAATCAAAGAATGCGGATTATTTTATTTGATTTTTACATGAATTTTTAAAATAATAAAAATGAAAACCTTGATGAGTAGCGATCTTGGAAGCGTTTACATACAAAATTATTTATAAAAACATTCTGTCACATTCACTTGTTTACCATGTGTGATAGAAAAAAATTATAATTGTTTTTTTTTTAATATATTTACCATTAAAGATTATAATTGAAATATTTTCAATTCTTAAATAAAATATATATTTCTTATTTTGAATATTTTCATTGAAATTCACACCTTTAATACTTACTTATGGTAATGGAATCAAGTAATAATAAAAAACAAATTTACATTTTATTGATTCGATATGAATATTTAGTCATTAATTAACACAATTTTTATAGTTAATATAATAAAACTATACTGTTTTTTAAATTCTTTAATTATATAACTTTTAAATAAATTTTATGTTTGTCATAAAATATGGAAATAATTTTGATGGGAGTTGTAGTTTCTATCGGTTTGATTGTTAAAATATTTTTGTCTTTTAATTTTTATTATTCATTAAAAGAGGGTACTGCAAAATTATTACTATTATATTATATTTTATTTCCTTAATATATTTGTATAAAATATGCTTAATTTAATATATTGTAATTCTATATTTTCAGAGATAGAATATTTACATCTTTGATTTATATACCTATTTAGACTAGCCTGACTTAATTGTTTAGAATAAATTTAATTTGTGAAGGGAAAAATGGCAAGTAAAAACCTTTAGTTAACTATTTTTATGCTAATAGAAAACATGAATTCATCGAATTTATTATTATTATTTTATTATTTTATTTTATTCTAAATCTTAAACTATTGTTGTATACTTTTTTACTTCATCAGTTATATTTTTGTACCAATTTTTTCACTAAGAAATTATTTTAAATTCAAGCTCACAAACTTACTTGATTTGATTAAACTTCAAATCTGACTGAAATATTCTTTACAATTCGTTTAGTGTGATGTTTAGTGAATGTCCTAATGAAAAATTAAATCTTACTATACCAATCGGAATTTGTAGCATTATTGTTATTTGCTTGAAAACTTTATATCTACCCTTCAAAACTAGCCATATTAATCAATATCAAAATATTAAAGTTGTATAAGGCAACAAAAATTTGTATAATAAAGATTTGATTATAAAAGCAATCCTGTATCATTAATCATCAATCATTCATCCTGTATCATTATTATTTAATTATCAATAAATTAACATTATAAATGGTTAATTGAGGTAAAATCAAATCAAAAAAAAAAAAATTCAAGAGATTTTTAATTTTATTTTGTTTTTTTTTTTTATATATATACAAGTTAGGTCACTTTTGATTTTCACCAATTTACGACCAGACTTCTTCTTGAAGAATTAAGTATACATAAAGTTTATATTTTTATGGGTCGTGACATGAAATTGACTTTCTTTTATCATAATTTTTAACCTCACCAAAATGGACATTCAATAAATCAAATCAGCGTTGAGTTTTATTTTGTTTTATACGCCATTTTTGAATTTTTGTTTTTTTTGTTATAACGAATAAATTTTTATATGGGAGTTGTGTTCTTTTAAAAATTGCAAATTAAATTGCGATGAATTTTTTAGTGTTATTTTTTTTTCTCTTGGATTTTTGTTTGCATTTGGAGTTGACCGGTTATTTTGTGCAGCGACAAATTTGTTGATAAATATCGTGTACATATATTTTTTGTGTTTGAAATGATATCGAAAAAAATTGTATGTTCGAAATGGACAAAATTAAACGATAGAACTATAGAAGCTATATTTTTTAATTTGTAGTTTGTTCATTTATTTATTTTTTTTTTGTTTTTTTTGTATAATATTTATATCCAAATAATAAATATAGATGAAAAAGATAAATGTCGAAAAACTTTCAATTGATAGTGAATAAAACAAACTTATAACCGTTATCTAGTGTAAAAAAAAAACAGGTCAAAATCGAAATATGAATTAAATCTAAAAAATCACGAATTGCATTTACTTCTACAAACAAATATAAAATAAAGTAATTGATACCATATTTTTAGAATGTGGTAGCTTCGCCGAATATCATATTATTTACAGTCAAGTTGTATTTTTCTTTATGTTTTTTATTTATTTATTTATAATTTAATATTATACAAATTCGGTTTATTAAATTTTACGTTAGTATAAGTTTTCTAAAATAAGTATTAAGCTCTAAAGGTTTCATAAACAGCCAAATTCGATATATTGGCATTGAAACGCCACCTGCATTACAAACATGGAAATTTGACATTTTGTATTACACATTCAGAAGATAGTAATACACTATATCTCGCCTGGCTCTAAAGTTAGAAATTTCAAAATCTGTTACAAATTGAATTTACACTGAAATTATTTAATTAAAAATTTATTTTATATAATGCCATTGCTAATCTAGTAAAGTTTGGGTGATGTTTAAAATTACAATTAACATTACAACTCAAAACACCAACAACAATGTAAAGTAAATATGCATCATGTCTCATCATAATGCGTTAATATTATTTTCTAACTATATTTTACTTCCATAATATATTAAAAAAAATTGATTTATTCTGCAATTCTCATTAGTTCATTCATAATTAACAGTTTTTTTTAATTATTATTGTTGTTGTTGTTGTTGTCAGATTAAAACAAAAATAGTATATACAAAATATGAAGAAATTCAAAACAGGACTACATCTGTAACAAAATCAAATATACTTTTAGTCAAATTACTTTTTTTTCCAAATACTCTATTTGTATTTGCGAATGTAAAAAATTGGATTTGAAATGCTTTTACTTAAATAATTGAAATCAAATATTTTTATAGTATATAGATATAATATAGATATAATATATATATAGTTGTATAGTTTTTATATTTTATCATCCAGCTCTAAATAAGTAATTTTTTTTTATAATTAAAATTAAATTCTATTATATTTTCTATTTACTCAAAAAATATAAAATGGCGTATGAAACAAAATTGACCCTGCTGAACTATAATCAAATATTTTAGTAAAGCAATATAAGAAAATCTAAACAAAATAAATAATTGAACCCATCATTATGATTCCTTTTTTTTTTTGTTGTATTTTTTATTTATTTATTAACTTATAGGTTATGTTATCATTATTATTATTTTGTAATAAGAAAAAAGTGTTGAAATAAAAAATAAAGAGAACAAAAATATTTTCTTCCCATAAAATTATTTCAGTTCTTTTGGCTCTTGAATAGAAAACAATGGAATGCTGAAATTTTTTTTTTTTGTAATATAATTTTGCAATACTAATACTAATACAATTTAATATTATTATATGAGTATGTATAAATGTATTTTTAAGCTTAATTTTAGATATGATTTCAATAATTTAACCACTCATTCATTTAAAAAAGAAAAATGTAAAAAAAAAACAAAAATAATCTTTTATGTGGGTACGAGGGTAATGATTGCAATTCAAAAATTTATAGAATCAGTTAAATACGCTATTGTTAATTTAAACAAAATTTTTAAAAAATTTTAAGAATTCTATTGAAATTAAAAGCATTTCAAACCCCAAATATAATCGATTTAGCTATGTATGTCTGAAAGAAATATTTATTCTGTAGTCTGTTAAAAATTATTTTCATACGAGTTTAATAAATAAATAAAAAAATATAAAAATAAACAATGTGCTCCTGTACATTGGTATTTTCAATGCCCGTTGTTTCAGTAGGGCTTCCTGAATCCTGTTGTTTTACTACTAGATTCGAGTGTACATGGTATTCATATAATAACAGTTAAAGCTTGAGATGTTTAAGTGTGTGCGTAACAATTTCATTATAAATTTATTGTGGTACATTATGGCTTATCATAAACCACAATGTACACCATAAGCCATAATGTATCACCAAAATATTTTTATTGCTCTTGTGTATATGTATTAGTAAAAATTGCCTGAGATTTTGATAATTTTTTTATTCCCAAAATCTTTAATGTTTATAATTATCGTTTATGTCAAAAGGTGTGTGAGGTCAAAAGGTGAAAACAGCAGTGACAATATCAATGTACAGAAGCCCTATTAAAAATTAATCGGAAATGTCCAAAAGCTTGTTTTAATATTTGACAAAAATTTATAATAGCTTTGAAATATTTGAAGTATATAAGATATATATATATATAAAGTCAATTGAAAAAGCTGTAAGTTTAAGTTGATTTGAACTTAGGTTTCAAACTATTACAATTCACTTGCTATTACTAAAGCACTTTACATACAATTACATTTTTTTTTTTACCTAGAATTAAACTAAATTTTCAATTTAAAAACCTGCAGCATTAAATATGAAACTGTCAAAAATCGAACTAATAAAAGTTTTACAGTTTAGTTTAATTTTTTGAAATTGAGTCAAATTTTTTGCAGTTTTTTAACACAAAAAAAAAATGTAAGTGAAAAATTATATGAAACTGGGCAAACTAAACAAATTGTAAGATTTTGTATAAAATTTAAAAATAAAAAATAAAATATAATTAAAAATAATTTGTTATTAAAGTTAAATAAACGAAGATGAACTTAAACAATAAATAAAAAATTACAATAGAAAAGAAGAACTGTCAAATTTTAATTTTATTTTGCAGAATTTTTTAAACAAATACACATTTAGAAGAACAATTCTGAAGAAAAAAATTTCTGATTGGCTTGAAATTTTGACAGTTTTGTATTGTATTAAGTTCTGCTGAATTTTAATTAAAAATTCTGTTCTAAGCTTAGACATTCATAATAGTGGTAATCTATTTGTAATGTTTATACTAAGGGTATTCACGATTAAGTGTGGAAGTGTCTTCATCATTTTAAAGCAAGTAAAAGTTATTAAAAATTCACCAAATTCAATATCCAATATTTAAATATTAATTTTAATTTACTAAAAATTACTAATTACTAATTTACTAAAATTTAAAAAATTAAATTAGAGGAAAAACAACATATAGTATTGAATATTAAGGCCGGCGCCATATATTTATTACGTAGATACACGTAATTCATTATTTTTCAATAATAATGCATTATTCACGGGTTGGTGGCACTTCATTCAATTTTTATTTCTTTTTCTGTTTTAAATTTAAAATTTTACGTCAATAGCATTTATTAAGGTAATTGGGTTAATTTCTGATTTTGGGGTAATTATTGCTTAGTTCTCGTTTTGTTTTAACTCATATAGTAACAAAAAAAAAACAATTTATAAGAATTCTCTATTGTAAAAATATATAATATGTATATAAATATATATATATGTATTACATAATATTATATATAATGTGCTGTTTGTTCATTGGTAAATAAACTTGTTGGTGAACAATAAAAACTAGTTAAGAATTTTTTAAAATCAATCTTAAATATTAACTAAATTAATAGAAATAGTGGTGACCTCGGTCACCCAATAGGCTATAAAATAATGAAGAAAACCACTTCCAGTAATATAGATTGATATTAAAAGGTTTCCCAACTAATATTATAAGCTATTTAGGTACTTATACCATAAAAATTTAATTAATTTTTCATTTATTTTTTTAAAAAAATTTAAAATAAAGTCTTTTCTACAATCTATTTACAACAACAATAAAAAAATAAAAACAATTTTCAACAATTTTATTGAATTGAAATTATTAACAACAATGTAATAAGTTTAGTGTAAACATGTTGGTCAAAAAATTTGTTGTACATACTAAAATAGTATTAAATAATTAATATTTCGTTTTGAAGGTATTAAAAAAAAATTGTACGAAAGGACATGTTAATCGAGACTATGAATTTATATTGTAAAACAAAAAAAAAAAAAGTTCCGGAAAATCTTGTTCCTAAACCAAAAATTCGTAATTTAAATTTTGTTGAAAGAACACCGATATGTTACAAAATCCAAAACAATAGCATATACACAAATTTATAAAAAGTAACATATAAAGTATAATCTATACATATAAAGTATATATATATATATATATATATCTGTATTCCTTTCCCTATAAAATGTTTTGATAGCCAAATTAATATTTTTTTTCTATATATTTTTTGTAAAGATTTTGTATTATTTTTGATTATGCTATTTTCGGGCTTTTTTTTTGTCAAGATTTTAAATTATTCGATACATTTTTGAAATTATTTTATTTTCGATTTTTTTTCGGTAAATGAGTCAGAGACCTTTACTGGTCATGTGACATCAGGATTAAATCATAATATGAACATATTTTTAATCTATTTGAATTGGAGCCAATTTGAATAGTGTGAGTGCATATTTTTTTGATGGTTTAAGCAAAAATTACCTGTTATTCATACATGAACAATAATGGACCTGTACCTGTGTACCCATATTTCATAATGTCTAAATATAATAATGTGATATTGAATATGATATGTATTATGAAGTATGAATACACATGTCCATTATTGTCCATATATGAATAACATGTATATGTGTTAAATGATAGAATAAGATGATGAGATGATAGAATTTTTATCAGTGGCAAATACAACAACCAATGAATAGTAAAATTTGCCTTAAAATTACAATTTTAAAGCGAATATAAAAACGGTTCGCAGGGTTCCAATCTCAAAGCAAAATTCAATAAATTTATTGAAAAAACGATTTTCACATGATTTATTCACATATGATTCACAGTTCTATGTGATTTATCTGTATATTATCTGTATTTGTGGTTTAAGTAACCTAGCTGGTAAACATCAATATGGAGTTTATTAAATACAACATAAAATAAATGATTTTTTTAGTTCGAGAGATATTTTTTTTAACGAAAAAATTAAATTTTCGCTGGCATTATAACAAATCAAATCTGATTTCAGAACATTCTATGAACAGTCACTTCAATTTAATCTAACCACAATTATATTATAAGAAATATATCAGCCAAAATATATATTATTAATTTGTGATCTAACCTAATTAAAAAAATTTTGAAATCATAGTTTTTACATCCGAAAATTAACAACATTTAATACTTTAATGGGGTTTTATTTATTTCATATATTTATTTATGCCTTCTGACCCATTATTGCTAAATTGTACAGAACTCATAGACGTAATTGATTGTCATAAATGATATTATTGACATCATCATCATTAGCATTAGATAATGTTATAAATTTATTGCTTAATTCCACTATTTTTAACAATTATAAAAACTGTACTACAACGTTTTTCCCCCCACGGAATGAGCAACAATATTTACAGGTGGAACAAGGTTGATTTAAAACAAATAATATATTTCGAAAAACAATTTCATTATTACTATGCTCCTATGTTAATGATCGTCTACCGTTAACAACCTCTATTAAAATATACAATTTTCAAATCTTTTAATTAAAATAATACCACAATACCTTAGAATTTGGCGGCTCAATTAAATATTTTGAGATCTACATACACCTAAGTATATATTTTCTTTCGATTAAGTTGATTAAGTTTTGTTGTATTTTAATTATAACCTTACGAATATAGGTTAACTCTTAATATAAAAGGGCCGTTTTACTAAAAAGATATTTTAAGTAAACAGTTTTTTTTTTTTTGTTTTTTTAATTTACCAGAACAGCACCAAAATCTGCAAATTTATTTATTTAACTTTTTTTTTGTTCAGTTATTTTTAAGTTAACACACAAGTACGCGAAATAATTTTTTTCAAATCAATAACTTGTTTTTTTGTTTTTTTATTGTAGCAGTAACATTTCCCAAAAAAAAAAAATAATAAAAAAAATAAAAACAAAAAGAAAAATAAATAAAATCTGAAGATTTATTTTATGTTGTATTAATTTGCATATATACACACGTATATATATATAATATAGATAGATAGATAGATAGATATAGGTACCGCGAAAAGATGAATTAAAAGAGAAAGTTTTCCGCGTATTTTCTTTTTCAATTTTCAATGATGTTAATGATGATGATGTTGATAATGATGATGATTGCGGTATTTTAGAATTTTATTTGGGGTTTTAATACTATATTGAAGTAATTAATGAAATCGCTTACGTTTGAAATGAATTTTTGAAAGCAAATAATACTTATGAAAAATTTTAATTGTATGTATATAAGGTCGAAAATTTGTTTTTAAGAACAGGTTTTATTTTAATTAAAATATACATATTTAAAAGTTCAAATGAAAATTTAATGTTTAAAATAAATAACAACAAAAATTTAATATAAGTAAAGAGGTTTATTTTTTTTTTGATAGAAAATTTGGTTTGTATTTTTTGTTTATAGAAAATTAGGTCTCCAACAAGGATATTATAGATAATCTATTTTTTTTTTAAATTTATGTAATTATTTATTTATTTATTTGTATGTCGCAGATAAATCTATAGTTTATTAGTTTTTATATACTGGAAGGACTCTATTGGTGAAGAATGTAGATCGCAACTATAGGATTAAAAAAATGAAAAATGCGGTACTTGATTTATGGAATTAAAGGCAACCAAATTTCAATTTAAACAGTTAGGTCAATGCAGGAAGAGATTTGTTTAAATGTGTTGCTCCAGTGACAACAATATACTGAAGTGACAGTTTTTCGCATTAATTTTTTTTTCTAGTTGATTTATTTTTTGTTTATTTAAATAATTTAATTATATATAAAAATTATGTATATATCGGTAAAATATTTGAACTCTTCTATACATTATAGGATTATGTTTTAAACAAAATTTAAGATTTGAATCACAATATACAGATTTAAATGATACTATTATTGCATATACGAATTATTAAAGCTATAAAATAGTTTAAAATATAATTTGATATACAAATTATGACATAATAAGACCGTAATTGTTATAAAATACATATATCGTAATTAAGATCGTATCAAGGATATTTATTATTTATGTTTATCCTGTAGCAGGTTGTTGTCAATTGATTAAAAATTGATTATGAATTGTTGCCTAATGTAGCGACATCAGTCCTAGATTAGGCAACAACAGATGACCTTTTAATTATATTAAATTATATCACATGCATATATAACACTGTCAAAATATTTTTTTAAAAACTAAATTTTTATTAAAATAATTTAAATTTTTACATTTTTTAAATAATAATATTAATAAAATTATATTTTTACTTACCAGTATTTTTTCTTTTGTATTTAATTAAATTCCTTTACTTAAATATATATATGATTAAAAAATTTATTTATAGATAGGCTATATATATATATATAAAAGACACTTTTCTTTTCTTTTAATTATGTTATGTATATATATATGTATGTTTATATCTGTTAAAATTTTTATTTTCTGTTTTTGTTTTTTTTTTTTTAATCCTTAATGAATGGAACTTTAATTTATTAATTGTTATTCAAAATTTATGATTAAATTTATTTAAAAATTAATAAATAATAAAAAAAGAAAAAGTACAAAACCTGAAATAAAAATAAAAATAAAATAAATAAAAAAACTTGATGAAAATAAATAAAAAAATTTGATTTAACCCATATAATCTTTAAATAGAAATTATTGTATGTAATGATTAGTTTTTGTAAACGTTTTCTATTTCATAGCTTTACTTCCTTAATTATGAAGATGATTGTTGAAAAACAATTTAGTATGTTTTATATGTATCGGGCAGAAGTTATATGTGTCGATGGCAGAATAGAAATTGCCAGAAAATATATGACATAGTTAGTATAACTGCACTCAAGTATGAACAACTGCACTCGGTATGATATACAAGTTTGATATAATATGTATTGGTGATTTAGTCATTTAGTGCACGTAGCAATGGACCGAAATGAATACAAAAGATTTTTAGATAATATTTAAGACATATGTCACTGCTAACATCCAAGTAGTGAATAGAGAGAGAGAGATAGAGAGAAAAAGAGTATATAAATAACATTTCTAATCGGCAATTTGTCACTACTTATTCTTTTTCCCTTCTCAGTTTGACAACAATTTGGACAAAAGTTTGATTAAATTATTTTCGAACTAACTTCAAAAGTAAAATTCTAACATCAATTCAAAGCTTAATAAAGGATGAAGGAAATTGTAATGATTCGATAATATAAATAAAATTATTTTTAAGAGATTAGTTGTATAAATTATATTTTTAATAAATTGTATCCATTACATTAGATATTACTTTATAAATTATTAGTGTGTGTGATATAAATTGCATTATTCATATATAAATCCAAAACATTTTTCAAAGTCAAAAAAGTAGAATTTCAGAAAAAAATTACAAAATCTGAGAGCAGGGCAATATGAAATGAAAATTTAATTGTATAAATAATTAAGCTATATATTTTTTCTATGATAATAGACATTTTCATATATTTATTTATCAATGAATACTAATAATACAAGTATTTATAATTGTATCTTCATATTTAATCACGATATGATTAAATTTTTTAAATTATATTATGATGTAATCTTATTCTTAATATACAATGAGTAGTTAAATGGTTATGGGGGAAAGAGTGGTAATTAGAACACTTTTATACAATTGAAGGTAATTTGTATACTACAAAAAAAACTTCTTCATCATTAGAACGTATTGTGTTGTGTAGTAGAACAATTTATTTTTATATTTTGCTTACTAGTATCAAATATCAAACTTGAGCTTTAATATAAAATGTATAGATAGACAATAAATACTTTGAACATGTTTAATAGAAAATATATTTGAACTGAATGATTATTACAAAATATTCAATTGAAAATAATATTTTCAATATAAATAAGTTATAAGATAAGTAAGTAATGAGATAATAATAA
The DNA here is from genome assembly GCA_963942445.1 of Argyra leucocephala. Classification (NCBI taxonomy): domain Eukaryota; kingdom Metazoa; phylum Arthropoda; class Insecta; order Diptera; family Dolichopodidae; genus Argyra; species Argyra leucocephala. The sequence goes on along the minus strand of OZ012679.1, from coordinate 12,716,719 downwards.
ACATTCGAAAACTGACCTAGGACCTATGGACCAATGAAATTTGATTTGTTGTGCTTAATAAATAAAATGCAATAAAAAAATGGTATTTTACAAATAGAAAATTTAAAAAGCCTGCATCTATCATTCTATTTTTCTTGAAGGACTGACTGCGTTGACTTTACCACACTAAAAAAAAGTCATATTATTTTGTTAAAATTAAAGCTAGTCTTTTGGACTAACCAAATCATTAATACTTATTAAAATATAAAATATAAAGTATAAATCTTATTGCATATATTTTAAAGTTAATGTTGCATATTCACACATTCGTTGAACCATTCATAACAGGTGAATTATGTTTTTGACAGCTTGAAAAATTCAATTGAATACAAATTCATAATAGATAAATTTTGTCATCAAACTTAATTCTTTAAGTTGGTAGGTCTAAATTAAGTAGATCATGTAACAGATGGAGAAAAAAAAAACAAGACATTATAACATTACAGGACACTATATTCACTATTTATATTTATGACATTTCAATAAATATGGCGGCACATTTTTGTAGCATAAATAAGAATATATCCTTTTCGTTTAATTTACAAAAAAATTCTTTACACGGAATTTATTTTAAAATTATTTGGTGACGATAAGGGTTAATTTCAAAAAAATTTAATTTAATTATTTATTTATTTTTAATTTTCATGTAGGTATAAATCTATTTTTTTTTTTGTTTTTGAACAGCATCAAAAAATATCAACACACTTTTTTAAAACTAGACTTATTTATTGTATTAATAATAAATTATTTTTTTTTTTTTTTTTTTTGTAATATACATATATTGCGTATTTACATTTATATAAAATAAATACTAATACTATTAATTAAAATACAAGTATTTAATATTTTAGATAAATTATATTTTTTCTAGAGATTGTAAATTTTTTTGCTATTTTTTTTCTTATTTTATATTTACCTATACACAATGTCTAGTTATATATATAGATGTTTAAATACAATAAAATTCCTTCTTATTTACTATATTATATATGTACATATGTTTATAAGCATTATCATATGAATAAAATCTTTAATAAGATTCAGGTGTATAGTATATATATATATATTAATTTTTCTTGTTTTTATTATTATTATTTTTTTTTTATTATTATTTTTGTTATTATTATTATTATTAGAAAAATTCACCAAAATAGTTTTAAAATAGAGTCACACAATAAAATATCCGTTAAAAATGTTTTTGTTGCCCGTTTTAAGAAGCGCAGTTATTTTAAATTTGAGGGTGCGACTCGACTCAATAAAATAAAATAAAATTTGTTTCCTTATAAAATAAACAAAAAATGTAAATTTAAAATGAAAGAAACAAATGGAAATGAATTAATAAAATTTAAAAATAGATAAAAATTAAATTAATAAAAACAAAAAATAAAAAAAAAAAACAAAAAAAAATTAAATAAAAACAAATTTTTATTTTTATTTCAAAAATATACGCGATCAAAAAGCACCTAAAATACACACCACTTTACCGACGAGAGTCACAATAATAACTAAACTTTAAAAAATATTTGTAAAATGAAAGTTTCTAATGTTAGTTAGTATGGTTAGTTGATTGAGATTGAAATTGGAATTGGGTATGGGTTGGTTATTTTAGTTGGTAACTTGGTGTACGTATAATAATAAACCTTATATGATGATAATGTTGATTTAAAAGTTTTTATTATTATTTTTGTTTTTAGCTTTTTATTTCATTCAGCATAATAATCATTAAGTTGTTTTAGTTTTTAAAATTGTACAGAGTGTTGGAAAAATTCGGGAACGTTTTTTAAATAGATTACATTCAAATTAGATATCATATTTAAGTTGAAGAAAAGTATTTATATTGATAATAACTGTAAAAATGCCTGTGAATTCAATTGAACTGTAACAAAATAAATCATAAAAATATTTCAAAATAAAATTCTGTTAGAGATCCTCAACTCCCGATATAGTATCTATATTTACATACGTAATAAAGATATTTGTAGAAACTTGAAAATTATCTTTGTTATTGATGAAATCATGTGTTATACTGTAAAATAACACCAATTTACTTTTTGCTAGTTAAGTTATTTTATTAATAATGTCCTTCAACAAATTTTTATTTTATTTCGTGAAATTTATTTTCAATCAAACTGATGTCATCTACACCAATTGAAGCATTTTATATTTCGCACTATTCAAAATGTGAACTATTAAATTAAGGTTATTATTATTATTATTTTTTTTTATTGAATATAATTTAATTTATACACAATATTGATTGATTTACAAGCACTAGCTGTCTGGGCTATAGGCTTTCAAATCAAGATTAAAAAAGCAATGTTAAAGCAGTTTAAGTAAAAATCAATATTCAGTCGTTAAGACTAGTTTTAATTGTTTCTGAATTGGAAAGCTGAATAAAAAGACTTATGAAGAAAGTATATTGCTAAAAAATATATGATGGTCATGAACTTGAACTAGAAAATATTTTAAATTTTTTTCACCTATAATTAACAAAACTAATTAAAACCCAGAATTCGAGCTTAAAAATAATAAGTAAAACAAATATAATAAATATAATAATAGTCCAAAATCTAAATCACATACAATACAAAATCTCTTAAACGAGCGAAAAATCCATCGAAACCATCGAAAAATATTTAAATTTTAGCAAAAGAAAGCTAAATTAGAATAAATGCATTTGTTTACTCTCCTCATGATTCATCAGCAATAAAATCACAATTCAAAGTGAGTTTTAAGCTCATTTTGTACTTTAAAAAAAAAAAAAACTGGGTAATAAATTATTACTACTAGTTATATTTCCTAGGCGCTGATCAGATTGAAGATCCTGGGTCTGGCATATATATTCGTGCATATTGTCTTTAATTAACTGTTATGGTTATGAGCAAATTTTCTTCATTTGAAGATATGCAATTTTTCATATCCACTAATACTTCATCTGGAATAGCTTCAATAGCTGGTGTGGTCCCTAAAGATGCGCATAGTTTTTTTAGCCAATGAAACATAAATGTGCAATCAAACAGTTGCATAACTAAAAATTGCATGTGTACGCCTAGCCGAAGTTTAATCTTTTGCTTTGGAAATCAGCTTATATAATCTTTCGGAATAACTTCAGTATATGCGAAAAATTTTTTTTACTAAAATCGTTCAATAAAATTTGCTTATGCTTCGACTAACTGGACATTGTTATTATAAAAGTAGCATGCTATATTATTCCAGCACATTCTTCATACAATATTCTGCTGGAGAATGAGGCAAAGGTCACAACCATTCCAACCATACTAAAATAGTGTACAATCAAGTGGTAATTATAGGTTGTACTTGTACGAAAACATCATTTCGAAAAACCATAGTTATAAATTATACGCGGTAGGAAAACGATATAAAAACAGTAAAGAATTTAATTTTAATTTTTTGATTATCCCATTCTCTTGGAAATTTGAAAATAACAAAAAAAAAGTGTGAAATATTAACCGAGGCGGCTATAATCATAAATAATTATCAATTAGTCTCACGAGAACAAATATTAGTTGAGACTGAGAGTAATAAAAAAAATGTATAATTTGAGTTAAAATTTATTTTTTATTTTTAACATCATAACTTTGTTATTCATTTAATTTATCACCTTTCTGTATTATTTCTCTTCCACTTCAAATTCTCAACTCTCAACGAAAAACAAAAAGAAAAATTATTGTATTTTTTATTTCATAAAATAGTTTGAAATGATTTTGTTGTTGGTGTTCGATGTTTGTTGCTGCTAATGCTGTTCTTTTTATTTTCTGATTTAAAAGTTTTATTTCATTACTTACTTACTTACCTGTTTTAAGGTTTTTATTTTTATTTTATACTTTTTTTTTTTATTTTTTATATGAATACTCACGTCAATGAGTGTAGAGTAGACTATGTGTAGAGTATAAATTTAAAGAAAAATAGTAAAGAAGAATATTTACATTTGTTATTTGAATTTAAATACATATTACAGTAATTGACATAAGTAATATTACACCAAAGTATAACAGTAAATATTTTGTGTGTCATTTGTTGTAGGTGTTGTGAGTCACGTTGAAAAAACAAAATTGTATTTTAAAACGTAGTTGTAGTTACACAGTCATTTAGTTTTAGTATGATATCAGTTCTGTTGTGATGTGATGTGATCACTGGTTAGTTTGATGTCAGTATGATGTCAGCATGAATAGTTATTAATTTCAGTTGCAGTTGTTGTTAATTGGTATTGTTTTATACATATTTTGGCAATTTTTTACTAAATTAAACTGAAAAACTGAGATGTGGGTGGCTGATATTATTGCTGAAAAGACTTGTTTTTATAATTAATTTATTTTCTCATTAATTATATAAATATATTCTTTGAATATCTTATTATGAGTATTAAAGGTGTGGACACGATCATAGAAATATTATGGAAAAAAAATGAAATAAATTAATGTAAAAAACTTGTTATGAAATAGAAATAATGTTCTTGTAAATGCAAAATATATTTTTCCATTTTGTAATATTTCTGTGACATTTTGTTTTGAGGTTATAACTACTCAATATATTATATGCTCTTTGCTAATAGTTTTAGTAAACTGACATTTATTATATTTTATTTTATTTCTATGATCGTGTACAGAGGCTTTTAAAGTTGTTGATACTAAGGGCGTGTATCAAATCAAACACTAATTCTAATTCTGTAGACACTAAATTGACAATTTTTTCACAATTTAAATTATCAATTAACAATACAAAATTTCTACATACACATACCAATCAAAAATACATCAATTAATTTTAAAAAAATATATGTACATTAATTTTATCTTTGATTTATATATCTCTTCAATTACAATATAATTGAGCTGTCATCAATTAGAAACATTTCGAGTTTGTTAATTCCAAGACACAAACCAGAAAAATCTTAAATTAATCAATTTTAATTCTAATTTATATATAGAATATCTGTCACAATTTAGAACTAGTCATCCCATTCTACATTTTATAAGTTATTCCAAATTTTCTAATACATTAATATTCTAATTTATGTACCTGGGAAATTAATAATTTGTATGATCTGCCATAATTACCTAAAAACGTATAATAATAGCCTAATTATTGGAAAATAAATTAATTACAAATAAAAACAAATACAGTTTAATTGTACACATTTGTGTCACATTTTGTTAACAATTTTATCATATTATTTCTCTGACAATTTAACTCTAACTAATTTTATTGCATTTCTACTGTATAATTATTTTTAATTATCAGGGGCGTACGCTTACCAATTAAAAATGATAATTTCTGTTTTTTAATTATTAAAAATATGTTATTGTTATTGGTTCCAACGTTCATTTATCTTACTACTTTACTCAGTTCCAGGTCTTTTAAGTTAACATAATAAGCTTTCAACGAAGTTTAATAGTACGTCAGAAAATAAGTAGAGAGATGTTTGAATTTTCGATTCAAAAATTTGTTTAGGAAAAATATATGAAATGTACCAATAAATAGAGGTTAAAGTTTGCATAGTATAGCTAGCTAGTTTTCTTTAATTTTAAATTTAATTATATTATTATTTTTCTTCATTCAATTTTAACATCTTGCTCTCTCAGATTTTATTTCAAATGTTACTCCGAAATACTTTATTAATTAATTAAATTACGTTATGCATATATTTTACACATATATAATATTTCATACTATATTTAGCTCGATATAGATAACAGCTATAATTATTAGTAGCTATCACAACACTAAAGGGGGCTAACAACAATGACATTAAGCTGTAATGTCAAAACTAAACGAAAATCCAACTAAAGTTTTGTGATTTGTTTAAGTTACTTTTAATAAACTTTAGCAAATTTAAATGATTTTGACATTTATTAATTTTAAATGTAAATAAAAATACGTAGATAAACAAAAGTTTTGTTATAAAGTTTTGTTTATAAAGTTTTGTTTTACATATGTATATAAATTATAATATGTTTAATTGAACTAAAATCAACGAAAACTTAACGAAACTATCTGATATTCCTATTATGTACATATGTACATTGTTCAATACAATTTACAATATAATCGTACATTTCCTTAAGCTGATTTAAGCCAGTTCAATATCATTATGATTAGTCCTGAAACCACATTAAAAGTTGTTAGGACTAGAACACAAGTCTGTGGTAAAATTTTTTTGTATCAATATACTTTTATAAATAACTGTTGTTTTTATACTATCGCACATTATAAATGAAAAAGGTAAATAAATATAATATCTATGTTGTATTATAGAAAATAGAAAATATGGCACAAAAGACCAAAAGGTACAGACTAATGGATACTAGTTATTGATATTTTTGTTGTTGTTATTTCTTTATAAGATATACTTTAGTTGTATTTATGGTAATATTGGTTATTATTAAAGCATAATATGATTAAACAATCCTCCTCTATATTGCACATAAGAATTTCTGGTATGAGAAATTTTTTTTTTGTTTGCTTTTTTTAATTTTTATGATTTTAACAAGTGTTGAACAAAATTGAAGGAAAATTCATGAGTATATATATATATATATATATGTACAAAAATAAAATAAATGAGTTAAACTATTAAAGAAAATATTTTTAGAAAAGTTTCGTTTTTTAATCTATGAATGTTGAGATTTTTATTATACATTGTACATGGATTAGAGTACAATCGAACAAATAACATTTCACCTAATGATTTGGATTGTATAGAATTCTTATTATTTTGTAACATTTTGAAATTTTTCATTTTAATATGGTAGTGATATTTTTGAATCGATATTTTAATCATTGTCATCCCGGATAGTATAGTCAGTTTTATCTGAATTTTTTTATCTTTTGTTTTATTGTATTTTCCCATTTAATGTATCAGTAATCTTTCAAATACAGTAGTCTGATAATTTATGTAGAATTTAGAGAATTTTTGGGTTGTAAAGAACATCATATTTAATCCGGCAAATTAAAAAAAGTACGGTAGAAAAATCTGAATCATTTCAAAACTGATTTTCATTATTATTCTTTTGAATGATAGATATTTAAAAAGAGACGTGGCGAATTCAAATATATTTTTTTCAATTAGAAATTTCAATTTAAAATTTCACCCCATGTATAATTTATTTTAACATACAAAAAATTTTTTTTATCAAATTGCTGTAACAACACCCCCGATTTAAATTTAATTTTGATTTTTTAAATAAATTATTATTAATTTATTTATTTATTTATTTAATTTATATAAATTGTACATAAGACGATTAGTCTTTTTACTATACAATTACAATATTCAATTCAGTTTAATTTGATTTAAAATGAATTACTACGTATGAGGTTGTTGTTTAAGATAAATCAATAAAAAAACATGTGTCCACGATAAATTGAAATGATAGAAAATAATTCATAACGAAATATTGAGTTCAATTTTTGTCAAACTTCCTCGAATTTTGAAGAGAGAAAGAATTCTAGTTTCTATTTAATTGTTGGCATGGTCAAACCTCTATGGATCAGAACAGTTAGTTAAGGACACATCAAATCAAAAGTATACGAGTAATTTTTGATTGAAAACACTACAGTAATTTAATTTAATTTATTAATAAGACATAGATACTAGAATTGAATATTATTTGAATATAAGAGCGTTGGATTGAAATTGAACATGAATTGGGCATGTAGTCATTTAACAGATAATAAATGCATAACTTTCGATTGAAAGCACTGTGCAGCAAATTCATATGATTTTTATTTTGTTTGTTTTTCTTAGAACACCAATACTATAGGATAAGTATTGGTGTTCTAACTTATTATAATGAACTTATTATATGAAGTCTTGCGCTATATAATTAATCAAATACAATAAGTTTTTATTTTCTTTTATTTTTAAATATTTTGTTTTAAAATATTCGGATCTCATTTCAGTACAGTTCTTAGTATATTCGTTTTATTACTGCCTATCTGACATATGCTTTATACATTTTGATGTTGTAGGCTGGTGCTGTTAATATATTTGTTCTTTCACATGAAACTATATATGTTTTTAATAAAAAAAAATATTTTTAGCAGTTGTGTTAGATTTATAGTGTTAGAATACCTATAAAACTACGGATTTTATTTTTATTTGTTTTATAGCTTATTAAAAGATATTATTAATACATCTGTGAGTTATAAAAATCTAACAAAATTATTTTGTTATTTTACCTTTCCGAAGCTCTTATATTATTTTTCATTACATTGGATTGGTCATACCGTATTTGTTTAACGTAATTTTTGTTTTCATTTACTTCAATGGCCCAAAAAAAATTATAACATTAAAAGTAAATATTTGGTAAAAATTAATTTAAGTAAATGTAATTCTAAAAATAATATCATAGGATCTTGTAAGTCTATTATTATAGTAATTTAGTAATATGTTTTCAATAATATAGTACATTATTGGTAATAAAATAAGTAAATAATATAAGTGTATACACATATATATATATATATATATAGTTGGCTGACAAAAAAGGTAACTTATTGTTAAGATTAGAGAGTGGTTTTAAAAATTATTATAATGTTTTTGTATATGTATTTGTAATTGAAAATTGCATACTTTTTTTCTATGCACAAACATAAAAAACAATAAAATAATATTTTAAAAAATGGTACATGTTGTTGTTGTTGGCTATTTGAAATTTATAGATACCTATGGCTATATAATAATATCTATTAGATAGTATGTATATATGATTTTATGCAAGTGTAAGTATATTAATTTGAATTAAAAAAATAAGATAATTGGATTGTACACTTTGGTTGAATAATTCGATTTCATAGGATTTGTACCTATATTGGATTGAAAAATAAAATAAATAAAAATATTGAGAAAAATCATTTGAATTACAAAATATCGTATAAAATAATTAATTTAGTTTACTTCTGTTAAGAGATAGATTTTAATAGAAATTATGTATTTGATTTTGATATAATTCGTCTGGTTGTTTGTCTTTGGATAATTTGTCATATATACACTTAATTGCAAGACCAGTAAACAGCTTGTTAATGGAAGTCTTAAGCGTCACAACATTCTGCAGCTACCCAATAGACAGTAGGAACAAAGGGGTAAGGGTCCAGAAATACAATGGAGTATAATGTGAGCATCATGGATGAATAACAAGAATAATTGGGTTCTCTCATTCCGCTAACCATTATATGTTGCGTAAATATAAAAAAAAGTCATACAAACTATACTGAATGTCTGTTTCAGAGACAGATTGTATTGTATCATCGGTAAATACAAAAAAAACAAAAACACTGAATTGCTGGTTAATAATTATTTCTTGTATATATGTATTCAGTATAATTGATAAAACGTATTTAATTAAATTTTTAAATATAGAAATTAAATATTCTATTAACTTTAAAACATAAATTTGTTTAAGCTACAATTATTGCTTAAAGGATATTTTTTTCCGGGGTGGAGATTTTTTTGTTTTTAGTTTTATTTTGAATCATTCACCAGTGATTGGGTCTAAAAATAACTTCCACAACAAATAAGTAGCATACAATGACTCTGACAATGGAAAGTCTACCTTAACACATTCCATAATATGGGCCAGCATCTGATGGAGCTGAGAATATATCACCAATTAGTTACCACAAACCTATTCGATTAACACAGGAAAATAAAAATAAAATAAATTGCAATTATTTAAAGGTACAGTAATAAATCAATCGCACACTAATTTGAACAAAATTTCAGAACAATGTAACAAAAATTTTCAATCTTCAAATACAACAACAATTAATGCAAAATTCATTATCATAAAGTCTTGTGATTAAGATGGAAATGTATATCTGAAAACCTATATATATATCCTTGCGAAGTAAATCGGCAAAAAAAAATAAAAGAATTAATTATTTGATATTTATTTGAAGAATTTAGGGTTTAGAAAAATATATATTTGAATTTTGATTAAAATTACAAATGAAAAATTATTATTCATAGAATTTGTAAGTTATTAGTTTGAATTTTGTTTCTTTATGCTTATGTTTAATCTTTGCATTCCTCTGAACACTGCTTGCACTAATATTTGATTACATTTCTTTCATTATTAGCATATGTAACTATGTTCCTATATTACATTCTTCTCCATCTTTATATATTAACAACTTGTGATTGCTAACTGATTTATTTGCAGATTGCAGCTTGTGATTGCCATCTATTATTATATCAATTTGTATATATTTTTAATGACTATATTAATCAAACAATTTTGCAGAGTTTATTGAGATGAGGAAAAAACTGTAATTATTCTGCATTTTCTTTAAACTTGTTCCATATTATAAAACTATTACAATTGTATCATATTAATTCAAAAAGAAAGGATTTACTAAGCCATCTTTCAAGTATCAACATTATTTCCCCATATCGCTTTGTAAAGTGTTTTAAATCGATTAAGCAGTATGTTATATGGATGGAAAATTTTTGATTACTCCATATGGTCTAACTTAATAATAATTTGTCTATATTTGTCTTAGCTGGATAATCTTATTGGTCTAATCTAATAGAAATTTGTCTATATTGGTTTAATCTGGATAATCTAATTGGTTTAATCTAATAATAATTTGTCTACATTTTTCTAATCTGGATAATCTAATTCGTCTAATCTAATAGAAATTTGTCTATATTGGTCTAATTTGGATAATATAATTGATTTAATCTAATAATAATTTGGCAATATTGGTCTAATCTGGATAATCTAATTGGTTTAATCTAATAATAATTTGTCTATATTTGTCTAATCTGGATAATCTAATTGGTCTAATCTAACAATAATTTGGCAATATTGGTCTAATCTGGGTAATCTAATTGGTCTAATTTATTAATAATTTGTCTATATTAGTCTAATCTAATGAAAATTTGTCTATATTGGTCTAATCTGGATAATCTAATTGGTCTAATTTAATAATAATTTGTCAATATTGGTCTAATCTGGATAATCCAATTGGTTTAATCTAATAAAAATTTGTCTATATTGGTCTAACCTGGATAATCTAATTGGTCTAATCTAATAATAATTTGTCAATATTGGTCTAAATTTCTATCGATAACCACACTTATCTACATTCCTTTAATAACAGAAACAACTTCTAATTAGCTCCCGATTTAAATTAAAATTTCTCAAACTGATAATGTAAATTATTGTAAAACCAAAATTATTCTAACTCTTTGAACTGATAATCATCACTCTCTTTATTAGAATTTCTATAATAAATTGGTAATTTGTATTACGATGTAATTTTAATCTTTTTTTTACTTTTATTTTAATGTAGACAATTTTAAGGTCAAAACTTCAAGTAACTTACTGAACAATATATAAAATATGTAGAGAATTGAATTTTTACAATCTATCAATTACAATTCATTGTTGACACATAATCTTATAAGTAAGTTACTATTTTATTCTATACCATATATAATATTATAATGTTTGTTGTGTATTTAAGTAAGAATTTTATAGAATATATTATGCGTGTGTATGTAAATGTCTGTCCCTCATGTATTTGGTTTCAACATCAAAACACAAAAAAAAAAAATAAAGGAAAAATTAAATTCTCACCTGAATTGAGTAGGTTTTATATTGCTAATTTTTTTTTTTTTTTTATTATTCTTTCACAAATTCCGAAATCAAAATAATAAAAAAAAATAATAATTTGCAAGCACAAAAATACACTTTACTTCCTTAAACATCAGCATGTTGAATTTATACATATATAATATGTGTATATATATATATATATTTTGATATACTTACATATACATTGTGTGCACATGGAGCTCTACCACTATTTCTCATATTTTTATTTTTAATTTAAATTCCATCATCATCATCTGAGATTTTTAAATAATAAAAAAATTTATTATTGTTGAGTTGTTATTGTTAAGCATTTGTGAATGAGGTGGGAGGAAGGGGGGTGTACTAAATATTGTTGTTCCTTCTACTCTTTAATTGTTTTTTTTTTTTTTTTTTGTAATATTGTCTTAACCATGAGCTTACCATGAGTTCTGAATTTAAAACAAGAAAAAAATGTTTAAAAAATTACTTTTACGTCGCAATTAAAAAAAAATCATAAATTTATGAATTATACAAAAAAAAAACAACAAAAAAAAAACTCGTAGAATCGATTGCCTACTAAAAACAAAATTCATCTAGAAATTGGTTGAAAAAGAAATTAATTTTGAGCAAATCATTATTGAATTTGTCTCTCAAGTATTAAAGAATTGAAAAAATTATGAGCACAGTTATTTTTTATATTATCACAGTACATCTTACTGGCCTAAGTGTGTTGGCGTACAGCCAGCAGTTATTACTATACCTATCTATTTCTAATTTAGTGTATTACAATATAGAGAGTGTCCCCAACTCAGAGGCATTACTTGCAAGGAGGAATGTTTTTCTTGTGCGATATTCTTTAAAAGTATTCCTAGGTGCAGTTGGGTGAAACGAGTGGTATTTTGAAGTAGTTGAGATTTTTTAAATAACAAAAAATCACTCAGAAAATGTGGTGTATTTTCTATTCTATTAGAGTTGTGTAGACTTGAAGAATTTTTTAAATTTCCAATTGCGTTCGTTTTTACTTCTATGTTATTACTTCCATTCGTAATTTTTTTTAATATCTTCTCACTTTATTTTTTACTAATATTTTTTTTTTCCTAACTCAAACGTAACAACGGGTATATAAAGATTTATTGACCACACTGAATGTTTTGGTTATGTATCAAAAAAAAAAAAAAAATTAAAGCCTCTCATTCCTAACTGTCCTGTTCAATAATCCTGAAAAATGGTACACGCACGTTACTAATCTGCAAAGGATTTTAAATAGCATATTCTACCGGGCTATACGAATTACACCATTCGAGCTGATGGTAGGAATCAAAATGTAGACAGGGAAGGACGCGAGCGTAAGGCGATTCATAGAGGAGGAATAGGTCCAGCAGTTTCAAAACGAACGCAGCGAACTAAGGGAAAAAGCAAAATTAGACATAATCTAAATGCAGGCCGCAAACAAAAGAAATTTTGACAGAAGCAGAAAACTAGCTAATAAATATAATATCGGAAATTTGGTAGCGATATAAAGAACTCAGTTTGACGTGGATTTGAAAATATATCAAAAGTTTTTGGGGCCATATCGGGTTGTAGCAGATAAGGGCTTTGGTCGACATACGGTGTAGAAAGAAGGTAAATCAGGATGGTCCAACTAAAACTGAATTCAGTGCAGATAAAATGAAACCATGGTGCCATTACTAAGTAATATAGTAAGTCTTCAGAGGCCGAAGTCCAGGTCAGGAATCAATTTCTGGAATAAAACTGTATTCATACCTAATCTATAACATATAGATATGTACATCAGATAATTTTTGATATAACAAAATTTGTTAAAATTTGAGCAAATTTTGTGTATGTTTACTTTTTCTTTTAAATCAGATTATTTGCACCGTTCTCACAGAATGAACATATTGTAATTTTTCATCTTGTTTCCATTTTTTTGCAAATAATTTTGTACAGGTACAGTACAGACCTGCAAACATATATACAGAACAGACCTAATATTAGATCTGTATGTCAACTCGTACATTTATATAAATTGGGCAAATTTATCTAAATTCATGTATGTTTACTTTTTCATTTGCATGTTACTTACAAACTTTTGAGTAATTTAAGAGAATTTATAGTTTAAAACTTGACACGTGTTGCTGTCAATTTTTGTTGTTGTTTTAAATCTCAGGCCAAAAAGTATTCTACCTAACCTGAAAATTTATTTTTATAGTTGTTACTGATTAAAAGACTAAGAGCTACCAAAATTATTTAATATAATTTTCCACAACAAAAATATTTAGTCCTTACAAAAAATTTCAAGAAAATTATTAATCAATTATAATTCTAAAAAAATTCATAACCTAAAAATCAGTTATTTTTGACGTAAAAAAATTTTTAAAATTTTTTGCTAATTTTGCGTATGTTTACTTTTATTTTCTAAAAGAGAATTTTTTCACTATTCTCGCAGAATTTTGTAACCAAATGATTTTTCCTCTCATTTGCAAATTTTTGCAAATAAAAGTAAACATACAGTCACAGACCTAGTTACCATACTATTTTTATTAATGAAACTCTTTAAATATTTTCTCTCTTAATATTTTTCTCTTCAAAACTTTTCTCTTTAAAAATTTTCTTTTAAAATTTTTTTTCAAATAAAACATTTTCTACAACACGCGTTCAATTCTGAATGAAAATTAAAAATCAGGTCAGGAACAGTTCATACATTTTTTTTTTGTAATATATATTGGACCAAATCCTTATAGAAAAGAGTGATGAATTTCGTTTGCTTGTAAATAAGAAAAAAAAAAAATTATTAAATTTTTATATTTATTTATTTTAACAGGTTTTGATATGACCTACAGTGTCATTGAATTTTTTTTTGTTTTCAAATTTTAATAAACAAAATTCTAAAAAGACAGTTTAGACGAAAGTGAATCAAAATTCTTCGAAAAAAATTATATTTTATAGCTAGATTAAAAAAAAATAAAAAGAAAATCCCACTTAGACAGTAGCGCAACTCATTCAACTTTTACTAATAATATTTATTATTGAAAATTGCGTCAATTTTAAAATGAATTCATTCACAATTCCTGTATAAAATATTAAAACTTTGTAAGAAATGTATATATATATATATATATATGCATTTAAATTTAAATTTTGTTTATTACTATTACTAGTGGAAGTGGTAATTCATATTGCGCGGCTTAAAAAAAAAAAACAATAATAAAAAAAAACTTGATGATGAATTCCAATGAAAGAATTTCATTTTTGTTGTTGTTTTGTTGTTATTATTGTTCTTATTATTATTTGTAATTGAAATTTGAAAGACTAGACAGAAACAAGTATACAATGAAAATTATTTTTAAGTCTAACAAATACCAGTAAAATAAGAAATTTATTTAAATTATTTTAACTTAAAATATGCTAATTTATAAAATTTTGTTGTCCTAGTCTGCAAATGTGTTAATACAAGCGGAAATTGGTATAATTCTTAAAATTATATTTTATTATAATCGACCGGTATTTAGAAAGGAATTATATGTATATGTATTTTAAAGAAATAAAACTTATATAAAATATTTTAGTAGAACTAATTAAATATGTGGGATCTAGTTGAAATAATAATTGTAATAACTAATTTTATAGGAAATTTGTATATGTAGATGTAGAGGTGTCAAGCATAATAATGTAAACGTAAAAAATTATATGTTAAACTAGAAGATTACGGTACTTTAAAATGCCAAAAACATGACGATGATCCAAATCAAAAATCGATCAATATTTTTGACTCGTCAGTCATAAATTTTATTAATTAGTTAAAGTTATTAATTAGCTTGGAGCATCGGCGGGTAACATATCTATTGCTAATATTAAACTATCGATAAAAAGCACCCCGAAGAGAAAAACAAACATTCTATGGGAGCGTATTAAAGGCCACAGAGTCTCCATGCACCAAAAATAAAAACCAAAATAACCAACTTCCTGTTAACTCTCAATAGAGCAAACTGCAGGAAGATGGTGGCCATACTTACTGGTCATAATCACATGAATAAGCACATGTATAGACTAACACTAAGTGACGACCTAACCTGTAGACACTATCTAGAAGAGGAAGAAACCTCCACACATGTTGTTAGAGAGTGTCTAGTTGAGACCTAAGCAGTTGGAAACGCACTACATAACCTCAGAAAACTTCTGAAGGATAAAACCTGTAAACCTATTGGCCTTAATCAAAAGGTCAATTAAGTTGAGGGGTGAAGTAGGGTATAGAGGGATAAAAGCCTATATGCCGGTCCTAACATATTAGGGTAACCTCAGTACGGGAAAAAAAAGAAAAAATTGGCTTGGCACTAGCTTGAAATACGAAGAAAAATTTTTATTCAGGAACAAAAACTGTGTTACAGATGAAGGTTATTGGTTGGGCTTAAATGTATTGTTTGGATTTTTCTTGGCTGGAGCATTTGCGTTAATCCGATCTAGGTGTTACTGGTCTCTTGACTTTAATTTTCGTGACTACAAAGACCTACCGTTGTGATCTGGCGATGATGTGAATGTCGTCGGCATACCTTAGTTGTTGAACAGATCTGAAAAATATGGTTCCGGCCGTTAATTAACCTTTAACTCGTTTAATAAATATGTAAGCAATATTAAGAATGTCATGTTAAGAATCTATGCAAATATACTACAGCTCTTATTTTGGTAATGTTATAAACTTGTCAACATTTTTACTCATGGTATATACTTAAATTCATAATTAAAATTCTATAAATTTTATTTTGGGAGTATAATTTGGGAATAAGACTCAAATATTAATAAGATTAGATTTATGTTGATCAGAAAAATTATTAAAACAGATACCCCTAAAATATTACTTAAAACATCCTTAATTTTAACTCTGATTGATTTGATAACTTATATCATGATATTATAAAAACATCTGTGAGTTATAAGAATAAATCAAAATTTATATAAAAATATATTAAAATTTATTCTAGTTTTACTATTTAAATAAATAAAAAGGATTAATGTAATTTATTTATTGAAAATGATGTTCGGGTATGTGTTAGAAATTAAATATTGATCATTTATCGGCATCTTCAATACAAGTTAGTATTTACTTCATTCATTAATCTGGTTAAATAACAGTTAAATAATTTTGAAAAATAATGTTTTATATGATAATTTGATTGAAGTGGACCATCACATATTAATTACGTTTATATTATGTTCTTAATAATAAATGGCAAATTACTTTTGAGCCTAGATGTTGCAGACAGTAGAAATCCACTCATATGTCTTGTATTAAAGTTTTGGAGATTTTGAATGTCGCGTATTGTACATTTTGTAATGGGGGTTTTGAATTTGGAGATTTTATACACACAATCACTATGTAATTGAATCCAATGCAACTTAAATGATATGGTCACCTCTCATATGACACAACAATAAGGTTCAATCATTCGATTATTGCAAGGTAGGGCCTACTCAATAGATTATTAGTAATATTAATAATAATAAAAATAATAATAATAATAAAGCTAATTAAAAGATAATTTTATCATAATTAATTAAAAAAATTTTGTATTTTTTTAATGATCGTATCAGGGTATAATTATTTTATGGTTTATTGATTAAATGAATTTTATTAAATTTTCTTTAATAATGTCCAACCTATTGAAATAATTTTTTTTTTTTTTTTTTTACTATCTCTAGATACATAAATGACAAAACCAAAAAAAACCTTGAATTAAAATCAAATATATAAGATATATATATTTTAAAATGAATGAAGGTGAAGTAATAAATAGACTTTTGTATGTTGATGTTTCTGGGGTATATTTCTTTTGAAGTTGTAAATGTATTTCTAGAATCAGATATACATTTAATATGATAAAATAATAACAAGAAAAGAAAATAATAATAAAAAAAAAACGATCATTGGCTGAATCTATTTTGTTATATGCGCCATTTGATGTTAGAGATTATAAGTTAATAGAATAATTATAAAATGAATTGTGGAATGAACGCGTGGAAGTCACATGAAGCCGAACAAAAAAAGAAATTGTTTATTTCAGGAACAGAAATTGATTCAAGATTAAATTAAATAAATAAATTTTAATTGGAGAGAATAATATGGAGATAAACAGTAATTGAAAATGCAAAAATGAAGAACGTTGATGAGGTAGATTCAGAACGTGGTGGTGAACTAAGTAAGTAATTCAACAAAATATTTCAAAAGCAGGAATTCAAAAATGTAATTTTAAGATGGAAAATTATCATAATCGGCAGCTGGTTCTACTTCCACAGCTCGGTGTGAGACTTAACATCGTTAACAAATTTTCTTCATTCTGCTCTATCTGAGGCTGAGGCACGAAAAGTCCTGCCGCCATGGTTAGCATACGATTCATACTCCTTTGCCCACAAACTAGTTTTGTAGAGGGGATTTTTTTAGACAAAGGGGTATGAAACCCATGTTAACCATGGCGTTAGCACTCTTCGTGGTTTATATGTCCTCGTAATGTCCTCCATCCATTAATTCCTCTTTTAACATTTGCCTAGATTTCGTTCAATCATTTTAACACCTTGTATATTGTACACGATACTGCATCTAATAAGATTGAAAAATAATGTAATTTAAAATATCATTACTATCTCGAAACCTCATTAATGGGCGACAACAATTTTCTCCAATCATCTATCATTTGAAGCTAGTATCTTCAATTTGTGGCATAAGGTTTTTTGTTGAGTATTTACTTCGGCTAAAATTGTTTTACTGAATTTTTTTTTACTTTGTAGAGAAATTGAAATTCAGTTTATAATATATGGATATATTAAAAGTGTTTTTTTTTGAAAAATTTTCAAAATGGCGTGTAGGACAAAATTGATTAGAAAGATAAAAAAAATTTCAAAGAAAATTAATATAATATGAAATAATTATGTATTTTAAGCTCAATACAAAAATAATTATTAGTAATCTATTAAATTTATGAAAGTGTATATATTCTGAAAATTTAAGTATGTTGTGGTCAATTATATAAAAATATATATATATATATATATGTTGTGGGTTTTTTGGCAATTTAGCACCACTCTCTGTAGTTTAATTTTTCTCAACAATTAGAGTTAATACATTTATAATGAATAATAAAATATATTAACCTCATATTAATAGTTTTTTTATAATAATAATTTTTTATAAATAAATTAATTGTATATAATTGAAATATAGTTCAAAATATATATTTGAATTGATGGTAATGCTTGCCATTTTGAATAAATTCGAAAATTTACTATAAATTATAGAATGACGGATGAAAAATAAGATATTGATTTTTGGTCTGTTAATCTATGCAGTAGCTTGTAAAAATAGTCAGTACAAGCTTCAACAACATCAATAATAATAATATCAACAATAAAAGAAGAGATAAAGACTGGTTGTAATAAATACAAGAGACTGACTCACCATGTAAATCAATTAGCAAAATATCTAATAAATTCTATTATGGCAAATAAATATAAATAGACTTAAAAAATGTTGATAACAGAAGCTGCCAATAATTCAATGGATATGAATTGAAATATTTTTAATATAGATTAAATATTATATATAGGATATTTCAATAAAGATTCAGTCTCTTCTTGAATCTATTACACCGACTCATTGCATTGTCTAATATTTTATTAATGGTATTTGGGCGAACTCATGTGTCTGATGGTTGTTTCTTGAAAATTGGGATGATTTTTTGAATCTACATAGCACAAAATTTTGAAATTTTTGTTAAATCTCTAATTTGTAAATACTTAACACATATATCTAATTCAAAATGTTTCATTATAAAAAATCCATGTTAGATAATATAATAGCGGTAGTCCTTCAATTTTACCATTTTATTTTTAACCATTTTATATTAAATTTTCACTTTGTTTGCATTTCTCATTTATTTTATTTCAAAATTACATTGTTGTATATTGTAACTAATTTTTTTATTATCTACTTTGAAAATTAAATTTTATAGAATAATAAAAAAAAAATCAAATTAAAAACAAAAAGATATAAATTAAAGATATTTAACGACAGTATTTTTCTACAAGGATATTTAATTTGTGTTTCGCCAATAAATATGCAATTTTAATTCGTAATAATTTTTTTTAGCTTTTTTCTTTAAATTATGGATGTAGTTTTTGTTCTATCAAAGTTGTTATAATTTTAAGTTAAAACAATAATTGATTTATCAAAAAACAAAAATTCTTTTTATTTATTTTATTTTAAAACAATACTATTACATGAACATTTTATTACTTCAAGAACTAAAGATTACTAAAAGAACATATAAGCTATAATACGACTGGTGTAATGTGATTGCGGTTTCAATTCTATATGCATATATATTAATTTCTATATTTCTATAATTTGTATATATACATGCGTTATATATATATTTTAGGAATCCATCATTCTACAAATCAAAATTTAAGTTCAACTTACAAGAATAAATTTAATGTGTCAACATATAATATTTATACAGATATGAAATGTAAATAAATATTTACAGGGTCGGATTGAAAAATTTTGTTGTCTGAAATATAATTTCTTTTTTTTTATTAACACTTATTTATTTAATTTATTATTTTTAATACATTAAATATTTACTTGAATATTTTATAAAGTTAAAAACTTTTAATATAATTATGTTTCAATATAATTTTTACTTCTTCTTTGAATTCAAAGTTTAGATTATATCAAATGATTTTAAACCATGATTTTCAAACACAACCGTACCAATGATGATGGTGATGACACTATAATGAAATGTAAAATCTAAAATGTATATCTGTCAATTTTAACGTTGTAAAGAGATTGACTATGTCTTCATATTTGTATTCATTATCTTGTTTCAATCCAGCCATGAGTTTGACTGATATTGGCTGAATTTGACTGAAACGACTTTGAAGTTCAACAGAGCAAACAAATAAAACAATTTAATATTGTAGTACGGAATTTATTCTACATTCTAGATTCAATTTTAAAGTATTATTATATAATGAACTATTTCATAAATAAATTATTTTTATTTATTGTTTTTGTCCTGTTGTGCCTCATAGTCGTTTTACACCAAACTGTAATGTGAATTTTAGTCAAACTCATACCTGCACCAAAACAAAAATATAAATACAGAGTCGTCTTAAAGTCATATCATATCATTTCAATGATGGTGAAACTATATTTAAATTTGAAATAGGAAGTGTTTTGCCTCATCATGGCACTGTTATAAAAATTTCAGACCCTGTAATCATATCTATAATCTATATTCAATTTAAATAGTTACTTTGTATTTAATGCATAGATACGTCGTGTTAACATTCTGTTTTTTTTTTTTTTTGAAAATTATATTTTTAGCGAATTAGTTTTTTTTTTCCTTTTTGCGTGTGGTTTAAACGATATTAGATAGCTCTATATAGAGCTATTAGATAGGTATATAAATTAATAAGTATATGTATGTATTTGCAATTATAAATAAAAGACCTATGATAAAATATATTAAGTTCATTGAGAACATCACCTATACCTACTGAAGTGATATAAAATAGTATATATATTATATATATACATATACAATTATATAACATTATTTTTGAAAATAAAATCGATTGATATAAGGACCTATTTTCAATCTTTTTTCGAAAAATTCAATGCCAATCAATACATTTGCATATATATATGTATATATAGATATTATATAGCTAATAAATAATAAATAGATATATATATATATAGGTAGTGTTGAAGTTCAAAATTAATTAAATGATTTTTATTTAAATCTGATTTATTCGATGTAATAACTAAAATTTAAATTACAGTCCTTGTATATATATAAATGAAAAGGACCTTCATAAAAATACATGAAAAATAACTATTTTTTCGTCAATATAAAATTTTTTTTTTTTTTTGGTTTTTGTAATTTATTTAATGAAAATGTTTGAAGAAAATTCTTATAAAATTTTAGATTTCGATGGTGATAAAACCTAACCCGCATTATGCCAACAATTTCAAAAATTTTAAAAACTTACAAATTATTTACTTACGAATACTGAATATTTCTTTCAGAGAGAATGAGATATTCAAGAGATAATAAAATTGAAATAGAAGATGTCATTCGAAAATTAACTGTAAAAGCTGTCAAAAAATGATTGTATAACTTATTTACAAAAGTTTAATTTATAAATCCAATAATTTTTAAACATATCTGAAGCCATTATTTATACCTTGTAAAATGGTTGTTGGACAAATTTTCAAAATATTCACTCATTACGTTTCGTATGGTGTATTGGTACAACCGCAGCATCGACTGTTGGATTAAAAATTGGACAGTTTACAAATAAATTTGAATATGAAAGCCGCATACACATTTTGGACAAGCACCAAAACTACATTTGCGAATCATCCATGATCAATATCAACCATGATCACTTTTAAGTCTATTAATTAATTATCCATAGTTACCTGATCCTATTACACCATATCTATAGTTCAAAAAACTGAAATTTTTCACAATAATAATAAACTAAATGAAATCCCCTCTGGCCCTGTTATACATCAAATCCGATTATCACGGAAAATCTCTGCGCCAGTTAAGTGTTAGCATAAATTTGTTGTATTAACTAGGTGGTTTTACTAATTTTTTAATTTATATTCAAAGTTTTAACTTAATTGTTTTCAAATGCATTTTATATCATACTGCAAAATCAATACTGATATATTATAATGATATAAACAGGAGTATGTATATATAAACAGGAATAGTGGAAGAAAGTTAATAATAGAAAATTAATTTGTTTCGTTCTACTTCTTATAATCAGCCTTTGGAAAATTGTTATTGTTCTTCAATTAACATAAAGGGAATAAAATAAAGACTAAAATATTATTGACTGAGTCCTGAAGGATAGATATGTAAAAAATTAATTGAATATATATATATTTTTTATTTTCATGTTTTATTGTTTTATTTCACATTAGATTCGATTTTTACAAAATCACTTTTTTTTTATTATTTTACCTTTTTTAACGATATTTTTTATGTTAGTTTTTTGTTGTTGTTTTTTATATATGCTCGCTTTATAGAATTTTGTGATTGATTTTTTTGCGATATGTATTTTCATTTTCAGTTTGTAATGAAATAATATAATACTATATAACATCTCATAATAAATATATTATATATTCATAATCAATATATATTCATAATAAATATATATTATATACATATATAACATTACACAGTAATTTTCAAAATTATTTAGTTATTTAGAGACAATAATAGTTGTTAGAAGTCAAGTATAAGTAGTTATGGTTGATTTGATACCAATTCAGCACACTTCAGCATATTCAAGACTAATATAATTTATGAATTTGAAGTAGCTTTGATAATTTAGTTGATAATACTTATGTATATCGTGGTATAAAAAACGTAGTTCAATATAAAAACTATCAAACTTCATTATTATATTTGTTTTGTACATAGTGTCTGAATAATTATGAAAATCATTGTACATTATATTCTGTATAGTTAGAATTTTAATAAAATCAAAAAATATATATGTGAGACTACAATCTTTAAAAAATACAAAGTTATTCAATATATGAATATTAAATATGATATTTTAGGAGACAATTTTTACAACAATAATAACAACAACAACAAAAAAGTAATGAAATAAAAATATGATTATTTGTGTAAATGACAAATTCGCATGAATTTCTAAAAAAAAACATGAAATTGATAAAAAAGGAAGAAGAAGAGGAAAACACCAATGAAAACATCCTTAAATTTCGTGTTAATTTCGATGGTATTTATGGAAATGATAAACAAAACACAAAAACTAAAATAAAAATAAAAGAGTTCATATTGAAAGCTTAATCGATGTGACAGATTTTTCATGTAATTTGTTGTCTATTTAATTCAGCGATTTAATTTGTGAAAATCGCTAATTTTAGTTTTTTTTTTGTTTTTTTTTTGTTTTTTTTTTTTTATATATTTTGAATGGATAAATAAAATAATATCATCATTCAATATCATATTTTTTTTTATAAAGTTATTCAAAAAAGCTGTAGTTAATCTACTTAACTATTTATGATGTCCTTAATTTTATATTGTACTCGTATGACATCAATAAAAACCATTGAAAAATATTTTAACATTTATATGTAAAAATTTAAAGAACCCTTTCGAACTGTCAAAATAAAATTTAACATGACTGAACTGCCAAAATTTTATTATCTTATTATTACTATTATTATTATTATTTATTATTTATTGTAATATAATTTAAATTATACACAATAATGATTTACAACTACTAGCAGCCATGGCAGGACTATTGGCCTTGTCGAAAGTATAATTGAATAACTTTAAAAATATTTGAGGGAGATAATCAGTATGAGATGTACAGAGGATAATAATGACAAATCAGTAAATCTTTAACATAATTTGCACCTATATGAATTTATAAAATCTAAATCAGCTAAACTTTTTATATACTTATAAACTTTCTATTTGTATATACAATGTCTAATTATGACTAAAGTATAATTACTTGCCAGGGAATTGAATTTTATTCCAATTTAAATTTATTAAAATTTTAAAATATTACATGTTGTTAATAATAATATTTTTTTCAATTAATTAATATTATACAAATTAGTATATCAAAATTATGCGCACGCAACTAGGATGTTGATTCTGTTTTATTAGGCATAAATAAATAAATAAACTGCTTTGTCATAGAGAAATATTGAAAGTAGATACTTATTTGAGAACGATGTTTTTCTATACATATATATACTTTCATATATTTTTTTTTGACATTGGAAGATCTATGTGGACCAACCGTTGTAAATCAATTGTATTTTCCCGTTTATCTGTTTAAAATTGCAGATTTATGTAGAAACTTAGCGAAACCTAATATGGTCGTAATGTAAATTTCTAAATTAGGCAACGTATACACATGAAACAATTTATATATTTTGCTAATTATGACGTCGTATTCAAACAATTAAACAAAACTTCTTATTAGCAGGATCTGTTAGTTCTATGTTGAACTGGTCAATCTAAACAGATGTTTGATGAAATGACCGTGTCCTGTGATAAACCATGTTCATGTTCTACCATTTGATTTTTTTTTAAGTTAAGACAAACATTATATAAGTATTAAACGATACCTTTGTATAAGAATGCATAGTTTGGGCTAATTGAGGATAACTCTTGAACTTTTGTGTAGATTTTATACTATCTTTAAGAGTCGAACATGCTCAAGAGTATTTTATATTAATGATATAAAAGCAAAATTACTCCTAAAATACCCTAAACACCTTGACATATAGTCATAAGTTCAATATACTAAAAAAAAAACGAAATGATAATAAATAATATACATTTCGATCTAAAAATAATAAATAGAAATACAAAATATAAATAAAACTAAAGACATAAACTCAATTCAATGAAAAATAAAAAAAAAAGGATATTCATTAGAATAAAAAAAAAACAGAAAATCAAAATCAAAAATCAAAACTATGTAAGTATATCTCACGCAAGTTTTTGAAGTGAATAAAAAAACTTACACAATAATTCAATATAGAAAACACTTAAAACCTTAAAACACTTCATTGTTACACTTTATCGAGTTAAGACCTGTGCCATATAAATAAATATTTTGGAAATAGACAAAAAAAAATTTGAATAATTAATTTAAATATTCAAAAAATATAGTTTTAAAATAGTTTAATATTTTTTTGTTTTTGTTTTATTTATTTTTTCAATAAAATGACTGATATAGAAGGAACTCCTATAACACAGGAAACTGCTATTGTAAGTTTTAAATAATTAAACATAAAAAAAAAAATTATACGTAAAAATAATTAAATTAAAAAAAAAAAAATTAAATATATATATTTATTAAATCACAATTAAAATTTATAATTTATAACTCTTAATGGATAACTTTCATACAATTATCGATTCAAAACATATAATTCAAGTAATTAGAATTATATAAAAAATAATATATTAACATAAAAATAATTAATTAATAATGTTTTTACTTGCCATTTTGTCCTCTACAAATCAAATTTGTTCTAAATAATTAAGTCAGGCTAGTCTAAATAAGTACAACTCAAAAGTGTAAATATTTTAGTAATATAAGCTCGTAAAATATAGAATTAAAATATATAGAATTAAATATATTGTACAAATACATTAAAACAATAAAAAAAAATTATATCAAAATTGATATTTATGAAAAAAAAAATATAATTTATTTAAATTACAATTAAATGATTTAAAAATATATGAAAAATCAAAAATAGAACTAAATTGTTGTGAAAATGTCATAAAAAATTAAACTTCATTTTCTTATTAAATTTTTTTATTTTCCTGGAACGAATAACAAGTAATCGAATCTCACAAACTAAAGATATACATACTTTATTCGTTCGCTCCTCAAGTTTGATAAAAAAAACCGTACTCAATTTCATTATAAATTATTTTCCATCATTTCAATTTCATTTTGAGACTATATAATTTTTTTTATATATTTATCTTAGACAAAAACCGTATACGTAATAATTTATTTATACATTTTCTTATTAAATTTTTTTATTTTCCTGGAACGAATAACAAGTAATCGAATCTCACAAACTAAAGATATACATAACATTATTCGTTCGCTCCTCAAGTTTGATAAAAAAAACCGTACTCAATTTCATTATAAATTATTTTCCATCATTTCAATTTCATTTTGAGACTATATAATTTTTTTTATATATTTATCTTAGACAAAAACCGTATACGTAATAATTTATTTAAAAAAAAAAATTAATTTAAATTTAATACTGACAAGGAAAAGAAGAAACTCTGCACTTTTGTTGTACTTTCTAGTCAAAATGTATGTTTATACTTTTATATATGGGCTGAGATTTTAATTTGAATTTTTGAATTGAAAATTAAAAAAATTTTAAAAAATATTTAGTTTCGCTACGTCTCTTTTTAAATCGTTCTTTTTTCAATTTACAGATTAAATAAAATGATTACACTATCAGTGCTCAAAATATGTTATTTGAACATTATTTACGCCATTACAATTTACAATTAATATTTTATTTCACAATATTATTTATTTATCTCTTATTTCTTGAAAAAATTTAAAACTAGTTTACATTTCTCTGCAAAAACTAAATTCTAAGGGTTTCGGGTAATAATTCACGTGAAGTATAGATGAAAAAATGTACTTAAAGTAATTTTCTTCAAATAATGTCACAATTTATTTATTTATAAAACATTTTTTATATTAACATTCAATGGTCAGACCAATGGTTTGAAGAATTGGTCTCTCTTTATTAGTACGTTCAGTAGAATCTAGCTCTCTAGATTATAAGTACATTCAGTAGAATCTAGCGATGCAATAAATAGCAGCAATGTAGCAATTAGCGCTGCCTTGTTGTACTGAACGGTTTGCAGCGGAATTTAGAACGACATTGGGTGCGTTCAGTAGAATTAGTGGTGCAATAAATAGCAGTGATGTAGCAATTAAAATTAGCTTTAATCTAGCGCAACATAAAATTATCGTTCAGTAGAAAATTTGAGTGCTACAGTAATTTTGCAGCGCTAGATTCCACTGAACTTACCCATTTTTCAACAAACTACACTACATCCATATAAATTGTGTTTTTTTTTAATCTTTCGAAAAAGGCTAACTTTTCGAAATTTTTCGAAATTATATAAAAAGCAATATTACGTATCGCTTTCAATTTTAACCTATACCTTTCTGTTTGTTCAGTAATGAAATCTTTAATTAGTTGAATTTTTACTAGTTAAATATGTCATTAGAGAAGGTCTGTTGTTTTTATATTTCAATTTCGGACATACTACGGAGCATCAACCATTCCTATTATAAAATCATACAATTTTATGTTTCGAATATAATTATGTACTTTTTTTATAGACATTAAGGAGACAAAACAATTTCGGGGAAGCTAAGTATTATCGATTTGTAGTTATAAAAAATAATATTAAATATAATAATTAAAAGAAACTGAAAAAATAGAAAAAATCAATCTAATGAACCTGAGACTGTAATAAAAATAGTTTTCACATTGTTTGAACTGATCTAAGCATAAATAAAAAAAAATTCTTTCAGATCACTTTGATCGATCAAACTGGTCTGAGCAATATAAAAAAAAAACAGAATATACCATGTAAGATTAAATTAGATTCTATACATATACTCGTACTCTATACATATACTCGTTAATGTGTATAAATTATAATATCATACTTTATTTGTCAATTATGTGCAATTAATTAATTACTTATAAAAATAAATACATTCAATACCTGATTCCATATAAATACTTAAAAAATATTAATAATACAACAAAAACAAAAATATTCATTGTTCTCCCAATGAGTTTGCTAAAAAAACTTTTTTTTTCAGCTGATTTATCATGTTTTCAACTTGTACCATCCATTATTAAATAAAGAAGTCTTTGATCATCGGTTGTATGAACTATTTTGACAATATGATGTTGTGATGGTTTTTATAATTAATAATCAAAAATAAATTAATCATATTATAATCTTCCTGACAATTTAATTCTTTCTTTTTTAATAATTCTCATGATTAATATTGATAAATTTAGGATGAAATTAAACATTTCCGTAGTGTTTAACAATTCAGATTCAGCGTACGATAAAAATTCAGATATTTAAAAGGAGACGTAGCAAAATTATATATTCTTTTAAATATTTTTAAAAATTTTCAATTAGAAATTTCAATTTTAAATTTTAAGCCATGCTAAAGTATATCATTATTGTCCTGTATTCCCATTCGCGGGGCATAGAGTGGAACAAAAGCTTACACATCCAAGCAAATGCAAAGCAAAAGTAAAATATAAAGCGGGCATTTTCCAACTTATAAAATAGTATAGTATAAGTATCTGACCAAATTAAAAATGTCCCGTTATCGGTTTCTATAACTTCTAAACGCCAATGTAGACAAAATCGTCAATATAAATAATAATAATAAATATTATATTCAAATTGCTATAAATGCTAAAAATTAACTTCTATTAATTCTTTTGAATCTGCTTTGAATGAAAATACTAAAAATTGTGATCTATTACATCTCGGTCAATTGTCATTGCATTGTTGATTTTGCTTTGATGTTCATTTTCGCTTCAGAAATTACTTCAAATAATAGAAGTATATTTTTACACAGACAAAGACAGATCTCACCTTCCATTTGAGTGCGATGCCATAGCTCGCAAAATATATGAATATTTACAGGTAAAAACATCGTTTGATTCAGAAATTGACATTAACACAATAATAGCGTTTGTCAAGAGCTTCAACTTTTAATGTTAAACGGCCAAACGGGACAGTCAAATAGATGAAACGGACGCGTCTACATAGAACACCCAACAGTTAATACAAAAACAAAAAGAACTGCATTCACTTTATGTTTTCAAAAATGTATGTTTTACACTCTTTTCTGTAATTCTATTCTGTTTTACAACCTGTCATCGAGGATATAAATTCAAGACAATTTCAAAATCATTTTATTTTTGTATATATTTGTAAAGTAGCCGTTAAAAACAATTGATTACGAATTTTTATTAAACTTTCTTGAATTTCGTGTAGCGGGTGAATATTAGTTATTATTTATTTTAGAAAAATAAATATTTCAAAGTATATTAAAATTAAAATCTATTATTGATTGCAGAATATATTATATAGTAGTTAAAAACAATTCAGTTAAGAGTATATGACTATAAAAAATTGAAAATAATTTCATTCTCACAATTAAATAGTTATTTTATTAATATTAAAATATATTAAAATATATTATTTCTTATTTTTCTTTTATTTATTCTGTTTAAAGGAATTACGTCAACTTGTTTTTGGTACAGCAGCAGCACCACCACGTGGTGAATGGACAAGAACAGCATTTACATTTGGTACGCCAGGTCAAGATTTAGCATATGGTTTACGTTGTCCACGAAATGGTACCAGAGGCTTATTATCAGTGGTACAAGGTTTTATATTAAAGTTTTTTCTATTTGATAGACGTCTTAGAGAGAAAGCTAATGGATTTGAAGGGTATATAATATAGTATATATATATATATATATATATATATATGTAATCACAAATTAATAATAACGAAACATAATAATGCATAACCCAAAGATTTGCCCTTTTTGTATGTTTACCGTTAAAGTATGCAATTTACAAGCATATTATTTTTTTGTGATATTATGTTTATTATGTAGAAGGATATTGATATATTATGTCGATTTTTAAATTTAATTTTAATTATTTCATTTAAAAGAAGTAATAATTTTTATTTAAACTTTGATTTGCTGAGTTTTAAAATTTTCATGTTAAATTATTTTGATTTACAAATTTTTGGTAGTTATTTTTTAAATGTGTGCACTTCTAAGAGGTTTTAGACTGAGATAGAGACAGAGCTTTAAGTGGTGCCCTTTATATAGTGGTGTCCTTTATTGATTGCTAAGCAATAGCGGAACATTCAATCGAATGTGGTTATCGGATGTAGAACTACGTGTATCAATAAAGTACTACCACCATTCACTGCCTGCACCATCTATTATTACAATTATAGCTCACGGTGCGCTGTATATGATGATAAGAAAATGTAATTATTATTTTGTAAATCCAACATAATTTTACATCTCAGTTTAAAAATATTGATTATTATAATTATTCTGAGTACATAAATTAAAATTATCTATCGTACATTCATATATCGACGTCCTTCAACTTATTATATTAGATATAAAATAAAATTTATAAATTATTTTATTTTGTTTGTTTTTGATTCTAGAATCTTAAAACCAAATGAATCACAACAAATTGAAGCATTAGTTTTTTCATTAACAGAAGTTCTTAATTTAATTGCTGATAAAAATAAAGTTTATGTTGCATTGCCAGGTGAAGAATCTTATATACAACATAGTATTACATATTTTCAAGATTCTGTAACAGAAAAGGTTTGTTTCTATATTGAATTAAAATAATATTATTAATAAAAAAAAAAATATTATTTTTAATATATTTAATATTTAAATAGTTAAACATTTATGAATTGAGGAGAGGTGAAGAAACTCAAGCATTTATCAAGAAAAATATTCATTATGTAAGTGATGTTTCAAATAAATTTGTTTTAATTCTTTCTTTTATTTTTTTTTTGTGTTGAGAATTATTCAGGGCTTCCTACTATTTCCTACAAAATCCGACTATTTCCTACAAATTCCTACTATTTCCTACAAATTCCATTTAACTCTATTTTTGTCTAAACTTTTGATTCCACGCTTTTGAAATATATTCATAGTAACACAAATAGGTTTAGTAACACAAATAGGAATAGGTTGAAATGGTGCTACTGCTATGAACTAACCCCCTATTCCCTAACCCACGCAGGAACGAAGTAACTTTCAATAATTATACTAAAATCTAATTTGGATATTAGGTCATTTTTAGAAGTTGTTAATTAAATTCATATCAAATAAGCCCCAAAAATTCAAAAATTATTACAAACAAAAATCATTTAACCTCCATTATTTTTGGTTTGATTTAAGTTAAGTTAAGCTTCGAATTAAGGCCAAAAAAATTGGAAAAAAATCCAAAAAAATACATTGGGAATCAGTTCATATTTTGTAGGGTTAATTTACAAATAATATTGGAAATTAAAAAATCAGAATTTTTTAATTTGAAAATATTTACCCATATTCTGATCCATGACGATTCATAGATTAACTTTGTCGTCCCATACATATATGTCACCTTCTAGCCAGTCCTATACATTTAAATTAATTACAAATAATAAATTAAGCAAAATAATTTATATTCAATTTATAAATGTTATAATATTATATTCTAATATTTCAGTTTATTGAAGAAGAAGGACCCGGAACTCTTTTATTTTTATATTGCTGTGTTTTTACAAGACATGTTGCTAGGTAAAAATATTATTTCTCAAAATTAAAAATTTATATTAATAATATTTTTTAAAAATAAATAAATAAATTATAGAACTAGAACTGATTTAGATGCTCCACGTGGTGCATATTTAGTTGGAAATCAAGAAGAAGGTTCACTTAATGTTGTTATGCTATTGTTAACTGGTCGAGCAACACCATATTTACATAATGGTGTTGTGCATGTTGGTGATGAAGAACATTATGTAAATATATATTGTTTATATTAATTAATTTATTTAAATTTAATTTTAATTTATTTTAAGGCTAATCCACAATATGGAGTATTAAGTAGATGTGGTATTGGCTTATTAATTTATGAGAGTGATAAAAATAGTGCTGTAAGAAAATTTTATTAATTAAATTAATTTTAAATTTAAATTTTTATTCAAATTTAATGTATGTACCTAGATTATTAATCGTCAACCAGGATCACGTTTAAAAACACCAACATTACCTATTTGGATATCATGTTGTGCTGGTCATTATGGAATTGCATATAATACAAATCAAGATTTATTAAGAAATTATCATGCTGAATCACGTTTTGATTTATATTATTATAGTTGTTCTGGTAATTTAATATCAATGACAATTGATAATAAGCATACAAATGATAGAGCATCATTTATGTTACAACGTCAAACATCAACTGTAACAGCACCAACAGCAATGGATGATAAATCAGATGTTGTACAAGCAACACCATTAGAACGTTTAATACATACAAAATGGGAGGAAGCATATATTAAATTCCATGCACAACCATCAATGTTAAGTTATTTGTTTAATACAAATAATTAAATAAAAATTCATATTATGTTTGTAATACGGTATTACTTACAAGGATGTTCAAGGATTTTGTTATTAATTGTATAGACAAATATTTACTTTTATTTCATACATAATCAAATTGATATAAAATTTCTAAATTGGTTGGAAAAAGAATTGTGTCTTGCGCAAATCTTATTACAAATGAACATTATGTATATTAATGTAAGTGAATTTTGATTGTTTATTGGTGAATCAGAATTAAATTGTCAATACTAAATGCAATAGCAATTACCCATTTTTATTTTTGTTACTGCACATGTTCGAAATCTGCTAATTTTTAACTACATGATTTTAATATAAACTCAACAGTTTTTGAATACTTGAAGGACATATATTAAACAAAATAGTTTTCTGAGTATTTCAATACGATAATTAATTAACATTATATAATTATGATTATCAGATCAGAAGGTACACTAAAGTATTTGTTAACTTGAATGAAGTAATTTTATTCAGACATAAAAATAGATGTGTAGTTTTGTTTCGAAGCTATACAGAAAATGATCGAAAGAGAAGCAAGCACGAGTTACGTTTTAAATCGTGATGACCAAACCCCTAGAATACTATAATGATTTTTAATTATGAAAAAGTTGTAAGTATCTGTCATACTCAATTAAAACTTGTCAAGTATGACCAACAATTAGTTTTTATGATACCATTTTTTATAAAATGTGTCTTAACATCAAATGTAATTAAATTTTAAAATAATTTAAAAATTAAGAATAAAATAAATGTTTTTTATTCTAAATGTAAATGGATAAAAACAAATTCTTAAAATTAATTTAAAAAGTGTCTTAATATAAATTAATTTTGTCATCCAAGTAATATTAATAAGTCAATTGACGCTTAAATAATTGATACTCATATTAATAAGTCAATTGACGCTTAGACATTTAATATTAATAAGTCAATTGACGCGTAAACAATTAATATTAATAAGACAATTGACGGTTAAACAATATATATTAATAGATCAATTGACGTTTAGACATTTAATATTATTAAGTCAATTGACGTTTAGACAATTAAATTGTTAATAAAGTCAATTGACGCTTAAACAATTGATAATAATAAGTCAATTGACGCTTAAACAATTGATATCAATAAGTCAATTAACGTTTAGACAATTGATATTAATAAGACAATTGACGTTTAGGCATTTAATATTAATAAGTCAATTCAAGTTAAGCAATTGATATTAATAAGTCAATTGTCGCTTAAACAATTGATATTAATAAATCAATTAAGATTTAGACAATTATAATAATGAGTCAATTGACGCTATTGATATTAATAAGTCAATTGACATTTAGAAAATTAATATTATTAATTCAATGGACTTTTTATGTTAAAACGTCGACCCACACCATAGCCCATATCAAATATTTTTAACTAAACAAAGACCAAAATTGATTTTATGAAAAATTAAAAATTTAATCAGCAAAACTTGAACGATTTGTTTCGTTTAAGTCGTCTGACAAAAATTTGATTATCAAATAAACGTCACAATGCATTTAGTAAAAATTGCCCATCAATTATTTAATTCTACAATTTTAGTTCACATTACAATTTAATAATAAAAATAATCAACAATTAAACTCAACAATTTTCGTTAACAAAATAAAAAAAAAATGAATGATTAACATTAGTCCAAACACTAAT
This sequence comes from Argyra leucocephala, assembly GCA_963942445.1. Taxonomy (NCBI): domain Eukaryota; kingdom Metazoa; phylum Arthropoda; class Insecta; order Diptera; family Dolichopodidae; genus Argyra; species Argyra leucocephala. The sequence goes on along the minus strand of OZ012679.1, from coordinate 12,682,543 downwards.
CGAACATCCTTACAAATGAATTTAACAGTCCAACACTAAATAAATTAGAAACACTATAATATAATAGAAATCAAATTGTCATATTAATGCTCAATATATAATATTAATTTATTAGAATATTGTTAATTGTTATTTATAAATAATAATACAAAAAAAAAAAAAATAAATATTAATTTTTAAATTTTAAATTAAAGTTTTAATTTTAGTATTATGGGTGTTTTAAAAAAAGGTGTGGGATATTTTGATATGATGAATGATGAGTCAGTGTTTCATTTCAGCACTCAAACATTGACAAATTGAAAATACGAAATTGCTTCATATCTATTGCTATTTCATCTCTCCAACGAAGATTTGGCCTACCACGACTATGTCCGACTATTTCGTGATTATGTCCACTTTATTGTACAGCTCATATAATATTCGCCTCCAGACCCCATCTTCTTTTTTATAACCGTATATCAGATGGAAAATGTTCTTGCCGAAGACACTAAGTACATGCTCATTTGTTTTGGGCAGTGTTTATCATTTGCTTTCAAACCCATTTGTTCCACTTACTTTTTTTTCTTTCTTTTCAATCTGCGTAAGTATTAACAATGACATCAATACCATCGGTATATACTAGAATAGTTGAATATATCTAAAATATATTGTACCAGTCGTATTTACTCCTATTTGTCACACTATACGTTCCAGTACTAAATTGAAGAAGACGCATGAAAGTTAATGACTCCAATAATAATAATAAAAAATACATACAATTAAATGTCGTACCTATACACGCATAAAAACTAATATTGGTATCGTATAAAATTTTACTTCCTAAAATAAATAAAATTATCTAGAATAACAGATTTTTAATTAACACTCTTTAAACTAATAATAATTAATCAAAACAATTAGCAAAAAAAATATTTTATTATAAAATAGAAAATTTATTGTTGTTTACTTTCTCTAACAAAAAAAAAACAAATAAAAACAAAATAAAAATCAAACAAATCGAAATTCAAACAATTTAATAAAAATTGTTTCTAATTTTTGTTTCTACAATGAAAAACAAAAATCTTTTAACTCCAATAATTAAATTTTTTCAGTTAACTGATGGGTATTTGCTTCGGCGTAGATTGTTTTTCTACATGCTACTCTCGGTCTTTTGCCGTGACGTCACATTCATATACATACAACAACATTAAACAAAATTATATATTGGATTGATTATTTTGTTCTTCTTCTTTTATATTTCGTCATAATAGATTCTGATCTAAAACTGAAGTGAAATTGACATCATTTACAATAATAATAGAATTTCTAACGATGGCTAGCTCTTGTCTTCTACTTTTTTGTTAGAGATTCTAATTGAAAAAATTAAATTGGCATGACCTGATATATAAATAAAATTTCAATCATCTGCCGACTATGGGTACTTCTATTTCTTCTCCTTCTTTGTTAGAATTTGTGGTCCACAAAGGAAAATAGAATTGAATTTATGCAACAATGAAATATAAATCTACTTATCCATATCTGATTTTTTTTTATTCTTCTGCTCTCCTCTATTATTTTTCAACTTTCTAACACTTCTAAATATTTTCTGAACAGTTTTCTAACCCAAAAATGTTATTGAATTAACCTTAAATAAACTTTATTCAAACCATTAATAAAAAAACAACACAGTTATTTAAGAATTTAGCACAGCCTCGGATACAAAAATAAATTCTGTATTAAAATTTTTAAAAAAAATATACAAAAACAAACATGCTTACGTGAGTTACAATACATCATACTTATATGTAGATACCCACAAAATATGAAAAATTAAAAATTATACATTTTCAAGACCGAAAAACAAAATCCTTGAAAAGTACTTTTTTTCTGGTCATTTTTAATATGTAGCTGAATCAATAATTTATTATTCTTAAAACAATTTCTTCTTAGTCATACCAAGTCATACTCTCGTGTATTTATTTTCTAAAATATTGACATATTGACAAAAAATACATTCGATTTTAATAACGAAATTCCAAATTGAATTTCTAGATGCATGTCAAATTTTTTAATATGTATACATACATATTTACATTACTATACATATAGCATTAATTTGCAAAATTATATAAAGCTAGAATTTATTAATTACAATTAGCTGAAAAAAAAAAATAACAACAACAAAATAAGAAAAAATAAGCTTTCACGCTATTTGTCAAATAAGTAAGTATGTTTCGTTTATTCAGTTGAGGACCAAATTATTGACATAATTTTAAGCATAATTTAAATTTTTTTTTTCTATTATTGTTTTTTTGTTCTTATTTTTTATATTATAAATTTAAATTGTTATTTTTTTAATATAATTTTAATTGTATATCAGTTAGAAAGCAGTTTTGAGTATCAGAATAACTTTTACTTCTTCCTTTTCTTGATTGAAATAAATTTAACTTTTTTATACAGTTATATTTTTTTTTTCTTTTATATTGCATTTAATTAAGTGAATTAATTTATTCAATTTATGAAATGTTATTTTAATTATTTTAATTATACAAAACTAATATAATAAAATAGTGTATAGTAATATAGTTGTAATTGTGTAGAGAATTGCTGTTTTAAATTATTAATGGTGAGTAAAATTGAAATTTTTATTTAAAATATGCATTTGGAAACAACGATATTCAGGATACAGTGTAGTTATTTAAAAATTTATATCTACATCAAAAATGGTTTGATGTAAAAATTAATAATAATAATAAAAAAAATAATACGGTAATAAGTTCCAAAACACAATAAGATTTTTGAAGAAGATTAAGTTTATATTATGTATAGCATTGTCAAAATCTAGATTTAAATCAAATTTAAGGACGATTTGATATAAAAATAATAATAAAAAAATAAAAAAATTACGGCAATAGTTCCGAAAGCTTCCACGTATAGTTTTTTTTTAAATTTTTCACAATCAAATTTTTACAGTTAGGATATTCAGCATTAGGGAGCGTGACATATGCCTGTACTTCATTTGCCTGTATTGTCGTTTGTCTGTATTTTATTTGCCCGAATGGCATTTCACTTCCCTCTGTATTTCATTTGACTGGGATATGCTGGATACTGAATATGATAAGTGTTATTTATATATATGAAGAGATTTTAGAGTTGGATTCAAAATCAAAGTTTTACGCTTTTTACATAATAATTATATAAATTATTTTTTGCGTAGCCAATGTTGGACACAAAACAGAGGACAACTCCTTCTTCCAGAATATTTACCTAATTAATTTTTATGCATAGCTGCTTTTGAATATATAAATAAAATATTGAATTCGAAAACACTAAATGAATTAAAGTCGGATTTTGGAATTTTGGTATTTTGATATTTTTGGTTTTTGTATTTGGTATTTAAGGGTTTGTGGCCAATGCATAAGTTGTACATATAAATACAGACAAATGACATACAAGCAAATGAAATACAGACAAATTAAAATGCAGACAAATGAAATACAGGCTTGGGAAAGTAACCCTCAGGATTACATGTATTAAGATTATAAAAATCTAGATTAAATTAAATTTAAGAATGATTTTGATGTAAAAATTAATAATAATAAAAAAATAAAAATATTACGTTGATAGCTGCAAAAAGCTACCACCTTTTTATTTTGTTGAAATTTTGCATTGTTGTTTTGGATATAATGAATGCTTTTGGGAGTTCTATTAAGCATGTTTGGTATTAGAGAATAATGTTGTAGTATATTGTACTATCCACATTAGTATTTACGATTCTCGATTCTAGACTATACACTTCCATTAACATTGGACTCTTGAAGCTGTTCTATGTATGGTAATAATTTAATTTTTAACTTGATTGGGGGAGAAATAAGTAGCCCATTTATAAGTCGTATTTCATTTTTTCTTGAAACAGAAATTTTAAATGAAATACATAGTTTATTTAGAATCTGAATCTGTAACACAGCCTAACGGAATTTAAAAATTTTTCTTACGCAATATTTTTAACATATAAAAATATAATCGAATTCGGTCTTTAAAACTAAATATATAATTACGGTTACTGAATTCGTTAAAAGACAGTGGTAAATTTATAATTTTAGTAACCAGTATCCAAATTACAATTATTACAAAATTACAAATACCTAATTACAAATACAAATTTAAAAGTTTCAGAAGATCAATAGGAATTTAATGGCCTCAATTCTATATTGTTAGAAAATGATTTGAATAAAATCAAAGACTATACAAATTGTAGTATAAGAGGTGTGTTCATTCATTTTTGTCTTTTGATTTTTGTCTTTCATAATTCAAATTAATTATCAAACTTCAAACCACGTGTGGCTTCTAGTTACAATTTTTCAAACTAAATAAAAACTTTATTAGCTTTCGACTTTTGCTGAAGACAGACGTGTGTTTTTTATTTATACAATTATTAAAATATTAAAATAAAAAAATTATATTCAAAAAATATAAAATATAATAAGATAGTTAATTCGAATTGTGCAAAAAATGTATGCAATTTTTAATAGTTTATAATTCTATAGTAAAGAAAAAAAAAAACTGACAAAATAAATGTTGCACGTATTGCCCCTATAAACAAAACTTACTGCATAAAATATTTCTATTCGGTTCCGCAAATTCTTGGTTCATAGTTGACAGGTACAAATATATTCACTATGCTAATGCATTTTTTTTTGCAACCATAATTACACGAATAGTCTTTGATAAATATAAAATTTGGTTTTAATTAAACTGAAAAAAAACAACAAAAATATGAGACTGAATTTCTAACTCTGGTGCGGTTCTTATTCTTATTGAAGAACAAAACAAAACAAAAAACTGAAATATTTAATAATTAAAGAACTCATTTTAAATTTTACAACATAAATATTATATTTAATTTTTTTTTTGGTTTTCTTGTTGTCTTTTAAAATTAATATTTTAAATTATTGAAATGTTTGAAAATATTTTTATCGAAATTAATTTTTAATAATAATTGTTTAAATTATGAAAATACTTTTTTTTCTATTTTTATTTATGACGAAAACGTAAGGTAAAATAACAAAAATTGTATACATTATATATATAAATAGGTATATATATATAATATAATATAATGATTTTGCTAAAAATTTGATTCAATTAAAGCCATAATCGAACACTTTGATCCCAACTTGTTGATGCTAATGCCATACCATTTGGTGTCATTGCAATGCAAGTAATACGGTTTTCATGTCCAGCAAGCATACCTACAATTATTTAAAAATAAAAAGAATTAAAAAATAATGATTTTTTTTTATAAATAATAAATTCTGAATGAATTGGATTTTTCAAATACTAGATGAAAATTAAAATCAAAAAGACCAGAACGTTATAAAAATGTACAAAAACAAAAAATTATCATACGGTCTAAGCTTGAAACTTGATTTCTTGAATTTTGCATATTTCTATCATATGGTATTTAAACCGGAACGATTTTGGAAACCTTATTGACAAATTAGACAAATTCGAAATGTAGTAGTAGTGTTATCGGAGGATAGTGAAAATAACTGATACAAATCAAATTTTTTTATACATTATCAAATCTAAAAAAAACTGGAATAATTTGGCAAGGGTGCAAAAGGCTCAAATTTCTCAAAGCTCATGTCAAAATTTGAGCTAGCTCATAGGTTGAGTTAGCTCAAATTCTGTAAACTTCGAGCTAGCTCAAGTTCAAGCTAACTAAACATAGATTGAGCTTATAATGTTTAGCACAACTGTGCTTATAGTGTTTATGCTCAAATTTTAGCTAACTCAAAGCTTAAGGAAAATTTGAACTAGCTCATAGGTTAGCTCAAATTCTGTAACATCTGAGCTAGCTTCAATTCTAGCTACCTAGCACTGATTCAGCTTATACTGTTTAGCTCAACTTTATTTATAATTAGCTCAAAAATTTGAATTGAGCCAGTAATTTGTTAAAATAAATACTCGAATTATTGTAGATATTATAGTGTAAAATTGCAGTACCGTATTTAATTAAGCACGAAAAGGTTTGATGATGAATGATTCTACCTAAGTTACTGACAAGATCATAAAAAAAAAAAAAATTGAACTTCACTTTTGAATTAGCCCTTTTAAAACACTATATTTGAGATATTTTGAAACAGAGAAATGTAAGCTGATCAAGATCAAGATATTATTATATAACGAGAACTGCAAGAAGAATGATATCGCTATTAAAAATTTTGTTGAGGTGCAGCTGATAAAGTAAAAATAGCTAAAATTTCGATTAAATGATGCCTTTAATATTTCGGTTCCGTTTAATACATTTATATCTCATGACTATTTTAGAAGCTTAATTAATAAGTTTACAGTGCCATTATAAAATAATATACAAGGTCATGCTAACACAGAAAAATGAAGAATTTGTCTCAAAGAATGGAATGAAGAAAATGAAAAATTCTTGAGATTGCTCATAGCTCAAGAAATTTAAAATGATAAAAAAAAAACTTCTCTAAAAGTAAAGTCCCAGGTTTACTATAAGCATAAGGGGAAATGTTATATATATATATATATTAAATATTTTTTCAATACTAACCATTATGAGTTTGTTTCATGGTATCCCATGCATGAATATTTCCTTCTATACCAGCACATACTAAATATCTACCACTTGTAGATAAAGCTATAATTGTTTTTTTTTTAAATAAATTATATATTTTTAAAATTATAAATTAATTAAATCATTTTTAATACAATATAATATATTATTTACCACATGAAGTAAAACCAGTATTTTTTGCTGGTGGTTCATAAAAACCAAATTGTTGATCAGCTCTAATATCATAAAATCTAGCTGTTTGATCTTCAGAGCATGATGCAAATGAATTTCCACTTGAATGATACTATTTATATATACATATGTATACATTTTAAAACAAAAAAATATATTTTAATTTATTCTAACGTGCATTCAAATGGATTTTAAAGGATTAAAGAGACTTACACAAACACAATTGACATCTAATTCATGACCGAAAAACATTTGTTTATGTTTATCTTCACGTACATCCCATAATTTTGCTGTACGATCTACAGATCCAGTTAAATAATTATTCATATCTGGTGATAATGATATTGATGCAATATCACCAGCATGTCCATTAAATTCCATTGTTTTTTTACCACTTTCTAAGTCCCAATGACATCTTTGTTATTAAAATCCAAAAATGAAAATATTAAAATTTATTATAATAAAATAATTATTTACGATATTAGGATATTTGAAATATTATTTTGATATTTATTTCTTTTTTTTTATATTAATTAATTTAGTTTAATACTACTACACAATACGAAAGGTATATTTAAGGTATCAAACACATATTTTACTGCTGTACAAACATATAATCAGACAATAAATTTAATACAATATATACTGCTATTTTTTACGATAATACCAAAAGTATTAATGATATTAAAAGTATTAGAAAAAATTTCGATTTGAACGTCTTTGATAGATGAATTTCGGATAATTAGTATTTGAAAAATTCAGTACGAGATATTGTAAAAAGCTATTGAATTCCTATAGTCGGTTAAACGTACTGGCAAATGAAATAGCGGTGGACATACCTTGATTTAGAAGTCTATATCAACATCAGCATACTTTTTCAGTAAAATTGATATGATTACCAGCATTCGGCTAAATGAAGTAACAAATAGTATAGCTAAATTAAACTGCCTATATTAATATCAGTCTATCTGATATAAATATAGGTATTTATTTAATTTAATAAAACGATTTACAGTGAAGTTAATAGTATTATTAGAAGTCAGCTAATTGGAATAACAAATAGCATAGCTATATACATATTTTATATACATTAAAAAGTCGATATAACATTATCCTAACTAGTACAATGTTATGATATGATTACCAGAATGAAGTTAAACTCTAACTGTTTTGTGATAAAATTTTGTAAATTTCTGTAATTCCGCTGACTTAATTAGAATCAGGATTAAATGGTTAAGGGATTATTTTTTAACAACTTAGAAAAATCCCTAGGACGTTGGATACCTAGGAATATATTACTAATACGATCTTATTCGTAAAATCAGTTTGTATCAATAAAATACTACGAACCTAGTTATTTAATTAATTATTACAAGATATAGAATTATACTAACTATTTGTACACGATAATATACATTATTGTATACAATAATTACGATATTAAATATCATAAAAGTATTTACGATATTATATATAATTTCAGTATCAAAACTACTTTTTTACAATATCTAAACAAAAATGCAATTTTTATAAAAAAAATTTAATAAAAAAATAATTTAAATTTTATAAATTAATTGTTAAAAATAGTAAAATTATATTAAATAAATAAATAAAAAATATTAACTTACATTTTCATATCACCAGAACCAGTTATTATATGAGTGTCATCAAGAAAACGACATGAACTTAAAAATCCTTCATAACCTAGTAATTCCCTTGTCATTTTGGCAACTCCACTAGCATCACGATTATTTATATCGTAAACGGTACATTGATTGTCCATTCCACCACAAGCAACAAAATTACCTGATGGTGAAAATGCTACTGTCATTACCCAAGCTGAACGTAAGGGAATGACCTATATATATATATAAAAAAAGAAAATTATAATATATATATATATATATATATAAATTGTATAAAAATTATATACTTGAACTTTATTTCCAGTCCATGTATCCCATATTATTAGTTTACCATCTAATGAGCCGGTAACACAATGACGACTATCAGCAGCAAAATGTACTGAATTCACTTTATTTATATGACCTTTAAAAATCTTTTTACACTGCCATCGTATCTTCGGAATATCTCCCATATCACCACATTTATCTTTTAATGTTGTATCTTGTTGAGCTTTATGAGCTTCCTATATTAAAATAAAAAAAAAAAAAATTAATAAAAAATGATATAATAATAAAACTAGGGGATCACCTATGCAATTGCACAGAACTGATTTAATTTAAAAATTTGTTTATTAACATATCATCATTTAAATGGAATACATTAGGTTAACTGGGGATTGACTTTTTCATAAAGCCACTTCTTTTTTTATTTAATTATTTCATTTAATAATTATAGACGTTGGAATATACATTTAGATTTGAGAACAAATATTTTTAATTAATATTAAACGTGTTGAAGTGGTTCCCTATTGAGTGCGTTCATGGCAAACTGCGGAATATTAACTAACCTTTTTTTTTGTGAATTTTGAGCAGTGAATTTTGGACAAAATTAATTAAAATAAAACAACGACACAGATGCTAGAGAACTTAGAAAAAAAACAGTAAATAATTTGATAAGCTTAAAAAACCGTAAATAATTTCGTACACGTTGAAAAATGGTATAATTATGTTGTCGCATTCAAAGTTAAAATATTTTATTATATAACATTTAATACGAAAGGCATGCCATTACAATTGTTTTTTTTTTTCCTAAATGCCTGACAATATAAACTATTCTATAACAATCATCATAATTTGCTGGTTCTGCAGATCAGGATGATGTCTTAACCTTCGTTTACAACCTTCCTCCATTCTGCTCTAACTGGCCTCCATTTCATCCGTTAACACCAATATGTTGAAAGTTATCTCTAATTTCGTTCAGTCAACTTGGTTTACTTCTAGTTTAATATACGTTTTGGTGTCCTGTAACCATTTATATACACTACATGTCTTTGTGTTTTTGTGCTGCTTCAATTATATTATTGATTGTCAAATGTTTGTCATTTATATTAATTAATAAGGCCTAAATATATAAAAAGGTTTACTATCTGTATAAATGTGTAGGTAGTAATTGACTTTTCTTCTAGTTTTAGCCTCGTTAATTTTTAATGCAACAGTAGAAGCTTCAGAAATATTAATTTTAATTCATCCAAGATTATAGCAATGCAGCTGACAGCATACAATTTGTTATTATTTACTCATAATCCCCTATTGTTATGGCAGGTTATTTTCCAATATTCTGTACACTATATTTAAACTTTCGCAAAAGAGGTTAGGTAGTAAAAATATTTTCGGGCACTGTACTACAAGTTAAATATAGGAAATAAATAAGAAAGGAAATGTTTAAGCCCTACATACATAGGGCAAAGAAAGCAAGAACCCTAAGAGTTTACTAAGCGACGAAATTTCTCAAAAAATAGTGTAAAAGCAAAAAACATGTCCAAGATACTGGAGGTCATCAAGGACATAAGTTGGATCAGCGATGAAGTCTGTTTAGATTCAGAAGTTAAATAAGAGCAAGTACAATGGGTCACGAGGCTATAATAAACATAAAAAACAACAACAATTCATTTATTAAACCAAATAACCACACAATGAGGGTGGAAACAAAAACAAGATGATAAAATTTTGTTCAATAAAAGTAATATTTCAGATTTCAGACTCCCTCAACTAATAAAATAAAAATTTAAGTATATAAGATAGTTAATAATAATAATTTAAAGGTTACTTCAATTGACCTTTAACTGAGCTCGAGGTGTATATTTTTTTTTTTATTTGTTTGGTATTAAGACTATAAGTGCCCATACTTATTTAAATATAATCTAGAAAATGACCTCATTTTAAAAAAAAAGTAGACTATATACTTTTTTTTATTGTATGAATTATTTTCATGCTACATATGTAGTTTTTGTAAATGGACTTAATTAAATTTAGAAAATTTGTGCAGGTTTCATTATTACAAAATATAAAAACATGCGCATTACAATAATTACACAAAAATTAATTACAAGTCTATTGTGACATTTTTATTATGTACAGATGAAGGTCTCTATTCTATTTTTCTTATATAAAAATAATGCAAAAATTTTTTAAAGGCGTATTTTCTTCGGCTTATAAAATATTTATTTTAATGAATCAATACAGCTTATATATAGTGTACATCAATACAGTGTACAGCGTACAGTACATCAGTACAAGCTTTACTCTATTTCAAATAATGCAATATTTCTTCAAAATGCAAATCAATACAAAATAAAGCTTGGAACTCGGAACTATGTGCAATCCAATCTTTAATAATACGAGTAGATAGTTTAATTTTAATCATTAATTTAGATTTATGGAGTCATCGGAGATTATAGGTACAAAATTAGAGGGTTTGATAAGCTTAATAAAAAATATTAATAGTATATGGTTTAGTTTTCTTAACTGATAATTAAGTGTCTTATCTTATTTGAGCACCAATCTTTAATAATTAAACAAAAAAAAATGGTTTTTGAAGAATGAAGGAAGTTTCTTCAGTTAATTAGAGCTTCGATATTCGCATTAAGGCATCTAATTAATTATCTAACTTATTTTATAGATATGTGATGCTACATCACCTAACCGTAGTAAGCCTGATAATATTATTAGATAGACAGAAAATGAGAAGGATAGAAAATAATGAAAAAAATACTATTCGAAATAATCAAACGCAGTTGGTTATAAAATCCTAATTTCCAAATCCAAAAATACAAATTCAAAATTACAAAATCTCAACTTTTCAACAGCATATTACAAAAATCCGAGCCATTGTATCATGAAATATATTGTAAAATAAGCATATAACTTTGATTTTTTAAGTATAGAACTCTTCAACTTGAGATTTTGGGTTTATAATTTCGGGATTTTGTAATTTAGGATTTTGGATTGTTCTAGCTCCAAGCATTGCAACGTATTCTAAAAAAAAGTTTACAACCTTAATTTTCTAACCAAGTATAAAATTTCTAGACTTGAGATTTTGTACTTTGGGATTATGATTGTAATTTGGGATTGTGTTAAGTATCTAGCTCCAAGCATTGTAACATATTCTAAAAAAAAGTTTTAAACCTTAATTTTCTAACCAAGTATAAAATTTCTAGGCTCGAGATTTTGTACTTTGGGATTATGATTGTAATTTGAGACTGTGTTAAGGTTCTAGCTCCAAGCATTGCAACATATTCTAAAAAAAAGTTTACAACCTTAATTTTCTAACCAAGTATAAAATTTCTAGGCTCGAGATTTTGTAATTTGGAACTATGATTGTGATTTGGCATTGTGTGGACTTGTTCCAAGCATTGTAACATATTCTAAAAAAACAGCATACAACCCTGATTTTTCAACCATGTATAAAAATTCTAAATTCGAGATTTTATAATTTGGGATTATGATTTTAGGATTTATAAAATTTTCGTGATTTTGTATAACTTTGGGATTTTGTGATTTGTGTTTATAATACACTCTCGAAATAAAACAAGGTAGCTTCAAAATATCTTGTTTTACTTCATATAATGAAAAATCAATAATATTAACAACTCCAATCAATTATTGAAGTAAGAATCGAAGTCATAAGCAATCATTTTGCATTTTGCTGGATCGGATTAAGCACACTAATAGAGCTGATCAACACAATCAGATGCTATTTTCACGTTAAAGAAATTTCAAATCATGGCTTATAAGTGCAATATTTTCATATCTACTTCTTCATTTGATTGATTGTTCAAAATTGTAGCCCTCTATATGCTTGGGGAATATTGTTATTGCAGATATGTCAATACTTACAATATAGAATATTTTGTTTTGTAATTTGGCTTAAAAATATCTCAGAAACTGGATCGAAATACAATAAGAGAGCTGATCAACTCAACAAGTCAAACATATTACATTGGAAATATTCATACAAATATGTATATAGTTGGGATTAACATTGTAAAGTAAAGTCTCTCTAAATCCTAAATTTCTTGTCTTGACCTACAATTTTGAATTCAAATGTTTTAGGATTTAATAATATTTGTCTTTAGACTATATAAGAACTAAATTTAGACTTTAGACTAAAACACTATATAGGTGTGTAGTATTACTGTTCATTACAAAAAAATCCAAGCCTTACAAGTTTATATCTAATAGAACTATAGTCTAGTGTATTTTTCAGTTAAGCCGAAAGACTATTCTTCAATTGCTTATATAATTTATACCACTTACATTGTAGTTGATTAATAATTTAAAAAAAATTTATAATGAACATTACACACATAACATTTTTTTCTTTTCATTAGAATGTACAAATATAAACTCCGGCTTATTTAAAACTAGCATCGCATGCCTATAATTTAAATATCAAAGCGAAGATTAACAAAAAATTATAAAAATTAAAATTTATTTCTTTTTATTTAATTTTATTGTTTTATATACCTTAAATTTTTCAATCATTCCATTAAGCTCGTCCTTAAGGGCTGCAGTTTCTGGATCATCCTTAACCATTTTGAATTTTATTCACTTTTATTATAAAATAAAAAATCTGATTTTTTTATATATATATATATATATATATATATATTATATTTTATATTTTAATTAATTATTTAATAAAATTATATTTCAATATCGTTGTTAGAATTCAAATTCACAAAAAAAAACACAAAATAAATAACGAATTTTCCGATTATACCGATAAAATGTTGTACGAATGATGTTAGAACTAAAACTAAACTGTAACGTTATTTAAATTTTTTTTTTTGTTTTTTTTTTTTATTTTTTTGTCATATTACAAACACACAAAAATGATTTTTATATTATTATAAAAGAACATAATATAATTAACTAAATGGATTAAAAATTTATTTATATGGGACTGGTGGTCTCTATACGATAAATAGATTGTTGCGTTTTCTTTCTATATATATATATATATATATATATATATTTTTTTTTAAGAAAAAACAAATAAAATTATTGGATAAGTACAGCCTAGGTGTATAAATTGAAAATTTTACCATATATTTGAAAATCAGATTCTGATTCTCAAATAAAGAAAATTTTGTATTGATTGGGCAACAATGTCAGGAATTGTCAGTGCAAAATAAACTTTTTATGTACAATCAGGTTTTTTAACTGGTTTTACATAATGAAATTTAATTTGTATGGAGGCTGTGGAAAACAAAAAACAAATAAATTCCTAGTAAGAAATTCCCAGGGACAAAATCACCAATAAGACTAAACTTGCCAAAGACAAAATCCCCGAAAACAATCTATCCAAAACACAAAATGGCCGAAACACAAAATCCTACAGAGACTAAATCCCCGACAACAAAATCTCCCAACAAAAATCCCTAAGATTTTCTTTTTGCGTATCCTCTGCTGCATATAAGGAAAGAAATATCTTTGTTTAGGATATTGTTTTATGGGATTTTATTTTTGTGATTTGTATCCAAATCTTGACAGCATCTTTGTCACAGCGTATTAAATTAATTTTTTTATATATTATTTCCCCTATTTTCACAACGCATTTCAAATTCGTCAAATAAAATGCGGTTCGAATTTTTTATTCAATTAGCTAAAATCTTTACATAATCTTGCACCGGCATAGACTATTATGCTTCTGACTCAAAACCAAAATTTTTTTTATAGATAAAAATCCAGTTAAAAATTTACAAGTGCATTGTAGGTGTTTGATTGTTTCTACCTTGTACTTCATATTCAAAAAATATTGTCCCAAATTCATTTTTTATTGTTGTAATTGAGGCCCATTGAAAATTTGATGTTGAAAATTGCCCACACAAATATCACAAATATATTTACCATTTTTTTATTGTTATAATTGAGACCCATTATTGTCTTAAACAAAAATGACGTCGCTTGAAGAGGACAAGTGTAGATTTTAATATATTGCATAACAAACTTTTCAGAGATTTTCAAAGATTCAGAATAATATAACGGTATTTAATAGGAATTATTTTACTTAATAATAAATATTTTAGTATCCAATCAAAATCGATTGAACAATACATGGGTACAATCATTATAATAATATAATAAGACCCCACTAAATACTGTTATACTTATAGACTTATAATTATAATGTTACCTACATATAATTTAAAATTTTCAAATTCCTAGACTTCTTTACACGTGTATTTAACTATTGTACATATTTTCGATAAATTCATAAATGAAACTCAAAACCAATGAATATAATTAAATCGATTTGAATAAAAGTAGGTTTAGAACAAAAACGTAATAAAGAAAGTTGAAAGCAAAAAAAGAAAATAGAAATAAATTACATAATTTTGTTGACATTGCAATTTTAAATGGTTAATCATGGGGATATGACACACCCGGCCCCCTCTCTTCAAATCTCATATGGTATAATTATTTTATTTTAGTATGCAGAATTTTTATACTGCATATGCTAAAGAATTACTTATTACATGCAGTAAGAATTATATACAAATGACCATATACGTTCATCATTCTTTTACACCATATTGATACCATATACGATTTCACAAACTAGTAACTACAAGCGTTTTTGCCTACTTGAGTATATCATCATTAATATACATATGAATTAATATACATGTGAAAATTAGCTTTTTGTTACTTTTTGCTCTCAGTATTTTTATTTATTATTTTTGAGAGACTAGCTTCGGCCTCTGTTTAGGCCGCTTTCAATGAATGACAAATTTTAAAATCAATTTTGAATCACTTTTATGAAAATAAGAATTCAAAATTATAATTGGACAGTTGAAAATTTAAAAATTGAATATATGTATGTGTATGTATGTAATTAAAAATAAACAATATTGAAAAAACTTAAAAACTTACAAGGAAACAATATCAAAACTTACATCAAACAAAATTCATAAAAATACACCAACAAATACAAAACAATAAATCCGAGTAGAACATCACTATAATAATTTATCCCACGACAGCATTAACCCAGATCTGAAACAGCTATATATACAGGTATTATTAATACCTAAACTAGAAATAATTGATAATCTAGGGCTATTCGTATGTTTATATAGGTATTATTCCTATGTTCCCACCAAATATTGCAATTTCAATCAAAAAATTCTTGTTTCTTTTTACCGCACTTGTGCGTTGCCTCACAAATTGTAACTCACCAATGCAATTAGAACAGCAATAAAAACTTTTAACATCATATAAGGTCACAAATATTGTATGTAATAGACTGTGTACGTCGGTCGATATTAATTGCATGTTCACATTGGTATTAAATAAAAAAATATTAATCGGCCTTGAGACCAGTAGTACTTTTAAATGTAAAATTAAGCTTTAAATTGACAATAACTCATTTCGTTATAGACATTTTCTTCTGCTTCTTCTTTTAACATCCGTTTTTGGGATCAATGGCATCTAAAGTGAGTATGTGCGATTAATGATGGGTTCCGGTTGGGGGATCAATGATCTTACATATATTTTTGCTTGTTGTTGTTATTTCTATTCTGTTATCACCATCATAGTCCTACAATCCCATCAGTGAGGCATAGGACTTTATTTTTATAGATAATAGCATTTACATTTGATATTCTAAAAAGTACTTCCATCTTTTGACTCTTCATTAACAATCAACCATTTTACAAGTACATAATTTCTTCTGTGATTGCATTTATTTTCTCCTTCGTTCTGGAAAAATTTCCTTGACTGGTGATTTATAAAACATGTTGTATATTTATTTGTATATTTATCCAATATCTGTCTAAATTCTTCCAAATCATCTTATCTTAAAAATTTAAATGTCTATCTTCTATATTTTTCCAGCTTACATTCTTATATTAACTTTCATTTTTGAACCGTCATAAAGCATTGAAATGTCTGTCGTAGTTGAATTTCTAAACTATCTTCTTTCTCTTTTTTGTTTTATAATTTTCCATTCCATTTTTATTTTTTCTAGCAATCGTCATCATTGTCTGACCATAAGGCGAAGAAGATTTTCTAACAAAAACCATATTTACAAAATTATACTATAAAATTATATTTTTTTAGAAATTCTTAATGACTAATTTCTCACTTTGTTTGTAGGTTCCACGTTTTACTAATTTTTTAGTAAATAAAATGAATAGTGTAGAATCAATAAATAAGTGAGACAATGTAAATTAAAAACAAGTATGGTACAAATATTTGAAACACATTTCAAAACTGATTTTCATTATTGATCTTTTAAATATGATATGTAGATATTCAAAAAGAGACATGGCGCGTATTCAAATATTTTTATTTAGAAATTTCAAATTAAGATTTCAACACATGTACATATTATAAGACATTTTAACATACAAAAATTTTAATTTATAAACCCCAACTTTTTTAAATAAATTATTACTATGTATGAGGTTGTTGTTTAAGATAAATCAATAGTGTCCACGATAAATTGAAATGATGAAAAACAGTTCATAACAAAATATTGAGTACGATTTTTTTTTATCAAACTTCTCTGAATTTTGAGAACCGGATGAATACTAATGCATATATATTTAATTACCCAAATATCATTTCCATTATTATTTTTGATTTTCTCACAAATTAGTTTAAATAATTTAATACACTTTAATATTTAAAAAAACAAAATTCAGAATGCAAAGCTTTGTCTACTATTGAGCAATTTTTTTTTTTTTTTTAATACAATCGAAACAGTTCTTATCTAACAAAAGTTTTGATTACTTTAATGTTGGCATGTCCTCAAGGATTTATTTTCAAATTTGGGCAACTAATCAGAATAAAAATATGAGTTGTCTAACTTGTCCAACACTACTGTGTACACCTACTGATGATTTAACCACATACACAAGCAATAACTGTTCTGTTTCTGTTGCTAATAACTTCTTACATTCTCAAACAAATAAAAAAAATTAGGTTGATTTTATCTCCACGCACTCATAGTCAACAAAGTGCAACTCAAAAGACAAATAATTTTGTAATATTAATTTTATCTTTATCTAACACCGTCTTTCATTATTATTTAATACATTTAG
Organism: Argyra leucocephala; assembly: GCA_963942445.1. NCBI lineage: Eukaryota > Metazoa > Arthropoda > Insecta > Diptera > Dolichopodidae > Argyra > Argyra leucocephala. The sequence continues at coordinate 12,664,772 of OZ012679.1, read as the reverse complement.
TGCGAAAATTTTTTTACTAAAATAATTTTAACTTATTTTCACAGCAATAATTATTCAATTATTACAACATTTCTTCATTAATTTTTTTTGTAAACTTTAACAATAATCAAAGGAAAAATTGCGTAGGTATGAAGTGATGAAAATGAAGTGAAATTAAATTTCTTAAGTTAAATTTTGTTAGTAAAAGAAAATTTATCAAACCATAATCAAAACAAAAACCAAAAATTATCTATCAATTATTTTGATTGAATTTGTAATGCAAGTTATTTAATCTAACAAGTATAAATTTTTCAATCACAATAGTAAATTTTTCGGATCACTAAACAATAATCACAAACCATTAAATAAAATATAAAATTGTAAATAAATAGAGGGACCCTATAAATAAATTGAATTTAAATTTTTATATTTCAGATTGTATCGAAAATGTGTAACAACAACAGCAGCAGCAGCAGTATAATTATAAAATTTTCAATATTAATTTTAATATTTATAATATCCGATCATAAAACAATCGGACAACATTGTACAGTGTCCTCGGATATGTCATCATGCCAGGATATCATAATTAAAGGTATTTACATTAATTATTTTTATATTTATTCTTCTTTATAATATCTTAATTGAATTTTTTTAAATAAAAATTTACAAAGTTACACCTAAAATTTAATCTATCTTTTAAATTTAGATTAAATTTAATATATATTTTATTAATTTCATAGTTCAAAATTATAAGTTAATTAAAAATAGATTGTTTAAGTTTTAAATTGATTTTTAGTGAAATCATTTTAACCGTTTTGATACTGATAAACAAAAAATTGTGAAATTATTAATCCGGATGTGTTTGTTACTTGTGTTGTGACATTTGAAAATGTGCATTGTCTAGCTAGATCATACTTTGGTTCAGAATAAAAAATTACTTTACAGTATATTAAATAACAGTTACTGAACATTTTATGTCAATCCGATATTTTATGTAGAACATCTTAAGTAAACAAAATTAAATTAATTTCTTAACACTTCAAAATTGTGTAATACTGCTGCAGTTATAGCAATACGTAAAATGAATATGTCAAAAATTTTATTTTAAATTTTACTGCAGCGGTAGCAACAAAATTTTAATATAAATATATTAATTATAAATAAATAAAAATATAAATTATTAAAAATGGTAAAAAATGTTATAAGAAAAATATTCTGTTTCAAATTTCTAACATTTTAAATTAAGAATTCCATAAAAAATCTATTTTATTATTTCATTGGGCCAGTAAAAAAATGTAGAGGACAGTAAAAATATGTAGGGGACAGTAAAATAATAAAATAGAATTTGTAGGAAATATTGAACCATAAATATTATTCAAATTTGAAAATCAATTTGTTTTTTTTAGAACATTTTTTATCATTTTAAGTTAATAATTTAATAAAAAAGTCTATTTGATTATTTCATGGGGACAGTAAAATAATCAAATAGATTTTGTATGCAATATTGAACATAATTACTATTAAAATTTGAAATTGAACTTGTTTTTTAATCATTCAAAAAAAAATAATATTTCATTATTCCCCGGGAACAGTAAAAGTTATAGGGGACAGTAAAAATGAAAGAAGACAGTAAAATAATAAAATTTAGATTTAGATTTAGATTTTTAATAATATACTGTGTATGCAATTTTGAGCATGAATATTATTAAAATTTAAAACAGAATTTGTTTTTAGAATATTTTTTATCATTCCTCCAATTTTCTTCAATTATCATTCCTAAAATTTTGTGTCTACTACACCAGTAAAATTGAGCAAATTTGTATACGTATTAATTTTACGAATCGCTATATAAATGTAGCCAGTGATCTATTGAAATTTAATTAAAAAATCAGTTCAGTTCATAAGCAAATTGAGTTATTAAAGAAAATTAGCTGGCCAAAAATGCTTAAATCAACTATAGGGTTCTCAGATTTAATTTTGCATGTGTATGTACATTACATACATTTATAATGTGAATAAAATTAAATGACATATCAAATCTGTGAATTGAATAATAAATATTTAATTATTATTTTTGCTTTATATAGTTTGTTAGTGGTTAAGAAGTAATTTACAAAAAATTTTCTCTTCTTAAATTCTCTTTTTAAAATTAAAATTTTATTTTTACAGTTAAATAATAATTTTATAATAAAATATATATGCAATAATATAAGATGTCCATTTTATTCATATTTTATTTCAAGGTTGCTCTATTTTTTGTTTTTTATTTTTTTTTGTTATTTAAGTGAACTAGTTTCATATGAAAAGCCTTACAGTAATAGAAAATAACGTTTCTATTCTAATAAATATTCTATTCTAATCTAAATCTGTATATGTATTTCTAATTAATAATTCGCTTAGATTCATAATGAATTCGCTATATTATGAATTAATTTGCAATGTAAATGGCTTTTATTTTCTACAATGAACATTTATTTTTATTAATAATGATAAGACAATAAATTAACTTCTGTTTGCTTCTAACCTGTATTAAAAATTATAAAAAATATATCATGATATAATTTTTATTTCATATCGTGATACAATTTTATATCATTCTATAAAATATTCATATTAGTTTTTCGCAATGCAACAGAAAAATATGTTTGTATGAGTCTACAATTATTTAACATGTTGCAATATTTTAATTTTAGTACAGATAATCCCGATTAAAAAATAAGAAGAAAGACAAAATTAATTAATTTATTAAGTTTTTTTTATACTTAACTTATTATCACATACGAAATGCGATATATTTTATATTTACATTTTATTTATAAATTCTGCATTCGAATAATGTTAAATAGGAGCTTATATATCTATATATATATAACAAATACGATTTTATAAATAAAATATAAATATAAAATATGTACATTAAATCTCGTAAATATTGCATGCAATAAATTAATTTTGTTTTTTCTCAACAATAAACATAAATATAAATATTTAAAAGTATTTTTATCTTTTTGTGTATATAAAACTGCATTGACCCGGTTGAAGAAATTGAACAGGAAAAATTATTTCTATTAATTTTAAAATTATGATTAAATATAAAGTGTGGAATCATTAAGAGCAATTGTAGTAGCAAATAATTTTGATAAATAAAAGTCATTAGGTTTATTTCACAACTGAAATCGATTTCCGCTATACTAACGTCCTCATCAGAATATTAATAAAATACAATTAGTATATTTTATTTGTAAATTAAAATAAATATTTATAATTATAAATACATATTGTATTGTGTGGACTAGCTGTACAGTGAGATGCTACAATATAGACCTATAACAGTCACTATTAAAGTGATTTTGAGACTATATATAGGACCAGTTCTCAATAAAAAAAAATTATATCTAATCTAACAACAACATTATATCTGATTAAAACATAGCATTCTATCTCAAATAAATTAAATAATTTATTAAACACAGCTTCCTAACGATTACAAATATCGATTCTTCGGAACTTCGGAAGCTTTTGAATATTTCATATTCAATATTCTTCTTGATCTTTGATGTACAGTAGAAACAATATATTATACCCTTTGTTTGGGTATAATTCAGAACATTATTTATTTTCGATTCTATTATTTCAGAGTATTTAACACAGCAAGTAAATTCAGACGGGCAAGATTTTAGTAAAAAATTGAAAACAAAACAATTTTATTTATAAAGTTAGGATGGTTAAACACTCATGCAGATATCTGCATACATACTTTAAACATAACTTAAATTTTATAATTTGAGTAAAAATAAATTTTAACATTATAATTGTCAAATTACATTTATAATTGGCAAAACTGCTAATTTTTTATATTTTTATAATACAGCACTCTGAATCGAAATTAGGCTTTGAATTGCATCACTGCATTTAGCTTAGATTAGATATGCACGTGTATAAGAAAAAACGAATTTTAGAAATTTGAGTCATTTTGATATAAAATTGCAAACAAAAAATTAGTTCATTTGTAGTTTGTACATCGTTGTGTTGTGTATATACTTGTATACACTGTTTGAGTTAAATAGTATAAAATAAATAAATAAATATATTATATTTTATTATAATTATATAAATATTTAAAAATATGTATGTACTTATAAATGATATATTTATATAATTTCATATGAGAGAATCATAATTTATTTTATAATACATATATAATTTATATATCAATCATATATAATATATAATGTTATAATCAAATATAATATATACATAAGAACCCTTATCATTAATATTATTTATTCGTAACAATTTTTACCGTGTGTGATTCTAATCTTAAAGCAAAATTTATTAAAAAATTATAGTTATCATGGATATAATTTATTTGTATATTATTAATTTGGGATATTAGTTGCATATAAACTATTAAACTATTAAATAATAATCTACACTGCATACAGAATTCTGCACAAATGACATTGCATTATAAAATCAATTTTTTTAATAAAATGTTACATTACAAATCCAACACTCTGGAATGAAAATATGCTTTGTAATAAACACCATAAAATATTACATACATACTTGTCAACTCTATTCTACTACTCCTACTGCTACCTACTATTACTACTCTATGCTACTTTACTTTATATTCCATTTTATTCTACTTTCTTCTAAAATTTTCTTATCAATTCACTAAAACTTTGCTGATTCCAACAAATAAGCATTTTTTATAAATTTATGTTCATAAAATACAGACAACAGTGATTAAATTAGGACTCATATGTTTTTTAAATTAAAAAAAATGCTTGTATAACGGTTACAAATTTTGTTATACAACAAAATAATAAAAAAATATTGAGTCAAAGCAAAAAGCAAAAACTTTTGTATCTATTATATTTTATATTCCATCCATAACAATGCTAGCTACTAACTATAAGTAACTATAGATACAGTCAGATACAGATATTTTTATTCTTATGATTTTTATTTTAAATTTATTTATAATGGGTAAAATTTTATTGTCGGGGTCGGTCAATACAAATTTTTGTCTCTCTCGACAGTGTAGTATCGTGACAGAAGTGTTATATTAAGCATGTCATATTTCTAAATCGCATGCGTTAAATTTTGATTTTTTTTTTTTAATTTTGTTTCTTTATTATTATTATTTTTCTTCAGTCAATTAGTTTTGTTTACAATCTGTGCGAAATAATTTTTTGTTTTAAAACAAAAAAAAAAATAAATAAATATTTTTGTTTATTCTAGGAAATATTAAATAATAGTGTTTAATAAATAAAGAAATAATAATTTTTAAAATAGGTCTAGTCTTAAAACCAAAATATTAATAATATGATACTAATATAGAAAAGAAATTTTTCTATTAAAATATAAATTAAAATAGTAACATTTTTTATCAATTAAAAACAAAAAAAAAAAACAAAAGTAAAGTAATAAAAAAAAAAATTGTGACAAATATTTAAGCGATTTTTATAAAGACATATAAATAAAAATGGAACGACAAATTAAATCTTATTATTTATATTATCTCGTAATTATTTTAAATATATTAATTTTCAATATTAAGTGCGATTTAACGAATGAAATTAATATAGATGAAAATGAGGGTAAGTTAATTGCAATTACAATAGAATTTATTTATTTATTTTGATATTTATTTCCAATATTGTGTTAAGGCTAAAATCTTTTGTGTATCAAAAAATCCTAAATGGAATCAATTGTCAAAACAAGTTATAAAATGTGCATAAAGGCTATATAGTTTTAATTTAAACAATAGAATAAGAGATTTTAATTTATTGAAGGTCAACATAATCCTTCAATTCGTTTTCCTTCAGCAAAATTGACAACACAGACAACTGAAAAATATAAAAATCAATTTATGTATAAAATTTAATTTCACAAAAATGCTGAAACCTGTGAAATAACTGCTGTGTTGATTTTCACAAATCCAAATTAGATTTGTCAAATTTAATATAGTTGAATGATAGTTAAATTCAGATTGTTTTAAATCCTAGTCTCAAACCCGATTTGTATAAAAACACTACTAATATAATTTATTAAAAGAACTGTTGAAGCCTCTGAAATAAATGCTGGGTTTTTTTTATCAGTCCAAATTAGATTTGGAAAAGTTGAGGGCATAAATTTTGTTTTAAATCCAAGTCCTAATCCAAATTCGATTTGTGAAAAAAAATAACACATCGAATTTATTAAACACAGAAAACTTAACTAGCATCTGAAATAATGATTTTTATACACAGAACAAACTGTTGAATTTTGTAAAATATTTATTTACAAATTTATTTACACAGAATTTATTGTAATTTATATTTAAATTAATAATTAAAATGATAGTTAATCCACATCTATCGGCTTTTAAATAATATTATACAAAAAAAAAACAATGGTTTTAAATAATAAAAATTTTCTAGAACAATCAAAAATATACATATATATACTTACTTATTAACTAACATAATATACGAATATGCATATCTGTACATACAAAATGTATACGTGAGATTTTTATACCGCATCCATAATATTACATACATATACTTTGATCAAAAGATTTTAGTTAATATACAAATCATATAATGGAATTCAATTTCCTTTTTTGAATTAAAATCCTAAAAATAGAATTCCATTAAATATTAAAAATGTGATAAGAGGAAATGAAAAAAAGACATGTGTGTATAAAATATTCTAATGATTTGTTGTTGTTGTTTTTTTTTTAAATATATGCAATCGGTTTTCTTTAAAAAATTGTATGTTTTTTTTTCTTTCAACTGGACCAAAAAAATTATTATCATTATCACTTTACAATGATATCATATTATTTTGTCTAAAATGTATAAAACATAGTGACATACAAAAATATAATATTAAAATTTGACTATTTAGTTATAATTATAAACTATACAAACATTAATTGTATATAGTCTTATAGACAAATTTTCAAGTCAAACGGAAACTATGATGAATTCCAGTAAAATTATAAAGAATTATAATATGTAGATATACTATATGATGTAATGATTCAATTGATATTACGTAGACTTAATAATTAAGATACTTAATATGAAATGTATAGATGTAGTAATTTAATGCAGTCTAATATTATAATTTAAACTTTTATTATTACAATTCAAGTGCATAGGCATGTACTATTGTTTACTATAGTGTTCTTTAGAAAGACGATGAAAATAGAATTTTTAATGATTATAATGGTTGTAATAGTTCAGTTATAATGGTTTTATTTTTCATATGGTTAAGCTGTAGTTTTATCTTACAATTTTAATTCGTTAAGTTTTCCAATTTTTTTGATTCATTAACTTTTATAATTTTAATTCGTTAAGTTTTATAATTTTCATTCGTTAAGTTTCATAATTTTCATTCGTTAAGTTTTAAAAACTTTAATTCGTTGATTTTTAAATTTTTGATTCGCTAAGTCTTACAATTTTAATTTGTTAAATGTTACAATTTAAATTCGTTAAGTTTTTCAATTTTTTTAATTCGTTGATTTTTAAATTTTTGATTCGTTAAGTCTTACAATTTTAATTTGTTAAATGTTACAATTTAAATTCGTTAAGTTTTTCAATTTTTTTAATTCGTTAAATTTTACAATTTTTTCAATTCGCTAAGTTTTATAATTTTAATTAATTAATTTTTGCAATAGTCTTACAATTTTTTAATTCGTTAAATTTTATAATTTTAATTCGTTAAGTTTTATTATTTTAATTTGTTAATAATTTTACATTATTCGAAAATTATGAAAACTACTCAGTCGATTCATTCGTTTTTTTCTATTTTCATTTTATTTAATTGAACAGGGCATCAAAGTAATCCGGCATATAGTAATGAGTTTGTCGTATCATAGTCTAAAAACGACTGATTTTATTTCTATCTAACAGGGAATACCATTTTCTTTTTCGTTAATCAATTTCTTGTATCTTTGTTACTTCATTTGTTGTATCCCAGGGCATGAGCCATTTAAGTTATTTTTTCTTTATTACCTCAAGCAATATTGCCTAACAATTTGTGTCATCAGATAAATTAAGTTGTCTTGTTGATGAATCCAAAATTTAGTCAAACAATTATGTTTGTTGGTGATTGTTATCTACTTCAAAATAATCTCAATAACTTTACTGAACGGTGTTCCATTAATAGTCTCTAATTAAATGTGTTTAAATATCAAGTTGTTAGTTTTAGTATGAATTAGCAAAGTTCTATAATTAACCTTCATTACTATACTATAATGTGGAATTCAGTTTTTTATACTTTTAATTATTGTCGTAGAAGTAGAATAAAAAAAAAAGCATAAACCGTTCTGAGTCGAATTTGGGTGTTATTTTATTACAAACATGATTTTAAAGTAAATTTCAACTTCATTATTAATTAAAGAAACCAATTCTACCCTAGGCTTTATAATACGTTAAGCCAAAGAGTTTGCTGACTTCTAAATAATCAAACAGTTATACATTACAAAAGTCAAGCCGACACTTGAATATGCGCTTCCTAAATTTGGTCACCATATTATCGCAATTTAAATATTTCAGCGAAACAATTCAGTGCAAATTTTTGCACTTTTTATTGCACCGTACTTGATCAACTCCTTTTATTTACATATACGAAGATAGATTACTTCTGATAGAGCTGAAATTTCTCTAACAACGTTGTTTGGTGGCTGATATTACGTTAATCCGAAATTAAGTATCTCATAATAACGTTCAGGCAGAATTCGTGTAATTTATTTCATCTTGAACTCATTATTATATTATAAGTAATTTTTCTTGAATTCTTAAATTATTTATTTTTACTATGAAATCCAGTCCATCTATTTGTTATAAAACAAAATTTTGAAAGCCTCAAGATTGCAGGATTTTCTCTTATACAACAGTGTTCGATATAACAACACTAAACTATAGTTTGCAGCTATTGTCAATTTCAGATAAATTTGTTTTTTTATATGTAGGTATAGCAATTGTGCTTCAATTATTAGGCATCATTCCAACTCAGGGGTATGTTTGAGCTCTGATGCACAATATTTTTCCATTTAGATTTGTCGTAAGCAGTTTATTCCTTCAATTTAGAGCATTGAATATAAATACTACTACTATCCATTTGTTTCTTGACCTGTCCATTTCTCTTTATCGCTATAAAGTACTTCTTAAGCTTTATTAGGTTCAATAATTGACCTCTTTCAGAAACGGAATAGAGTATCTCAGAACCTTTTAAAATATGCCACGTTGAATAATCCAGAATTCATAGTTATAATCATATAATCTAGTTGAAAGCATAGAATTTCAACATAGCTCAAATTCAATTCTGATTTAAAGGCATTTTGACAAGGCTTTAGCATAACTCAAATTCCATTGTGATTTAAAGAATTCGCTTCAAGACTTCAGCATAGTTTAAGTCCATTGTAATTTCAAAGTTTTGTTTCAAAACTATAGCATAACTCAAATCCATTGTAATTTCAAAGCTTTGCTACAAGACTTCAGTTGAGCTCAAATCCATTGTGATTTCAAAGCTTTGCACCACTTTCTTTTGAAATCAAGTTTATCAAAAAGTAATTGATACTGCTGCTATTCTACTTCTTGTCGTTTGTATCATCTATCTATTTATTTTTTTATTTATGCTTAATTCAAACATATTAAAATATCTTAGTTTAATAAAACAATAAAAAAAAAATCGTGTAAATGATTAAAATAGTATAATAAATTATATCTTGTAGGGCTTTATTAGACCATGTCAACTGATATATCTTGCCAACAAACTAAATTTGTGGTGCAAATATTTATGTTGACAACAAGAGAGAATTTTGCAGGATATAAATTTATCTACCGCACGACATTTATTTCACAAATCTATAGACAAGAGCAATAAAAGTTTTTGTTGGCTTCAGTAAAACAAGGTAAAAGTAAAATAATGACATTCAATGGTGTAATAAGAAGCTGATGTAGTATTGACAATAACTGTTGACATCGTCTAATAAGGCCTTATAGAAAAAATTTTGCATTAATTCAAACACAAAAAACAAAAACAATGTGCTTTATTTCAAATTTAAACTCTATACTGAGTCGAACAATACTTATAAGCTATCAAAACTAATTTTTTTTTAAATTAAAATAACTTAGATTAACAATAATTGTGTTATGACGTGTATGATGGTATTCAAGTATTCACTTCCTTACTTGATCTAATTTTTTATTCGATCGTTAATTGAATTATTAGATTACTCAGGCCATACACAATAAAAAAAATTGTGTAATTTTGTTCGGCTCGATAATTTGATAACTAAAGTAGTTACTGAGTCTGAGCAAATCAAGTACATATTAAACTTTCATTAAATTTTGTTTTTGATAATTATTACTACAATTATATTATATTGTATATACATTTTGTATTCTTTAATAATTTTTATTTTTTTTAAGAAAATAAGATTATCAAAGATGAATATTTTTTTTTCAATTATATTAGAAAAATAGAATTCAAAAATTAAAAAAATTCTTTTAATCTATATTAATAAAATAAAAATACAATATTTAAATCAAAGGTCAATATTCTTTTCCTTTTTTTTTTGTTGTTTTCTTTTTTTTTTTATTTCTTTAAGCTTTTAAATAGTTGAGTTCAATCAGTGAAAGATAACTGATTAAAATAATTTGAATTTTTCTTTCCTATTTTATGTTTTTCCCTATTTTATGAATTCGTTTACCTATGGTTGATTCTTCTATGCCATTGTCCGTTATAGGATGCTTGTGACCATTTATTTATGAGTTGGGAACAATTTTTTGTTTTTTTTTGTTTTTAAAACTATTAAAGTTATTTTATAATTTGTGTTTAAAAATCTGGTTTATAATATAAATGTCAAAATGTATCTACATACGTACATATATATATATGTATATATTATTTTTTTATTCTAATTTAAATAAAGGAGAGTCAGGTTTTTACTAATTTTATTAATTTTTGTTTTTTACTAATAATAATAGTAATAAAAATAAAACTAATTCAAAAATATATTTATTAGGCAATTTGATAAGTTTTCTGACCTTTAAGTTATTTTTTGAAAATCATTATACATTTTTTAATTTAAATCATATTTAATATTAGTATTAGATTTATAATTTTATTAATTATTTATATATATATATAATATATATATTTAAAATTAAGTAATATTAGTATCCAATCCAAATTGAAATTTTGATTCAATTATTCAATCTGCAATCAACATTTTTATTATTAATGTTAAACATTTTTATTTATACAAGTCCTACGTCATAGTAGTTCGTTAGTTAATTTTCGAATTGTATATTGGACAGAATTTTTGATCATTTTAAATTTGTTTCGTTATTTTATTATAAAATTTGGAATGTTTAAATTAATTAAATATTTTACATCAAATCTTCACTTAAATGTTTCTCCCAACTCACTAATCACGAAGAAATTATAAAGTGCATTCAAATAGTACAGTTATAATTTTTATAGAACAATTTGATAATTCAATATAAGTAATGATAAAAATATTGTATTGATTTGTTTTAATGCATCCAATTTCTTAATTTCAATTGCAATGCCTAGATCGATATAGTATTTTTCATTATCAAGATTGTTTTGTCTCTCTAATACAGTTTTTCAATAAATTTGAAATTTTAAAATATGCATTGAATGCATAAATGAATTGATTTAATTATTTTTAAAAATTATTATTTTGATAATATAATTATAATATAAATCAAAAATACCAAAATCTAAATATTAACTTTTAACACTCAATCAGGTTTGCGAACTTCAATATCGTAGGGCTCGTACCTATACCTAGCTAAGTAAAGCATATAATACAAAATGCAACCCTTTAGGAATAACATTATTTCCCCCCTTGATTTATAAAATTCTCCTAGTAAGCAATTTTATAAAAATAACAATTTAGATAATAAATTAATACACTATACATACTATACTATACAGTTTTAGTTGATTTTGGTTAAAAATATTTGCTGACTTTTGATTTTAGTAGTCAAGTCATATCATAATATAAATTAAAATGTATATATAACTATGTATGTATATATAAAATATGAAAACAAAGAATGTAATAGGAAGAGTTCTAAATTACAGTATATCCTAACATTTAATAAATAGAAATTATATTTACGTATTATGTGAAAGTAATTCAGAAGACTAAGGCTAGGTGCAAACATGCAATTTTTAGTTTTGAAACTGGTTTTATGTGTACGCGCTTTCATATAAACTAATGGAACAAAAAATGTACAATCAAACATCCATTAATACATTACAAATACATCATAAATACTTATCCATTTTTTTTTTGACATTATAATTTTTCTTTAATTTTTTTCGAACATTTTGACGTTTGAATAAAATAACATAAAGAAAACGTCAAAAAAAATTTAAAGAAATATTGAAAGTATGAAAAATTATGACATGAAACAGCTTTTTTGACATTTTAAATCTTATGCGCTAATTATAATGACATAGAACTACATATGGAAATGTCAAATTGCCTAACGAAGCTGACATAGGTATTTGTCAAAGCATATGTCGGCCCATAATGACATAGTAATATAAGAAAATATTTCTTAGAAAAACAACAACATTACATATGTCGAATTCGGTTTGAATGGAATTTAACATAAGAATTCTATGTTTAACGAAAGCTTAACGAAATGTCAAATTCAACATAATTGTCGCATATGTCGATTATTTCCATCTACATATGTAGTTCTATGTCATTATAGTTAGCACTTTACTTCTAATTTTTTTGACGTTTCGTTATTTCACACATACATATATATTTATATTTTGCAAAGGTTTTACTATTTTTTTGTGTTTCTGTTGTGAATGAAAAAACGCTTAAGTAATTTAATTTTAAAAATTAAGTGTGTAAGTCTAACAATAGAACAGTCTTCTTCAACAAATGTCACCTGTCCTCTTCTTCCAAATTTCAATACAGAAATTAAAATGAAGACAGAAAGACATATGGGAACGAAAAAATATTTAATGTGTGCACAACAATATTTTGACGTTTTAAAATTTCAAAAATATTGTAACAAAAATTTAAAGAAAAATTAGACGTGTGGAATGGGTCTTAATATTCGTTTAGGCATAACATATTAATTTTTTGTTGATGCAAAATATGTTCTATAGGTATGCATACAAGAACCATTTGATTGATCAAAAAAAAAATTAATTGTAATAAATACTCTATACCATACAAGCTATGCTAAATTTTCTGAGACTTTTATATATAAAAATAAGTAAAAAATACAAATCGATAAAACAAAGTTTTTTCTAAAAATTGAGCTTGTGGATGCTTAATGATATAAATGTAATATAGCAAATAAAAAAATAAAAGAAGATAAAAGAAAACAAGAAAAAGGATAAAACAATTGAATTAAAGAAAAATATAAAAAAAAAGGACATACTTACTTACAGGACATGTAGGATAGTCCTACTGAATAAATTAATTAAAATATAGTTAATCCTTGCGCTGCAGCAATCAAATCCTTCGGCGATAATATATTTTATTCTATTTTATATTATAGATTATTGTACATATATAATTAGATTTAGATTAGACTTAGATTGAAATCGAATTTAATTTCTATTAGTATTAAATAAGTAGATATAAGATTTGGTAATAGAGAAAGGGCTCGCATTATACCCGGTAAAGGGTTCTAAATTTTGGCTGTATATATTTAAGTGCAGTTGAAATAATAAAATTAAATTAAATTAAAGAAAATGAAATTATTGAATCTAATTAGATATATTATTGTACATAAGCTCATTTGAGCTTATTTGAGAAAAAGAAAATAAAAATAAAAAAAAATATTTTTATTTAACATGTTGATTATATCAATTTATGATTAAAGAAAATGAAATTATTGAATCTAATTAGATATATTATTGTACATAAGCTCATTTGAGCTCATTTGAGAAAACGAAAATATAAAAATAAAAAAAATATTTTTATTTAACATGTTGATTATATCAATTTATCAGTGAGCATCCCATTTTCTTTCTGATGTACCGTGATCACTAGTAATACCGAAATTTTCGTTTTTTCAACAATAAATTTTAACATTTTAAATTGAACTGGTGATAACGGTACTTGAGGATGAAAATAGAAATGATCACTGCTGACTATTATTGATATTTGTGCATGAAGGAAGCAAAAATTTTGTATCACTGTTCTGATCATGGTAGCCAACATGTTAACAATAATGTTATAAAACAAATATTTTTGAATACATTATTAAAATAATTTAATAATTTATTTTAATACTTAATGTAATACGAATTTTTAATTTCAGATGATGTTAAAGTATTTACAGTTGGTAGCGAACCAACCGATGGTTATCTTAGATATAAATGGTCAGCTAATTTTTATAAAATTAAATTTACAACATTAGGTATGGGAGAAGTATGGAATGGTGGTGATATGTCAAGTGTTGGAGGTGGTCAAAAAATTAATTTACTTAAAAAAGCTATTGAACCATTACATAATAAAAAAAATACAATTATATTATTTACTGATAGGTTTGTTTATTTTATTACATATTTATTTATTTATTAATTTTTATTAAATACAATATTTTTATTTTTATTTTATTTTTTTTTTACACAGCTATGATGTGGTATTTACAAGTGGTATACCAGAAATTATTAAAAAATTTAAAAAGACTGGTGCAAAAATATTATTTGGTGCAGAACATTATTGTTGGCCTGATAAAATGTTAAGAGATAAATATCCAAAAGTTGGTGCACATGGTGCACAATTTTTAAATTCAGGAATGTTTATTGGTAAATATTATTATATAAAATTATGTAATTATTTTTATACTTATGTATTTTTTTTTATTTAATTCAATATATAGGTTATGCTCCATTTATACATAAATTATTAAAATCAATTAATATTGAAGATTCTGATGATGATCAATTAGCATATTCAAAAATATTTGTTAATGCTGAGAAACGTGATAAACTTGAAATGCAATTAGATTGGAAATCAGAAATTTTCCAAAATTTATATGGATCATCTGGTAATAATTTATTTATTTTTAATTATTAACTTAATATTTTTTTTATATTAATTTTAATTGTAATTATAATGAATTTTAGATGATGTTAAACTTGATATTGATTTACAAACAAGTGAAGGTGCATTACGTAATATTCATTTTATGACAAAACCAAGTGTTTTACATGGTAATGGATTAAGTAAAATATTTTTAAATTCAATATCAAATTATTTGGGTGGAACATTCCAAGAAAGAAATTGTTTAATTTGTAATCAAGGAAAAATTACATTAGATGTAAGTACATATATTTGTTGTTGTTTTTAATCAATACTTAATAATATAGCCTATATGGTATGTATGTACACACATAGTTGCTGCTTTAATAGATTTTGATTATGTGACGGTTGATTTGATATTTATGAAATAATATCGATTTTATTATAAAATAATAGATTTGTTATGGAATAAATACTGAACTGGAATTTGAATAATTACACTCTGGCGTTTTCACAATTATCGCTGTTCAATTATTTTAAGAATAAAAACTGTCTCAAATATTAATGTCTTAAATCAGATTTTTAACCTAACCGAAAATAAAAAAAGCAAATCTATTGAAGGCTTGTCGTAGAGATTTTAACTTTAATTTTTTTGAATCATAAGATCGGGCAGCCTAAGCTTGCTAATATTTACAGTGTACATGTTAGTTTCAAGTTAGTGAACTATTATTTTAAATTTAATTTATCTTAAAATTAAAATTAGAAAAAATAGTATGTAAATCAGAAATGCTTATGCCAGTATAAATGTACGAGCTATACATGATATTACGGGAATAAGAAAATAACAAGCATAGATACACAGTGATTTAAAGTTGTTCATGATAGTAGAATTTGAAAATGAAGCCTAATAACTCAAATATTATCATCAAATTAAAAAAAAATTGTTTTGCTTTATTTGGACCAAAATAATGGGATAAGCACACTAACTGCATTCACAAATCCTTATAGCCAGTTAGTAGAAAAAAAATAAAGATATAGGAAAAAAAATAAAGAAATAAGAAAATAAGAAAAGAATAAAAAAATATAAGTAACAAAAAGTTACGGACAGCTTAATAGACATGCCTTTGGGGCATGACACAAATTTGAATGTATTCTGTATACAAAAAAAAAATGTCTAATACTTACTCAAAATTGTCCAGCAAATATTTTTTGTAATAAAAGACCTTTAATATTTCTAAATGAGTCAAGTCAATACCTAAAGGAAATACTTTCAGAAAATATAAATGCTTTTAAAGTGTTTACTATTTTTTATTCGTTTGGTCCACCATTATAGACTATTATAGTGTTATGAATAGAACAATAGGGTGCAAAGGGGGTTCACCAATTATAGATGACAAAGAAAAATCTGTATATTCAATAGTAGACGAAACAATCCTTTAATTCAAGCCTTATAGATGATCATTTAAAAATAGCTGATAAAAATTCGTCTTTGCATGATAATGATCAGTTTAAATCAAATTTAAATAATGATCAGTGATCACATAAAAAATTTGATTTAAAAAAAAAAACAATTTTAAGATGTTCAAAGATCAAATTACATGCAATATGCTGTGTAGAAAGAAAATTGTTTACGAGTAAATTTAAATTACTTAAAAATTTAATGACAAAAAATAATACTTAAGTCCCTTCTAATTACAATACCCTATAGCGATTTTTTATTATATACATATATGTACATACATTTATTTACATTCAATAATTTGAATTATATAATTAAATAATTTAAATTAATTTAATTTTTTAAGGAAAATAATTTACCAACAATATCAATAGCTGTTTTGATTGAAAAACCTGTGCCATTTTTTGAAGAATTTCTTGATAAAATTTTAGCCATTAATTATCCAAAGAAAAATATTCATTTATTTATGCATTGTAATGTAAGTTGTATTTGTATTATTTATATATATTATATATATATCTATATATATATAAATTTATATTACTTAATTAATATATTTTTTTTTACAATAGACTGTATATCATGATGCTATGGTTGAGAAATATGTTACCATGTTTGGTACCGAATACAAATCAATTAAATATATTTATTCAACTGATAATATTAATGAAGAAACTGCCAGGACATTGTCCATGTAAGAATATTTGTACACTTACAATATTATAATATCCAATATTACAATATATTAATATTTTTAATTTTTTTTTTTTTTCATTAATATGTATACAGTAAAATGGCTAAAGATAAAAAAAGTGATTATTTATTCGTTATTGATAATTGTGTTCATCTTGATGAACCGGATGTTTTAAGAGACTTATTAATTTATAATAGGTAAATTTAAATTTTATTTAATAAATAAATTATTATTATTATTATATAAAAATTATAAATTTAATTATTTTACTATGTATATATATACAAATATAATATTTTAATTTCAGAACATTTATTGCTCCAGTTATACCAAGAATAAATGAATTATGGAGTAATTTTTGGGGTGCTTTAAATGATCATGGATATTATGCTAGATCTCATGATTATGTAGATATTGTAAAACGATCTTTAACGTAAGTAAAATATTTATATTAAATATGTGTATTTTATAATTAAAACAGATAGTCTGTGAATTCAAATAAATAAAAATGCATACAAAAATGTATTAATTATTTTCTTGAAGACTATAGGGCCATATAAGCTATTATTAACCTAGTGTCTCGAATTAGCACTTGCTGAAAATTTAAAACTATATTATATAGAAAAATATAGATATTTTTTAATATATTTACATAAATAATACTTTCTCAACCATCAGGTCTACTGGGTGTGATTTTTTTCAAATCATTTAAATTTGCAAGTACATAACTTGAGTTTATAAGAAAGACGGTATGAAATAATGTCACAAAAAAAAAAATTAAATAACGCCGCAAATTTAAATTTTTTTTTTTCGTGAAATTATTTCTTTGTATTGTGGCGTATATACATATTTGACACATTTTTGTTATATATTCTAAGTAAAATTAGCCCTTCTTTGGTAATGGTTTCCGTAATGGAAATTGATTTCACATTTATACCTTTTCAACCAAAAATACTATCCTTGGGAATTATTGTAACGCAAACCAATTCCATATTTTATACATTTTATGTATTTAAACGAACTTTTACATTGAGTTTTGAACAATTTTGATTTTTTCATTATGTAGGAATAGGTCGATTTTTGCCCCACTGATGGTGAACATTTTTCGGAAAATGTATGGGTTTAGTATTTTAATTTATTATAATTTTTTTCCTTTAAAAAACTTGAATCGACTAGTTTTAAGTTTTAAGAGTTGAAAGACGTGATTTTAGTTCTTCTATACAAAATAATAATAAAAAAAATAATAAAAATAAAAACAAGAAAGAAAATAAATAAAAAATTGATATTAACTATTTCTCACAAAAAATTATTCTGTTTTTTATTTCTCCAATCGAAAATCAAATATGAAAAAGTATAATTATATAAATAATTAATATTTTTAATTAAATTTGTATGTATTTTGATTGATTTATTTGGTAATTTTTTTTTTGTATTAATTATAATTATTTAGTTAATTTTTTTTGTATATATTTATATATAATATATATTAATCAAATGCTATAGAGAAATCAGTTTTAAAACTGCGACGATCAATTGAATACATATTATCAGCTGTACATTCATATACACCTGCATCCATTTGTGTTGCTGGATCTATTTCAATTTTTGATTTAACTTTATCTTCACCTAAACGCCATTCATGTATCTATAATATATATATATATATATTTTTTTTTTTTTATTATATATATTTTATATTATTTATATTTGTTTTCCAATTTAAATAAAATACTTACATGCATATAAAGATGTTGAAATATTTCTGTACCATCTTTATACCATGTTATATGAGGTCTTGGATTACCTTTGGCAACACATAAAAATGCAATTTTATGTCCCAAAACATATTCAAAATCAAAATGTGATGCTTGTAAGATTTTTGCTCCCTTGAATATACAGAAATAAAAAATTATTTTAAGTTAAAATTAAAATGGAGTCAATCAAGGACGAAAGTCTAGTTACTACTATAAAAAAAATGTGCTGGATTTAATCGCGGAAGTCTATTATGTTGATATTTTTCTATTAATAGTATTTTCACAAGTATATTAGTTTAACTAAACTTACGCGAGACAAAATAAAAAATTGTATAGACTTTATAAAGTCGAATGAATATTAATAGATTTCTGCAATTAATCCTAATAAAAATAATCAGAATTGAAAATTCTATTGATTAAAAACTGCATCCAAAATTTTATTTCATAATTTGAATAGTGGCGAAGAAACACTAGTTATACTAATATTTTTGTCAAATAGAGAAATAATAATAAATAAATAAATTAAATGTTTTGAAAGTGGAATTCATGCTATTGTAGACTTCTTATACTATTGTAGAAATTATGCCTAGCTTACTGAAAATAGTTAATTTTTTTCTTTTCACTTACATTGTTATTGTTATAATATTGATCAGATTCTGGATCTCTATATTTTCCAGTTATTGGTAATCCTATTTGAACCTAAAATTATATTAATATTATTATTGTATATATTGTAATAATTGTTTGCAATTTAAATTATTATTTTTGTATGTAAAATTTTATGGATCGGTACAAAATCTTGTATACAAAAGACTGTATGTACAAAATACATACTGATTTATTTTAAATATACTGTATTAAAAATACTGATCTATGTATTACAAAAAAAATATACTGTATTATTATGATATATAAAAAATATGTGAAAATTGTATTGGTTAAACTAGAAGTGTATTTGAATTGAAATGTGATAGTTATCACAATTCAATCACATCAAGATAGTTATCACATCTCACATCACCTCACATGTTTTTCATATACAATATTTTTGTAATACAGTCTTTTTTAAAACAGAATTTTGTAATAAATTATTTTGTGTACATTATTTTGTATACACAATTCAAATTTTATTAATAATATTATTATAATAATTATAATAAAATTATTAATAGTATTACTATTAATAATATTATTAATAAAATATAGTTAATTAATAGGTTTTTTTGTTTTTTTTTTTTGTATAATTGCATGATTATTTTTATTTTATTTAATTTATTATTAATCATATTAATTATATCTATTATTTATTTATTATTGTAATATAGATTATAATTATTTAAAATTTAAAACCAAATTATTAATAATAATAATAAATATTAATAATTTGGTTTTAATTATTAATCATATTAATTATTTCTATTATTTATTTATTATTGTAATATAGATTATAATTATTTAAAATTTAAAACCAAATTATTAATAAAAATAATAAATATTAATAATTTGGTTTTATTATTAATCATATTAATTATATTTATTATTTATCTATTGTTGTAATATAGATTATAATTATTTAAATGTTAAAAGCAATTTATTAATAATAATATTATAAATATTAATAATTAATAATAATGATTGAAACAAAAATAAGTTAAATATAAATTAATAAAATAAACTAACAGAATAAATAAATAATATTAATAATAACAATAAAAATAACATAATGATAATAATAATAACAATAATAATAATAATTAAATAAATTAAAATTCTACAATTTATATTAATTAATAACAGTGAAAATATTCGACTATTTTCACTGTTATACCAAAATTTTACTCTAACGCTGGAAAACAAGTTTTTATAAAAAAAAAAATTAATTAACAGTTTTTTATTAAATTTATTATTAATTACATTTCTTATTATTATTATTTATTTATTATGCCTTAATTTCCTTGTACAGTTACTTTATTTTATTAATTTAATTTAATTTGTTTGAATTTTTATTAATTTTTTATATTTATAATTATTAATAATTATAATTTATATTATAATTATAAAAAAAAAAAAAAATGAAAACTGTATTGGGTTATTTGGAAGTGTGTTTGAAGTGAAATATTGTAGTTGTAGTTGCATATATACATCCCGTTGATGTTTAATTTTTGTTGTTAAATTTGTATTAATTAAGATTTAATATTGTTTTTATTTTACTACATAGCTAGAACTTGAATTTTTTATTTTTTTATACTTTAACATTTTCAATGATATCTCAATTTATGACGTTTGATATTTCAATCGCGTTTATGTTTTTCCCGAAAATTTTCCGATAAGTTGTTTTTTCTTCAGTGTATCTGCGTAATTAAAATTTTTATTTATTAGTTTTTATTATGTCTATTTTATGTATAGAAAATTCTTTTTTTTATAATTGATTTAATTATAATTATATTTTTATTAATTAATTAATTCTCTATTTTTAGTTTTATTCTCTACATTTATACCATTTTGTTATACGATTTGAATTTATTTATATTTACTAAAATATTATTATTTTAATAATTTCCGGCGTCGTGTTCTATTTAAATTATTATTAAAAACATTTATATTATTAATTATTTTATTTATTTTTTTATTATTTGTTTAATCTAATATAGCCCATTAATGCTATAATTTCTATAAAAACCCATTTCCATTAGCAGGGTGATAGCAATTCATTATTATTAAATATAGTTTAACTATTACAAGTCATATTAGAATTATTATGTATTATTATGTATTATTATTATTTATTATATATTATTATTATGTAAAATACTAATCAATTATAAATACTTACTCTGGACTTAGTTCTACCGCGACCACGTCCTCTTCTAGCCATACATGTATTACTTGTAATTAAAATTATTGTTAATATTGTTGTTAATGTTTTTAAATTCATTATGTATTTTATATTTATATATTTATATGCATAAATTTTTTAGAGGAAGAAAAAGAAGGAAATAAAAAAATAATAAATAAATAAAAAAAAAATAAATAAAAAAAAGCACAAAAAATTAGAAAAAATAAAATCTCTTTTGATATTTTAAAAATCAAAATATCATTGACGGAATTGAAGAGAGGCCAGCCCAAACTGTTATAATATTGTAATATTATAATTTTATAGTGAAATGTTTCTTCCTTGAATTATTACACTGAACTAAATTTCATATATGATTTTTGTATCAAATCTAAAAAACTCTTCTCTAGAAAAAAAAAAATAAAAATAAAACAAAAACAAAAACATTAAACTAAGGTAAATTTTATCTCAGTTTTAATGCTCTGAAATTGATAAAATTTTAAATATATCATAATATAAAAAAATAAAAATATACTAGTATCTATAATAGTATAAATATACGAGTACATAATATATTTTATATATATATATATATATATATATATATTTATACAAAATTTTATATTAATAAAATGTCATTGGAAAAGTACTTGCTTTTCAAGCCTCCTCAAACTATACCTCATATGGTTAAAAATTCAACAATACTATAATAATGCATATTCATATGTAATTATGTATATATACGTGAATTTGTAAACATTGGTGAATTGCATATTCTTCCTAAATAGGTATTAAAAAAAAAAAAAAAAAAAAAAAACTACTACTTATCATAAAATATAAAATCTAATTTTAAAGTAATGAAAATATAAAATTATAAAAATTAATATAAATACAATTAATATACATATTAGTTAAATTGCAAAAAAGTTCTAGAACAAATCCACCAAATAATAAAGGTAAATTGTGATTTATATTTTAATAATATTATCATAAAAAAAAAAACAATCAAAATAATATTTTTTTAAATTAAAGAATTCCCTATAATCATTTCTGTCCACAACAATTTTTTGTATTTTGTATACATTTTTACTACCTTATATATTATAGCGGGTGTTCCAGAGCATGCGTATCAATTTTTGAAGAGGGGAAAGAGCCGTTATTTTAAAATTTAAAAAAAATATATTAACTAAATCGACTTTCTTTTTCTTTATGTAGAATCCGAATTTTCATAAAAAAAACTACCTCTTCCCATTTGAAAGTCGCGATTTCGACCAATTTCGGCAAATTCCGAGCTCAAAAAACCCTTTTCCGGTCCTTCTCGAAAGTTGAAAATGTCACCAATCGATAGAGCACTCTCGATCCTTCCCCTTTTAAAAAGCTGGTACGCATGCTCTGGCACACCTGGTGTATATTAATTTAGTTTATTTTGTATTTTTGCATTCTCTTCTTCGGTTTTATTTATTGCGAATGTCAGTTAAATTGATCAATATATTCACTTTATCAGTATTGTAGCTCAAAAATGATCCTATATGGTTCGATATTCAACCACTAGATTTTTACCTATGCTTTACAATCCAATTTGTCATCCAATATCTTTATTCGTAGTCCTTGTTCATTGTTCGTGACAATTATACATAAAATTGTTTTTAATTGTTTCCCACAAATTATACGTTATTTTCTCGGACCTCGGATTTTAGAGCAATCCCAAAATTAATAATTTGGTATAATTAAAATTTAGAATTTTTTTGGTCAATTTAGATTTCTAAAACATGCCAATAACGAACGAAAATTTACGAATAATTGCGAATATACACAACGCTAAATTCAAATGATATCAACAGACCATCGTCAAATTGCAGTGAAGTAGTTATATGGCTTTTCAATTTAGATTTCTAAAACATACCAATAACGAACGAAAATTTACGAATAATTGCGAATATAAACGACGCTAAATTCAAATGATATCAACAGACCATCGTCAAATTACACTGAAGTAGTTATATGGCTTTTACTTTTGATTTTATCAGAATAATATACCACAGATATTTATAAAACAGGGTGACTACTTTTGTACATTGTTTTGATGAATTAATGATTTTAGGTGTTGTGTAATATTTCTATTATTGAAAATAGGTGATGGTTTGATTGCGTATCTTATATACATACTGGGAGGGGCACTCGCACTGCTGGGTATGACCCACGAAATATGCGAGTTTTATTCAAAGCCGTGGTCTATTATTTCAGGCAGACCTCTTTGTGCAAATATAGATATATGTGAATAACATACACATACTATAGATAAATTTAGATTCTGGGGCAACTAAATTTTGTATATGATTTTAAATCAATTTTGTTATTTTTTATTATTGTTTTGTTAGATTAAATAGAGTTTTAATTCTTCCGGATATACGTAGAGTACATACCTATGTAAACATATCCTATACTAAACATATATATGTATACATATGTATATAAAAATTTGCTCCGGTTAATCTTATAAATGTTTACAATAAATAAATAATATGTAGATTTGTATATATATATATACAATATACATATACACATTTCATATATGTATATATAATATAATATAAATTAAATAAATTAAATGATTGAACCAATTGTCTCATCATCAACTTCTCTTTATTTATTCTTTTTTTCATATATATTATATACATACAATATTTTTATTTTTTTAATTCATTTTTTTATATATTTGCAAAAAAAAAACAATTGTTTATTTTTTATTATACATCATATGCGTTTCTTTTTTTTTTTTTGTTTTTGTTTTTATTATAAAATTACAAATTTTGATTTTTTTAACATTTTTTTTTTAATTTTTTTTTTTTGTAAAATTATTTATCAAAAATATGAAAATAAAAATTTATTATTTATAAATTAATTATAATATTATCATTAATAGAAATTCAATTAATATATATTATGTATTCTAAAATTTATAGTTAATTATATATGTATATATTTATATATAGATATAATACAGTAGAATTATTGATTAATTTAACATCCGGATATATTTTAGATTTTAATTGGAGATTGATCCAAAATTTCCAATGTCACTGCGATCGTTATTCGTTACACACCTATTGTAATTAATTTGTGAAGAAAATGTATATAATAAATCCGAGAAATAAAACTGTTAAATTATTAATTAACTTTTAACATATGAATTGTTGTTGCTGTACTAATTAATTTAAATTTAAATTGCACAACATTAAAAACTTTGAAGTGTAAATGAAATAATTTTTAATAACAAATTAAAACAGTACAACTCAGAAAATTTACCGCTTTATCAAATTGGAAATATTTCGAATGAATTGAAGAAAAAAAAAATTCTTATAAATTTATCAAATTGAAAAAGTTGGCTAGCCATTATAGCCCTGTTACTGCCCTGTTACTAAAATTGAAATTATTATTGCAAATATAAATTAAATTAAATTTATTCTGTGCTACTGAACTTTGTTATGTCGTTCTTCGAGCTTAAAATATTGCAAATGATATTAAAAAGAAAAAGTTATCAAAAATTATTTGTACTGCTAATAAAGGAAATACAGTCATCGTTGTACTAAAAACGAAATTGTGTCCACACTATAGAATTGGTCATTTAATTTAACATAAAATTTCAATTATTCAAAAGTCTATTATTCACCGGTTGTTTTAATCAACACAATAGATTGTCGAACTTTATCTTCTGCATATATATATATATATATTGGTATTGATATAAATATATTTATATATTTATTATTAATAATTAATCATAACATAATCAGTTTTAAATCCTCGTCGATCGAGTGCATATTGATTATCAGCTTCACATTCATAAAATCCTGTTAATAATAATAAAACCAAATCATTTATTCAATTCGAAATTAAACTATTTAAATTATTTAATAATTCAAGAAATTTAAATTTTTTTTTTATATTTTGCTCAATTATATTAATAATTTATAAATTAATAATAAATATAGTATAATATTAATAAATGAATTGGCCCACTATATGCCAAATGCGACAGGACGCTTAATATGAAATTGTATGCATTTATTTAATAATTTAATCAACAAATTTAAATCTATTAATAAATAATAAAATTATAAAATATTAATCAATTTAATAAATATTAAATTAATTAATAAATATCATTCAAATTATAATAAATAATAAATATTAATTAAGTTAATAATTATTAATACATTAATAAATAATTAAAAAAATAGTAACTATTAATAAATATTAATTAAATTAATATAGATTAATAAAAATTAACAAATATTAATTAAGTTAATAATTATTAATAAATATTTAAAAAAAAAATAATTATTAATAAAAATTAATAAATATTAATTAAATTATTTATTATTAATATATAATTAATTCAAGTAATTAAATTAATAAATATCAATTAAATTAATATATATTAATAAAAATTAGTATATATTAATTAATTAATTAAATTAACAAATATAATATTAACTTGATTTAATTTCGTTTTATTTTTATTACATACAAATGACTCTTTTGCTTTGAAACTATAAACCAAATTTATGTTAACAACAACTATATACAGGATATTAATATTAATTGTGAACATCATCATTGTCCCATAAGTCCATCAGTGGAACATAGGGCAGAAATTAATTATTATAAAAATATTAATTTATTCATTTTTACTTGTACTCTAATTATTAATAGGATTTTAAAATATTAATATTTAATTAAGTTATTATAATAATTAATTGTCAATTATTAATAATACAAATAAATATTGTAATATTTTATATACCATATATGAATATTTGTTTATATAGATTACCTGCATCCATTTGAGTTGTTGGATCTATTTCCATTTTTGATTTAACAATATTATTGCTAATAAATGATTCGTGAACCTTTATAAAAATATAATAAATAATAAACATTTTGTTTTAAATTAACAAAATTACTTAATTAGGATAAAAAATGTATAATAATACCTGAAAAAATCGATGATGATATAATTCTGAACCATCTTTAAACCATGTTATTGTTGGTCTTGGAACACCTATACAAACATTTTATATATATAAAAAAAAAATGTATTAATTAATTAAAATTTTGAAAAAGCATAATACATATTATATATGTATATCAATCGTCAGACCTTGAGCCATACAAAAAAATGTTATTTTACGTCCTAAATGATAATCCAATTCAAAATGTGATGATTTAATTATTTTGGCACCCTTAAAATAAATTATTGAATTTTTTTTTTTTTTAAATATACTTATATATTTTTAGTAAATAATATAATAAATACATGTTCATGATCATAATAATTGACAGCATCTGGTGTTCTATGCTGTATAAGAGCTGGTTTTTTACCAGTATAATTTCTTCTCATTGCATGTCTTCCGACATTTAATCCTAAAAAAAGATAAACAGCAACAAAAACAAAAATTAATAGAAAATATGTACAAATGCGATTTTAAATATGTGTTTTTTATATTTATAATAATATATAATTAAAAAATTTTAAAATCTAATTTTAATTATAATTATTGTAGAAAATAAAAATATTAAGTAGATAAAGATATTAAGTTGTTATTGGTGGTAATGTTAATCAATTTTCTACACTTTAATATGTTTAACATTTCATTTTTAATATCAAAATAATAATAATATGTAAATAATTTCAAGATTTTAAAAAAAATAAAAATATTTACTTTGCGCAAAAATATTTGTTAAAATAAAACCACCATATAGAACAATTGTTAACCAAATGAATGTTGTTATTTTCATCTTTAACGTTGTGATTATTTTCATCAACTGAGATCGAAATTGAAAATTTATTTTAATACATACTTCTTCTTACTTTTGAATTTTCCTCTATTCTGTATACTAAATATATATTATATATATATATATATATATATATATATATATATATAAGTATAAAATATAGTAATATATATATTTATATAATATAAGTAGTGTATATTAAATTAATATATAATCTTAATATGGGTACATAGTAACATTTTGTATTTCAATTTCATTCATATAACCATATAACATTAATTTTTTTTACACCATACCACAGTTCCGTGATCATAATAAAATTTAAGTTGAGATGAGATTCGTTATTTTGGATTGAAATAATATGGTAGCGTTGTTTCTTGTCATTTATGTCAATATAATTAAATTTTATTTACATAAATAAGTAACATTTTAGATACATATAGTGATCTTGTACGTATTAATAATATATACTACTGTAGTATAATAAAATAATTTGAGCACAACACAATTTAAAGAAGAAATTGATAATGAAAATAAATAATTAATAAATTGTTCAATACACTGTTGTTTAATATCTATTTTGAAATAAAAATTATCCTTTTTTAAATTAATCTGAAGAAAAGATCATGTATCATCAATGATAATTGCTTTTAACATAATAAATAGAAAAAAATTGTGTAAATTTAATTAGAAAAATGAATTATTGTTTTTGTTGTTGTTTGACTTTTGTTTTTATTTATTGTTTTATTTATTTTATGTGTATCAAGGCCTATACGAAAATTTAGTCTAATTTGAATTAATATGTATAATATTTTCATATCTGTAATCGTTTAAGATAAATTTATTATTCTTCAGAGTTTTGGCCATTAGTTATAAAAAATGAATTCATCAAAAGCCAAAATATTTTTTCGGTTTGGATTTAAAATCGGGCTGTCTCTTTTTCCACAGTTATAAATTTTCATATTAGTCAAAACAAAATCATTTATCTGTCAAACGATAAGAGTCTTATCAATAATTGATTATACTGTCATCAATACTCAAATCAAAGTAGAGAAACCGAATCATCTAAAATCTTGGAAAATCTTGTAAACTTCAATGAGTATCAAAAAAAGCTGTTATTTAAAAAAATTCAAATTTTCAAAATTATTTTTGATTTTACTTTTTCTCCAATATACAAAGAGGAGCATGGAGCTTATTGAATGCTGGTTTGAAAGTCCTAAATTTAAATGAACTTTCCATTTTTTTTTATAATCGAAAAAATGGGTTAATTTTTGTTGAAAAAATTCTTGAAATATTTTGTTAATCCCTAATATCTGTAAAACTGTTGGAAGTGAATACAATAATCCTGTAAAAAATGTTTATCTATTAATGAAGCTACGCAATGGCATATAGCTAGGTAGTACCAATGAATACTAATAATTATTATTATTAGTATTCATTGCTACTACTTAGCTTTATGCCATTATTATTAGTATTCATTGGTAGTACACTCATTATTAGATTAACAATCTACTTACCCTCTGAATTCCATACGTATACTTACCCTATATTATTAAAGTTAGGCCTTGTAATTTATATAGTCTTTAAAATATTAAATATAATTTATATTATTATTAATTACTAGCTGAGTGCGTGCTTCATAAACTCTTACACGGTGATAAAACCTTTAATATAATATAATGATACATATATGTATATAGCTGATGAAAAAATTGTTAAGCTTATTTTTCTAATTTATATTCAAATTATATTGCTGAAAATCAATATTAAATCTGAAATAGGATCAACAAATAAATATATTTATTAAAAATAAATTAAATTAAATTAATTAAAAATTTTATATTCTATTATTGCAGTGGTATGTGGAATGTTCCATACGTTTCAACAGCTTATCTAATTAAAAAGTCAGCATTTGATTCAATGAAATTCAGAAATACAGATGTTGATCTTGATATGGCTTTATGTCAGGAATTAAGAACTGAGGTTTTTTTTTAATTTACTATTACAAATCTATTTTTTTAATTAATATTTATTTATTTATGTTTTTAGGGTATATTTATGTATGTTGTAAATGAAAAATATTATGGACATTTAGTTGATTATGAAGATTATAATATACAATTAAAAAGTCCAGATTTTTATCAATTATTAAAAAATCCAAAAGATTGGGAACAACGTTATATTCATTCTGAATATCAAAATCAATTACAAACTGGCTTTAAGCATATGCAGGTAAATATATATATATACATATAAATAATTAATAGAGTAATTTTTTTTTATCCAAAAAAAATTTTTATCCAATTTTTTTTTTTTTTTGTATGTACACACACATATAGCCATGTACCGATGTATATTGGTTTCCAATTGTAACTGAAAAATTTTGTGATGATTTAGTTGATATAGTAGAAGGATATGGTAAATGGTCAGATGGTTCAAATTCTGATGAGCGTCTTCAAGGTGGTTATGAAGCTGTACCAACACGTGATATACATATGAATCAAGTTGGTTTAGACAAATTATGGTTAGCATTTTTGAAAGATTATGTAAGACCATTACAAGAAGCTGTATTTCTAGGATATTATCATAATGTAATGAAAATTTAAAACTTTACTTTTATATACATACAATACATTTGCAATTTTTTTTTTACAGCCACCAAGATCATTAATGAATTTTGTTGTAAGATATAGACCAAATGAACAACCATCATTAAGACCACATCATGATTCATCAACATTTACAATAAATATTGCATTAAATAGAGCTGGAGTTGATTATAGCGGTGGTGGTTGCAGATTTATTCGCTACAATTGTTCTGTTACAGATACAAAAAAAGGATGGATGTTAATGCATCCTGGTCGTTTAACACATTATCATGAGGGTTTACGTACAACAAATGGCACAAGATATATTATGATATCTTTTGTGGATCCATAAATTTTAGATGCATTTTAGTTGTAATAATTATTATTGTATATGTCTAAGTTTTTTAAAAATTTATAATAAATTAAAAAAAAAAAAAACAACTAATAGAATTAATTGAAAATTTAATATTTTTTTTAATACAAAACAAAAAAAAAAAAAAAGAGAATAAAGATTATTAAAAATTAAATAAAATGTTTTGTTTTATTTATGGAATCTTCTAATGATATGAATGATATGTCAAGTC
Organism: Argyra leucocephala; assembly: GCA_963942445.1. Lineage (NCBI taxonomy): Eukaryota > Metazoa > Arthropoda > Insecta > Diptera > Dolichopodidae > Argyra > Argyra leucocephala. Next base: position 12,634,030 of record OZ012679.1, on the reverse strand, counting down.
ATTACTAAAATTACAATTTAAGTTTTTTGTTCAGTCAAACTAAATGGACCTTTTAAATAAATAAAAAAAATTGAAATTTTCTCTTTGGAAAAAACATCCCTTAAACCAAACGACTACTCAAGTTTTATCATTGTATTTCTTGAAAAGTAAGATTTATTATTTGTTTATTATAACTTATTATAAGTAATATACAATTATGTACTTTAAATCAAATTTATTGTTTTACACATTTTTATCCAGAATTTCGTCATTAAAATTAAAAATTTATATAATTGAAATATTTAAATATAAAGGTATTTTAAAAAATTCATGTAAATTTCTTTCTATTGCATTTTTATGAAAATATTTATTTTACAGACACAAAAAACTAAAATTAGTTTCAGAAATTGAAAAAATCTCAATAATTTGTAAGGGTTTAATTTTGAATGATTTCAAAATGGTTAAAACTAAGTTAAATGATAGCGGCCAAATGCCAAAATTCATGGGTCCATAGCGATACTCAAATTTTCGAAATGATTAAATTAAAAACTCATTATTTAATTATTATTAAAAATACCCGACGATTTATTTTATATAAGCTACTTCTAAAAACTTCATAAAAGAAACTAAAACAGAATACATTAGAAAAAAAAGCAAAAAATATTACAATTTAAAAATTAATAATTAAATTTTTTTTTTTTTTTTAAATATTTTCATTGATTAAAATAGTTTTTTTTTTAAGAAAACAAAATAAATTGAAGTCGAAAGAATTAGTAATGTAATATTAATACATATAAATATATAAATATTAACTTATTAGTTGAATCGAAAACATTTTTTTTTTAGAAAAACTTTTTTTATTATGAGAAAAACATACTTTAATCAAGTGAATACTATATAGTATATACTTATGTTCTATTTTAGTTTTACATCTCTACGTTTTTATTTCATTTTTATGTATGCATATATATTTAATTCTTTTAGATATATATATATATATATATCTCTATATATATATTTTTTTTTTGTTTTATATTTTTTCTCTTAAAATTGAAAATTACTCAATATAAAGTGTCACAACATTTATTAAAATTAATAAACAAGATTTTTAATTTTTTAAACTATAATTACGAATTGCAAATCGATATATAATTAAGATTTTTATTTAATATTTTTTTTATTATATATTTTTTTTTTTGTTTTTTTTTTATATATATATATATTTCTATTTTAAGATAAAAAAAAATGTATTATTCATTGCTAAAATGAAACAATTTCTTAAATAAAAAACACATTATTAAATAATTATAATAATTTTTTTTTGTTTGTTTTTGTTTTTTTTTTTTTTTTTATTTAAAATTAATGCAATTACGACGTCATATTCCAGGAAGATGATGAAGAGCATGACGAGCATTCATCACTTTCTGAGTTATTTGTCTGTTGTATAGTTTTTGGACCCCAAATTCGTACAGTACCATCATCAGATGCTGAAGCTAATAACGATGGATAAACCGGATTCCAAGAAACACAATTAACTGTTTTAGTATGACCTGGTAATTTAGCTAATGGTTCTTCATTTTTAATATTCCATATATAAACTTTATAATCTTCGCTACCACTTGCAATAAAACTTTCATGAACACCACCAAAACATGAATAAATAGTAAAGTTTCCTTGACTAACACCTTGAAAACGTCTTATTAGGCATTTATCTTCAAGATCCCATAAATGTAAGCCTTGTGTTGCAATATTTAATAATGCCAAACGATCTGATGAATTAACACTAAATGTCATGATCGGATGTTGTTCGTGTATTAACAAAAAATCTGATTTTGGATTATCAAATACATAGCTGAAAAATTAAAACAAAAAAAATTAAAGATTTGAAGAGAAAACATATTCAAAAATATTTAGATAAAGTTATGTGAATACAATATATATATATAAAAATAATTTACCCTCTTATACGATGATGAGTATCAGCAGCTAAAACAGTTTTATTATCGGCACGAAATGCTAAACAATTAACACGAACTCCTTCCCAATTTTCTAGAACTGTACCAGTTAAATCACATAAATAAAATTGTCCACGTACGCCTCCACATACAAAACGTGTACCATCTTTATTGAATGCTCCGCAAGATAAACTATCGTCCATAGCGTTTGACATTCTTACAACAAGTCTACCTTCTTCAATATTCCATACAACAATTTCAGGACATTCTTCTGGTCCGCCTATTAATAATAGTTTTGAATCGGGACTCCAGTCTACAAATGATACACCATATTGCTGAAATTGTATATCTAATGAACGTCTATTATTTAAAATTAGCTTATGTGGATCAACATCCCATATTATAACCGAAGAATCTTTGCTTCCTGTGGCTAATTTTAACCCATCCGGTGAGAATTTACAAAACCATACTTCGTCACAATGATCAGTCAAAATTTGTAAAGTTTGCATTGGAAAACCATCCAAATTGCAACTATGATCCGACAATAATGATATATTTTCTATATTCATTTCCCATGCCATACCATGGCAATAGCATCTTTCTGTTTGCAGTTCAACTGCTTGATTTAATAATGATCTTAAGCGACGTGGTGGCAGCATAACAGAAGATGGTAAATATGTTTGTAAACGTTCCATTACTTGCGATCTTGAAACAACTCCCTTACCTTCCCAATTAGCTCTTTGATATAAATCATGATTATTTGAGCACATCATATATGAAGATAATTGATGAACACGATTTATATTATGTTGTAATGGGGTAAGTTCATTACGAAGAACATGAAGTGCATCATATGGACGACCATCTTCTAATAACTCAAGATATTTTTGTTCCAAAATTAAAAATTTCATTTCAATAAAATTTGCATTTTTTTTATCGATAACAGGTTGTAATTCCTAAAACGAAAGTATGTATGTAAATCTTTTATAAGTCATATGCAATCAATGTTAAAAAAATATAACGAAAGTTATATTTAAAAAAATACGAATATAATTATATTTATTTTCAAGCAATAAATAATTAAATATATTTTTAATATATAAATAATATATTAATATATTTAAATGCAAGCAGGAAAATAATTAAAAAAACAATCAGATTTTTTTTTAATTTGATAATACAAAATACATATTAAGTCATTATGATTTTTATATATATATATATATATATACGTAGAACAATAAATAAATTGAAAGAATAACATATATATATGTATATACATACTAAATTTTCTAAATAATTTTATTTAGAAAAATAAATTAAAATTTCAAGATTTTATTTTTATTTTGTTTTGAGCATGTAATCAAATAAAGAAAATGAAAAATAATTAAGCATGTACAAAATCAATAATATAAATTTTCACTTTAATATACTTTAACAAAAATAAAAATAAATTAAGAGCCATATTTATTTACTTTTAAATCGTTATCTGCTTTGGTCCAATCGCCTGACATTACATGTTGTCTAAATTTAGTAGCTGAAGGATGCTCTAAATAACATCCAGATTCTTGCATTAATACATCAGCTGTTTTTTCAAGTCCGACATTTTTAAGATATTGTCCAATTAATCTAACAATATCTTGATTTGTTTTATCAAGATTAATTTTTGAAAACTGTTGTGTGAAACCATTACGTGAATCACCATTTTTTTCTAAACGATCTTCATTATTAATATGTCCATTTGATTCGCTAGTGGAGCCCCCACTTTCATTATTTGTTGTAGTTGCAGTTGTTGTTGTTGAATTCGAGGATTGTTGATGATTTGATACAGATTGCTGCATTTTCTCGTTCGTTTCTTTAATAGCTGAATTAACTAATTGATTTAAAGTTATATTTGACGTTTCTTTGTATCATATAAAAGGAAGAAATTTTGAAAAAAAAAAGAAAACAAACACAAATACAAATAACTCGATGATTTCTTTCTCTGGACAAAGAAATTTACTTTTTTCTTACCAATTTCACTGGCAGTGGAACGACGTCCTTTTTTGCGCGGCGGCTGGCCCTCAGGTGAGGCACCAGTAGCAGCTGCTTTTTTGTTATTTCTATCAATTTTGAGATTATTAAACTAACCAAAAAACTAAAAATATTACAGAAAAAAACTTTTTCCTTTTCGAGAACGTCTTGAAGGCTGACGTTTTAAAAATTTTAGAAAAAATTTTTTTTTATTTTATTTTTGAGCAAGTTTTTTTTCTCGTTATATATTTATTTTTATAATTGCGTTTATATACATTCATATATATAAATTATTTTTTAATTATCTTTAGTTTGATTATAAATTTAATAACTTTAATGATTTGTATAGTATGACGAAACAAAGAGCTCAGTGAGGACCTACTTTATTTTAAATGCTCTACCACTTTTAAAACGTCAAATACGAATACCAAGTACACTCAACATCAAACTCAACTTTTCTGTATTTCTTTAAATTAAAAATAAAAGAAAATTATTTTGAATGCGTTTTTATATGCATTTTTTCTCAATTTTCTATTTTGACACCAAATAATCTATTGTGAATATGTTGTCATTATTTATTTACCCAGATGAAAAATATAAATTGTTAAAAAAAAATATATATTATTGTGAAATTTTAATTAAAAATTTCATCTACATACTTATTTATAAAAATTATATGCATGTTTTAAATTTTATTTATACAAAAGAATTATAATAAAATAAATTCTTTGAAAATTTTTAGAAAATTCTGCTTTCTCTTACAATGTGCACTATTAATATAAAATAAATACATTAATATATATATAGTATCAATGCAAAAATTTTTCTTCAAATCAATTATATAATATATATAATAATAGATTATAATTATTTAAAAAATATATATATATATATATTTATTTAAAAAAAAAACCAAATATGTACTTATAATATTTATTTACATCAAATGAATTTACATTTCATAAATTGAGATCCTACCATAAATTATAAATTATAATTGATAACAAAGATCCACTATTGTGAATATTATCTGTGCTATTTATTTGGCAACACTTATTTATTTAGTTTTTGTCAAAATTGATGTTTATAATATAATATTTTTCACAATTTAATAAATTTTATAATGGTAATTAGAAATTTTTTAAAAATACTATTCAATTATATATAATATTATTAAATTTAATTAATTTAGAATAAGCTTAAACCAACACAAAAAGATAAAGTGAGAAAATTCATTTCATTAACTCAGACTGGTGAACAAACTGCAATATTCTGTAAGACGTTGTTATTTAAGAAAATAAATCCCACGAAAATTTTATTTTTAATTTTTTTTAATATGTTTACATTTTTAGGTTTAGCTCACAATGATTGGAAGTTAGATTTAGCCAGCGATAACTATTTTCAAAATTCTGATTTTTATTATCGAGAGTTAGATCGAAAAAAAATCGATGGTAAGATCAGTATTTACTTTTACTTTTAATTCCAAATACTTGAAAAAGAAAAAAATTATTTCAGCATTATTCAATCGATACAGAGATCCATGTGATCTATCAAAAATTAATTTCGAAGGAGTTATTCGATTTTTAGAAGACTTACAATTAAGTCCTGATTCAAAATTAGTTTTAATAATTGCATGGAAATTTCGAGCAGAAACTCAATGTGAATTTTCCAAAGATGAGTTTGTTAATGGCTTAAGTGTTTTAGGTGTAGATAGCATAGAAAAATTAAAAGCAAAATTGTCGTCTTTGGAAAATGAATTAAATGATTCATCTAAGTTTAAAGATTTTTATCAATTTACTTTTAACTACGCTAAAGACTCAGGTCAAAAAGGTTTAGATTTAGAAATGGCAATTGAATATTGGAAAATAGTTTTACAAGGACGTTTTAAGTTTTTAGATTTATGGTGTAAATTTCTAACGGTATGAACATTAATTTATATCTTTAACATTTCATATATATTTACAATATTATTTATTTTAGGAAAAACACAGGCGATCTATTCCAAAAGATACTTGGAATCTTCTTTTAGATTTTGCTTCTCATATCGATGATAATATGTCAAATTATGATTCAGAAGGAGCGTGGCCTGTACTTATTGATGATTTCGTCGAATGGTGTCAGGAGAATAATTTTATCAAACAGAGGAATTTGACTACAACAACAACTTATCAAACATCTCATAGTACAAATATGAATTATGGTTAATAGAAAAATTAGAAAAATTTAATTTTTAAATTTATGAGATGTTCGGAAGACGCATATTTGAAATAAATTATTTACTTTATCAGTTGAATAATACAAAATTTAAAAAAAAAGATCTTTGGTTGTTAACTCTATTTTATCTGTAAAATATTCTCTTTTAAAATAATAAAATGAATTCAATTATTAAAAAAATAATTTAAATTGTGACATATTGCGTTGTTTATTTCATTAAACTCAATATTAAAGAAATCTTCTATATAGAAACTATGTCTCGCTTCTATCTTTTATTCTTCACAGGCAATATAAACAGAAAAAAATAACCAATAATTCAATGGATATGTATAATATATATTTCAGAATCTTAACGATTATCTATAAATATATAAACTTGTTTAAAATTATGTAATGCAAAATTAAAATTAACTTTTGTATTATTTTCTCCATGATAAAATTTTCACATTGTATTTTTTTTATTAAAATTATTAACTTAAAAAATTTAAAAGTTGCAACTATAAATATTCTATAGAAATGTTCTTAGTTGTATTTATTTTTTTCTAGGAGGCACTTGAACAAAGTTCTTTGAGATACCATGATCGAAAAAATTATTTGTTCGTTTTATATTACTTATTTATATTTAAAGGAACTTTAGTTAAGTTCTCTTTTTTTATTTTAATTTTGAATCTACTATCAATATAATAGATTCAATATTAACTAATACTTTTTATAAAACATTAATACATAAATACAATGCCGATTTTTATTATAAATAGATAATGTTTTAGTTCTCCTAGATCAAATTATTATAGATAGTATGCTAATAATTTAAAACTAAGCTTATATATTAAAAAATGATTGTGAAACAAAATAAGATGGAAAAAATGCTTTGTAAAATAAATTATGAAAGTTTTTCAAGTAATTTTTTTAATTTCTCATGTGCATAACGTATTTTTTGGTACAAATCTTTAGAGCATCCATGCTCTGAAATTGTGGAAAATCTGTAAGTTCGGAAATTTTTTTCACTATCCATATAAGTTACTGCGCTCATTCTTGGACAGAGTATAATTTTAACATGATCTGAGAAGTTTAACTAAAAATTAAAACAAATAAATTACAAATTTATTTTATAATTATTCAAAATTTCAAATTTCTTACTTGGACAGATCCATTCGTTAAATGCATTACCACAGCACAAGTTGTTCTAAACCATGTGTGTAAATGAGGTATTCTTGAAATTGAATCACTCTCATGCATTACAGCACCAGCTCCAGCTTTAACTAAATGCTCTGTCATGTACCGTTTAAAATAAGACAAAAGTTTCATTTTTTTTTCTAAAGTTGTTGGGTAACCAGTGACAGTCATGTATGTCTCTTTACCATCCTTATCAATGAAATGAACATTTCTAAATGACAAAAATAATGTACAAAACAACTTAATTGATTTAATTTTTAATTTTCTTACATTTCATTTGGGAACATAATTAGTTTTGTTGTGTCATTAAACATCACTCCCATTCCTTCGTCACATAACTGATATCCAAAACCATATTTATCACTATAATCTACCCATTTAGATATCCAGAACAATGGATTGGCGGCTGGATCAGTATTTTCATCACCAAAATTATTTTCTAGTCTCATTGGCTACAATTTAAATATTTAGTAAGTATTCATAAAAAACAGCAACAACAAAAATACCTTTGAATGAATTAAAGTACTTAATTGAACGTACAAACTTTGTACATCATTTCGATATTCATCATTGTGGCGAGACATTTGCCCAGAAGCAGTAATTGCATCATGTAAATGATTTTTGAGAAACGTTAATTCCATTCTTGTATCATCTATATTATAAACATTAATTTCAACTAAAGGTGTCCTTCGTGCAGATTTTTTATCAATATTTTCTAATAGATCAGGTCTTGGTGCCATTGTTAAACAAGAACTTGGTAAACTCATTGGCACTGGACTACTATTAATAAATTCATAATTTAATAGTTCGGATATTGTTGGTCTTTTTAATGGGTCTGATTGTAACATCGCAATAATCATTTCTGCAGCAGTTTTACGCAAAAATGTTGGAACCCTAAATTATATTGAATGTGAATTTTACATTTTTTTTTAATTATAAAATTATAATTAATGCAAATATAATTAATACTCTTTCAAATATAAAAAACCGTTGAATTATTTAAAAACTCAACCACAATGACAGCACTTGCTGTTTTGACATTAAAAATGACATTTATGATTTAACATCATTCAAATCCATTTCGAAATATTTAATATATGCAAAATTGCAAAATCAAAGAGCTCTTAAAAAATATTAAACATTGTTTATTTATATGTGCACATAAACATTAAAAGTAATATAATAGAATAATTTGCACTTGATATTTTATCTATCATCTATTTTATATTAATTGGATAAATTAAAGGAAAATGCACTAAGCTAACCTCAAAACAAACGGCAAATATAAAGCAAGTATGTAAAAATGCATAGTTTCTAAAAAAAACAAAATGAATAGATATTTATTGAACTTTTCATACATTGGAACAAATTTTAAAGGCCTACAAAAACAAATTATTAAATGTGAAGGATTCACACCAAATACAGACACGGTGCAAGATTATATTGAACTTTATTTAAAAAATTTATATTCATTAAACCAGCCAGAACTAGTTTTATCGAGCAGAACTGACAAAGGTGTTCATGCACTTTCAAATTATGGCCATGTAGATTTAGAACAACATAATGGACAACCTTTTATAGAAGAAAAAATTACATCAACCCTAAATAAATCGTTTAATATAAATAACTTGCCAATTCGAATAATAAAAACAACTCATGTTCCTAATAGTTTTCATTCTAGATTTAATGCTAAATTAAGAACATATTTATATAGAATAGCTGTTAACAATCAAAAGAACATTACTTATGACAGCGAAAAATACAATACATTATTAGCTTATATACCAATTGAAGAAACAACTAAATGCTGGTACTTACAAAGACCAATTAATATTGATACATTAACTGAAAATATTGAAATTTTTAAAGGACGACATGATTTTAGAACATTTATGTCTACCACAAGAAATAATGACAAACAAAAAAAACCCATGTATTCTGTGAGAACTATTACTGAAATAAACATTAATCGCTGTGTACCTCCAATAAATTCATATGAATTTAAAAAAGCTGCAAATAACTACGATTATTGGGAGATTAAAATTAGTGGAACATCCTTTTTGTATAAACAAGTACGTCGCATTATTGGAACCCTTATAGCTTTAGGCTCAAACAAATTATCTTCAACAGAAATTTATGAAATGCTAACGATTCCATCGAAATTTTCATGGAATCCAAAAGCAATTGTAGCCCCTCCACATGCTCTTTATTTATGTGATGTATTTTACGACATTAAAGATTTTCAATTTAATAACAATAATTTAATAAATACTGAAATTGTTAATTACGACGAAAATGAGCCTTTTAGAACAAATATCAAAAAAGAAGAAAGAATTGCAAGCAACTAAAACAATTGTAACAAATAATGATGGAAAAAAATATATCGAAGATTATAAAAAAGGAATTGTAACTGAATTAGCAGAAAAATCATTTGGATTTATAGTCGACACATCACCAGATCAAGTTCCAGCATTAATTTTAGAAGAAAAGCAGAGTAAATTATATTTAGGATCACAAGATTCTGTAATTTTTGAGAATATCAAAGCATTTCAAATTACAGATATATTGAGCATTGGAATTGAAACACCATCTTTACCGGAAAATATAGAAAATCTTCAAACAAAATTCGTTAGTTGCCTTGATTTACCAGAAACAAATTTAGAACCAGTTCTTAAAATATGTAATGAATATATTTCGGCATCATTTAAAAAAAATGGATCGGTACTTGTTCATTGCAATGCTGGAGTATCTAGATCTTCCGCTATTGTTATCGGATTTTTAATTTTAGAAAAAAATATAAAATTTCAAGAAGCATTTGATTTAGTTAAAACACGTAGACCGTGTATCCGACCAAATGACGGATTTTACAAACAATTAAAAAATCTATCGAAACATATTCTTTGATTTTTTGTTTTCGACTTTTTGATTAATATTAGTTTTTAATTTATGTTAATGAATTAATAAAAAATTTATTTAATTTAGTATTTCAAAAAAATAAATATGTATACCAGTATACATTAAATCACTAACTTACTTATAATCGCATTTTTTAATTTTCATGTAAGTGTCCTTTAAACTTTTTGTTTCAAATGGTGGTTGACCAACTAAAAGAGTATACATTACACATCCTATAGACCATATATCTACTTCATACGAATGTCCTTTTTTTGTGAGAATTTCAGGCGCAATATAATTCGGTGTACCACATAAAGTCTTTTTTCTTTCTCCTGCATAAAATATAGTTTAATTATAATGTAAATTGTTTTAAATTTTTTTTTCAATTTGTACCATCATATTCCACTCTGGTTGCCAAACCAAAATCACCAATTTTCACATGTAAATCATCATTTAAAAATAAATTTCCAAGTTTTAAATCTCTGTGTATTATACGATTATCATGTAAATATTTAACACCTTGAATTATCTGATAAATATAATAGCGGCATTCATATTCTGTTATTACTTTTCTTCTTTTATGAAGTTCCATCATTGACTAAAAAAAAAAGTTAAAATTTTTAATCTACACAAAAATGAAAATTTAAATAATATACCCTTTTTTTACATAATTCCAGGACAATGTAAACATTAAACATATCATCGAAAAAACTATGAAATTTTACAACATTTTTATGATTCAAGCTCTTGTGAATAGATATTTCTTGAGTCATTTTATCTTTTTGATTATGTTTGATCATAAGTTTTTTTGAAACAATTTTTCCAGCAAAAACTTCTTTATCATTCCCAACATTTTGTATTTCATAGCATCTTGCAAATCCACCCTTTAAAATTTTTTAACATAATTCTTATTTTTTACGATAATAAGTCATATACAAACCTTTCCAAAAAATCGCTTTCTTTCATATGTTGTACCAGTAGAAGTATCATAAAGTCTTTCTGGAATATCACTAACTTTTTCGTCGTTTCTGGATGTCATTTTAATTTTAATATCTTTTTATTTACTTATAAACAATATTATAAAAATAAATGTAAATTTATTTTATTTTAAATAAGTTAAATTATTAGTTAATATAAAATATTTTCAACAGCACTTCAGAGCTGCTATATTCACACCACAGTCAGCCACAGTTACTTTTTAAATTTCGAATTGAATGAAGTAGATTGTAGAAAAACCGCTCAATTCAAATCAAACTACCAGAAAACCAAAGTATAATTTATTTTACCCAAAAAACAAATGAATGCTAAGATTTTTTGTTGAAAGTGCGTTGACGTTATAAATATAATTTACACTTTAATTGATTTGATTTTTGTTTTTAAATAATTATTAATTTTAAATTTAAGAGAATCAAAAACCTGATTTTTCATTTTTCTAAACTGTTTAAAATAACATAAAATCTTCCAAGCACTACTAAATATGTCAAAAAACTTATTTGAAGAAATTACCTAATGAAAAGAAAATCAACAAAATTGGACTTTGTGAAAGAAACCATTTCGAAACATATCTACTCACAATTAAACTTATGAGCCAAAGCAAATCTTATTACTCAATTTCTTAAATAGACTAATTAGGTGAAATGGGCTTATTATGTTACTCTACCCTAACAAATTTTCAAATAATATTTTAACGAGCTTAAATGAGTTAAACAGTAAAAGTAAATTTCATTAAATTTGGGATATTGTTAATATACCAAAAATGAAAAAGATTTTAATATGTATTTTGTGTCAGTTAAAAATTTTTATGTATATAATCTTTTTTGTAAACTTTGTGTAAACAACTTCAATAAATTCCAAATGAATTCCATATTACAGGTGCAATTTGAAACGTCATTTTAAGATGAATGTCAAAATATCATCAGTCAAAATAAAATGTCAATTTTCAAACAAATTTCCTCCAAAGTTTTGTATTTTGTTGGCATTTTCATTTTTTAAATTAGTTTTCTTTTAAAAAATTTATTGTAGTTTAAATTGGTATTGGTGATCAAGTAGTAAAATTTGCAACCAGTGTCAACAAAACTGTATAAGGAAGGAAAAAATTTGGAATTCCTTATAAATTGTTCTTAATAACATTGTATTGAAAATTCTGTATTATATTGTAATTTGCAAAGCCTGTAAGTTTAGTTTAAAAAAAAAAATGGCTGGGAATTTTTGGCAAAGTTCTCATTCTCAGCAATGGATTTTAGATAGACAAGATTTAGTAAGAGAACGACAACTTGATTTGGCTGTGTTAACTGAGGACGAGTATCAAAAAATTTTTATATTTTTTGCCAATGTAATACAGGTTCTAGGAGAGCAACTTAAATTAAGACAACAAGTTATAGCTACAGCTACCGTTTATTTTAAAAGGTTTTACGCTAGAAATTCCTTAAAAAATATAGATCCTTTATTATTAGCTCCAACTTGTATTTTACTTGCATCGAAAGTAGAAGAATTCGGTGTTATTTCAAATTCTAGGTTAATTTCAACTTGTCAAACAGTGATAAAAAATAAATTTAGTTATGCATATCAACAAGAGTTTCCTTACCGAACGAATCATATATTGGAGTGTGAATTTTATTTGTTAGAGAATTTAGACTGCTGTTTAATTGTTTATCAACCGTATCGACCTTTGTTGCAATTGGTACAGGATATAGGACAAGAAGATCAATTATTAACTTTAACTTGGAGAATTATTAATGATTCGCTTAGAACGGATGTTTCATTATTATATCCACCTTATCAGGTAAACAATTTAAAAAAAAATTAAACATATATCAAAGTAATTTTTAATTTATGTAATTTTAGATTGCAATAGGATGCTTACAAATAGCGTGTGTAGTTTTGCAAAAAGAATTTTTAAAAACATGGTTTGCCGAACTTAATGTAGATATGGATAAAGTACAAGAGATAGCTAGAGCTATTATAAATTTATTTGAGTTATGGAAAGATTGGAGAGAAAAAGAGGAAATACAAGCTTTATTAGCCAAAATGCCTAAGCCAAAACCAACACCGCAACGATAAAACTTTTTTTTTTGTTTTTGAATTTGACTTAAGCACATTTTGTTACAAAATTTTTGAATTTCTGACGATTTTTATTTATTGAACTTATAAAAATTTGTGTAAAATTTAATTTCTTTCAGTCAATGTTTTATAATTTCATCCAACTAGTGAATAATTATAATAATAAGTTAGATCTAAGTAACTCGGTTTTGTTAGTCTACTTTGTATATTAATTAAAATATAAATTAAAATGTCTGTCTTAAATTATTGAAATACTTTTTTATAGCTTTGAAATAGGTTATTTATTATATTATATTTAATTATTTTACAAAATTTAACATTGGATCTTCTTCTCTTTGCCTTTTTTTCATAAACTCGTCAATTTCCTCTTCAGTTGGTGCCTTATTCTCATACATACTATTAAATTTACGTTTTCTATCGTTTAATTCTAGTAATCTTTCAGCACTCTGTTCTTCTTCCAATTCTTGAATCGTTTTTTCCGCATAATTTTTTTCTTTGTATTTATCTTTTTTCTTATGTTTAGCTTTCTTCAATTTCTTTTTTTCATGACGAGCTTCTGAAGATATCACTGATTCTTGTACTTCTTCATTTTCCTCTTCAATTTCTGATACTTTCAAATTTTCATTGCTTAAATCTTGATCATTATTTACGGTTGGTTTATTCCTATTGCCAACGCAATATGAGTTTTTAACCGGCGAATGACAACATTTATATCCCCAAACACCTTTATTCCAATAAGATCCCCAAACGGTGGTATGATTATTAATCAAAACATCTTCCTCATAAATACTTTTTATTTTTTGTTTTTCTTGACCCCTTATAACTTTTCCACTTCTAGAATATTCAATATATTCTTCAGTTTGTGCTAATAATAAACTTTTTGGAGGTGCAGCTAAATGTTCGTCTCCACCATATTTTTCTAATATTTGATTTTTAGTTTGTGATTTAAATTGTTCCTTTTTCTTATCATATTCCGATTGTAATAATTCAAGTTTGGTTGGTTCTGCTAATAAATGAATATCAACACCCTTTTCATGTGCTTCCCAAGCAAATAATTGAGCTTTTGTATGTTTATGTGTATCTCCAGTAAAACGAACAAAGTTTTCACCAGCGAACTCAGATTCTTCTGGATTTGCTCCTGGATTAGGATCATCACGCATTGAACGTGTTTTGGGATCATAATATGCAGAATTAGGATCTAAATTTCTTAAATATTTAGCTGTATCTTCTCGTATACGTAAGTTTCGCACAGTAATACGTTGTTTAGAATCGACTTTTGTACCAGGCATGTCAAAATCATCAGCATATTTATCTTCATCTTCTTCAGCTTCATCTGATAATTCTACATCAGGATTATCTTGTAATTTATCTGCTTTTAATTGTCTCTTAGCTTCCTCAATTTTTTCAAACTCTTCAACAATTTCTTTGTGACAAGCTGGATCATAATTATTCCAACGATCACGTTTTTGATCATAATCATTCTCATTTCCTTCTGGAATAAATTCATCATAAGCCATAACAACTTCTGCATATTTTGCTCCTATTTTTCGAGGTCTTTCCAGACAATCCTTTTTTTTATGTGTCATTGCACCACAATTTTCACATGCACCTTTTCGATATTTTGTTATTATTTTTTTAAGATTAGCACCCTTTTTCGGAATTGCAATAATATCTGACGTATGATCATCATTTGATATAGACAAATGTTGTGGACGTTGATGTTTTAAAGTAGGCCCAGATGCTCCATAATACCAAGGAGCATTCGATATGTATTGGGGTATATGTGGATTAATATCCTTTCCTTCTTCGTCTACAGCTGCTGGAGCTGTACCAGCCTTACGAGCCTCATCAAGTTCTTTAGCTTTTCTCCAATCTTCTCTTGATTTTTTCTTTGGTTCTTCTTCATTAGTTTGATGTCGAATTACTTGAGAAACCACCACACGATTAGCTGATGCCATTATATGTTTTTTTTGGTATTAATTTAAAACATATATTTTTGTTTTGTTTTTACAAAAATTCAATTATTTCTATTTATATTGATTAAATTTGACAGATTGAACAAATTTGACACATGTTAAAGCTGACAGCTTCAAATTAGAATTAAACATTTTTCCTTTCGAAGCGCTATCTGGTTGTCAGGTTGTCACTTCCTATACAATTTTATAAAATAAAAATTTTCGGTATAAATTGAAAAAGTACCATTGTGTAAATTATAATAAAAACAAATTAATGATAATAGGGACAGCGAGTTATTTTAATTAGTATTTAGAAAAACACAGAACTTTTGGTTTTTTTTAAAAAAAGCATTTAATAAAAACTATTTCCAAAGCACCTTATATATTTTAAAATTAATTTTCGGTTATTAATGAAATAAAGACAAAATTTTAAAAAAACAAATTCTCTTTTATTAAACTTTGCACTTTTTATCTATGGATTTTTTTTTTTTATAATGTATTTTATTTATTTGTATAATATTAAATATAACATCTTATTCGAATAATGTCTGAAGGAATAAAATTAAACATTTCTAAAAGTAGATTTTATATACATCCATACGTACATACATACATATAAATTTATAATTTGATATAAATTGCCATATATATATATATATATAAATATTTAGAAAAAAATTTATATATATGTACAAAAAATGATTTTCCTAAATATACTACATATTATATTATATGTTTATGTATATATGTATATACACATCACATAATAATTTGATTCTCATACAACAATACAATATTTATGTACATAATTATGATTACTGTTAATGGCAATGTTCAGTAACATCAACAACAACTGATTTCTTCCAGCAGAATAAATAAAAACCAAAACCAGCACCTAATACAACAGCTAAACATAACCAAACATTATAGGTCATAAATATTAACATTAATAAAAATGATAATGTCACTTGTATTAAATGTAAAAATGTTTGATAAAAATGCATCAATGAGAATATTGATGGCGCTTGTTTATGCAATACTTCACCAACAAAATGTACTGAATGCATATTATGTTCTTGATTTGTATTTGAGATTTCTGATTTTGGTAATGCAACTGGTCTATATTCGAGTAAATTATATGTTTTCCAAAATAAATATTCTCTATAATATTTTAATCCTTCATATAGTGTTGCCATTATAAATATTGCAATCATTGAACCAATTAAACCACCAACTGAATCAATTTTCCATTGTTCAAATAGTATTGTTTCATTACAACCAAAATGAAATGCCATCATCATATTATGCATTAAATGATGAGCAGCATTACCACCATCATTTCCATTCATAATCATATCAGCATGATTATGACCACTATGATTATGATCACTATCTAATATTGTTGTAGTTTTTGTTAAAATTTGTGGAGCAATTGTTGTATTCATCATCATATCCATATGTTGATTGTGATCATGATGAGCATGATTATGATGTGAATGATCCATTTTTAATTATTATTTTTAAATTAATCTAAAATAAATAAAGTTAAAAATATTAAAAAAAATATATATATATATATATTATAATTATATCTATTTATTTATTTATTTTATTAATAAACATGTATATAATTAATAATTATATCCATGAAAGTATGAACATTTCAAAGTGTACAAAACTTAGTGATAAGAATTCAAAATATTTTTAAATTTTAAGGAGATTTAAAATTAACATTGTTTAAAAAATTTATTAAAATCCTTTAAAAAACAAAAAAAAATGGGATTATTTTTTTAAAATAAGTGTAAATTTGTATTAATAAAACAAAAATTTATATAAATGAAAATTTTTATTTTAAAAATTAATTTACTTTTTTCTTTTTTTTCTATAAATATTATAATTTGATTTGTTTTTCACAAATATTTAGATTTTCCAGTTGAAAATCTTGTATCTAACAATTGGGCTTTTTTAATTACAGCCTGTTTACGGGCTTGATCAAATCGATTCACTTGTAAATCTTCTTCTCTGTTAAATGGACGTCTTTCAGGTTTAGATTTTTCCTTTTCTTTGTCTTTCTTCTAAAATATGAACAACAAAATGAAAAAAGTTTAACAAATTTAAATTAAAAATAAGTTGAAAAAAAAAGGTTTTTCAGTTTTTCTATTGTATTTTAGAAAAATTATTTCAAATGTATTAAAACTGCACCGTTTTTTCATTTTTAAAACACAGAAGCATAAGTTTTTAATTTCTGCTCTAAATAAAATTTCATGCTACTTAATAAATTTTTTTTTATTCTATATTTAATATTTAAAAATAATAACAATATAATAATAATAAAAATAATAATAATAATAATAAAATCTTATTTAATAAAAACGTTTTAAAGGTTTACGAGCACTCCTAGAATTAACAAAAATAAACTGATTCTTCTCATACGATAGAATTAAAAAAAAAACAGCAACGAATAACATATTAGGTGTAAAATACAAAATTAATTTATTAAAAAATAAATAAATATTTAATATTACAATACTAGAATAAAAGAAAATAAAATCTAAAGTACATCAAAAATGATTTAAAGTAAAATTCTAAACTTTATTAGAAATCTAGAACTTATTTAGAAGCAAAAAGGTAAAACAAGAACAACCAAACAACACAAACCTTCTTTTCTTTCTTCAATTTTTTTGCATGAATTTCCATTAATGTTTTATCACGTTTATGTTTCTTTTTATGTTTTTTAATTACTGCATCTTGTTCCTTATCTTTTTCATAATCAAACTTAGTCTTCTCAATTAGAGTTTCAATAGATTTTTTTGGTTTTTTTGTTGCATTTGGTGTATCTGTCCAAATTGACCTACATATGTGTATACATATATATACATATACATATATATATGTATATTTTATATTAATTAATTTAATTATTTATTTATTTTTTTTTTACCTATCACTCATATCAGGCCCTTCTCTTTTACGAAATTGTCTTGCAAATATTCCTAAACCACTTTTATCTAAACCAGGCAATTCAGTCATCCATTCTTCACGAGATTTTTCATCTTTTGATGTACCAGCTTTATCATCAATACTTCTAATTTTAATTTCTAGCGCTCTCTCTTCTAATTCTTTATTTTGTGGAGTATTTAATGTTGATGGTAATGGCCCTACTAAATCACAATACTCTTCTTTTTCAATATGTTTATTTGATTCTGTTATAATTGAATTGTCAGAAATTTCATTTGATGGATTTTCATCTTCATCTTCTATTTCATTTTTCTTTTTTTCTAAATGTGGTGGAAGTTGTGGTCCAAAATATTCATTTTTAGAAGATTCTCTTCTTAAACTTACATCAATATTAGTTGGTAATATTGGACCATATATTCGATTTTTATTTTCATTAGTTTCCATTTTTAATTAATTTCCAGATTTAAGTATCTTTTTTTTTCTTTCTATTTTTTTTTGTATAATTTAGAAATTATTTTTGTGATAAGATCTGGAAAGTAAAATTATTGATTTCGAATTTTTGTAAAATGTTCTCTCAAGCATGATTCATTATTATATCGTTTTTCATTTAAAAAAAAGTAAATAAATAAATACTTAATAATATTTACTGAAAATATAATTTATTTTTATCCATATAATATATGTACCATATACGTATATAATGCGAGCGTAAGAATTTCTGAAGTAAACAATTAAAATATACAAATTTCTAAAATATAATTCGCAAATTTAAATTTTTTTCAAATAGCTCTAGTAGATATAGATATAGATTTTATTATTATTTGTTAAATTTACAAATGCTACAGAGGGTTAAAGACAATCGGATTAGAAAAATTATGTCTATATATATAGTACAGCTCCGAAGGAATATTGAAACTAAAGCAAAATTTTTAACTTCATAACTTTTTTTTTTAAATTAGATTACATCTAATTAACGGTATGTGTTGAATGAGTAATCAGACTTACCGTTTTTGAATAATAACTGCACAAACTTAAAATTTTGATTTTAACAACTGAACATTTTTTACAATGTTAATGCGTTACATCATCTCCTACAACTATTTCACACATAACTTTCATATCAGACTTGGTAGTAAATTGAAATATCAATGACACGGTTACCAATGAAAATGAAGCTGTTAGGTATACCCAAAAATGCTGGATGGAATAATACAAAAAATTGTGAATATAAATCGGTAGGATTCAACTACCCTAGAGAAATAATAAATATGATAAAAATAAAAAGAAGAGCTAGACGCAGATGGCAACAATCGTGTGATCCGGCAGACAAAACTGTGCTAAATAGGTTAACTCAGAATCTTAAAAGAAAAATTAAAGATCTTAAAAATGAAAATTTTGAAAAATATATAAAAAATTTATCAGCTAAAAGAGAAAATAACTACTCGTTGTGGAAAGCAACAAAGAGTACAAAAACCTCGATCTCTCAAATCCCGCCAATCAGAATGAAAAACGGTTAATGGGCGAGAGATAATAAAAATAAAGCTGAAACATTCGCAGATCATCTTGAAGAAATTTTTTGTCCAGACGAGACAGATTCGGATGATCTCACTGAAGAAAATAATAATTGGCAAGAAAATGTTATATCACCATTTTCAGAGAGTGAAATAGTTGAACAAATTAAAAAACTCAGAGATAAAAAAGCTCCAGGTTTTGATCTAATTACATCGGAAGTCCTGAAAGAACTTCCGAAAAAAGCTATAACAATGCTAACACGCATTATAAACGCTGCTATAAGAATAAGGTATGTGCCGAATATGTGGAAAATAGCAGAGATAATTATGATACCAAAGCCAGGTAAGCCCATAAATGAGGTCAAATCCTACAGACCAATATCATTACTACCAATAGTATCAAAATTATTTGAAAAACTATTATTGATTCGAATGAGACCGATCATAGAAAATAGTAATCTGATTCCAAATTATCAATTTGGCTTTAGATCTAAGCACTCGACAATCGATCAAATTCATAGAATAACAGACATAATAGAAAAAGCTTTAGAGGAAAAGAAAGTATGCTCTACCATATTTCTAGATGTAGCCCAAGCTTTTGATAAAGTATGGCATCGAGGCTTAATAAATAAACTAAACAATATGTTACCTAAACAATACGTAGATATACTCTCATCATATCTAGAAAACAGACTATTCAGAATAAAACAAGACGAAGAGTATTCTACTATTAGAGATATTAAAACGGGTGTGCCTCAAGCTAGTATTCTGGGTCCCATAATGTATTTGCTCTACACCAATGATTTACCAGAAATGGAAAATATAACTTTAGCTACATTCGCTGACGATACTGTCGAATCAAATATTGACGAGGCTACAATTAAATTGCAAAGAGCAAGCGATAAGCTATACCTCTGAACAAAGAAATGGAAAATTAAACTCAATGAGTTAAAATCAGTACATGTAAATTTTACAAATAAAAAATTAGAAAATCAACCACCATTGGTAAATCTGAATTGGGTCAATATACCCCAAGAAAACAATGCTAAATACCTAGGAATGACATTAGATGTCAAACTTAGATGGAAAGAGCACGTTAAAAAGAAAAAAATTGAGCTTGAAAATAAGTATAGAGAAATGTACTGGCTCTTAGGTCGTAATTCTAAATTATCTATACATAACAAGATTTTGTTATATAATCAGATACTCAAACCGATATGGTTGTTCGGCATACAAATATGGGGATGTGCCAAACAAACGCATGTACTTTGTATACAAAAATTCCAAAATAAAGTCTTGCGCAACATGGTAAATGCCCCCTGGTATGTTCGCAACAGTGATTTGCACAGAGATCTAAAAATTCCTTGCATAGAAAATGAAATAAAAAGATATGCAACAAAGCATATAGCTCGTCTGGAGGGACATGTTAACGTTGAGGCCACTCAATTGCTAGATAATCAAAATGATGTCAGAAGGCTTAAAAGAACTAAGCCACTAGATTTAATACGATAGAATTTCGTAAACTTTTTCTTTAAGAAAATCAAAATAGCAATAAATTAATGGTTAGTCCGTTGGACTAGTATTAATGGGAGGGGTGTGGTTTAGTCAGTAAAAATCTGGCACACAATGGAAGCTACGGGGCTCATTGTGTCTATGAAGATTCCCACCAATCCACGTAAATAAAAAAAAAAAAAAAAAAAAAGCTATACCCAACGTAATTTTATTGAAATTCACAAATTTCTTGACATTGTTTCTTTACCAGCTGGAGCTAAAATAATACTTCTACAAAAATTCAATCAGTCAAAACTATTCAATGTACAGATTGAACTTGTCAAACATTGATAAAACTTTACATTGAATTGCACTGTTACAAATATGCATTGTATCAGAGCATTGCACCATAATTACTGTTATAAATAGAAATATAAATTTAAGCAAATTTACACCTACTATAGATTTTGAATTGGTGACCCAGCATGTTTTTGAGAACTCATTCGGTTTATAAATAAATATTTATTAAGTTAACTTTGTATTGGACCCAGACAAACAGTCGGGTGGCTTTGCTAGTATATTATAAATAATATTCAATTCATAACAATAACAATTGAATTATTTCAGTATACGTAGTGTGTAACACCAAATATGACTATGACTAACATAATAAAATAATTTGTTTTAAATGAACAATATTATTTTATATTAATATAATATAATTAATACGTAATTAACACGAAAAATGTGTGTTAGTCAAAAAAAGTAGACAAAAAACCAGATCTATATAATTTGAAGAATAAAAAAATAACCATTTAATTATTAACAAATAATATAATAACAATGTACCATTATTATTTACTCAAAAAAAAAAAAAAATGGTTTTGTTTTTTTTTTTGTCAGAAAAAGAGAAATTTAATTGTTTTTATTTTTCAATTTTATATAAAAAAAAAACATATTTGATAGATGACTTCATTATACAAATTTAAATAAAAGGATCATTAATGTTACTAACAAGTTTATATGCCTAGTCAGTCATCATGTAATTTGGCGGTAAATGCCCTTAAAGGTAAATTAAACCAATATCTTTAAAGGAATATGTTTGCATATACCTAATCTGAAGATAAGAAAGAAAAAAATATTTTTATTATATCCGAAAATAAACTGAAAATATCAAAACAATTATCAACTTGATCTCTATTTAAATAATGATATAAAAAAAAAGTTCAAGAACTCAGTTCGTCAAAACAAAAAAATATATATATATATATATATTAATATAAATTCCGGAAATTTTATTAAAGAAATTTTAATTGCGATTTTAAAATATTTTTTTAATATTTATTCCTATAAAAATCACGGTGCACGAAGGTTAAATTACCCCTATGCTTTGTGTATCCTGATACCTGATTAATACTATTAAATTAATTTAACAATATATAAAATATTTTTGAATGAAAATGTTATGAAAATTTTTTGTCAACTTAAATATATATATACCTATACCCACATAAAAAACAGAACAAAGTCAAATCATCAAATTACAACAAATCACCATAGTTACAATTACAACCCCATCGATTCACTTATAATATAATAATTAAAAGCTAATAAAAATAATATAATAAACCATATACAAAATATATACCAAATAATTAAATTTCATTAATGACCTTCTCAAATTAATATTCAATTCAATCCATAGTTTTGCTGATGACAGAACTCTAGTAGCATCATATGATTTTCTTAAAAAAAAAAAAATGCTACAACTTCCGCAGTCACCTCCAAAAGAACAATGATGATCAGTGCGCTCAATTACGACCTAGGCAAAATTATCGACTGTTGTAAATCAAACCGAGTCGAGTTTAACACTTCAAAAACTCAAATCGGTCTTGTTAGTAACGAACCAACTATACGGTTTCAAAATGAAGTTAATCAACGACTCAACGACCTGAACATTCCCAGAATGCGAGTGAATGAAAATAAGCACTGGAATGAGCATATTTTCGATATTGCGAAAAGTGCGGCCAAATGTTTGAGCTATTTGAGTCGTTGCAAAGCTTATTTTCCTAAGTTCGAGTATAACTCACATTTATGGGAAGGTGCGTAAAAAGCTGCTTTAAATTTTTTGAAAAAAATTCAAGACGAATGGTACTGTTCTATTGGCGACATAAATGTGACCTCTTCCCTCATACCACTTGGTCATCGTCGTATTGTTTGAGCACTTACTCTATTTTATATATATCTACTTGGCGTTGGCACTTATTTCGAAGAATTAAAATCACTTCTTCGTCCTCTCAAGCAATTTCATCGCATAATACGTTAGGCATCAAATACCCACATCTTTCACAGTGGAAAATTCGAGATGGTTTAAGTCCGGTAATGGAAATTATTTTATAGTTACAGCATTTCAATTGTTGAATTGCGTCCCAATCGAGAAGAATTTTTTATTTATGATTTACAGAGATTTAAGACGAATATCAACAAACATTGTTCGCTCTTTCCCACAAAACTATTCTTCTTCCTTTTTTTCCTTCCATTAACTATATATCCTTTACTTTTTCAAATAGTCAACGTTACGCAAGTACTCAAAGGTTCATGACCTAAGTTTTGGCTGTAATATAAAAAAAAATATTAAGATCCACATTTCGAAAGGAAACCGGACCTGAAGTTAGACCGCAAATTTATCTCAAGATTACACTGTTAATATAAATAAATAACAAGGACAAGCTGGTTCATTCTTAACGAATTTCTGCATACGATAGAACCTACCAACTTTTTTTAACGAAATATTGTATGGTAGAAATTGTTCTATTTTCAATCCCTATACGTAGTTATATGCACTTGAAGTTTTTTTGTCTGATTTTTGTAATTAGTAGCATATTTTCTTCCATATCACCTAAACAGTGAAAAACAGCTAATAGATTGTCGAAAATAGTAATTGAAATATCAAACATATTTCATTTGTACAGCTTTAACGCTATTTCGGTATAGTTATAAATTATATTTCACCCAAAAATTATTCTTCTACACTTCAAACTCCAAAACTTACATAATTTTAAATAATCTATTAAAAATATCAAATAAAATAAAAAAAAATATATTTCTTTATTTTATTTAATTATAATTAGTTTTATGTTGATTTTTAAATTGATTTTTATAACTCACAGATGTTACAGAGCATCTTGATATAAATAAAGTATAGAATTAATCAGAATTATTTCTATTTTAAAAATTAGGTAGGAGATGTACAATATATGGTTTAACACTACAATACCTACTGATGAGTACCAGTGACTAGTAAATGACGGAATTAAACCTAATTTAGGCAAACATTTTATGATCTGAGGTTTAAATGATCATTAACTTGACATTACATTAACCAAATATACATATGTGTTAATAATATATATATAGATAATAAAAACTCGTATTTGTATTTTTAAATTATTGTAATAAAGAAAAAAAACCTGAAAGTTGATATTTATTAATCATTTTTGTTTAACCCTTTTACTATTTATGTCCATTTACAATGGATACAAATTTGAGCAAATCTCAAATTTTTTTGTTTTGTTTAATTTCTCATAACTAGAAAGTAGAGTAAACATTTTTTTGCTATAATTTTGCTAAAAGCTATTGAACTATACAAAAAAAATTAAAAATGTATTCTATGGATAAAATTGGTCTGTATGTTAACTCGCAAATTTATCCAAATTCCTGTATGTTTACTTTTTTATTTGCACGCTCTTTACAAATTTTTGAGAAATTTAAGAGAATTTTATGTTTAAAACGTGACGTCAGAGTACTCTCTTAAATAAATTTTTGCAAAGAAACTTTCGATTTGCAAAAATTTCTAAAAATTTACTGTGAATTTTTTGTTGTTGTTTTAAATGTCAATAGAATATTTTTCATATCATAAGTAATATACCTAAAATAAATAAAAAGCTGTATACCTAACCTGAAAACTTATTTATATAACTTTTTTCCAACAAAAAGACCAAAACCACGAAAAATTATTTAATTTAATTTTTTTCAACAAAAACATTCAATAAATTTACAAAAAAAAATCAGAAAATTACTAAATTAACTCAAATTTAAAAAAAATTTCAAAACCTAAAAATCAATTATTTTTGACATGGAAAAATTTAGATAAATTTATGCAAATTTTGTGTAAGTATGTCTACTTTTGTTTGAAAAAGAGAACATTTTATCTATTCTCGCAGAATTTTTAGATCACGTGATTTTTCCTCTCATTTGCAAATTTTTGCAAATAAAAGTAAACATACAGACCTAATATGTAATTAAAAAATACGAAAAAAAAATATAAAGAACTGGCCTGAAAAATCTATATTGTGAAAGGAGTTGTTAAAAAAAGTGATAAAAAACAGAAAAAAACATTTTTTGGATTAAATTCATTGAATCATAATTTGGAAGTGAAAGGGTTAACTGCTAAAGTTAATACGATATATTTTTGCTCCTAGTTTTACTAGTCGAAAACGAAACAATTTATAAATATATAAATAAATACATCATAATTAACAAATCTTGATGTATGAATCTATTGCCTATAACTCTTTTAATTCTAACTTTAATCTATTTATGTAAATTCATATTAGACGTAGTGCCAATTACCATTTATGTAAGCTGTAATATTAGAGAAAGTGTTAGATCAAGATCAAGATGACTGAATGAAATCGAAGACAACTGTCAAAATATTGTAATTAACGGATGGACAACCGTTGCACAAGATAGAATAGAATTGAGGAAAATTTTAAATGAGATTAAAATTCACCCTGAGCTGTAGAACCAATAGATGATGATGATAATGTTATTTCATACTTAGTAATTAATTTTAATGATAAGAATACTTTCTAATGAATATTTATTATCTAAGATACATCATAGATAGAATGTTGTCATTATTATAACTATGGATGTAGTTACTTAATATAAATTATTACTTTTTATCATTATTTATAGTGTTATTAACTACAAAGTAGTAATATTTTTGTTTATTTTAGTAGAAAAAATAATCATATAGTTATATTTCAACGTTTGTATATTTAAAAATTTCTTTACATAACAACAAAAATATAGCTGTTAAATAAAAACAAATATAAAGCCAAAGAAGTGATTAGACCTTTACTTTACCTCAATTAACAAAATTTGTTTTAAATATAGTTCAAAAAACTGAAATTGAAAATCTAACCTTTGAAGTAGTTAGCAAGTTTAATTAGAATTACCTATCGATTAGAATTGCCAATTAAAAAATATTTTCGTTCTACCATGTTCTACCATGTAGAACCTATGTACACATTTATAGGTCTTTAAAATCACTGTTTTATTTTATATAATCTTGATGAGTGCTAGGACTTGTATAATAGCTAACCGAAACCAGCCCGAATTTTAAAAGACGGTAAAAGATATTTATGCTTATTTTTGAAGAAGTACATTTGTATTAATTTTTAGGTCTACAAGACTATTCCTGATGAATGTTAGGAGTTGTATGGCACATACCAAAATCTTTGCGATATTTCAAAAAAAAAAAAAAAATGTGATAGACGCGGTATTGAATTCAACAACTTCTCACAGTTTCATGGCGATCAAATGAATGGCGTGGTAATGCATAAGGAACAAACACACATACATTGGTTAGCATATATATCAGGCACGAAGCGTCCATATATTGAGTTGAATGAGTGCTTCCCCAAATAAAATATTATTTATTATTTTTTACAACTTAATATAAATTATATATTTAATTTAATATAAAAATTACTTAACTATAAAAATTCAAATCGAATGAAAAAAAATTTTAAGCAAAAATTATATGCATAAATACATTATGTATGTTTAGAAAATAATGCGTATATAAACATCATTATTTTCTATTCTCCATTCTTTCAATCATACAAGCAATCACCAAGAGATATTCAACAACCACAAATTTAAAATATTTGAAAATAATGCCTATTAAAAATCATTATTCTCTTACCAATATAGCTATAATAATTATACATAGCATGATAAATTAAATATCATTCTCTTCATTTACAATATACACGCTGTCTCTATTTAGTTTCCTAGCAACAGCAACAAAATAATAAATGAAGCGACAATAAAATAAAATCTTACAAGGAAAAAAAATTGAATGGGTGACTGATATTCATTCCAAATCTACCTGATATAATTAGAAAACATCTGATAGAAAATAGATTATCTAGGGAAACAACAACAAAATATCGCATGACACAAAATTAATTTACAAACAAAAAAAGTAGCAAGGAATGAATTAATTTTGTGCATTATTGTGGTTGTTGACTTAAATGAGAATTAATATTTATATAAATAATGTATGTAGTTTTGGGTTTTTTTTAAAGAGTAGTATATTGATTTGTGTTAAGTAATTCTGTAGTTTTTTTGTTATTGAATGCTACATTGTTTATTTTCAGCCATAATTTTGTTTTATGCAGTTTTGAAACAATTAATTTGTTAACAAATTTAAAAATTTAAAACATTTTTTTTTTTTTTTATTATTTATAAATAATTAAAATAGAAAATTGTAACTGTGTTATTGAAAGCTTACACTGAAAAACTTTTTTCTAGTAAGATTGACAAAATAATTTTGTAAACTGTTAACAACATTTTTTTATTCATACAACAATTTTTTTTCTATTTTATCAAAAAATGTTTGTTTGCTCAACAATTTTTTGTTAATTTGTGAATATTTTTTTATAATTTTTCCAAAATTTATAATTTGTAAAATGGAATATAAGTTTGTAAAATTGACTAAAAAAAAATAATAATTTTTATCCAAGTGAATAATATTTTGTTATCTTGACAAAAAACCGTTTTAAATCAATATTTGACAAAATTTATCTTAATTTGCCAAAAAATTTTACTATGCAGTTCATTGCAATTAATAAATTTTTGGTAACTCTACAAAATCTATTTTGTTAATAAGAAAATTATTATTATAATTTTTGATGATGTCATAGTCAGATTAACAAAAGAATTTTGTAAACAGTTCACAAACAATTTTTTTTTCTATTTTAGTTGAAAATATAAAAGTAAAGGTGCGATTTTCTGTGAAGTTGCGTTTTTGAATTTGCTTATTAAAGAGTTCAATTAAAAAAAAGTGATGAGTTAATTAAAAAAAGACAATTGGAAAATTAAATTAAACAAAGATAATTATCCCTTCAAAAACAAAATGAAAAATGAAATAAAAAAAGATTTTTTGAAGAATTAAATTAAAAAAAGATATTAGAATTAAGTTAAAAAACTAAATACATAATGTGAAATATTTAAAGCTAAAATTTATTTACTTATGTATTTTAATAGAACTAGTGAATTATTTAACTTGCGTTGTTAATTAATTTGGTTAGTTTTTATTTGAATCTTGAAACTAAAACATTTATTAAAAATAGTAAATAATTTGAAGAAGGAAAAAAATAAATTTTACTATTTTATTAAATAAATAATTTGTAGATATGAACCAAAGAGCTGGAACGATCAGAAACTGAACATTTTTTTAAATATTTTGAGCTTTATTTGTATAATTTTGAAAAATGTAATGTGTAAAAAAAAATTATTTTTTTAACTTTATTTTAATACATTATGAATGCAATTTGAATGTATGAATTTATGAATTTAATTTTTTTTTTTGTTCTCAAATAATAGAAATGCTATAAAATAAATTATTTGTTAACAAGACTATTATTGTTTTATTTCTAACTGTAATAATATCATGCATTTATTTTTCAGACCCACATATATTATGTAGTGCTAGTGCTTATAAGGACTGCCTTGTTTTTTGCTAATTTAAGATATGCCTTCCACATTTAACTTGTAGAGTACGGTATGCATACAAATAAATAACTTACAGCTTAGTTTATCATCAAAATATGTTAAAACAAAAATAAAGTTATTTATTTGTATATGCATACAATATCCTATTAACAAAATAATTCTGTTAAATCGACAACTAAATAGATTTGACAAAAAAAAAATATTTTTGATCTTATACTAGCCATATATTCTATTGACAAAATGATTCTGTGAATTCGACAGTTGAATAGAGGTTATTTTGACAAAACAAAATTGTTGATTTAATAAAAACTTTATTTAAATTGATACATTTCTTTCTCTAATCAACAAAATATTATTTTCATTTCAACATATTATTTTATTACATTGACAAAATATTTTAGCATAATGAAAATTCATTTTGTCATATTGAGAAATTTAGTTTTGTCATTTCTACAGATTTAAATTGTTATATAGACAGCTGTTTGTCATATTTACAGAATGAAAATTTTTTTTTATTTTTTTGTCATATTGACTCATAATTTTTGTTGACGCTATATTTACCTAGTTCTTGTCATTTTAACCCAGATTTTTGTCAATATTACCTAGTGTTTTTTTTTCAGTATAAGAAAATATCACTTTCTGCTAGAAGTTTTGAGGAAAAATTATTAATTGTTAAGGATGGTAAACCAATGCTTGCTCTATTAATAACAACACAAATAAACCGGTGTAATTAGCATTTTTCATCTTATAATTTGTATACGAGGTATTTTTCAACATTAATATAGAAAATTCATACTTTTTTTACATTGTTTTCTTAAAGTCAGAGCTTGAATTAAAGTTATATTTTCAGATGAAAATTTTAATAACAAAAACAGTATTTGCGAAATATTAACATTTTAAATTGAAACAGAATTAAAAAAACTATTTTAATGAATAGTCTAAACTTTGTTAATAGATAATACCACTTCCTCTATAACAACTATTTCAGTTGAGCGATCGTTTTTTTGCCTAAACAGAATTAAAACTACCTTGAGAAATAGATGTGAACAGTTTTAACCGTCGAATTTAGCAAAAATTTCAATAGAAAAGGAAAGCCAAAGTAAACTGATGTTTCCTTTTATAGTGCTTCCCCAGTTGAAAATTCCACGCCCCGTCACTGATATATATATATATATATATATATATATATAGATATAGATATTTAGAAATTAATTTTCAAATATTGAAATTTAAGGGTTATTATTGTTCGGGAATACTGTATTATGATTTGTGATATTTCAAAAGTTATTGAGGGTAATCAATACTTAATATTTCTTCTCATCTTTCAATTTACCCTTAAAAATAAACTATATTTATTATATATGTAAAAAATAACAAAATGTTCAATCTTTTACATGAATTTCATTCAAATCATTTAGCTGCTATTGACAATTAACATTATTTAATTTATTATCCTCTCAATTTATATAGGAGGCATACATAATTGAATTGCAATAAATATTATTTTATTTTAAATTAAAAAAGAACTAAATGCAACAACAACAAAAAAAAAACTAATGTAAACAAGAACATAAAAATAAGATATATGGATGTAGTATAATAAATAACATAATACTGATAATACATATATACATTATTTCCATTATTCGTTGATAATAACATATATATTTTTAATCAATTACAAGTATAAGACAGCTATTTAAATAACAAATATTGTATTAAATAAAATGAACATTAAAAGAATATATTGAAATAAGAAATATATATATATATTATATATATTATGTATATGCATATATATATAGTTGAAGATTCATTAATTTTATTAATAAAAATAAAAAAACTCACAATAAATAAAAATAATGAGTCAATACATTATTTTCATTCAAAAATAAAGTTGCGTTCAATTATTTTATCTAAACCAATAGTATTTTTTTATAAATAAATACATTTTTGCAATACAAATTTGAAATAATTTAAAAATAAAAATGAATTTTCAAACTTAAGATACATTTTGATTTGATAATTTTTATAAATCCGAATTCGAGTTATAACTACATATATCTTTTAGAACAGAACCACCATCAATCATTTCACATCAATCAACGGTCAATGATTGATAATATATACATGAATGATTGACAAATGATTGATGTGTAATAGGGCCCTTAAGCTGTCATTATTGGTCAAATAACTACTTAGAACTACTTTAAGTTACTATTTTCATGTAAAACGAATGCAATATTATTATATTCATAAATCGCAATTAATTGTAGGGTCATAAATCGTAATATTATTTATAATTTTACAGAAATTTTTGCTAACTTGGTAGAAATTATTAGTAATAGGTATAACAAAAATTGAATGAAATTTAGCAAAATTTAATTACGTACATTATTATAGGTTCAATGACCCATCAAGATTGTATAATATGATTGTATAAGATTGTATATTCGAAAATATAAGAATTAAAAAATATTGAAATTCGACCCTATTTTGTAATACAAATTAATTCACACATGTTATTAGAAATTCAATTTTTAAATAGAAGTTTATAACTTATCATATAATGAACTGCGATATAAATTTTGAAATATTTAAATAAAATTTTTTTTTAAATTAATCTTAATTTATTTACCTCCGGAATCTATTTATCAATAGCTAAAAGAAATTTGTACCTTATTAATTTCTATTTGAAAAAAGATAATAAACAATTACAAAATATCAATTTACTATACATAACTATATAGGTACTTGTATTTATCTTTAAAAAATTTGTCTTGGAGATTTAACAATCTATATAATATTATCTAACAACCGACATAATATTATTAAAGGCTAGTGTAAATATTTTTATAAACAAAAATATAGATATACGAATTTATATACAGGGTGTGTTTCCACTACAATATTATTTTACTCAATAATAAAAATTTTACTTAAAATTCGAGGGTATGGACAAGACTTTAGGTGAAGTTATATTGAATCATATTTTTGTCAAATAGTTTAAGTGATTTTTTTTTTTTTTTTTAATTTTATTACGTTGAATTTAAATCATTTAAATTACATACAATATTTTCATTATCGTGTACATCACTGCTATCTTTACTCTACGAATATTTCGAAAAATGTATGTTGCAAATTAGAATTATTGAATTTGTAGTTTGATTGGTTGGTTGGTTGTTGATTTGTAGTTAGATTTTAAATTAAGTAATTACTTAATTACTAATAATGAGTTTGCTTTGAATAAATTCAAAGCAACAATTTAATTTTTATAATACGAATATTTTGTAACAGAGCAGTCAGTATATGCAAATGATTTGAATCTAACATTATTTTATTGAATAACATAATAAATGAGATTTTAGCTATATTCCAACAAATTTTTTTATAAAACTAAATTCTAAAATAATTTCTATCGAATATCAATATTATAGATGATGTATTTGTAAACAGTAAAAATATAATTTTATGTATACCTATATTATTATAGTACCTTTGTAACAATGTCAATAAAAATGAATAAATCATAAATCTTCACTTAATAATGACTTTATGAGTCTAAAGTTGAAAGAAACGTTATTAAGGTTTCTAAAAAAGTCAAATTTTATTAATTTGTGTTTATTAGTGGTTCAGTTTAGGATCAATACGGAAATGTCAACTTTAATCGATCACGTTTATATTCAAGTTTATAAAATCTTCACATGATGAGTCCACTAACGTATACAGCATACATTATGTGGGCAAAATAAAATCACCTAAATTTCAGTTTAATGTAAGGGTTATCCGATAAAAGAAAAAAATATAGATTTGAGATACAATTGAAATCTCTAATAAGTATGATTCAATTAAATTAATTTATATAATTGAAGTTGAAAAACTTTCAATAAAAATAATTTATTAGTAAATATGGTAATAATAAGTATATCTAAACATAATAAAAACAAAAATACGATATTTACAAAAATACGATATATCTTAAGTACATAGTATGAGTTGGGGAATTCTCATTATTGCTTGTTTTTCAACTAAATTAATAGTGACGTCAAGAACTAAAAAAAAAATCCCTAACTAACTATTGAAAATTGATTATTAATCAATTTAAGATGGTAATTTTTTCTAATTTCAACAATGATACATAGGTGTATAGTACATATTTATACATATAATTTTAATGTCTAGGAATTTTAAATTAAAAAAAAAAAGAAATTGATTTGCTTAATTAAAATTTTGATAAGGCAATAAAATTAATAAACAGGCAAAAAAAAAAAATTAATTCCAGGTTGTTGCTGCTGATTTTATTAATAATGTGACATTAACTGATAACCGAATAAATAATAAATTAATTTTAAAAATAACATCAATTATATACCTTGATTTAATTAATGTTTTTTGTTTTTAAAATTATTTTGATAACGTTTTATAATGTAGACATGTACCTATATGTATACGTATATTCGTTCCATTCAAAAAATTAAATTTGCGATTTTAATTTTAGCAAAAAATATTAATCAATAAGTACACATAGGTACGTACTTAAATCAATTCAAAAAATATAAATTTGTTATCAAATTATGATTCAAATTGTTATGATTACTTTAAATAATTAATAATAAATTTTATAGGTATATGTATGTATATATAATATATATATAAATTACAATAACATAATTCAAAATTGTAATTAAATGTTCTGCTTTATTAAATTAATAGGTCTTAACAAAATTAGAGTAATATATTTACAATTTGAAGGCCAATAGAACGGTTACATTAACAACCCAATAAATAACTTAAATAGTTATATTCTCAAGAATGGGTTAATAGTTGAATAACTATTTACTGCCAAAATACATAATAAATTTTTTTTTTTTATTTAATCAATATACATATATACATATAGTAGATAAGTAAATCAAAATATAATTCCATATTAAATATTTTATATTATTGTACATTATCTGTTTAGTTTGTATGCATTTTATTTTGTTTATTTCTTTATCGTTTTTGTTTTTTTACTATTTTTAACTCTTTTAACTTTGTGTTAAAATATATTAAAACCAATGTTTGTCAGTATGTATATATATCCACATTCATATATATATTCTTTTCTGTTTTCTGTTGTAAATATAGAATTATCTTTTATTTTTAATTTATCACGAAATTATTGTTTAAAGGACATTACTATGTAGATATTTTCTACGAATTTATAAAAATGCCTCAGGTATAATTAAATGAAAATTATTTGAAATATCTGATATACTCCATTGTAACTAAGTATTACTTCGATAATACTCAATATCCAATCCATTATTTATGTAATTTAAAGGTTTTGTGTTGTGTTGTCTTTTATATAAGTAACCCAATTATTTTTTAAGATTAAATTTCAAAGATATAAGCATTGGAGGTAAGTAGTAAACCAAATAATAATTATATTTTGGCGAAATAAAATTTCATTCAACTTACAAGAAAAAAAAAAAGAAAACATAAAAGGTAAAGAGAAAGCTTAAGTAAAAAATACATTGTATAACATTAGAAATTTTTATTACAAAATTTTTGTTACAGATTTCATTTAATCATGACTTACTTTTAATTGAGATAAATGAATTTAATTTCCGGATTATTAAGCATAAAAGATGAATAGTTCAATATACATTTTTGCTAAATGGAATTGAAAAAAAAAAAATGTATTTTATTTAATAAGACACATTTAATTCTTATTTTTTTTTAATCTAACTATATTTTCTAAATTGCTTTTTATTTTTATTTCAAATAACAACAGGTTGTATTATTATCTTTATTTTCGTTTTACAAAATTTCTATTTTTGTTTTTTATAATATTTAATATTAATTTTCTAATTTAATCTTCTAAAAAGACACATGAAAAAGATGTATCATTAAATAATTGACTGTGTCTATTACTTAGAAACAACAAATAACTTGGTAATATTAATGTAACTAAAGCTTGAATATTAAATAATTTAATACATACATTGTTACTAAAAAAGTATTTAGTAAATTTAGTTAAGTATATATATTAATATAAAATGCATATATGTAGAATTTGATTAACAAAAAAAAAAAAAAAACAAACTATTATTTTTCAATTACTAAATGTTTTTAAAGCTTTTTTCCAACTATAAAATAAAGATTTTAAAATACCAGCTGTTGGTATATTTTTTATTGATTGTGTGACACTACTGTACCAAACGATTTCATCAATTGATTTAGATATTAATATTTTGTATAAATTCTCATTTTTTGAAATATTTTCAATAATTTCTTCATCATCATGATCAGCTGAATCTAATTGTGTATCATTTTTGAAATTTAATTTTTTATAATTTTGAATAATTTTTTTATTTAAATTTTTTGGTAATTCTAATAAATGTTCTCTAATCGATAAATTTGATTTATTTTGTTCAAATAAAATTTTATTCCCATCATTTATAACATCAAAATCATTTTTATTGGTATTTTTTATTTGTGTTACGCAAGCAGATAAATTTTCAATTGGCAATTTATACAATTTATAGAATTCATTTAATTGTGGTTTTACAATATTATGCACTTTATTTTTATTTTCACCAAATATCATACGAAAATCACCTTTATAACTTAATTCAGAAATTTTATAAAATAAATCATAATTTGTAAATTTTTTTGGTAATAATAATAGTGCAACACGTACAGCTGATAATAAATTTTTTTCTATAGCTAATTGTAAACTTTTTTCATCTAGATCATTAATAACAACTGAAACTGGCTTATGCATACGTCCAGCCATATATAAATGTATCCAATTAATTAAATCATCAATAAAATCATCAATTGATATAACATTGTATTTGATTTGTAAATTTAAATCATCTAAATTAACTAATGTATTACAATAAACATTAGCTCCATAATTATGCTGAAATTCTGTAATGAATTTGTTTCCAAAAAATTTCAATCCAGAATAATGATTGGGATGTAATAGTAAATTTTTTGCATGCCATTCTTTTGTATTTCGTACACAAAATACCAAATCAATCATTTTAGTTTTTTTTTCAATTTTTTCATATCCAAGTTGTTGTTTTACTCCAGATCCGTATGCAATACAATAAGCAATTTGTGGAGGAAATTTATTTGCAATTTTTTTATACACATTCATTTTTTTTTTTTTTTGTTTTATAAATACACTTGTACATATAATATATTTATGTTGAAAATTCCATTCACTTTTTACTTGTTTTAGTTTTATACATACAAAATCAAGTATTGCAAGTTTTTTTTTTTTTTTTAATTTTTATTCTTATAACTACTTATAGATATGTAGTATATTTACATTTGATTAAAATTGAATAACCATCAATTTTGTACACTTTGAAATGAGAAAAAAGTATAAAAGAACTCAATTATAAAACTATAAGGGACGAATTTTAATCTAAAAACTTTTCTGAATTTATGTAATTTTCTTAAATAATATAAATTTATATTTTACTTACATGTTATTAGTTATTTTAAAAATATAAAACAATTATAAAATTATGTTAATTTATATTTAAAAAAAAAAAAAAATGATTAGCGAACAACTTTTCAAACACACGTATTCACGCACGAATCTTTACCACTTCAACTCGTCGACGAAAGAAATAACGAATTACGAAATGAAAGATCAAAAATCTAATTTTTGGCATAAATTGAATTTGACAGTTTTGAATAAACGTCATTTCGTACAAAAGATAATCAAAATTGACAATATATATTTACATTTAGTAGTTAGTAGTGCCAATGGTGGAGAATTATAGAAATAGAAATGATTTATATATAAATTATTTTATAACATTGCCATCTATTAATAAAAATTATTATTAAAAATGAATTTGGTATTTAGAGTTTTCATTTGACAGGTTAAGTTGGTAGTTATATACCGTAATTTTTATTGCCGTTATTTTTTATTGTTTTTTTTTTTTTTATTCAGAAGTTAAAATTTATTTAAATAGTTGTGATTTAAAATGACGTTAGTAATTTTTATTAATAGTATAAAAATTTAATTAATGTAAGTAATAAATAAAATAAGTTTCTTTTTGTAAAGTAATTTCTTCGAAATGAAATAATGACATTTGCCTGCAAAGTGTTGTAAATGAATTATGAAATAATAAAATCAAATTTAAAATAATTTTATTCAAAGTAAGTTTAAATTTTTGTGCTAAAAGTTCTTAATTTATTAAAATTTATTAAATTTTTGTTAAATTAATTAAGAGAAATTTTGGATGGAGAATATGTAAATATATCTTTAATAAAAATTTCAATTTTATTTGTTTAATGCTTTTGTATAAAATACAATAAATATTATATATATAGCTTTCAATTAAATAAAATGGAGGATAATTTTAAAAAGAAATCTTTCCTTAAACAAACACCAAACTTTTAAATAATCACCGTTAAAATTTTATCTCAATAAACTTACGAAAAAATGTATAAGTATTAAGAATTCATTCATATTATGTATATCTATATATATGCATCTATGTATTATTCTTTTTATTTGATTTTAATTTAAAAAATAATATTATTTTCCTTGCAGTTTAATAAATAATGAAATGCATATTACAATGTATTTTACAAGTACCTTACAAGCTAGTTTCCAATTTAATATGGAAAAGAGTATAGGAGATAATGATCTAGCATTATTTCCATATTTTTTGTGTTTTAGGTTGGTTTTGGTACTTTTTAACCAGCTTCAAAAGCTAATTCAATAGTTTTGATTTTTGGGAAGCTTGAACTTACGAGACAGTGATTTGATCCACCCAAAATGGGGAAAATCAGCATAAAGATTTTCTGGTTGGTGACTGCGAATTCACCATGGACTCATAACAATTTGTCGTAACAAAAGAATCTTGAATTTCTTATATAGAAGTTGTGTTACCGTTTTGAAATATCTGAAGCACAAATTTATATACTACTAACCGAAATTATAATGTTGATGCTATAAAATATTGTAGACATTCATATATATTGTGGACATTTATTTTTTGAATTATATTTATGTATATATAAATTAATAAATAACATATATCCTCGATATTATACATTATACAATTTATTATTGTATTTGACAGTTATCAATTGATATGCTCATTATGATAGGTTGTTTTAATAGTAATTATTTTTTTTTCTTATTTACTTTACATATATTATAAGATTAAATCTAAGTAAATATGTTTAGAAATTGAAAGGAGCACTAACTAATTAATAGTAATAAAATTTTTTCAAATTTTCCCATTATGTTTTAAATTTTAAAAATAATAATAAAATTTTACCAGATTTAAATAGTCAATGAATTATAAATAATAGCAAAAAAGTACTATTTATAATGTTATGAGGTAGAAAAAAAGTATTTGATTATAGGTTTGCAAACAATATTTTTCTGTAGCAATAAAGCATTTTGGAACTACGTTTTTTTTTTGTTGTTGGAAAATATATATATAAAAAAAAAACAAAATTATAATAATAATTATATCTCATATAAAAAAACAAAAACAATAATTGTAAATTAGAAAATTAATCACCCTAACGTATTTTTCATTAACATTTTAAAAAAAAATAACATAAATTAATTAATTATTTTTTTATGTATATTCTAACCAGCAAAAATCTTTATTAAACGTTTATCTATGGCTTGTATAAATACTACAAATTTTAGAATATTTTAATTCTAATATTCTATATATTACAATTATTATTTTTTTGTCATTCCATTTATTGTGCCTGTATCAAATTAACATTTCATGTATTTTTCTCATAATTATATTTTCAAGTACTTATCATATCACTATGTCTTATTCTATCAAACTATAAAGTTTGGTTCAATACCAAAGTTTGGTTTGAAGGACATTCTTTTATTTTTATTCTAAATATTTGCATTTTATATTTTCACCCTTGTACATTCGATGCTTTTTTCTTTTTATTACTATAGATCTTAATCTAAACTAAACTACTTAAAGATACAAACAACTAAACTTCTTCTTCTTCATTTAGCGTTTCAGCTCGGGGTGAGCTATAGAGCCTTCTTTGTGATATTCCTCCATGTAAATAGATCTTCCACAGAATTCTGCCAATTTTGTATATTCATTTTTTGGCAGTCATTTTCGATATTAACTTTCCATCTGAAAAATCAACTAAACTTACAATTATTTAATAAGAATTCAATATGCATAGAGGACTAGTCAAAGTTCACTTGTGTCAATTTTGGATTGAACCTCTTTTAATGTTTAATGTATGGTTTCATCGGTTGACCTTCGATCTATTTCAGCCCCTTATTTACTTTATTTTCCTACATATCAAAATATCTAGGCACAAACGATGTTAAGAAGTTGACTTTCAGAACATAGACTGGTTGTTAGTAATAAAAAAAAAAGGTTTCTTAGTTTATCTCAACAAAATTATCCGAATTTAGATTTAATTTTTAATGCGTTTGATTTAATTTAGATTTAATTGTCCATGTGGTGAATTTAAATTAATTTTAACTAAACTTGTTCTTCCATTGCAGTTAATTATTTTTATTAAAAATTCAATTCTGACATAATTTTTAAATAAAATTGATTTAACAACAAGTTTCTATGATTAATTCAAGCCAAATTATATGAATAGAACTGATCATGCAATTGAAATTAACTTGTAATTGAAGGAATAAATTACTTAAGTATAAAAAAAAATTCATTCTCATTTCATAAATTGTTATTTTGTAAGTCATACCAAGAGTCATGAATTTAAATACTTTTAATTTTTGCATTTAAATATTTCGCATAATTTAAAAACAAAAAAAAATTCCTAATATAAAGCGATAAGAAAGAATTTTTGTATTTTTTTTTTTTTATTTTATAAATCCTAGACTAATAAGAGAAATAAAAAAAAAATAAAAAAATAACGAAATACCAGAGCGCCTTTATCATTTTCCATAGGTACAGAAACGAGAAAATTTAATGGAAAACTCTAAAAATAGATAAAAGAGAAAATTTTCTTCTTATACAAAATTCCATTACGAAAATTTTTTTAAAGGAAAATTTTTCAAAAATAAACAAATGTCCTTAACTCTGAACTTGAATAATTAAAAAAAAAATATATATATATATTTCTATAGCTCTAATTAGAATTAAGAGAATATTTTAATTTTGTATTGAATTAGTTGGATTCTAGTTGTGATTAAATTCGGATGTGCCTCCGTTATTTTAAGAACATTTCAATAAATTCATTCCAAAAAAAATTAAAATAAAAAAAAAATCAAATTTAAAACAAAATTTTTTTTATTAATTTCTACTGAATCTAAAATTTTGCATTTATATTATTTTTAGTGAGAATTCAATTTTATTAACTAATTAAATAATATTTCTAATCAATTATAATTTTAATTAATTTAAATTAATTTATTTAAAATATATATTTATATATATATATATATATATGTGTGTGTGTGTGTTACTATAATTTTATTAATTCTTTATTTAATACAAACTTTATAATAAAAAAAAAAAAAAAAAAAAACAAAAATTCAAAAGTGCAGTGACATTTTTATATGTTTAATCATTTTGTTACGTGTTAAGAATTCCTCTTCTTCTTATTTTTTTTTTTTTCTTTATATCGTCGTATCTTATATTGTATATATTTGTATAATATTAATTTTTTATCTAAAAATAGACACCTATAATAGACAAGAGCAAATTCAACAGCAGCAACAGTAGTGCAATGAAACATCCGCTTTTTAAGTAAATCCTTATAGTGATTTAAAGCGTTAAATAACGTACAAAAAAGATAATTCTTCGCAGGGGTCCAACAAATAGAAAAAATATAAAAGAAGATATTTCAAAGTTCTATAAATAGATAAAATGTTTTAAATATATACATAAATATACCTATATGTACTATTATATAAATTATTTGATGATTCGCGTCATATACGTTCATATTTATTTTATATATATATATATATGTATGTAGATAGATACATATTAGAAAAGAAAGAAAATTTTTCAATTTTAAATTTTATGAGTATAAAAATATAATTTCTAATTTAAATTAGAGTGCACACAGTAGCAGCGTACAATATTGAAAAATAATTTTTTTAGACTATATTTTGAAGTCCTTAAAAGAAGAAGAGAGAGAAAAAAAAAAACTAAATTTTAAAGTAAAGGTAATAATATACACTATAAGATAAACTTGAGTTTAACAACCTTAGTTTAAAGAAGTTTATTGAACTTGGCACAGTGTTTGTTGTATATAAGCAACTTGAATTTAGAAATTTTCTATTTAAAAAAAAAAAAAAAGAAGCATAAACAGGGGTTGAAAATTTTCTTTCCAAACAATTATGTTTACTAATGATATTAACAATTTTGGTTTAGATACTAGTTTTGATTCAGAAACATCATCATTGTGTTCAATTTTAAATTCAAATTATACAAATGAACCAACGCTTGAAATTAATACTACAACAACAACAACAACAACAACACCACCGGTACAGTATGCAACAATTATACAAAATAATAATCAGCAACAATACCAACATCATCATCATAGAACAAGATATTTATCTTGTATACATGAAGGTGGAAGTGATGATTCAAATGAATCTTTACTTAAAATTGATTTTATTAATGAAACTGATGAAAAATTCAAAAATATTCAATTAAATTATTCTAATAAAAATAATAATAATCAAGATAATGATAATAATAATTTAGATAATAATAATGATGATGATGATGATGATGATGATGCAAATGATATTATTGCAACATTAGATGAATCAAAACCATTTGAATTAACTGAATATTATCAAGAATTAATTAAAAAATCAACAAAAAATGATAATGATAATGATGATGATGAAAATTATAATAAAGAATTTTCTGAATTTTGTTCTGGTTTAAAAGCAAATCAAAATGATAATAATGATGATAAATTAAATCAAGATCAAATAAATTATTTAGAAAATTTTATGACTGAATCATATACATGTAGTATATCTGATGGTAATGATGGTTCAATTGGTTTTAATTATTCATATGATGAATCAATATTTGATTCAAATGATTATAATTGTCCTGATTTGAATAATTTGGATGCAAATGAAAATAGTAATAATGATGGTAAGTTATACAAAAATAAATCTGTTTTAATATAATTAAATGAAATTTAATATTTTTTTTTTATCAGCAAGTAAAGGTTATTTTGTATGTTAGTTGTATACAACAATATTGTATTCTTGTATAGTACAAAGGTTATATTATACAATTTTAGATATACAATAAATTTTAGATATACAATACTACAAAATACAATTTTAGGATACAATTAGCTTTTACGTCTTCCTTCTTTCTTCTGAATTTGATTGATGTACTCTTATATCCCATTAGTTATACCTTCATTATATTCCTAATATTAACTATCATAATCATAATCACTATACTTCTCTTCCTACATCACTGTATTCATGTAAAAACGTCGATCTTGCGTGCCTTGTTTCCAATTTGGAATTTGAAGGGTTTGAACGTTGCATTTTTAACATTTTCTGTGCTCATTTACTTCTTTGTCTGCCTTGATCAGGTTTATTATATATGTATTTTTTTATATTTAACAACAATAATTGGACATTTGATTCACCTGGTCAACCCACCTTAGTCTTTGAACCTTTGCCAACGGCACAATGTCTTCATTCTATTAATTATACTATTCATGATATTGATTATACTCAAGAATGTTCCTCCTGCCTCTCACTCCTCTCAAATTTTACGTTTCTATGTGTATTTAGATATGTATTACCCTCCTGGGGTCCTTCTGAACTCCAAGTATTATATTTTTTATTCCATTAGTTATATATTTCCTTAACATCCCTTGATATAGTGTATTCTCACTTATCCCGAATATTTTTTAAAATATCTTATACATATCTATAATTCATCATCAAGAATTCCCGAAAAATTAATAAGATTGTCAGAAGCTTTGTATGAAGATGCGGAATTAGCAGTTCTCCACTGCGGACAAATAAGCGACCCATTCACCACAAATTCTGGAGTAAGGCAAGGATTTCCACTGTCACCACTCCTATTCACGCTGGTAATAGATGAAATAATGAAAGAAACGGGTTCTTCCGGAAGAGGTATAAGGTGGGATCTCTCAAGGACACTTGAGGACCTTGACTATGCGGATGATATATGTCTGCTAGCGCATAGATTCTGCGACATTCAACATAAAGCAGACCTACTTCAGCAAGCAGCGCGCAGAGTCGGGCTAGAAATTAACATAGGTAAAACCAAGGCCATGAGGATAAATAACACCAACACAAATACCATAACCATAGAAGGTCAAACAGTCGAATATGTGGAAAGCTTCTCTTACCTAGGTAACATTCTAACAACAAACGGAGGTACAGAAGCAGATGTCAACAACAGACTACGTAAGGCCAGAGCTGCGTTCGGTGAACTAAGTCCAATATGGAAGAATGGCCAAATAACTAGAAAAACAAAGATTAGAATATTCAAAGCATGTGTAATGTCAACACTTATGTATGGCAGTGAAACTTGGATGACGACAAATAACATCAGTCAAAAACTTCAAGTATTTGCGAACAAATGCCAAAGAAGAATATGCAGAATATTCTGGACAAACACCATCAGCAATAAGGACTTATGGCAGATAACAGGTGAAGAACCGATAATGCATCAAATTAAGCGCAGAAAGTGGAGATGGATAGGACACACTCTAAGAAAACCATCAAATAATATAACAAGAATGGCCCTAGAATGGAATCCCCAAGGGAGCAGAAGGCGAGGAAGACCCAACAACACCTGGCGTCGGACTGCGACTTCTGAGGTAATAAGATATGGACGAACTTGGGAGGAGATAAAGACCATTGCGTACAATAGAGAACAATGGAGGAGGCAAGTTGATGCCCTATGCTCCCACGAGGAGTAACAGGAAAAAAAAAAAAAAATAATTCATCATCATCATCATCATTGTCCTGTAACCCCATCCGTGGGACATAGGGCGGAAGTAAATTCTTTGTATCAGCTCCTATCTGCGGCTAACCTCTTCAATTGTTGCCACGTTCTTTGCAACAATTGAGCACTTGCATCGGCTAAGACAGTTGTTCTCCACGTTTTTCTTGGACTAGATGTAATTGGATGTTCATTATCCCGAATAGTCTCTCAACTTCTTGGAGGTGAGATTGGATGGTCATTATCTTTCTGTTTCTATATAAGTATTAACTATACTCTTTATTTAATTTCGAATTTTTTTTAATATTACTTGATTTTTGTGTATTGTACGTCTTCAGTTGCAATTAGATCTTGCTTCGTCTTTTTGACTTTTTTTGTTTAACTCAATTAGAACGACAGCCTTATTTGTTCACAAATTTTATATATTTTTTTTATATTATTAGTCAAAACTTAGGTCAGAGAAACCTTTATACTTGAGTACCGTTGGCTTTTGGAGATAACAGAGAAGGGATATAGTTAAGGGCAAAAAGAAAAGAAGTAGGACAAAGGTTCGGCAGAGAGTTGTGAATTATGTTATTGATGTTTACTTTGAATTTTTGTAAATAAAATCCATCTAAAGAAAACTATACGCCTTCTTAGGAATGCTTATGGTGGAATGCGGTTGCACATTCTAGAAGATCTGACTATAATGAGTTTCCATTTCCACCAGTCTTCGACCATTTTAATATTTCCACGGTGTTAAGGGTGGGCATTTGCTACCTCTAATGGGTGACAAATGCTGCCTCTTGAGTTAGTGCTCCAATGTCTTCTGGTCTTCCTTCGTATTCAATAATTTTGTAAGGATTTCTGAATGTTTCTGATGTGGGAGCTTGTCACCCAACTATTCTAAGCGAAATTAAGTTTTTACTCATTTCCCCATTTCGTTCTGAATACCAATTTTTATGATTACATATTTCCTAATGTTCTGACCATCTTATCCAACTTCA
Source organism: Argyra leucocephala (assembly GCA_963942445.1). NCBI lineage: Eukaryota > Metazoa > Arthropoda > Insecta > Diptera > Dolichopodidae > Argyra > Argyra leucocephala. The sequence continues at coordinate 12,589,050 of OZ012679.1, read as the reverse complement.
TTTTCTTCTTTTATGACTTTTTATATACACTCAACTTTCTTCATTATATGAAAGTGATTCATTTATGTAAAATAATTATTTAAAATAGAATTAAAAAAAAAAAAATAATTTCTACACATTTTTTTTTAATTATAGAATAAAAATGTATTGTCATAGGAAAGTTTTAGACGCCTTTTCTCTCATCCCCCTCTCTCCCCTCTATCTATAACAAAGAATCTTTAGTTTTAGAAAGTTTTATATGAAATTGCATCATTAATCTCTTCAATTTATTGCCATCAGACTGTATGTTGATAAATATACAATAATAATAAAATTTTACGTATATATAAGGAAAAGCTAATATTAAAATGAAAAAAAACAAAAACAAAAATAAATTAAAAAATTTAAAACATTTCCTGTTTTTTCGTCTTCTTGTTTTTTTCGCTTTATATTGAAATATTTTGAAGGGTGAACGTTTTCCATTCTATAGCTTTGACATTATTATAAGAATTTTCATTTTGTTGGATAAATTTAATAATAGTGGATATAAGCTTCATTTCTCATGGTTGTTTAAAATTGTAGAAGTGAAATTTTGATCTACATTTATTAGCAAGAGCTGTCAATATCTAACTTAAAATAACTGTGAGTGCTTTATGTGGCATACGCGCCGATCTACATTGTGATGTAAAAGAAATTAGATAAGAATGAAATTAAATAGAAGAGACTGTTTAGTTTTAAATTTGCAAATGGCTTATTTAAGTCAATAAAGTGTAGTCTTCTGCGACTTGCCAAGTTTCCTTACACTAAATGTTTGCAAGAGAAAATCATTGTTGTGACTTACCAAGTGTCCTCGTACCAAATTTTTGCAAGAGAAAATACTTTTATTTTGATTGTATATATATATATATACAGTTTTAAGTTGACAGGTAGACTACTAACAGTAGCTAAGGTGGCAAATAGACTATTAAAATTCAATTTTATCATTATTGTTAATGACCCTAAAATATATTCAGCCAGTCGGAGTTGCATCTTATTACAGGAGGTTATTGAATATTTTTTATTCGTGGTGGTAAATTGGATAGATTTCAATTAAATATTCAAAGATGTAAACTGTTATTTTTTTTTTCAAAAAATTTCAAATATTTACCTATAAAAAAAATATTAACAAATGAGTTGTTAATCGTGTTAATAAATTCTAGATAGTAATTTAATTTTTAATCCATACATACATACATTATTTAACATTACATACATTTTTATTTAGTATCTAAAAGCGTTCTCCGTTTTTGTTTTCATAATGCATAATTCTTAAACATTTTCTGATCCATATCTCTGGTTCGACTACACCGCAAATATGCTTCTTCTACAGCTATCATTTTAGTAAATCGACCCATTAAAAGATATGTGATAAGTCCATCATTTCAAAAAAATAAGATAAAATTTTCTACATTTGCATTTTGTTTTTAATATTATCTGTGTGGTTCTATATCACCTACATTACCTTTTCAGACTTATGGTACTTCCCCTGACCCCTGGCGAACCCTATTATTGCTTTCAACTAATTGATTTTTCTCTAAAATTTTTTTCACATCTTTTTAATATTATCTGTGGGGTTCTATGTCACCTATATTATCTTTTCAGACTTATGATACTTCCCCTGATCCCTGGCGAACCCTATTATTGCTTTCAATTAATTGATTTTTCTCTACAATTTTCTTTCACACCTTTTTAATATTATCTGTGGGGTTTTATGTCACCTACATTACCTTTTCAGACTTATGGTACTTCCACTGACCCCTGGCGAACCCTATTATTGCTTTCAACTAATTAATTTTTCTCTACAATTTTCTTTCACACCTTTTTAATATTATCTGTGTGGTTCTATGTCACCTATATTATCTTTTCAGACTTATGATACTTCCCCTGATCCCTGGCGAACCCTATTATTGCTTTCAATTAATTGATTTTTCTCTACAATTTTCTTTCACACCTTTTTATTATTATCTGTGGGGTTTTATGTCACCTACATTACCTTTTCAGACTTATGGTACTTCCCCTGACCCCTGGCGAACCCTATAATTGCTTTCAATTAATTGATTTTTCTCTACAATTTTCTTTCACACCTTTTTAATATTATCTGTGGGGTTTTATGTCACCTACATTACCTTTTCAGATTTATGGTACTTCCCCTGACCCCTGGCGAACCCTATTATTGCTTTCAATTAATTGATTTTTCTCTACAATTTTCTTTCACACCTTTTTAATATTATCTGTGGGGTTTTATGTCACCTACATTACCTTTTCAGACTTATGGTACTTCCCCTGACCCCTGGCGAACCCTATTATTGCTTTCAACTAATTGATTTTTCTCTACAATTTTCTTTTACACTTTTTTAATACTATCTGCGGGGTTTTATGTCACCTACATTACCTTTTCAGACTTATGGTACTTCACCTGACCCCTGGCGAACCCTATTATTGCTTTCAACTAATTAATTTTTCTCTACAATTTTCTTTCACACCTTTTTAATATTATCTGTGGGGTTTTATGTCACCTACATTACCTTTTCAGACTTATGGTACTTCCACTGACCCCTGGCGAACCCTATTATTGCTTTCAACTAATTGATTTTTCTCTACAATTTTCTTTCACTCCTTTTTAATATTATCTGTGGGGTTTTATGTCACCTACATTACCTTTTCAGACTTATGGTACTTCCACTGACCCCTGGCGAACCCTATTATTGCTTTCAACTAATTGATTTTTCTCTACAATTTTCTTTCACACCTTTTTAATATTATCTGTGGGGTTTTATGTCACCTATATTACCTTTTCAGATTTATGGTACTTCCCCTGACCCCTGGCGAACCCTATTACTGCTTTCAACTAATTGATTTTTCTTTACAATTTTCTTTTACCCTTTTTTAATAATATCTGTGGGGTTCTATGTCACCTATATTATCTTTTCAGACTTATGATACTTGTCTGATCCCTGGCGAACCCTATTATTGCTTTCAATTAATTGATTTTTCTCTACAATTTTCTTTCACACCTTTTTATTATTATCTGTGGGGTTTTATGTCACCTACATTACCTTTTCAGACTTATGGTACTTCCCCTGACCCCTGGCGAACCCTATAATTGCTTTCAATTAATTGATTTTTCTCTACAATTTTCTTTCACACCTTTTTAATATTATCTGTGGGGTTTTATGTCACCTACATTACCTTTTCAGATTTATGGTACTTCCCCTGACCCCTGGCGAACCCTATTATTGCTTTCAACTAATTGATTTTTCTCTACAATTTTCTTTTACACTTTTTTAATACTATCTGCGGGGTTCTATGTAAATATGACCTTTTCAGATCTATTGCTCCTGGCGAACCCTATTATTGCGTTAATGTTAATTTCTGAATCAGGTGATGTGCTATCACATGATCTCGGCATTCTCATTGAAAATCAGAAATTAATGCAATGTTTTTCTTTCTGTTAGCATTGAAGTTTTCAAAACCAATAAGTTGGGCTCATGTTTGATGTATGAACACAAGTATACGTAATTGGATTTTGACTTTCTTTTAATACGTTTGTTAGTTTTTAATTTTATTTTTATTTTTTGATTTTTAGTCAGGTCCTAAGCGTTCTTATCTTTTGTAATAGAATCAAAATAATTAAAGTTTAAAGGATATATTATTTAAATAAACCTGAAAGTTTATATGTAGATGAAGAACCATTGATCCAAACATAAATGATTAATGAATTTAATGACATCATAATAATTATTTTTAATAGATTTATGATTAGAGGAAGCACACCAGACGTTTATTAATAAAAATGAATCCTTGTTAAATTTTTTTGAGCAGTATATCTATCGTCGCGGTGTTACTGAACAATCGACAACACCTTTATTAATAAATTATTTTCTGTCCGATGATGGTATAAATAAACCGAAAACTATAAGTATAATAAAAATTTTAAAAAGCAAACCTAAAATTTTTAATTTTCAATAAATATTAATAAAATAAAAAACAACCCAATGTTTTAATAAAAGTGAAATAAAAAAATTTGAATTGTTACAAACTATATTAACCAAAAAGTACATTAAATAAATTAAAATTTGAAAATTGCAATGGTGCAATTTTAAATTCCAAAAAATCAATTAAAATTTAACTAAACTAAAGAAAAGTCAATAATCTTAAAAAGGAAAAATCAATTTTAATGACTCATATTTTAAAAAAAAAAGATGCTTTAGAACCTGTCAATTCGATTTTTGAATGATCTGAGAAACACTAAATCTTAAAAACACGTTTTTTTTATTTTGTCAAAATTTCAAATCCCTTTCAAAGAAGATATAATGAAAAAAAAAAACAAAAATATAAAAAAAATAAAATAAATTTTCCTTTCAAAACACAAAGTATGTATCTAATTCTTTGGAAATGGTCAAAACTTGGACTTTGAACTGTTCTTAACTAATGTATTCTGTATATAAAAACTGGATGATGAAAAAAAAATGCATGGCAATAAATTTTTGCTTTGTTGTGTTTTTTTTTTTTTTTTTTTTTTTTTTTTGTGAATCGGAGAGTATAAAATATCAAAAAATTGTTCAAAAAGAAAATAAAAATTAAAAACACACAAAAATGAAATTGGGTAACTTATCCTTAAATTGCCCAATTTTATTGGCTACCTTTTAAAAAATATTGTATTTTTATATTTTTTTTGTTATCATTTAGAGTGCATTACACACTCTTCAAATATTGAATTATTTGAAAACGTTTCTTTATTCATTTATTCTGATTTATTTTATTTCTTGTATTAGACAGTTGAGTATATGTGTGCTTTAATAGTGTAATAATGTACTATGCTACGGCTAGTAACATAATTCTAGCCTTAAAACATCAACTGTTTCGATTTAAAAACTTTCATATAATAATTTTTGCGTATGAGGATATTTGAGCAATTTATAACGATCAAAGAAATAATACGAATAAATGTACCCTAAGATTCGAAATATTGTTTCGCAATATTTTTGTCAGATTTATGTCCGAACAATAATTACAATACTATTATTTATTGACGACTGACTATGTACTCAATACTCTTCCTATTTTCAAAAGTTTAATATTTTAATATACAAAAATATTTTTCTAGAAAATTTTTTAATTAGCGTTAATTTGGAATATTGTAACTGTTATATTAATTAAATTAATTAATTATTTTAAATTATAATTAATTAAATTTATTAATTAAATTAAATTAGTTTTCCTTATATAAAAATAACATTACATTTAACATTACAGATAACATTATATTTGTATAACACAACACTTATGTAAACTAAAATTTGTATAACAATTTCATTATTTTTATTACAAGAATATATTTCTTTATTTATTATTTCACTATAAAACTGTACATCTAATGGACACATGCAGTATAGTTAATATAATATGTATGTTTTTATAAGTATAAGCAAAATATAATAACTAGCAGATTAAAACTCCAATATTAAGCCTGTTATATTACTTAACCCAATGCTATGTCATACAATCTATTTATATAAAGCAATAACCTTAACTACTATAATTATTATATTGAATAGTTACGAATGCGTTATACGATTATGTATTTAATTAAATGTTCGTATAACAGTTTGGAAATTATTTGTTATCAAATCACTCATCACATGTTTATATAACATTTATATAGCAATAGTCTAAACTATTATATATTGTATGTATATGGAGTATTTACGAATGCGTATACGAATATAATAAAATGTTCGTATAACAGTTTGGAAATTATTTGTTATCAAATCACTCATCACATATTTATACAACATATTTATATAGCAATAACCTAAACTATTATATATTGTATGTTTTACGAATGCGTTATACGAATATAATTAAATGTTCGTATAACAGAGTTTGGAAATTATTTGTTATCAAATCCCTCGTCCCATATTTGTATAACATATTTATAGCACTACTACTATAGAATATTATATTGAACAGTTACGAATGCGTTATACGAATATAATCAAATTTTCGTATAACAGTTTGGAAATTATTTGTTATCAAATCACTCATCACATATTTATATAACATATTTATATAGCAATTACCTAAACTACTAAATAATGTATGTATATGGAACATTTACTAATGTTAATAATGAAACTTTCGTATAGCAGTTTGGAAATTATTTGTTATCAAATCACTCATCACATATTTATATAACATATTTATGTAGCAATAGCTTAAACTACTACATATTGTATTTATATGGAACATTTACTAATGTTAATAATGAAATTTCCGTATAACAGTTTGGGAATTATTTATTATCAAATCACTCACTATTAAGTCATTACATATTTAAAATTGAAGATTTTTTTTTGTTTGTCTTCTTCAATATAAATCAATTGTATTTAATGACTCTCTGCTCTGTGGTATTGAATCACCCTGTAATGTCTATGATTTTAGGGTAAAATTACTTAAGTTATAAAACGAAAAACTTTTATATTTATATCATTTATCAATTATATATTTACATATAATAAAGATATAATAAATTATATCATTTAAATCATATCAATTCCACACACCGGTGTTGCATCTACATATTAATATTTAAGTCATTATATTCTATAGTCACTAAATCTTCTCATAACTAAATCTTCTCCTAAACACATTTAAATTTTATAACTTTACTGCAAATTTTATTTTCCATTTAAGTAAAATTACTTAATTTGGCTTAAGTAAGAGTTGAGTTAGTAAAATCGATTAGTGACAAGTACTTTTGGCCTAAAATCATAGATTTATTATGCTATAGCAGTGTATTGTAACAAAACAAATAAATATGTTTGCATGCATATTTTTGTTACCTTCTAAATTTTTTTGATGTTGCTTATAGTTATTTCAATGATGACGTATTGTTTGAATTTTTGAGTATGGTATTGAGATATGAAAGACTGGAATAGAAATCACTATAATGTGAATGTGTTATTGAAATTAAAAATGGTAAAATACAAACTAGCAATCACTTATAAATAGCTGATGGCTGTGTGTGATTGCTATATTTGGATCACAGTGAAAAAATTACTTAGATTCAAATATTACCCCCATATTCCTAATACAACAACCCTACATATACAAAATATGTACGAACATTATTTTTAACCTCTTCAATACGTATTTAACCACCCTGTACGAAATAGGTATACATATACGAAAATCATTTATCATCAGACCCAAAATCCAATTTAAATAAGAATTAACCTAACGATTTCGGTTAATTAATTTTTTTTTTTTTGTATTTCAGAATCTACTTTAAATTAGTATAAAATTCAGTATGTATGTTTAATTTGATCAGGATGCAGAAGAAAGAGAAAGAAGAAAAAAAAAAGACAAATAAAATAAGAGAAAAAAAAGGAGTGTTAAAAACGCTTTTGTCTTTTTTGGATGATGATACCTTTGTCAAGTAAACATTTTCTCTCTGTTATCTTATAAAAAAAAATTCAAATCAAATTGAAAGCACAAAATAAAAAAAAATAAAACAAAAAAATAAATAAAATGTGAGACAAAAACGAAAATGAATTACAAAATTTCGAAAATAAATCAAGACTTTTAAAACCAAAAAAAAAAGAAAAACTAAAAGAAAATAATTTAGTTCTGACTCATCGATAATTTAATTTTTGCTCGATTAAAATTAAAATAAAATAAAAAAAAGGAAAAAGAAAAAAAAAAGAAAAATATAGGGACAGTAAATATAAAAAAAAAACTGGTCCTATTGTTGTTCTGTTCTTATTTTGTTTATTTCTTTTCATTTAGTCTCATTTTGTTTATTTTTGTTTTTTTTTTGTTTTTGTTTTTCTTTTTGATTCCTTTTTAACTGTTCAAAAGGTTGCATTTCAATACACATATTAAATCCTTTCAAATGGCTTCTTATTTATTGTATATCGTAACCACAATCTTGTTTATTAGCAGGTTGAAGATGAAACCTAAAATAATATATAGGTTAAAGGAAAATTTTTATATAGGTAGTAGGTATAGGAAGAAATTTAAAATTAGAACGAGATTTTAAAAAAGGGGAACAATATTAGTACCTATAGTGAATTTTTATTTTTTTATTTAAATTTTTTTAATTTTAAAATTTTAAATGAATTGTGGCAGTTAAAGTATGTGTATGTGTTTCGATAATAAGTGTTGTCATGGACGATTCAATAAAGCTCTATATGCATTCAAAATTTATCTGAATAGAGGTTTTTTAAAGGTGTTTTACAGAAACCTTACGCTTGTTCGGTAGTTTGGTATTATGAAAAACGCGTGAATCAATTATTTTCGAAATAAGCTGAAAATGTCAAATGTTTATTAAGTTATTAGCAAAAAATTTAACAAAAAAGATATGTATACTAATATAAATTTAAATAATCAACCAGAAAGAAATACTAGTATTGGGCCGCTTCTCGAAATTCGAGGAAGTTCGTTAAAAAATTGTACTGAATTGCTTTCCATTATTTCAGTTTATTTTTGGCACTATATACATTTTTTTTTTATTGATGTATCTTAGACAACAACCGCATATGTAATAATTTTAATGTCTGTTCTCCTAAAAAAAAAAAAATGTCAAAAATCTTAACAATTTTTCCATTTTGTAATTTTTGAAACTTTTGTGAATGGCTTTGATAAGGTTAAGCAATTTCAGATTTCAAATTGGTCCCAACAGGATGCTTTAATCCACTAATTACTAATAATTTTTGTGGATATTTTGAAAAATATCGTTACATGTGGTTTTGTGACGCATATGTTACCTAGTGGAGTTGTAATCGTACCTGCGCCAGAGCTTTGCCCCACATAAGATACAAAATGTTGCAATGCAGATGGGTGCGGTAAGAAATTTAAACCTAGAAAGAACTTAAGAGAACTCAAAAAATATATTAAACATGTATATATACCTTTACTCATATTTGTATATACAAAAAAGGTGTTATAAGCTTTTTCCAGGATTTCCATAATACAACAAAAATCTGCGTTTGTAAAGTTTTGTCATAATATGTGTTATAAATTATATTATAGTTACGAGTATTGTCATTTTTGTAAGAAGTTTCACCATTTCTGAAAATTACGTCATTTGTCATTGACAATATTCTTAACATAAAAACAAACTTTAAGAAGTTTTAACATTAGAACATTTGGCATTTAGGAGATTTGACGTAAAGGCAATAATTTATTTAAAAATGCATAAAAAATTAAATTTAAATGCAATTCTGCCGATTGGCGAGTTGCGACAAATATGATAAATTAAAATTTTTGTATGCTAAGATGTATGTGTATATATGGGGTGAAATTTGAAATTGAAAACTTCTAGCTAATTGAAAATTAAAAATTTTTGTAAAAAATATTTAGTCTCGCTACGTCTCTTTTTAAATATCTATGATATTAAAAATTTGTTTTCTTACGTTGTATTATGTTCAAATCGTGCAATTTTAGAAAAATAAAAAAAGAAATAAATAAATAAAAATAAATAAAATCATTTAAAAGAATAATAATAGAAATCGGTTGTAAAATGGTTCAGATATTTGTAACGTACTTTTTTCAATTTATATTAGACTAAATATAATGATGAAAGTAACTTTAGTTATACTAAAGTTTAAAAATTAATGATTTTTATTTCAAATATTTTAAATTCTGATCCTAGATAATTAATTATAATATAAGCTACATTTTTTAATTGATTGCAAATTATATATTTTTATTATGCCTTTGTCTGTATCTTGTCTTAACTTAACTAATTGTTGAACTTTATTATAAGAACAGAACCATACAATTTTGTTTTTGTTCTTTATAGTGTCTTTCCTTCACACACAAATGCTGCAAATATCAATTTTAGTATCGTGTACGATGTAAGAGAATATCTGTATATATATAGGGTGATTTTGATATGATTTGATAGTTCTTCTATCTAGTCTAGATCTTAAACAAAGGAAATTTTTTGTATTTAATTAAATTATAATACTTATGTATTATTTTTCGAATAATGTCATCATCATCATCATCTATTGGTTCTACATCTCGAGTGACCCTTAATAATTTTCAAATACAAATATCACTATTTATTACCGCTTGTTTATCAAATATACATTTGTAATAAAGAATCAATAATCAAAAATGCCTTATAGTTGTTATAATTCAGTGGTACGAGTATGATACATTTTTTACTTTTCCTTTTTATAGCTATATTTTCTAACTTATATATGTAAGTATTTGACCGACTCAGCTGTTCTTCAATTTTTATTTTACACCTAAGCTTGGACCCTAACCTCTTGCTACTTGTATAATAACTTGTATTGTTACTGTAATATAGAACGGCTTATACAGAATACAAATTTGGCTACAGAAATTTTTGCACCCAAATAGAAATTATGTACATACATACATAATAATAAATACTTCGAAACATTCTATAAACATGGCTTAAAATTACAAAAGCATCAAATTATTAAATTAGATTAAAATTATTTTTTTTACAAAGTAATTTTTTTTAATTTGCAGATTGGTCTAATATTTCAATTCACTAGAATTATTTTTTACGAAATTAAAAACAAAAATAAATATGTTTTTTTTTTACTATTTCTAAGTTTTGAATAACTTTAAAAATATTTGCCATCAGCTTACAAATAAAAAAAAAAAGTTTATGTGAGAACAAAACAAAAAAAAAATATCAGACGAAATATTATTCTATATTCACGCTTCTTTAGTTACTATAATTCTTTAATTTTTTTTTGTTTTATAATTTATTTATTTTTAATAGAAAAGAGTTAATTTTTCATAAAAAAAAAATCTACAACATAAAAATTTAGAAATATTTGCAAAAAAAAAAATGTAGAGGAAAAAAAGGAATAAAGCCCCGTCAACTATTATTATTAAAAAAAAAAAAAAAAAAAGATAAAAAAAAACTTCAAATTGCGCCTCACTTTTCATTATATTAAGTTAGTTATGTACTTTAACTTTAACTAATTTTTTTTTTTGCACACATAGACAAAAATACATAAAAAATTAAAACAACCGTTAAACTAATTGCCTATTATAAAAAAAATTTTTTTTTTATTGATATGAATTGAATTTAATTTATAGAAAAATATATGGGAAGAGTCAAATTTTTGGAAATACATTTCGTGTGTTCATAGTTGCAGAAAAAAATGGATCACAATCGTGTACATATTTCTACTTGACAACTATGAACAAAAAATTTGCGCAAACGAGTAGAAATTTTTATTGCAGTAATTTTTGTTCATTTGATTTATCAGTTTTTGTTCAATTTGGAAGTTTGAGAAGTCACGCAGTTTTGAGTGAAAAAAGTTTGATAATTAATTTCAAGACTAAAATTAATTCTGGTTTGCGAATTATATTACAGTATACCACCAGCTGTCTATATTATTATTTCCCTGAAATATAAATTTTATTTACTTCATACAAAAAATTATTTCTCAAAAATATTTATTACAATATAATTATTTTTTATTTCAATTTAATTTAATTTAAACTAATACTGTAATTTTTTTACATGTAAAGCCATTATCTATTTCGAAACAAGCGTATAATAATAACTGTTAATGTAGGTGCAGTAAGATACATGCTTTATCTGTACGACAAAACCGACAGCTGTGAACACTAGCGCTTGTTTTTTAACTGCGCATACTTTTTGACAATATTCAACTATGAACAAAATATATTTTCCGTTGCGCAGGCGCGACCACTATGAACACGTATATCTTCTTATAAAAATAAGGCCCATATCTCAAAATATTCTTCATTGTATTGTTTCAGGATTTTAATTAGCTGCTTCGATGTCTGTCTGTTTACAACGTCTGTCTGTTACTTTACTTTACTTTACTTTACTTTACTTTACTTTACTTTACTTTACTTTACTTTACTTTACTTTACTTTACTTTACTTTACTGTACTTTACTTTACTTTATTTTATTTTATTTTATTTTATTTTATTTTATTTTATTTTATTTTATTTTACTTTACTCTACTTTACTTTACTTTACTTTACTTTATTTTATTTTATTTTATTTTATTTTACTTTACTTTACTTTACTTTACTTTATTTTATTTTATTTTATTTTACTTTACTTTACTGTACTTTACTTTACTTTACTTTACTTTACTTTACTTTACTTTACTTTACTTTACTTTACTTTACTTTACTTTACTTTACTTTACTATATTTTACTTTACTTTACTTTACTTTACTTTACTTTACTTTACTTTACTTTATCTTACTTTACTTTACTTTACTTTACTATATTTTACTTTACTTTACTTTACTTTACTTTACTTTACTTTACTTTACTTTACTTTACTTTACTTTACTTTATTTTACCTTACTATAATTTCTCTTATTATTCTCGTAATTAATTTTCTATTACAATAATTATAATGCCTTGTATCGGGTCTGTATTGAAATCCTCTTTGACTAGAATTTATTAAGGTGAATTACCGACATAATTAAAAGTTGTGGGCCAAAATGTATTAAATGAACTCTCGACTTTCCTGAACTAGATTTTATACATAATATATACTTGCTCCACCACTACAAAACTAATACAGAGAAAACAATGTGAAATCACTAATGAAATACACAGTGCAAGTAGAACTGTTAAATGTTAACAAAATCAAACTGATTAGTGTCAACACAGCAGTCCCGAGCAATTTATAGAAAATTTAATGCAAATGTGGAGAAGATAAGATCACTCTGTTTTCCTGCTAATGTTATTACTGCTACTGATGGTGATGCCAATATGTATGTTAATACAACAACAGCCAAATTCAGATTTCCATACATCTAAACAAACGTTCTTTCACTTCTTTTATGCCGATGCTAAACATGGAAAATAACAGAAAAAATCATATCTCGTATTCAGGTATTTATCAAAAAATGTCTGAGACGAATTCTACAGATATTCTGAGTCAAATCAGTCAAATTAATAAGTGGAAAAAACCAAACAAGATTGGCCAGATATTTTGCAGACCTACAAAAGACTTCTTGAACAGAATCTTCAATTTCACAGAAAACGCGGTCGACTAAAAATAACGTGAACAAGCTAAATAATCGAGTCGTAATCGAATGCGATAGAGGAAGTTTGTTGATCGCTATGTGTATCCACGATGAGCAACATGATTGTGCAGAATATTTTACTGTTTTAAAAATATAACGTTATTGTCAAATTGTAATATTTTTTTTTTAAAAAATTGAAAATAGTAAATTTTATTTTACTAGATTTTATGTGACTGACAAATTTTTAGTCAAAATTTGATAAAAATAAATTTGAAAAAAAAAAAAAATTATATTATAAAATTACAAGTTTATACTTATTGGATACACATACTACAAATTTTTTTGCTTTTCATTATTATTATCATTATTATTATTATATGTATGTATATATGTACAGATTTTTTTTTGTTACAGGTAATTTTTGCACAGGTAGGAATTACTATTTTAATAGATGCTCAAAGTTTTTTTTCTTATTATCATTTTTTTTTTTTTACTTTTTGTTTAACTCTTTTTTACTGTCTGTGCTTACTACAGGTTTTTTTTAAAAATAAATAAATATATATATATATATATATATTCAATTTTAGAATATCTATAAACATATTATTTCAATAGAAAATATTATATGCATATCTGTAGATATTTTATGTATGCATGTACATATTGTTTGTATATATATAGAGAAGCAAACTGAAAAGTTCAGAAAATTATTTTAAAATCAAAAGTTAAATTCTATGTGTATACTGTATAGTATAAAATTATCTCAGGTGCATTGAACAAAAAAAAGAGAAAAATTACAAATCATAAAAAACTTTAAAAATGTTTTTCAGTGGAGATCTCAAACATTTTTATAATTTGAAACTGAATGATATAATTTTACACGTTTTTAATTTGTATACAAAGAACATGGCTGATTATAAACGAAATTTAAATTCCTAATAATACCATCGTATCATTAGGTATAACCTATATATGTTAAGTGCTAGGTCCATATTTAGAGATAAAGAGGTTGGCTACTTCAGATGGGGGAGGCAGTCACCACAATTGTGCGCCGGCTCAAATGCACTATATAACTCCTATATCATTAGAGCACGCACGGCTGGACTAAGAGTTACATTTAATCATATCTATTAATTACATTTAATATTTAAGTTTTTTTTTCTAGGAATTATACATGTAGTATCCTATTCAATATAAACTGGACCATTGCCTATTCTAATAGCACTAATAAGTAATATTTTGATTGTATTAATTACATAGATCATATTCGTTACTACCACTCTCTAAGAGTGATACAGAATACAATCTATTTACATTTTATAAAGACTGAATTTTATGATTTTTAATATAATTATAATTTATGTTACTCTAATAATGTAAAGACCTGGCCTGAAAAAACTTATATTGTGTTCAAAGGCCTCTTAAATAAAATTATAAAAAAAAATTAATGTAACTATAAAGTTGTAAATAAATAAAATATAAATATTTTTATTCTGACTTATATTAATGCATTGAAACGTTGAATTCTATAGATTTAAATCCTTTGGACACAAAATAAAAAAAATTAAATATAATACATAACCGCGGCGGCACCTTATAATTTTATACACAATTAAACAAGAGCTTTGGATCGACGCTTTTATAGGTTTTAATTCAAAATATAAATTATTACACAGTATATAGAAGAATTTAATTACATCTCACAATCGCTTAGAGCGAGTCTGAAGTCTTTGATTAATTCGAACTTTTAATATTTTTCTCACTACTAAATTGTAATAAATCAAAAATGTCTAGTTTTTTCAATTTTTCGAAAAAATTTTCTTTGCCCGAAATGTTTAAAAAATAAAATGTTGACTGAGTCTATTCAAAATTTTATATTTAAATATTTCCAATACTTCTTTATACAACCAATCACCTCGTAGTAATATCCGTATAATAATCACTAAAATAATATTTATTTTTGTATTTATTTGTTAAATTACAGCTACATAAATATAATCATAAAATTTGATTGATATTGAAATTAAATTGGTGTAATAATTATAAAATAACTACTAATAAGTACTTGTATGTACTAAAGTAGCTGAGATAAAGAAAAAGTCATGTATTTATAAAATAATTTCAATCAAAAACGAAAATAAATTACGCCCCCCAAAAAATTTACATGATGTAGTTTTCAAAAACACAAAATCAGAACATTTTTACATCGTTATGCCAATTGTCTAAAATGTATTAATTTATTATTGTAAATAAAATATCTAAAATACATAGCTGGTATTAGGCTTAGAAGACACTAATCTGTGTTATCAGTGTTTTAGACCCTAATATGTATTAATTTTGTATTAATTCAATCCTTTAAGAAATTCTGAAATGGTTCAAAAACTTAAATAAATACCTTAAATTTAATTAAACAATTATTGGTAAGCGAATCTCTTAGTGAATATTATATTGAAGTTGTGTCCGAACCTATCGCATTTCGCACTATAGATACTAGCACTTCGCACTAAATTTATTACGAAAAAATTTGAAAGATAATCAATTGCGATCAGTTAATATAATGCGATGTTTCCGAAAACACTAAAAGTTTTCGGAGTTTTTTCGGAATAAATTTAGTGCGAAATGAAATAGGTTCGGACATGACCAACTGATCGCATTTGATTATCTATCAAATTTTTAGTGTTATCTCAAGTACACTACATACCACACTAAAATAGTTTTAAACATAAAAACAAACAAGAAAGTTAGAAAAAATGAAAAAAAAAAAAAAAAAATGGAAAATAAATAAAACAAAAATCAATATTTAAATAGAAGAAACAAACGAAATTCAATAAAAATAATTAATAAAATAATAAAAAACATATGAGATGTTTATTTAATGATTATTTCATATTTATCATGTAGCTTGGATTTTGGTTTTTGATATTTTGAATAAATTTAGGAAGAAAATTTAGTGCGATAAATTTTATTATTTTCGGAGTAATAAGTGCGAAGTGCGATAGATTTGGATACACTTTTAATTTGGTGTAATATTTCCGGACATACTAAAAATTTTCGGATTTTTTTCGGAATAAATTTAGTGTGAAATTCGATAGGTTCGGATTTGAGCTAAATAAATTCTACACTACAGAAAAGTTAGAAAAGTATAAAGATGGTATATTTAATATGACAACACAAATAATTGCATTGCAAATTGCCGATGGAATGATATAGTAATAATGGCAAAAAACTACATGATATATGGCAGTAAGTATTATGGGAATTTAATGCGAGATGACAATTATAAGCAATATAGCAATCGCAAAGTACAGTTTTAAAGAGTTACAAGCTTTACAAACCTTAGAGCAACAATAAAAGACATTAATAGTATTCACTACGCATCAGTGCTGTACACTGTACACTGTTAATAGAACCCAGAAAGGAAATAAATGCCACTATGCAAACAGAAAGTAGCTACAATATCAAAGCTAATATCATGAAAATATAAAATGACAATCTAAAACTTCCCATACGACCCATATAGGCCATAGTGACATATTTGTGCGAAGTATGAACTATATAAATGTAGCTGAATAGAACAGCATATAAATTTATCGAAAAAAAACTTCTTCAAAAAAATTAGAGAATAAAGGGTATGTCGTAATCGCAACATACGAGTATAAGTAGAATAAAGAGTATAAGCAACATCGAATTCAATAATCTGATTAAGAATGAAAAACTAAGATGGGCGGGCTAAAAATTACATAGTTATATAACCCGCCCATCTTAGTTTTTCATTCTTAATCCGATTGTGACTCTGAAAAGGAGTTATAGTTTATTTTTTTTTATACTATGATTGTTATTCAGTCACCGGTTCGTTGTTTTATTTTTTGTTAATTTTAAATTGTTGTCACGTGAGTTGAATTCATAAAATAGCCCGATACAACCGTGGTATAGAAAAAGATCAAGATAGTGAGGTTGGCAAATAACATTAAAAATAGTTATCAATCCCTATAAGTCCCAAATTGGAAATAAGTGGCGCAAAATCAATATTTTTGGAGGAGTTTAGTGATGAAGACCAACGCTTCAGTTATTGTGAAATTACTTTATACAACATTTTAACGGCTGCAAGCACTAATGAAGGGAGTAAATTATGTACTTCTAAAGTATGAATATTTGCACAATAAAAATGTGAAAAAGTGAAAGAAAATTCGACTTTGAGGCTAATTTACTAAACTTGAATACAATAGCTGGGGTTTTCATAAACAAGCAATATTACAATTGAAGTTTGTTCATAAATATTTCTAACTTAGCAGGAAAAATTAAAAATTATAGTTGATATCGCATGACAATCAATTGAGCTGGTGTTTATGTTTATAATAGCAAAAAACAGCAAATGTAGAAAATTCAAATTTTAATAACAACTGACAAAACAAAAAAAAATCTTGCAGTATTTGCAGTATGTGTTTATGAAAAGTCCTAATATGTTTGTTAAAATATTAGGACTTTTCATAAACACTTATATGTTGGCCGTTTTATATGGAAAATTTATTTATTTATTTATTTATAAGATCTTTATTATGGGCTTATCAACCACGTGGGTAAAATTTATATTTTCTCTACAATACAAAATTTACTGCCAATTTGATTCAAATTTCTGACATCAATTTTTAATTGTCGTACCTAAATTGCTATTCACCACTGAATTCTATGATCATTTTTTAATTTTTTTATTTTGTTTTACTTTTTTTTCTTTTGCTTTTTATTATCCCATACCAGACATAAAGTTAGGCTTCAGCGATCAGCTTCTGCAATATTTAGACTGAAGTTAAGATTTAGTTCTTAAAATGACGCAGTAAATTTATGTTGTGCACAAAATAACTGTGTGTGATTGTGACTCTACTGAAGAGGAGTTTTAGTTAGTTTATTTTTTTTTTTTCAATTTTTTTTGATTGTTTAGTTCAGTCATCGGTTCGTTGTTTTTATTTTTAATTTTTAATTTTTTTTGTTTCGGTATTCTCTTAATATTAAAAACGTTCGTTATATATATTTTATTTTTTTCTTATTTTGTTTTTTTTTAGTTTAAGTCAACTTTTAAGTGCGGTTTTTTAATTCTTTCTTAAAAAACAATAAACGAGTTTCTTTGTTGTTTTTATTGTTTTTATATTTTGTTTATTTGTTTGTTCATTTTTAATTTACTTGTGAAAAATAAAAACGATAAAATAACAAAAAAATAAACGTAAAAACATAACGAAGATTTCATATGATTTTGTCAGTTGTTGTTAAAGAGTTTTACAAATTGTTAATAAAAAAAAAAAAAAAAAAAACAAAAAATTAACAAATAAAAAATAAAAATATTTATAAATCTTTAAAATTAAAAAGAACAGTTATAAAAAAAGAAAGTTATAAATTAAAGAATCATAAAAATTAAAAATTACCTTTTATACATATATCACTCACATAAATATTATGATGTGACCAATGGACATATGCATAATATAAAAAATATATAATACACATTATATATTATGTACATATGTAAATGATAACCTACTCAATTGGGTAGTTAAAGAATGAAAATTTATGTGAAAATTTTTAATTAAAAAAAAAAAAAAATGTTTTAAACAATGAATAAGTGACCGGTAAAATGGTGAAATTTTATTAATAAAAAATTAAAAATATATATATATATATATATATAAAAAAAAAAACAAAAAAAAAAATAAACAGAAAAAAGATAGAAAAATATAAAAAAAAATGTCTTTAGTAAATTATGCAACACAAGATATACACAGCAACAGTAATAGTAACAGTACAAATAGTAATTGCAATATTAATTGTACAACAACAAAAAGAGATAATCGACCTAAAAGTGGTTTAAGTTTTAGTGTTTCTGGTACAAATATTTTTATTTTTTGTTTTTATTATTATCATTTTTTGTTTTTAGAAATTTAAAGTTTTAATTAAGAATGTAATCTGAGATTATAACAATTTATATGTATACCTACTTACTACTTGTTGAATAAAAATTGCATAATTTGTACTGAATGTTCTACAGTCTACACTATACAAAGAAATGCATATTCTTCTTCTCTTTTCTACAATGTTCTTTTTTTTTAATTGCTATATGTATATAGGTATATTGTTAAATAGTTTTTCATATATTAGATAGAATAAAGAAATTTATTTGAGGTACTGAAGAGTGTTTAATTATATATATATATTTTTTTGGAACATTAACTAATTTTTAATGTGAAAATTAAGTATGAATTTTCAGTATAACTAGGACTTCTTAAAATAGCAATTAATTTCCACATTTATTCAATTTCATTTTCACAAATTTCCTTTCAATCTAATAGTGCAATAATTACATTCTACTGAAACCTGAAAAAGATGACATTTTAATTTGAAAAAGTTTTTTGTTCATATTTTGCACTGGACATTGTAATTGGACATAATATTTGATATTTCTAATATTAAATATTTATTGTCTTTGGTTTATAAACATTATATAATTTTTTTGCTACAATAATCATCAAATGATCAAATACAATTTGAAGTACAATTTTCTGGATAATAAGTCCAATTTTGAACTGGACATTGTAATTGGACATAATATTTGCATTTCAATTGGTATACATATATTAGTATGCTTACATATACAAGAAAATTTAATAATAGTTAATAATTGAAAAACTAATCAGAAAATCAATATTGTAGCAAAAAAATTATATAATGTTTATAAACCAAAGACATTAAATATTTAATCTTAGAAGTTCTTGTATGTTGTTGACAATATTTAATGTCTTTGGTTATTTGTAGTTTACAGTTGTTAATGTTGATTCCTGCTGAGGTATACAAACATATGTCTGTTTAAATGTTTTATTTCATTATTTGTAGTAGAACCGGTATAGATTTTGTATAAAACTTCTAATTAGAAGAATCCCGGCATTTACAATTTTTATTTTATTATTTTTTTTTATTTTTTTTTTTACCAGTAAAAGGTAGAATTACCGTTTTGTAAATTAAGTACATATACTGTACTGCAATTTTTACTATACTTAGGTACATTAAATATATAATGTTTTTCATGTATATATTTTTTTAAATATAGTTTTTCACTTCAAATTCAAATTTTTTTATTTCAAATTCAATATTTTTCATTTCAAATTCAATATTTGTAAATTTTGTTATTTTTATTTTTAAGTTTTTGAAAGAAAACAAACTTAGTATACAAACCAAAATAGATTTAATCTAAAAAATAAATAACACTTCTTCCTTAGAATCTAGTCCTTTGATCAGTCCCAATGAACGGAATTATCGACTAATAATATCCTCTGATGATAGCAGTGTAGAAACTACATCTATCAGAATCATACAGTAAAACTAGTTTAGACGAAAAGCAGATCCTAATAAAACGCTATGAAGAAGGCAAAACCATAATTGAGTCAGTAAATAAAAATACTGCCATGTCAAAAAAGATGACTGTTGACGATTTTTTTTGGCGGATCGGCAAACTAATATAAATTTGGTAAATGTAATAGAAACATCCGTGGCAATTGTTACCTCAGCCGATTGCAACAATTATTACGTGGATATGTCAATGAAATTACCATTCGTTATAGTTGGGCAACCATTACATTAATTGTTACATTTAATAAACTTATTTAAAGTTCGTTTTGTTCAAAAAATCTATTTTTGTTTGTTTTCTTTCAAAAATTTGAAAATAAAAATAACAAAATTTACAAATATTGAATTTGAAATAAAAAAAGTTGAATGAGAAGTGAAAAACTTATATATTTCATCCAAAATGTTGTAGGTTCTAGGCGAAACATTTTTAAAAATAAAAATTAAAAAATTTAGGTAGCTATATACTTCACTAAATTTAATTCATTATCTTGATTGATTTCGGTTATTACACCATCATTAGAAGACTGATGATGATGATGATGGTATAATTTATTTAATAGCAAATGTAATAATAATGCTAATTCACAATATTAATTATTTTGTTTTTCATTCAATCATATTTTTATTAACTTTCAATAAATTATTCACATAACCTAATAACCATCACTTCTTTTCCATTACATGTAAATATATTTTTTTATTTGTTTTTGATAATCATTAATTAGTCGCAAAGCACTGATGAAGGAAGTAAGTTGCTTCCGAAATATCGATATTTGCAAAATAAATACAAATGATTAGTGAAAGGAAACTCGACTTTTATTCCATATTTTTTTACATTATATATTTATGTACATATATTATTTGAATTTGTATTTAAACTTGACTAAACATTTTAAAATGAATTATAAATAAATACTCTATACGAGCTTCATTGGCTGTTTTTGAGAAATTGAATTAATAAAATATATACATGAGACTGAAAACAGGACACTGACATCACTATTCTGATGAATGGTGTAATCGATCAAAATATTAATTAAATTTAGATTGAATTATTAATTATCCAATCTGTTAATATCAACCATCATTAAGATTAATTATAATTTTTAATTTTGTTAAAATTGTATAGTGACTGTAATTGTGGATATAGTATGAATTAACGGTTCTTGGTTTGCTGGAGTTTCATTTTCGGATTTAACATAATTTAAAAAAATTTTAAATGCCTAAAAACCCTTTAAAATGTTAAAATAGTTATATATAGTTTGAACCCTTAATAAGTTAATTTTGTATCAAATCATAAATCCTTAATTGTGCTACCTGATATCTACAATTTTTTTTTATATTATTAATATTATTTATTAAATTGAAACTAGTTATGGTCTATAATTAATTACGTAATAACCCTTGTGACAATATTTATTATCTTAATTCTACCTGAACATAATTTTAATTTTAAATTAATCTAAATATCTCTCTTTTATTAATTTTGAATTATTTTTTGAAAAAAAAGTATAAAATTAATATCGTCAATTATATTTTAAATCGTATTGGACTTCAATATTGAACGCCGTGGTACGACCTTCCTAATAAAATATTCATAAATTCTGTATGAGTCTGTTATTATAGATTATTTTTCTCGAATAAATTAATAAATACAAATTTGGTCAAAATTAAATTTACGGAATTAGTGGTAAAGCATCGGGTCCAATTAATACCCGGAATCATATGGTAAAGCAAGAGTGTTTATAACAGTTATAAGAATTATAATGTACGAGCTAACAAGCTCTTTGAGATTTGAATAAATAAATAAATAAATAAAAATAAATAAATAAAAAAAATAAAAAAAAAAAAATATAATGTATTTATTTTAAATACAAACGTTTTTATTATAACACTTTTTAATTTCGTGGTACTATTTTCTATCAATAGATGTCGAATCGGTATTTCAGAAAATCCAACATTTTTTTGTTTTCATTACAAAAATTTTTACTGTGGATTGGATGTCTTATGTATATATAATCATTGGTTTAAGCTTATCTTAATTTACTTAATTTTAATTTTTGTATGTTAAATATATTTTTTCGGTTCTATGCCCCACCCCACGGACAATATGGCTTTACAGGACAATAATGATGATGATGAAAGAGATATAAGTCTTCTTCTACATTGATATAAGTCTTTCTTTAAGTAGGTAATTCGGTCGAAATGACCATTACAGTTACTTCTAGAAAACCAATTACTACTTAATTATTTTACTTAATGTCACTATTAGATTGAATTTACTGACTTGATTGACGATTAATATGTAACTCAGTACTATAGAACAACTGTGTGCAAATGACAAGTCTTAGTCGATTGTATTTGCTTTATTATATGTCCAACCGGCTTCCGGTTATAAACAGTTTGATAATTTTTTTGTATCCAAAGACAAAACACACATCTCACATTTGATTTTTTAGAAAACATATGACTTTTCAATTTGATGTTTTAATTCTGAGCGATTCTGTACTTAATATTTAAACGATTTTTATGCTTTCTTGTTCAGCAGAGAGTCCTCCTAATTGGATATTAGCTCATAATTAATTACAGTTTCATATTTCTTAAATTATGATTTAAATTCAGTCATAATTTGATCTTCCATTTCCTTCTTGATACCATCATACCTTATCCAATGTTATCATTACAATTTTTGGTTTTATTCTCACACATTTAACACTCATTCCAATTCAATTCAAATTAATTATTATAACAAAACCCAAATTTTAAATAATATATGTATTTATTAAAATCGGTCTATTAATTAGAAGACCGTAATCTAAATTATCATAAAGTTTATTAAATATTATTTTTTAGGTTATTAAATTAATTTCATCACTTAAAAATAGTTATGAAATTATTATTAATAAAAAAACGTATAACAATAGCATTAATTTTGTTTTTTTTTTTTTAATAATAGTATGTTTTAGTAATATATTATTTACCTGAAATATATATTTTTTTTCTCTTCTATTTAAATGTAAATTAGTTTTAAAGCTTTTGTTAAATACACACTCATTAAATAACTGACAATTTTGTTAATTGAGCTAAAATTTATATAACAAGTTTCGAATTAATTTACGATATAACAAAGAACGAAAAAAAAAAAAAAATAGAAAAAACTCTATTACTAGTAGGTACTTGAAATCATGATCAATTTATAATTTTAATATTATTGTCCCAACAGTTTAAATTACCCTTCAATCAAAATTTAAATATTTTCTAATAATATTATTGAAACCAGCAGCTTACCTATATCAAAATTATTTAGGTACATACATACGAGTATAACGTATTTAATGTCTGTATGTATGTACTATATAAAATTATTGAAATATTATGACTCATTTTAACAGACTCATTGAACGGATGATTTTACAAAAAAGATTAATAATTTCAATTTTAAATTGTTGTCTTAACTCAATCAATTGAAATGTCAAAATTGTTATAAAAAAAGAAAAAACAACGCTGCAGGGCATTAAAGAAAAAAAGATAAGGAGTAGAGTAATTTACATATTATTAAAAATGGTAATCAATACATGCATTATTACTGATATAGAGTACATATGTATGTATAACACTGTGGAGCATAAATAATTTGAAAATAACTACAGTATAAAACTGTGGAAGTGGAAGAAGACATTCACAAAATTTAAGTAATGTAGAAAAAATAGTTCAGTTGTCTTTGAACAGTAATTCGTGGGATTAATATTTAATTCATAGCAAACAATACTTTTATACTTATCCAATGTTACGAGTAATCACAACTACAATCCATTTGCGGTTGCAGTGAAATGGGACCCATATATGTTAGTGATATAAATGGGTAATGTCTGAACCCCAGAAAATTAGAGAAAAAATTTGTTTATAATGTTATCGCATAGAAGAGTATTAAAATGTATAGATTCGAGATCAAAGATTAGCTCAATAGGCCTGTTTACACGATTAACTGTGACGACAGCTTTAGCTGGCATTTCATACCGTCTCACTCACAAATACGCGTTTATTTTCTGTATATTTTTATATCACAATGGACATGACTGGTTTAAGTGCGTTGGCTTTCTGCCAGCAGCCACTACTACCTATCCGATGATAATTCTACATATACTATTAAAGTACTGCCTCTAGCTCTCTGAATACAAGCCCGTTTAATTATTGTAAATATAAAACTTATTATTTTAATGACCAGAGCTCACGAAATCCTGTAAATATAATATGTATGTTATTTTAGGAAATAATTACCCGTATATATATATTAATACAAATACATTTTAACTAAAATTAACTCCATCCAGCATACTGCATGCACTGCACAACAATGAAGTAAAATGTTTGAAAAATAAAAGTCTCAAGCTGTTGAAAAAGGATATTCCCAGCTTCCTTATGGCATTCTTCTTTTTATTTTTTTTTTATATTTGACATTTTTTTTTTACTAAGATCATCCCAACCCAGCATAGAGAAATGCATTGCAGTTAAGTAAAATTTTCTGTACAAAAATGTTAGTCTATATTGAAACAGTATAGTACCAGTTTCTTAATGGCATTCTTCTTCTTTGTATCTTCTTTAAGCTAAAAATATATTTGTGTGACATTGTGGTTGCTCTTCAAACGTCAAAATTATACAAACTAAAAATATATTTGTTATCTAGGGGCTTATCGCATACATTCCTACTTTCGTAAAATGAAATTCGTCTTACAAACGAAATTTGTTGTTAAAACGACGAAATTACGGAATCTTGCTAATCAAAAATTGGAGAAAAGTTGTGAGTAAGGTCGGAGAAGTATAGATAATATATTTTGAAAACTACGTAACTGTGTTGATAATCTCTGCAAAAATAAGTAAAATTGCTAAAATGGGATTATCAAAACACTCTGGCGTCGAAGAATATGAGGCAAGTGATAAAAATATCAGTAGCACCATATAAAGGTTCAAGCTAATTTTGCGAAATACTACTAAGCATAGCCAAAATTCGACCTGGATGTGGGCTCAAGAGCAAATACTGGACTTGAGTTTGTTCACTTGATATCATATATAGGAACAATACATTGTCACTGATACTAAGTTAAAAAGTACATTAATAGAATTGGGCTGGTTGGAAACAATCTCTGCAGAGTATGTGAAATATTTAAAAAAATTATTGAATATCTACTCTGTAAAATCGAATGTGTCACTCGTAGTATAACTCCACTGTCTGGGAACAACATTTCTCAACATTATTCTAACCCCAGAAAATAACCGTAAATTTCTTTTATAAATAAATATTATGTAGTAAGAGAGTATCAAAATGCATATCTATATAATTGATATCGTTGGTTCAATCATAACGTGTCACCAGCAAGCCTATTTTGTGCGGGGGAGTTTCTATATTCGTTTGGTATACATTTTCTCAGACATATTTTGTTAGAGGAGCTTCTGTATCCGTATAAAACATCAAGCTGTCATTATGCATACTCTATACGCCCAACGTAATTCAATGTTGAATACATTTTTGAATTTCAAAAGTTGAAATAGATTTCGGGCTTGACAAATTTCATAATAATATATATTGTATACAATTTAAAAATATAATTCACAGACGTTTTTTTGCTTTTGAATTTTAAAATGAAAAATATTTTATATTAATTTTTTGTTTTGATATTTTTTTATAAATATTTTCCGATATTTTTCGATATTTCTACTGACATTTATGTTCATACTTCTCTGATACACTTGGTATTTTCTGGTATATTCTTACTATATGCTAGCGATATATCGGCTAAATCAAAACCGGTCGAATAAAATAAATGTCAATTTGTTTAACGGTGATAATATTTTATTCTCTTTTAATTTTTAATTAGTTACACATGAATATTCAAAATTATAATTTTTTAATTTTTAATTTTTTGTTTTTTTATTTTTGTTTCTTTAAAAAAAGACGTTTTAAAAATTATTTTTTAAATAAATTATGCTTACGGCTAGTAGATAGTATATATTCATAATTAGCCTACTAGAACGTTATTTTTGTTGTTGTTCTTGTTTTTTTGTTTTTTTCAATATTCAGTGAATATGAAAAAAAAAATTTTTTATGTAAATTAAATTAAATTTTTTGTTGTTATTTTTTGGTTTATTTATTTTTTATCGTTTTAAAGAGTGGAGAAGTGAAAAACAAATATGAAAATGACTTCATTATAATAAATATTGAATATGTACCTTACCTATACCTATGCATATTTTGAAATAAAAAAAAAAAAACAAAAGTTAAATTTTGTTAAATTTAAATTTAGGATTTTAAATTTATTTATAGAATTTAAACTATTTATTTTGTTTTAACTAATTAATTATAGAATAGTTACTAGTATGTATTTAAGTCGAAATGAGGAACTAATTTAAAATTAAAAAACAAAAACGTGTCTATATAATTAAGTTAATAAAAATATAAATTTTGGAAGTTCAAATTTAAATTTTGAAATGATTTAGAAAATTATATTTTACTACAACAATATGGTATTCATGTGCATTGATGTTCAATGATTTATTTTTAGAATGTTTAGAATATCAATGTTAATACTATATATATATATACATTTACAACTTGTATAATAATGACCCCTAGAGTTATTAAACCTATAATACCCATGTATTTTGTTTTTTTTTTTTTTGTTTATTTCATATTTTATCTGGTGTAATATTTGTTTTTTATTGTTTTAAGAGGGCAGTAGATAACTTAAAATTTTTATTACTTCATAAAATTATTGATTTTACAACATGGTTCTTGTCGTAGCAGTGATTAAAAATATAATATTCTATTTAAGTGTTGTTTAGGCAAAATATTTGTTGATTATCGATTGTTATATGTTTCTGTTTATTATAATCTAGGTTTTAACATTTGTTTTTTTTTTTTTTTTTTGTTAAAATATAGAAATTCGAATATTGTATTGTATTTTAAATATTATTATGTATTTCGTAGGTGTTTTTGGATTATAATGTAAAATTAGAGTATCATTATTATTGTTCAGAAAGTTAAAGTGAAAATAAACGAAATAATAGATGAAGACATAAAGATAAGCAGGAATTCGGAGTTCAAAATCGAGTTCAAGCTTGTAAATGAGTTCTAGATAAAAAATAATTGCTTGAATTGACTGTGTACAGAGTGTGTATACAAATGTTATATAGAAAAACAGTATCCAAATGTATAGATTCCTTGTACAAAAAAAATTTAGTTAAAACACGTTTCAAAACTGATTTTTTTTTTGCTTATTTAAATAACTATATACTTTTTTATTATAATTTTTATGTTCACTTTATTCCTATTGTATATTTTAATTTAATTTTTGATTTTGATTTATTTTATATTTTGTTTTATATAATATACTAGCAAAGATACCCGACGTTGTCCGGGTCGACCACAAAATGTATCGAATTTATTTCAATCAAGTTTAATTTATGAATCGAATTGAAAAAAATTGGTTTATCAAAAATATTCTAATATTTTTTCTCACTACGATAAAAACATATCAACAATACTACAACTTAAACTATACTTATATTAAAATTATTTCTGTGTAAACAATATTTCGGTGGTCTTTTCTGATGAACTATAAGCAAATACGTTCCTTGCTGTTGAGGTATTCTTGAAATAAAGAAATGTTCGTTTTTTCCACAATCAATTGGAATTTGTACTTAAATGAAATTAGGATGCCAAGTTCTTATTCTTAATCTAGTACCGTAGTTTTGGCTTCTTCAAGTTTCGTAGAAGCAATATTGAAGCTACTACTTTTAATTCCAATTGATGAGGAACAACAACTTTATTTTCATCGATAACTGTATCTATCGATTTGTACACATGGACCCCCTGGAACAGTCTGCAGTATTTTCTGATTAATAAAACGAATCGTCACATTTTTGTGGCTAATTTACATAGTCATCTACCATAGGCACATAGTCATGTAAAAATTTTATACTGATTCCTAAATTCGAAAATACTTTTTCAGGACAATACATATTTTTTTATTTTTCATAGAGTACCTATGAATAAATTTTCAAGTCTGTAACACAATTTTTTTTTTTAACCATTTCTGATAGAGTATATAAGTGCAAGTTTTCATTCAAGTAACACAATTGCATTTTGAAATAGTCCTGAAATGTATGTGCTAGGAGTTGTACGGCAGCAACTCGAACCAGTCCAAATTTTCGAATTCGGTAACCGTCGAGTTTCTTTATTTGTGAAAGAGTATCTCAGCGTAAATTCTCATGCCTGTAACACTATTGATTTTTGAATTATTCCTGGAACGTACGTGCTAGGAGCTGTACGGTAGCAACCCGAACCAGTCCAAATTTTTTAAATCGGTAACCGTCGAATTTCTTTATTTGTGAAACAGTATCTAAGTGTAAGTTTTCATGCCTGTAACACAATTGGTTTTTAAAATATTCCTGAGTATTGGTAAGAGTTGTACGGCAGCAACCCGAACCTGTCATCTGATGGCTTTGTAAAGTACCGCCTTATTTTGCATACCGGTACCATGAATAACTGTGCAAAATTTCAGAACTCTATCTTTAAATCTTTATTTTTTATAAATCACATTGTAAAATTATTGTTAAGTTATAAGGTAATTAAATATGAATTAAATAAAGAAAAAAAAAAAAAAAGTTAAAGCCCCGCTGGGAAATTTTATTAATTAAGTAAGATCTCATTTCCCCTAGTTTAAGTTCAAATTTAATTGTTTTGCATTCCAAAGCTAGCTTTGACTGACAAAAGTGAAATTTTAATTCAAATTTATGCATTCAAACCATAGTTTTATGTATTCGATCCAATGTATATAGATTTGTCAGCTGGTTATAGTGATTGATTAATTACTAAAAAGTAATTTTAATTAACAACCAATAACTACATTTTCTTAGATAGCGTAGGCTATTTTATTTAAGTGAATACTAAATTAAATTATACATCTTGAAATTATAACCAAATTAGGCCTTATATTTTTTAAACAGTCAAGATGTCATATTATAGATATTAGAAAATTTATCGATCGTTTAGTATACTATAGTAATCCTATCTGTTAAGCCAAATTGCGTGTAAATTAAAAGACTTTTACTGTATATACATTTACTACTTATATCCTCTATAGTTCTATACGCTGCTATTAGAATTATTTTTTTTTATTTTAATTTTTGTAAGTTATTTATAACAGATTTAATTATACACCGACATTCCTATCCGGTTAAAATAATAAAATTAAATTAAATGTATCAGTATCATCTATAATTATAATTGACAAGCATTTAAGGACCTGCGCAGTAAACACCTTTTCATTTTATCTCTTTTCTCCATTATAAACTCTTAATATATAACAAGTAAGTTGTAAATAAAACAATAATGCGCACACAGTTGAAATTATTTAAATCTTATGGTTTTATTATTCACCAAATACATTAAGAAATAGGTAGAAACGAAAACAGAAAATGAGAAGTAAGGTATTTATGTTTTTTAACGAAAACATACTAATTTCAAAGCTTTTCATTAAAACATGAGTGTTTTCTGCTTAGTAATGAGAAGTCTATATCACTCCATGCAAATCCCTGTTCTTTTAAAAACTTTAAATTTGGCTTTAACTTGAATTATAATTACTCAACAGGGGCCCCTAGTCTTATATATAATACATACACAAGATGATCGATGTGGGGAGTAAAAAAGCAAGAATATAGTTGTATTACATAATAGTGAATTACACCACAAAAATATTAAAATTTTAGCAAGCTACAAAAAACAATTTGCAAAATGGTGGTCAATACTCAAAACATTAAAAATACATACACAATATAAGCGACGATTATTTCCGACATATAGAGCGACATCTACTCTAAAATTTCAATCACAGATAATTTTTAAAAAGGCTTCATAAAAATTCTTTCATTTTAAATAAACACACAAAAACTTATAGAAAAAAGTACAAAAACGAAAACACAAACAAAAAATTGGAAACAAAAATCAGATCTTACTATTTTATTAAAAATGATATAATAATAAATGTTAGTTCATTTGTTTCTGCTATTTAAAAAAAATATATATACAGTAAAACACAGTTATAGTCATTCTTCAGTAAAATTTGTGGCTATAGGCGTAGTCAAAAAAAAAATTGCATCTTTATAAACAAAATTCAATAAAATATCTTTCGTATAACAATTTTAAACTTTATTTTAATCATAAATAGCAATTCTGTTATGTAATCATAAAATATACATATTTGTAATAAAGAACAAAAAAAAGACTATTAATGTACCTATAAATCAGTTTTTTAATAAAATAATTCACTTTGGACTTATTTTTTTCTTTCATTGAACAAATTGGCGTTATATTGTAATGTGACTATAAACGACATCGATTATATGAAGTTTATTACTTTCTTTTAAAAAAAATTATTGATTATAACAGAACTGTGACTACAAACGTTTTTAACTATAAACGAATTAAAATACGAATGATGATGTTGTTGTCCAGGATTTTTTAAATAAAGTTATTACTGTGCAATTGCACATTGGCCCACTAGTATTTATTATTTAAATAAATTCTAATAGAAATAGACGTATTATTTTATACATAATTTAATTAAATTTAATTGTTAAAATAATCAATTATACAAGAAAAATACTAATCGATTTATGTGTAATTATAAATATCGAGAGTACTAGTATAATTTCTATCACTTACCATTAGTAAACCAAAATAGTTTTACTGTTGTATATATTCTCCTCTAATATTTGAGTTAGAATTATTATTTCTATAATCTACTAGAAAACAAATTATTATTTCGGTCTAATCTAGAAAATTCGTTACAAAAAAAAATTAACATTTATAAGCAGTTCATTTATAGAACCGCTTACATAATTATTGTATAACCAATGAACATGTAATAACATTATTTTATATTATGTTCTATGGTATAACATAATTACTCCTACAACTTTGTACATACACATTAATTTTTTTTTTTATGATTTTAAATATAGTCATATTACTACACTTATATTTAAATTATCATCATCTGATCAGGGACAATAGTTTTCAGTTTTTGTTTACATAGAAAAGAATTAATTAAGATTACATATTTTTATACATACATAAGTACGTCGTTTTTTTTTTTTCTTATTTATAGAAATTTGATATTTTTAATACAAAAATTCAGTAAGTAAAAATAAAAAACAAAATAATTAAAATTATATCAAGTATCATATTAAAAAAGAGATAAAAAAAGGAATAAAGGTGCAAAAAACAAGAAAAAAAATAAAAAATGTAAGTAGTAATAGATCTTATCGCGGTAATATAATTAAACCACTGTAAAATCACACTTGATCTTCAATTAAATTAATCCAATGTATACATATATACATTATGTATACTTTTTAATTACCATATTATACGAGTATAAGAAATTTAATATAAATTTATTTAATAATATTAAATATTGTTACAAATTCCTTATTAATCATAAATATAAGAGAAACTCACTTAAAAACAAGTAAAAGAACACTATTTTGTGGTCATATGATATATTAAATTAGAAAAAAAGTGTGTGTATATGTACAAATGTGCTATTTGTAAAAAAAATAGATGTTGTAAATTAAGCGTAAAAACTAAATTTTAGAATATTTTATTTAGTTGAAATTTTTTTTAAAAATTATAATTATAACTTTAAACTATAATTAATTAATTTATTATTTTTAGTTGAACATTATAGAACAATTAAGGTTAAGAACTCTTATAGTACATAAATTTGTAATTTATAGAATAGGAATTATACGAAAATATTTCTACTGACATAAAAGATAGATATAATCAGTATACCAACATATAAGTAGCATTGATAGCAAATCTGACTTATTTAAATTAAATAAGACTTAAATTTTGATATTGCACATAATCAAATATTTTCGAATGGATTAGTAATATTATAGCATATCTATATACTTACTTTTATTACTTATAAGTACTAGACCTAGTTCTGGATAATAATAATATATTGCCGAATCAAATATAGCAAATGGAGTCTACTAATGAATCGATTGATGAGTTGTATTTAGTCAAGCAGAGCATGTGCAATCGAACCACTACAATTTATTGGATCGTAGTAATGTAACTATGTCTGATGTGCTTGATCTAAGCATTAATCTGACAGTATTAATTCAGAATTGCCTTTTGTTTTTCTAAATAATAGTTCTAAGCTCATTCATTACAATACACAATTTCAAATTTATTTAATCTAATTTAGATAGATTTGAAATTGTGATTTATTTAATCTAGATTTATTTAATCTAATTTAATTATTTATAATAATGTTGAATACTCTAAAACTGATTAACAATATTGTATTACAACTAATATTTTTTTTTCACTGATTAAATAAGGTTTTCAGGGAGACTGGATCCGATACCAGAGCACTGACATGGTTTATTAAAAGTTGTAGTCCATTTAACAAACATCTGTTTGAGATTGATAATATTTTTCCTATACATATATATATATTTATACACGTAAATACAATAAAATTCAAATTAAGTTATAAGTCTTGTAAAAGCTGTTCTCTATTGTATTCTATTTTGTTTTACATATTTATAGATCTTTTCGATGCCAAAAATTGATTCGTTATGTTTCGTTAATAGTGTAAAATTAATACTTTCAAGTTAAATCATAATTTTATACTATCATGATATCTCTATTATCAAGTTTACTGCTGTGACATTTTATATTTTATACATCTTGAATCATAACAATTTTTGATTTACAGTTTTTTTTTTTTTTTTTTTATAACTAATTTAAAGTTTTATTTACGCAAAACCATTGTTTTGTAATTAATTTATTTAATAGATCAATTTTTTAATGATGGTGCTCTGCTGCTTCTTTGCGTTTGCTTTCAGTCCAGTTTCGCTTGTTCTCGGGTGAATTAGATAGTTTATGGATTTTGTAGAAAACTGGAAGGCAAGCTACAACAGAAATGAAATAATATTTCCACATCCAGTGGTTGTTAAAATAATATTTAATTGGGAATTGTAATATTTAATTGTGAGAATTTTTGCCGAAAATGTGTAAGGAAATTTCATTGGACGACCAACTGGAGCATCAGACATTTTGATATTTGTTATTTACTTCTGACAAAGAAAAAATTCCGCTACTAAAAATCTCAGAACCCTTCAACGTAAAATGAAATTTAACGAATTGTTTAGCATGTCCGTATCACGTATTTAAGTACATATAAAATATTTGGGTAAATAAATAAATTGAATTGAAATTGAATTGATTAATATAATACTTTGATCGATTCCGGTTATTACATAACCATCAATTATTGTCTGACGGTATAAGCTAACTACTTGTTTACAGCTATACAAATTATTATTTTGTCTTCTTACATAACTATAATTTCATATATTTGTCATCAAATTATTTATGTTAATGTTTGGATGTTGCTTGAATTTTAATATACATTTTTAGATGTTACTTAATGTTGCTAAAAATGATCACCTTACAAAATATCGAAAATTGTCAGCAACATTTTTGATCGCTTTTATATTTTGTCACAGTCACTATCAATTTTATCTATCACCTTACAAAATTCCACTTCTGTTTTTTAATTTTAGCTGAATATTACTGAGTGGGCAGTGCCCAACTTGTACATTAGGATGAGCCGCCGCTACCTATTCCAATACTAGTAAAGGATACTAGTAAAGAATTTATACAAAATTGTTGTAGACGCTATAATCATTGTAAATGGTGTCGGGACAAAATTACATAAGACAAAATACATATGGACCAAGATTACATAAGACAAAATTACAAAGGACAAAATTACATAAGACAAAATACATATGGGTCAAAGTTTCATAAGATATAATTACAAATCATTCCCTAACATACCTATAGGTAAAGAGTCAAACAAATGTTGCCTTCACACTTAACATTTAACTATAGAATAAAATAAAATCAAATAACCTACAACAGATGAGCTCAGTGTAGTGTCAACACTAAACGAAACACTCCTTCAATTTTCAAATTGAAATGTTTCAATCAACAAATATTATTTGTTGCCATTTTGGTAAACAATTTTTGAACAGGCGTGTTTATGTCTAATTTAATTTTTTTTTAATTAAATAAAAATTATATCCAAATAAAATAAAACACTTGTTATATTTTTGTTTCATAATTTTTGAATTTTTGAACTTCTCTCACTTCCACTTCTACCAAATCGAATGTTTGTGTAACTTACCTCTAACGTTACATCAATATAATATTATAAGTATAACATCATTATTATTCACCGATT
This sequence comes from Argyra leucocephala, assembly GCA_963942445.1. NCBI lineage: Eukaryota > Metazoa > Arthropoda > Insecta > Diptera > Dolichopodidae > Argyra > Argyra leucocephala. Next base: position 12,554,295 of record OZ012679.1, on the reverse strand, counting down.
CACTTTAAAGTTAAAGCTATAATTTTTACTAAAACGTTTACACTATCGTTCAATCGTTTTAATTTGATTTGCACGGTAGTAAAAATTTCATGCCAGATAAGATAGTGTAGTGTACAATAAAAATTTATGGGGAAAAATTTATGTATATGTGGGTTAACACAGATCATCATCATTAATTTTTTTTGTTTTGTTTTTATTTTAATTTAATATTCATAGTATAAAATTGCTTTCTCAATAGTTGACATTTTCAATTGAAATACATTTTTTAATAGAATTGGAAGAGATTTGAAACAATGACATTTATTTTAATTAGTATTTTTTTTTCTATTGCATTTGTAAAATAATGATAGTAAATATTTTGACGGGTAGATTTTTTTGTTTTAACACACTATGTACCCATTAATGCGAGAAATTGTGTTTTTGTGGTACAACAATGGATATTATATGGTCTAAGAGTGTCGGTGCATGTGCAGACAACCACTATAGTAGCACTAGCACACTGTTCCAATAGTAGAAAAAATTCGTTTATACAAAAGTATTTTAGGTTTGAGTAAAATGATAGGATTGGAAAATAAATTGGATGTTAGCAGAGCATTGGATAAAATGTTGGAAATATTTTGAAAAATTATAAATTGTACAATGGAGCATTTCTCTACAGATGATGGGAAGTATGATGTAAGCATGTTCCATACATTTTATCGATTCTAACAATAAATGAGTTTCCAAAACTGGTTTTGGACAATATGGAAATGTCCACGGTATTATATAATGATCATCACTTAAAGCCTCTGCTGAAAGCTAGTTTGAAGGGAGCCAAAGAAAAGATATCGTAAATTTGTTTGCCAAATATTTATTTTTTTAAAATAAAAATTAAATTTACTTGCACAGCACTATTAATAATTTTTTTCACTATATTTTCCAAATGAAAAAAAACATTTTAAATAATTATTTTTGATTTAATTTAATTTAATTATTTCCAAAATTCAATAATCATCATCTTTATTTGTTCTATACTGTTCTGGATTAGCCTTGATATCGTTCGTATATATAATATATCTTCCTTTGTTCTGATTTGTCTTGAACAATACTATTCTCCATTGCGTTAAATGCAATTTTTTGCATATAGCTTACCTCGACTTTGTGTAGTCATTTTGATATCTATTACAGATTTTTTTGGATGTGGTGTCCTTCATTGTGTTAATTGCAATTGTTTGACTGTTTTGACAGATTGATCTTGGACGACGACGCTATTCTCCATTGCGTTCATTTTTTCCACTTTTATAGTTTTCCTTGACTTTGTCTAATCATCTGGATCTTGGTCTATTTATTTATTTATTCAACCATAATGATTGTCTTACCTTTGTCTAATCATTTGACTCTTAGACGACTCCTTTACTTCATACTATGTCTAATATTATTTAAGACATATTTTGATCATTCACGCTCACCACATAATGCCTTACCAAACTTTAACAATCTGCCTAAAATTTAACTTACATAATAATATATAATATAATTAAATATTAGGAATAAAATAATTGATAGATAAATTATTTAATATCTAAAATCTACATTTGATATTTCTATAATTATAGGTTTAGGTAAAAATCTTGTTAATTTATTTTGATATAAATTTATTTCTATAATTCAAGTTTTCTTTATTTAAATTTTTTCTTCGCAGTTATATGTAGATAGATGTGTAGTTAGTACATATTTATTTTGGATTAGTAATAAAATACGTAATAATGAATTATGAAGGAAGGTATTCAAAAGTAAAATGTTTTGTCAAAAATTGGTAAATTACAAGCAATACAAACAAATTATGAGTAAAATTGATATTACTTCAAATATGGCTTAAAAGCTCTGGCTTCGCTAATTTTTATATCAAAGCTTATCTATAGCTGTTACAGAAGCTTAATAAAGCTAGCGGAGAGTTCCTCTTATGTGGACTCCGGAGCATAAAGGAATACAAGGCAATGAAGAAGCAGATGTCCTTGCAAAAACAGGTACGAAGAGTCAATTTTAAGAACCAGAGTCTGCTCGCTCAAACGCCTACCTACAAAGAATTTGTTCCAAGTTGGAAACTACAAAAACCTAAAACATATGGGACAGTTGCCAAGGACTTTTATGTAGTGTAAAGCCTTTTTCAAACTAACTATCCAACGAACGAATCAGGTAATCAGGAAGATTAGATCCAATAACATAATGCTGACATGGTCTCAAATTATAACAGATTTAACATTTTAAATTTGATATTTAAAAGCTGAATTAGTATTCGTCGGCATCTCGAAATTTGTTGAAATTTGATAAAAAATTGTACTCAATATGATGAATTGTTTTCCATAATTTCAATTTATGATGGATATATGTTTTTTATTGATTTATCTTAAACAACAACCTCATACGTAATAATTTGTTTAAAAAAATAAAGATTAAATTTCAATCAGGGGGTGTTCTTGGGCCAATTTAATATATTTAAACTTTTTGTATGTTGGGGTGAAACTTATACCTTGAAAAACTGAAATTTCTAATTGAAAATTAAAAAAATTTGATAAAATATTTTAATTCGCCACGTCTCTTTTTAAATACCTATCATTTAAAAGAATAATAATGAAAATAAGTTGTATTGGAAATCGGAAAAAATATTTCAGATAGAATTAAAATATTATGTATATGTATAATATTTAAAATATTTTTAAAATATTATGTACATATTATATACTAGCTTTGTAACCCGCCATAAATGACCGAAGCAAAATAAATTCTAGCATTTCTTTACTTCATTAGAGTTTTCATTACAGATGACAGATGACAGATGACAGATGACATATGACAAATGACAGATGGCATATATAAACAATGAAAAACAGATACTATGTTTATGACAATTACATGATGTTACAATTTATATATATGTTGTAATTAGTATATATGTTGGAGTATTCCGTCGAACTTACAAACATCCAGATAAATGTAGAAAATTATATATATATATAATAGTTTCGCTACGTCTCCTTTTTTAAATATCATTATTTAAATGAATAATAATGGAAATAGGTTTTGAAATGTTTCAAATATTTGTACCGTACTTTTCTTTCATTTACAGATTAAATATAATGATTTATAAATACTGTTCTAAATCCAAATCTAAGTGCGATTTGTTCGATTTTATAATAGGTTTATTCAGTAAATTGTTCTAGAACATTCTGAAACGTTATAGAGTAAAAAAGAACACTGTATTTTCCTTTAATTGAACTTTTTTGTCTAAAATGCTCTGATCGATGTTCATTGGATTGTGAAAGACAGTTCTAAATCGATTTTTTTGTTCTGAATTTTTTTTTTTAACAGTTTTACACAACTTTGATGTCGTTTTTTCTTTAAATTTTATAATAATAATATAATAATAATAGTTATTTCATTAACAGCACAACTAACTTACATGCTAAATTCACAAAATAATATAACAAATTAATTCAAATTTCTTAGCCTAGTACGTTAATGAAATATATATATATATATATAAAAATAAAATTTAAACTATACAGTAGTGAATTCACACTAGTGATGTGTAGTCATTTAAGTCATTCTTAATTTTACTTAAATTTACTTTTCCAAGAAATTAATTGTGGGGTTCCAACAAAGATTAATAATAATTTTTAATCTAATGAAATACAATAGAAATTATGTAAGGTATTTTTTTGTTTTTTTTGTTTTTAATAATAAAATTTTTTTATTGCTAGAGCATAAGTGGATAAGTAGAGCCATATGTAATTTAAAATTTCTTTGAACATAATTTTATCATATACATCTATATTTTGACTGTTAAACAAAAATTGGAACAAAAAAGTTAAAAAAAGATCAAAAAAAAGTGTTTAGTATATTTTTCTGTTCTAAGTGGTTCTAAAAATGTTTGGCAGTTAATTGTCCAAAACTGTTTCGTCCGATTCTGTTCTAGATCTACTGAACAAAATTAAATATAGTGTAGATAAAATTGTATGTAAAAAATTATCAGTTCTTGACTTGGCCTTAATATAAGCAGCGCAGATTAAATCATTAAATAATTTTATGAAGTCAGATATGTAAATGCTTAGAGTATTGAGCAAGCACATCAGACGTTTATTACTAGACGACAGCTTGCTTCATTTGAATGTGCAATATATTATCATCATTCAGTAGAGTTAGTAAAACACCGCCATCTTTGATTAGATAAAACGAAAAATAAAAAAACCAGATACATGCTAGAAAGTTGGTAGAAAAGTAAAAGTCATAAATTAATATATTAACATTACATTAATAAAACAAACTCATATCTTACTAATAGGAGCTATACTGTCTTATTCCACTCTTAATTTTCATCACAATTCATATCAAATACTGGAGTTCCATAGGGGAGTCATTTAGGACCACTGTTATTTATTATTGCTATCAATGATGTACCTTCTATAATTTATTAATAGCGATTTGAAAATTTACGCTGATGATATGAAGATTTTCAAAAAAATAACGTCGATGCAAGACGTCCCACGTAACATTTTATTGTTATAAGAACAAAATGAGTATTTTAAGACTCCTATATGACTTCCGATAAACATTAAATGTGTTATAATGATGTTTTTATGCGAATGATGTGATTATTAATATTGCTATAAGAATGTTCTTATAGAAATTGCGGGATTTGTTATAATGGGATATTCAGGCAAGTGTTACAGGAATGATATTATAAGTCTAAAAGTCCTATAACAAGAGTTTAAGTGTTGTTATAAGAATAGAATTGCTAAAATAGCAGTACTAGTGTTATTATTTTACTGTATTCCTATAACGTAGCTTTTGAATAAAAAAAACATATACACTAATATATAATATGTATACTAATCTTATACAATATTACAGCAATAGTTCCGATGCTGATATATTTATAACATTGCGCAACAATTGCGGAACACTCAAATTAACACTAATACTTCTATAAGAGTGTTTATAATAGTGTTATAAGAGTGCGCAAGAGTCTTATAGCAATAAAGTTGTTACATGCGGCTCAAGATGTACAATCTTTTACTAAATAACAATCTTTTACTAAACATTAGTAAATTTGCACACATGTGTTACACACGTCGAACCCAACCATTTAGCTTTAGATATACTCTAAGCAACGAAATCTTAGAAAAGGTTAATTCAATTAAGGACTTAGGAGTTTATTTCGATGATAAACTATCATTCAAACTCCACTACGATAACATCGTTAATAAAGCTAGTTCAATGTTGGGCTTCATAAGACGTTGATCAAAGGAGTTTAACGATCCTTACATTTTTAAATCATTGTATAAATGCCTCGTTAGACCCCATCTTGAATATGCATGTCAGGTATGGTCTTCATTTTATAATTCACATATACAAGGAATAGAAGCTGTTCAAAAAAATTTTTTTTAAAGTTTGCACTACGTAGTTTGCCTTGAGATGATCATACAAGACTACCTCCATATGAGCATAGGCTAAACCTTCTCCATACTAAGTCTCTGTGGAAAAGACGGGAAGTAGCTGATGTTTTATTTATTTTCGAAATTATTAAAGACGGTATTATTTCCCCTTCAACTTTATATAAAATTATCATTAACACAAATACTCGTTTATGCCACTCAAATCTCTTTACATTAACATTACACAGAACAAATTATGGTAAATATGAACCTATTAATAGAATATTAATAATTAGTAATAAATATAAGAATAGTATAAATTATTCAGTATCTAAAGGATACTTTAAGACGAAAATTATATGAAATTAATTGAATATTTTGTTAACTTGATAATATTTTGTTAACATGATGCAATCTCAACAAAGGTTGTAAAACATTTCTCTACGGAACTTACCCCAATCCTAGTTAAACTTATTAACGCTGCATTTGTAATATTTTCTTTTCCTCAATCAATGAAAATTGCCTTAGTTACTCCTATACATAAGGGAGGTGATGCTATCAATTCCACAAACTATCGTCCTATATCGGTTCTTAGTACTTTCTCTAAAATATATTTGAGAAGATCGTTCAGTTTAGACTCTCTAGTTTTTTGGTAAATAATGGAATTCTGCATCAAGAACAATATGGTTTTGAGAAGAACTCCAACACCACTGCCGCTTGTCTATCACTCACAGACTTTATTACCAAAAGTATGGACTCTGGCAAATATACGGCTTGTGTGTTCTTGGACTTACAAAAAGCCTTTGACTGTGTGGACCATGAAATTCTGCTACATAAACTTTCATCTCTTCGACTCACTGCAGATCAAATACGGTTTTTTAATTCATATTTATCCAATAGAAAACAGAGGGTTAATGTGAATGAACATTGTGGTAAGACTTTAACAATCAATAAAAGGGTTCCACAGGGGTTAATATTGGGCCCTAATTTATTCAAATTATATATAAATGATCTTGCATATCTTAATCTCAATGGAAGTCTTCAACTATATGCAGACGACGTAGTTTTGAAATATTCTACAAGTACTGAAACTGAACTTTAGGATGGGATAAGAGAGGATCTAGTCACAATTGAAGAATGGTTGGTGAAGAATAGATTATCTCTGAATCTTAAGAAAACAAAGATTCTCCTATTTGAAAACAAGAATTTTGTTTCCTCAAATTTTACACACGGCCATAAAACTATTGAAATAGTGAAATCTTTTAATTACTTAGGCCTCTTAATAGACAGTAAGTTAAGATGGAATATGCACGTTGAACTAATTTCAAAAAAGATTTCGCCCTATATTTTTATTTTAAAAAGATTGAAAAACTTTTTTAAAACAGAAACTCTGTACGCAATATATGCTTCTTTCATACTTTCTAACCTTACGTATCTGAATCCAATTTGGAGCATTTTAGATGGCTAAAACCGTTAGATATCCAACATAAAAAAGCCATCAAAATAATTCAAGGATTTAGAAATCGCCATCCAACCAATTTGTTGTACTCCTCTAAATTCTATAGTTTTGATAATATTTGTAAAAAAGAATTGTACATGTTAGCCTTTAAAATAGTAAACAATAAAATCAAGCATAATTTCATACTCAATCGAAGAATTGATATACACAGCCACAATACACGTAACAAAACAAACTTCTATCTTACTCTATTTAAAACTAATAACCAAAAAAATAATTGTTTATATATTTGCTTGAATGCCTTTAATAATCTACCGGAGAAGCTAAAAATTATTGATTGTATTTCGGAATTCAAAAAGCAAACAATGGAATATTTATGGTCGCATTAAAAGCTGTATATTCTGAAAAAAGAATAATAATTAATGTGTATATGAGTATATTTAAATATGAAAGTCAAATGAAACAAAAAAAAAAAGAAAACAAAAAAAAATTATTTTATTATTATATATTTACATTATCACACTAAAAGGTGCTTATTATTGGAAAGATAATAAAAATATAATAATATTTAAACTTGTAAGTCAAATAAAACAAAAACAAAAAAAATAATCATAAAACCATTTGAATATTAAATTTTCTCAATACGACCAGCCAGCTTTTTCCTAGGTCTTAATTTTTAATATGTTAATAATTATTACATTAGAAATTTGTTAAAATCTTTTTTAAACATGTTCTAAGTTAGTCTTTAAGTAATAGTTGAAAATAAAGAAAAAAAAAAAAAAAAAAAACTTGACCTTTTTAATTTATATTAAAAAAAATAATATTACCATTTTTGTATTTTGAATTTTGTTATTTTTGAATGTATACTAAGTAAATTTAATTGTATTTTTAATTAATATATGAAATGTAATACTAAATTGTAAACTGTAGGCCGAAGCTCAAAGCTAAAAAGAATAACAGATTTGAGACTCACTAACTCAGATGTATGTATATTAAAACGTAATCGTTTTTTTTTTCAACAGTTAAAACACTATACTTAGCTGTCGATCAAAAGAATTAGAATTAGACTTTACCCCCAGAACATTCTAGTAATAGGTTCAAATCTACCATATTCAGTAACTATTAAGTACAAGTGAATTGAAATTTTTTCGATTTCAAAAACTCTAATTCTTATTCAATTCTAAAAACTTATTAACCCACCATCGTACATTAGTAAATTTATTCAAGTAAAAGACCAAAAAAACAGTAAAAACTGATCTCTATGTATCAATATTTCAACACTGTTGTATTTAAATTATGGTTACATTATATTTTAAATTGGAAATTCGAAATATTATCCTACTTTAAAAAACCTCAAAGAAATTTCTCTCTAAGAAAAACAAAAACAAAAACAAAAAAAAAAAATAAACCAAAGATTTGAAATAATGTGAAGTGGATTTCAGTGAGTTTTATAAAAAAAAAAAATTTAAACCTTCTACTGACATTAATACTGGCCCGCCTTTATTGATTTTATTGCAATGTGTAACCGCAGTGAGTGCAGATTTTTTTTTTCATATTTTTTTTTGTTTTTTTTTTTTTATTTCTATTATGTTGTTTTTGTTTTATTCCCAAAAAAAAAAAAACGAAAATTGAGAATTAAAATGAAAAATCTAGTAAATTAACATTTAAATTTAAAGAATAAAGATAATGTCGTAAATGTTATTGTCTCTGAATGGACAATTTTTCTTTCTGGTTTTCGTATTTTTAAATATATATATACACTTTTTAATTTATGATTTTGTAGTTTTGATATCTTAATCGAATAGACAGTGATTGATAGGATTAAGATATGGACTTGTTATTTTAACTTTAAATTATTATCAAATATAATTTTTTTTCTTTTCTTTGACAATATGTCCTAATTAGAGGATAATAAACAAATATAGATGTGAGTATAATAATTACAAGCGTTTTAATCGCACAGGGTGGCTCTAGTACTGATTTCCTGAATCCCTTACAACCAACAAATGAGGTAATTTCGTTGTGGCATCAAAAAGGTGATCACAACTCGACTTACGTTCCAACTGGTTGGTTTTCCAGATGCAAATGAAATGGTCACGGCGACCTACCTACAACTTACAAGAAAACAAATTTTTCTAAAAACAAAATAAAAACAAATTCATTTTTTCTTTATTAATTAAATAAATTCATATTTATTTTTCTTACTTTAGCCCTCTATTCGTTCCTGCAATTTATTATTAGAGCGTAAGCAGCAAAAAATAATTCTACGCATACCAAAGCCTTTCTAAAATATTTAACATGGCAATGATTAAATTAAGAGTGTATACAACCATAGGTCTTAACTTATGAACCAACCAAGCAACTGGTTTTAACTAACCTTAGGCTTGGCTGCTACTGGACAATTACAATTACTGACGAAAATTAAATTAAAATGTAGTTGAAAGAAGAATACTGAGAAAAATATTTTGTTCGAAAATAAATGACGATGGTGAATATCAAATTAGATCAAACGAGAAGCAATAATTGAAGAACATAACATTGCAAAATTTATTAATGCACAAAAACTGAAGCACACGTGGTGGGATATGAATGATCAAAGGGTTCTAAAACGAAATATAAAACGCAGTATCGTAACATACTAGAGCCAAGAGGTAAATTAAAATCATGATGAACTTGTCAAAATCGAGGACAAATGTCGAAAAATTGGAGTTAACGGATTGAGAATAGTTGAACATGACAGAGAAAAAATGAAGGGAAGGCTGTAAGCGTCGTTAAGGCTTGTCCCTATCACAGTAAAACTATTTAAGAAGTTTTTGTTATGATAAAATGGATAAAATGGAAGGGACAAGATAATATTATAATATAAAGTTTTATTGAATGTATGAGGCATAATAGTTCGTGTGTCAATGGAAATAATTAAAACAATATTCGTAAGCGATGACAAACAATATTTAGAATACGAAAATGATAACGGTTTAAGAATAATCATATGAAAAAATAAAAATAGAGATTTTTTTTCAACTATATGCAATCCGCTCAGCTGTACATATAGTATATATATCCTTATTTTTCGTCTTCTTTTCAAATATAACTACTAATTTCCATCTTCCTGTAACTGTAAGAAAGCGATTCTTTAAAATTGAAATGAATGATTTTTTAAAAGACAGAAAGCGACTCAACCCATAACGAAAGAAAGCGACTCAAATTAACGATTGATTCTTTAAAATCGATGTGATTTCATTCCTCTTATATGCTGCTATATATATTTATAAGTATATTTTGAACATCAGGGATATTTTTAATATGCACACTTCTAAAAACATTTCTTATGGCTTGATTCAATTATTGTTCTAAGTCTCAACTATCTTTATTTGTATGCTTACATATTGATTTTTGTTTTTTCGGTAGTTGTTTGTTTCTAATGCTTCGCATTAAAGCTTCAAATATCATATAGTCGAGTGGGCCAGACAGCAGTGAAGCTTAACAAATCTGGCTTATGTTGAACCTATTGAAATAGCGTGACATCAGAACCATGGTAGAGGGATCATTACGGGTCATTGTCTTATTGACAAAACCCATTTCAAAGTATATGCGGAAGTTCCTGTAGTATTACAATGGACCTTACAATTGGTCTAAGTGCGTCGGCATATTGTTAACAGTCTCTATATATAATACCCACCTGCGTACCTGTATTGAATTTTGATATGTTAATTATGTGAGGACTACCTGTGGTATCAAAATGAACCTCACTGGTCTAAGTGTGTTGGCGTATTCAGCACAACAGTTACTACTGCCTACCTATGTACCTTTAGTGAATTCTGATATACATATTGGTAAATTATTTTGATACATAGAAATTATATAATCATTTTCAATTTCTCCACTGACAGTATAGCTCACTTGTGCTATTACCCATTGTATATAAACCAATCTCATCCATTCTATAATTAATTAATTATATAATTCTATTGATGGATGTCACTGTAGTCTTTTGAATTTAATATGACTATGACTACGTTCACTACGTTATATACAGCTCATAGAATTTGTCATTATAGTTTCTGCTTCACATCCCATTGTCGAATTATTATTTACTTAATTACTTTACTTGTTGGCCGCTCCAGACTTTGATAGGTCGTGGGCCTGACGTAAAATTGTCCTGCACTGACTTCGGTCACGAGCGAAATCTCTCCAAATAATGATTTGAATTTTTTCATATCTGCCGATACTTCATCTCTCCAACGAAGATGTGGCCTCGTGGCTTGCATTCGAAGAGTTTCCTAGGTGAAGCATTTTCATCAATACGCTCTACATGCCGTAGCCAATATTATTCTGACCTTTTTTGGCTGCGTCTATATGTCGTTGAACAGCTGGTATAGTTCGGCATTGTATCTTCTTCCCCAACCCTCTTATGTCGTTGCAATCAGAAGAATAAATCCGACGAAGAATTTTTTTCGAAAACACTAAGTCTTGGGTGGACAATGATGCCCATTATGCTGATCTGCCCATAAGCATAATCGGAAGTATGAACTTTTTATAAATTTAAACTTTGTTTTGAATGTTTTGACAATTCAAAGCAGTAACGATTTACAAGGGTTGTTCTTCATCGAACTTTCACATTAATGTCGTTTATCAGATTAACGCTATATTAATCACTAATTTATAAAATTCATAATCATACTAAAATATTACTCATAAATTTCGCATTAACAAGGTAAATAATCAAAGATAATAATTGTCGGACGAACGAATGACACAATTCAATAAAATAATATACTGTACTACTTATTCGAAAATCTATATAATATATATGTATATATATTGACCAGACTTCTATTATACAACTATATACATTTTTTTTTTTTTTTAATAATATAACTTCCTTTGCACACACTATACACTGTCGTCAAATTTATCTTATATTATAAAATAGCAAAAAAAAAAAAAAAAAAAAAAAAAAATCCTCGTAGGTTGTTGGGATGCAGAATTTTAACTTTTCTAAATTTTCAATTTAAATTTTTATGAATGAAATCAGAAATAAAAAATAGAATTCAATGATGCAAAAAAAAAAAAAACAAAAATATGAAATCAAACACCATCAGAATGTGTGCATACGGTACGGATATACTCGTACTTGTATATACTCGTACATGATATGAAGTACATAAAAGTTGAGGTTATGTTAAATGGCAAAATGTGCAACAAGTTTAAAAAAAAAAATTGAATTTCTGAAATAAGTAAAGAAGTTCACAAATCATAGGCGTAAAATAAATAATAATAAGAACAAAAAAAAAAAAAAATAAAAAACAGTGGGCACAAAATTATTTCTTTTATTTATTTTAGGAGTAGGTACCAACCATATACTATGATACTTCAGACGAACGTGATTTTCTTTATAAAAAAAAGAAGTATATATATATATATATATATATATATTTTTTTTTTCCAAATTGGTTTGATTTTTTTCTATTTTTATGAATGTACACACAGTGCAATTCATTGAGTTTTACAAAATTTATAATTTTCATTTTTTATTTTGTTCCTTTCTTTTTTTTTCATTATTATTATTTGAGTAATTGAAAGCGGGAAATTATTATGTATATACATTGACCTAACAGGTTTTTTATTTGATTTTTTATTATTCATTTTTAAAATTGAATTATAAATTATATACCTATAGTTTATATATTTAAAAAAAAAAACAAAATGGCAATAAAATGGTAAAAAGTTCTAAATACAACATGTAGTAAAGGGCAATCTTTAAGTCGTCCTATTATAGACACAATACAATAAAATGATTAAAAACAAATAAAGGTCATTAGGTCTAAATATCAGTTTTGTATACGGAAGTGATAGTAGTTTTTAATTAGTTTAAAATTCTATAATATGATGTATGAAACCATTGTACTTCATAAAGATTAGTTTAAAAAAATGAGTGACAACATGCCATGTGTGGGCATCATCACATAATACAAACTGGACATTTATTTACCTACTTTCAGTAGCCGAAATATGTTTTAAAAGTTTAATATTCAAATAATAACGTTTATTACTTACTAACTATAAGTAGCGTGAAGTGAAGACACAAAACTATTATACTCTAAAGACTCAGTTTTTCTGAAGAAAAATGTTGGGGACATTAAATTAGATCGGATTAAACTGTATAAAATTTTCTGTGAACCAGTCACGGTTTTTATCACAAAAAGAAAACTGATCTAAGATTTTTCCAGTTTCCCTCACCCTCCTTTGGATTTGTTTTACTTATTTATTAAAATAATAAAATGTTAAGCCAAAATATCAGAGGTGCAAACCGGTTTTTGAACCGAACCAAAAAACCACTGAACCATTGATATTTTCCGAACCAAAACCATAACCAAAACCAAACCACTTTTATAATGAATTGGGCGAACCAAACCAAAACCGAACCATTTCTTAAAATAATTCTGAAACCGAACCACAAACCAACAAAATATATGGTGGTTTACGGTTTGGTTCATGTTTTAATCTATTTTTTAACATTTTAAATTTTAACATAACTAATAAAAAAAAACTGATAGTCGAAATCGAAAGTCATGAAAACAAATTTTGTTTATAGGAAACGAAAAAAAGGTCAAATTCAATACGAAAAAAGTCAAATGTTGACATTTGATTTGAATTTTTTCAATACACGAATTTATAACGTCTTTGAAAGTTGTGACTGTTGTGATGTGAATGTGAGTAATAAAATTAATTAATTTCTTATGATTTTTTAATTATAATTTTTTGTTTTTTTTTCTCAACGTTATCCCAAAGAAAATGGCAAGACAAAAAAATAACAAAAACCCAGTATTTGAAAAAGTTTTGTTTTCAGATAGAAACAAATACCAGCAAATGTAACGAGTGTAAATTTTGTTATGAAAAGCAATCACCCCGAAATTCTAATGAGGCATCTTAAGGGAAAACATCCAGAATGCTATCAGGAAATTGATTTAAAAAGAAGAAATGAGTCGGTAGAAAAAATTACAAACAGCCAGTTGCACTTTGGAAAAATTTATTAAAGTTAATAAAACTTGGCAACAAATAAATATTTTAATGACGGCCAATGAATTAAAAGAAGCCTGCATTGAAATGGTCACGCGAAATTGAAGACCATTATCAATGCTAGAGGACACAGGTTTTCGAAGAATTATTAATCCAATTCTAAAAGGCTTAAAGGAAAATATATCAATAAACAAAAGGCAAAATATACGCGATGAAATAATTAAAAAAGCTAAAACAAATACGGCAATAAATTTCAGAAAAATCAAAAAATAAATTATTTTCATTAAAAATCGATAGTGTTACTAGACTGGACAGATCCATATTGAGAATTAACATTCAATTTATTGAAAATGGAGCCATCCATTTTATTTTTAGCAAAATTGAACCAAAACCGAACCGAAAACCATAAATAAAATAATTTATTGAACCAGAGCCAAACCAAAACCAAATTTTGAAATTTTTAGAACCAAAACCAAAAATCAAAACCAAAAATTAAAATTAACCTTAAACCAAAACCGAACTACACGAAAAAAATTTTTGGTTTGCATCTCTACAAAATATAATGTACTCTATGGCTTATAATTGGTCATTATTTAAATTGTGATTATTTCATGATAATAAATTAATAAATAAAATCTTATTGAGAGTAAAAAACATTTTTCAGAGTATAATTTGGAAATATAATTATTAAGAAGACCTAGTTTAACAATAGTTGTAGTTTTCTACATTTAATTAATTTGTAATACAGTACTTAGATAACTAGAAATGGCTGTCGTACACCGACACAATTTAGACGAGCAGTGAAGTCCATTGTGATACTACTACACAGTACTTTAATGTATACGAAAATATATTTTACGACTTAAATTACGATAGTAGAATAAAAAAAATTATTGATTTCCTTTAATTCTCTCTAAACAGCTCAATATAACCTTTTTTAAGTATTAAATATAATGGCTTATACTCTTCCAAACTTTATACTTTGAATTTATTGAATATTTTGAATTTTTTAATATTTTTATTTATCCTTAAAAGTTATCAGTGACTGTCACCACAATAGACCTTGATTCCTTGAATGTCTTTTAAAAAGAAAAATATTTTTTCTGCTTCATTTATGATGCTTATACAATCCTAATTAGTGATTGATTTATCTTAAAATATTGGTCTGTTTTAGGATATGATCCATAGTGATAATTTTTGGATTATAATTTCATCATTAGTCGTTGGTGTACATTATCAGATGTGATCTATATTCTACTTAATTACAATATTTTTAGTATTATTCAACGGATCGTTCTGAGCCTAATCTGTTTCTATACACTACACAATATACGATATACCTTTATTTGTGTATAGTGTATACTAATATTAAATATCTTCTTTTTCATGAGTTTATACAAGTCCGAAGATGACTACCTGGTTTGAGGTCAATAAATTTATAATTAAACACTATTTCTTATACAAGTATATAGTTGGTACACGCATCATGCCTCAATATAAAATAAAAAAAATTTAATTCAAACTTTATAATCCAAATTTTAAAATCCAAACCCATCAAAAATGCATCAAAAGCTAAATTTTTAAAATTCAAGTACTTACATGTATATAAATATATATATATATATATATATGATAAAATGTATATATATATATATAATACATCATATTCTGAAAAAACGGGCAACCCAGATTTTGAATCCATTTCGTAAATCCTTCAACTCTAAAAAAAAAAAAAAAAAAGATTGGCTTTTGATGCATTTGCCTTTTTTTTTATATTTAGAGTAAAAACAGGTATACCTACTGACTGCCTAATTAAAGAAGAAGAAAATATTAATCATGAGTCCTATAGTACAACTATAATTATAGAATTAAACATTGGACTTCTTAATCATTTTATTTATCTATCCTTTCGTTTGTCTAACATTATAAAAAAAAACAACAGTGTAGTAAAGAAAATCATTCTTCAAATATTTCTTCACCTTTTCCATACATCGAATGCAGTTAATTGTGTAGAATAAAAGTATTACTAGGTAGTATTAGCCCACTCCTCGAAATTGGATAAAGTTTGATAAAAAATTGAATTAAATTTTAGTATGAATTGCTTTTATTCCTGGCATTATATAATTTTTTTATTAATTTATTTTAGACAACAACCGCAATTTATTTTGAAAAAAAATTTAATTTAAATTTAATTCCTAGCAAACAAAAAAGACAGATCTGTACATTGGTGGAATTGGAACAATTTGATAAATTCTGAATTTGAATGATTGAGATTTGATTAATTGAAAATTAAAAAATTTTGAAAAAATATATTTTAGTTTCGCTACGTTTCCTTTTAAATATGATAAATGATAGCATTTAAAAGAATAATAATAAAAATCGGGTTTGAAAGGTTCAGATATTTGTATACGGTACTTTTTTTTATTTAATATTAAATTAAAATTTAAAGATGACTAGAGTCCCCTGTTGAGTAATTATAATTCAAGTTTAAAGTTTTAAAACAAAACAGTAATTTACGTACTCACATAGATTTATCACGATTTAGCAGAAACCACTCGTGTTTAATAAAAAGTTTTGTGGTTAGTAAGTTTATTTTGGACACATAAATACACCTCCTTCATATACTGATTCGTTTCCCATATATTCGATATAGTAAGTGGCATTTAGTGGATAAAATTACTAAAAATCAAAAATTTTGTCATTAAAGAGAAGCGAAATAAAATGAAAATGTGTCTACTGGTCTACTGCGCAGGTCCTTAAATGCTTGTCAATTATAATTATAGATGATATGAGAACGGCAGTCAATTTATATTATGTAGCATGACAAAATTTACTATACTACATATTTATCATTTTCTTCTCCTTCCTATTTACATTATTACACCCTAAATATTAATACACTATTTATAAGTGATATTTTTATAGAATTCTGAAAGTAAAGCCTAAAGTCAAAAATAAAAACGACTACACGACATTGTACGTCGACAAAATATGTCAAATTATGTTTTGAACAAATGTGTTCAAATGGCATTGTATAGCAAATAGTAAGACACGACAGTGTCGCTAACAAAAATTTGATCAAAATCCAAAATTTATCATTTTTGCAGTACGACATTTCATTTTGACAGTTCTATTAAAATAAAAATGTTTTTCTTGTTGTCAAACAAAATTATTTTTAGGAACATATTTCGTTCATCATAACACTATTAGAATTCATCAGTAGGTATTTATAGTGTTACACTACCTATACAACTCCTATTTTAATTTTGATTGATTTTATAACTTATTAGAAGATTTCAATAGTATATACATCTGTGAGTTATAAAAATCGACCAAAATTTCTTGTTGTTTTTGAATTGTTTTTTGAATATATTTCTTGTTGTTTTTGAATTATTGTTTGAAAATGAAAATATCGCCTTTATTGGACTTGCTATGCGACATTTTATGTGGATAATCTAGGATGACAATACCGTGTCTTTTTCATTGGACTTCAGACTTTAAGCATTTAAGCATTAATATACTACTATGATAGTATTACTACTTCTTGTGTAGTCTAATATAGAGCCCCTGTGTGAAATTTCTTGCGCTTACTTTCATTTCTGATTCTATTAGAATTTATTGTCCTATCCCTATGACTTTTTCGGTCCCTTTGAGTATAGGTTTAGAGAAATTATGTATAGTCGAATAAAACTTATTAAATAATATCCTTAATAAAGCTGAAAATAATATGATTATCCCAATAACACGGTAAATAAAAGTAAAACAACAAAAATAACAGAAATATAAAAAAAAAAGATTTGTAAATAGTGAAACAGAGGTGAATAAATGAATGGCAGGTTGTTTCTTGTGCAATATTTGAATTTTTTAAATAAAAAAATTGTTTGTAAAAGTTACATAATATTTATTTTTTATGTTAGTTATTAAAAATAGTTAATACTGAATGAAATGGTATTTACTTTTAATTTTTATTTCCTTTAAAATTATGATTTTTTTGTTTGTTGTTGTTGTAATAAAGGAAATTTTATAATTTTATAATTACAGTGAATTTTATTTTGAGGAATAGAAATACAGAAAAAATGTTTTAGAACTGGAATTTCAAGTTTTTTTTTTTTAATTTTATTAAATTAAATTCTACTCTTCTTTAAAATTTAATTATTTTTCTATCTTTTATCTTTCTAAGTTTTATTTATTTTTGTCTATTTTTGTCTCAATAGCTTTTGTATATACCTAGTTTATAACTTCATAACTAACATACATAATTTATTATTAATAATTCTGCATTAGCATTGGATAATTCTGACAATGTTGTATTTTTTTTGTATATAGCCAAATACACATAATATACATAACTATAATCTGAAGACAAAAAAAATGGTATACGGGTCGGTGCCTTTGTCTAAAAAAGGAAAGGGAAGTTGGGAAAGAATGAATTTGAGAACAAGGAGGACAAATTGCAAACAAAAGTGTTAATGTTTGTCTTCAATTTATGTAGGTTATAAAGTATGAAACTATTCATGTTTGGGTGACATATATAAGATGGAATTTGGTTCCACAATCGTGATGTTCTGGTTATAAACGAATTTCAATAACTTGTCTTCTGTCATCTAGGGATTCTAACGATGTAATGATAATGTAAATGAAAGCCTTGGAGTGTCGTAAATACTTTATTTACTAATTTATTTAATAAGGGAAATAAAATAAGCCTGAGGGACACTACAATAAGCCTTGGAGTTTCGTAATAGCTTTTATTTCCCCTGAAAATGTACATATGCCTATGAGATATGTATGAAAAAGTGAGACTGCTCAGACAATAAAATAATGTTCAGTAGGAACAAGATAAGCAGTTGGGTCATTGATAAGGCAAATATCTCGTTTTTTGGACTTTATTCAAATGTTTTAACGTATTACTAGATGATTCTGGCTCATATGTGAGAATTGTAGTCCTTTTTGAGCTTCGTATGAAAATAGATTATAGATTTTGAAGAGAGGCACAGGAGGAACAGTAGGTGTTATAGATTAAAAACATTCAACCATTTGGTCTAATATACGAACATTTCAGATCACATTTTCCGATTTAAATGCATATACTTATATCCTTAAGCTTACTAATCGTTAAAATTTATCTACCTGAAACGAAAGACCACCTAGGATCCAAATAAGAGGTTTTTCTAGAAATAATAAAGCTCTGAGTTGTGAAATTCCACTCAATTCTCATTTCCATTTCTTAAAAGAGTTAGCTATTATATTCTCCCAATTTAGCTATTGTGACCTATTTGGAAATTAGCTAATGTAAAATCATGGCTAATGCAATTGATCATGATATCTCTTTTGATTGAGACAGGAATAGTTGATAATCCAAAATATTGTTCAAAACCTTTATTCATAACAAGAAGATCAAATCGAGCCTTGGAATTTCATATTACAGTTCTCTTCCATATAGATTAAGTTTGTTGAGCAATAAATACTTTACATATAAATAATATATGTATAACAGTTCCAAAATATATTTGATGATGAGTTATAGATTTTTTTTATTTTAAACCCTAAAAATAATTTTTTTCACGGTCCCATATTAGAAATTTAGCAAAAAAAATAGGTACTGCTATTGAGTAAATATAATGTTATATTAATTCGATGGTATACTGCTCAATACATGGTGATTCACTTGAAAAATTTGACAGTAAATGTGACCGTCACAAATGACATTACAAATTATCATTTCAAATTACTGACTCAAATTTTGAATCAAAAACACAGGCTTTATTTTCTGCTCATAAATTTAATATTATTTATTTTGTTTGACTGAGAATAGATACGTCCAACCGAATGAGTTGGTATTTTTCTGACAGTACTGGATGTTGAGACATTTTTTACATATATTTTTATTAAATTGTTAAGCTGTTCAAGTACAAATTTTGCAATGAATGTTCAAAACTAACTTGCCGATGAGTTAGAGGCTTTTTGAGCATAGCTTAAATCAGCTCAAAAAGCCTTTTATTTAAGCCCAAGAGTTAAGCTGATTATAATTTAACATATTTTATAGGATTTAATTTAATAGAATTTTACTTCACTAAAAAGGATAAAATAATTATTTCCATTTTTTTTTATTTAATTATATTTTACATTATTTAAAAAACATTAATAATTTTTTGTTAATTTGTTTTTATTTAATTTTTATTTTTATTTATTTTTTTTTATAATTTCTATAGATCTACAAAATATCAAACGTTTTGAAAATGGTGAATTTTCAGAAGCAAAATGTCCATCATGTCGAATGTTTTTTGATAAAGGTAAAAAACGTAAATTAATTGATGCATGCGGTCATGAACGATGCTATTCATGTATTTTTCGTGATGATAATTGCCCGATATGTGCTTACAATTCACAACTATTAGGTTTGTATTAAATTTGATTATTAATGTTAATATAAATTTTTATAACAGTTTAAGATTATTATATGTATGTATGAAGTAATAAAACTAAATGATTGAAAATTTGTTTAACAAAAGATTTAAGCTATAGTTTATAATAAGTTAGTCACAGGCACTGAAGAAAGATTGGGTATGTTGCTTCCGAAATATTAAAATTTGCAATATAAATAATATAAAAGTGTTAGTGGAAAAGAAATTGTAAGAGAAAATGAAATTATTTACTTAAAATATCACTGAAAACAAAATCCTATTAATGAATAAAAAAATCGTATAACAGTTTAAATATAAAACTTATATTATTTTATTATTTCATTCAAGTTCAAAAATTTAACATTAATTATTATGTTTTTATTCATTAATTCATTAAATATTAAAAATGCTAAATAAAATATGAACAAATTTATAAATAAATCAGATATAGATTGAAAATATACTCTAAATTAATATAAGCCCTATCTACATTAATAAAATTCAATTATTTAATATATTTGTTAAAATAAATTTTGTATAACAGTTCAAATAATATACTTGTAATAAAAATTAATTTACATATTAAAAATGTGTCTTGATCGTACATTTTATAAAAATGTGTAATTATTAAAACAAATTTGTATAACAGTTTAAATAAAATGTTTATATTATAAACATATAAAAATATATACCTAATTATAATTCAAATACATATTATAGTAAATTTGTATAACAGTTTAAATAGAATATTTATTATTATATAAATATACATATAAAAACTAATTAAAAAGAAAAACTTTACAATAAAATGCTAATGTGTAAGCCAATTTAAAGAAAATCACAATACATGCATTCGAATCAATTTATGACTAACATTTTTTATTCATTTTAAATTTTTTGTTTATTTTTATTTTTTTTTATTTTAATACATACATTAATAAAAATTAACAGTTTAAATTAAATATTTATATATATACATTCTAAAATAATATTTAATTTAATTTCAATTTAGATAAAAATAAATCAACAAATGATTATGATACTGGCATTGGTGGTTCAACATCAACAATTGTTAGTCCAATCGGTTCACCACAACCACAATTTAAATTACGCAGTCGATTACAAGGTGTTATATCAAAATCATTTCAGGTAAAATACAAAAAAAAATAATAAAAACGCAGTAATCAAAATCTCTATATACAAATAATATTTTTTTTTTTTTATTTTACAATATATTGAACAGAATAAAGAATTAAATTCAAATAACAACGATCCATCGAATTCAAATAATGCTACAAGTATAAATAGTAATATTAATAGTAATAGTAATTCAAAAAGTTCATCGGGTAATTCAAATTCAACAACACCACAAAGTCGTCGTAAATTTTTCAATTCAAAAGCAATTAAAAGCACTTTTAGTAATCATGGTAATGGTCATAGGCGTGCAGCATCAAGTGGTAATGGTAATGATATAACAAAAAATCTTATATATTCAGGTAAATATATATATATTGTTTAATTTTTAATTTTCTATTTTATTCTTTTAAATTCTAATTAATATATACACAAATCATTTTGGTTTCATTTTTATTTTTTTTAATTTTAATTAAAATTGGGTATATGGATTATTTTAATTTATATAATTTTTAATTATTATTATGTATAAATAAAGGTGATACCAATTTACTTGAAACATCAACATGTTCTGATTCAGTTGTAACAAGAAGAAGAAAACAATTAATTAGTAATTTAAATAGTGGTGGTGGTTGTGGTAGTAGTGGTACTACTAGTGTTACTAATAGTGGCAGTAGTGGTGGTAATAATAGTTTTGGTATTGGTATCGATAATAAATCAAATCGATTAAGTCTTGTTGGTACATCAATTTATGCTGGAAATTTATTAGGAAAAATTAAATCACTATGGAATGCACAATCATGTTCAATAAATGCTGGATTAAATCAATTAGCAGGCAAAAATTATATTAAAATTATTATTATTGATATTATAAGTTTGATTCAGATAGAATATTTTTTTTTTTTTAATACAATTTAAATTTACTTAAATTAAAAATTAACATTTAATTGATAGCATGTTTACAAGATAATAACTGCATTTTATATTAGAGATTGTATAATACACATGTTATGATGACTAATGAATAAAATTAAAATTTAAAAAATTAAAATCAATTCTAATAAATTTATGCAAAGTTTATTATACATATTTATTCTAGAATTTAAAAAATTTCATTAAAATAGATTTTTATTGAAATAATTCAATTAATGTGATACTTTGATAGTAAAGTAAGTAATCGAACAAATTATTGAATCTGAAATGCAGGTGCGGTGTGAGAAAAAATAAAAAATCAAACAAAATTTTATAATTAGAGCTATAAATTCGTTTTTTTATTTTTTAATATAGTTTTATTTATTTTTTCTACATATTAAAAGTTGCAATTTTAAATAAAACTACTAAGGCTAAGTTATAATGATTAGTAAAATAAATACATAAATTTTGTTTTTAATTTTGCGGCAGCGGTTGAATGTAAAGTTGTAGGAATGATAAAATATGTTCGAAAAATGAAATTACGTTTAAAATGTTAACAATTAAGTAGATTTTGAGATATATTTTATATAATTTGGTTGTTGTGGCCGAATTAAGGTAATATTTTTGGGATTGCTCATAGAGGCTTTGCTTAAAATATTTCAATATTTTTTATTAGAAACAAAATTTTAGAGAATGATAAAAAATGTTCGAAAAACGTAATTACGTTCAAAATGTTAACAATTAAGTAAATTTTAAAATATTTGCTGTCGTTGTGGCAGAATCAAGGCATCTTTTTGTCATTTGTGATTGATCCCATAGACTTTGCTTAAATTTTTCAATTATTATTTACATCTTAATTGTTGGCAGTTCCTCATATT
Organism: Argyra leucocephala; assembly: GCA_963942445.1. Classification (NCBI taxonomy): domain Eukaryota; kingdom Metazoa; phylum Arthropoda; class Insecta; order Diptera; family Dolichopodidae; genus Argyra; species Argyra leucocephala. The sequence goes on along the minus strand of OZ012679.1, from coordinate 12,531,077 downwards.
TTTATTCCATAATGTCTAAGCTTTTAAGTCAAAAAACGATACGGCTGTAAAAAATCATACTATCATAATGAAACAACCTGTATATATAAGTTCACCTGTATATAATGTTTGATAATTGATTATACATAAATTAATTGTTTAAGTTAACTAGACTAATTATTTTTATTGCTTTTTTTTGTTTTTATAAATGTTTGATAACTATATTTTAAATAAATTTAACTATTTTAATACTAAACTAATAATAGCTTAACTAAGTTTAACTTTAATTGTAGCCTTAAGTGTAATATTGAAAATCTTAAACTAGTGCATAACTAAGAATACAGAATTAAGTTAATTAAGTACTTGATATAACTTGGCAACCTTTCTAATATGTACTTAAAAACTAAAACAAAAACGAATGCTAATCAACGAACTAAGTGGCTAACAGAGCTATATGCAATTAAGGGTGTGTATTTTATGCATGCGATTAATTAAACAAAAGCTCACATTTATGTTTTTAGTTTTATAATTTAGATAATATTTTTATTTTTTGCTATAAAGTCATATTTTTACTATAAATTTGGCTTTTCTAAATATATTACACTTACCTGTATGTTTACAATACACAAAAATTAATTTGCTTTTATTAACCATAAAATTTAAGCATTAATTAAGTAAATTATAACCGAAAAATTAACAAAAAAATAACCAGAAAATTAATTGAAATAATATTCAAAATTATTTTTAATTTTTTTTTTTATTGTAAATGTTAATTTGTATAATTTTTATACATCAGGTAATAAAACGTATCAGGATGATTTACAAGGTAAATTAACATTTTTATCGGATAAATTAATTGATCAACAACATCAACAAAAACAAGAACGAAAACCAAAATCATTAGAAAATATAAATAAATTAAGAACAACAGTTTCAGGACAAGCACAAACAACAGGAACAACAACAGGAACAACAACAGCAATAATAACAAATTCAACAGATCAATTATCATCATTAAACGGCGGTTCAAGAAAATTGAATGAAATTGAAAAATCAAATTCAACAATAATGAATGATATGAATGATATGAATGGTATTAATTCAATTGGATTTTTATCACAAGAAAATTTTAATCAAACTGAAATTCAAAAAAGAAGTTCAACCACAAAAGGTTAGTTTTAATTATTTTTGATTTTTTTTGTTTGTTTTAAGTTATGATTTTTATTTATATACATTTTTAGTTGTTTCATTTAATTTAATAAATATTAATTAATAGCTGATTAAGAATACGATATAGATAAACATTTTAGAATACAACATTTTTGGACTCACTAATACATTCAATATAATCCAGAATTTTTTTTAAAAATTACCGTTAATTTAGTCCTAATATGTTGTGTTCTAAAATGTATATCTATATAGTATTCTTAATCAATGGTATAAATTATAAGTTATATTATATTGGATTTGGATTTAAATCAGAATTTATGAATTCAACTCTATTTGAAATTTTCAAAATAAAACTGTTATAATTTGAGAAAACTGTTATATGGTTCATTACTGATACGTGCCTCTATAATCTAAACAAAAAAGTAGATTTAACTTGTTGTCGTTGTATAATGTATAATGTAAAAACAAAAAATTTTTCACAAATCCAAATCGGATTTGAGATTGGATTAAGAAAAATAGTATGTATTATTTCTCTTAATCCAATCTCAAATTCGATTTGAATTTGTGAAAAATTCTTTGTTTTTAACAAACTAATTTTTGAAAAAAAAAAAACTAATACAGACCTGTTACTACATTTTTAAATTTTAAAATTGATTTTGCTCGAAACAAATTTCAGACATAAGCGATTAAGACTTGTTGCAACAGACTTTATTGCAAGGGAAAATACATACAAATAAGACAAAATATTTAAAAATTTATAATTTTTATATTTAATTAATTGATTTATTCATTTAATTATTTTTATATATATATACATAATAAATAATAAATAATTTAATTAGGAACTTTTCATGATGCTTCATCAAAAAGTCGTAAATCAATAATAAGACGATGGTTAAAACCATCATCAATGTCATCACAATCAATAAAAGATTTAGAGAATCGCAATAAAACCATTCCATATAAAATCATACAATTGAATTTGAAACCATTATTTTTTGAGGTACCATTACAAGAAACTGATCCAATATTTATTGGACGTCAATGGATGTTACGTGAATTAGCAAATATATTAACATCAACCGATACACCAGGTATATTAATTAATGGTAATTCTGGTACTGGTAAAACAGCATTTATATTACAACTTGTTGAGTATTCATGTTTTGGTCGTAAAAAATCAATAAATTTACCAGAAAATGATGGAATCTATTGTCAAATAAATGTTAGTCATGATCGTATTAAAACAATATCATCATATGTTGTGGCATATCATTTTTGTCAAGTTGATAATAATGTAACATGTTTAGTTCCTGATTTTATACATTCATTGGCAGCACAATTATGTCAAGCACCACAATTAATTGCATTCCGTGATTATTTAGAAAATGAACAACATTTACAAAATATATTAGGTATTAAAGAATGTTTTGCTGATCCAGAACGTGTTATTAGAATGGCAATATTAGAACCATTAATACAATTAAAAAATTGTGGTAAAATAACAACAAAACATTGTATTATATTAATAGATGGATTATGTGAAGCTGAATATCATAGACCAGATCATGGTCATACAATATCATCATTTTTAGCTAAAATAACACCATATTTTCCACAATGGTTAAAAATTGTATGTACTGTTAGAACAAATATGAAAGAGCATATAAAAAGTTTACCATTTATACAAATAAATTTAGATAATTTAAATGCAAATGATTGTATACAAAAGGATATACATGAATATTTATCATTTCGTATTAGTCATAGTGTTGATATACAAAAAAATATTGGTACAACCAAAGAAAATTCAGTTGGTCAAATGAAATTTTGTAATCATTTTATGTCATTATCAAAAGGATCATTTTTATATTGTAAATTAGTTATGGATTTAATTGAAAAAGGACATTTAGTTATAAAATCAGCTAGCTATAAAATTCTTCCAATATCATTGGCACAAATATTTTTATTACATTTTAATTTACGTTTTCCAACAACATGTAGTTTTGATAAAGCTCTACCAATATTAAATATATGCTTGTCAACATTATATCCATTGACATTAAAAGAAATTTATTTTTCAATATTAGCTTTAAATACAGAATTGAATTTAGATTGGGATGAATTTATAGAAAGATTTAAATTATTAAATGGATTATTAATACATCGTTTAGATAATACTTATATGTTTTTTCATCCGGCATTAAGAGAATGGCTTTTAAGACGTGATGAATCAGAATCAACAAAATTTTTATGCGATTTTCGTATTGGACATGCAGCATTAGGATTTCGTTTATCTAGAATGCAAGCACCATTAGATCCAGATAAAACATTAGAATTATGTCATCATATTTTAAAAGCTCATCTATTTCGTAATGGACAAACAACTTTATCTGCCCGCGATATACAATCATATTGGGTTACAGCATCTGCTGATTCAACATCAGAGGCTTTATGTACATTAAGAAATATATATAGTCCAAATGTAAAAGTTTCAAGATTACTTTTATTAGCTGGTGCATCTGCCGATTATGTTACAGATTTTTTAGGAAATGCAACAATTTTATGTATTGCTGCTCATGAAGGTAAATTATTCTTTTAAATCAATAAAGTTCCTCACTTAAGTCTTTTGTAATTTAAAAAAAAAATATGTATATTATAAAATTACAGGTATTGTGCCAATGGTAAGTCTTTTATTAGAATTCGGTGCTAATGTTAATGGAACAAATAGTCAAGGATGTACACCACTTATATTTGCTGCAATTAGAGGACACTGCGATATTGTTAGATTATTAATAGCAGCTGGTAGTGATGTAAGCCAAACTGATACAACACAACGTTGTGCTCTAGTGCATGCAGCTAGAGTTGGTATGTCAAGTGTTGTAAAATATTTATTGGCATGTGATTGGACATGTAAAATTTCAAAATCAACAACAAATGTTACATTTTCAAATGCATTACAACAATCTTTGATTGCTGCTGCATCCAATGATTTTTTAAGTATAGTTGAAGATATTTTAGATACAGATAAAATAAATTTAAATGATTATGATACATTAACTGGAGATACAGCATTGTGTTCAGCCTCAAAAAATGGTTGTTTAGAAACGGTATCGGTTTTGTTATCTAGAGGAGCTAAAGTTGATGCTACAAATAAATTAAATCAAACTGCTCTAATACTTGCTGTAAAAGAAGGTCATTTAGCTGTTATTGAAAGATTAATACAATATGAAGCAAATATTGAACAACTTGAAAGTGAAACAATAAAAACACCTCTTATGATTGCATCTGAAGAAGGTCATTTAGATGTTATTGAATTTTTAATAGAAAAGGGTGCTGAATTAGAGCAACAGGATAAAGATGGATTAACTGCATTATCATGGGCATGTTTAAGAGGACGTTATAATATTGTGAAATTTTTAATTGATAAAGGTTGCTGTCAAGATCATGTTGATAAAATTGGGCGTACTATATTAGATTTAGCTGCTTATCAGGGATCATCAAATCTTGTACAATATTTAATTGAAAATGGTGCCAAAATTGAACATTTAGATATTAATAATATGAGACCATTAGATCGTGCAATTGCATGTAGAAATGTAAATGTTGTTCAAATATTTTTAAAAAGAGGTGCAAAATTAGGTCCAGCAACATGGACATTAGCTGCTGGAAAAGTTGACATTTTAGTTATATTAATTAATAAATTACTAGAAGATGGTAATTTTTTGTATAGAAAAAATCGTTTTCAAGATGCTGCCTACCGTTATCAATACGCTTTGAAAAAAATGCTTTTTATTGAATTTCCGGCAGAGCAAAATTTTATTTTCATTCAGCTAAAAGTTAATTTATTATTAAATTTATCCAGAAGTAAACGAAAGATGAATGTAAGTTATTTTCATAAGCAAAAATGTTTAAAAAACATAATTGGAAAATATTTTGTTTTTTGTTTCTTCTTTTCATAGGATCTTTCTGAAGCCATTGATCTCGCTACACAAGCCATTGAATTGAAACCAGATAGCTATGAAGGTTTTTATGCTAGAGCTAAAGCAAAACTTGAAAGAAATTATGTTTATGAAGCATCAGCAGATGCAAAGAGTGCCTTAGAAAAATCAAAAACAGCTCCAGCTGATGTTAGAGATATAATTCAACGTTTTTATAATGATTTAAAAGCTAGAAATTTAAGGCCAAATAATTCAAATGAAATTACAGATTTGTGAAAAAAAAAATATTACTTAAATACATTTCATAGTTTTTTTTTTTATTTAATTTTGATATAATTAAATTTTTCTATTTTATAAATTTTGCTTGTCGTGTTTATTGTATTATTTTTTTTTTAAATAAGTTTTTGTTTGAACATATTTATTTTTTTTTTAATTTATGAAAATTAAATTGAATAAAATTTGCATTAAGAAACAAAAAAAAAAGTTTTAAGATGTTGCATAAAACTGAATAAACAGCCTTTTAATTTTTTTTACTAATAATTGAATTATTCAAGACTTTCCTTTAAAGATACCCTAATAAAATATTTCCTGCTTTATTTGGAATGAATGGATGTCAAAACATAATTCTTAAAAATGTATTTTTTTACTGGTAACGAAATTTGATTGAACCAATTCTTCAGGATCAAGATCCAGAAAGTTTGTTATCTAATTTGAGTTCTCTATACTCTCGTTTAACAAAGATATTTTTATAAACTACAAGATTTTTATCCCTTTTCTACCCATTTAGTATAGATTTCATAGTGATACATTTTTATAGACAAGATAGAATTTTGAGATTCAAATGAAATTACTATAAAAACGTTTTGCTCTTTACCGCAACTTCCAACTCTTCTAATTTTTTGAGAAAAACTTCAAAATGCCTGCAAGTAGTAGTTTTTATAAACTTATTGTACACTAAACAATTTGACATAACTCGCAATATTTGAAATAATGTCATTCAAATTGACCTATTTTTTATTCATGCACTTTACAATTCCACTACTCATGTACAACCAAAAATAAAAACTTTAATTTCATGTAAAAATCATTTAAATTTATTCTTACACAAATTTTACACAATTAAATTTTGTTAACACCCTTAAACTGATTCTTGTACAGGTGGTTCATACCCTTCTGGTCTATCAATTACAGCACCTTCTGATACAGTACCTTCTGTACCTTTACCACCACCATCTCCATGTAAATCAAGAAGTCTTGATAAATCAAAACGTGGTTTTTTAAGAACTTTTACTTTACGAATGTATACATCATGAAGTGGATAAATTGCTTGACATTTCTTTTCAATATCTTTTGCAATTGAATCAGGAAGTAATTTGTTGACAACTTCTTTTAAATCAGAACTACTGACATCGCGAATAATGGCATCAGTCATCTTTTTACGAATTTGACGCACTTGTGAATGCTGAGCATAACAAGTTTTACGTTGCGACAATTGATCTTTAGCTGTAAATCCTATACAGAATACACGTAATAAATATCCATCAGTAGTTTTAACGTCTACGTTAGCTTCAATTAAAGTTTGCCATTTTTTGACCATTGATCTAAAATAAAATTGAAATTAATATGTAAAAACATAAATTTATAAAAAAAAACGTCATCTTATTGTTGATATTAAAATGACATTGTATTGATAGGTTAAGGGAACAAAAAATTACTTACCTTAATTTATCAGTAGTTAAATCCATACCATGGAAATTGGTAAGAACATTACGTTCTTGAACATCTTCAGCAATTAAACGGAATTTTCTAAATGAACGTTCAGCATCATGATCTTTTTGTAAATCAGCTAATGATACTTCGAACACGCGGCCTTTCAATCCTTCAGATGCAATTTTGGTACCTTGAGTTCTGTTTACAAGGGTTTTACCTACTTGCCTGGTGTGAAACATATTTGGTGCTTTCACATCGTACCAATCTTTTCGTGAAAAAGGATCAATTACCTTCTTTTTACCACCTTTTTTGCCACCTTTGGATAATCCCTTATTTTTTCCTACCGCCATGATTTCGAGTTAAATCAGAAAAGGCAGAAGTCAGCTGTCAAAAAGAGGAAATAGATATTTTAACGGAACAATCAAAATTTTTCCCAACACACATATTCATATTAAACTTGATTTTGTTTTAAGGGTTATGTTTTCTGGTATGAATTAATTTTCCACAAATGAATTTTGAATTAAATTGTAAAGATATATATATATATAAAATATCATATCATTATATTTATATGTGATATATTATTGGTTATTTAAATATTTTTGTGAATATATATAATAAGTACCAAATTAAATTACTAAGTCATAAAAAAAATAAACATTCTAAATAAATAATATGTACATGTAAAAATAAAATCATACTAATATTGGTTGTTACCAATTTATCAATCCACAAATCATACGAGATGATAAAATTTTAATTTCATAAAATTAATGAACTGAACAAGTTTTTAATGACTATAAACAAATATGACTATTTGTCTGTAAAAAAAATATTTTGAATAAAAATGCAATGGACTCAAGAATTATAACAAAGAGATTTATGTTTTATTTTTAAAATTAGTTAAGCTATTAAGGCTCAAATTTTCTTGGCTTAAATCAATTTCAACAATTTTATATAATAAATTTAATTAAAAAATATTTTTATTTAAATAAATTTAAAATATTAAGATTTCCATTTGAACTCCCATTATCTGATAACCCAAACTTAGCAGAAATCATCTGTATTACTTTTTGACGTTTAACCGGCAGTTTCTTCTGATTATACCAAATACCAACCAAAACCAAACCAAATTTTACCATCATAACAGAAGACAGAACATTACTATTTATTAAAGCAACAAAAAAGAAAACAAGTAAAAAGTACATAATTGAACAAAACCAAAACTATTTACAAAGCATTTACAAGTAGCAGCTATTTCAAATACAATAGAATTTGTTTACTTATTGCATTTTTGTAATTAAAAAAATAAAAATGGTTTTCTATTTTACAAGTAATGTAGTTCAACCACCATTTCGTATTTTCATGGGTGAAGATAAACATGAAAATGAAGATTTAATAAAATGGGGTTGGCCAGAAGATGTTTGGTTTCACGTTGATAATTTATCATCTGCACACGTATACTTAAGATTACAAAAAGGTCAAACAATTGATGATATTCCATCATCATTAATAACAGATGCATGTCAACTTGTAAAGGCAAATAGTATTCAAGGAAATAAAATGAATAATATTGATGTTGTTTATACAATGTGGGAGAATTTAAAAAAAACTCCTGGCATGGAAGTTGGACAAGTCGCATTTCATCGTGATAAAGATGTACGAAAAGTTCGAGTTGAAAAACGTATCAATGAAATATGTAATCGTCTTAATAAAACAAAAATAGAAGATCATCCAGATTTGAGAATTGAAAGAGAAAGGCGTGATGAAGAAGAACGTGAAGATAAGAAACGTCTTCTTAGATTCCAAAAACAAAAAGAAAAGGAAGATGAAAAACGTAGACAAGAAGAAGCAGAATTAAGAAGTTATACAAGTTTGATGAAATCTGAAAATATGAAATCAAATTATGATGATGGTAATGATTCTGATGATTTTATGTGAAACTTATAATACACATATAATATGTTATTGTTTTAATAATTATTTATGTGTCATTGTACCTATAATTAACATGATAAATAAAAGTAAGCTGTTTTTCTAATTTATGTTGTATTTTCTTATTTATTATTTAAATTCCTATTGGTTTTGGTATTTTTGAAATTTGGCTATTATGATGATTCTCTTTCTACTATACATACATATTTTACAGAATTTTTATTAGAATAAAAATGTATGTACGTTATGATTCTTATGATTTGCTTAAAAGAAAAACAAATTTTACATTCAACTTGATTCAACTAAAATATTTTTTTTCAAGTCAATTCAAATTTATGAACACTTCTTTTATTTTCAAATGTCAGTCAATACAATGAGGTAAACATTTGGTTGAATAATTATTGCTTTTCTAGTAATTACGATATTTTTATTTTTATTAAAAATAATTTCATAATATTAAAGAATATTACTTTACGAAATTTATTAAATAATTTTTTTGTAAAATGGTAAGTATTTTATTAAAAATAGAGTAAAATATGTAATTTTTTTGTAATGTTGGATTAAAAAAGAAATTCGATATTTTTTTTTAGGCAAGTTCTGCAGTTCTTGCAGGATTAGGTCTGGCAGCAATAGGCTTTGCTGGAAAACATTTATTAAGACGAATGCCAAATATGTCAGAAAAGGTAGCTGAAGCTTTTAAAAGTTTACCTAAATTAGATGCTGAAAGTTTAGCAAATTCAAAATACTATAGAGGTGGTTTTGATCCGAAAATGAATAAAAGGGAAGCAGCTCTTATTTTGGGTGTTAGTCCTTCTGCATCGAAAATTAAAGTGAATATCTTGTTTTACAACATTCTGGTGTATACTTTAATATATTTTGTTTTTTATTTTAGATAAAAGATGCTCATAAAAGAATTATGTTATTAAATCATCCAGATCGTGGTGGTTCACCTTATTTAGCAGCTAAAATTAATGAAGCAAAAGATTTCTTAGATGGTTCAAAATAGAAAATGATTAATTATAAATTATTTAGTATTAAATAAGAATGTAGTTTAAATGTAAATAAAATTATTTTTTTTTAAATTGTGAAGTGGGAAAAATTTTTTATGGTTAGTTTTCAGTTAAATACGTATGCATTTGAAAAGATTGTGGCTGTTGCGGAGTAATCTATTTTTTAATTACGAACTTTTTTCATATCATGTATGTTACCAATGAATATACTTATAGAATTATTAGTATTCATTAATGTTACGTACGGAAAGAAGATATGGAAAGAAAATTTTTGTTAAATCATTGGAAAACTATAATTTTAAACTCATCTGATTTGTATATTGTAGGTACACATTCGATTAGGTAAAAAAGTGTCGAAATATATTTTTGTAATCATGATTCAATCGAATAATTTTTTCGAATTCATTTTTTTTTATAGAACCGTTATTCGCTTTGTAATATTTATAATATAATAGATGATATTTTCTGGATAACGCAAAACAATTGAAAGAAAATCTCTGTACTGGGATGGGAAGTCAAACGCTAAATGAAAATAATTTCTATCATTAGAAAAAAAGTGAGTTGAAGATGGCAGTTCATAATAATTTGAAATAAAAGACATTTTTATTCATCACATTATAACATTTTGAATTTATTTCTACAAAAAAAAAAAAAGTTAATAGAAAATTTCTTTTTTTTTTCTTTTTTATATTTTTATATATATATATATATATATATATAAATCATTTTTTCATTGATTGGCTGGTATTTTTCTTCTTCGTTTTTTTTTATTTTATTTTTTTTTTATATAATTATATTAATTTATTTTATTTAATTTATTATTTATTCATTAAATTACATTAATATTTATTTATATAATTATATCTATATATAAAAAATTTTTAATATAAAAAGTATAAAATAAATTAAAGAGAACAAAAATAAAAATTAATTTTTAATTTATTAATTTTGGAAACGAAAATAAAAAAAAAATATACATATATAATATTTATGTATTATATTATATATAATAATATATATTACAAAAAAAAAAAAAATAAGCAATAAGACAAGACAAGCAAATTTAAATTTTGAACTAAATTAATTCGTAAATTATAAATAGTAAAAAAAAAAAAAAATAAAAATTAAAATTTTATTTAGCCCCAATTATATACGGATAAGATTATCTAGTTACTTTGTCATTCAACTTTTTCAGTAAAGCCATTTTATTAGTTATTACCGGCTTTATATTGTTTTGTTTTAATTGAAATTTGATATTTTCAGTCTAATAGTAGGTTACATTTATACAGACTATGACGTGACATGATGTATTTCAAACAGAAATGATAATTGTTTTCCTTATTAATTAATATTTCAATTGATTTTGAATAATTTATCGATGTCAAATATTATGCAAATATTTAACTTTCTGGATTTTATTGGTGACATTGGCATTCATTGTTGCTGATTTTAATATTTAAAATTTGTCAGAAACGTATTACAGAACACATTAATTAAAAATATACACGCTTGGTATTCCTATCTCAGCCAAAACATTTCAAAAATAAATATTAAGAAATTGATTATATCCAAATGAATTCCAGATTATAATGATGACAATGTGTAACTATAATAAATAATCTTATTTATATATAACATTAAGATTAATATTTTTATTTTCTTAATTCAAGCATTCCACATCATTTTAATTAAACATATATATCATAAAAATTATTAACATTTTAATTTGTTTTTATTTTATTTTTTTTTTTATTATTTTCTTTTTTTTAATTAATTTTCAATATAAATAAATAAATCTAGTTAGAATTAAAATTACATTTCTAAAATTTCTTTTATTTTATTGTTTTTTTTTTTTGTTTTTGTTTTCATTATTTTTAAATCAATAATTCATAATAATAAAATATTAATAATAATAATAATAATTATAATAATAAGTACGTGCGATATATGGCTATTAAAAAAAATCTTTTTTTTCTTATTAAATTCAAATCAGTCGATTTTAAATCAAGCAAAGCGATTAATAAAAAAAAAATTTTTAACCGTTCTGTTATTAAGCATATTGTCACATATTGACATATCCGAATGTGGTTTTAATTTTTAACTGTAAAAAACGACATGTGCTAGGCAATGGACTGATTTTTGTTTTCAACTAGATTATGAATGTAATTCCAAGGGCAATTTTCTAATATCTAGATAATAAAGATACCGAGCGGAATTTACGTAAATTTATTTGGGTAGTAACATAACGGTTAAATGTTTTTGAACTTGTTTGCTTTGTGAATTCCTGAGAAATTAATTATGATGATAATAAAATAAAATAATAATAATAAACTAGGAGCTGTATAGGCAGTCCAACATTACTATAACATTATAACTATACTGATAAATTCCAGTAGTGTTGTTGGTGAACGAAAAACTCTTTTAATTTTTAATAATAATAAAAAATAACATTTCTATTGTCTGGTACGTAATTTATAAAATCTAACTATACAATTGAGGGGTTTACATATGCAAATTTAAATTTTGAATGTTGTCAATATACCGTAATTTTTATATTTTAAATTTTTTACATTTCCGTATATTGATTATGAAACTGTTGAAGCACTGCCTCAGAACAACAATTTGTGCAAGCTACACTCTACAACAGTCTACACCACATAAAAAACAGTATGTTTGACAGCAGAGCTTATTTTTAAATTATCATTACAAAATAATTCAGAAATAAATTAATTACCGTTAGCATTGTTTGTAATGCTACTCCAAAATAGAAAAAAGTACCAATCAAATAAAGCATTATTTTGTTCTAGTACTTTTGTTGAAGTACTGAGTCAGTACTTCAAAAATATTTCAGTTCTTCTAGTAGTTTTAGTAATGCATTTATTTACAGTTTTTTTTTTTTATTTGACAGCGTAATTTTAATTTCCTGACAATAAAAAGAGTTAATTAAAATTATAGAAGCGACTAAATTGTGCCATATAAAAGTACATTAAGTAGAAAAAATTGAAGTGATGTTTAATTATTAAAAAAATTTAATATTTTATCAAAAAATAATATTAAAAAAGTTTAAAAAAAATATTTTAATAACATTCCAATCAAAAACAATTCCACAAAATTTTATGAACATTTTTTTTTTCTTTTCTATATAATGTTAGTTAATTTTGTTTGTTAAATTCATTCACAAATTGATTGTATTCACTGAGCTTTTCATATTATAATTTTTTTTTTTTAATTTAAAATTTCCTATTTTGTTATTTAAATTATTGTATATTCGCATATATATATGTATTTGGATTTTGAAATTGAAAAAAGCACGTAAGTACATACAATTTTCAATTATTTTTTAAAATTTGACAAAATATTGAGTAGAACAGGATAGTACCAAATTAAATATGTAGGTTGTTAAGAGCAATCAGATTTGAATATATAAATAAACATAGAAATTAAAATTGGTAAATATTTACTTATTTATACTAGAATTTAGGACATTCATGTATTGGTTCATAGAGGTGTTGTTTCTGTATTATTTAGATTTAATTTAATTTAATTAAATTAATTAAATTTTCATTTAGATTTGAACAATTTTGTTTTAATTTTAAAAAAATTTGGATAGCTTACAGCAGGAATGAAATTGGAATTAAATGAATGATTGTGAGTTTTTGACAATCTTTAATTGCTATACTTTCAATCATGATTGATTCAAGAAAACTAGTCCCAGACGAAGAACTTCATAGCAATCTAATTTGATTTTAATCTCTTTATAAAGCTTATAAGAAAGAGCTTAAGAAGAATAAAAAAAAAATTTGTATATAGCTAGATATTTCATTCTGATTTTAGGTTATGTGTTTATATATAAAATCTGATTATTTAAATTTGGATGGACGTATAATTATTTATTATTTTATATAATTAAAATTTATAAAAAAAAAATTTTTTTTTTCATTTTTGTTTTAATGAGAATTATTAATAAATTATTGTTACAATACTTTCAAATTATTGTTTCTTTTATTATATATATATATATATATACATTCATATACATAATTTATGTATAATTCGTATATATCTTTATATCATCAATTTTTTTTTTTAATTTAATAAAATTTTTAAATTATTTATTTCATTAATTTTTTTTTTGTTTTTTTTTTTCTAATTATTTGTATAAAAAAATAATTTTAATTATTATTTACTTGTATTTATTTATTACGTATATTTTATAGTTAATTTTTTTTTGCTTTGCCAAATTTAAAAATTAAATTTTATTTTTTTTTTTTTTGTAAATTTATTTTTAATTTTAATATTCTTTTCAAATTATTAAATATTAATTTGAATTTATGAAAAATATTTTTGGAATTGAATTATAATGAGGAATTTAATTTTATTGTGTGTGTGTGTGTGTTTGTAAATTATTGTTATTAAATTATATTATTTCTGTTTAATTAGAAATGTATTGAATATTTCAATTTAATTTCGAGTTTTTGGTTCTATTTTAGAAATCAAATAATAATTTTATGTTTTTTTAAATTGTTTTAATAATATATCAATTTTATTTTAATTATTTTTTTTAAATTATTTATACAGTTTAATAATATTGTTTCAACAACGCATTGCATATTTATCAGTTTTATTAAGAAATTTATATTCTTATATAAAGTTAGATTTTTAGTACTTTTTTCTTCAAATTTCAACTAATCAGAGATTGACAGTTTTGTATTTTTATTCGTAGAATAGAAAATAAAATCAGTATGAATATTTTTGTTTTTACAAAACCATGATTTGTTCAGTGAACTTTTCTAGATATTCTGCAGTAAAAATATTTTGATTGGTTGAATAAATTTCTGTAAATTTAAATCGGAAGAAAAAAAAATATTAAAACCCACTTAATTCGAAAACAAAAATCTTTAATAATTTTGATCATAATTTATTCTATTGCCATTTTTAGCTATTTAATTTATTTTTACATGATATTAAAGCTAATACTATTTGATTATACATTCAATATTAATTTCAATTTTGTGCAATACTATATGACGAATATAATATGTATGATGTATGTATAATTTATATGAAGAATACTGCTAAATGTTGTTTGTAGCTTTAAAATGGACATGAAACGTTTATTTTTAGTAGCCTAAAAATGCAATTTTAAAACCATTTTTTTTTTTTTCTAAAAATAGAAATTTTTGAAATATTTAGCTTGTACATTTTTTATTATATTTTCCTCATTAATCAAATGTTGTTCAATTCTTGTACGTATAAATAATTTAAAAAAACAAAAAAAAAATTATTTTTTAATGAAAAATGTTTTTATATAATATATTTATTATATTTTATATGTTATAATTATTGTAATTGCACTGCAATTACATATATTTATTTATTTATTAAAAAAAAAAACAATTGTTTTCGTTTTATTTAAATTTAAATCTAGAAGTATACATTTACATAATCACAATTATCTTCAAAAATTAGAAAACAAATAAAAATAAAACTCAATTCAGGCACGCTTTTAGTGGATATTTTTTATGTATACATCTCATTATATACTCTTATATATATACATGATAATATTTTAAAATCTCATATTTATTAAACAATAATAATATAAAAATGGTTATAAGTATATAGAGTATAAATTAATAATTTATATTATGTTGTACAAAATTTTAATAAATTAATGCCCTTTAAATGTTATATAATGAAAATGTTATTCATTAAAACATGAGTGTTACCCTACTTTGTTCATGCAAATTCCTATTATTTTGAAAACTTTAAATTTGAGCCTAATTTGAATAACCATTATAGCCAACAGGGACGCCTAGTTTAATTATATTTATTTTTTAAGCGATAATCTTTGTGCTGGAGCGACAAAGCTCATTATTTAATAATTTAAATTTCTAAAAAACAATCTAAATAAAAAATAATAAATTAAATTTATGATTAAATTTAATATAATATGTTATGTGTATTTCAAATTAAATTTGAGTACTTTGCAGGACTTTATATGTATGTTGGCAAAGTATAAAAAATATTAAATATATAAATTAAATAATTTTATTTATTAAAAATGTCTAAAATTTGAATTTCTAATATGTAAAAGAAAACTGAAAAAGGAAAAATGAGATTCTTAAAATATTATCATCGATATATATATATATATATGTATTTCAAATATGATTTAATTTCTGATTTTCTATTATGGTAATTTTTTTTCATTTATAAAGTAGTTATATTTTTTTTTTTGTGTTTTGAAAATTTATTAATTAATTATTATTATTTTATTTTATATATATAATTATTTTATAAATTATAAAGTATATTTATATATATATATATATATTTTTTTTATTTTTTAATTCCCTAAATTACTAAAAGGTATGATATTTTACAAGTTTATTTATATATATATATTTTTTTTTTGTTTATTTGTTTGTTGCAATTAATAAATGTACGTTATTATTTTAGTTACTATAATAAATTACAAATTAATTTAGAGCACATTTGTTAGCAGTATTTTTTGTTTTGTATTCATTTTTTCATTATAAAAATTTAATAATATATATATATATATATATATATATATATATAATAGCGATATGTTAAATCAAAAATAATAATAATAATAATAAAAAAAAAATTAAAAATACATTTGTATATAAGTATATTACATATAAAAAATTGTTTTTAAATATATATTTATAAATAAAATTAATATTGTGATACAAAAAGATAAATTTTAATTAGTTTTTATACATTATGTAAAAAATTATTTGCTGCGTTTAATTTTATATAACATAATTAATTGCTTTTAGCATTTTGAATTCGAAATGGAAGATGTATTTTGCTTTTTTGTGTTTTTTTTTTTATTTTTTTTATATTAATATAAAATAAAAAAAAATTAAATATTAAATTAATTAATAAAATCAATAATTTTAACTGGGCTTTAATTATTGAATAAATTGAGTTTTGAGTAAAAATATTTTTTATGATATTATAATATGATATTATTTTATTATTATTTTAGAATATAGTATGTACATACTAAATACATATATATATATTCTTTTTATTTTATAATATTAAAAATTTATTATTCTATATATAAAATTGTTTGCGAATAAATTTTTGCAATATCATAGATAAAACAATTTATTCAATAATTCATTTCGATTTCTAATAAAAAAAAAAAAAGATCTTATATAAAACATTTATATTATTTAATGTTACTTTTAATTAATTTACAAAATTATAAATTAAAATTGTTATTAAATTAAAAAAATTAATAATTTTCTTTATTGATTTTTAAGCTTTGTATATAAATGAACAAAAACAAAAAAAAAATGTAGAGAACTGTCTCTACCACAAATTCGTTCTACAAAAACACCATAGAGAAAGTTATGATAGAGATATATACTAGCACTCTACCAATTGTTCAAACAATCTACATTGCCACATCTCTGTTTTATGCCAACGTATAGATAGTGTAAAACTATAAATGTCTCTACATGGCTTTACCATTTTTTTTTCTGCTTCTGCTATGCACACAAAGCTTTACAATTATTGCTTTTCAATAATAATAATACTAATAAAAAAATTAAATTATAAATATATAAAAAATCTAAGAAAAAAAAATGTCTTACAAGTTTTTTTTTTTTTTTTTAAATTTTAAATTAAAATTTTTCTGTTATTGTATGACTAATTAATACATATTTTAATATTTTCATTTTATTTTTGAGTTGTTAATTTATTTAAATACAATATTTTTTTTTATAAATAAATTTAATTTATATTTTGTTACAAAACATTATTGTTATTGTTTTTGTTCTATCTTTGAAAAAATTTCATTCTTAACTTAAATTACTACCAACTTTGCCAATTTAATTTTGCAACATTTTTCAAAAATTTTAAATGTAATTTAATTTTTTTATATATATATATATATATATATATACTTTAAATTTTATTTTATTTGAAATTTATCATTCCTAATATTAGTTTTACATAATTATTTATTTTTACATGTATATATATATATATATATATGTATACATAATTTTATATATTTATATATATATATATATATATATATATATTAATTTGTTTGTTTTTTTTTTTTAATTTTTTTTTTTTAAATAAAAATATATTCCTAATATCTAAACATAAAATCACAGCAGCTCCGTAAATATGCCACCAAACCATGCCATATAAATTGGAAATAAGTACATAACTATTGCTTTAAATAATGGTATTGCTTTTAATTTTGCTGAACTATTTGTTTTAGTATTTTTATATGTTTCATTTTCATTATTTGATTGTGTTATACTCTTTTTAGTTGATGTTTCATCTTTTCTATTTGTATTTGTATTATATGAATGATCATGATTTGTACCAATACCAGTACCATGATCAATTGATATACCACCATCATTACGATCTCTACCACCCATCGGACCAATTGTTGAATGATTATCATCATATGAATGTGAACCAGAACCATGTATATTATCTTCATCATCATCTTCGTCATCACTTCCAATACCATCACCAGATCCAGAACCATTATCATAATCAGGTTCTTCTAAAATAAAAAAAAATAAAAAACAAAAAATATCATTTATTAAGAAAATTATTTTTTTATTATTAAAATTAATTATTTACCATGATCTGACCAATCAACATCTAATCCATTAAAAGCATTTTTTAAATGATTAACTGTTGTTTTTAAATAATACAATTGATTAGAAATAACCGCATTTGGTTTAAAATTTTGATTTGGAAATTCTGGATTAGTACTTTGTTCTAAAACAATTGGATGCCGATATCTAGATTTAAAAATAAAAAAATTTCAATTAATTTTCAAATTAAAATATATTTTTATATATATATATATATATTAATACCTTTCAATAGTTGTACCATTCCAACAACGATCTTCTTTAGGTGGTGCAACATTATCTTCATTATTACATAAATGATATGCTAAATTTGACCAAAATTTTTTCGATTCTTTTACTTTTTCTCTAATATCTTTAACTAATTTATCTAAATCTGGTTCTCTATTATCCAATTCATCATCATCAATTTTTTTACCATTTTTTTTATTTTTATTTTTACCACCACCACCACCACCTCCTTGTACTTCTGATGATTGTTCTGATTGATGATCTTGTTGTAATTCTTGATCTTCATGTTGATTTTGATTTTGCTGTTGCTGTTGTTGTTGTTTATGTGTTAATGAATCCATATCAGATCTTTTATTAATACGATGTTCATTATTATTATTATTATTATTGTTATCTGTAATAACTTCATCTTCAATTTGTGCATCAATATCTAATATATCGGATTCATTATTTGATATTGCAATTTTATCACTATATAAATTACGTCGTTTACGTCCTAATGCTGGTTTACCACAGCCTTGAAATACTTGACTTGATATATCTTGACCAGTTTCCTAAAAAAAAAAAAAAAAAAAAATAATTAGAAAAATGTTTTAATAATATTGTAATTATATGAATTGTTTGTTATATAGAAAAATGTAATATAATTTAATTTTGATGCCAGACAGGATCAATGATAATGAAATAGAAAAATTTATTTAAATTTAACATGAATATAAAATCCTAAAGACATATTTTCGGTAATGATCGTAATTAAGTGAAAAAAATTAGAAGAATAAGATATGATTCACATCATGTATAGAAGATTAAGAGCAGGAAATGACATAACATCAGAACCAATGATGATGAAATAGAAAATTTAATACCCGTATGATTATGAAATCTAAATGGTAGCTCATAATTTTTTACGATTGCGACGATTACAATTAAATACAAATTTTTTGAACTTATAGTCATATAGAAACTATATAAGACCAATAATAATAATAAAGAAATTATTGGAGAGATGAATAAAAACTACTTTTTTTTATTGAAATCGAAAACATAACTAAACAGCTCAAAACAAATCTAACACTATCGTTAAGTTGAATATTTATAGGTGATAACAGGCAAATAACAAAAACCCAACAGATAGATAACAGCACTTCGAAGAAGTTGTCAGTACCAATACAAAAATAACATTCTATGCGAAATGTTTTAATTTTTCGACAAATAAACTGGATCGTATCAAAATTCTGATATATTTTTAATAATTCTAATTTTGTTCATTTCTGAGTTTACAAAATTCTGAATTATGAAATTCTGAATTTTTTTAAAACTATTTTTTTTATTTTACCCTGGAAATTAAAAAATCAAAATTTCGTAACTCATAATTTTGTAATTCGAATTTTTTTAAAACATAATTTTGTACGATCCCAAATTATTTGTTTTTGTATTTTACTAATTATATGTACTGTCTCAAAACTAAACTATGTCATGATGATCTAATACCTTAAATTCAAACAGATTATATACACTATTTTGCTTTATTAGCATTTACTTACATGTAGGTTGAAAATTTTACTATTGATCAGATTAATTGCAGGAGTTCTATTATTATTTTTAATTTAATCAGAACTAAGATATTTCACACCAGAGTGTGTGTTTTTTTTTTTTCTGGATAAACAGAATTTATATAGTACATATTGTCTCCAAATTAAACTGATAAATTCTATTTTCACTTTAATTTTCTTTAATTTTTTTCTAATAACTTAATTATTAAAAAAAAAAAAAAGTAAAAACAAAATAAAAAAAATTTGAAATTCTTTTACATTTTTTTTTTTTTTTTCTTTTTCTACTATTCATCATCATCATACTGATCATTATTTATCATCATGAATATCAATATCAATATTTTTATATCATGATGATGAAAATTATCATCAAGATCAATTTCAATTTCATCATAGGAGGTCTTCATTAACGGTGTTAATAACTTAACACAAAAGAAAAACATAAAAAAAAAAATGAAAAAATGAAAAACAAAAAAAAATGAAAATATCAAGAATTCAAGAATATAAATCATCATTATATACATATATATATATATACTCGTTGTACATCTAAGAAAATGAACATAATAAAGCCCAGATAATTTGTATTAAATAAAAGATGAAAAGAATAATATAATAACAATAATAAATGACCACTATATTAAATTAGAAAAACTACAAAAAAAAAAAAAATGTATTTTTTTGTTACCTTTATACAACACACTTATACACATATATGTATATAAATAATTATTATGTATATAATTTTACATTTTACATACCTGAAAATTCATTATAGCCTCCGAAATTTTTATATTTATTGGTTCAACAACCATAACAATATTAAATGGTCCTAATAATCTTTCAGATAATTTAACAATTGCTGCAACAAAATTATCCCATTCTGTGTCTAATTCATTAAAATGTTGCAAACATCCTTTCATTACATTAACACAATATGCATTACATGGTTTCTCTGAATGACCTTTACAAATACCACATAGTTGCATTTTTGTTAATGCAGCTGTACATTCTGAATAAACACGAGTCTGAAATAGAAAAAAAAAAAAAACAAATATATTAATTAAATATGCAGGTAAAAAAAAAAAAACAATAAAAAAAATTATTTTATTTAAATTTAATTTTCATAAAATGTATATTAAAAATAAATAAATAATAAACTTAAAAAAATGAATTTAAAACAATAACAAGAAAATATATTTTTTGTCTGTCTGGTTTTTTTTGTTTTATTTATTATTATTATTATTTCTTTATTATGCCTTAATTAAATTATACAGTTGAATTATTCAATTACCTTATTAAGAGCTTATACTAATGTATTTACACCTATGACTATGACAATAATTATGAACTATTCTATTTATAATATATTTTTTTTAAGGGAAAACGGCAATCAAAACCTTTTTGATCAATTTTTTTTTTAACCTAAAACTTAAAAACTAACTTAAACATAAAAATTTATTACTAAAAGCTTAATCTATAATCGCTCTTACTAGCGGATTTTCTGAATTTAGACAACTTTCTAGAAAGGCAGGGAATATCTTATCTATTTGTTCGAAAACAGTGTTAACATTTGCTATGTTATGCAATCTGTTGGTAGAAAAGTAAAAAGGTTTACCCAAGATTAATTTTAAAATCGCATTTTGCTTTCTTTGTTGCAGATTTAAGTTTGTTTTAGCAGCATTTTTCCATACGGGAAAACCGTACAAAAGAATGCTGCGAAAGATTGCTTTAAATATTAATAGTTTGTTTTCTACCGTCAAGCTGGATTTTTTTATTAATAATTGGGTATAACATTTTTATGTATAAATCGATTTTACTAACGGTTTTAGTTATATGTGTTTTGAAAAGCAATTTTTTGTCCAAATGTATACCGAGATATTTAATATCCTCTCTTTCCCATATTATTTCGGTATTATTTAATAATAAGTTTCTGTTAGGCAAGAAACAAGATTTCCTTCTTTTTGTGAAGAAAATCGATTTTGTTTTTTCGCCATTGATTTTGATTTTCCATTTGTAATAAAATTCTTGAATTATTTTGAAACCATTTTCAAGATTATTTATTATTTCGTTTGGACATTTGGAAGATGATAATAAGGCGGTATCATCCGCATATAAACTTGTACAGCAATTTTGAGGGCTCGGTAAATCTGCTATGAAAAGGTTATATAAAATGGGAGAAAGTGATGAACCTTGTGGTACTCCTGCTGTGATATTTATTTTGTAGTCCGATTTTAACTGAAAAAAAAAACGATCGTGAAGAAAACTTTGAATTAGCTTAACAAGGTAAACTGGAAATTCGTAATTAATCATTTTGTGAATGAGACCTTGATGCCATACTGAGTCGAATGCTTTTTCGATATCAAGTGTAATCAAGCCCACTGATTTTTTGTTATTTAGATTACTTCTAACGATATTTTTGATTCTACAAACTTGATGTGTGCTGGAATGTTTATTTCTAAATCCGAATTGTTCGTTCGGCAGAATATTCTTGTCCAGCAAGAAATTTACTAACCGAGTTTTTATAATTTTTTCAAAAATTTTTCCTAAGGAATTGAGTAAGCTTATTGGACGATAGCTTCCAATTAATGCTGGGTCTTTTCCTTGCTTAGGAATACATGTAACTAAGGCTATTTTCCATATTTCTGGAAAATAGTTTAGTTCCATGCACTTATTAAAAATTTTACTTAATATTTTATAGCTTGTCTTTGACAAGTTTTTAAGTACAATATTGGGTATTTTGTCCTGACCGGGAGCTTTTTTAATTTTTATCTGCTTAATTATGGTAGTAATTTCTTTTACAGAAGTAAATTCAAGATGGTTAGTTGTTTGATGTTGTAGATTTTCAACTGAATTGTTAACCATATTAATGGTTATTGTGTCGCTATAGTTATTAGTCAGCGAATTTTGATTTGCAAAATAATCTGCTAATGCATTAGCTTTTTCTTTGTCAGTGGATAATAAATCGTTGTTATGTATAAGTGCTGGTATTTTTGATTTTTTTTTTTTTGTAAAACTTTGCAAACGTTCCAGAAGGGTTTAGAATTTTTATCTAAGGTAGACAAAAAACCGTTCCAGTTTACATTGTTGAATTCAAAAATTTCTTTTCTGATCAAACAGTTGTAATGGCTAAATAATAATTTATGAACAAAGTATCTTGTTCTTTGCCATCGCCGTCGTTCTGCATTCCGTAATGAAATCAGATGTTTAATGTGATCGGGTAGTTTTGGTAGCTTGTCAGTACGTACAATTGATTTTCCCGGAACTATTTTATTTATTGTATCTTCTAGGCTTTCATGGAAATATTCGACAGCCTCTCTGGCTTGTTGCACATTCGAAATGTTGGTAAAGTTAAATTTTTTCAAAGATGTGTTTAATGCCTTACCGAATCTTTGCCAGTTAGTTTTTTTATATAAAAATGTTTTCTGATTTTCTCTAATTTTTGTTGATTGATTGATATTAAATAATACCGGTAAATGATCAGAATTTAATTCATTTACAGAAATCGGATCAGTTAGATAGTTGGGAATATTTGAGAGAGTCAGATCCAATGTAGATGGGTTGGATCTAGCTGCTGCAGGTATGTAGGTAGGGGTAGACGGAAATAATAATGTATAGTTGCTATGGCATAACTTTTGGTTTAAAATTTTACCCCATATATTATTTTTTAAGCATTTCCAAGATACATGTCTGCAATTGTTTTAATTTAAAATTAATTAGATTTCCTACACTCATTTATATACACAGAATTCTTGAAACAATAGACCTAATTTAATTTACAGATATCGACTTTTTAAAGAACTTTATAACATCAAACTTTTAAATGTCCAAAAACGTTGGGTAGATACGCAGTAGATAGCTTGTCTTTAAACCGTAAGATTCCACCTCCATGTTCGATTCCCTAAAAACCGAAAATAAATGTTTTATGAATTTTTCGACTTGGTTCAGTACCTTTTGTCATTGTTATAAAATAATAATGTAAATACAATGAACATAATATTGAAGAAGGCTGACAGTAGCTTCAGTTTTCCACTTTAAATGAGTTGATAAGTCTGAAATTTTGATAAATAAATAAAAATATTTCTCCATTTTTACTACACGCCATTCCGTCTGACACATAATTTGACTTATCTATAGTGTTGTCAGACATTTCAGTCTGAAAACTGAAAGCAATCTAGCAGCAAAATAAAATAATAATGAAGTATAATCAATGAAATTAAATTGAATTCAAAAAAGAATATTTTCAATTCCTAAGAATCGATAAAGAATCAATTCAGAATAATTATTTTATCAATTTTATTGCATTTCAATTTAATAAATTTATTTAATTACAATTTTAATTAGGTTGTTGACAGTAACACTTAACTTTTATAACATATTAACTTTTTGTGGTTAATTAAATATGGTAGATTATTTTTCGAGTATTTATTTATTTATCAAATTTCTGACTCAACTCATTAAATGTGTAAAAACTACTTCTATTTCCAGGAACTATGTCTTCTTAAAGTTGAGTACACTTATATCACGATTTACGTTACTAATTGGTTCGATAAAAGTAGGACTTAAATGCTTAAACCGAAACGATGTAAATTGAAACAATAATGCAATAATTATAATGGCATAGAACTTACAGACATATATGTCATGTCATATTCCGTATATGGAACTTATATATTGTGTAAACACCCATAATCGATATATGCGGTAATTAAGTTGAATGTGAAAGTTCGTTAAATTAACATAGAATTCTTATATTAAATCCCATCCAAACCGAATTCGACATAAGAACTGACTAGCTGTACCTAAGTTAACTGAATTATTTTCGTTAAAAATACGTGAAAACTTAAAGCTACTTAAGGTTAACTAGCCAAATTAAGTTAGGCCTGGTAAACCTTCACTTCGATTAGAACCTTCACGATGATTGATTTTCTTTTATTTAAATTGAATTTTATCCACAAATCGAATGCCATTTCGTTCAAACGTCATTTTACTTAAATGACCTACGATCTGAATCGTACCATCAGCTTAAATTGAACAAAAAGTAAATTTATAACGAAACTGAAACTTAAGTTAACTTAAGTACAACTAGTTAGGTCTATATATGTAATTTCTATTTGTTGTTGTTTTATGTCTTATGTACTGAGAAATATTTTCTTATGTACTGTCATTATGAGTCGACATATGCTTTGACAAATACCTATATCAGCTCCATTGCGCAATTTGACATTTATATAATATGTAGTTCTATATGTCATTATAGTTAGCGCATATACGGGTTTGCACATTTTGACACAAATTTTTGTTCAATTACATACAAACTTCAAAAAGTTAATAATTTACACCTAAAGTGATTTTTACAGAATTTATGAAAAAAATCTGTATAAAATATTCCAAGTAATTTTACATTGACATTACAAGTTACAAAGCTAATATTTTTTTGAAAGATGTCTAATGTGCAATTATTATAAATTATCAATGCATTTTTGAATATCATTAAATTTTTTGTTATATTTTATTTATACTTATTAAGTATATATATGTATATATTACGTATTAACTCAATTGAATATAATTAAAAAAAAATTAAATAAAAAGGAATGTTATACCAAGACAAATAACGTCAGAAATCGAAATAATTTAGAATAAAATTTTTGGGACGTTATATCGAAACAACGTAAATAGATGTATAGGTGTAGTTACATTTTATTTAAGTTCTTACCAGACTATTACATTCAATTATTTTTTTTTTCATTTATTTCATCCCATAATAACAAAGGGTACTGGACCAGGTCCAAAAATCCATAAACAATTTTTTTTGCTTCGTCGGAAATTGAATTTGCAATCTTTCGGTTAAAATTTTTCATAACTATTTAATAGGTATAACCAAAGAACATATATAATAATTTCTGATATTTTATTATTATTTAGATATGTTGTTATGCATATTCATATCATATTCATATATATAGTATAATATTTTAAGAGCAAAATTTTAAACAGCAAATTGTTTTGAAGATAAAATGAGAGAGTGGGTCGTAATGTGACGACCCGCTATATAAAAATAATATTTTAAAAATTTGTATTGAATACTTCTTTTCATTATATGTTTTTTTTTGGTATAATTAGAGAATAGGGTTCTTCTACTTGAATTTAATTTAATATTACTATATTTTACTAATACTGTAAAATTAAAACTTACATTTGCTACTTTTTTAACAATTTCCGATGCAGTTATTACAGCTTGAGCATATGTTCGTGTTGCAACAAATGATCGTTTTATTTGCACTGATAATTTATCTGGAACATCACCAAATGGTTTTAATTCTCTCATATGTTCACTAACACAACCCAAATATCTGAAATAAAAAAAAAAAAAAAAAATTGTATAAAAAATTAATTTACATAAAAAACAAGACTGTTAATAATAAAATAAATAATAAAAATAAAAGAAAATATGAAAATCTTTGTTTTGTTTTTATTAATTTTTGTTTTGTATTGAAAATTTCCCAGGGCATAAAAATTTCAGAGTTAAAAGGTAACCACATATATATATATATATATATATATATATATATATATATATATATATATATAGTATATATATACTCCTTATTGAAAGTTATTAATTTAAATTTTTAATTCATTTTCCTTTCAAATTTAATTTACAATTGTAAAATAATTTAAACCTTTCATTATTGAATTAAAGTAAATGAGGTCATTAATTACCATTTATGTAGACGTTATTGTTCTTGTTTTTTTTTTTGTTTTTTATATTTAAGTACTTCTGTAGGGCAATTTTAAAAAAAAAAACAAACAAAATTGAAATTTAAGAGCTAAAAGAGAATTTAAGAGAAAAATAAAAAAAAAAAATTAGGACACAAAAATAAATTTAGAAGTTATTTTCAATGATAATGATTGAGTTAGTTATTATTATTAATTGATAAATTTTTGACAAAAAATATATAGTACAGTTATTTGCTGCAACTGGCAATTACAACGGTTCAAATTCGATTATGTTTGATGTTTAAAGCCGCGGTATTATGTTTGATGTTCGTAAGAGAAAGATATGTACTTTAGAATTGCAAAGGAAAACTTGAAATAACGGTAAATAATAATTAATCCGTTATTTGAATGCTTTCCAGTCTTCTTGAAAGATTTAAAGTTATTTTAATAGGTGCTTTTAAATAGCAAATTATTAGTATATGTGTGGTGCATTAAATCAAAAGTGTACAAAAATTGAATAATTATATAAAATTAACCCAATACCAGATAATTTCATAAAATTATACCCATTTTGAAATTCATTTGGGGTGGATTGAAAAATTAAAAATTATATTCTGTTATTTAATCATCATTTAATTTGACATAGATTTAATTTATTAACTTATATTATGTTAAAAATCTTTAAATAAAAAAAAAACATACGGTACAAATATGTGAACCATGATTTTCATTATTTTTATATATTTGGAAGGAGACGTGGCGAATTTATATATTCAACTACATTTGATATCTTTAAATTTATTTTTATTTATTTTATTCTAATAATTCTGTATAGACCAACTTCACGTCCTTTTCTCTTTCGCAACCATATTGGTACAGTATTTGTGTTGCCTTTTTTTATGTTGGCTATACTAGATCGAAAATTATACTGGATATGCAATTAGTTTCTGTAATTTCAAAATGATGATGTGAGTTTGTGGTAAAATATTAGGTTATTTGAATTGGTAAACTAAATTTTAATTCTAGATGCTGTTCTGAGTAAAAAGTGATTTGATTAGAGTGGAACGAGTTAAATTTGCGAGTGAAATTCGATTAGAGTAAAAAAGTGGAATTTGTTTGGGAATTGTAGGGCTTGAAACAGTGTGCCGTTATATTGTGGGGTGATGTGGTTGTTGGATAAGCATTTTGTGAGAATTTGTTTTATTAATAGGATTTATAATAGGTATTCTGAGATGTGTTGGGTTTCGGGACAATGAATACATTTTGGATGAATACATTTTTCTAGTGTATAAATAGATGTACGTGGATTATGTAATGTTTATACTCTAGGCCTACTCGTGTAAATAAAATTTGCATTCTTATGTATAACAACAGTTCTGTTTGAAATGTACATTTCAACCTATATAAATATATAGTTAGAATTGCCCCAAAACCATTCCATATCATCAGTAAAAAAATCAAATTTGAAGTCAAATGAAAGTTATATTTAATTAATATGTAATTAATAAAATTAAAAAAAGATGACGTAAGCAGAGATAAAAAAAATCTGACTGTCGGAACCATTTGATTTGGAATGATTTTTTTAATATTGTGTTAATTAATACAATTAAAATTTTAATTTTATTAGGTTGCATCCGTATATCTATATATATACATATATATATGCATGCATCCGTATATACATATACATGGAACTTATAAATAGATATCAAACCTGCATTTTTATATCGCTTAATTTTTTTGTTTTTTTTTTTTCTTTTTGTTCTTCAATATTGAACTGACTAATGACCTTTTAACGTCCTGGTATATAAAGCTAATATACAAACATATTAATTGAAATCATTTCCAGTTTTTTCCCTTTTTTTTTGTTTTTTGATTTATTAAAATTACAATTTCAAAAAAAAAAAAAAATTTAATTTTAACAAATTCCTGTCAAAATTTTTTTATTTTTGACATTCCAATGGCCGTGTTATTTTTTATTCTCCACACATGTATGTATGTATGTTATACAGGTATTTTAATTTTAATATGAGTTATTTTATATTAAAGAATTAGAACAGGAAATGCAATTAAGCTAATTATATTAAATGTTATTAATATTATTTTTAGGAGAAGTTTTTTTTTTTATATAAAAGGAAAATGAAAAAAAAAAAAAAATTCTTTAAAAATATATAATTACTTTATTCACGAAATATGAATTATTATTTAGAAAAAAGGTAGGAGAGAAAAAATTATTTTTTCTTTTTTATTTTTTATCCCCCTTTTTGGATATTTTTTTCACCCCTTTTGTTGTTTTTATTTTTTTTTTTTCAAATAAAAGTTAGAACTTTATAACAAGTAGTGAGTAATGAATTGAAAAGTTTTCCTTAAAAGAATAAAAATATATATATATATATACCATATATATGTATAGATAATTAAAAGAAAAATATACTTTGTGTCAAAATTTCTTTGATTATTCAAGACAAAAATTATTTACTTAATGTCCAGAGATGATATTCGAAATATTTAATAATCGGTTCGGTATACGTTTTTACTACATTACACACATAGAATTTTAACTATACATTATAATCGTCTTTTATCATTGTCTACTACACTTTTAATCGTTCTGTCAAATATTTGGACAGTACAAACAAAAATATAATTGCCATCAAATGATTTTGATTATAGTATGTTCATAAACCATTGACATAATGACGTAAATTATTTTTGAAATTTCTTTGAAAATAAAAATAGATTATGTCAATATATCATATCAACCTATACATACATATAATTTAATTTTATTTTATAAATATCCCAAACACCCCATTTGAATTCAACAACAACAATTATAATGACAATTAATTTGATAATTTAATTTAATTTACAAGTGACTGGCAGCCACAACAATTCGTTGCTGCCACGATATTATGACACGTGTTAGGCCGTGACGATTCTCTACACCACAATACAATACTGAGCAGACCCATAACATTGACTAATCTGTTTATATTATGAAAAAAAAAATCAGGTTGTCGAATTGCCCTCACATATACACCCTCTCAACCACATATACATTACATATACACCCTCTCAACCACATATACATTACATATACACCCTCTCAACCACATATACATTACATATACACCCTCTCAACCACATATACATTACATATACACCCTCTCAACCACATATACATTACAAATACACCCTCTCAACCACCTAAGGCTAATTTCATATTTTGCCAACTATGAATTAACCTATACAGAGTTGTACTGCTAATTGAATAGAAAATAAAATTATTGATATGTAAATAAATAATAAAGCCAATATTAACGTATGAAATCTAGTTATGGACCTATATACTAGCAAGAGTAATTGAAAAACGTTCAGAAATAATAAATTTGAAAATAATAGCAATGACTATATATACATACATATATACTATATACATATATATAGTCATTGGT
The DNA here is from genome assembly GCA_963942445.1 of Argyra leucocephala. Classification (NCBI taxonomy): domain Eukaryota; kingdom Metazoa; phylum Arthropoda; class Insecta; order Diptera; family Dolichopodidae; genus Argyra; species Argyra leucocephala. Next base: position 12,500,698 of record OZ012679.1, on the reverse strand, counting down.
ATAATACTGAAGGCATCAATCATAATAAAGAGGACCTATGGATAGTCAACGAATATAACAAAATATTCACTATAAAGTCTATAATTAGAACACACAGATTTGGTTCATTAAAATTCAATAAAAATGGATAAAATCACAGGAGCAGGTCGACGTATGAACGAAGATATCAAAATATTTACTATAGAGCACATTTAGAGCAGACACATTCGATGACAAGGTTAAAAAATAGAGAAAGCATTTGAGAATACAAAATGAAAAATAAAGTACACTGCACCAGTGGGCTAACTATTACTTCTATTTGTAAATATTAAAGCACGAGTAAATATCAGATTATTACGATAAGCTTGGAGATTTGGTAATTACATTCAAACCATTTTAGTTTGTTTATGATAAATTGATTAAGATATTAAAACAAATATACTAAGCCAACACTCAAACTATTTTAGCTTGCTTAAAATAATTTGTTTAAGATATTAAAACAAATTGTGTACTGCAAATGAGTTTTCGTAAACTTTATACATACATACATTACATACATAGGCACATTCATATTAACATTAATTAATTTTCATTAAACAATGACGGCATACATATTCACTATTATTTATATAGATCTATAATTTTTTTTATAACTATTAATAAATATATTTGTATAATACAAAATTTTCCAACTTTTTATCAATGATTAATCATTGAAATTAAAAAATATCAAGGTTTAACAACTACTTTATACTCCACACAAATCATCAGTTTTCTCTTTGCTGTTGTAATATGACCCTTGGCTATTTATTACAATGTGACAATAAAGAAGAAAACTACTTTAAATATTTTCATATAAAAATATTTTTTTTTAATAAATTTTCCAAACCACCAAAAATAATAAATTTAATAAAATCAAAAACAGTACAACAACAAAAAATATCGTTTAAAACTTCTCTACCAAAAATACAAAAAACAAAGAAAAAAAAATCAATTTTACTCGTATTTTATTCTACCCAATTCAAATTTAATACGAAATTTTTGAATCAGCATGCACCATTTAATATCCTTGATTATTTTTATATTTAATATCCTTGTTCTTCTTCTTCTCTCTATATGTGAATATAAGCTTTATTTAATTGCCAAATAAATAAATTTTGTATATATAGATATGTTTGGCTATAGAAGTAATAATATATAAATACATATACATAATAGATATAAAATAATATATATATTAAATATATATATAAATATATATATAGATATATATATATATATATATATATATATATATATATATATATATATATTATATATTTATTATATATATATATATGTACATGTATTATGCATGTAAGCAAAGATTTATAAACAAAGTAATTTAAAGGACCAAAAACAAAAAAAAAAAGAAATTTATTGCTGACCTTCGTCCCCATACACAGAATTAAATAATAATAAAATTAAAGAAAATGCATACATATATATACACATACATACATATACATATAAATTATCCTAGTTTGATTTTTAATTGTTTTTATGTGTCAACCTTAAGCATATTCTATTATTATTTTTTCCATATAAACACATATTATAACAAAATAACCAAAAATACAAAAAAACAAAAACAATGACAAAAAAAATCAAGAATAATGTCCTTTTATTGCAGAAAAATTGATTTTTATTTTTTGTTTTTTTTTTTTATTTTTTATTTTGGCTCCCTAGGATTATTTATTTCATTTTCCTATTTTCCTGGTAAATAAAACTAACTGTGCTTGAGAAAATCAAAGGAAATTAAAAAAAAAAAACAACCGTAAATAATTTTTCATTTTGAAAATAATGTAAAGAAAAATATCAAGCTGATTGTGTCTAGAATTAATAATTACAACTTGAATAAGTTACAAAATTAAATTTTTTTTTTTGGGAAATTGGAACCTTAATAATAATATCCCCATGTTTAATTGTAAAGGATACAGGATCTATGAATTCAATGAAATAAAAATAAAGATAAACTTTGTAAATATATACAAGTAGAATTTTTTTGGGGAAGGACTATGTGCTAATAAGGATGTTTGATTACAAACCACCGGTCAATAGTGACATAATTCGATCACCTTCTAAAATCTGGGGTGAAAGTACAAATATATGAAAAGATATAAGTCACATAAATCCGAAAACCTCTGAAAAACCGAAGTGCATATAAAATTGGTCATCATTTAAATGGTGGTTAATTCAATAATAATTATAATAATAACAATAATAGTAGTAATAATATTATATATAAGTCGTTCTTATTCTTCTATAGCACAACAGTCAGATTTCGACATTTTTGCTTTGGTGAAAAGTTAAGCTTAGGTTTGATAAACCACTTCCAAACCAATAAATTGGTAAAAAGTTAAGCTCAGGTTTGATAAACCACTTCCAAATAAATGAATTGGTGAAAAACTAAGCTCAAGTTTGATAAAAATTGGTGAAAAATTAAGCTCAGATTCTATAAACCACTTTCAAGCCAATCAATTAGTGAAAAATTAAGCCCAGGCTCAATAAACCCCTCCCAAACCCATCAATGATTGGTGAAAAATTAACCTCAAATTCAATAAACCACTTCCCAATCAATAAATTGGTGAAAAATTAAAATCACGTTCAATAAAACCACTGCCTAACCAATCAATTGATGAAAAATTAGACTCCGGTTCAATAATCCAAACGAAGCATTTTATTAATAAAATAAAAATGATCATAAAATCATGTCACGTCATTATTAAGATTTCACACGAACAGAAGGAAATCAATTAATTCATTTTTCAATCTTTGGTATTGTCATTATCATAACAGTATCGAAATATAATTCTTTAATTGAAATCAAATATCTATATTGATGGTTGGTAAACCTTATTGGATAAAATTTTATTTAAAGGAAATAAAATAAATTCACAGCATTATAAAAATATTTTTTTTTTCTATCTTAAATCTATGCCTACGTTAGACTTTACATACCTATGTACATATTTCAAGGTATTATTTAAAATTTGTAATTTTCCACAAAATTAGACACATTTCAATTAAAAATGAGAAAGAAAAAAAAAACAATATTACCTAATCACCTATGATCATAGTCCTTTAATATAACAATCATATTAAGGTAATAAAAAAAAAAATGTATTTAAGTAGGTTTAAAACCTCAAATATGATCTTGTATCTACAATTGTATAAAAAAAAAATATTGCTATAAAAAATAAAAAAAAAATTAATGTAAATGTGGTGAAATGGTGTGAATTTTTTTTTTTTTTACATGTTTTGTAATTTTTACAACAAATTCTCATATTTTTTTTTTTTTAAACATTATTATGTGTATATGTATGTACATACTTCTTATATTTGATGTTTATAAAGGGTGTTTCAATTGTAACATAAATAAGTGATTCTTCATACGAAAATATTTCTTCAGTTGACCAGAGACTGATATCAGTTTTGTTGCACCATCTAAGTAAATAAGTAATGGGTTACTGTCATTTGACTGAATGTCATTTGTTTATATTTTAATTTGCCTGTACTATGAGTTGACTGAATGTCATTTGTTTATATTTTAATTTGCCTGTACTATCATTTGATTGTATTTTATTTGACTGTATGAATCATCGTAGAAAAAATATCTTTATGTGAAAGTGTTAACGCAACAGTGTATACGCAACAAAAAATTTGTGGTAGATTCAATGTAGAGCTTTACGGTACCATTTTTGCTCTCTCGTATGTTCTTAACTTAATATCCCCCCAAAAAAAATCCGCATGAACGAAATCTCCGTTAACACAAAATACCAAAAGACAAATTCCCCCGAAAGCGAAATCTTTAAATATAAGACCCACAAAAAAAAAATCGATGAAGTTTTGTTTTGCATAGTCTGTGTTGGATACTGAAGAAATCTTCTTTTCCCAGAGCTATAAAAAATAAATGCTTTACGTAGTCGCTGTTGGGTACACAAAAAAATATATCGCTTGAGGATTTTGTTTTTAGGGTTTTTGTCTTTAGCAATTTTGTCTCGAAGGTTTTATCTATGGGGATTTGATCTTGGGGTTTCTGGGATAGTGCGTAGTCGTTGTTGGGTATACAAAAAAGAAGAAATATCTCCCTTGAGGATTTTGTTTTGCGGTTTTTGTCTTTGGCAATTTTGTCTTGAAGATTTAATCTATGGGGATTTGATCTTGGGTTTCTGTGATATTGTTTTCGTATCTAATTCCATGAACAAAAAATTTTCTACAAAAACATAAGCTTTGGTTTGATAAATTCAAATCAATCAATTACAATTTTCACAAACTAAATAGAATTCAAAACCTAATTCAGAGGTTGTGACATAACAGAAGAAAAAGAGACTTAGAAAAATGACTAAAAACTGTGCATTGTCTTTTTTACTCGCAAAGCGGCGTACTTGTTAATTTGTGATTCGCAAGTGTGTATTATTTAACTACCTTGACAGCTTAACAAAATATCAAATTGTTATTGTATCGGGTTGTACCGATGCAAATGTATACCAATTACAATAATGATGGGTCGGGTGCAAAATACCCATTCCGAAATTTCCAAGTTATAATATCCAAAGACAATATCTTCAAAAACCAAATCCCCAAAGACAAAATATGTAAAGACAAAATCCCCAATGGATAGATTTCTATTTTTATTTCTATGTGTTCAAAACCGGCTATACGCAAAATCTTTTTTTCAAACTCTGCAAAAAGTAGAAATTCCATTTTATATCCAAATTTCAAGTAAAACAAAAAAGCTTTAATTCTGGGGATTATGTTTTTAGTGATTTTCTCTACGGTGATTTTTTCATAATGGAAATTTTGTTTTACTGCCGATTTTGTCTTAGAAAAATATTTTTTTCTGGGATTTTATCCAGTAACCAATAATGATTTAACAAAATTACAGATACCGTGACACCACACTCTGCCAGAGTAAAAAAATGCGTGTATGTACAACAGAAAAAAAGTATGCTGTTTTAATGTAAATTTATTTATTTGTTTTTCAAATACGTTGGTTTACCTTTCAACTGACGAATTTTCGTTTTCAATCGTTCGAACTTTTGTTTGGTTTTATTATTACAATTGTCAAAAGTTAGATCACAGAACCCTGATAATTTTTTACTGTTGGTTTTGGTTAGGGAAAGCGTAACTATAGGATTCGCAAACTATATTGTTAATATTTACTTTGAATTTTCGGGACAGGACTATTAGTACTACCCCATTAGTCCTAATATATGGAAAATAAATCCAACTTATCTTCTTTTCATACCATTATTTTTTACCATTTCACAATTCAATTCAATATTTTTGATAAATTTTGATTCAATACATTGTTGTCAAAATACAATAGACAATTTTTTTCACCTCTCCCAATTACCCAATATACAAAGAATTGATCCGGGACAACCTGTATTATTATTATTATTATGTATTTTATTATATTCAATTAAAAACATTTGTGTAACAAAAATTTCTGTGACAACATTTGTACAATTACATAGTAGTGTATTCCTTACAATATCAAACAACAACAACAACAACAAAAATAAAAAAATAAATGTAATAAGCTAGGGTTACAAAAACCCACATTTTTATTACTAACTATATCTCGTGTTTCTATGATAGTAGAAAACTAATAAATTAGATAAAAGGAGAGGAGTTTTTATTTTCAGTTTCGTGTACAACTTTATACATAGTATTGTGTGTACATAAGTAAATAATATCTACTTATAGTTACTGTAATGTATATATATATATATACTTAAAATGTACATAAAATACGTTAGATTAGCTTAGATTTCTTAAAGTGAAATTTATGGATTTTATTTTTTTTTTTAGTAGGTATATAATAATATATAAGAAAGAATTACATAAAAATAAATAATAATATATGCATATGGGTATTATTTAATGTGGCGAACATGATTTATGTATTATTTTTTATTTTTTTTTCAGGGAGGAATAATACAAAAAAAAAAAATAATACTAATTTTTATAATCATAGAAAATAAAAAATATTAGCATAAAATAAGTAACAAAAAAAAAAAAACAAAAAAAAACAATAATTGTAAGTAAGTAAAGTAAGTTAACATCGCCCACCGATTATATTTATTTATTTATTTTTACGGTATCACGGTAACTATACAATATAAATCAAAAACGAATATAAAAGTAAAAATACATAAGGTAAATAGGTTATATATAGAGATTTTAATTTATTTGTAAATTATTAATACACATTAAATTAATACCCAAATTAAATTTATATCGTATTATTTTTCGCATAAAAATGTCCTTGTAAAAGACATCCTTGATATTAAATTTAAACTTTTTTTTAAATATAATTTAAATTAATTTAATTTTAAATGTCTAATATATCATCCCCGAATATGATGGAAATTGTTCAACCTACCATTGGTAATGGTGAATGATTATACTCATGCCATTGAAGAATGTCCTCGAAGGATATAGATATATGTATTACTATACATAGGTAATAACAATAAGCCTATTTTCGCATGTGGTGATATACGACCAGAAACAAACACTAAATGAATTATGTCAATAATAAATGCTTATGCTCATACCATTGAAGAGTTTGTAATCATTAAATGAGGCATCTTTAAGGACTCATATCCATATATGATAGCATTGCTACGAGTAATTACAATAAGCACATTTGCGGCTGTGATGATATGCGATCAGATTCCAACTTTTACTATAATATAATATTCTAATATATAATTCTTAATATTCAATTTAATATGCAAATTTGTAAACATTATTTACATACATAAGTTTCTACGTGGTTAACCAATCAGTTAATAAATCTAAATTAAGACGAAATGTATGAATGTATAAATATAAATATAAACCTATATATATAAAAATATATACTCAAAATATCTGAAATAGTTTAATAAACAACTTTTGTTGGCTGTAAATGGTGTAAACTTACAGAATTCTGCAGATATCCAACATATATTAACAATAAATATTTGGTAAAGGTTCAGCAATATGATGGTGAATAATTAGATGATCATAGATAGCTATAACTACTAAGTTGTCTTTAATATCAGCTAGTCACTTATATGTTTCATACCAACTACTGAATTGTATAGTTACGTAGGACAGACAAACAGACAAATATTATAAACAGATTAATAGGTATCGGAGGCAGACAGATATCATGGTAAAGATAGATTGCATGTTTTATATAGGACGAACAGACATATATGTGTCAGACAGACAGATATCATATCACAGACAGATAGATAGGTATCGGAAGCAGACATATATATCATAGGAAAAATAGATTGTATAGTTTACAGACAGACAGAAATCATAGAACAGACAGATATCATAGTACATATAGATAGATAGGTATCAGAGACAGATAAATATCATAAACAGATAGATAGGTATCGGCAGATACCATAGTAAAATCAGGCAGATATCATAGTAAAGATAGATTACATAGTTTTATATAGGACGAACAGACATAGGGGTGTCAGACAGACAGATATATATAGGTATCAGAGACAGACATATAGATCATAGGACGATAGATTGTATAGTTTACAGACAGGAAGAGTTATCAGATATACAGAAATCATAGAACATACAGACAGGTATATATCATAGAACAGATATATATCATAGAACAGATAGATTGTATTGTTTCATATATGATAGAAAGAGAGACACAGGTATCAGACAGGCAAATATCATACGACAGACAGATTGTGTAGTTTCATATATAGAACGGCCAGACAGACAGATATCATAGTGCAGGCATCAGATAGATAGGTATAAGAGTCAGCCATATATCATAGGAAAAATAGATTGTATAGTTTCATATAGAATAAAAATACAGACAGATATCAGACAGACAAATATCATACGACAAACAGATTGTATATTTACATAGCAAATAAATAAAACGTAAACAAAATATTTGTTAGAAGTAACCTAATGCAATATAGGACTAAAATCTTGCAGAATACCTTACGAATTATATGAAATAAATCTATGTGTGTGTTTTTAAATGGAATAACATAATCTAGAATTTGTTTGAACTTCGGTTCGAATTTAGTAAAATTCGATTAAATATGCATAATATAATGAGTATATCCCTTTACGGCAGTTATTATTCAGTATACAATCAGGTTGGGTAGCTTGGGGTGTAATTAGAAAACTTAACTGAAAAACATAAATAATTATTATTGAACCGATTAGGTAGGTAGTTAGTTATAGAGTTAGACTACCTTACAAAGCAAAAAATTGTTCTACAAAATCTAACCCGATTAATTGGATTGATTTGTTGCAAAATTTTATTGTTTTGAATTTTAAACTACAATATTGTAAGCACCATAATAACAACCGTTTTAAATTCAAATGAAAGAAAATTAATTGAATTCCCAATATTATAACAGGTTTATTAGATAAATCCGGAAGAAAGGCCCAATAACGATTTTTTTTTCAGGATGCAGAGAAAAATTAAAAATGCATAATAATTTGTCCCCTCATATGTACTTATATAAGTACTTCTAACATCATTTTAGGATAGTTCAAGACTTCTGACATTCTTGTTAATTACCCATTTAAATCCGCAGGAATAAAAATATTGATTGTAATGTATATGAAAACATTGAAAAACAAATATATACTTCTAAAAGTCAAACCGCAAAAACAATGGTGAGACAATTGCATCTCTACACAATTCTGCACCTCACAAAACAACATAAAATAAAAAATACAAACTGACTGGCATAAAGAAAAATAAATTTAAATAAATCATAATTAATTAATCATCATCATTAAATTAGAATTTAATTAACAAAATCTAATTATTTAATATCAAAATATACATAAATATGTATAATGATAATTAAAATATCCTATAGTTGACTGAACACCCTAATTTTGAACTTCATGTAAATTAGCACTTGAGAAAAAATTGGAAAATGAAAGAAAAACAAAAACAAAAATTAACAGCAAATAAAATTTGTTAGTATGTGTGTTTTCTGTTCTTCACAGTTCCCTTTCCCAAATATATTATGTAGAGTGTCATAAGAACTTTCTTGGGGTATGTTTTTTCTTTTTCTTATTTTTTTTTGATCAAAGTTGAAACATATTTTGACGGGTTTTATTTTTTTTTGTTTTTTTCATGTTTTTGTGTATTGCACAGTATATGAAGAAGTGTTGTTGTGGAGTAGAGTATAGAGTGCATAGAGCATAGTAGAATTTTCAAAAAAAAAATTGATATATATATATATATATACATTTTTTTAATCTTTTCTATAAACGTATTAAGAGAGGGTTTACTTTTTAATAGTACTTGCGCACAAAAGCATATAAAAATGCAAGTTAAGTTAAAGGGGCATTAAAGGGCATCACTGATGTATTACTATTTTGTTTGTTTTGCTTTTTTTTGTTTTTTTTTTGTATTCAAAAATTACAAAGGTTTAAATATATTTACGTGTTATGCGTATATACATTTGTGTGTAATCAGAATCAAATAATATAGGTATAGTGAGTATGTTTGTGAATATTAAAAAAGGATTTTGAATATTTTGTTGTTGTTGTTGTTATATCTACATTGTATACCTTAACTGGCAAAATATTTTCGAAAAGGGTGTTAAAGATTTGATATTTTTGATCAAATCTTTTTTTATAAGTGATATCAGTTTGTATTTCTTTGATATTCGTGTTTTTTTTTTTTGTATAATGGAAGCTGAAAATACAGTGGTCTTTTCAAATTTTACTATTTTTTTTTTTTAATTAAGGGCACCATATTTCATATTCATACTACTGTAGTCTCAAGAGATGTGCATTATGATACCGACATTAAATTTTTATCCCAAATGTCTTTAGATGTTGTTTTTAAACGTTTTTCACTTCTTATTCTGCTGCAGTATTGGCATAATGTTGTGCAATGCAATATCTCAAACCAATTGATTTTTTTGATATTATCTTTAACTGTAAGATTTTTGATTAGACTGGGCATATCAGATGTCTGTTAGTAGACGTATATATATAATATATATATATATACAAAACATGTTTTTATATGTATAATTTTATAGTAGTATATTATTTTCAATTTAGTTATAAAATACCGTTAGTAATTGATGTTATTACTGTTAAAATGTCAATCCAATACGTTATAACATTGTTTTTAATTAGTAAATATTGTTTATACTTGTTTTTGAGTAATAGAGGTCGTTTTTGTACATTCTGCTTTGCTAGTTTTTTTTTATTTTCTATACCAAAATGTCAAACAAGTAACTAAGTCAAACGATTCATAAGAAAAACATGTATTACAAACGAAATAAAAGCGTATTTTCAGTGTTGTATTTTTGAACACATAATTTAGTTCAGCCGTACCGGTGAATTCGATCGAATAAAAATCGAGTACTCGATTGTAAATTTTCAACCGGCGTATTCGATTTAAAAAAAATTCGAATATTTTTTATTGAAAATTTTCTCGTTCAAAATTTTATAACATTATTTTTATTTATTTTTTTTTATACGTCTGTGTTTTTTAATAATTTATTAGCAATCTAAATTTATTTTTTTAATTTGAAATTTGAACTTATTTGACGTAAAAGTCATTTCGTTATATTTCTTATTTGATTACATTTTTTGAAATGACTAAAAAAATTAGTCTTTCGATCGAATTCACCGTTAAGAAATTCTCATCGAATCGAATCGAGAAATTCAAATAATTTTGTATCGAATCGAATTCACCGGTACGGCTGATTTTTAGACCTTTAATTTAATAAGCTGATAAACCAGTGATTTAATAAATAAATGCTCGAAAAACATTGTATATAATATATAACCGACAAAATAAATTGAAAAAGCATGCAAAATGTTAGTAGAAATTAAAAGCAGTCCGAAAAATGACACAAATTCGTTTTAACAACATTCACACTACCTGTTTTTTACATCTATAAAATACATAGAGTCTAAAGACACCTTTAACAACCATTCATTATTCATATGCAAAATGTTAGTAGAAATGAAAAACAGTCCTCACAATGACACAAACTCGTTTTAAAAACGTTCACACTACCTGTTTTTTACATCTATAAAATACATAGAGTCTAAAGACACCTTTAACAATCATTCATTAATTATGAAAAAATTAGAAATGCGAAATTCTGAACAAAATTTAATTTGTTGTATTCAATCTAGAGTAAAGTCAGCAGAATACTTTTTGGTGCAAAAAAAATAAACTATACTCAATGGAGCATATTTCACGAAAATTGCTAACGCCATGGTTATCATACGTTTCATACCTCTTTGCCAACAAACTAATTTTCAATTTGTATTTTAAAATGAAATTTCTTACACCCACACATAGATAAGTGACTATAGTTAGTGAGGATAGTGGAAACACAAAATGGATTGTTGAGCTGGTTGAATAACTCCTCGTGGAATATAGACCAATGAAATAAATAAAATAAATACACAAAAATATATAGTCATGTTAAGTGAGGTAGTAGAAGATGAAAATATTTTTCTTTTCTGAATTTAGTACCCAAAAGTTAATAATCTCAAAATTAATTTCACACATTCCGATATCTATACCTATATATAACCTATATCTATATATAGAGTACAATAAAAATATCCTAAGGTTGATTTGACCAAATATTTCATACACAAAAGTTAATAATGTCAAAATTAATTTCACATATTCCGATACCTATAATATAGAGCCTATACCTATAGAGCACATTATAGCACAATAAAAATATCCTAAAGTTGATTTGACCAAATATTTATTTAAAATCTTTATATTTACTTGAGAAATAGCATATACTCGTACTTATATGTACTTATATACTAAGTTTAAGAAATTTCCACTTACTTTCTTTTTCTTCCTTTCTTTATTTTAACTTCGTTTCCCTTCTTTTTTTTTTTTTTTTTTTTTTTTTTTTTTGTAATATAAAATTCTATTTTATACGACAAAAAAAAAGAAAAATTGAATGGGTGTTTTATTTCGAAAAGGAAAACAAAAATTATTTTTGTTTCTTAACATTATGTCTGTGTACATTTCGAAAGAAGAAAATTTTTGTTTTTCTTTTATTTATTTTATATTATTTTATTTTTATAAGGGGTTAATGTCCTTTCATTGATTAATAGCTTAAAAAGAAAAATTACAACAACAAAAATAACAAACTTACTGTGAATGTTACACACGTATATACGTAAAATATAAGGAAGAAAGGATACAAAAAAAAAAAAAAACGAAAACAAAAGCAAAAAAAAAATTTATAGTAAAGAAATGCCGCGTGCTTATGCAAGAACAAACGGTGTTATTCATCTGCACAACATCAGAAGAGCACAAAAATAAAGAAGAAAAAAGTCCTTTAAGGAAGAAGTGGTAAATGAAGTTTCTGTTTTGTTATTTTTTTTTTTTTTTTGTAGTTAAAAATGCAGATGAAAGTTAAAAAAAAAAGAACAAAAACAAAAATAAAAGTAAAACCAGAAAATTGAAATCGAAGGTTTTTTTTTGTTTTTTTTTTTTTTTTTTTGTTCTGACGTTGATATTTTAAGCATGTGAGAGTTTTTTTTTCCCATTTTTTTCACTTTTTATTCCTTTTTTATATTTTCATCACTTCCTGTAGGATATTTTATTCTCTTTAACAATTAAATATGTAAAATATTATTTTTTTTTTCTGTTGTTTTTGTTTTTATTTTATAGAAAATACGACCTTATTTTATTTTCACATTTTATTTTATGTAAGTTTTCACCTTTGTTGACATCATCACATCAAAGCATTTAACCATAACTAATTGCTTCATTTACAAAATAAAACACAGTTTTTTTATTCTTTTTTATTTTTAGATTTTTTTATAGATTATTATAAGCCTTAACTTTTTCTTTTTGAAATTTTGAATATTAAATAAAATTTCAAAGATACAAATTAATATCTTTAGATACAAAGAGATACAAATTGCAAAACAATAACAACAACAAAATACAAATTAATTCTTTTTATTTCTAATGAATTTACAATTCATTTGAAATTAATTTAAAGAATGCGTTGTTGTTTTGTCAAAGGATTTGAAATATCCTTTTGCGTATACATATATATACATAATAATTATGAATATCCTTTTAATCATAAAGAATTTTTAAATAATATTTTTGAAGTACATTTTCACCTGTTCAAAAATTTTTGTTTATCTATCATATTTTTCTAGATTTATATATTTGAATTTAGAATTGTTGTATTATACAATATGCTTAAATAAATAATGGTAATAAATGTGTGGTAAAAAGGCTGTTGTAGAAGGAGTGAAACAATTTAGGTTTAATAAGGGGAATAAAAAAATTAAAAGATAACGATAAAATTGTAGAATAAAAATGGCATTTTAATAAAGAGGGTGGTGGTAAGTGTGATTGCTTGCGTTAAAAATGTTTGATAAAAAAATACTTGCACCACGTTATATGTCATTGTTGTGACGTATTAATATTTTATAATAGAATCTATATAAAATGAATTTTTTAGATTTTATTGCATAGCAATCTTCTCTGAGACACCTGAGACATGTTAAATTTGAATTTTTTTTTCAAAAACATCAACCTAATTAATTTGAATACATTGAGAAAAAAAGAGGAAATTATCATTTTATTAGTATAAATTATATGAGTTGTCAGACCATAATAGAGGGTGGGCCATGAGGGCTATTTGGACCAGGCCCCGAGTTGTGAAAGGGCCTTCATTGATTTCCTAATTTGGTCGCAGTAGGTGCCGAAAAATTAAGTTGAAATATTATTTTGAGTTCAACAATAAATTTATTTTAACCAATGATTTATAAAATATATCAGAAGATTATGCAACGATACAAAAATTATGGTAAAAATTTCAGATTATTGTTACATAAAACTATTTTACGTAGTTAGCCAATTGCATAAAAATTTAACGATTTCCTATTCAGTATAACTAGTGCTTAATTGCAATCAAGTGAATTTAATTAACAAGTGATTGCGGTGAATAAAACTTAATGTCCAACTCTCGCTGTTTTTATTTATTTATTTATTTGTAGAGAATTAATATAATGAAAAGAACATATACGAGTGGCGCAAGCAAGAGACGGCAGAAAAAAGGATAAGAAAAAGCCAAACAAAGTCTGCCACAACTAACGAAATTCTTTAATAAAAATAACTCCACTGAACAGATTATCAATAAAACAGTCAATCCTGAAAATGAAACTCCTCATGCTATTTCACAAATGGCAAATGTTATTGTTGATATTGACGCTCCAATTTCGGTAATTGAAAATATGACATCAGAACAAATAGAAGATTCTTTGAAACCATTACAGATAATTGTTGATGATGCAAAAAATTACTTGTCATCTAATCCACCCAATATTGAAGGAAATGAAGCAAAAACTTGTTTTCAACAATGACTTCGCCCTACTTACTTAACAAGAAAAATATAATGCAAATGAAAGATTTTTTCAAAATTGAACATTTTAAAATACGTGAAAACATCCCAAATGATGCTGAAAACAATAAATTCCTATATCGTCTGAAGGTTTTAGCGAATGAAGAAATTTTCAACAGAGATTGGTTATGTTGGAGCAACTCAAAAAAGTCATTGTTTTGTTTTCCTTGCTTTCTTCAGGATACGAATATGGATTTGAAATATCCAAAGGAAACGTCAAATGAAATATGTGATGAAATAATATTTTTAAAAAATATTTTTGAAGTAAATTTTGATAAAGAATCATCTTCATCTCCAGCTAAATTGCTGCTAAACATTTTAGAAAAAAAAAACTAATTGGATTGTTTCCCAATATATCAACAGCTTTAAAAATATTTTTAAGTCTACCCGTTTCCATCGCTTCAGCGAAACGCAGTTTCAGTGTATTGAAAAAGGGTTAAAAATTTTAACAGATCTGTAATGAGCCAAGAACGGTTGAATGAATAAGCTATCAATTTGGCATATAAATTCAGACATTGCACGAAATATTGACTTTTCAATTATTATAAAACATTTTGCTAACACTAAAGCTCGAAAAACTTATTTGTAATTATTAATTTAATTTTGTTTGAATAAATTAAAAATAATAAAAGAACTATGTAAATTTGCCTTTTTACACAAACAAGAGGCCTCATATTTTTTATTGGCCTGGGCCCCCTCTCAGCTCTGCATGGCCCTGTGAGTTGTATAATCATAATCATATTTTTCATATACGCATATACGGATGAGATATAAAAATATTTTTCTGTTTATCATATTTTTACTATCCCAAATACATTTTATAATCCATTTCAATTGATTTCGAATTACATTTTGAATATTTTTTAATTTTTATGGTACATATATATGGCTTGTAACTGTTGTAAGCTACAATAAGGATATAATCAGTTAAATAAGTCTTAATTTTAAATTTTTCTACTTAAGACATATCTGTATTGATTTAACTTAATTATAAATCTGTTAGTTAACTCCAACTGATGATAATCAAATTTGCCAATTTAATTGATCGATATACCATTTCAGTCATACTCAATAACATTGTTTGTGCTACTCACGAATAATCTAATACATTATTTACTTTTGTTACAATCGGAACACTTCCACAAAATGTCATTGCAAAGTTCAAAATATGGATATAAAAATTGATGAGTTCAACATTAATGGGTATTAGTAGATCATCAATTTATATTATCAATATATGAACAATAATATTGATGAAAACATTGATGTGTAATAGGCAACAGATTTATTACTGGACATATTGAGAGTACTATTTTTCACTTTGATTCTACCAAATATTTTCTATTATAATCAACAATATAATTTCACACAACTATTATAGCCAACAACATAATTTGATTTGAAAATGGTTGAAAATATCCTGGAAAATTAAAACAAATGATTCAATGCCTATATACCAATAAATTGTTATTTTTATTAACAACAATTTAGTTCATGACTACGATTTAGCAACAATTTAGTTCATGACTTCGGCTCGTTTGTGTTCTAATTATAATTAATTTTTACATTTTATTTTAATTCATTTGACAACAACAAAGGAAAAAATAAACACTTAAACAAAATTATAATTCAATGGATGCTTTAAGTTTTTACAAATTTTTTTTTTATTATTCATTTAAGTTTTCTTGGACTAACAAACATACTATCATATTATATATATACATGACGTACATGTACTACAAGTATAAAGGTCCAATTCTATACAATGTAAACTAAATAAAGAAAATAAAATATTTTTTATTCAGCAAATTAAAATAATTATTACCATAATTTATATAAGTATGCATAAGCAACACATGTATCTATTTAAATGTATATATATATATATATATATATATATAGGAATAATTATGAAAATCTCCTTTTTTTTTTTGAAATTATAAATCAAAAAGACAAACAAACATTTTTTATTTTATTTTGTTGCTCTCTATTTTACTCTACAGCTCTCTTTTTTAATCCTTAAAAATTCATATAAAAAACTATATAGAAAAAAAATATTTCCATTTTAATTATTCAAAAGCACGTACCTACTCAGAATTAAAAATGTTTTTAACAAATTTAAAGAAATTTTATTTTATAGTTTTGAAGATTTTTTTAAAAAAATTTATTTAATAATATAATACATAATATTATAATAGTATGTAGGTATGTTAATACTCCTTTAAAAAATCATTATAAAATTCCTAGAAATTAGTTTGAAAAATAACAGCCTTGGTATCCAAGGTGTTATTTTTCTTGAATAATTCTTATTCAAAAAATTTAAATAATTTAACTGCATTTATAAAAAAAGATTTATTCCATAAAATATATATATGTATATATATATAAATTTATATTTATAACCATTTAAATATATATATATATATATATATATATATATATATATATATATATATTTTAAATTAATATATTTTATTTCTAAAATAATATTTTCATCCTAATTCTCACAGCATGCATATAATTGGAATGAGATTGTGAATTGAGGTGTGAGGTTTTCCAATTTAAAGGATTTATTTTTCTGTTTTTTTTTTTTTGTTTTTTTTTTGTTAAAATTTTCAATTCAAAAAAATTTTCATTGATTAAACAATCATCATTCAAATTTTGATAATGATTGATGTTATATGTAATTTAACAATTAAAAATTCATATTTTTTGATTGATTGATTGATTGATTGATTTGTGGTAATAATAATAATAATTATCATTCATTATACATATTTTTGTGTTATGATATAATTTAAATATATCTACAACTATAGTAGGTATCTAGTATCTATATATAAATAGAACAACTGACTAGTAAGTAGTATTGTTATACTTATCCTTGTGGAAAATGTCATTCACTTTTTTAAAAAATATTTTTGTTTTTATTATTTTTATTCATTATCTCAATTTGCTAATCCATATAGAGCGCACATGTATGACTAAAATGACCTAATTCGAAAAATGAAGTTTTTCAGGAATAATGAAAATTTAACTCTGTAGGTTATTTTTTTTTGCCTTACGGATTAGGTTACTGGATAATGATGTTAAGATTTTTTTTTTAACGATATCAAGTAACTGATAACAGGCTATAAATAACACCAGCACATAACATCTAAAGTTGAAAGAAGAACAAATAGAATTTTTAAGTAACTTCTGCTACTTGAAAAGTATAATATTAAACAGTGGTCAGGCTCAAGAAGACATAGAAAACAGATTAAAGAAGGCAAGGGCAGCATTTTGAAGATTGCAACCGATATAGAGGAGCAGCCAAATATCAAGATCACATAGAGTATATTTCTCTCAAATCAATCCTGACATACGGCAGTGAAACTTGGTTCATCATACACGCTCAACAAAAAATTACAAGTCTTCATTAATAAATGTGATCCTGATTGATGTGACTCTCATCTTCTTTTTAAACTAAACTAAATTTAAATTTATTGCTCTCAGTTAAAAATGACATGACACTTCTTGCAACATTTGTAGTAACGCACGTTGACGCAAGTAACACACACATTTACTACAAATTCGCGTTGACAACTGTGAATTATGAAAAAGTGTCATTTATGTTTATATAACGATTGAGTTTGATAGAAATAGTAGAAAACGACCTAATTTACATCTGGAAGTCAGAAAATAAAGTTAAGAGAGTAAATTTTTTTACCGCTATATATACAGGGTAACCAACACCAAACTCATTAACGAACGATAAAAACTTATAAAATATGGGTGATTTTTGGATTGTGTGTCACTTGAAATACGTGTATATAGATTATGTGGATACACTACATATATATACGTTATATATGTATATAAATATGTACTTTAGAAAATTTTAAGTACATATATGTAACATATATCTATATAAAAGTGTATTTTCAGTGATGTTATTTTAAAAATTTATAAATGGTACGTTTAAAATATTTTAAATTTTTTTGTTGGATGTGATCTAAATGAAGAATAGAATTATAAGAATCATTTATTTTTGAGAAAATGTTTAAGGCATTGGTTATAGCAATAATTGAAATGAATGTGCGCCATCAGCGTATAATCTGAATCTAAATAATCAGAATATCTCATATATATGGATTTATTTTGAATCTGTATGTGAGTTGTGGTACAAATCAGAATTAATCAACGAATTGGCTACGTATTATAATTCAATGTTCGTATGAAACCGAGTTAACTATATTTAAGCCCCTAAATATCATAGTATAAACGTAGCTTAAGAGTGATTTTTTTTCATATACAACTAATCATATTTGTAACCGTAGTTAACAATAAATCAATTTTAAAATTATGTTAAATTCACGTTCACAACCCTGCTTTTATGTTATATCGTAATTTTTTATCGTACTTTTTTATTTGTATGCAATCCTGACAGTTATATTTTTGAAGTTTGAAACAAGTAAAAATGTAAACAAAATATATTAAAATATGATTCGCACCCAACTGTACAATCAAAAATGATTCTAAATTTTTTTAATTAAAAAATCATTCAAAAATGATTCTAAATTTATTCATTTATTAATTTTTGGGTTCATATGGTTTTTTTCTTCAAAAATATTATCTTTTATATTTTTTGTTGCGACAACAAAAGCAAAATAAAAACAAAACGTCAAACTTAACTATGATTAAATTAAAGTAATATAATTTAATTAAAGTAATGCGAACACTTTTTTTCAACCAAAGTTTAGAAACGTAATCAAATACAATGCGAATATGCTATAATATTACTGTAATTAACATTATGTAAACTAATTAATTAACGAATATTAGAAATTATATATACTGTATACTGTATATATTATAAAATATAAAATATATAATATAAAAAATAAAATGTAAAATATAAAAAATATAAAATATAAAATATAAAATATAAAATATAAAATATAAAATATAAAATATAAAATATAAAATATAAAATATAAAATACAAAATATAAAATATAAAATATAAAATATAAAATATAAAATATAAAATATAAAATATAAAATATAAAATATAAAATATAAAATATAAAATATAAAATATATAAAATATAAAATATAAAATATATAATATAAAATATAAAATATAAAATATAAAATATAAAATATAAAATATAAAATATAAAATATAAAATGTAAAATATAAAAAATAAAATATAAAATATAAAATATAAAATATAAAATATAAAATATAAAATATAAAATATAAAATATAAAATATAAAATATAAAATATAAAATATAAAATATAAAATATAAAATATAAAATATAAAATATAAAATATAAAATATAAAATATAAAATATAAAATATAAAATATATAAAATATAAAATATAATATATAAAATATAAAATATATAATATAAAATATAAAATATAAAATATAAAATATAAAATATAAAATTTAAATATAAAATATAAAATATAAAATATAAAATATAAAATATAAAATATAAAATATAAAATATAAAATATAAAATATAAAATATAAAATATAAAATATAAAATATAAAATATAAAATATGTAAAATATATAAAATATATAAAATATAAAATTGCTCATTTCATTCAAATTGAGTAATTAAATTATTAATTTGTAAATAAGTATTTATCTACTAATTATTTTCGTTTCCATTTTAGGTTTCGATAAATTCAGTAATTAGAATTAATTTAATTTATTTTCGATAAATAATCGAGGACACATTGGCAACTTGTGTTTGTCAATATATAGTTTTTATTATTTTTTATAATATTCAAAATACCAAAATTAATACAATCTAAAGATTTTTTTCTATAAACTGTATTCAATATGTTGGAATTTGATAGAAAATTTTTGCTATAGCAGAGCAAGGATTCAAAATTCTGTTTTATTCAAATTTTTAAATATTATTTTTGTTTTTTTTTTTTGTATGTATATGTTTTTTTACAAAAAAAAAAATTCAATAGAAATGTGAATAGGAAGTCGAAAAAAATATTGTCTGATATTTTTTTTTTTTATCTGCTTTTTAAATAAAATTAAAATGTAGACAAAATAATGTGTACATTATTTAAGAAAACTGATCGATATGTCATTTTTCTAAAATACTGAACGCATCAATTTCTATTCGACTGATGATGTTTTTTTTTTTTTCAAATCTATGAAATAATCAGTTTTGTTGTACCGACTGAATATAACCTTAGATAATAAAACAATGTACGAGAGTATGAATATATATATATATATTTAAAAATCTAAGGTTAAATAATATCACTGTATAGGGTATAGTAAACGCATTTCATCATCATTTTAAAACAATTCATGTATATTAATATGACTCAATAAATTTTTATTGTTGTTAATGTAAAGTAATTTCTATATTACTTATATATACATGAGTTCTGTGTGATATTATGCTATTCTAGCTATCTTATATTCGAGTATAGTTTGTGTATATACCTAGGTATGTAAAATTCAGTGCACATTCATTCATATTCAAGGAAATAACTTCAAAATGAGTTCATTTTTTTTTTTTGTTGAACACAAAAAAAAAGAGAGATGATGAAATTTAGAATTTTTTTTGTTAAATTATGATTATAAAAAGTAGTCTGATTTCAGGATTTATTAATTTTTTGGTTTTTTAAATATTTTGTTAAAGATTTGTAAAATGAAAATTCGGATTGGTTGATTTAAAGTTATAAAATCTGTTGGTTATACAGCTTGATAGTGACTCTTAACCTGGTTTACAATATTCCTATATATAATAACAATTTTTAACCGTTTAATCTAATCTTTTTCGCAACACACTGTCGGAAATTTAAAATTAAAAACCAGCAAAAATTTTCGGACCTAACCTTATACATATATGTAATCTGAGTTATTCTAAACAAATTAAGCAAACAATCTCATAAGGAAATAAGATCTTCAATGTCTTTATATCACAATGAGGCAATTTGTGGCAGCCACAGCATATAGGGGGCAGATTTGGTAATAGCTCTTAATACTCCCGAAAATGGTTGAATACCCTATACCTTCTACCATAATAAAGACATTAAAATGTGGGATTATAGCACTCGAACGAAGGTTTTATTACCCAAAAAAACAGCAGTGACTCACTACTATTTTCCATTATTGTAGACGGACTACTATATATTATATATATCCCTTTTAAGGATATGTTTGACTATAGAGATTATTGGTGGTTAAACAATTTATTGAAATATAATAACCTTTTTACATCTTATAGTTAGTCATAGATTAAGTTAGTGACTATAATAGTCTTGATATTTCTGTACGGGATCTGGCTAAAAGTTGTTTGGTTCTGTTGATGTCATACGAGGGCCATGTTTTCCTATAAGTCGCACTGGTATTTAGTCCATACTATCTTTCGTTCGTTCTGGCGAGACATTACGAATGAATGCGTTCCTTGACGGCAATATTGAAACCTTACTTGGCACAGTACATCAGCTTTCTCATTCCCCTCTATTGTACTGCGGTCAAGAACCCAGAATAAAATGATCGATAAACGGCTTGTTACGCTTTCAAATTCGCTTCGGCATTGTTCCATCAGCTTAGAGCAAATAGTGCCCGATATCAAGCCTTTGATAGTGGCTTGACTATCCGTAAAGATGATGACTTTTTTTTTGGTTGTATATGAATATGATTAAGGATTTTAAGGGCTTAGAATATAGAATCAGAATTTGGTGTAGCTTGGTAAGCTTTTTGGATTTTTCTAATTAGGATAGAATAATTTCAACAATTTCAATTTTTGAAGTAACATTATTAGTCATATTAATTTTAGAATATTTAGGGTTTATATTTTTGTCTGTTGAACATAAATATGTATGATACATACTCGTATATAAGTGAATCAATTACAGCAAAGGCATGAAATATTTGCAATATTTTTAGGTAATCAAATACTTATGTATCAGCATGATGAATACAGGAAATATCTATAATTATACGTATTGTATAAAATAAAAAACAATAGAATGACTAATCCAGAAACTCTTTGATTCTATATTTGTATCTTTGGTAGCCACTCGTACCTACTTTACCTACCTATATTTGTATATATATGAATAACAATATCTAAATTATTAAATATAGAAATATTTAAAGTGTTTCGAACACATTTTGTAATGTATACCTAAAAAAGTTAGAACCAACAAAAACCTAAATATAAAACAATTTAGAATAAAAAAAAACAAGAACAAAAACAAAAAAATTGTATTAGGAATGAAATGCATTTTTTGATTGAAAATAATATTTTACATCAATGATTCAACCATTGAGTCTCTCAAATTACTCATCAAAATAAACATAATTAAAACTTAATGGACTGTGAATCAATTTTTTTTTTTTTGATTTATTAAATTTTTAAGTTGGATTCAATGGTGATGGAAGCAACATCGAATATCATTTCAGTGATAATTTCTAAATTAAATCATATTGTATAAAAACGCTTTCAGTAACTTCTATATTACTTCTCCCCTCTTCTTTTCTAAAGATTTTCCATCAGAAAATTTTTTTCTTAAAAGGTTTGAAGACCTTAAGTGAGTTGAAAAAGTAATAAAATTATATCAAATTATTAAATTCAGGTATAGTTCCTATTTACAACAATGAAAAAAAAAATTGAATATGTGATGTCTTGATTAATTAAGGAAAGATTTCAATCGATAAATGGACTGCAGAATTAAATTGTTAATGAAGGATAGAATATAATATATGATCAAATTATTACAAGACGTTATGATTGTTTAATTTGGTTTGATTCCATCTCATTTTCTCATATTACGATTCAACTTAAGATGGGTTTTGTATATACATACTTCATCAAAAATATCCCAAATTATTTTAAAAATATCCCAATGTCGGAGATAAATATCCCCAGATGTAAAATATACGTATTATTGGTCAATAAATACAAAGTATCATGATCCTGATTGTAAATTTAAAGTTTTATACAAAGCACTTTTTATTTTTTTTTAATTATGTTATACTTGTATTACAGGTAAAGTTCTATACTCATTTGAAAATTTTAAATTTAAAGGTTTATATAAAACATTTCTAGTCTTTTCAATTATGTTATACTTGTACTACATTTTAGGTTCTATACTCATTTGAAAATTTTATTAACTGCAAACTGAATTATTATATTTATTATTGCTATACATATTGATACGACTCCAGCTTGCTGTAGATATTAAGGTAAATATAGAACAAGTGATAGGTTTTGATTATTTCAGCATCCACAAATTGAAGCTATTAACAAAATTTCCTAAAATAAACCAAATAAAACGATGAAAATTTCTGAATTTCTCTAGGATGTGATTTGGAAGAAGAATGATTTTACTGATAGAAAACAATGATAAAATTTATAAAATTTGTGATTTGAAGGTATTTGGCAGAAATTCATACAATGAAACATAGAAAAAATGTATCTGTAAGCCCACTGTTAAATAAATAAATATATACAGTATCGCTCAAAACTTTAGCACCCCCATACAAAAAAAATCAAATAATAATTTCAAATTAAAATTTTTCTATGTTATATTGATCAAAAATGGTAAGAAAATATATTTTATTGTTTAGTTTTATTATCACTAATTTATTTTAAGTTAACATTTATATCAACAATTCGTAAAATTAAAAAAAAAAAAATAGAAACAAAAACAAAATATAGTACAAGTACAACAATATTAAGTTCAAAACTAAAGCACCCCTCTGTAAAAATATCATAAAAATATTTAAAATACCGCTATTTTTATAGATTTGAGTTTAAAAATACGATTAATATTTCGTCCAGTAATCCTTGTTTTTAATTACAGCAGCCACTCGTCTTGTCATTGAAGAAATCAAATTATTAATGACAGTTTGTGGTATGTTTTGCCATTTGTCTTTTATTTCATTAAATAACATAGTGTTATTGGCGCAGTCTCTTCGATTTAAGCTCTGATCTATTATTTCCCATAAATTTTCTATTGGATTTAAATCAGGTGATTGTGCACGTTTAAATCAGGTGGTTGTGCAAGCCTTTCTAAAACCTCAATTTCATTTTCTTGTAACCAGTTATTCGATACGTAACTTGTACATATGTTTATAGTTTTAAGGGCAAAAATTAAACCCTAAAGATTACATTCCTACGGGTAAAATTCGATGAACAAAACATTATGGTCTGAAGGGTGTTTTTTTTTTTTGGATTCGGTTGGACCAATTCATCATACAAAACAAATGATGGATCGTTTTTTGTGTATGTCGATATTTTGAATAATGTAATAATCCGTCACGTTGAAGAAGATATCACTGAAATGGCGATACCATCAAGATAATGACCCTATAAACACAAAAGTTACGTATCGAATAACTCGTTACAAGAAAATGGTCCTGATGTATTTGACGAAAAAGTTTGGAGGAGAAGAAATAACGCCCAATTATATCAGATATTGTGTTTCACCACATGAGCCTATCCAAAAAAAAAAAGTAAAACTTAAATGTCTTTATTGGCTAGGTCATGTAGAGTGAATGGAAGAAAATGGTCTATTTTCAGACATACACAAGTATTTAGAAATAGAAAAGTCAAGTTCAGAAATATTCTTAATCTTACTGAGATTAAAAGTAAAATTTATTGCATTTATTTTTTGATAAGCAGGAGTAATATAATGAAAGTATACTATCATTTTTATCTTATATACTTACTCAAGTACAACTAACCATTTTTTATCATACTGGTAATAGATGAGAACACTGTGGTCACAGAATAAATATGTTAGAGTATATTATGTATTACTATGTTGTACTCGCTACATACTATACATAAATTATTATTATATTACTTTATTTGCATATTATTTCGAATTTATTTGAATTAAATTATTTCATTAATATACTACACAAATTATCGCTTAATCAATTTAGATTGACATTTGACATAAAAAACATTCAAATCAATTAAAAATCCTATTATACCATTTGGAATTTAGATTTTATACTTTCGCTTTGCAATATTATTTTGTCTAATGCAATTCTATTGATGTAAACATTAAAGTATTATTTTTTTAATCCTAGTACCGCATAATAGACACCATCAGAAACAATTATTTCGCAATTAAATCATTAAAATGTGGCTAGGTTAGTATTAGTGGCTGATTATATGCACTGACACACTTACTTAAACCATTAAGGTCCAATTGTGGTATTAAAGTACAGCTAAATCATTAATAATAAGATTTGAAATTGATTGACATTGAGTTAGTATAGTTTTTTCATTAATAATGATAAATCGATTGAAATTACTGAGACATATTATATATAGAATGTATACGAAGTTAGTAAGTACCGCAGTTAAACATATTTCCAAAACAAGATAAGTAATTCTAATTAGTATATATATTATCTTTATTTAGGCTTGAAAAAAATTCCAAACAACGAAAACACAATTAAAATTGGCAATAAAATACTTAAAAACAAAATTCGTATGTATAAAAGGAAAATTTTAAGTTAAGCCGATAAAAAAATCTATGTTAGAGAGAAAGAGAGAGAGATATACATATAGAATATATACACATATATAGTCTTAATTTTTCTATGGAAAAATTTCAAAATCACATTTGTGTATTTGAGCCAAAAACTTATAATAATTTTAAATAAATTTTCAATAATCTAAATTAGGGGAGAAGGTGGGGTGGGTGGATAATTTTATAATTTCATAATTTTCTTTGAATGAACTTTTATACACATTTGAGATTCAATTTTTTTTTTTTTTTTGTCTCAAAATTGAAATAGAAAATTATAAAAGAAAATCAAATATCAAATAATATAATTGCCTCACCTTTCTTTATATGTATTGTATGTTATCTATGCACACATATGTATACATACTTTATTATATATAATAGATTTTTTTCGTTTTATTTTTTCTTCTAAATTCCATCATTATAATGAGAATTTCTCTTTCATTTCAAAATATAGTTGATGGAATGTAAAGAATAGAAACAAAAAAAAAAATTAAATAAAATTTCATATCTTATCTAATTCTTAAAACAAAAAAAAAAAAAAAAAAAAAATGGAAAAAGAAAAACGAAAAAGAAAAACAATAAAAAAATTCTTTTTAACTGAATTTTTCAACTCAATTTCATATTAAAAGGTTAAATAAACACCCAATTTTATTTTTATTATTGTTTTGGTTTTTTTTTTTGTTTTGTTTTGTGTCGTGATAATATTATTATTATTATTATAACTATAGGTTAACTTACTTAACGTCTGACGTTCACTGATGATTATTTATTTATTATTAAAGTAACCAGATGTATCTATATTAATTATTATTCATTTATGGTATACAATATATTATATTATAGATTTAAAGCCCATATAGCTCTGGTAGTTAGTGCTTGTAAATTACTATTGTGCATACTTTAAATTATATTCAATAGAAAATATCAATAATAATAATATTGGAGATTTATTGACTTAATGAGACATAAAATAAGTGGTACGGACTTGTGAAATTAAAGGTGTGTATCTTGTGGTATTCAAAATGCAAAATAGATTTATTACTGCGCAGTAAATACAAAGTATAATTCATGATCATAAATCCAGATTTAAAGTTTTCTACATTTTATTATTCATTTATCAAAGGTAATTTATTAAATCACTCATTAAAGCGCTGTTATTTATAAATGTAACCTGTGATATATTCAAAATGCCGAATATATGTATTACTGCGCAGTAAATACAAAGTATTATGATCCTAAATGTGAATTTAAAGTTTTATACAAAGTATTATGATCTTAAATATGTTTCAAAAGTTTTATATATTTTGAGTATTCAACGAATACAATACTTTCGTTGATGATTGAGAATTAAAAATCAATAAATATTATTAAAAAAAATGTTTCTCTTTAACCCTTTCACTACCTATGTCTTTTATAAAGGAAAAAAATTTAATTGATGTTTTTAGTTTATTTTATTTATTAATTTATTGTTGGTTTAATAAAAAAAATTAATTAATAACCATTAATAGAATTTTTAATCTAATGAAATACAATAGAAATTAAGTAAGTAAGTTATTTTTTTTTCTTTTTTTTTTTTTTAATAATAAAATTTATTTATTGCAAGATTTGCAAGAACAAAAGTGGATAAGTAGAGCCATAAGTAATTTAAAATGTTTTTGAACATAATTAATCAACATAATTTGAACATCCATATAATTGTATTCGCAGTCTAAGTAAGATCTAGCGTGTCTTAAAGAAGAGTAAAAGAAGAGAATTTCTAAGCATTTATTATTTTTCGTATCAGCAATTCGAATAAACACGGAATTCAATAAACAAACAAGCGGTCGTTTGGCACTTGGAATGCTGATACTAAATATCAGTGTAAAAATAAATAAAATAATGAGTAAATTTTAATTTTTTTGGCCCAACCCAACTATTGTGTTCACAATCGAAACGAAATATACAATATATACATTTTTTTTGCATATTTTTATATAATACACAAGATCGACGACGTGGGGAGTAAAAAAGCAAGAATAGTTGAATAGTAAATTACACCAGAAAAATATAAAAATTTTAGCAAGTTCTTAAGCCAAAAATAATAATATTCAAAACGGTGGCAAATACTGGAAACATTTAAAATTAAATACCAACAAACCAAAAGTCAAAAATAGAAGTAATCATTAATATACAATTGTATATTTTAAGGCATTCAATCATATGGGGTTGTCAAATATTTAAAAATGAATTGTTAACGCTCTGTGGAACATTGATATTACAAAAGTACATTATTTCGGATTCTGCTTATAGTTGGTTATATATCAGGTGGTTCAAAGCATGCGTATTACCTTTTTAGAGGTAGAATCGGATTTTGTAGAACAAAAAGCGATCTCTTTCCATTTGAAAATCTCGATTTCAGTGAATTTTCGGTCTAAAAAACCTATTTCCGGTACTTTCCGGAAATTGAAAATATCACCAATCGATAGAACACCCTCCATTTAATTAATAAATTTTTTTTTCATTATAAAATAACATCTTCTTAAAAACCTGATACGCATGCTCTTGAACATCGGGTATATCCATATAGAACCAACCTAATTGAAAACAATTTGTTTAGAATAAGTAAAGTAAAAAAATAATCTGTTGAACATCTGTTCTGTGAATCGCACGGTGAACAACAATAGCTACCTCTACTCATTCGTTACAAATATATCTAAATTTGAATAGTTAGAACCAAGTTAACATAAAAACGGAATCTGTACAAAATTCAGCAATTCTAGATACATTTTTTGTAAAATGTACTGAATTCATCTTTACATAATCTGGTCGGTTTACTATAATAATGTACATATTTATTATGTTACATATTATGTAATATAACTAGCATATACGAGTAAATATTTATTTAATTATATATGTGGTATTATTGATAAAAATCAATTATTGTGATATTATTACTACTATTATTATTGTTATTATATAAAATCTATATTGTGCTATTTTTTTTTGTTTTTTTTTTTTTTTTTTTTTTTTTTTGTACTTTTATGTCTATAAATAATTAAAGTGATAATTGATACCTACTAACTACTCGTATATAGTAGAAATATTTCTACCAAATTAACTAACACACCTATTTATTACATTTTGAAACAATTACAAGATTTATCATTCTTAGTTAAGTAGCTGATGAATGTGAGAATGTGTAAAGGTGGGTAAGGGATGGGAGGAGGAGAGGAGAATAATGATATAAATACTGGGGAAATATTTTTTTGTTTTTTTGTAAGTAGAACATTAACATTTTTTAAGTATGTGTCATTTGATATTGAAACTGATGATGATAAGAAATTGTTATCGTAATAGGAATTCCATTTTACAGGATATATGCATATATACATCAAAAATTCGATTGTATTAAATTAGCTGTATGCGTGTTTTAGTATTTTTATGTAGAGTTATTCTTTACTTAACTCTTCAGGCATTGGAAAGCCTATATTTTGACCATTATAAAGTATAGTCTTATAATATGTGAAGGATATGTGATAACATTGGTTTTATATTTGGATTAAGTTATAGCTTAGAAACATGAACATTATTACAGAGTAATAGGAGTAATTTGAAAAATTGAGATTCGTTTTGAGAAGAGAATATTAAGAAGAGTATTCGAGACCTAAGATTTTTTTTTGTTTTCTTTGTAAATTGTACAATTTGTCTATAATAGAGACTTGCGGATGAAAACCGCAATAGTAAGTTATCAATGACAATATAAACTGATTACATTTTCTTACACTGATTACATTTTCTATTCTGTGTATTTGCTCAATAATTGGCTGTTCATTTCTGAAGCCGAAGAGACCCCAGATATAACAATAAGAGTGAAAATTTAAAAGTGAAAATAGCTGACAAATGTTAACATGGATTAATATGAATAAATTCCATTAGGAATCTCAGAACGGTGTATCAGATAAGACATCAGGTAGGCAACAACTGCTAGAAAATAAACAGAAATGGACGTAAATTATCAATCAAACTAAAATTAACATATTAAGTTATGGTGAAATGATAAATTAATTTAACAACCATTGATGGATGCAAATAAATTCCAAGTTAAATTTTGTTCTGTTTATCATTCATCTTCCGCTGCTGCTACTATCACATTAAATTAATTTTTCACTATTAATTATATTTTTAATATTGAAGAGATTTTTTTTATAAAAATTCATTTAAAAAAAACAAAAAAACAATAATAACAACAATAATAATAATAAAAATAAAAAATAAAAATTATTGCTCATCTGTTATATTCAAACCCATTGTGTAAAGGACTCCCCTTTTTTGTTTTGTCTTGTTTTTTCTTTTTTATTATTACAAATTTAGTAAAATAACATGTATGTCATAACATAACTCATAAACATAATGTCTACTTCTTAAAGGACTATTGTTAAATAATAGAGAATAAAAAAACTAATTTTTTTTTGTTTTTTTTTCTTTTTTATTGTTATTATCATTCTGAATGAATATTACAGTCATCTTCTACTTGATATGTCGTATATATTCTCTTTATATTTTCTATCTTTGAATCATTATTAAAATGAAATGTTTTTAGTCAGAGGATTTTAATGTCTGTACACTATGTAATGAAAATTATCATATACAATTAGTAGAAGTACATATTTAAATAGTACAGGAGGTGCTATTAATTCCATTATTTTCACTACGTCTACTGCCTCTTTCATTGTTAATTAATTAAATATTCGCTTTTGAGGTTGCAAAACAACATAAAGAATAGTTATGGTATATACGCTCAAATACGGTTATATAGAGATACTCTGAACTATAAGATTATAATATCTAACTGTAAATGTTTCAAAGACATATTAAAAATGTGTTCACTAATTTAAAATCAGATTTAGTTAAAAAGTTTTTATTTTAGTGGAAATATTATTTACAATTAAATGTTGATGCTCATATGAGCATATACTAAAGTAAAATAATCATCTCAATATTTTCGACTGATCGATAAATGTGGCAGGACTTAAATCAATTTAAATTAAATTTAATAATTTAACTGAATCAACTAAATCATAGTTTAATCTAAATTTTGAAGCCACTTATAATTTGAGTGAATATAGGTGCACGTTCATATTGAACGGATTCAAGATATCTAAAAAAAAATGTATTTAATTTTCAACGTTTACCTGACTTCGATAAAAACAGAATCGCCAAAAATAAAACAATTGAAAGTTACTTCCAAGCCCCATACCGGAGGCGGCAGCTTCCGAATACAATAAATCAATTGTTTTTAATATTGTAATGTCAAATACGTGTATATAATGTCAAATGTAATGTCAAAAATGTTGCTAATAAACCAAGCTATCAAATAGGTGTATAGTAATTTGTATTAAAACAGTATGTCAAAAAATTCTATCAAAATTAAATTGTCCGAATTGATAATGGTTAGGTATACACATATACTATTTATATTAAAAAATTAAAATTATAGACTTTGTTACTCAAATTTTTAAAAATAATCAATTTTGGTTTTATTTCACATCCGGATATGACATAAAGACTTATAACGAATTGTATTCAAAGGCCACCACACTGACCTACAGCAGCGTCCACTACGAATTACTATAGAGAATAATAAATACATAACTATGTTATATAATTTAATAAAATTAATAAAAAAAAAAACCATAAAATTATCTATAGTTTCGGTTCGATCAATCATCCATTTTATTTGATGGTTCATTCACATCATTCATGTCTATGTTGACATATTCTCAGTTATCCGTCTGAGAGATTTTCAAATATTGTCGGCAAAATTAATTTCAAACATCGGTAGTGTTGTAAGAAAACTTTCATTTCATAGTGTTTATATACATATATATATATATATATATATATATACATACATCACTTGGAGTTTCTGTACATTTATCTTGTTGTAAGAACCTAAGCATAGTAGAATGTCAATTTTTAAATAGGACATTTATTTTTTTTTTTGTTCTATACTACAGTTTTTTATTTCTATTTTTTAATAAAGTATTTTTTCTGCATACAATCTTTAATCTACCTTAAAGCATTCATGTTTCTATTTTATTTTTTTTTATTTTTAGTGAAATGTGATAGTGAACTTTTTTTTTATAATATACATTTTGAAATTTTGTTTTTGTTGTAAAATCAAGTTATTATTAGAAAAAAAGAAATACTTAGATATAATATAGGTATTTACAGATATGAATATCTGTAGAAAAAAAAGTGAGGTCTATTTAAAAAAAAAAAAGAAAAAGTTAATTACTTAAACTTTTCATTTTGAAAATTTCAAATTTAGTAATTTAATGTTTTTTTTGTTTTTTTTTTGATTTGCGTTTAGAAAATTTGGGTTAATAAAAAGAAAAATAAAAAAAAAGAAACAAATTAAATGTAGAAACATAGAAATGTCATATTCAGAAATTTGATTTAAGTATGAATTTAACATTTAAATATTAATAATAGATACCAATTTAAGTTCAAAAGTAAGAATTTAAAAAGTAAGTAATTTTAGAAAAATATTTAAATTTTTGTCAATTTAATATTTTTAAAAATTCAGTAAGGGCAAATAATGAGTTGAAGAGAGAAATAAAAATTTGATTACTACAATTTTAATATTTTTTAAATATCTTCCACAAATAATTTTTATTTCACTCTTCACTTGACTAAAATATTTTATTATATACATATATAGTTTTCGAAATATATCTGTCTTTAGTTTTTTGTGTTATTAAAGTATATAAATAAATAATCTTCACTTGAATTTTTGTAATGAACATACAATAATAAATGAAAAGAATAATAAAAGTTGAATTATTATAAATCAACAAAATAATACCCCTAATTGTATGCAATACATTAATATATTACTCCTAATAATATGCAAATTCAAACAAATTATTTACTCCTAATTATATGCAATTCATTAAGTAATTACACCTAATTGTATACAATATATTAATATATAATTCCTAACTGTATACAATAATTTACATTAAAAATACTCTTAATTTTATTTAAAATTAAAGTTTATTGTTTATATCTTCACTAAGTATTATTATTTATTTTTTTTTACATCCACTCACTTTGAAAGCTTATACAAGATATAAACAAATATAAAATATAAACAAATATAAAATATTTCTTACGAAAAATTTGAAAAAAAAAGTCTAACCCACAATTATAAGAATGATGTAAACTAAATAAATTTAACGTAGTTTTAAGGTTTAGTTATTGTCAAACTTAGAATAAATATTAGATTTTGTAAGACTTTTTTCTAATTGTAACACAAAAATGAAGTAAAAATAAAAAAAAAGTTAAAACAAAAAAAAAAAAAAATACTCTTAATTAATGAAATTTATCAGAGACACAAACCATAGTGATTTGGATTTTGATGTCATTACAATTCATATTATATCAAATTTTAAAAATAAAGAAGACGTGAATTATTATTACTTAATCAACAACATTACTGCTAATATGTAGAAAAACCTATACAAACAATAGATAAATTATTCATTTTCATACTATTTTAAATTTTCATCAAAGATATTTTACCAAGTTGTGATGATTTTATTTAATTTTAATAACTCACATACGGATTTTATTTGAATCTATATTATATGAGTTATTCATATATTCAGAATTAATTTAGGAGTTGTCTAGGTAGTCTAACTCTACTATGTATACCTAATGATTAGTTCCAATATAGTGTTTGTGAACGAAATACATCTTTCATTTGAATGGAAGCGTTTACAAAACAATATTCAAATTTATCAAGTTCAGAATTGACAAAAGTCTAGTTAAAAATGTGCACCTAAAAGATTTATTTTACTTGTTTTTTTTTTTGTTTATGTCTTAGATAAAACCACCTTATTACATTAACCTTATAATAGAATTAACCTCAATATGATTAACCACATCTTAATAGAATTAACCTTATTATAAATGACTTTATATATATTTAATTGTCTATAATGACTTTATATAACTGTAATATTATTGTTAAGTATAATATAATATATGTAACTGCAAGCATTTATTTAGAGAATTAAAATATTTATTTTTTACTGAATTTTGCACGTTTATTCACTATTTTACAATAACATTTTTTTCGATCATTTTAATTTCACCTCATGGAATCAAAAAAACAAAATGGTGGCTTAAAATTCACAAATGCTTGTATTTATGTAATTTCAAAATAAAATAATAATAAATGAAACCGAATAAAATTAAAAATTTAAATTAAAAATCGATTTAGAATCGAAATAACATAAAAATTCGAAATGCAATTTTCTTTAATTTTCGAAATATTGAAATTCAATTGAAGCACAAATACCACAGTTTTTACATATGTCAAATTAAATGTTTTCATTTTTTTTTTTTTTTTTTGTAAATCATCGTGCATTTTGTTTTTCTTCTAAATAATTGTCTTCGTACTCGCATAATATATTTAACACATGCATTTGCAATTATTCAAATTAATTAGAGCTCATTTTATGAATATAAAAAATTTGTCTGGTGTAAGTTAGTACAACCGTTATGTTTAATTATACTATATACATTTTTTAACATTTAAAAATTCTTAGGCTTATTAAGGTTTTTAAATTGTACTATAAATAGTTCTATAAAAATTTTAAATGAATTTTAAAATGTTTAGAATAAGGTCAACTGTCGTTGTATTTATATATATAAAATAATGGTTATATGTCATCTAGTAACATATAGATCGTGATTCTTTTGCTCGAGACATGTGGAGACATGTCTTGTTGCTTGAGACATGAATGTTTTCGTAAATGTAATTTACAAATATAAGAGTTTATTTGCATTTTGAATACTATAAATTGCAATTTGTAAAATTCAATCACAACTGGTCAAAAGAATGAAATCCACTTCACTTAACATATAAAAATAATTTGTTTGAGTTAAATTTAGATTAAATTAGATTTTTAAATCGAAAATCAATATCAATATAATATTAAAATAAATAAATAATTATACAAAGCCGAATGCCAAAAACCTCTGCAGCTATAGTGCTTATGACCACAATTTAAATTGTAGTCAATTCAATAATAATAATAATAGTCATAATTATACAACTATATGTATATGTATTCATATAATGGTTAGTCGGTATTGATTATTTTAATATTTTCAATTGAAAATAATATTTTTAGTGAGTTAGAGTCCATCAAGGTTCAATGAATTACCCAGCAAAGAGCGTGATGGTCACAAACGATGAATAACATGAATATAGAATGGAAGACAATGTTTTTTACCACCTATACTCTACTAAAGATGTTCCAGGTCAATGATTAGTTGGATTTGAGTTCGTCTCAATCAAAACAAGTACCGAAATAAAATCGGAAACGATATTTTAATATTTAACACTATTGATTGTAACACCAATCGGATACCCATTTGTAGATAGCTTTACATCTTTGAATTGAATACAAGTGTTATAACAATTCAAAAAAATTTAAAAACTATTTTAATACTAAGTCGAATGGATGTTTTAATTCTATAAACATTACATGGCGGCACCAAATATCTCCGTCTCTATAGACAATATAGCTTTATTTCTGAAAGACTATTTCAATTTTAAATTTGAGTATTACAAAAAAATCAAAAACTGGTACAACTATTTAAGTCGAATGAAGACTTTGGAAAAGGTCACATATTATTTTACTTCAATTTTTACTGATTCAAAAAAAAAAAAATATTTTAAACTTCTTATTGCCAATTTAAGCTTCTTCAATAATTTTACTTCAACACATTATACTATATACATATAATTGACATCTAGTCCCGGAATATCCTTATATGTACATATATACACATTAAAATAAAATTATATTAATTACATCAGGAAAACTATATTTTATAAATTCTAATTTAAAAAAAAACAACAACAAAAATTATCTTTAAAAACAAAACTCATGATGTACATACATTATATTTTTTAATATATCTATCTCTTTCTCCCTCTAGTGCACATTATTATACCTAAGTATGTATTCTAATAATATAAAATTCTAATTGCGACCACACTTTAATAATTTTATATTCTTTGTTTTTTAATTCATTTTTTTAATTCGTTTTTTTTTTTTTTATAGATATAATATGTATGTACAAATAACAGTACATTAACATTATTGCACAATATTCTAAAAAAAATAATAAAAATTTTTTTTTTTAGAAATAAAAAAACATATATAGAGAAGGCGAACTTTTTAAATTACAATTGCAATTTTCTAATATTATGTATTATTATTTTTATGTTGTGTACATACTTATGTACCTTATCGTATGTGAAGAGAATATTTTTAGCAAAAAAAAAAATGTATATATATATATGTATATGCATTTATAGTTTTCATTTTCCCATCACTATATGGTATGGCACCAATATTATGTGTAGAATGTGTGTAGGATGACATTGATGATAATGATAATCCATCTATTCATCTATATAGTTATAAATATATATATATATATATATCTAGTATCTACTATATATATATATATACATACTTATTCATCCATTCTAAAACAATCATTAACCATTTATTTATATAAATGGTGCATCCAATTTGTGTTTTGTTGTTTTTATTTTTATTATTTTTCTTATTATTGTTATTATAATTGTTGGTGTTGGTGGTGTAGCAGTGTTGATATTTTAAATAGACGTTAAATTCATTAATTAAATTTAGCACGTAACTATGCTATGTTTCCTTTTCGTTTATTTGTTTTTTTTTTTTTTTTTTTTCGTTTTTTAAAGATGAATTAGAAAATTGCAATTCATTTAGAAATAATTATTGGCAAAACTATCATGAATTTGTGGAGGCTAATATGTGTACATATAAGTGATATGTATTGCAATTTTTTCTTGTTAGTTTTTATGTATACACCACAAACATTACATACCATATACATATATAAATATGCTGGCATGTAGGTGAATTATGGTGAGTTTGTTGATTTTAAATTAATGTCTTGGAAAAAATTTTATGTTTTAGAATTGGATTTCCTGAAATGGATTTGGTTATTTTTTGTTTTTTTTTTTTTGTTTTATAAAGTCTTAATGATTTATTAAATTTAAAGTTACCATAAAACATTTAGGGATTTAAAAAAAAAATGTTTTTTTTTTGTTTTTTTAATAAAATATTAGGTAATCAATAGTAAATTACCGACGCATTAAAAACCGAGTAAGTCAATGACGCATTAAAAATTTTTTGAAAGTAAAAAAAAAAAAATTTTTTTTAAATAGGTGCAACCAGTTTTTAGTGTTACCAGATACATTATTACAGAAAATGGACAATTTCGAGATTTCATTTAAATGTACTTATGTTGTAACTCACTAGTTATATGATTAGCTTGATTTTATGAAAAATAAATCGACTGTAGACAATTTAGTCATTAATTCAATGGAACTAGGCATTCAAACTGATGTCATTTACTTTTAGACTGATCTTAGCAAAGCTTTTGATATTTTACTATACACAGTATAACTCTCATAAAACTTGAAAAGTTGGGTTTTCCACAAACAATAATTAATTGGATTCATATATATCTAATGAAAAATATTCTAGTTGATCAAGTAATTCTGCCATTTGTAGATCAGCACTTAGGTATACCTCAAGGGAGTCATCTGGGTCTTATGTTATTTATTACAGTTATTAATGATGTAGTCAATGTTATTAGTAATAGTTGCATCTGAATTTATGCTGATGATATGAAAATTTACAAAGCTATTAATATTCTTCTATAGTTCAATATAGGCCTCACTTGAATTTTTATAATGAATATGCAATAATAAATGAAAAGAATAATAAGAGTTGAATTATTATAAATCAACAAAATAATACCCCTAATTGTATGCAATACATTAATATATTAAAATTCTAATAATATACAATACACAAATTATTTACTCCTAATTATATGCAATTCATTAAGTAATTACACCCAATCGTATGCAATATATATAAATGACCTCTTACTTAATACCGATAAATTTGCACAAATTAGCTTCTCCAGGTGATCTTCTGTTATACTTGATATATACTACACTTTCGAAGCCAAAGACATTAAAAAAGTCTCCAAATTTGGATCTAGTAGTCTCCAAATATTTATTTATTTTAAAGTTTGATTCATTCATTAATTTAATTTCTTATTGTACTGATACTGATCTAGGTATAGGTAGGTATTCACAGTTGTTGTAAAGCATTTTTAATTTTTTTTAAATTTACTGACATCATTTTGTGACTTGAATTTATTAAAAATACATTATCTTTTTTTGCCAAATCATTGAATATAGGGAAATTTTTGTGAAATAATTTGCAATTTTAATTTAATGATACATATATATCATACATATATACAAGTAATTTCGATTGTTTTAAGTAAATGAACCAATTTTATTATTGGTTTTTACAATACGCAAACCTCAACTTTGAAATTAATTTTAAAACTTGTACTTCAATTGAAAATTATATTGTACAAGTCTGAGTAGTAAAATAAATTTTCTGAGTAGTAATATGAATTTTCAGTAGTAAATTCAAATATCACGCTATATGTCCTAATATACTTCTACTGAATAAAGAAGAAGAAAAATAAAATTAATAAAACAATTTTATATCTCTTTATATAGCCTAGTTAGACTCATACACACTACGTGGTTTATCTAGGGTCTAGTTAATAGGAATTTCTAAATCAGTCGATAGATCGTATGTAAAAAGCCTGTTGATGGAAAAAATCAATGCTTAACTTAACTTTAAATCCCGTACTAGATAAAATTTGTTTTTTCTACTATAGAAAGTATAGCTGTTGCAAACGGTGCTGATGATTAGAATAATTATCTGATTTACTTTACAGAAACAGACACAAATTTCCGATCAAAATCAATAATATGAAAATATATAACTTAGTTTAATAATGAGTCGATGACGAGACTGATCTCACAAAATATAAAAACTATTATGATCTATGCAGCAGAATGCGCAGTGGACTGCGAAATTACGGAATTTTGTTAGTTAAACACTTTTAAATGTTTTGTCTTCGGGAATAATAATTTTATTGAATTCATCTTTATTCAATAGAATTTAAATCACAACGCTTTTGACTTAAACTTCATTTAGTTAAGGCTAAATCATAAATACTACGAAACTGCTAGTATTTATTTATTTAACAGTAGGTCAACTATAGACCCTTTTCACTTTCGGGAAGTGGGAAAACTGCTTGTTTTTAAATTAAAAAAATATGAAAACAGTATGAAGTATACTGACAGCTCATTGTTTGCTCAAAAAGCATTGCTCAAAGCAATTGATAATTGTCAGTATACAGATAATAGTGAGAGGGTCTTAGAAGAAGAAAAAGATATTAAGTATACAGCACTATGCAATTTGTCTGCAATTACGAATATTATCTGTTTGGTATGTAGATTAATTGGGAAATTTATGTTTGATAGTCTTTAAGATATCTCTAGCTTTTTAGTTATATATATATATATAGATTTGGATAAAAGTTTGCAGAGGCTCAAAGACTAGCTGACCACGTAATTATAATGCATGAAACACGAAAACAAGCAGTAGTGTTAAAAAGTAAGCCCGAGAGTAATCGTGGTAGGGGAAGACCAAGTATAAGATGGAAAGACAATGTTCAAAATGATGCCCAAGCCCTATAAATGCCAAATTGAAGACAAGCGGTGCAAGATCCAAACTTTTGGAGGAGTATTGTGATGAAGGCCAAATATAGGCTCTATAAGATGATGATAATGATAATCTATGGATTTCATATGGTTACGGATTTAATTGTGGACTATATAATGGCATATTTTGTTTTGGGATATGGTTATTGATTCATATTTGATCTACTATTAACTATTAAACTGAAATTAATCCTTAACTATAATACCTACCTATAATAGTCTACTTTTAAAGTTTTCTAAACTATATTGAACATTTTTAAAATAATAAAAAACAAAAAATTAACCTTTATTTACTTTAATATTATAATAATGTGGGTTCTTGATGTAAATATTACAATTACAATTGATTAAATTTTCAAATAAATTTTAAAGGGTAAATATAAAAGAAGATTATTTTTTTATTTTTTTGACATTTAATATCTAATCGTTGAGGATTAAAGTCATATAATATTGTATGTATACATAATATATGTATAATATATATAGATTTGTTGATAGACAAAGAGAATTGAACAAAATTTAATATTGACTTTTCCGTCAAATCGCAAAATCATTCTAACATTTTATTTATTTGTCATGGAATTTGTAATATATATATACACATTTATATTATATATGTACTTTAGGACTTACATACTCGCATTTACACATTTATATTATATTATGTACATAATATATACTTATCTTGGTTTATTTTCGCAGAATATTTTTTTATTTTTATTTTTAGTATACTTTATTTTTATCAACTTACCTTATTTATTTATTTTTTAATTTTTTTTTTTTTTTTAAATTATTTTTATCACAATAAAAATAAACACAATTTTATCCAACTTATTTTTTTTTTTTTTTTATTACGAGTATTTCCTTCCAGGAATGGGGTTGAAATTTTTGTATAATGCATTTTAGATTGAGCTACTGATGAAAAACCATGGCATGGCTGTATATAGGTATATAAAAATGTTAAGAATAAAAAATTGCTATATAAGAATCATTCTATCTCTTTCTTTTTCTCTTGATAAACCTATATAGAGAAGCTTATCTAGTTTATTTATTATTTTTAGGTCTTTGAACACAAAGTAGGTATATATTATACATTTTATTTTTATGTTTTTGTTTTTTTTATATGTAAATAGACAGTATAGATCGGATCCTTTTTACAATGAGAGTTATACAATGAATGGGGAATCTAGTGAGAGATGTATCCGGGTTTTATGTCGTTTGTATTTTTATTATACTCTTCCGGTCTGTATACTTATAATAAATGAATTACTCAGAGAATAGTAACTTCCGTTTTAAATTTTTTGTGTTAAAAGTCTGTGTAGGCACTGGTAGGGTATTAACACTAGTATTTTGACGTATAATTTTAGCAAAAATAAATTTTATAATCATTCACAGAATTAGCCTGTTTGTTAGATTATAAATGTGTTTAGCTTATACACGGTGGACCGATTTAAGTGTAAAATCATTGAAGGTGGATTCCATATTAGGAAAACAGATGTTTTAGATTATTTATTAGACTATAGTTCTAGATAATTTACTCTATCTAAACTATTTTTTTTAAATTAAATTTAGGATGAAGGGATTAGAACAAATCGGATTGGAAAGATAATGTGTAATAAATATCGAATAAAAATCCGAACATATGTAAGCTCAATCTAAGCAAGTTCAGTGTTGATTTCGTGCTGAATTTTTTTGTTTTAAATTAATGTACCTAAGTAACTGTTTGTATTTCATGGATATCAGACTTACCGTTTTTGAGTATTATCTGTTCAAAATTGAAATTTTAATATAAAAAAGTGAATTGTTTTTGAAAAAGGTTTATTTTTTCAAAAAAGGTCGCTACCATTATTTTTTTATTAATTATTTTAATAAACCATACCATCTTCTACCTTTTCCACGTAGACGATTTTGATGTGAGACTTGTCGTTTCTGAAGTATAGTAATATCAAACTTGAAAAAGGCGTAAAATCCTGATTTTGTATCAATCCTGATTTTTTGATTCAATTACAAAATTTCTAAAAAATTTTAATTTTATGATTTTCTGCTGGAGGTTTGAGATTTTCGAATAAATTCGGGATTTAGTAATGGTTTTGTAATTTTGAATTTAATAATTTGGGGTTATGTAATTTACTATTATGATTTTGGGATTTATAAATTTTTTTGGAATTTATTACTTTGGGCTTTTATAATTAGGTTTTATATAGGCCGTATACTTCAGTTCAACATTTGGTTGCAAGATTGAGTGCAAAGCTTGAGCTCACATATTGATCATCTTGCTCTCATTTATAATTTTTCTTTAATCTGATCTATCTTTGACAAATGTCCTTCCCCACCTAAGAGTTGGTATTGTGTGTGTTATACTGCCGTGTACTTTAATTCAACATTTGGTTGCAAGATTGAGTTCAAAGCTTGAGCTCACAGATTTATTCTTGCTCATGTTTATAATTTTTCTTCAATCTGATCTGTCTTAGGCAAATCGAGTGGACATTTCCCTTCCTGTTTTCGATAAATTTAATTTTTTAACAGTTGTACACATAAATTTAAATCAAAATTGCAATAAATGAAATTGCATGCTAATGCTAAATAAATTTATAACATTGTATATTCAAACAATGATTATAATACTATGTATATTTACTTTGAGTATACTTTATATATACAAATTAATATAATTTAATTTAATTTTTTATTTTTTTATTTATTTATTTTTTCATGATAGGTCACTTGAACTTTAAATAGATATAGATATTTTATTAGTATATCGTATACATTTATGATAAATATACATAATTTTAATTATAAAATAATCTAAGTATAAATAAATATTATATGTACTTCGGTTAAAAAAAAATAACAAGACAACAAAAAATTAAATTTACTCATAAAATATTAAATGATTACAGTTTTTATTTCTAAATAAAGATTATAAAATTTATATCTATTTATATTTATATTTATTTAATATTATATCAAATTTAATTAAATAACAGTTAAGGTGTGTAATTTTTGTTATAATTCTAAATAAATATTAAATATAAATTTTAATTTGAATGGGTCCAAAAAATTATCATTTCTGAACTAAATGCATATTAAGTAAAATTATCGGATGTAAAGAAATTAATTCAAACTAAATAATACTGATAAAATACAAAATCGAAATAGTGAAATCATATAATAAAAAAAATTATTATTATTATTATTTGCAATGCAACATTGTTGTGCAATATGAAAAATACCGTTTTATTGTGCTTTATTCTGAGAATGTAATTAATACGTAGCGAAAAAGTGATTCTTGTCTTGGCTTCAGATTATTCCATGATTGATCGGAATTCACAAGCACTGATGAACATCATTGTTTGCAATGCAACATTGTTGTGTAATATAAAAAAGACCGTTTTATTGTGCTTTATTCTGAAAATCAAATTTTTCGATCCATAACGAAAAATATGATACATAGCGAAAAATTGATTCTTGTCTTGGCTTGAGATAAGTCACAAACATTTGATGAAGGAGATATGTTGCTTCCAAAATATTAAGATGTATATGCAAAATAAATAATAAACTGG
Organism: Argyra leucocephala; assembly: GCA_963942445.1. NCBI lineage: Eukaryota > Metazoa > Arthropoda > Insecta > Diptera > Dolichopodidae > Argyra > Argyra leucocephala. Next base: position 12,457,408 of record OZ012679.1, on the reverse strand, counting down.
AAAGCGAAGAGAAATATAAACTTTTACTTAATACAATATATTTAGTACAAGTCATCACTAAAAATAAGGTTCGATTATGAATAGAAGATTTAAAATTAATAAATCATACCTAGATGATTATATTTTTATTACCTTAATAAACAATTCGTTACATTTATGTATCTACTTACTCTAAAATATATATTCAAAGTGCTTATATTACCTGTACGTAGAATAAAATTGACAGTTTAAGCCAAGAAAATATTTCAAGTTGATGTAAATCTGTTTTTTAAAAGTTTATAATAAATTTGATAGACGTAATCGCATTCTCAGAATATACACTTACTATATATACTTTTTCCGAGTTCAGCAATAAACCATGTGAAATACGTGCTAAGCTATTTACATTTGGTGTTGACGTAAATCTGATCCCTGACCACTACTTCCAATAAAAAACCGATAACTTTGAAAGACGCAATTGCAGTGTCAAATATATATATTTATATTTTTTTCTTTAAATTATAATTTTCATATCAAAATAAAATAATAAATAATTAATTTTTTTTTTTATTCAAAAACAATATATATTTTTTTTTAAATATGACGCCATATTTATTTTTTCACTAAATACAATTTAGATTCTGTCATACAAGTATCAGAAAAACAATAAAAATCAAACTTGCCTTTAAAATTATCTTGAAAATAGAAATTAATTATTTTTTCAGTTTTAATTTAATTAATTAATACATTTTTATATTGTTTTTTTTTTTAAATAAAATTTATACTATCACGGTTATTTAAAGATTTTATAAATTACATATTTAAGAAAATTTCAATTTAATAGAAAAATAATAAAATAAAAAAACATAAGAAAAAAATTTTTTTTCTTAGAAAATTATTGAATAAAAAAATAAATTAAAAAATATTATATAATAAAGAAAGCGCCAATATTACAAGGAAGATCTTTTATTTAATAAGTCTCTGACGACACACGTCTCATCAATTTATCCGATCAATCATTGTTAGATTCAATTAATACAGTAACATCTTGATATATGGAATCAATTTGTGTTTTTTTTTATTGTACAAGTAAATCGAAGAAGATAGGTATAGTAGCATAGTGATATATAATATTCATGTTATTTGTGTGTTATACAGTAAAAATTAACTGTTATACAATTTTTGTATTATTGGATGATTTTCAAAATGCTGTATAAAACGTTTTAATGCAGTTTAAATAATAGTTCTACAACAGTTCTACAAGCTTTTAAAACCATTGTAAAGTATGTAGATAATAAAATGTTGATACATTTTGGAATACCATTTTGACAATATAAATACACAAATACATTTTGATGTTTAAACTATAATTTTATGTTTTTGTAATATTTTGAATCGGTAATAATTTGACTTTTTGTTTATTTTTCGATAAATTTACTTTTGGTTTATGTTTCGTTACATGAAAATTAATATTGCCAAATCTGCATAGATAAAATAAAAGAGCGGAGTGATAATGTTGTGAAAAAATTTATATTACATTTTGTATAGGTACATGTCATAGATAAATTTACTAGAATTAATTAAATTATATAGGTATCAAATATTAGCATATATCTTCGGCGAAAAAATATATTTTGCTACAATTTGGCAATAAATTTATTTTTCCGCTGAAAATATATGCTAACCAATAGTTTGATTAATTCTGATAATTTTATGTATGGCATGTATATACAAAATATAATACAAATTTTAATATTAATAATTGTAATTATTTTTAATAATTTTAATTAATTTTCATGTAATGAAACATAAACCAAAAGTAAATTTATCAAAAAATAAACAAAAAGTCAAATTATTACCGATTTATATTACAAAAACACAAAATTATAGTGTAAACGTCAAAATGTATTTGTATATTTATATTGTCAAATTGCAGGTAATAAATAATAATAATTAATTTAATTTTTGACTAAATTTTTGAATAAATTTATTGTAATTTTAATTATTGTAATAAATGAAAAAATATAAATATAATTTTTGACTAAACTTACAACATAAATAAATAAACTAATCCAAATATCAATCGAGATTGTACTGTATATCATTCATACATTCATATTATATAGTATTTAAAATATATAATACAAAAATATAGAAAAATTTAAAATTAATAATAAATTTAAATAAAATCAAAATAAAAACGAAAAAATTTAATTTAATTATTCATATCGTTTCTTTAAAATATTATAATGGATAATGTGATAATGTCAAAAATTTGTATAATCGTGATTTTTGTTGTATTTAAAAAAAAAAAAAAACAAAAAACAAATTTCTAATTAGAATTCTTCATGATTCGAATAATAATAATAATTATTATAATTTTTTTTTTTTTTCTATATAGATATTATATATTTTATTTCGAATAAAAAATGTACATAGGAATTCATTAGAAATTGTTAAGTTTTTTTTTTTTTAAATTAAATTAAATGAAATAAAAAAGTACGTGCTTATATGCTGATTTTAAAGATTAGAAATATAAAAAAAAAAATATTTTAAACTATTTTTTAAATACATGTATGTATTGTATATAACATCTGTATAACTAGTGTTATTATTATTATACTATATTATACTCTTGTATAATAATATACCGATCCTACTGAAATCTTTTTATTTTCTGTTTGTAATAAATCTTTCCAGACGAAATGACGGACTCATTTTTTTTGTTTTTGTTTTTCTATTTAATTCAACTGATTTTTATCTTTATGGAACTTAATTAAAAATGTATAACAGCACATTTTATTATTCTATCGCCTTCTATATTTCTATATATTCTATTATACTATAATATTCTGTTTGTGTTTTTGTTTCATTTTTGTTTTTTGTATATAGGTTTTTTTTTTTATGAATTAAAAGTTTAAAAAACAAATAAGAAAACTATTACTCTAAATAACACTAAAAAAAGAAAAACAAAAATAAACAAACAAAAATAAAAAACTTGTTTCATAACAGTAAGAAGAAAAAGTTTAAGTATAGTGATCGAGTAAGTCAGTGTTGAAATAAATTAATTAAAAATAACGTATTATCCTTAACTAATTGGGAAGGCGGGAAAATCGAAGGACGAATTGATATTTCATGATGCCAACATACCTACTTCGTTTATACGATTCGAAATCTAGACTTGAATCATATAGATCATGTAAAGAACCAAGATAATAACAGTTTAATACAAAGGTTATGGGCAAACATGCAGTTTTTAGTTTTGCAACTTTTTAATTGCACATTTGTGTTGCATATTAGTTTATATGAAAGCGCGCACACATAAAACCAACTATTGCAGTTGTGCGCGTTTAAAGTATTGGACAAATGTGAAATCGAACACATAAAACCAATTTCAAATGCAAATCGAACACAAATGTGCAATCAAACAGTTGCAAAACTCTAAATATTGCATATCTGATTGCATGCCTTTAGTTTAACTGTAAATACAGTTCAATTTATGATATCAGTCTATAGTAATAATAATCAAGTAAATACAGATTGTATGATTCAGTTTGACATGCATAATACACTTGTATCACAACGCATACATACGTATAGAATTAACATTGTTATACATTGTTACCGTATCCTTACACCGCTTTAAGTAATAAAAAATAATTTTAATCATACAAATTGTATGATTTAGCTTGACATATTTAATACACTTGTTCCATAACACATAATTTATATTTTAACATTGTTACTAGAATTTTAAAAGAAAAATCTACAGAAAATATTGTGCAGAAAATAGAATAGAATGCCTTATGGCTTTATTTTAACTATGTAACTATGAAATCCGACCCAATTTCAGACGTGTACATTCAAACAATTATCATTGGAAAATTCAAAAATATTGCATTGATTTTTCTTATATCAATCATAATACTAAAAAAAAAATCATTGAATCCAATAATAATGATAGAATTTTTTTAATTATATGGCATATATTCCACGACATGTGTTCACGACATGTTTGATTACATATTAATTTTGAATTTGTTGACAAAGGGGTATCTATATATTTATTTATTTATGCTTAATATGAACAAACATATTACAATATCTTAATCTAATAAAACAATTTAATAAAAAAAAAATTAAAATATAGAAAATAGAAAATACAATTAAAGTTAAAATACGTATATTAAATTATTAAAACTGCATTATAACACATTATATTATGATTGATGTAAATACATGTTTTTTTTTTAAATTGACTTTTTAAATTAATAAAATTTGTATACTCATTAGGCGCCCTAAACATTCTATTAACTGGTATGAAACGTATGTTAACCATATCGTGACCGCGACTCGTGGAATATAGGCCAATGCATTTTTTTTTTAATACATTGAATACTCAACAAAGATTAAAGCAGGTATAGAAGCCGATAACAATTGTTTATTTTCGCCAAATATCTCTGGAAACAAAACATATGGATTGGATATGACAAAACATAACAAATGGAACAAAACACTTTTCATATACACTGTTAAAGTACTAAAACCTTAGATAATATAAACTAAAAAGCTCTTCAAAGAAAATTGTACCATGATTAAAGGTTAAAAATAATAAAAAAAAACATTTCTAACTGTATACGCAAACTTTTTCTACTTATCATAATAAATGTATTTAAGTAGGTATATGATACAAAAATTATATCTAAATAACAGCAGCATATTTAAATGTCAAATAAAAATTTTAATTTTATTTTTGTTATTTTTTTTTATTATTTTTTTTTGTTTATAAAGAAAGAAAGAAGTCACTATACCCATATCAAATGATTCAATTATATATTTTTTTGCTTTTTGTATTTATATATAGAAGAAACCAACCGTCAACTGTTCAACTATTATATTACACAATTTTCTATTGACTATACAACACACAACTATTAGATTACTATATTATTACTACTACATACTACTTACTGCTAACTACTTAGCTTGACATTAATTTCAAAATGGTTTTTGTTCTACTGTTCTTTTTTTTCTATGTAATTTTTCATTTTTTCAATGAAATTCATTTGAATATTTTGGACAGGAGGCAAAAAAAGATAAAAAAAAATACATAGATATGTAAAACAAAATTTTAATTATTTAATTTTAGGTATTATAAAATTCATAATTCGTTTGTAATGTTGAATTTTGAAATATTTCGAATATAACAATTATTTATGAAATATAATTTTCGTTTCAAATTTATTATTTTTTAATATTTTCACTTTCTTTAGTAACATCTTTTAATGGCTTAAATTTTGCAATGACAATTAGACTGCTTATCCCATTATGTTGGCCTTAATTAAAAAAAAAATAACTAAGGTGTTTATAAATGAACTAATTTAAGAAGGTTTTCCAACATTTTATTATTTTAAAACCAAACAAATTAAAAAGAGTAATGCAAGAAATAAAAATGGCTTTTTTCATAGAATTATAATTTGATAATGACAGGGTTAAGAAATTGTACTCAATGATTTTTATTTTACTCAACATGTTTTGTTGATTTAAAAAACTTGATCGATTTTTCCGAACGATGTTTACAATATTTGTACTATATATTTTTTTTAAATAGATCCACACCAGTGGATAAATTTCCAATTTAATATGGTTAAATTGGAATGTAAAAATGTTCGAATAATTTCCTGTATAAATAGACTCTACTGTTATAGCACAAAAATAATTCATTTTAATTTCCAAATTATTTTTTCAATTTTTTTTCACATTTTTTTTTTGGATTGGTAACAAATTTCTGATTAACTAATTTCTACTCAGTAGTAATTACACATATTTTTTAGATTTTAAGGGACTGCAAATGCTAAGTAAACAATTTAAAAATCTAGATCAAGATGCAAAGAATACCATAATAATAAACTAGCAAATAAGTAGTGATAAATGAAAATTCGGCGATAAAAATCAATTTGATACAAGCTCAGGAAAAAATTCTGTTGGAATAATGTTGAAAACAGAAGATGATTTGTTTTTCGATGGGACGCGACATTTGCAGATCTACTTGTATACTTTCCACTCCGTTTGTTATTTTGAAATTGCAGGTTTATGTCCTTGCTGAATACCATTATTGTTAAAGAGAAGATGTGATCAATGGTTCATACAAAACCGGAAATATAAAGTAAAGTTATAAGTGTAGACATCACAACTGATGAGTTGGCATACATTATTGAATTGAAACCGATACGGAAACAAAAAACATAATCGATTGTGAAAGAAGCAGAAAAAAAATAGAGCGCATTGCACTATTGAAATCAAAAGTCGGTAGAAGCAATATAATTGATAATTGAAATAAACCGACAATGATAATCAAAATACAAATTATTACATTATTTGACACAAGTTCTAGAAAAAATTGGTACAAAATTACCGTTATTTTTTTTCTTTTCTTTATTTATTACTTAAAATTACATACATAGGATAAAATTTAATTATGTTTAATTTTTTTTTATATAAAATAGCTGAAGTTAAGACTGGACAGCTGCAAAAAAAGTGTTCAACAAGACTCTCTCTATCTCGTCCTTTTCATTGTTGATAATGTGTTTTGAATGAATGTCAAGCTGAGAAATGTAGCTTCTTACGAACCAGTGACCCGTATTAATCGCTATCGTAATTTTAATATATCAGTATATTAGATCTGATTAGAAACTGTTGTTCGGTTCGTTGATGTTATACGAGAGCTATGTTTTATTATAGGTTACACAGGTATAATTATACTATGCTAATTTTCGTTTGTTCTAGCCAAATAATTCCAACGACTGCATTGCTTGAAGGCTATCATCGGAGAGTGAATGCCATGAAAGTTGAAATCTTGTTTTATATCTTTTTCTTTTTGTCATGTTCTTCTATATGCTATATACATGAATAGTCAACCCTAAATAAATGGAAAAAGTCGTAGAAAAATAAAGTGTTGTGTATCCAACTAACGGACTGAAAACAACGAACTAACAACTAACAGACGTTGTGTGGTGTCGACAGACTTATAAGACTTTTTATAAGACGATAAGACTGAACTTATTTATTTATTTATTTCATCCATTGGAAAACTGAATGTAAATCGATAGAGCTAAAAGCCAGAAGAAATTTGCGAACATCATTGAAAATATCTGTGATTGCTATATAGGCATTCAGAAGCGGAATGACGGAATAAGAAGAAACAATTTAAGACTTACATTGATTTATTTGGTACAATAGTTTAGATTCTAAATCTACTTTATCCATAATTAGAAAATTGGTCTATATGTACTACACAAAATTAACTGTGAGTTATAAAATATGGAATGAAATTACTAGATAATAAATAATATACAACAGAATGAATAACGCAAGTGACTCAGAACTAAATGTGTATTTCGAAATTAATTAAAATCAATCTTAGAACTAAACATATAGTTCCCAACTTTCAAATTTGATGATCCTAATATAATTCAGATCAACTACACTACTTTTAATTATTATTTTTTTTTTTTTTTTGTAAAATATTTGTCATTATTAATAGCGTGAATACTTTGTAGACCACAAAAAATGTATCACATTTGCGTTTTTTTTTTTTTTTTTCATTTCAAATTTTTTATCTCTTTTTATTCATCTTTCACTCTCTATAATAATATTAAAAATGGATATTGAGAAGGATGGTGAAAAAAAATTATAATAAATATATTACTTAGATGTTATCTTTTGAAAGCTAATTTCAAGTTATTTCATCGCTTTTTTGTTTTTTTTTTGTTTAATTAAAATTAAAAGATTCTTTGTATGTGCTTAGTGTGAGCTTATTACACAGATGACAACTGAAATTTTAGATGAAATGGGGGTATGTATAAAATTTGACTACTTTTAGAAGAATTTCGAATTAATTTATTAATATTTTTTGCAAAAATAAATAATTCAAAATTTACAAATGTGAAATAAAAAAAAAATAAAAATTTTTTTTTTGCGAATGTCAAAAAAATTATTTTGCGGGCTTTGACCTTTTTCAAAAAAAAAAATATATATAAATAAAAAAAAATAATTTAAAAATAAAAATTTAATTTGGAAAAAATATAGATAAGCTATTAGAAAGGATGAAATGATTTTAATACTCGTACAGTCTTGATGGATAAATATTTTCAATATGTTTTCAGAATTTAAATGAATAGGATGTGAACCTCACCTAACAATATTAATTTTTGGAAAATTTTTTTTTTCATTTCATTTCTATTATTATACATACATGCAAACGTACATGTAAGCTTAAAATCAAGAACATCTATAATTAATAACACTATCACATATGTGATCTTGAGACATGGTAGGATGAATTATAATGATCTGGACTCAGTTGATTATGGAAAATGCTTGATTCATTGGATTAGATATATCGAATCTAATCTAATCTAAATTGATTAATAATTTAGGAATGCTTCCCCGAATCAACATGATGACGGCTTTTGTTTAACAATTTAGATTAGATTAGAAAAGGTTGGCTTTTAACCTATATAACCGCAGGTGTACATTTTTATAAGATTAAAACTATATAAAAAATAATCAAGATGCATTGAATTACCCGAAACAATGCAATTATGGGATGGAAAACTCAGGACATTATTCAACGGTATATTGGATAACTTCTATACTTTGGGAAATGTTATTTCCAGATAATTAAATCTATAATACAACCATTACATTTACAGAACAGATATACAATAAGTTATTACCCTATACTTCACATATTTTGTACAGATTATTTTCAGACAGATAAATTCTATGTAAATGTTTTTTTACCAGTTGTTATTTATACCCTATTCCTAATCAAACTTAAATACGTATAAGATTATAATTTCTATTAATTAATTGTATATTTCACCTATACCGATTCTCGTGGTTTTGGAACAATGAGTCTAGTCTACTATGTATCATCCACTTCTAGTTTTACCAATCGAAAAAATTTTCGACTGACAACATTTTGTTTTATTAAGAAAAGTTCGGTCTATCTTAACGTCAATGATGAATTTAATATTTTCCATTAGCTTAACATGCGTCTGAGCAATTTTCTTGATTTTAATTTTCATATTAACCAACCACGTCACAGTACTACGTTACTTTCACATATAAAATTTAGCATTATATATCTTTTTCTAAAAAAACCCTATGGGCATTTTTACGACCCTATGAATTATCATAAGCTAAACTAATAACAAAACTGAATTAATAAACTTTGGTACGAGCCTTTTAGGTCTCTTGAGATGTAAATAAATGATAAAAAATAAATAAATAAATTTATTCTATCGAATAATTTTGTTGAATAATGCTGACATAGATTTCAGCACACTAAACCTTCTCTTCTAAACCCCATTATCGTTTTCAGGAATACAATATTCAATCAAAAAAAAATACTTAACCTTTAAGTTAAGACGGTGGTGCTGTGGTGGTAAATTTTATACTGTTTTTTATTTTCTCTTTATTATTTCTCTTTAAAGCTCTCTCACAATCTAATATTCCCAACAAGTACGCTTTAATTATATTTTATACCGTTATTGATGTTCAGTATTATTGAAATACTAAAAATAAAATGATGTAAAATAGTACTACCATTTCCAGAACTATATTACAAAATTTCACCTTCTAAAAGCTAAAGGTTAAAGGCATTAAAGACAGCATTAAAAACACCAAATGCATAATTTCCATACCTTTGACAGTATCAGTAATTCTGATTAATTGCTTGTCTTTGACAGTATCAATAATTCTGATAGACAAAATATTTAAAAAATACTAAAATTGAATTGTTATTAACAAGCCCATTTAATCAACTTTGATTTTTTTTAACACCATAATCAACTTTGGTTTCACACTACAATTGAAATGATGTTATTAATATTGAAAATGATGGTACCATGATTATTGAAAATTTTGAAAAAATAAACAAAACAATAAAAATTATTGTAGGTACCATCATTATAATATTATAAAGTTTATGGTATATATACATAAACTTTTATTAAACAATTTTAATAACATCTTCATTTTAAAGCTCAAAAAATTGAAATTTTCAAATATGGACAAAATTTTATTATCATGTTCATAATTTCGAAATATATACATAATGTACATGATAAAATCGTTATGTTTATGCTTCAAATTGCATAATTTAAATTTATTAAAAATTAATTTAGCTAGTATTATAAAATTATAAATTCTAAAAATAATTTTTTTTTAAAAATTAAATTTCAAAATTGATGCCAAAAATATAAACAACGATCTCATTATTATATTTTACAATGTTTTGTTTGTTTTTGTTCTTTTTTTTCGTTTTTTTCGTTGTTTTTTGATTAATATCGAAAAAGAAAAATGAAAATTATTTAAAAAGAATTTTAATTCTATTGTGAATTATGACTGTCATAAAATTGTGAATAATTTATTTATTTTGCCTTCATAAAAAATTTTTTGTATTCACAAACACACACACACACACACACACACACCTATAAAATTACATTATAATAATATGTCTACAAAATTTATATGAAAATAAAAAATTCATTGTTTGCAGAAAATAAAAATGAATATAAAAAAAAATAATAATAGTAAAAATTACAAAAATAATAATAATAAAAATAGTAATAAAAATAGTATTAAGGAATTCCGGAAAATTAAGAAGTAGTAAGTGATATCTTTAGGTTATTATTGTTTGTTTGTTATTATTGTTTTTGGTTATTAAAAAAAAAAGTAAAAAAAAAAAAAAAAATAGTGCTAAAATAAAAATAAATAAAAATACCTTTAGTGACATTTTCATTTCGTAGAGTATAGAAGAAATGTAGTTAAATATTAATGAAACCTTATATACATACTTTGCTATTGCTACCTATATCAAACCATCATTTTTATATTATGTACTTTTAATTTGTCATTTTTTATTTAAGCATTTTGTCTATTTTAATTTAATATATTAAATTAATGTTATAATGTAATTTAATACAGAACTAATATTTTTATAGAAGTGAGTAGGTAGATTTTGTATATTGTATAGTAGAATTTGAATTGAAGTTACGTACATATATACATACATATATACAGTCAATCACAAAATTATTTATTCTTCTTCTTCTTTTGGTGCTATAGATCATTGTAGACTTGGTCTTTTTCACTAAATGTGTCCACTTTTCTTTATCAAGAGCAACTGGTCTCCGAATTTTTGGTTTGCAGTATTTGAACATCACTTTCGTATTCTAACTATTCTAGCTCACATCTGATGCCGTTATAAATATTCTTTTCTGGGGCTACTTTCGTAAAATTATTTTCGCATCTTTACATTTCGTACTCTGTATTGTGAAATTAGCATGGATGTAATGCGAAAATCATTATATAGTTTGTGATGAGGATTTGCTACGTGGTACGGATACATTTTATAATCGAAATGAAATTCTCATACCATGCGTATTTCAATTTTTTTTTACGTGGTTAGGCCCCAAGGGCGACTATTATCAATCTGTGCAGAAAGTACCCTTGTCGGCCTCCGTCTCCATTTTTCCACTTCAAGTTGTTTTTCTTTTCGGGATATGGGCTTATTTTTGTTTTTTGTATGCAATATTGTTAAGACAGGATATTAATTGAACAAAGTGTATTTATTAAAATGGAAATATGTGAGTTAGGACTTATAACAATCGACTTGTTAAAATTATTTACATTTAATTTTTAATGAACAAATACTTTTGTAATCGACTGTATACATTCATACACATACATAAAAACTGGTTGATAAATTACGTTTTTCATAAATAACAACAGATGATAATTTTCTAAAATGCTCTAATAAATACATTATATATATATATATCAGTCTTATGCATTTGTATTATAATGAAATATCATAAAATTATATTGGATATTAATTTCAATTTAAATTTAATTTTGAAATTTCCTTAGAAAATTTAATTTTAATTTTATCTAATTTAATAATAACAAAACAATACAATAAACTCCATCGGCTATTAGGACATACTTGTATTATAAAAATAGATTTCAAATTCATCTAGCAATAATGGTTTTTGAATTTGATTTTGAATACAGGCAGGAGCGGAATGTATTCAAGTTCAACTGGAATGAAAATGAAGGAATTGAAGAACAATTTTGAGTTATCAGCACAATACATACTATCTTTGATTGATAATGGTTACAGATTCATAATGGTTACAGATTCATAAGTCTCGTTGTATTATCTAAGTATGTAAGTAAGCAAGTGATGTAATCAAAAAAATAATAATGACAAATTTAATACTATCTGACTTATATCTATACAGATTTAATTATATTTAATTATATAGAATTATTTACATAATGTACTATTCACGATTAATTTTTGTTAAAGATAGTAAGTCAATCTGAAAATTTGTTCATGACGTGAACAAAAATGGATGAACGGTTAAAGGTGATATTTAAAAATTTTAGGTTATTACGTATTTATTCCCTAACTTCAGCTATTCAGAATTTTTTTTAACAACTTTATTAAAAATAATGATACTAAAATTGAAAGTACATCGCATGTGCAATTTGAAAAGGTTATATGCATTTTGATGAGCACCTTCTAGCATTTCCAAGCTCATCAAGACATTTCAAGACTATTCATATAGTTATGGAAAACTATTTTGCACTTAATTGTGTCTTTTTGATGCCCCGACTCAATAGATGTTGATATATATTGTTTTAGGGTCGTTGATGGTTGTTGATTTGCTAACGGTTGGTACGACGATTCAGGAAGTCAATCAGGCCATTAATACATAAAGACTATTTTATTATTATTATTTATTATTATTAAACTAGGGGCCCCGTTTGAGTAATGATAATTAAAGTTGAAGCCAAATTTAAAGTTTCATTGTATATAACTAATAATAATAAATGATTTGTTTATTTTTGTTTTTTATTTTAATAAGAACTCACATATAAAATGCATAAAATATTTGGTGAATAATAAAACCATATGAGTAAAAATTTTTCAACTTTGTGCGTATTATTGTTTTATATACAACTTATTTATATATTAGGAGTTCATTAAAGAGAAGCGAAATAAAATGAAAAAGTGTCTACTGCGCAGGTCCTTAAATGCTTGTCAATTATAATTATAGATTTGCTCTTCCAGAAATAAATCATATTTTAATTGAAAAAGCCCTACCTGGTATTGGCTTTTTTTGTTTGCTGCACAATTACAATTGGGCAACATTAAGAGTTTGACGTTATCAGTTACGCCAACAGCGACAATGGGAATCAAACAATATTTCTGGAGTTGTTTTTAAAGGGTCTTTAACGCCAAACTCGACTTCATAATCGAATTTAAATGTTAAGAAAATTGTAATGTCATGTGACAAGTGACACATTGATTGTTACGATTTGTTTTGAAGAACATCTAATTCAAAAATCAACTTACCAAGTTATTAAAGTCAATAAGAAGAAGTCAGTCAGTCATTTTAAGCCTTCAGTTACTCCCTAACATTTATTGGAACGGTTTTAACTAGACTTTTAAATTAAACACTAGTAACTGAAACACTAGTAACTGAACAACTATCAGCTAATGGACAAATATTTTTAACTTTTATGCTTGTTATAATATCTTTAATTACCTTATTTTTTTACCTACGAATATGTTTTTCAGCTTTCATAATTAAATATTATAGTAAACACTAGTAACTGAAATCTATAGCAATCGGACCTGAGCAAAGCAATTATTCAAGAGTTTTTCTGTTACATTTACATCTTTTCAACTGTATCACATTCACATTTTGTCCATCGTTATGAGTGAATAGTATAATGCGTAGATTGATTATAAAAATTTCAATTGGAAAATAATTTATATACTGATCATTATCACCCTTACTACATCCATATTTTATTTTATGACTATTATAAATGTTTTCCCATCATTAAGTCTTTACATAATTTTATTACGAATTTTTTATTCATTAAAAATTTCATTAAATTAAATTTAATTATCAAAAAATGTAATTTGTGAAAAATATTACAATAATTTTTTATATTTAAAGCAGAAAATATAAATTAATTCTGCCTTTTATTTAATTGGTTGAATTATATTAGTATATATATATATATATAAATATATACATCAAAATTTAACAATAATTAATTATAATACTATAAATATATTTTATTATGCGATACAACTATATTTATATTCATTATTGTATATATATATATATATAATATTTGGATATACATAATGTATTTAAATTATATTTATATACTTTTATATTTATATATAAAATTTATTTCTTTCACGGTTTTATAAATTAAATTTTTAATTTTATATCAGACATAAAATATTTTTTTATATTATATTTTTTATTTTTTGGAAATATCTTCCGAAAAAATTATTTTGTTTTTGTTTTCGTTTTTTTGCGTAGGATATTTATTATATTTGTTGCATTCATCGTATATTAAAAAAATAATATAAATTACAGTTCATCAATGGTTCATAAACTTAGCAATAACAATGGAAAATTAAATAAAAAAACTTTTGTAAACACACTAATGTATATTCGATTAAGAAACAAATTGCAAAAATGTAACCGACTTTTCTGAAAATCGGGACAAAACTAATAATCCGCCTCTTAAATCAATAATAGTATAATTTAGTTAGATAAAGTTGTGTTAATTTATTACTTTTATTTACTTGGATAGCTCTTCAACCGTAATTTGTTTCATGGGAAAAAATGGAGCATTTTGAACAAATTTGTATACCTCACAGATACATTTTTTAGTTGTTGATATAAGGTATAAAATATATTCAAGGTTATTTAGAAAATGTCTAGGCAATTTTTCTCTTGGATGGATAAATTACTGTTTAAACACTCAGGTACAAGGTTTACTAGCTCTTTTGAGTAGAAATAGATAAATAAATAAATCTGAAACACTACATTCAACTTATCAGACCAGTATTATTGATAAAACGAAATATTTTCACACATTTTATATCTTATATCCTATATACCAATTTTATTTTTGTCTGAAGCCTTTTATAACAACAAAAAAAACAATCAAAAAACAGTTCATTATGAATGAAAACATGAGAATTGAGAGAACAAATCTTTTGTTTTTTTAATGTATTTTGGAAGTAGGTGTAGGTAGAAGTAAAATGTAGTGAGAAAATAAATCCATCATGAAAAGAGATAATACATATTTACTTTACATTGTTGTTTGTGTTTTGAGTTGTAACGTCCATACTTTTTTAAACTGCACCAAAACTTTACTAGATGAGCAATAATGGCATTATACTAAAAATATATATATCTACACATAGTATGATCGCCCTCATATTCTGAACGGACTCAAAATTTGAGTTTATTTGGTTTGAGCGTTACTCAATTCAATTTAAATTCAATATAAATTCCTATATAACTTTAATTTTTTTTTTTTGGAATATTTATTTTTTAAATAACCCCTCAAAAGTTGAACGGACTCAAAATTTGGGTTTAGTGATGAATTCATCAGTTACAAAATAAACTCGTTACATTTCATTAAAATTTTGTATTTACCACTGCAATAAAATTGAAAATAAAAAATGTACGTACACATTTTACAAATCAATTAAACAGTTTGAGTATCATTGATACATAATAAAATATTTTAAATTAATCCAAACGGAAGTATGTCGTAAGAGAAAAGAACAACGACTGTTTTAATACTTCTGGTTCATTTTCCTGTGACATTCCAACAGGTTGATTTTTCATTTATATATATATATATATATATATATATATATACATATATATATTCTCTTTTTGGGAAACCCAAATGCTACACTACACAATAGCTAAAATTAATTTTAGAATTTGTAAGAAAATTTTAAAAATGAAAATTATTTTCAAAATATTTTCAAAAATCAAAAAAAAAAAAAAAAAAGTAAACAAAAAACAAAAAATCACAAAAACAATAAAAAAGTTACTGAACTTTTTGGAGAAAATGCGCGTATTTTAAAATTTAAATAAGTGGAAAAATGGAATGTACATAAATATAGAAAACTCTAGCGGATAATTATGAATAAATAAATAAAGAAAAAAATAATATGTGATTTATGAAAAATAAAAAAAAAACAAAAACAGCAAAAAAATAAAAGAGCATTTTTATATTTTTTATTTTTAATGTACCCCCATTTAAAAACAAAAATTGTAACCGCAAATATTTAGTATATATTTTGTATATATTTTAATTTTAAATATCTTAATTGATTTTGACAGGAAAACAAGAATGAGATATACAAAAAAAAAAAAAAACATTTTTGGAAAATACAAAGCAAAAAAAAATAATATGTTCTAGAAATAGTTAACAAGAAAATTAATATACATATTTAGTTGAGAAACATAAGTAGTATGTCAAATATCAAAATGTTAAATAAATAATAAAATTGAATGAGGAATATAGCACTTACTAGTATGTAACATAAAAAAAAAAAAATATGAAGGTAATTTTAATTATGAGTTGGAAATTCTTAATATAGACCTACACTTTGCTATTGCAGCAAGTTAGTGAGTACAAGTTTTTAATTTTAATTTAAAAATTTACACATTATTATTTACATAAATATTTAATATAATTTTTCTATATGTCACACAATATGTCATCAAATCAAACTGTCGGATGGAACTAATAATAGAAATTCGTCTTTCTTGGAATTAACAAAATATTTATCTTCAAGTCCACCTTTCAAAGTATATAATAGTTGGAATCAAATCGATCATAATTGATTTATATTTATAGTGATATATTAGGCCAACCATAGGTATAAGATTCTAGTTGCCATTTTTATACTAGGTCTAGTTGCCATATTTATATTTTATTTGAAAATGTATAAACAGTTAATTTTACCTGTGTTACTGTTGCTGACAATATCATACACAAAATATATACAATTAAATTGTTGGAAAAATCTCAGTACATAAAAAATTTAATTTTTAAGAAATATATTAAATAATTTATACGTGACAGATTCATCAAATAAATTCTTCGAGACCTACACGTATATAATCGAAATAGAAAAATTATAAATAACTCCTGACCGAATTTCAAAGCTTTACAAAATGAACTAATTGTGGTTTTAAGACACACAATTTTGTTTTAAGGATACCAACAATTGATTATCTTATGATTAATGTTGATAGATTACATATCTATTTTATATTGTTAATTAAATTTGAGTGAATTATATTCAAAAAAATTATTATAAAATATTTAGGTACCTATTATGTATTTCGATCGACTTTCATCGAATCGTTCATCGTTATCGTTAGAGTTATTCGATTGTAATCGTTGGTGCCATTATGTATTTCGATGAAAATTTGATCGAAAGTGTTTTAAAATGCTGCCATTGTAAAATTCAAATCTATGATGAAAATGACATAAGTTTGATTCTTTGGCTGTCAAATTCAAATTATTATACGAAAAAAAAACAAAACAATAATGTTATATTTAAAATTTTTAAGTTGAAAATAAGTTAAAGTGTTTAAATAAAATATAATTATAAAATTATAAGTTTTTATAAATAAAATGATTTGAGCAGAGTTAATATTTCAATTTCTGATAGTGCTGAAAAACGCTATCAAATTGCAGAATTGAAAAACAAGCGAACATATATTCGGGATTATTCTAATCCACTAGATTTGCAAAATTATACGTATGTTATTTAAACATAAATTTGATGAGTTATTATCTACATTATTAAAACTATTAAATTAGGACAAAAATTGAAATAGCCAATAAGTACGTCGATTTCAAATATAATTAAATTGGTTAGTGTATTAAGATTCTGTGCGGTTTGTACCAAGCAAATGATTTTCAACGTAGGAAATGATTTCCATGTCGGACTAGCACAGCTAATTTTTGGAAGTTTTATATGTATTTGCAGTTTATAATTTTGTGCAAAATGGATCAAATTCCATTACGCACTAGAAGAAAAAAGTCAGGCAAACATTATTTTTATGATTAAAGCAGAATTACTGAAATAATTGGAGCAGTAGATGGAAAGTTTATTCAAATTAAATCACCGAAGCAAAACGTACAACATTTATGTTATAGAATAAAGGGATTTTTTAGCATTAATGCAATTCTGATAAGTTTATACTTTATTGTAATTAGTTTACATTATTATAACAGTTTTTGTTTTTAGATATGTGATCATAATCAGGTAATTGGTTTTGTGAGTACAAGATATCCTGGTACCTCTTTGGAAAATTTATAATGGTGTCTCATTATTTACACTATATCTTTTCATATTGCAGTCTATTTGTAACAGGCCTTTCATTCCTATTAAAATTTATTTCAATAAAAAATTATTATGTAGAATAAAGTAAAATACCTACTTTCATTTCAACTTTTAAATTTATTTTTATTCCAAAAAATATCGCAAATATAAAACAAACACCAGGTGTCCAAGCGTCACTCTTTTATATCTTTTCAATTCAAAATTGAAATAATTTGTACAAAATCTCTCTTTAGTGATAAAATTTTACATCGATAAACTTTATCGATTTCGTCGACCAATTCTGAACGATATCGAAATACATAATGGCAATTTTGCATTTTGACATTTCGTTCGATCAAATCGTAATCGTTATTGAAATACATAATAGGCACCTTAATTTCTAAATAAATAATAAAATATTTTAACTGCCAAAAAAAGTTTGATTGTACGTATTTCCGCTCAACAATTTCAATCTGAACTAATTCCGCTCTTATATAAACTCAATTCCGCTTTTTGAACCTATTTGCGATTCGCAGTACCTATTTACGATTTTATTCAAAAAATCTATTTAAAATAATTATTAAGAGTAAAATTAATAATTAATTTTTTAAATAATTAACTAGTACTTAGTTAAATTATAAAAAATATTTATTATAATAAAAAATGATAAGTAATTTGAAAAAAAAAAACAAAAATTGTTGAAATGTAAGTAAACTTATTTGTTACACATAAAAATATACATTTATTTCAATATGAAAATTAAAAAAAATGAAACAATGCAAAGATTCAGTATTTCAAGCAAAAAAAAAATAATTCCATATAACATAATTAACTTAAATATTATAACAATGCACATTTAAAATAAAAAAAATAAAAATACAAAATATTTCATATACGTACAAAGTAAAAATCACATTTACTACTTCTGAGTTTTGGCATTTTTTATTTGTATGATTTCAGGTACATTATATTGTCCTCTGCTGTTCATTAAAACTGGAGGCTCAATTTTGTAGACTATGTCACTGTCTGAATATATAAGAATATCTTATTTTACAGGCCATCTTCAAAATGTGCCAGAAATGGTCATGGTTTTCACTCCTCTATTTAAATTATTGTGATATGTGTACAAAGAAATTATTTTGATAATTTATAATGGACGCCTTAATAAAACTTTGGTGGCAAGAAGGCAAGATAATTTCAGAGATTTTTTAAATTATATAAAGTTTAATATAAATAAAACATAGTTTTGGAAAAACTTATTCTTTAGGGTTAGCGTTAGAGTAAAATTTATCTTATTGTTAAAAATAGTCGAATTTAATTTTACTAAATATGCTTATCATACAGGATACGAGTATTTCCTCTACTAATAAAAGGAAAATATTCGCTTATTTTCAACAACTAAAATATAATTTTTTCTTTAAATATAGACTTGGTATGAATTTAGTGAAAATAGCTTACACCTGCATATTTAGTTCGGAATTAGGACATATTGCATGTATTACCGACCCACTTTTTCATACAAATTTTTATAAAAACTCAAAATTTAGTTGTAACAAAAAACACATATGCGAAATTAAATTTATAGGTCGTAATTAGGTCCAGCTAAGTTTGTTCAATTTCCATTTAAAATTGTCCAGTTGCATTCTTATATAATCAAAAATAGATGAATAACTTAATTAATTATTTCAATATATCATTTTCCTAATTCCGCCCGGTCGATCGTAAATACGTACAACACAAAATTTACGTGTCCCTAATTCGCGCTCAAAACTAATTAGCAATTTTAAATATTTTTATTTACAAATTGAAGAAAGTATATATTATAATATCTATTTAATAATATATCTTTTACAATTATTTGAATAAAATAAATAAGTGAACATCATAGTTTAATTATTATGGTCTTAACAAAATAAAAAAAAATTTAAACGTTTGAACCAATATTTTCACTAAAATGTCTACCTAGTTTAGTTTTCTATCAATATCTTATTTATTAATATGAATACAAATGTGCATTATTTTGCATTACAACGAGGAAATAATATTCTTTTTTTAGTTCAAAAATAAATTTGGAATATAAAGCGTGGAAGTATTATATTTACAATAAAAGGGCTTGGGCGGCATAATGTACTAGGGCGGTGGTAAGTACAATTACGTTACATATTCGAATGACAATGTGTTTTCTTCCTGAATTACAATCATACACATTTAAATTACAATGATGGCCTGTTCGGAAATATTACTGTCATTAGAAGGAGTGTAACAAGTCAATGTGTTAATATACAGGTAACATAAATAAATAATGCCCATTAATTGTGTATCTGTGGTATACACTTTAAAATCAAAAAAATTTTTATAAATTATAATTTTTAATAATATTATATGAATATAAATTTAACTTACTTATCATTAAATTGATATTGTGCATTCAATACTGTAAACATTTTTTGATATAATGTATTAAAAAATGTATCAATTGCTTCTGATAAATTAACACGTCCTCTTGTATAATATTTTTCTAATTCAGTAAATAAATCAGCAAATACATAAGCATTTTGTTCATAAATAACACCATAGGTACGTTTAAACATTGTATGAAATTCTTTTTTCGATGTTGATAATAATGTAGCAAATTCGCCTGATAAAAAAAAAATTAAAAAAAAAAAAATATTAAAAAAAAAAACATACAAAAAATTATTAAAATTCAAAGAAAAGGAAATCATTTTAGAACCTTTACTCTCCTACATTCCAATTAATACAAACTAATATATTCCAAAACAATACAAAATTTCCTTTTCATTGATTATTAAAAGCCGCTTAAAACTAAATTTCACTAACATTTCATATTTAAAAAAAAAAAATAATAATAATAATAAAAAATTACAGTTGAGGACTGATAATCCAAAATAATAACAAAAAACTATCAACTTACTGTTAAATTTCATAGCTCGTGTTCCTAATACAGATGACAATTTTCCTAATGAATCCTTAACATTTCGTTCTAATTGTATTTTTGATGAAAGTGCTAATTTACCTTCCATAAAATATGTACAACATGTCCCTGATGATGGAATCTCACAATATCGAAGAACTCCTGTAAGAAAGATAATAAAAAAATTTTTTGTGTTAAAAAAATACCCTTAGAAATTCTATATGTACATTTTTTTTTTAAATATTTTGTAAAAATCATGTTTTCGGTTTTAAGGACAATTACACACATACATACACATATTTTACATACATTTTATTTATCTATATGTAATTTAAGAAGTTTGATTTTTTGTTGTTTTATTATATTTTCAATATCGACACGATACTTGACTCAATGAGGTTTGACAAACAACATTAAGGTCAAGTTAAGTGTTTTAAAAATTAAAATTTACAATTGAAAAAAAATAAAAAAAAAACAAAAATAAGGGTAACATTTTAAATGAATATCCTTTTTCAAAGGATATAATAACATATTTTTAGTGATTATTTCATGTATAATTAAAGTTATTTGATATTATTTTTATTTTGTTATTTTTTTATTTTTGGTTTAATAAAAATTAATCAAAATGAATCATCTATACTTAGGTAGTTAAAAGGTAATTAAAGGTAACAAATTTTAAGGATAACATAAAAATTAATTGTTACTTTAGTTTTTTTTTTTATTTTTAAACAATTAATTTTTAAGTTATCCTTAAAAATAGTTAAAAAATTAACCTAAAAAATGTTTGAAGGGATAACTTTTCGAAAATAATAGTAAATATTAAGTTTTTTATGTTACTGATATAAAACAAGATTAAAAATTTAATTTTAGGTAATTCAAATTTCAAGGTTGTATTAAGTTACAATAACTCTTGTAACGGTTAGTATAAGTTTAATATATTGCATACTAGCAAAGTTATTCGATGTTGTCCGGGTCGAACACAAAATGTATAAAACTTTGTTCAATGAAGTTATGAAGGTTTATTAAAAATATTATAATATATTTTTTTTTCCACTAATCGTTGCTATTTAAATTTTGACGTTTAAGTCTTCTGAAATTTTGTCTTCACCAAACTGTACTTAATTCATTAGCTTATTGCAAATGTTTTTTATACGAAATCGGTAACAGTCTTATTTCTTTATTTTTAAAAGAGTATCTAAGTGTGAATTTTCAGTTCTGTTATTGATCAAGGTTTTTGAAATAATTCTGATGGGTGTTAAAAGTTGTAAGGCCCGAATTTCGATAAACTGTAAAATACGTGTTTGTTTATTTGTGTATTTAAGTAAAAATTTACATGTCTGTAATACAGTTGGCTTTTAAAATGTTCCTGATTGGTGCCGGGAGTTATATTGCAGCTACCCGAACCAATCAAAACTGTAGAAAATTGTAACAGATATGCTTGTTCATTTTTGAAAGAGTACCTGAGTACTAATTTGCAGGTCTGTAACACCTCTAGTTTTTAAAATGTTCCTGATGGAGGCTGAGAGTTGTATGGCAGCTACCCGAACCAATCAAAACTTTACAAAACGGTAACAGCCATGTTTGATCATTTTTGAAAGAGTACCTTAATACCATTTTGCATGTCTGTAACACCTTTAGTTTTTAAAATGTTCCTGATTGGTGCTGTGAATTATATTGCAGTTACCTATACTACTCAGAGTTATAGAAAACGGCAAAAGGTATGTTTAGTAATTTTTTTGAGGGAGTATTTAAGTACCAATTTTCAGGTCTGTAGCCACTTTGGTTTGGCTGGGAGTTGTATGGCAGCTATACAAACCATATGCACTTATATGGTTGGCATGATAATTATTTTAACGAGCTGTTTCCAAGCTTATGTTGTAAAAATTGTTGTAAATAATCAATCTTATAATTTTTTTTTTTTATTAAAACTAATGTTAATAAATTAATACTAGGAGCCCCTGTTGAGTAATTATATTTCAAGTTGAAATCAAATTTAAAGTTTAAAAAAAAACAGTAATTTTCGTACTGGCATGGCGTGAAGACAAAAATTAAACATTGCGGCAGTGTTTAACAATTCAGGTTATATTTAGCATATGCAATAAATTAATACTAGGGGCCCCTGTTGAGTAATTACATTTTAAGTTGAAGTCAAATTTAAAGTTTTTAAAAAAACAGTAATTTACGTACTGACATAGGGTGAAGTCAAAACTTAAACATTGCGGCAGTGTTTAACAATTCAGGTTATATTTAGCATATGCAATAAATTAATACTAGGGGCCCCTGTTGAGTAATTACATTTTAAGTTGAAGTCAAATTTAAAGTTTTTAAAAAAACAGTAATTTACGTACTGACATAGGGTGAAGTCAAAACTTAAACATTGCGGCAGTGTTTAACAATTCAACTTATATTTAGCATATGCTAAGTTGTTAAACACTGCCGCAATGTTTAATTTTTGATTTCACCCATAGACTTTGCACGATATAGCAGAAACCACTCGTGTTTATTAAAAAAATTTTTTGTTAGTAAATCTTATTTGGGACACATAAACACATGTCCCTCATATATTGCTTCGTTTTCGATATATTCACTATAGTAAGTGGATAAAATTACTAAAAATAAAAAATTTTGTCATTAAAGAGGTATGTATATACCTACATAATACATAATTTTAATAAAAACTATATTATCACTCCAAATAACCAAAATTTAGAAACAATAACTTAAAAAGATAAAAATGAAAAAATCAAGTGATTTGTTTTTTTGTTGTTTTTATATTTTTTATTTTAGATGTATGTGTGTATTTGTTTTTTTGTTTTTATTTGGCATATGTACATAGATTCATTTGCAAGTACATAATGTAAATTATAATAACTCATTTGTGTGTTTTTTGTTTTTTTATTTTAATAAGAACTCACTATACATAATGTATTTGCTGAATAATAAAATCATATGAGTAAAAAATTTTCAACTGTGTGTGCATTATTGTTTTATATGCAACTTAATTATATATTGGAAGTTCATTAAAGAGAAGCGAAATAAAATGAAAAGGTGTCTACTGCGCAGGTCCTTAAATGCTTGTCAATTATAATTATAGATGTTTAATATTAGTTAGTTTTAATTATTAGTTACTTTGATAGATTTAAGCTATATGTCAATTTGTATGATAAAGCACAAACAAGTCTATTAAAAAGTAAAAGCAAATAATTTTTATAGAATAAAATAGTTTAATAAATAAAAAACATTGTTTAATTTAATTTGAACTGCTTTAACAGTACATAACAAAAATTACATAGGTACTAGAAAAATAGAATTTACTTCATTAAATTAATATGATAAGAAGTATAAAAATATTTAATATTAAAACTAATGTGATGCTCCTATTATAAAAAAAAAGTATACCACTTCGACAATACTATTCAAATGATAGCATGCATATTATTAAATTAATCAAATTAATATTATTAAAACTATAAAAATAAAATAGGATATACTATTAAATTACAATATGATGGATTATAGTATTTACAAGACGGTGGTACATTTCAACTATTGATTAAATAATTTTTGAATTGATATTTTAAAACTGTATACCCTACCCCATTGATGAATTTTAAAATAGTAAAATAAAATTGAATTAATAGGAACCAATTTTAATTTTATAGAATTTTTCTCTCAGTGTGAATATCTAAATTTCAAAACTTCAAAACAAAAACATTATGTGTTATTTTTTAATCAAAAAACCATTACAAAATGTTTATTCTAATCCTTTTTAAGTATATTGTTCAATATAAAAATATAATATCTAATATATAAAATATATAAAAATCTATTATACTCATAAAAATTGATAAAATCAACAATCTTCAATAATAAAAAAAAAAAAAATTATTATTTTCATTTTTCATTTTATTTTTAAAGTTAACCACAACAAATTACTTTAATATACTTTGTAAACATTAATAAGATCTGATTAGTAATAATTTCCCCTTTTTATTAATACATATTATCATACCATATTATGTATACCTATGTCCCTTTTTTCGACAGCCATCAGGATCCATAATTAAACACATATATTTTTTTTGTTATAATTAAATTTTTCTACACAATAATAACACAGTATTAATAACGGTAAATATAATAAAATTTCAACAATAATGATTCATCCTTAATTCAAGTTTTATATTTCAAAATAACAAAAAAAAAAAAAACAAAAAACACAAAAACAAAAATTAACATTTTTTTCGTTTTAGGGTTCCTTTCGTTTTTTTAATAAATCATAGATTTTAAGAGCCTAAAGGTGTTCTGACAAAAAAAAAATAACTTCAAATCAAAACTTTAATTTTTTTTTAAATGCCATTAACACTAAATACCACTAAAAACTAATACAATGATATACAACATTACTAAATGGGGATAGTAAACTTAAAAAATAGTAGAATTAAATATGATGATTAAAAATGACGACTACTTGAGACCCAAAATATATTTTTTATATAATAATAATAATAAAAAGAATAAAACATGTATATATATATATATATATATATATAAAATTGTTGGTCATTTACAAAAGACCTATATTTAAAATTCCTCAATAATTTCATATTTTTATAACATAATCCTTTTTCTAATACTCCTAATCCTTTTTATTATGTTTTTTCTTTTTTTGTATATATGGAACATTTTTCTGACTATCAAGGTAATACCCAAATTTTATAAATATTGCGGGCGTTTTGAATTTTTTATTATTTTTCTTTTATAATTTTTTGTTGATATTTGAATCGATTTTTTTTTTTATATTTGGTTTCGTTTAAATTTTGCCTTAAAGACAGTGAAATATTGATATTGATGATTATAATAGTGATGATGATTATAAAATGAAATAAAATGTGAACTAAATTAGAATAACATGTAAAGATTAGATTAGTTATATGTGGTAGGCTTTTACTTCATCTTTTTTTGTGCATTATCAGTAGTGGACGTTGACTACGATAATTTTTTTTTACTTCAGGCTGAAATCCAATGAAAACGACATGACATTCTATATTGACAATCTAGGACGAAAATGTCGTAGCGTTTTCATTAAAAATTTCAGGCTTTAATCTATAGTCTAAAATATACATAGTGCATTGGATTTTAAATATTCGGTCAAGATTTTGAATGTAATTTTGAAAACTAAAAAACGAGTACTTAACCAAGTAGTTTATATTGTACTTTACTTATAATGACTATTATATTATACTATATATAGATTGATACAAAGATTGATGGGCTTGCAACAAAAAAAAACTAGCTCCAATTTTAATGATATTTGTAATTTTAATCAAGCTCTTGTAGGCATAATTGTATCCGGCTCATTGTGGAACACCCTCTCTTGTACCAAAAAATTATTTATTTAAATCTGAGTTAGATCATTGAAAATACGAGAATACTCTAATTAAGAACAAAACAACTCCAAAATCCATTTTCTTTTTATTTCGAATCAATAGAGAGGTGTACCAATAATGGAGATAGTTATTTGTATCAGAATTGAATGTTATATCTATACATCAATTTTGCACCAATTGAAAGACCTGATATTTCTGAACAAAATAGAATATACTAATATAGCATAAAAAGTAATAAAATATTGAATCTACCTTCTTATTATTGCAAACTCTTCAATTTAGTAAATTTTACTGTAAACAAGAGTTTAAAAATGATTCAAACTAATTTTTATTGTTAAAGAAGTTTCGCGTAGTTCCATTGATCTAACACTATCAGCATCAGTCATCAGAACATTTATTAGAACTCAACTGAAAATATTTTTATAGTAATTAAAACAGTTTATGATACAATATTAAAAAAAAATTATTTTAACATAAATTCGGTATTGACATGTATATTATACTAATATCAATGTCGAATTATCGAACAGAGTTTAAAAATATATTCTAAAATAGTGCTGAAAGCTTATTGCTCAGTTTATTGCACTGCAAGCAGTTCATGTTATTGTCTCGTGTGCGATACAAATTTTGAATTAAATTTTGTTTAATTTTTATAACTCACATATGAATATATGTATTATAAGTTGTGAAACTAATCAAAATTAACCTATGTGGTTATTTATGTATACCAACACTACTATATTTACTGTTAAGTTCTAGTAGTGTTGGTGAATAATACATTTTTTAATTTAAATTGATTTTACAGTATGTAAAGTTTTTAATATTAACATAAATTCGACTATTGAGGTGTATCCGTGACATCGAAAATGCAGTATTAAAGTTTTAACTGCAATCTAGTATGTTCCATAATGTATTATATACAACATAATTAATTTTAAAATGTTTATATATTCTGTTTTTTTCTTCATAGTTAAAGCAGTATGCAAGCATTATTAAACTATTTTTATTGTGTATAGTTCGTTCTGGATTAAATACTAGATTGTAGCCAAAATTTTGATACTGCATTTTTGATGCCAGTTGTCGAACAGAGCATTTAAACAATGATAAATACTTTATTCGACAGTATCTAAAATGCTCCAATTACCTCCTCTAATATCAAAAAATTCTCTATAATCCAATTTCATAATCCAATTATCGAATTTTACAATGTAAAGAGAGTCAAGTGCAACCTTTTTATATTTTTAATTATATTCTGAATCGATTAAAATCATAAATTATCATCATTTTCCCAATTTTACAGTTCATTTATAACTTAATCTTATTCCCGATCTATATTCATTTGAATGGATTGGATACGTATACCTCAATCTCTTGAAAAAACCAAGTGATATTAAGAAAACCAAAAAAAGAAAAATTAAATTTAGATTTGAATTGAAGAAGAATAAAATGATGATGATTATTATGATGACAATGATGATGACGATAATGATGATGATTGTTATTATTATTATATGCTAATGTCTTTCGGATACGAAGGTTATTCAAAACGTTTTATTTCAGTTTAAAAGAAGCATATAAACTAGATTTAAAATAATCAAAATGAAATATTATATGCATTTATATATATATATATATATATTAAAATATACATATATATACAATATGTATACCTACATATGAAATTT
Source organism: Argyra leucocephala (assembly GCA_963942445.1). Classification (NCBI taxonomy): domain Eukaryota; kingdom Metazoa; phylum Arthropoda; class Insecta; order Diptera; family Dolichopodidae; genus Argyra; species Argyra leucocephala. The sequence continues at coordinate 12,429,160 of OZ012679.1, read as the reverse complement.
GAATATTAATTAATATTCAACAAGAATATACAACAGAAAACTAGAAATTATAGTCAATAAATTTTATTAAATAAAAACAAAAAAAAAAAAACATAGAAATTGATATTGATTATTAAATGGTAGGTATACAATATGATAATAATCATCATCATTGATTACAATCAAAATTTTGATTATGACTAATTTGATAATAAAAAAAATTTTAGAATATACATGAGAATCTGGATATATGTGTTTTCTTCAATTAATTGTGTATTATGGAAATTTACAATGGTTTTTTTGGCAAATATACAGAAAGGATCAGTGACAATGAATCAGGGGTGGCAACATGTATCTTTTGAAATATGTATATGAAAAAATTCTGTTACACACTCCAGGTATATATTAGTATAATATACTATGCCGAGTTGATGTCTATGTACAGAAGATGACTATATATAATTTAAGCAATTAGGGTATTTATTTCGTTGCGTTTTACATCGCGGACAGCTGACAAACTGTTTCGAAGTATGACAGGGAGTAAGACAGGGTTACATTTTATCACCTATATTTTTTTTATTAGTACTAGATGATAAAAGAGACTAAGACAGGTCTGCATTTTATCACCCATATTCTTTTTTTGATTAGTAATGGATAATATAATGACTACTACTGTAGGTGTAAACGAGAGTTGCGGTATTCAGTGGCGGTGTCCTTTCAAATGTATCCGCCACTTAGATTAAACTGTCGATGTATGTTTGTTGTCACATACGAATGAAGGTTTAAATGAAATGCGCCAAAAACTGTATGACATTGAAAATGGTACAAGCCTAAAAGTCAATACAGCCAAAACCAAAATTATCCGATTCGCCAAGAAAAACACGAATCGAAGAGATAACTGCGTTTAATTATCTGAGCAGCAATGTATTAACAGCTGGACCAGCCCATTTGGACATTAAAGCCCTCGTCAGCAAAGCCCAAACGAATTTCGGTGTGTTCTCAAAAATATGTCAAACAAACAACATATCTCAATGCACCAAAATAAGAATCTTCAATTCATGTGTAAAATTCGTTCAATTTTAAACCAGCGCAAAATGGAAAGTTTAAGCGAACATCATTAGAAAACTCCAGGGGTATATCAATATATATACCTACGGTGCATTCAAAAGATTCTACAAGCCACTTTCAATAGAACGTTATGGCAAAAACAAATGAAAAGCGAATAGACGTGGAAATTCTACAGAGGATTCTACAATGGCGTTGAATCTGGCATATTAATCTAAGGAAAGCTGACAATAACATAGCAAATCAATGTTTCGAATGGAATCGCAAATCAATGTTTCGAATAGAATCGCAAATCAATGTTTTGTCCCATCGAAAGACCAAGAAAATCATGTAGAACAAGACTGTTGTTGCCCAAGCAAGTACCCAGACAAGAACATTGCCACAATTGAAGAGTTTCACCGCAAATAGGAGACAATGGAATGACTTTATCTGCACCCTATGCCCCGCAGATGGATGGATTACAGGACAGTGAAGATGAATATGCCATCGTTCAGTGGAATTAATAAGTCCCGTCGATTTTCGCATCGAAAGGCCAAGAAAATCATGTAGAACAACAGTTTTAGTCGAAGCAAGTGCCCAGAAAAGAACATTGCCACAATTGAAGAGTTTCATCGCAAATAGGAGACAATGGAATGACTTTATCTGCACCCTATGCCTCACGAATGAACGGATTACAGGACAGTGATGATGAATATGCCATCATCCTGTGCGATTGATAAAACTCCGACATCGTTAATAAATTTCTAAACTATATTTGGATAGCATCAAAGTGAATTTCAATTAGAAAAATGTGACATTTAAGATTCAGATTATTTTGACACTACTGTACAATACCAACGCATACATATAAAAAATAAAATAATATGTGTTGTGCATACAATCTTACTACTTAGGGTTTAATAAATTTTTCTTTCTTTTCGTTTTTTTTTTTTTGTGCAAATTTTTTCAGGTTATTTTTAAAAGTTTAAAGAAAAAAATTTGATTATTTTTGTTTTTATTTATTTTTATTTTTGCTTAGAGATTGCCGATGAATTTTATATTCTCAAAAACAGTTCTTTTGCGTTCCTTTGATATACTCTTTTTGTATTTGAATGTATTAGTTAGTTAGTATATTATACAGTCTGATATACTAACATTACTAATACAGGGTTAAAAAAAAAATTTGTATTTTTTGTTGTTTTGTGTTTTTTTTTTATTTATCAACATTATAGAAGTGTTTTTCTTTTTATTTGCTTTTCTTTTTTTGTTGTTGTTCTTATTTTTTTTTTTTTATAAATTTGTTAGTGACTAAGAATAGAAATGATTCTTTTGATTAAAATGGAAACAAAGAATGAATGAATTACAAAGTAGAGATTAAAGTATGATACGATATCTTAATCGCAGTGTGTTGTTGTTTTTTATGAATATGTTTTTTTTTGGTTTGGTTGTTTTTTTTTTTTTTTTTTGTTAAAAAGTAGACTAATTTAGAGGTTTTAATTATTGAAAAAGTATGAAAAAAATGTTTTTTTCTATTTTTTTTTTTGTGTTCTTTTCAAATTGTAATCAACTCTATTTTATTGTTGACTTTTATAGTGTTAATAAGTCATTTTTTATTTTTTTATTTAGTATAATTTTAACTCTTGTAAGCTTGTTGATATATTTTTTGTACTATTTATAGATTAAGAATAATTATTTTTAATTAATGGTATATGAAATTATTCTTATTATTATGAATCAATGGTCTTACCAAGTATACCATCATTGCCCTATTTCTTTGTCAGACTAATTAATTAAAGTAAATAATAAATAATTGTATTTTATTCAGATTAATGAGCGAAAATGAGCGATAATGAGCGAAAATGAATTGGGATGGATCGTAATATTTGTAGTTGATATTTATTCACGTGAATTACGAATTTTGTTTATAGTAAATATATCTTAAGGTTTGTAGTTTTATTCTTGCGAAAGCTGAATAATCGAATTAAAAAAAAAATGTTGTTTTAAGGTTTTGTCCCAAACAAATAATACGAAAATAGGCCTAATGAAAAGAGAAAAATGCTATCGTAGACAACCACAAATAAATTTGATATATATCATATATCCAGCAGGTAAATGATGTTGCCAAGTAAATTACACTAAAATTGGGGTTATGAGATAGCAATGCCACAAACCGAAATCCAAAAATAAAAATAAAAATCCACAAAAAATTCCATAAATTCAAAATCTATAAAATCCCTATATTAATTCTGGAAAAAGGAGATATTCTCTTTTTTGTATTCAACAGCGGCTACGCATAAAAATGATTTAGATAAATATTCTGGAAAAAATTAAATGAATACCTAAATATTTATTTATATTTAACCGAAAGCATTTAAAATGACAAAACTGCGTTGGGAATTTGACTAGCAAGTTTTCGATACGCCCCCGTTGATAAGCCAGAAATCCGATAAAATAAATTATTTGAAAATAAATATTGTAGTAAAAATATATAGTAAAGCCTATACAGTAATATAATAATAAAGTGAAATGAATAAAAGCAATAACAGGGATCGTTTTTTGCCGATTTTTTTTTGTGTCAAAAGTCAATATGGATTTGGTTTTTTTGTGGATTTGGCGACTAACTGTTAAAGTTTGATCAAAAATCGTACTCAATATTTCGTTATGATTATTGTTTTCCATCATTTTAATTTATCGTGGACACTTATATTAACTATAATTGTGTTTTTTATTGGTTTATCTTAAACAACAACAATCCGGGGTGTTGTTACGGCAATTTGATAAATTGAAATGGGAAATTATAAATATGTGTGAAAATGATATAAACATTGGCTGAAATTCCGAATTGAACTATTTAATTAAAAATTTGAAAAAATATTTGAATTCGCCACGTCTCCTTTCAAACATTGTAAATTAATAATAATGAAAATTGGTTTTGATATAGTTCAAATATTTGTACCGTACTACTTTTTTTAATTTTTTTTTACAGACAATGATTCCAAAAATTTTGTTTATATTATTTTATTATTTTTTAAAGGACATTTTTCAAATTACGGAATGCATACAAAATTTCAAAATAAATTTATGTCCTTTAACTTCCAAATAAAATCTCAAATTACTATTTAATTATTATTATTGTTACTACTAAATTCTAAATACCATCATTTATTATAATTCCCATAATATCCATTATTATCAATCATTTTATCACAAGCATCGGTTATTTTATTTGAAAAATAAAAAATTCCAAAGAATTAATTTGTAAAAAATTTTGAAAAAAAAAACATTTTTGCACTTGATTAAATTTTATGAATAAAATAAATTTTGTTTTACAAAAACTATCTATATATTAGATTATTCTATAGAATTATTATTTATATATATTTTTTTGAAGTTGAATTCATCAATGAACAATACAAAAATACATACATATCTACATTTATTAAAATATCTTTATTTAATCACAATTGCAGGATTTGAACAGTTGCACAAGGCAAGAATTTTTAAATAGAATTGATTTAAAACTGGGTTTGTTACTAAGTCCTTCAGAACAATAAATATGCATGCATGTGCATGTTGATGAATGAAGGTCACTTATTAAAACTAATATTTCCTTCTATTATATACATTTTATTTATTATTAATTCTATATAATATATAACACTTTAAATTCATATATAAAAAATATTTCAGTTGCAATAAAATTTCTTTTGACACAAAACAAAAAAAAAACATAAACAAAACAAAATTAATATTGTAGTTTTTTTTAGTGATGTCATTTTTTCTCAATAAGGACAATATAAAAGCGGCGGCTGCTGAAATTGACATAAACATCAACAGGTAAAATACTTAAAATTTCTTTGTTTTTTTCTCTGTCTCTCTCTCTCTCTCTCTCACTCACTATTCATCTAATGAATATTGATCTAATAAGTTTTATACTAATAAAAAACACGTTAAATGTTCAAACAAACATTCCCAAAGATCCATTCTTATACAACTCGGCACTTGTATACATTCATATTATACATATACCTATCTATATTAATATAAATTACAAGCAATATTTCATTATTTTATTTTTTTGCTTGTTTTTGTTGTTTTGAAAGAGGAAAAGAGATATTAAAATTAAATAATAGAAAATTCCAATAATAAAAAAAAAAAAAAAAAAAAAAAACAAAACCCTTCACAAGTATCATCGAAATAATTTTTTTGTTTTGTTTTATTATTTTGATTTTATTTTCTTCCTTTATTTTAATAGCCTGGCTCTTCACCTTCTATAACTTGTTAATGCGAAACCATTTATAAAAATTGTGGCGTTCCTTTTTTTTTGTTGTTGTTGTTGTTGTTATTTTCATTCAATACAACATCCATTAAAGAATATTATTTTTGTTTTTTGTTTTTAGCTTATAACTAATAATAATATATTCTATGAAGCAGGGGTGGGCAACTATATTTTGTAAAACTTTAAAAATTGTTGTTGTTTTTTTCAAGGATTTAATCTTGAACACATTATTGGAAACATTGTCATTAAACGGCTTATCTGTTATGGCTATGGTCAACATGTAGTATCTGTTCTTTTACAGAGCATTTGAATCTGATAGAATTCATTGACATTTGAATCTGATTAACATTTGAATCTGATAGTCTTCAAAGTCATACATGTTAATTTGATTTTTGAAAATAGATGGATGTACAAAAGCTTGCTTTAACTATAATTAATTATGTGTCTACTTAACTACTTTAACTATAACTATATTATGTTAGTTAAATTAAAATTAAAGAAATTATTAAATAATTTTATTGGTCTTACGATTGTAATATTTTTTTTTATTTATTTAGTTATAATGAATTTTGCGTTGAAATTTTTGGTTGATTTTTATAACTCACAGATGTGTTTACAACATTTTGATATAAGTTATAATAGAATCAATCAGAGACAAAAACCAGAAGTTGTCCTCTACCGCTATATAAATACCTATTGATGGAGCTTAGATAGTGTTTAGATGAACAATTTTGATTGTTAATGATTATTGATATTGATTGTTGATTACTTGTACTTCAATGATTATTGATTTTATCAATTGTTTTGCTTGTATTCAAGGCTGTAGTATCTCAAAAACGTAATTGTTTTTTACTTAAATACCAAAAATGACGTACGTATATACATTTTTAATATATTTTACTTTCCTTTCAACACTGCAGTAACTATAGTAAAAGTACTTTTTTACTTAAATATTGTTATATATAAAATATATTATTTCTCTTGACATTTCTATCAATGCATTCATAATTATTACAGACTAGTTCGTCCGTTACGTTAATATACGTTTTAGCATAACTGTTATAAAATCTGTCAGTTTAAATCTATATTTTGTTCAAATAAAATACATATAACTATATACATTAAGCTTAATTTACTAAGAGAGAGCATAATTACTATAAGAGAGCAAATAACTGAATAATTCTCTTTTCGTTTTTTATTTTTAATATTCTGAACCATTATCATCATTATAAATTAACCTCGAAACTAATTTTTGCTTCATTAAAAAAATATTTTATTTGTATGGAAAATCTTCGTAAATCTTCGTTTTTGCATCCAAATAAAATCTTTTTTTAACGAAGCAAAAATTAGCTTCGAGGCTTTTAAATATAGATGCGTTGATTATACTATAATTTATAATGAGTACTAGTTCTATTGCAAAAGAGTTTGTCCCACCTTTAAACCTATCACAATAAAAATTGTTGTATACGTAAAATGAGAGAAAAAATATGAAATTATTAAGCCATCACTGAAACGAATTTCAATTACGAAATATTATAGAGACCAATTGTTTTGCAATAGAGTAGTAAAATTACATTATTTAGGTTCTGTTAAAGCAATTGAAGTTTTTATCCTATTATTTAACCGATTATTTTTAAAACATTATAAATTTTTATTGTGATATTGAGTTTTATAACAGTCTTGAAATGACAATCAATGTGCCTGTTTCCACTTATATTCTTTGCAATGATTTTATTTATCTATATGTGTGTGTAAAAATTTAATTTATTTCTAATTAAAAATTATTCAAACAAATCCAGCGAATACATCAAATTTTTCTAATCCTATACTCAGAATTTGTATATGGTATCTATTATCTATGGATATGTGTTTGAAGATCGTTCAACTAAAAAATGTTTGTTAAATATCTTCCCTGTCGTGAAAATAGAAAATTCCCCTCACAAATTGTGCTTGTGGGTAAGAGGGTATGAAATGTGTTCTAATGTCATTTTGACGAAGCAATAATAATTTTTTTCAATTTGGGAAGATCTAAATTTGATATTAAATGCAGCCTAGAAGAACAGATTTAGCGTTAGATCATTTGAATTTGTGATGCTATACCTGCAGTACTATACGTTTCCATATAAAATACAAATTGTTTTTTGTTCTCTGTTCATTGTACTTCAGTGGAAATATTGGGTAAATGTGGGGAAATATGGAATATGGTAGTTTTAATTAAACTCAATTATTTCTTAGAAGTATACATACCTTCGTTATCTCATTGACTTGCTTAAAAGCTTAGTAGTTAAATAATAATTTTAAAATTAAGTCTATACACTATTGATAACACTAATATGAACTCAATATTACGATTTTGCGCTTACTAAACAGTAAAAATAAATTTAAAAGTATAACAGTTAAATAATTAGTCGAAGAGACCGTTGAAGAACCGTATTCATATTAATGCTGTTATTATTATTATTATTATTTCATAATATTGTTACTACATGATAGTACCGTTACAGGTGGAATTCACATTGCGAAAGCATTTCTAACTGTTAATTTCTGATAATATCAAATCCGAATCAGTTTTGTTTTACATTGGGGTTTTTACTATGTATAAACGTTTTCAGATCTATTGTACTTCCACGTTTGATTGCCTACCAGTTGCAGGTCTATGTGCTTGGTGAAAAATAATATTGCTTCGCTATCAATTTTCGAATCAGGTGTGTGTATCTGAATCAATTGTTGCAATTCCAGTATATGTGTCAACTGAAGTTGTGTATTAGCTTAATATTAACATTCACTAATAATTTTTTTTTATAATAGGACGATTACAGACTAACAAAATCAATGCAGTACCGTTTATTTTTATTTAATTAATCGCGTTTATTAAACAGACTTAATTTAGGCACCTAGATTATTTAGTTTTTGTGGACCAGCTCATTACTTTATTCACCTATATAATATTTATCTTAATAGTTCAGAACCAAAAAAAAAATTATAAATAGCGATAAATAATTATTACCCACATGACCACTTAATACAGAAAACATATTTAAACCAATCCACCACATATTATGACTCATGCACTACACTAGGTTGCACACCTTTGAATGAATCTATTTTTATTTAATTTTTTTTTGTTTTAAGTTTTAAGAACTCTTCATCATATTGACTTTTCAAAACAATAGAAATACAATATGGATACACAATCATATATAAATACACATATTCATCCAATACATACAACATAATTCACATATTTTTTTTTTTTTTTTATATAGAATTGATTGAAAATCAGATTTATATAAATCCCTTCATCATAGTCTACTATAGCGCAAACACACCTTGCTTTAAATTGCCGTCTACCTTTTTTCTATAACTTGAATTTCAAAACAAAGTAAAATAAAAACAAAAAAAAAAAAAAAATAGTAGTTGGTGGTTATTAAAAAAAGAAGAAAAACAAAAACAAAAAACAACATAAGAGAAGAAAAAATAAAAGGCAAAAATAAAACCTTTTGATCCTTAACGAAGTCAAACAACTCTCAAGCAAATAAGAAACAAAAAAAAAAAATAAATAAATAAACAACTTGACCTGATAATTTTTTGAAAAATAAAAATGACGACGACAATAATATTGATATTGATGCTGATGATGTTGATGATGATTATGATGATGAAAACAAAAGATTTTCTTTCTTAGTATTTTTACAAGAAGATTTCCTAGTTTTATTCAGTTTATTAAAAAATTCTTTGAAATTTATTTATTTATTTTTGTTGTTGTTGCTTTTTTGTTTTTGTGTTTTTTTTTGTTTTTGAACAACAAAAATAAATTCCAAAACGGTTTGAAATAAAATATAAATCGGTTTTTTAAACACCTTTAAATACTTAAAGAGGAAGAATATATATATGTATATATATATACTTTTATTTTATAAAGGTAGACACACAGGACAGGTAGGCATATTAGGTATAGGTAGGTAGGTATACTTAGACTAAATTTAGGAATTTTAATTTTTTTTGTTTTTGTTTTTCTGTTTTAAAAATTCAAAATTTTTGAAAATTTTTCAACTTGGTGGTAGCTAATTTGTTTTAAAGATTTTAAAATCTTAACAATAAAAACAAAAAATAAAACAAAACTGTCATTGATAGGTTAAACTAATAGTTAAATTAATTAGGTTCTCTCTATTAAATCTAACCTTAAATTTTTAAAGTCTAAATAGAGAATGTATAAATGTTTTTAAAATGAAATATGTTCGAGATTATTAAAATTAGTTGTTTTTTAAGGAATAATTTAGGAAGAAATAAAAAAAAAAAAAAAAAAACAAAAAAAAATTTAATTTTTTGATAATATTGTAATTAAATTATTTACTTCTTTTTTTTTTTGTTTTTGTTTTAAGTCGTGAACATTTAATTATGATAAATAGGATTATGGTGAATGACTATAATTTAAAAAATTATTAACGTTTGAACAAAAAAAAAATAAAACAAATAAATTATAAATGATATATATATATTTTAATATGTATTCATTATAATATATAATATATATATATAAATTATAATGAATATATATATACAATAAATATATATTTGATTAAAATAAAACAAATAATATTGTGATATTTAGAAATTTCGATATACTCATGAATAAAATTTTAATTTCTCACAAATGTACACCCATTTTTTTTTTATATTATATTAAAAAGCATAGTGGTATAAATTATTTTCAAAAATTATTTAACTTGAATATTCAAAATCAACCTTATTAAAGCTGTAAAAACAGAACTAATGCGAATAACGATGACGTTTAGTGTAAATATTTTCTTCCAAACCAACCTTAAAACTATTAAACAGAACCAAAGTGAATATCAATTACAAATAATGAATTTCGCCTAATCAAACAACCGCGAATTAAATACCTCTAAATGTTATAGGTTGTTAGCTTTAATAGGAAGCTTCAAAACTGTATATTTTTGAATTTGATTACCATCTTGGGAATCAAACTTTAAAATGCTCTGAGTTTACTATAGTGATTTAGGTTTTATTCTGGATCATCAATAAATTTTTACGCTTTGCACTACGTGCTTTTTTATGGTCTGACCCTTTTCAACTTCCTCCTTACGCAGATAGGCTTTTGGCTTTTGATAGACCTGAAATTTTTTCAACAAAGTCGATTGGTGGCTGATATTACATTTATTCAACAAATTATTGCTGGGAATATCCTGGCATCTAAAATTAGAGATTTAATAACTTTTAGAGTGAATCCGCACGTAATTTACGTTCTGTTTACCTGTTTAATATTGCCAACCATATAGTACTGACTACGGTCAATTTGAACCTGTATCTAGAATGTTACGTGAATCAAACTCGAGAGCATTTTGTTACTAACTTTAGTAAAAGATTCTTAAATTTGAAGCTGTATATGTCTTTTTATACTTTCTTTTTGTATTTGAATTTATATTTTTAACATTCTACTAATTTATTAGCTATTTATTGTTATCTCTTATTAATATTATAGTTACTAACGGTGATATTAACCCACTGGAATGTGATCTCTCCGCTTAGCAACATGATAGAAGCTTTTAACATCTGATTTTCTTGCTCTAAGCAATATCTTACCTGACAGTATATATAATATAGCTGACAAAGAAAATAAACAAATATTTTGTAAACAACCACTGAGCAACAGTATCAGTATTTTACAAATTAAATGGATCATATTTTAAAGATTATTAATATATATAGGTCAATTGTGGTTTTGTATAGTGTTATCTGTTTTATTTATCAGTAATTATTACTAGTTTAAGAAATTCTGATACGTCCTATCGTATAGTTGTCAGAATTATCAGTTTTTCTGTTCGAATTGTGAATTTTATTAAACGTCACTGATAAATTGGCATATCATGGAGCTTACAATTTATCATATTTTTTATATTCTGTATCAATTAATAAAAAATTTTAAGTAATAATAATTTTAAGTATTAAATAAAACTAATTTAGTATAAAAAAAAAACTTTAAGTATAATTTTAAAATAAAAAAAATTAATTAACTAATTAGTTTTTTGTTTTTGTGTTAATATGAAATTATTTGACTTTAATTTCTTTTTTATTTTATTTATGTTAGTTTTACACTTTTATTTTATGTTTTATTTCATAAAACCAATAAAACTAAACAAAAAAATTAATTTCAAATTTTCATTCAATGAAATCAGCTGATTTTTGAAATGTCAAATTATCAGTATTCACAATAGAACAATTTTTTTCAGTAAATTTATCAATTCACGATTAAGAGTAGAAGTGAAGTAGATGTAAATTTACAATGATTTGTACAACGATTTCGTGAACGCACCCTTGTACTTTCGATATTGTGATCGATGTAGAATTGTGACAGCGGTTTTTGTTATGATATTCAGAAAATGTTATGGCTGCGTACACATAAAGCGTACAAATAAATTTTGTATGACAGTTTGAATTTACTCTTTTTTCAAATTTGGTATACGGTAAAAGAGAGAGAATAAATAACATTCTCTCTTGAAAAATGTCGAACCAATAACCAACTTCAATTTGTGGGTCTAAATATCCTTTTTCAAATGTCAAATGTCAAATGTGTTGATTTTATAATACAATATTTTTCTGTCATTTTTCAGTTGTTTAATTTTGTTTAGTGTGTTTGGTAATTTTCTGAAGTGTTTTGCTGAAGTCTGAAGTGAAGAATTTTTTTGTTTTTGTTTTAAATTAGTTTGGTAATAATTTGCCGCAGCAATGAATCCATCTTAACATATAATAATTTATTAAATATAGACTTTTGAATACATTGTTTACAGAGTTTAAAATTATTACAAATAATTTTACATTTAAAATGTTTTTTTAATATTTCATTTAAACTATGTATTAACTTTAATATATTTTCATATTAATTCACTTAAATATTTTGAATACACACAAAATGAAACATTTAATTTCGTTAAATGAATTCTGCCTCCAACTATAACACCTAACTAGTGTTACTATACTTATTTTTTTTTTTTTAAATATATTCAACTACAATTGAAATGTTGTAATATCAAATTATTGCGGTTGTAATACAGTCAACCACAATTAACATTTTTTTTTTTTTTAGAGCAACATTGAAGTTGACATTTCAATGCTTAATTGTCAAAAAAAAAAAAAAAAAAAATACAATTAAAATTTACCAAAGGAAATATTGTCTACTAAATTACAATTAAATGTACAAAAAAAAAAACTTTTCTTTTCTTTATTTACACAATTCTGGAAAACAAAGCATCTTTTTTTATTGAAGATGAATGAAAAACAAAACCAAATAACTCCCACATAATTTTTTTCTCATATTATTATGAATTGTAATTTTGCAATAAAACAATCATACAAATTTTAAGCTTTTTAATTTTTATTTAAAAATAAATAAATATGTATGTATGGGTGTATGTGTGTATGTACATGCATTTTAAAAATTACTTAAAACAATAACAAAAAAAAAAAAGGAAAAAAAAAATTCAATGAGTATCAAATTTGTTGATGTGGTATGAATTTACATTTCAATTTCAAATTACATACTACGTGTGTCTAATTAAGATGTATCTGATAGACTCGTTGTTTGGATGTTCACTACCTATTCCTATATTATACAATTTAAATGTGATAATTCGTAAAATTTAAATTAAAACAAAATAAAAATTTCAAATTGAATTTTTATTTTTTCTTTCTAATAAAAGTCATTTACCTTCAAGGTATATATATAATATTGTGGTACATGCATAATTATATACATTCAAAATAAATAATAAATGAAACGAAACAATTTGTCACACTCAAGTAAGTGGAATAATGAATTTATTTTTTTTTTTTTTTTTGTTTTTTGTACAATTTGAGATCCAATTAAGCATGAAGAGTTTGTATTTATTAAAGTCGAAAATAAAATTAAATTTTTTTTTTTATATTTTTATTTTTATTAATTATACCAGATATACTTTGCAATTATTGTTCTTGATGCTATAAATTTTTATGCTATATATTTTTGGTGGTATTAGATACAGTTATTTTAAGTGTTTGCATTCTAGTAGTATATGATACAGTTTAGTAAGCACATGTGACATGTGTATTGATTTCTATTGTTGAAATTTGGATAATATAGTCATTAATTTCTTTCCTTCCTTACTCCTCTTGGGAGCATAGGGCTATTGGCTTACTGTATTGACCTACTGCAGAGGTCATTATTACTTAGTTAATATTTTTTTTAGATTTTTAACTGAAGAGTAATTAATCCTTTGGTATGACACGGTTTGGTATGACACGGTCTAAGATCGGATTCCGCAACTATGAGTTGTTTTCTATGTAATCCTAGTATAAGAAGTTTGCATTGTCATTTTAATTTTGATTCAAAGCAAAGGGTTAGTGCAAAATTATATGTTAAATTTAGGCTGAGTTTGTCTATGATGAATGTAGGCTGAATTGCGTAATTTAGAAGTGTCAATGATTACAAAATGTCAATCATTACAATTTGGAAGTTAAAAAAATTGACTAAAGTGACTTGTGCTTTTCAAAACCAGCTAAGCTGTCAAAATTAATATTATGTTTTCTAAATCTATATACGTAATGTTTGATAACACTATACATTCACAACTACATGAGCTATCCAAAACGTTATATTTATTTGCAAATATCAAAATTGCAAAGCTAATTTATTTCCTTCACCATCAGAGTGCTTCTCAATTTTCAAACTTTATCTAATTAACATTTGAAAAACTTAAAAAAATTTAAAACTCATTAAAACTGATTATCCAAGTTTTAAATTTTAACGGTAAAACTGTAAAAAAAACACTAAAAAAAAAAACAATAATAATTTTACATAAATTTACTTTCTTAAATTATTAATATTCGAACACATTTAAAATAACAAAACAATAACAAATTAGATACTAAATAAAAGGTGTCAATTTCGATTTTTTTCAATGATATGTCAAATGTATATATATATATACAATATAGCAATTTATATTTATTGACATTATTGTAATATCAGTGAGAGAAGTGTCAATAAACATCTTTAATATATACATTTTAATTTTCTAAATTTTTTTTATTAACCCTATTGAGTACTAGTTGACTAAAAATGTTCCTATTATAAATTTTTGATTCATAATATATGTAAACAGTTAAATTGAGTCATAATAAAAAGACTAATCGTTTTATGTACAATTTATATAAATAAATAAATAAAATATATATATTTCATATATTTCTTAAGCTTTATGAACATAGAATTTTCATTTTTTTGAACAAAACCAATAACAGATACACATTACAAACTGTAAATTTGTATATATAAATAACTGAAAGTATAATAAACTGTAAATTTGTAACTTCATATTTAATTATTTTATTTTCTATTATCAGTAACAAGGTAGAAAAATTTTATCATATTCATTAATAATACATTAATAGCACCTACTTAATTATATTAATAGTACTTAATATTATTTATTAATTTATTTACTGTATTCGATATACAATGAAACGACTTGCCTCTACAATTTGCATAATTTAAGTAAGTGTATAGAATATGATAAGAATATTAAAACTAAAAAAATTTCAAAAATAACAGCAAAACAAACTTAAATTTACAAATTATAATAAAACTATAAGAAGCTACAAGCGCTGATGAACGAAGTATGTTGCTTCCGAAATATCGATATTTGCAATCAAATATTAAAAATTATTAGTGAACGGAAACCTGGCAACAATTAAATTATTTAATAAAGCGATATTTACACTTGAAATAAAATTCTTAATACTTAACTAAATATAAGGGTGAAATTCGACATGTCAAAACACAACAATTATACATTACAGTATTTGAATTAGTATTCAAAACTAAATGTAAATTTGTATATAAATAACTGTAAGTGTAACAAGTATAAGAATAAGATCTAAATCAAAGTAAATTACAACTTATTCATTACGTAGTTGATATGTAAAATAATAGATTGAAGTTATATGTTCCAACATTTTTGGCCTTTATTCATACCAATCGATATAAAATATACTATACTGGTTAGGACCTTTAATATATTCATCAGAAAATTGTATATAGGTTTAAATTTATGTTATAGATTAAGTTAATTTTTGCCTCCCATATGTTTATTCAGAAATATAAAACGAAATTAAATTGTCTGAATAATTATTATCCAGTTTTGTCAATGGCAGAAAAAAGTTAAACCGAGTTTGACATAACAATAAATTTTAGGAGCTGTTTCATTCATTATAATACTACTTGAACTCATCAGTAGGTATATTTGTAGTGTTAGACTATCTATACAACTCCTGTTTTTTGCTTTGATTGATTTTATAACTTATTTATATGATATTATTAATATATCTGTGAATTATAAAAATCGACCACAATTGATCCAGTTTAACATGTTAAATACATACTCCAAATGCTATAGAATATAAAGAAATAAATGTAATGAAATAATTTGATAAGTTATAAAGTATAGCTTGGAGTATGATTTTCTGGCTTTATTAAAGTTAGAGAAGATAATCCTGTTAACTTTAGTACATCGATTCTTTCGCCTAATTTGGCTAACTAACAGAAAGATTTGTTGAGCTTTAAAATTATTATATATTCCATACAAATTAAAAATAAATTTATTTACTGATTCATTTTCTCCTAAAAATAAAAATAAATGTTTGAAACATACAAACTAAAGCAATTCAATTAAAAAATTAAACACATTCTACTTTACCTATATTTTATTTAAAAAATCCAGAATCCTTAAATCTAGAAAAATATTATTATCTGTACCTATTCACTATCAATGAGTATTTAAAAAAAAATTTTAAAATTTTTTTGTAGGACACATACAAAACCCATTGGCAGTTAATATGTTAAATTAGTAAAACAAAATTTCATTTCATTCATACCTAAGGTATACCTTACATTCATATACATGTAACTAAATATTATAATAGTCTCCTATTGTATTCTCATTCTTATGTTCATTACCCCCTAATTTCTATATTTCTATTGTAAAACACAAAACAAAAACAACAACAAAAACAAATACAAAAAAATTTATTAGTTTTTGGGTGTTTAAAATTAGGTCATTGAACATAAAAACGCTTCAATAAACACTGAATTGGATCATCATTATAAGATAAAGAAAAATTTAATAAAAACAATAATAAAAACAATAACAACAACAATCAAAAAAAAAAATCATAATTTAAAAGCATAATTTTCCACAAATTATCCATTTGTCCATAAAAGGTTTAACTTAATTGGGCATTGTTACAATTCAACACAAAAAAAAAAAATATAAAACTACAAAAAACAACAAAAACACAAAACCGACTTTTTTTTTTTTGTTATTTTTATTTTATTTTTCTTCTTCCTTTTTATTTTTTAATATACTTACTTAATACTTAAATAGCACAATTAAATTGAAATTGATTGAAATTAAAACACAGAAAAACCACAAATAAAAATGAAAAAAAAAAATTAATTGCGCATACAAAGGCATTAAAACAAAAAAAGAATAAATAAAATAAAATAAGAGAAAAATTTAAGCTACTGCTAGTCTTTGCTTGTTGTTGTTTCTCTGTTCATTGAATTCGACTTTGACTTGTCTGTGATTCGCAATCATTATTTGTCTCGTTCGTTATTCTTATTAAAGAAATTCGAATCAACTTCAAAAAATCAAATTTTTTGCGTGATTTCATTTTTTTGTATTTTTATTTTTATTGTTATTTTTTTTTTTTACTTTTATTTTTTATGGGCTCGGTTTATGCTTGATGATAAAAAAAAAAATGGAAGAATACAAAATAAGGTGTTATATAAATTATCATTCTTGTTTGTAATGCATAGAAAGACTAGCTTGTTGTTTGTAAATATTTCAGAGATATATGTATGTAAAATTTTAGGGATACGACAAGATACATTACGAATCTACGAAACAAATATCAAAAATTCAATTATATTCAATTAAAAATATGCTGAGATATACCTATATTTTAAAAAATACCAGTCTGGCAAGCTCTCATTCCAAATTATTATTTTTTTCATTGAAAATGATTATTACTAAACTTCAAATGATTACATTTGACACTCTGAATTTTTAATGCATCTAAAACGTATTCGAAACATTATCTTATGTTCTGAAATGTCATGTTTACATCTGATATTTTGAATTTGTAATGAATCTAAAACGTATTCGACACATCATCTGATATTCTGAAATGTCATGATTACATCTGATATTTTGAATTTGTAATGAATCCAAAACGTATTCGAAACATCATCTTATGTTCTGAAATGTCATGTTTACATCTGATATTTTGAATTTGTAATGAATCTAAAACGTATTCGACACATCATCTGATATTCTGAAATGTCATGATTACATCTGATATTTTGAATTTGTAATGAATCTAAAACGTATTCGACACATCATCTTATGTTCTGAAATGTCATGATTACATCTGATATTCTGAATTTGTAATGCATCTAATACGTATTCGACACATCATCTTATGTTCTGAAATGTCATGATTGCATCTGATATTCTGAATTTGTAATGCCTTTAAAACGTATCAGACACATCATCTTATGTTCTGAAATGTCATGGAAATTTTTGTACGATGTATTATAGTCATAAATTTATTGACATTGTCAACCTGCAAAACTTCTGTCAATTATTATAAAACATCAAAAAAAATTTCGACATCGACAATTCATTTTTTTCGATTTTTGATAAAATCAAATAATTTTTCTTTTTTTGCATTTCTGAACAGACATCATTTTGAATGACTAAATTTGAATTTAAATTACAAATGACCATTTTGGTTGCAAAAAAATTGAATATGAATTGTAAATGATTGTATTTAAATTACAAATGACTTATTCTGAATTTGCAAAAATGTTTACAATGTGTTATGTTCAAAAATTGTCTGACGTTCGAAATTGCAAACGATTACAATGATTATTTCAAGATTTGTAATTGATGATTACTTCTAAAAATTACTACTTTATTACTTAGAGTAGATTGCAAATAGAGTAAGAGTGTGCTTTAATGGATTAGAATCGGACACACACAATAGTTTTGTTCTTTTTACACGGTTCCAGGTCCGGGTTTTACTAAATTCAAAAGAACGATGTAGGTTAATAATCTGGATAATTTATTTAAATTGACAAACCTGTTTATTGAATTCGCAAAAATTTCTATTACAAAATTACGCAAACTCCCCTCGCGACAAATATCATTATTAAATATTTGAGACATGTATAAAACCATATAAATACATATATGGGTTTTGAGTTGTTATTATATTGTTGTTATACTAGACCTTGACCAAAAAGAGCACAGTTAATATCAATTTTAATAAAAATAGGAAATATAGTGAAATAATATCGTAAATTTAAGTAAAATCGAAATATTTATTTCATCCAAATTGTATAAATATATCTAACAGTTGTTGTAGTAACCTAAAGTTGGCCGGAATCAATTCCAATTTCCTTTTTTTTCTTTTTTTTTAATTCGATATACATTTATTGAATCATCATCATCAAAACTATTATCATTATCAATGAAAGTAATCAACATCATCATTATAATATTATATTATTATTGTTATAGACTAGTTTTGTATTCAGTAAAATAATATTAAAGAACGTGTTTTTGTTTGTCTTTTTTTTTTTGTTTTTTTATTTTGCAAAAAAAAAAATTTTTTTTTTCTTTTTTGCACACTTTTCAATAATTTGTTTAGACTTTGCACTACAATTTTTCTTGAAATAATTTTTTATTGTTTTTATTTTTTCAAATTTCAAACGATTTTCAATTAAGAATTATTAAAAAATTGCGTTGATTGTTATGGAATTGAAAAATTATAATAAATAAAAATTGAATTCGAACAATATGGTCAATGACAGCCGGTTGATCATCTCATCATTAATATCATCATCATCATCATTATCATCATCATCATCATCATCATCAACATCATCGTCTTTTAACAAACTATTAATATAGAAAAATTATAATACCAATAGTAGTATGTAGAATATGATGATGATGATGACGATAATCTTGATGATGATGATGATGATGATGACAATCAATATCATGATTTTATAATAGAAAATGTTTATTTACATAAAAAATAAACAAATCAAAATTGTTATTTTTTTCATTTTTTATAGATACGAGATTATTTCATGAATTTAGGAAATATGGGGTTTTACTTATAGTTATTATGGAAATGATTTTTAAGGATCAATTAAATAATATATTATTTGAATTTGATACTTTAGAATGGATAATTTGAATTTTTAGAATTATTGAGATTTAGGTTAGAAATTTTAATTTCGAATTTTGAAATTATTTTATCAGATCTTATGTTCTTATATTGAGATTTTATTTTAGGATTTTTAAAAATTTTAATTTTTAATTTTGATATTATTTTCGAATTTGTAAGATTTTAATTTGAAATGTTTAGATTTTACAAAATTTTAATTTCGAATTACTAAAATTTTGAATTTTTGATTCATATTTGAAATTTTGATTTCTAACCTAGAATACATCTTATTGATTTACATGAACTGTGTTACAAATCATGTAAATCATGATAACCAATTAAGAAAGCACGTCCATACACAACAAAAATTTTGGTATATGTAAAAATGTTGGTATACATAAATTCATCAAAAATTACATATAGTATATTAATTAATCATATAGGAATGTTAACGCGTAATCTAATTCACATACATTCAACTTAATTTGATAAAAAATAATTACGCTTCGTTGAACAATAAGCAAAACTAACTAAACTATGTATATAAGTATATATAATAATCTATATATTAATCGTATGGAATCGTATATATCTAAACTATATAATAAATTAGATATACATATACGTTTATATAAACTGCTTACATATAATAATCGTACATAATCGTATAAACGTATTTATAGTAATGATCATATATATATTATAACAACAACATCACCATCTCTGATGTCTTGCAACACTCAATGGGGCATATGGCCAACTAAAATGGCTCATATCACAACTAATATGACTTTCAATATACCTGTATGTAATATACAGAACGGACTAGAAGTATCTATAAAAATATAGTCAAATAAATATCGAAACAAACAAAAAAATGTATGTGAGAAGAAGCGGAGTAATCCATTTCGCCTCAACCCTTTATAATTTATTGAAATTTAACAAATATTTTTTTCACTGTCAAAATACATACATATATGCAATGTACGTATATGTACATTGTTTTAGTTTTTAACTAATAAAAATTCTAAATTAGATAAGATAAGATAAGATTGTTTGTTACTTTAAAAAGCCAATAACCTTTTAAATTCTATGATTCAATGACTCACCCTGTGTATAATTTAAATTTAATTCGTCAAAAATATTCCTATTTGTATTGTGTTACATATGCTTAATTATACATAATAATATGTACATCCTTTGAAGTCTGTTAAACTAATTTTCGAAAAATTTAAATATTGAAAATTTTCAATAAATTCGAATTGAAAAAAAAAAAAAAAAAAACAAAACAAAAACAAAAATTTGATTAGCGTTAATTGAATTCACAAGAAAATTTACTTTTTTTTTCTTTTATTATATTTCTTCTAAGTTCTACTGAAATAAAATGAAGTTTATTATTTTTTTTTTCGTTAACTAAAATGAGACGATATCAAAAAAAAAAAAAAAAAAAAATGAAAAACAAAAACAAAACAAAGAAAAATGTCAATGTATGCAAAAATATACAAACAGTAAATAATAACAATAATAATAAATTAAAATCCAATTTTTAAATGTCGGCAAAATATCAAAATATTCTATCTAAATATAGTATAATACATATATGCATATTATCACACACTGTATATCTATAGATACATTTTATATACAAAACAAAATGTATCTAAAGTTTAAATAACGTCACAAAAAAAAAAAAAAAAAAATTAAATTTTTTTGTTTTGTCAAATTGAATTCGCGCTTTAACTGTTTTTCTGTTCTTCAATCTTTGAGTTTATTTTGTTTGTGATTTGATGTTGTTAGTGTGTTAACACATTTTTAATGTCGATACATACATACATAAATATATGGGTGGATGGGGTTACATCACTTTTTTATATATATTTTATTTTTGTTTTTGTTTTTTTTTTTTTTCATTTTAGTTAAATAAATAGGTATAATCACGCGGTTTTTTAATATTTACGTTTTTCTTTTAATTTTCTTTTATATAATACTAGTATGTATGTACAATCTAAAATATAATATTTTGAAGTTGTTGAAGGTAAGATATTGTATCTTTTTTTTTGCTTTCTTTTAAAATATTACCAGATTTAATTTAATCTAATATGGTTAAGACAACATTTTAATAAAAACTACAAAAAAAAAAAAAAAAAATACAAATAATGACGACTGTGATTGTGTTTTTTTATTTAATATGCATATCCATAATACGATACACATATGTTTGTACATCTTTATTAAAATATGTATTTAAAAGAAAAAAAAAAAATAATAAAAAACAAATGTTTTTTTTTTTTGTTTAATTTTTGTATATTGACACGTATTAATAGCATTTGAAAAAATATTCTTTAAAAATATTTTTGCAACCTACATGATATATACAAGTCAAATTTATTAAAATTTTTGAGATATTAGGAGCCGAACACCGTTCAGAATTACTTACTCTATTCTATATCTTTCTCTTTCAGCCAGTTGATGTTTTTTTTGTTTTTTATTACTTACGGAAATGGCCCTAATATGTTGAGGCCGGAATGTAGGCTTTAAGTCCTGTATACCCTCCTCCACCACTCAACTTGGTCCACCCTTTTGGTAAAGATCTACAGGTTTGAGAGTGTTATCTTGCAGAAATTTTCTGAGGCTATGCAGTGCGTTTGCAGCAGCTTGAGTCTCAGCCTTGAAATAACTAGGTACTCTTCTACAACATGTATGGAGGTTTGTTGCTCCCTAGACAGTGATTGGGTGGTCACTGAGTGCTATTCTACACATGTGGTTATTCATGTGCTTATAATCAGTAAGCATGTTGCCCACCATCTTCCCAAAGTCTACTCTATTGCGAGTTAGCAGGAAGTTGGTTATGTTGGTGCTTATAAAAGCTTGGTGCATATATTTTGGAGACTCTGTGACCTTCAATGCGCTCCCAAAGAATGTTTGTTTCCATCTTCACGGTGTTTTCTATCGATAGTTTAATATTACCTAGATAATATTAATAGATATACAAATTGTGGGTTCCAGTTCATCAAAAGCCAGTTGATTCCAAACTTTAATTTTGCGTATGCATTACAATTTGGTTTTCCAGAAACAACTAGCATGGCCACTTCTATCAATGCAGTAAAGTTAAAGAGTTTTTTTTCCACATCGTCACCCAATTCCGTTTCGTGGTCAATAAATAATTCTAATATTTTTTTTTTTAATCCCCAAGCCAAGGCATTAGGTGGGAGATCTTTTATATCATGTACCGATTGATACGTTTGGCTAAGGAGAGAAAGAAAAGTTTGAAATGGTGGAGGGTAAAACGAAAGAAAGACAATTCCGGATGAAGGTGGTAATGTTGTCTTGAACTTTTG
Source organism: Argyra leucocephala (assembly GCA_963942445.1). Classification (NCBI taxonomy): domain Eukaryota; kingdom Metazoa; phylum Arthropoda; class Insecta; order Diptera; family Dolichopodidae; genus Argyra; species Argyra leucocephala. Next base: position 12,406,222 of record OZ012679.1, on the reverse strand, counting down.
TTAGGTCGTAAATATAGAATTGATTATGTTGGGGGAACCCATAAAATGAAATTTGATTCCATATACTCGGAATGTTCTGGTTATAAATGAATTTCTATAACTTGTATTGTGTCATTTTAGGCAGTATATAGAACACATGGTGTCCTTCGTGTTTCACGAGATAAGCGATTAAGTGGAAGTAATACAGATTTAATTTTCACTAAGCATATGGTCTATGAGATATCTATACCGAAAAAAGGAAGAGAGATCTCCAACTATAAGACGATGATGATGAAGACGAGCAAGATGAGCAGTTGTCATTGAACATTTGAACATCTTAAGAATTTTGAACATTTTGGTCATTGATAAAACAAATAGCTGTATTGAACTTACAAATCTCAAAAAACTGTTAGTGTTCTGCTCTACTCTTCCTAATTAGTAGTGTTCTGATTGGATCTACTCTTCCTAATTATCTACAAAAAATTTTTGATCATTTAATATTAAGTTTGAAATATGATTTTGAACTTTATACAGTAGTTGAAGAAACCGGGCTTTTTTTGAGACATGACTGTCTGAAATTATGTGCATCCTAGCATATCACTATGGCCACTTTAATTCATTGTAATATCACCAATTTACCTCCATAGTATAGTTTCAACTTGAAATACAGTGTGGTGTGTGTCAAAGACTGTGGGGTAAGCGTCAAGACAGCACTAGTTTGTCAAAATTAGACTGAATTTAACAAAATTGGAAAATTGGAAAATTGGCCGAATCTATAATATCCAGCGCTTAAAAATGCTGATCCTGGAATATTTTATTTAAAGAGCTGTTTCATTCATTCAACACAATATTATGGAACTCATTAGTATATAGGTAATGTAATGTCAGACTACCTAGATAATATCCTGGGGGTTATTGCAAATATTTAGAATCGTAACTTAGTATAGTTAGTTGATAAATTCAATTTTTGTTATTTTCCGATTGTTCCAAATGTTTAAAAAATTTGAAAACTCAGAAATTACGAATTAATTTTTTTGAATGAAATTCGAAATTGATAACATTGTGATTTGAAAAAAAAATTTCTAAACATTTATTTATAAAGACATTTTTTTTTTCAAAATATTATTAATTTATAACTGTCTTTTTTTTTTTTTAATTTAAAGATTCGGTAGCTTTTTTTTTTGTTTTTTTTTTTTTATATTTTTATAAAAAATCGCTTTTGTTTTTCAATTTTAATTGCTTTTATTTTTTTTGTTTTTGTCTTTTTTTATTTGTTTTAAATTTATTTCATAAATGATAGAAATTTAAATATTTATTATATATACCTACATAGATACTATATATATATAATATAATTATATAATATGCAAATAATATTATGAGATAATATGAGATGAGTAATTTTTGAAAATTTAATAAAAAAATGTTTTTTTTTGTTTTCTTCTAATTTTATTATAATAAAAATGTTTTGTATTTTTTTTTAATTAAGAGCAATAAAATTATAAGCAATTTTGTTGTTATTTTGTTTGTTGTTTTTTTTGTTTGAGATATTTAGTATAATTAATGCTCACTAATTAATGGAGAAATGACAGTTTATTGAATTCTTTGTTGACCAAAGATTTGTTTTCGGAACATTCCCTTTTTGTTTTTGTTATTATTATTTTTTTTTTTTTTATAAATTTATGGTTATAAATTTGTTATTTACATTATACCTATATATGTAGCTAAAAATATAAGTATGTTTATAAATTTAAAAAAAAAATTAAATTTTAAATTAATACACAGACTTTGAGACGCTAATTTTAAAATTTATGTTATATATAGACCATATAGAGAGAATAGCTAGCTATTTATTTTTATTCATTTTAATTTTTGTATTTATTATGTAGACATTTATATGAGCGTGATGACTATTGATATGGTTTTTACAAAAAAAAATTTTATTTTTTGGCAATTTTCATTTAACACAAATTAAAGACTATATTTTCGAAAATTTTGGGTAAAATATTTTAGATTAACATAATCGATCTTAAATGAATTTTAAATATTTTTTATATAACGTTTTAACGGTTTGTTTAGATGACAAACGCAGGAAGAAGATGATTAGGGTTGTGGCTGGTGTATTGATCTAAATCAGAATAAACTCATATACACTCTAAAATCATTTACACTCCTCTAAACCTATATATACTCTTGTAAACTTATCTACACTCCAAACTCATCTATATTCTAAACTTAACTACACTCTAAGCTCATTTATACTCCTCACACATTTATAATTCATATACACATTTTTGTAAGCTTATCTACACTTCACACTTAAATCACCGCTCAGCTCATCTATATTCTACTAAGCTCATTTGCGCTCTACACTGATCCACATTATAATTACAAAAATGTTAAATAACCTGGCAATTTTAATCAATGATTAATTTCAGAATCTAGCTGATGACTTCTGATAACCGTATCAATATTGCAGTAAAACCTCTTTTATGATATACGAATGGTTTCATCTGCTGAGCTAAGATCGATGGAGTCTGCAAAGTATTATATATACCAGTTCTTCCCTTCAGTTTTAGAGTTATGCAATACTCTCTCTACAGTCATATTCTAATAAATTGTATCCAAACAAACAAAAATTTATTGAACTTTTATGAATACTTTTCGATGCTATCTCAAAAATTTAGTTTTGTGTTTTTTTTATTGCTAGTCGTCTCTACAGAAAATAATTATTTTTTGAAGTATTAAATTTACAGAAAACAAAATAATTGTTGATACTACTATTACTGTTCCAGCTAATTAGTTTAATTTAAACAGAAGATAAACAAAAGGTCTGTATGTTATGCACAAATTTGCAAATGAGAGGAAAAATCACGTGGTCATAAAATTCTGTGAGAACAGTGAAAATAATCTCATTTGCAAAAAGTAAACATACGCAAAATTTGTATATAAATTTTTTTATGTCAAAAACTAACTGATTGTTACACCCCTATTACACATCAATTTTGTATACATTTTTTTTTGACATTTTGCAATGACATATTTTAGAAGTGTTCTGAATATGATGATTTTGACACTATATTCATGAGAACGTTGATGGAAAATTGATGAGATTAGAACTATGTACAATGTACCATCAATTAATATCCCATCCTATCCATTTCTCATCAATATATTGACAATATATATTTACAAGTATTGATGAAAACATTGATATGTAATACGGTTGTTAGGTTATTAGATTTTTTTAAATTAGAAATTATTAGTAATTTTCTGAAATTTTTTGCCAAAATTATAATTTTCTATATTTAATGCTTTTGTTGTAAAAAATTAAATGAAACTATTTTTTCCGGTTTCGGTTTTTTTGTCAGTATAATAAAAAGTATAAAAATCAATTTTAAATTTTAAGGTTCGGTAGACTACTTTTTATTTAAATGAAAAATATTGGATTGACATTTAAAACAATTAAAATTTGACAGCTAATTTTTACAAATACACATTTTTTTTGCAAAAATTTATTTTAGTGAGAGTTCTCACGTTTTAAACTCTAAATTTGTTAAAAATTTGTAATTAAAAATAAACATACAGAAATTTGGATAAATTTGCAAGTTGACATTGGACTTTTTCGGAAATTCATTTTTAGCTTAGTTTTAACGTTCAGTGTGTGTGTGTGTGTGTGTTTTTGCAAACTGCGTTAACTGCAAAAGCATAGTGTTTGTAAAAGAGAAAACTGCAAGAGCAGTGTATTGACAATGTGTTTGAAAAGTAAAACTATAATTTAAACCTGCAGAATTTTTAATGCAATTATTCAGTATTAAAATTTTGCTTGCAAATACAAAATTAATGTCAGATTAATTTGCAAAATTTTGTCAATTGCTTGCATATTTAAAATCAATGACAGACAAAATACATTGAAAAATTATTTACATTTTTAATGTATGTAATATAGTACATTAAAAAATAATAATAAAATAATTAATCATTAAAAAACTATACATTTTTTTTCACTTTCAAGAAAAATACGCAAAATTGTTATTTTTCAGAAATAATATTGAATGTCATTTTTGAATTGAAAATTTAGTTCGTGTACGAACTTTTATTAAACTTCAAAAATCAATTCAGCAGTCTGCGCATATGGCAAAGTATGCCTAAAATTTTTTTGCAGCTTTAAATTGAAAATTGCAGTGCAGTGTATTCATTTCCGAAAAGGCCCATGCAAAATGTTATCAATTTAATTATATTAATGTCCATTTATTTTCAATATACACTGTACATAATTTATTAAATAGATTTTTGTTTTTTTTCTTTTTCTTATTTTTTTGAATATAAAAATAATTTTTCATTCAATAAATTATCAATGATGATCCATTAATCTATTATAAAATATATTTATATAGAATTGAAAATTATTTTCTACTAAATCAAATTCTAAAGATACATCTATAAATAAATTCAGATACTAATATTTATCTATACTATATGTATATGTATATTATTCGAATAGAAATCTCATTTATTGGATACCATTACAATGAGAAGTTTTGTAAGCGCATGAATAGAATTCGTATTTTTCATCATTTTCATCCTTTTAATTTTAACAACAGGTTAAAATTAAAATTCCTTTTTGTTTTAATTTTTCTTGAAAGTCTTGAAAGTCCAATTTAATTGGCCATAAAATGAGTAATCGTTAAAATATTCCTTATGGAACTAAAATAAAAAAAAAAACATTTAATTTCAATTTTTTTTTGATTATTGTAATTTTTTTTTTTTTTTTTTAACGCCTCTTTTGGTAATATTAATTTCACATATGTACATTATTATGTGTGTACAAATTTATCTATAAATGCTCTGTAAAAGTGAATGCTTTTTTTAAAAAAAAAAAAATAAATAATAATTTTTTTAAAGAGACATTAATTCCAAATATAAATACAATAATAATAACAACAACAAGTATCTAAAGATTGAATTTTAATCCATTGAGAATTTAATAATAAGTTTTTTGATCGTTTATTTTATAAATAAAATGTATATTTTTAAAATATTCTGTACTATATTTTATGACTCAACCCAACACGTATATTGTTTAATTTATAAATAAAATGTAAAAAAACAAAAAATTGAATTCACATGGAGTCTTAGAGTCCTTAAATATACATTTTGGGATTAAAAATAAAACATGTATATTTTAAATTTAAATAAACTTTTATTTAATGATGTTTATAATTAAAAGTAGTTGTTGTTGTTGTTTCAAATAAAACTTGTATTTAAAATCGGTGCCGTATTAAGACTGCAAGTCCCATACCATTATCGAATAGTCCTTTAGTATCACAAAAATAAAAATTTAAAACTATTAAAGCAGCTGATTATTGCTAGATAAACATAAAAATTTTTGGACCTTGTCAGTATTGATATTTCTCGTGAGGTGTGAGGGTCCTGTTATAAGCAGGAAGATATTAAGGTAATTGTAAAATTAATTATATTTCAATTAGTTTTTGTTTTTATATTTGTGATTCAATTCCTGACTTCAATCAGAGATCAAAACGAACTACATAAAAAACTGTATACCAAAACAAACCAGAATGTGGATCGTCTCTCAAAAGCATTTGAACCTGTTAACCAAATGAAATTGAGAATCAGAATAGATATGATTTTTGACAATCGCAAATTGTATTATTTAGAAGTCTATGAGTGACTGGAAACTACGTTACGGAAATTAAATTATTCATTAAAGAGTGAAACACTGGGCACTACATCAAAATTAAAATACACAATTATATTATAGCTATAATTATATTGGAATAAATGTACCTATATTGAAATGTATTAATCTATCGATGACAGTCCGACTTTTTAATAAAATTGTATGTTTATTATCTTGAATATGTATTTGTGTCCCATAACTGTTTGAATGACGTCATATACATATTATAATAGATGAGCCAATCTGGATATATGAGCTACTTTTGGAAAGACTATTACCACTATAAATTGTGGCCTTTTGATGTGAATAAAATTACCCCTAGGTTCTGGCTTTTTCATAACATAACTCGAATAATCATTTTTTTTTGTACTATTTTGTTTTACAGAAATTTAAATTCAAGCTCAATTCTAACATAATACACAATTAAGCATTTAAATCAATTAAATCCCGAATTTTCGTCCCACAAATATTCCTAATAATACTTCGAGAAAGCTTTATCTAAAGTCATACACAATAAATATTATCATTTTCTGCTGACATCGAGTCTCATTTTTTTTTTTTCAAATTCCAATTTTTCCAATTTTAAATTTATGCCTGATACATTACAGCTTGTTACATATACATATTATACAATGTTAATTAAAAATAAATAATTTAATGTATATATACTATAATAATGTATATATAAATAGTGTGATGTTTAATGTTATGTTATTTTGTTGTAGTATGGTGTTGACAGTAACACCAAACAAATAAGAAATAAATTCCAAAATTAAGCCTACCACAGCATGCCACAAATCATCCAGATGTAGGTACATCACAATATAATCCATTAATAATTTAATGTAAAAAAAAAAAAAAAAAAAAAAAACATAAAAAAAAACAAACTTGCTTCAAGATACTGAATTGTTGGGGTTATTATTGTTGTTGTTGTTGCTGCTGCATTGTGTATACAAAATTATCAAAAGTAAAGAGACATTTTTATTTATAATTAAAAAGTAAAAAACTAAAAAATATAAAAATCTTTAAAAAAAAAATTAAATACACAAAAAAATAAATAAAAATGTTTATAAAGAAAAAAAAATTATTTACAAACTAGAGCATTTTTTTTTTATTGTTATGATTAGAAGTGTTACCGTTTTGTAGAAGTATTTGTACTTATACAAATTTTATAAAGTAGTATTGATATATGTATATAAAAAAAAAATTAAAATCTTGTTGGTGTTTAAATCAGTTCTACAATACTGCAGCAGCTCTCTGTTGTTTGAAGTAAATTAGATAAAATACTAGGGGCCCCTGTTGAGAAATTATAATTCAAGTTGAAGTCAAATTTAAAGTTTTTAAAAGAACAGTAATTTACGTACTGAACTGCTAATAAAAAGTTAGGAGGTTAGTACGTTTTATTTAGGAAACATAAACACTACTCCCTCATATACAACTATTTTATTTTCACATATTCCCTATAGTAAGTGGCATTTAATGGATAAAATTACTAAAACTAAAATATTTTTGTAATGAAAGAGGTATATGTATATATACATAGTAGGATTATTATATTAAGAATGTAATTGATTAATTCAGTCTCATAAGTACAGCATTAAAATAACATACATATTAGTTGGCGACGAGGAAAAAATGAAACAAAAGAGAAAAAAACTTTTTTTTTTTAAATTAATTATTTAAAGTGTACAAATGGAGACAGATAAAAAAATAAAAACAGTCCAATTAATAGTCCATTTGTGGTGACTATCGAGCACTTTATCATAGGAAAAGATTTCGAGCAGTACATAAAGAGGTTGGACTACATTTTCATATTAAATAACACAGTAGATGAAAATAAAAATTCATTTGAAGGCTCAGAATTGTATTTAAATTCTCAAATCACTAATAGCTCCAAAAGCTATTAAAGATTATAAGTACATATCAAAAAAAAAATGTAGACTTGTGTAGGTGCAAAAAGTACTCTCTAACGTCAAATGTGCTAAAAAGAGTCATAATAAAAGCTTAAAATCTACGAATGTTGACTGCGATTGATAATTTTGGTTCATACTGTCACTTATAAAAACAATATTTTTGACTAAACGAACGACACGATGATAAACAAGTCTTGCTCTACACTTTTAATTCTTCTAATATCTACAAATTGTGTTCAAATTGTTACCTACGTTGAATTATTCGCTGCTCAGTAGGACAATTAAATTGATCATAATCTTCTTAGTAAATTTCACTACATATTTCTTAAAGAATATTTGGTTATTTTCCTAGAACAAGTAAATAATTTAAACCCGTTGAGACAATAAATCAATTGCATAAAAATGTTATTCAGTACAAACCAACATTTAACATTTTAAAAACACGTGGTTATTGACATATGTTTATTCAATTACAGTACTACCAACAAATAGAATACTTTTAGACCGTTGAATGACCATGTTTTTACGAGACAGAAATTTACCATATAGATTTGCCGCAGAAATCTACCTTCATGTTCATACGTAAAAAAAATTGGTAAATATCTGTAAGTGTTACTGTCATATGTATAGTGTTGACACATATAAAAAAGAAAAAAAAAATGAATTATCAAAAATAAAATGCTAATTTTTCAAAATTAATTTTCTTCTGTAGGCTCATTTTAACCATTACATGGTTAATTATTGCAATATTTTATATAATATATGCAACAATTAATGCAATAAGAATACATTACTATTACATAGTATGTTAATGAGCAAAATTACAGTATATTAAGTATATCAAAAGTATACCATTTTATACCTAAATCTCATAATCATTCCCATCGTTATACCCTCATGATCACATCACATTATACCCATCGGACTCACTGATTAATCGTGCTTGCTTAAAGAATTAAAACTGTTATAATTCAATTGTTTACTAACATTCTAATTAATACATTAAAGTAATTAAAAAATTAATAGAAAAAATTCAAATTAATTAACAACTATGTTCAGCTAAAATACATCTCGTTGGTCATCATGAATATTACAGAAATTTCAAAAATTAGAGATTGTTCTTAAAGCAACATGGATGAACAAATTCACGATATAGAACAAACAGAAGCTCAAAGCTATGGTAAAGTCAAATTTACTTAAAGCTATAGGGCCTCTGGCCACCCCGAAACTAATTCCCAAAATAATTATTATAGTTAACTGTAAGTAAATTATATAAATTAATATAAGTAAATAGATATTCAAGTGATGAATTCAACTCTCAAGAGGAGCAAACATTTCATTTTAAAAGAATACAATTTTACACAAAAAAAAAACATAATCGGTAACACTTTTTATCATTTTTTATATGTGCAGTTGATAATAATTAAACTATGTATTTTATTATTGTTCTCCCTTCTCGATTTACTAATTTGAAAATACTTTAAAATAAAAAAAAATAATTAAAACAATAATAAATAATTTTTTTTTTTTTCTTTAATTTCACAATAATGTGGAAATTTCAATTTTCCAAACTAATGATGGCTATAATTCAGAAAGTTTACCTATTTTTTTTTTTTTGTTTTTCTTTTTTAAGACTTATTTTGGAAATTAACAAAAAAATAACAAAAATGTTTATTGTAAATAATCGAGTAAGTGTTTTTGTTATGGTTGTTATTTTTATTTTTTTTTTTTGTTTTTTTTTTTTTTTTTGTTTGTTGATAAGTGTATATAAACAAAAATTTGTGTATGGATATTTAAAACAAAAAAAAAAAATAATAATAAAAAAAAACAAAAAAATGTTGTTACTGCTGCTGAAGCTGTTGTGTTGCGATCTCGTGGTTCTTATTCACTTGTTGTTATTTTTTCATATGATTATTTTTGTTGTTTTATAGATTCCTACTGTGAAAATACTGGATAATTGTTGGTTGAGTTGGTATGGTACTGACTTTAAGTAATTTATTGAAAAATTATATTTGAAAAAAACAGAAATATATAAAAAAAAATAAAGTCGTTAATATATGAAAAGAATTTAAACGCATATTAAAAAACCAACAAAATAATATAATAAAATAAAAAAGCATATGGGTAGTATTTTTTTTAGCATATTAGGTCCAGAGCATATGCAGTTTCATTTTGTATAAGTATATATATACAAATGATACAAAATATTATAATTTATATTATTATGTAGAGAGTTTTAATTGCACAATATAATCTGGAATGAAATATTGAGAAAACAAAGTGATTTCAGATAACAGAAAATATTAGTTACAGGGTATTTCCCTTAATATTAATGCATTATGTAGGGAGCGCTACCAAAGCTGGCCACATAAAACATTGTATTTTAAGCCTTAAATCTGCCAATTTCCAACTGGAGTGTATTTGTTCTTAACGGTAGTCAGTGGAAGACAATATTACGACAGACAACAGCATTTTCAAGGTTTGTAGCATCCAGAAAGTAAATAAGTAAGAAAAACTATGTGTGTGTTACTATTTTTATTACAAGCTATATCCGATCCGTTTTTGTTTAATATATTAGGAAGTATTTCGACATAAAAAAATGGAATCAAATATCATTAAATATTAACAAATCGAACAAAGTAAAAGTATAGTATTCATTAGGCACCTGCCATCTATATTTTTATTTATTTTATTTATTCATTTAATTTCTGAAAAAGAGCTAACGAAGCTCATATAGAGTGTATATATATGTGTATTGAATCAACTAAATCTCATTATCATAGAAAATTAAACTTAAGTATATGAACAATATTCAATTATAATAAACAAAAATGTAATTGAAGTCAGTAGAAATTTGCAGCTATTCGTTTAAATACAAATACTTCTGAAAAAGTTTTGAGTTAACCCTCATAAGGCAATTGGATTCTGTACAACTTGATACAAGATAAAATTTTGAATTTCAAGTTTTTTACTAAATATACTTGAATCTTTATTAATCTGTAACTGTAAATGTTACTCTCTAATCTTAACAGAGCTGATTTACGATATGACAACCAATCAAAATTTTGAATTGATTAAATAAAAAGAAAATGGTTCTGAATTAAGAATGCAGTAGATAAGTATATTAATAACTTTAGCAAATACTCAAACCAATCACTTTTGTATAAAAATATTGTATTTGACACAGCTACGAAATTCAAATTTAAAAATTAAAAACGATTTTAAATCCATTTTTTTTCTAAATAATTGAATTTATATTATTGTGATGTGGATTTATCATAATTATATAAAATTAGAGCTATGTTTTAAAATAATACTGATTAATAATAGGAAAAATCGATTCAACTGATGCTGACTGACTTAATTTAATTTTTCATATTCCTTTAACGTGCAAAAGAAATATTTGACCCTTTTCATCTAGGGATAACTCAAGCTTAATTTAAGCTCTATATTATATGTAAAACAGTATTTCGTGCTTGATCAGTTCAAACCAATAAATTGGATTCAAGTATCGGACCAAAAAGCCTAGACTTTAAAGCTTTTTGTATATTTTTTTTTTCTTGATTTATTTGTGTTTATACTATCACAATTTTATTAATCTTAAAAACTAGATTTCTTATTGTTTCTGTTTTTTTTTTGTTCTAGTCTACTGTTGGAGTTCTAAGATCTATTTTAATGTTAATTTATTAACTTATGTATTATACTAATTTTGTTCTGCTTTTTGTATAGCAATTACAATATTTATTTCATAGTTTTGGCAATTAAAAAACTGGATTTAGAACCGATTCTAAAATACAACTATTAAGCTAATATTTGATGTTGTAATTTCACTTTGAGAAGTATCTAATTTATATAGCTTTATCAGTAAGCTTAGGTGTAGGTATAGCTTAAGGGTAGTATAAGGTAAAATAAGTACATTATAGTACCACGGGTCGGGTTATAACGATTGAACAATTCAAATCGAACAATATTATTACACCCCCACAACCCCTCTTTCAAATACTGTGAATAAAAAAAATCATATATATGGAAGTATAGTGTGTGTACACTGAATATAGTGTAAACGATTAGAAATTCCAAAAAAAATATTTTTTTAAATACAATTTTAATGCATTTCATTTTCCTCAATTGCATTTTTAATTATTCTCTAAATATACAAACATTATTTTATTTTTATTATTATTATTTTTTTTTTTTTTTTTGTAAACAAATTTATACAATTCTGTATGCTCTTCTACGCTAGGCTTTTTTTTTTATATACTGTAAGGTTAATGTAACTAAACACAAAAATAAAAAAAATAAAACAAAATATTTTCATCCATAAATATTATTTTTTTTTTCTTTAAGAGTTATTTGTATACATTTTCATACGAATATATATATATGTATATATATATATATTCATGTATGCAATGTACATATTATGTAAAATACCTTCCTTTCTTTTGAGAAAATTCTTTAACAATTACTTTACTTATTTCTTGCTGATCAACTTAAATTTCATATCACCGTGTAATGTTTATTTATGTGAAGAAGAAAAAAAACAAAAAGAAAAAACAAAAACAAATAAAAAAAATTACAAAAAATAAAAATAAACAAAATAAAAAAAAAAATAGAAGCAAATTGTTTGAACTTCCGAACGAATATAATAGGCGGGCGAAGGGGTGGATCTAACAAAAAAAAAAAAACATAAAAAAATAAACGTGATACGATAATTCTAAATGCAAGCAATGTATTATAATGTAATTGGTTTTGCAATCAAACTATGTATGTACCAGCACTGAAGTCCAGTTAGATTATTTTTTGCTTAATCAGTTAAAATCTACGAATTAAATAATAGTAGTAACTGAAATTTAATTTAAGCTCTGTTATATTTAAAACCATATTTCATGCTTGATCAGTTCAAACCAACAAATTGGAATCAAATAGCTAGCCAAGCCTAGACTCCAAAGCTTTTTGTATATCAACTACATTGTTTATTTCATAGTTTTGGCAATACAGAAACTTAATTTTTAAATACAATGATTGGAAGAAGCTTTTAACATGCCAGAATTTGACAATGCACCTCTTGGCTCAATAAATTATAAACATGCAGCTCTCAAGTTGTTTTTATATATTTAGTAGAAGATTAGAGCTATAAATAAAGTCTTTTTTTCATAAAATATGTCGCTCAAAATGGTAATTTGTTTGTAGCACAATTTGGAAGCATATTCCAGCAAAAGTGTTTGCTCAATACAAAAATACAATTCACATATAATCTACTAAAGTTATAAGTGTGATATTAACAAATTTATTCAAAATGTTCCTACACTGATCAAAAGAACGTTCGTCTAAAAATGTGTAGTCTGAAACCTAATGTTTGGCTTAACTGAAAAAAAAAATATATATAAAAGTCTTCAGAATCTTCAGAAGCCATCAATTTATTTTGTGTGTGAACATAAAATTAAAATAAACCCAAACCAAAATTGCTGTCATGCAGTATATGGCTCTGAATTTAACTTTGTATTAACATGTTGCACTTCAAGTATGGTTAGCTTACTTAACTGATATCCAATCGCTACAGAAAATTTTGATCTTGGCTTTGATGTTCAATCAAAACCTAGTACCCAAAAGATTTCAGCAATATTTCTGTGTTACAGATATCTTATTGATTCTCTGTAGATAGAATAATAAATTTTTAATCTCTGAGAAAGCAGAAATCTGTTGAGTCGGACTGCAAATACGTCTTAATGTACAAAAATTCTAATTTATCAAATTGCCGAAACCCAACCCATCGCCACAATTAAATTTAAATTTATTTTTGTTATTTTTAAATAAATTATTACATATGTGGTTGTTGTCTAAGATAAATCAATAAAAAAAAATTATATAAATAATGCCAAAAATAGGCTGAAATGATTTAAAACCGAATTCATAATGAAATTGGATACGATTTTTTATTGTTCGAATTTAAAAGAGCGGCGCGAATACTACTACATAGTTCTTTAATGATAGTCTCAAATTAAATCTCAGATTACATTTTGAATTTGAAACAACATTTTAAATTGAACAATATGAAAATTTTTAATTTTTAATGAATTAGAAAAACATGCACAATTTGAACCTACTCAATAATTAAAAAAAAAAACAACTTCAAAGTTAAACTTTACTTTTTTTTTTTTTAATTTTGAGAAAGAGTTAAGAGCTGATGACAAGCTTTTTTTCATATTTAAAAAATTATTTAAAAATATATATACATATATACATTTTTTTTATTTACTTATTAATGTTTACATCATATTTCGAAAAAAAAAAAAAACTCCTGCTGAAATGGAAGTCATGATAATTTTGTAATTTTCTTTTCTCTTTATTTAATTTAGAAATTCTTTTGTTTTTCTTATTTTTATTGTTTTTGTTTTTTTTTTTTTAACATAAAACGCGTACACACAACATAGAACGCAATTTGAGAAAATATTTCTTTTTTTTTTTTTGTTATTATTGTTGGTATATTTGTGCATACAACATTGATTACACACCACATTGTATATTATTATTTATTAAATTATGTGTGGCGGTAATCCGGCCACGATCAGTCAGTGATCTGCATTCTTAAAAACTCATGTTTCAAATGGTGTTTCTTTAAAAAAAAAAAAAAATAGTATAAAGCAGCTGGAATTTTGTTTATTTAGTTGTTTCAATTGATAATAATAATAATGATGATGATGATGATGTTGATATTATGATTTTGATGATAAGACCTGCTGTATTAAATATTTTTCACTATTAGTATATCTGTACCATCATAGCATAAAAGTGGTAGCACTACTTGTAGATATATATATATATATATATATATACATGATCAACAAATTGAAAAAAAGAAGTGCTTCTATCACAGCAGCATCAGCCAACAGCAATAGCAACATTAGCAGCACAAGTAGTTAGTATGGATATGTAATTTTTTGTATACCGCACACAATATTTTAGAATTAACCAGAGCTCAAATAGATATATTTTAAATTGTACATATATATATTATATATACTATATTATTGTATGTTTAAGAATGTATTTTTATTATTTTGTGTTCTGTGCCTGACTTTTGTACAGAAAAAAAAAAAAAAAATAAGCACATGTTAAATATTTATGGTTTTCACTTGAAAATTTGATGCATTCTTTTTTCTACATTTTTATTTTCTTGTTTTTGTTTTTTTTTTTTTGTTTTTTTTCTCTTACCTTCACTTACAAATCGGAAATGAATATTTTCTTTCTTGTTAGAATTTTCTTTTATTTTTTTGATATTTTTCAAACATGTGTGTGTGAGTATGTGTGTTGTTTAAAAGGAACAAATTATTGTATCTATAAAATACATGTATTAAGATAGAAAGAGAAAGAGTTATTGTATGTGGAAAACAAAAAAAAATGCATTCCAATTGGACTCAGTTTGTTTTCACTTTAAATTTTTACAATATTTAACAAATTAGAACTTCATTTTTTTTTATTTATTTCACATTCCTTTTCTAATTACAAAATATAATTTAAAATTAATTTTTTATGTATCTAAACATTACATTATATATTATGTATGTATATAAGAGCATATATTATTAATTTATTAACCCAACTTTTTCGTTCTGTTTCTCTTTAAAAATAGAATATTTGAAATATTTAATAAAATGTTGTATTCCTACATTCTTAGAGTGTTACAAAATGATCATAGTTGGATTGAAGGACGATTTCCTGGAATTGAATTTTGTATATATACAAAATAGTTTATCGGATACAGTTCTAGCTGTTCAGGAAAACACTTTCTTTAATTTTTTTACTTCCTTAAGTGAATATCTATATCCCCCCCTATATCCCCCGGATGGGGTTACAGAACATTGATGATGAAGTGAATATCCATATCTGTATTGTATTTGAAATCTTGCATCCATTCATTCATCTTATTTATATAGTGAGTTGATCTAATAATGATTAATTAATTAAACTCTTGTCGACTTATACTCTGACAAGCCTAGTTTGATTGAATGTCACCCTATCATTGGTTCTACAACCAAGGGTGAGCCTTAATTTAGTTTACCTACTTTCCCACATTCTGTTCTATCTTGTGCAACTGTCTTCCATTCGTTGATGATTACAAGCTTTCAGTCAGACTGTTGTTTTCGATTTCGTCCAGCCATCTTTATCTTGGTATTTGATTGGATGTAATTTCAGTTTATTACAAAATTATCTAATTCGATAATAGATAGGAAATTTTCGACAAAATTTGACATTCAGAATTTATTGTATCTAATTAACTGGTCAATATAAAAATCATATACAGTATTCATACTTTATACTAGATTATAAACCATATACAGGGTGATAATAAATATATTATATTTTTATGTTTTGTTTATATAATTTCAAATGTTTATGGGATGAACACTTTAACTGCTATTTACACACATTTTATTGTATCTAATTAACTGGTCAATATATAAATAATATACACTCAGGATGCATACTATATACTAGATTATAAACATGAGTACAGGATGATAACAAATATATATATTTTTTTTGTTTTGTATAATTTCAAGTGTCAGTGGGATGAACACCATAACTGCTTTTTACACACAGATTTGGAATACAAAATTTATACACAGTGTACAATAGTTTTGTCTTTATATAATGTGTCTACTAATTTAAATGTGGAAAACTATATCTATTATAGATTAACTTTACCTACACAACAGAATAGTTCCATTTACTTTAGTGATAACAAAATTCTATTCCAAATTCTGTTCTAAAGAATATTTGAAAAAACAAACTATTTACAATATCCATCTGAGTGGGTTTCAAACCTGGGACCATCTTTTATTATGATTATTACCATTTGTTATTATAGACCGGGATTAGTAATCAGATAACATAACCACTACATCATATCGATCGACATATTTAAATGAAGTAAATTAAATATAATATAAATTTGTAAATATTTAGCTTCACCTTCTAAACAATTGTACCTATAGACTTTAACGATAAAATAATTTGTTTTATTGATCGTACTTGTTAAAAGTTGATCTTGACTTAGTAAATTGGTGTTAGAACAACTTTTGGCTCAATATGATCACACCAATCAACACTATTTGGATCTAGTGTACAACACAAGATAGCATATAGTAAAACCTCATCCCCCCTTGTAAAACAGCACTTATACAAATTTCGAACTAGCTAAAAGTAGACCTTGGCCTAGTGAATTGGCGTTAGAACAACTTTTGGCTCAATATGATCACACTAGTTATTTGGTGATCACTAAAACAATTATTTTTACGTATTTGGACCTAATCTTGTCAACCATATATACAAAATGTATGCAATAATGAAAATATGTTAATTGTATATAGTAACACAAATTCAAAGTATCAAAAATTTGCAAAGAATTAGCTTCAACAAACTAAAACTATTCTCTTTAAGTCTTGGCATTGGGAGCAACCGAATTGAATGCTTAAACAAATTTTTGCTTACAGTGAAATAAACCACAATTTAACATTAAACATAACATTTAACATGAAGTATTTGTATTGAATTGGTAAAGAGAAAAAACAAGATAAAGACCGAAGCCCTAATGTATTAAATTGTTAGTGCTATATAGACGAACATAATTATATTAAAAATAGGATATTGCATATAGAAATAATGAGATCTTCAAATATTGAATTGCAATTTAACATGACCAAACCTAAGTAAAGTAATGAAACTATACACATTATTGTCATATTCTAATTAGTATTGTTATTATTCAAATATTAAAAATATTATTTAAGTATATAATAATAATAACAATAACAATAGTAATAATAACAAAATAATATAAAGGAAGAAAAACCATTTTAACAAATTAATAAAATAAAAAAAAAAATAAAAATAAATAAATTCAAGTCACGATTTTGAATTCGATTAAAAAAAAAAAAAATTTAAATTTACATAAATAATAATAAAAAATAATAATAAAAACAAAAAATTATATTACCATAAATTAACCTTAAATACTAACACATGTAGTAGGTACTCATATACAATTTAATAATGATGATCACATAATTTGGTGTAGAGATTATTGTTAAAAGATTGAATTTATTATTAGATCCCATCATTTCTATCCGATTTTTGTTTTTTGTTATTTTTTTTTCCTTACTCTAATTCAAAACTTTTATTTTCTTTTTTAGTAATCAAAAATTTTTTAAATATTGAAATTTATATCTAAAATACTTAGGTTAAATATATAGGTGTATAGTATAGGTACTCAACTTTAATATTTAAAAAAAAAAAAAAGTTGCTAATTGAAATAAATATTTCACATATGAAAATTATAAAATAAAACAACAACAACAATAACACAAGCAGAAATGGAAAAATATATTATTTGCCATAGAGACTAGCTATCTATTTTTTTTCCATTGATTTTTCAATGAATTCAATGGGAAATTTGAAAATATTTTTACTAATAAAATTTGATGATTTTTTGATGATTTTTTGAATCTGACCTGAGTGGATGGATAGTAGTTGAAGCTGGTGGAACTGTAAATTAATTCAATTGTGATGCAGTTGAAATTGGATTTAGCGCAAGTTATGGCTTATATACTGAAGCTACAGAACTAGAATATACAGAAGCCCGACAATGAATAGTCTTATAGCAGCCAAATCAGCCAAATGAATTTCTTAGATTGTTTTTTAAATTTTTCTAATTCCGCATGATAACAGGACTTTCTCGAAAACTTACAACTTTTATTAAAAGTACTCAACCATTCATTTCATCTATTCGAAAATTTTCTATAATTTTTTTTTAAATAATATAGAGCTGTACCCTGTACCATATCCAGAACATTTTCAATTTTTAATCATAATCGTTCGTTACAGGGACATAAACTCAGCGGTTTGAAAGCTTAAATTGTAAATTTTAAAAAACTAATTTCGTTATGGTTGAATTGAGGTAATGGCTACTACACACAAATAAAAATATATTTAAAATACTATAAATCTACCTTTAATATAAAAAAAATATTATTGTTTTGTGCTTAATATTTACTCATATATATACAAAATACATACTCGTATACATGAGTACAAAACAAACCAAAAAACAAAAAAAAAAAAACAAGTTGCAAATATTAAAATTTTCGGTAGAAGATCAAAGCATTTTTCAAAATATTTTTTTTTTTTATTATTGTTTTTATTATTTTTCTTGTTTTTTTATTTTATTTTTTTTTTTTTTATTTCGATCGCTTTTAATAGATCTTTTAATAAATGAATAAATTAAAGATACTACAAGAATTAAAATAAATAAAATTAAAAAAAAAAAAAAAACAAAAAAAAAATAAATTAATTTCTTAAGTAGATCGATAATTTGGACTTAATTTTTGCTTATAATTTTTTGTTTTTGTTTTTATTTTTAGATTTCTTCAAGTTTTAAATTATTTTGTGAATAAATTAATTTTTATAACCCTAAATAAGTCGTAAAACAATGTTTTATGACTATTTTTCTAATTAAATGTGAATTTATATATATATATATATATATGGATATGTATATATTTATATAATATTAATACAGGTTGTGTGTATATGTATGTATGTATAGAGTAGTAGCGGAAAATTAAAAATAGCCAAAAACAGCTTTTTCTAATTATCCAAAAATAATTATAATGATAATGATATTGATTGTTATAGTGATAATATAATAATAATGATAAAAATTGAATAATAATAAAATAAAATGAAATGTGGTTAAGTATTATGACAGTAGTAATATGACATTTTAATAATATTATTATAACAGTGGTTTTCAAGGTTGTTCTAATTATTCATTGACATGTCATAATATATACTAAAATAACATGGTGGTCATGATAGAGAATAATTCAGAGCCACAATATTAAAAGTGAAAATAACTTTAAATTTGTAGTTTTTTTTTTATCCATTTTATCAGTAACTGAAGTAGAATACATTTTCGTACATTTTTGTGTAGTCAGTTTATTACACGAGTATATACAGTAGAACAAGTAATGTTTTGCGAATATGTATTTATTTATCATTTTGCTCCTATTAATAATTAAATGTGGAACGTAGTTTTGTTTAAGTAAATAATTTTTAAAAAAATCCAAATTTTTGATATCACAACGAAAGTAATTATTTAATTTTGAATCCATTATTTTTATACAATATATGTATATAAAATAGAAATAAACGATCTAACTAAATATAATCAGCTGATAATTTCAACTATAAGGTAAATTCAATATCATCACTTGGCAGTACAATGTGGAGTGAATTTTGGCTTTTTCTATACATGATTCTACTATACTTAATATACCTATGTCATATATGTTCTGTCAATAGCAATGAAAAGTTAAACTTCTTTAAACTAATCTCCTCGGTCCATAGAAGCCTCTTCCAATGATCTTAAACCTCTTTCGATGTTTTTCTATCTGAATAAATTTCAATCAAAACACTGAAACAACTTCTTAACATCAGTACTAATTATGTACTGATCATCAAACAGCCTACTATATTAATCTATTAAATAAAATTTCAAATGGAAATAATTTTTTTTTTGAATTAAAATGACATAAACGTCATTTTCATTTGTCAAAAAAACAAACAAAAAAATTATATTCTAAATTTTTCAATTATTTTTATTCGAAAGATAATAAATCAATTTAGAATATTATTTTATTTTTTAATACTTTTAAGTTAAATATATATATATATATATATATATATATATATATATATATATATATATATATATATATATATATATATATATATATATATTTACATAGTTATTTAAACTTTAAAAAAATTTTTAAACAAAAGAGACATTAATTGCCAAATATTTTAATTTGTATAAATAAAATAAAATGAAAATGAAAACAAACAAATTTATAACACGAAAAAATAAAAACAAGCATCCGACAAAATATTTTCCACTTTTTTATTTTATTTTTTTTTTTTTGTAAAATCTTTTAATCACATGTGGATGCTGTTTTTTATTTTTTGTTTTTAGTTTTTATTTTTTCTATTGTTATTATTTGTTTTTTGAAGGTTGTCTAATCTTTGACAACTTAGAAGAGTTGTTCTGTTATTTTTTGTTACTTATTTTTTGTTTTTTTATTATAATCTATTATACTATTATTACTGTCACTTGTCATGATAAATCTATATTTTTGTTTCTTTCTGTTTTTTTGTTTTGTTGTTGTATCGTAATAATTTAGCAGTAAAAATGTTCTGATGAAATTCATTTCCTTTGACCACATTTCAAATCATAAAATTTCAAATTTATTAACTAAATTTTTTTCTGTTTTTTTTTTTAATAAATTACTTAAATACATATTTTATTATTTAATCTTATTTAATTCAGGTTACAATGAATTAAATTTGGAGTTTTCAAAAGTTTTCTCACATATATACATACATAGTTATATAATATGGACTCTCTTTGAACAAGAAAAAATGAAGTTTAAAAAAAAATGGATTTCAAAAGGTAAAATCATGTTTTCTAAATATTAACCCGAATTAACCTGAAGCCATTTTTTGTTGTTCTAATCAAAATGAAATATATGAGAAATTCATCCCTGAATACTGGTTGACACTATTTAGTAGATATTTATTAAATATTTAGATATTTATATTATTTATATAAATATATATCTATGTATATAAATATTCAAATACTTATACATATTATATATTTATTTCATTAATGATGTGAATGATGATTACTAGTGTTAGCACCTAACACCAGGCCGTTTTGTAATGGAAAATTGAATAAAATATGGAAGATCAAAGAGCAATGTAAATAAAGCAATACATTTTACCGTTACAACAAGAATATATATATATAACAACTCGGACCGTTTAATAATTTACCACATTAACCCACATATTTAAATTCAGTTAACCTAATCATTAATTATTTCCCAAAACATTAAAATAATCAATTCTGTGACAACAAAAATTGGCAATAAACAATAAAAAAAAAATTTAAGTTATCAATTGAAAATATATAAATTAATTTAAAAGAAGATATACAATAGTTTTATGTTTGATATTTTCAATTATAAATTTAGCGGTCATAAATTCAGAAACATTTTTCAAATCAGTTTAATCAAAGACACAAACAACAATATATTTCAAATTATTCAATTACACCTACTATTTTGAATACAAAAACTTAACATAGTTTCTAGTGAATATTTAAGTAAGACAAATATTAGGATTACTATTTGACAGTTCGAAATTGTACCTATATATTGACTGATATATATATTTTCAATTACAAATTTAGCTCCCATAAATTCAGAAACATTTTTCAAATCAGTTTAATCAAACACACAAACCACAACATATTTCAAATTAATCAATTGTACTTACTGTTTTGAATACAAAAATTAAATTTAACCTACTTTCTAGTGAATATTTAATTAAGACAAATATTAGGATTACTATTTGACAGTTCGAAATTGTACCTATATATTGACTGATATATATATATTTTTAATTATAAATTTAGCTGTCATAAATTCAGAAACATTTTTCAAATCAGTTTAATCAAAGACACAAACCACCACATATTTCAAATGAATCAATTGTACTTTCTATTTTGAATACAAAAATTAAATTTAACCTAGTTTCTAGTGAATATTTATGTAAGACAAATATTAGGATTACTATTTGACAGTTCGAAATTGTACCTATATATTGACTGATTTCAATTACAAATTCAGCTATCAGAAACATTTTTCAAATCAGCTTAATCAAAGACACAAACCACAAAGTATTTCAAATTAATCAATTATACTTAAATGATTTTTTTTAATACAAAAATTTAACCTAGTTTCTAGTGACTATTTAAGTAAGACAAATATTAAGATTACTGTTTGACAGTTCGAAACTGAATCTATATTCAATTCAAAAATTTAACCTGCTAATCAAAATTTAAGCAATGACAAATATTATAACAATATTATAACATAAATTTAACCTATATTCAAAATAAAATGTTTACCAGATTTAAACAATGTAATATACGTATTAGAACAATATGACAGTTCAAAACTGAAGCTATGTTCAGTACAAAAATGTTATCTAGTATTGAAGATTTAAGCAATCATTATATTATGATATATGTATATCAGGACACTATGACAGTTTAAACCTATATTGTACTTATACAAAAATATTACATAATAATGAATTAATGAAGAGTTAATGAAGATTTAAGCAATGACAAATATTAGGACATATTGACAGTTCAAAACTGAACCTATATAATCAATACAAAACGTTTACCTATCCAAATGAAGATCTCAACCAGTCCACTGACATACGAAATATCATGTAGCTATTAATTGACATTTTAAGTTGATTTATAACCAACCACAACCATAATTTTAATATGACTATTTAAATTTTATTTTAAAATTTAAGATTAATATCAAAATAATGCATTAAAATATTCAATTTTTTTTTTCATTTTCGTTTTCAATCAATTTAAATCTCTATTTATTTAAATAATTTTTATATTTTAAATGACTGAAAAAAAAAACAAATAAATCAAAATATTTAAAAATTAAAAATTAGATATTTAAAAAATTTAAATTATTTTAATTTTTCTATATATAACATCTGTTGTTATAAGTGAGATCTCAATTCACAAATTAAAATCGCTATAAATTTAAATTGATTATGAAATTGTATCTAAATTAAATTATATCTATTAAAATTTAAATTTAAATATTTTTTTTTAAAAAAAAAATGTAGATTTTAGATTAAAAAATTATTTTTTTTTTATTTTGTTAGTTTTACTTTCAAAGAAAATAACTAAAAAAAAAAAATATTCATAAAATAAAAATATTTTTTTTTTTACATTAAATTGTCAAAAAATTAATGATCATGCATTCTTAAAAGTATGCTAATTACGAATCTCATTATGAGGAGATTCTTATATTTTTGTATAATTAATGTTAAATATCTAAAAAATTAAAGAAAACAAAAATAGAATGAAAACAAAAACAAGCGAAAAGCTTATTCACCTTTGCTTTTAATATATAAGGAAATAACAACAGTAAAAACAAGAAAAAAAAATCGTGAAAATCTAGAGGGAAAACATTTGTTTTTCACGAAATACAGAAAAACAATTTCTTTCGTCAGAAAATCACCAACTTTTTAAGTACAAAAATTTTCTTTTATTACTCGCGTATTTTTCTTTCTCTATTTTATTTTTTTCTTTTTTATTTTTTTTTTTTTTTTATTTCAATTCGGACATATGATGGGCATTTTTTCGCTTTTCTTAAATCTATTTTTATACTTCCATGTTGTATTTTAAATAAATTTACCAGACAAATTAAATTTAAGAAAAAAAAAAAATAAAAAAAAAATAAAAATACAAATAAGAAAAAAAAGTAAAATTTGAAAATTGGCAAGTAACACTTTTATTTCTAGTATTTCTGTCCCTTTTAATCTAAAGAAAAAAAAAACACTAATCGCATGAGCGGTGCTCAAACTGTGATATATGAATAACAAATGAAATTAATTATATTTGGGTAAATTACGCAAAACAAATTTGTCAAATTTACGTAGTCGTAGACGTATTAACAGCCGTAAAAATTAACATATGCTGCCGGTTCACACCGGTGCGTTAATTAGTAATGCTATAAATGTCAATAAAATTTAGCACGGGTTCATACCGTTCGTTGCTATAAATGTTAAAAACGAAAGAGGCGTTCTGCATATTGAAAAAATATTGTAGAATTTTATTATGACGATCGGAAATAGATGTAAATTTCGTGTCATTTATAGTTTTAATATACTATAATATTACTAGTGGGAAGAGCTTATTTTTCAGATGCCTACAGATCAACTTGATTTAAACAAAAACATACAATATTCCGATCAAACCGATCTACTACTAACAGAATTAACATCACATCATTTTCTCCATTTATACCCTTGACAGACTATACTTCATTAGACTAAAATACTTCATTATGAAGAAAATCTGCTTCATAATGAAGTTCATTAATGAAGTAAAATCTACTTCATTTACCATTAAATTAAGAAAAAAGCCATCTGTTGGAAATTTTAAAACTAAATTTTTGTTGAAAATCTAAATATTTGAAAATAACAATTCGAATTGACATTTTAATATTTTGTTTTGAATTATAATTCGAATTATAATTTTCCTATTTTATTTTGAAAAAATAAAAATAATCAAAAATAAGTGAAAATAATTGAATATAATAATATAATATACATAATAAAATGCCTAAAGATTAAGGTAATATTTAATTTTCAAAAGGATAATGTCTTATCGTAAAAAAACCTTCATTACATTATTTTCAACTATGATTCTGATAGAAAATAATCTTATTAGGGCCTAATTATTCATCAAAGAAGCCTAAATGTTTAGAAAGTTGATTTCAATGACCACGTATTAAACCAACCAATCAACGTATAGTATAGAGTATTTAAAATTTTTTTTTATTTATATTAACATTTGCCTTCCATTGGATTTTTTCACACAAAGAATATTTCCAAAAAAATTTATTCTTTTTTGCAACAAAATAATTCTTAATAAATGATAAATTTGTTTTCTCTTAAGTTTAATTGTATTTTTTTTTATATTGTTGAAGTAATCTTAAATAATTTAACAAGCTAAAATTCAAAATAACTATTTTATTTTCCATTTTTATTGTTTATAAAATAATATAAAAAAATGTAATAATTAAGTAACTAATCTGTCACCACTTCATTAAACTTTACTTCATAATTAAGTTGAACTTCATAATGAAGTATAGTCTGTCAAGGGTATTACTTTCTATTAAATTTTATATAATTTATAAAAACCAACAAAATTAATAAAAGAAAGAAAGTGTATTTTTATAAGTTTATATACTTATACCATAGAAAAAGTAGTATAATAGAAGTCCAGCGTAGAACAAATTTTTCTGGCAATTTTTTTCAATAGCCTGTCTCGCTCTAATACTTGGACAACTGCAAGTTTACGTTTACGAAAATTGTTTTAAATTTTCGACGTTATTTCATTTTTCTTTTTGCGGTGTTTTGTTCATGGCACAGAAAAAAAATTAATTTATAAACCATAAAATAACAACGTAACCCTATTTTATTTGTAATCAATAAAAATGATAAAATGTCAAACTATTTCATTTTTACAACGAAATCATATATTTTTGGTTAAAAGTGAAAGAAAAATAAATTAAATATAGAAAATATATATATTTTTTTTTTTTATGTTCTTGACAGTAACTTAGGTAGAATCACCTTTTCGTGCTTAATTAAGTACGGTACTGCAAGTTCTACAATATTTCGTGCATTTATTTATCAAACTATTCGCAATTTCTCTTTGAAATTGAAATTTTCAGTTAAAAAACTTTGTAGCCGAAAAATACATGAACAAACCTACGATTAACTCTTAAATAGCAAATCCTATCTCAACAAATATCATTGAACCTCGAATACTGTTCGAAATAGGACCATTAAGCTTAATTTACTAATTTTAACTACTATTAAATACTATTGTCAATGGATTAAAGCAGTATACACGGTTGTTAAACTCCAACATCAAATTAACAAATTGGATTTTTCATTCGTAAGCGAATTTAATTTTTTGACACCGTTATTATTTTTTAACGGTACATTAGAATACAAAATATAACGATACAGACTAAAAAATTACATTCTTAAAAATGAACTAATAATCAACAGTTTGATATCCACTGATTACAAAAAAAAAAATTGAAATTAGAAGTTTTATTTTTGGTTTTAACATTTTAAAAAAAAAAAAAAAACAACAAAAAAAAGGAAATGAAAAAATCAAACAAAAAATTTTTATATAGAGATGTAAGTAAATAATTACAATATAAGTATAATATGTACATATAAATATATAATATACAAGAACTCGAAGATAAAGATACAAACAAAAAAAATATTTTCTTCTTTGATCAAAATTTTTTAAAAGAAAACAGCAACAACAAATTATAAGTAAGTAGTTTTGTATTTTATTTTGAAAAAAAAAAAAAACACAAAAATTTTCAACTGATGAAAACTCAAATTCAAAAGTTGAATAAATTGGAAATTTTACTTAAGTAGTACTCTACTTATATACACTATATATATACCTATATACAATAAGGAAGACATTGGACAGACATAGAGAGAATATATGAAAAAAAAATTCCACAAGTTGAAAAATAAAAAATGTATGCCAATAATCATCGGTTTGGTGGTGCACCATTTTTTATAAAATTAAAATAATTTTTGGATAAAAATAGTACAATGTACTCTGTACAATTTTCCACTCGTTCGAATCCCATCATCAATCATGTGGAATATTTAATCTAATATGAAATGAAATCATGTTTTTATAAAATTTTATAAAATTTTGTATTTTGGTATAGAAAAAACTCACTATTGTGTAGTGTAGACAATGAAGTGTACACTAGGATGAAAATGATTTTTTTAATCTAAACGACAACTGAATAGATTTATTATAATTGCCGTAGGTTTAAAATTAAATTTAAATTTGTTGAAATTTTCAAACTTCTTATTTAAAATAAAAAAAAGAGAATAATATAAAAATTTTTGACAATATTTTTAACTCTTTCACTGCCAAATTACAAAACAATCGATCTTTTTTATATTCTTACTATGTGCAGTTGCAAAATAAAATAAATCCTAGGAATTTTACATAAATTATAGGTTCTTACAATATACGTAAGTAGTAAAAGGGTTAATATTTTAAATAAGGTACGTAAGACAAATTGATTTACAGTTTTTTTACCCATTTTTCAATTCACAAATTTTATTTCAAATTGAAAGCTGAGTAGTTAGCCATCTGTTAGGTCCACTTGGTCAAATTGGGGCTACTATCATATGTCTATATTATCATTTGCATGTATTTTATTTGTCGTCAAGTATTTATATGTACAATTTATGGGTTGGACACAAAATTCCAAACACATTACCACCAAATCCCAAATTTAAAATCCTTAAATACCAAAATCCCAAAATTTCAAATGCTAAAACACCAAAATTCTAAAGTCCAACTTTAATTCATTCAGTGTTTTCGAATTCAATCATTTTGTTTGTATTCAACAGTGGCTACGCATAAAAATAATTTAGATAAATATTCTTGAAAAAATTGTAGAACTTTGATTTTGAATCCAACTCTAAAATCTCTTTTAACTCAAAAGTTCGCATATACCGGGTGTTCCAGCGCATGCGTATCAGCTTTTTAAGAGAGGAAGGAGCCGTTATTTTAAAATTAAAATTTATTAACTAAATCGAGGGTGCTCTATCGATTGGTGATATTTTCAACTAGCCAGAAGGACCGGAAAGTGTTTTTTTAGACCAAAAATAGCCGAAATTGGCCGAAATCGAGTTTTTCAAATGGGAAGAGTTACTTTTTTTATGTAAATTTGGATTCTACAACAAAAAATCATTAACTTTTGTTAAGTAATTTTTTTTTTGTTTTGTGTAAAATGTAAAATAGAAGGGGTGTAAGAGTATCTACTATTACGCAAACAGAAAAATCATTACAGTCAAAACTAAAATCATAGTAAACCAAAATAACAAAATAAAAAAATGTAATGCAATTAATAGTGACGTATCCCTGCTTTCATACTACACAGTAAACAGCAGTCATCTTCAACAAATTCTTATTTCTCCTTCGTACTTATATACCTTTCACAAAAATTGCTTGACGATAACTACTGCGTAAAACACTCCGAACAACAGGTTATACGAATGGGAACATCGAAAATGAACATAACATGAAAATAATTGTAAAATAAAGATTTTATACTTATGTAAAATATTGTGCTCCGATAGTCATAGAAAATGGTGCAAATATATAGTAAGTAGAAGAGGTAAATAGTGAAATCAATTTGATCTAATCAAAAGTTAGGATGTTATAAAATTCGGCAAAGTACAAATATTCAGATAAACATATATGAATTGAATAAACATTCGAGTCTTGTTTATTCAACTCATATATTTGTCTCAATATTTGTGCTATGCCTAATCATCAATAATTTGTGAAAATTGCTATAACCCATAATACTTTACACCATTTTTTCATACAAAATTAATTAAAAATTTGTTAACGATTTTCTCAAAACTAAAAATTTTGAAATGTGGCAGTTTTTGTTTAGGGGTGGCTACGATATGTACAAAATACTTTTTTTTATTTATTTTATTTATAAATTTAAAAATTTTAAATTAAATTTATGACAATCATAATACAACATAATATAAATGTACATACATATAGCTATAAATATTTGATAGCAATTAAAATAAAATTAAAAATTACAAAAAAAAAAAAACAATAACATAAAAATAAAATTGAAAATTTATTGCATGATATAAAATTATCGCATTAAATATCAAATATAAAAATGAGGATTTTAATTTTTTTCCAAGGTAATTTAATATAATAATGTATGCATGTCATGTTCAATTTTATATCTTAATAATTTAATTTATTTATGTTATAATTAAATATTTCTATTTCATCTATATAGAAAATTTCTAGAAGGATAAATCTTCTTATTTTATTGAATTGTTCTTATTTTTTATTATTATTAATCTATTTAAGAAGAGTGCATCATATTGTAATTTAATGGATTTTGAATTATAGTTGTATATATATTTCAGAGTATGTACAATTGTATTTAATGGAAATTATCTATGATCTAAATTATGTATGTAGATTCAAGGCTGGAATTAAAAATCTGGATTTGTGATATAGAACAATAATCAATTATATGATTGGCCTATATTTTGTTTTATTATTGTTATTATTATTATTATTTTTATTATTATCATTATATTATTATTATTATTATTATTATTATTATTATTATTATTATTATTATTATTATTATTATTATTATTATTATTATTATTATTATTATTATTGTTATTATTATTATTATTATTATTATTATTATTATTATTATTATTATTATTATTATTATTGTTATTATTATTATTATTATTTATTAATAATTATTATTTTAATGTTATTGAAGGTGTTTGGTTCGTCGCTATCGTTTCATCACCAGTAGCAAAATAATGCAGTATGATTGAAAATAAGGATTTTAAGTATGACAGTCTTCTTCAAACAGTCAATCAAGAAAGCAATGATATGTAGGTTACCACAATAAATATCATAAACCAGTTTCGCAAATGG
The DNA here is from genome assembly GCA_963942445.1 of Argyra leucocephala. Lineage (NCBI taxonomy): Eukaryota > Metazoa > Arthropoda > Insecta > Diptera > Dolichopodidae > Argyra > Argyra leucocephala. The sequence goes on along the minus strand of OZ012679.1, from coordinate 12,376,380 downwards.
TCTGACCACCTCTATTTAACTATAAACCATTTTTAATGAAAAATAAAAACCTTTTGGGCTTAACTTGCACAAATTCCAGATAACAAAACAGAATAAATTCGATGTTAATAAAATTTAGAAATTTAATAAATATTCGAGAATACCATGCAAGATTATCACTGAAGATTATGGACCGTTTGAATGTACATATTAAGTACATAATCTTATTTATATAAGGAAAGATTGTACAGTTTAAGTATACAGATACAAAACGAAAATTGAAAATATTTCGTGAATTTGGAATTTTTGAAATTTCTAGTAAGTTAAGAGCTCAAATCGACACAACAATTAGTCTTCTATATTTATTTATTTATTGATTAATTAATTTTTACATAAATGTAATTTTATATGTATATATATGTAAACCTTCTGTAATATTTTATAATTTTACATAATTATTCTATTATTTAAATCACTTTCCATTCGTTCTATTTCTAGAAAAAATAAAAATATTCCTAAGCTGTAAAAACCTACTTAGTGTCTATATCTCTCAGTGTTAAGTTAAACAGTTAATGTAAAATTAAAATATTACAAATGAAGCACCACTTACTACTACTAATGGCTCAATTTACAAATTTAATTTCTTTACGTTTCGCATTCCAAACTAATAAGTCGGTATATATAAGCCTAACTATATGTTAAACATTGATTCGGCGACGTATAGCAATATCGTCTATAATAAGCAATATCCCCCCCCATGTATAGGTAATATGTATAGGTATATCACCATTGGTTCCAATATCATCAATAATGTCTCTCTATCTCAGACATATGATGATATTGGAACCAATCCAATCTCAATAATGTCAAAATAAATATCATCTAAAAATATCACCTATATTCCAAATAATACAAGTACATACTGTGAAATGCATTGTAAAGATTCAATTGGAGAAAATTAATAGCTTGCATAGTCGATTTATCTCGAATTTTTAAACTGATCAATTATGGATGATCAATCAAAAATCTGAAGTCGATTAAAATTTAACCGTACAATACTAGAGCAAGAAGTATAATACTAGAACAAGAAGTATAATACTAGAGCAAGAAGTATAATACTAGAGCAAGAAGTATAATACTAGAGCAAGAAGTATAATACTAGAGCAAGAAGTATAATACTAGAGCAAGAAGTATAATACTAGAGCAAGAAGTATAATACTAGAGCAAAAGACATAGTACTAGACCAAGATGTATAATACTAGAGCAAGATGTATTATACTAGAGCAATAGGAATAGTACTAGAGCAAGAGGTATAATGCTAAAACAAGAGGTACAATAACAAAGCAAGAGGTAGACCAAGATTAACTTGGATGGACGAAATCAAGAGATTAGAGTTAATGAATGGAGAATAGTTACAGCAGAATGAAAAAAGTTGTGTGAACTAGATTAAGACCCACCCTGAACTGTAGAACCAATAAATAATGATGAATTAAAATTGAAAAAAAATTAACAGTTAAAAATTGTGCTTTTATACTCATGAACAACGATTCGACATTTGATTACTACCGCGAAGTTACTTTTAAAATTTAAAATTATGCCAGCTTTGCAATTAAATCTAACTTAACCGCTATTATTCGAAACGGATTACATACAGATCAACCTTGAAAGGAAAAAAAAAATTTTTTTATTGGCTAACAATATCATTAACAAACAAAAAAAAAATGTAAACAACTTCTTTACATTTTTATAATTTTAATAAAAATATGAATTATTTAATAACGATTTTTTTTTTTTTGCAAACTCAAATTTTTAAAATTTAAAATTTTTTAAAACTTATTAATGAAAATAAGGAAAAACAAAAATTCCAAAGTAATTTTAATTACTTATGACGGACGCGTAATTCCAGTTCTACGTTCAGCCAAGCAATTTGATACCGAATTGGATACGTTTCATAATAAATTTTATAGGAGTACTAAAAAAAAGTTCAACAAAATGTGCAATTTTTAATTTTTTTCCTTTATTATTTTTTTCTTTTGCTTATTTTGCTTATTTTGTTTTCTTTATTTTCTAAATTTTTTTTTTGTTATTTTTTTAATGAATTACTTAAAAACAAAAGTATAAAAATTGTAATTTTATATGTTTTTTCTATATTTAAAAAAGACATTTGCAATAAAAAAAAAAAAATTACTATATATAAATTGTTGCAATTGATTTGATCGTTACATACATAATAGTGTGTACTTTTCAAATAGTTACTATATTATTGTACATATGTATGAATATATATACAGTCTAGTGTTTTGAAGTTGTTGTTTATAAAAAACAACAAAAATTTAAAAAAAAAAAGTATATTTGAAATTTAATATTTCAATATTTTATGGTTTTCTATATTTATGCAATAATCATAAAAAATAAAAAAAACAACAACAACAACAAACACAAACCTAATTTACAATGTGTTTTTTGTGTTTTCTATTTTTATTTGTTTTCGAAATCATTAACCCAAAGTCAATTATTATGACGACGATGACGATGACGACAACTAGTTCGATATTTTAATTCAATTTAATATTTTTTTTTAGATACTTAAATTGCAATAAAATTTTAAAATAATTTCTCGTATTTTTTTTTGCCCTTAATATTTGAAAGGAGAATGGAATTATTTGAATCATTGTATAGAAAAGAACCTATTAAATTTAAATTTATTGGTAACAAAAAAAAAAAAATAACAAAAACAAAAATTAATTATTGAATAGAGTTCAAATTTGGAATACAACTCGAATTAATAATAATTGGTTTATAAAATCAATTGCATATCGCAAAGGGAATTTTGTTACTGAAACAAAGAGAATAACTGTAAAAGACTTCAATGCTGAGGAGTGTTTTTCTAATACAATCTATATTTCGGAATTAAAAATATCTAACATGGCGTATTTTGTAAATGAACACCTCATATGAAAATTTAACAATTATGGGATGTTAAATTACTTTAACTTTTAAAATTTATGAATAGTCGGTTACTAGATGAAAATAGTCGGTTATTTGAAGAATAATTTTGACATTTTTTGTCGGCCTAACTAAGAAGTTAATTTTACATGATAAATCGCTATATCTTCTTTCTATCTCAAAATACTGTTAAAAAATAGCAATTTTGTTTTTAAATTATAAAAATATATGTATATATAATATCTATACATATATATATATATATATATACATATATTAAAAAAATTGTATAAAAGTAACTTTGATATTGTTAAGACAGGGTAATTAAGAAAATTTATCAATTACAAAAACAAATCGAAATATATGGATTAGAGCTTGTATAGATATCACCATCGATATGTCAAGCCTATTCGATAAAATACTTACATAATATAATTAAATTGAAATTATTGTCGTTAAAATTATTCGATATATTTTTGCAAATTTTTGAATATCAATAATCACTGTCAAATTTGTTTTACAGAAAATCTATAGAATAAATTTATGACATAAGATTTAATTTGAGCTGGTCAAAAGTATGAAAATAAAATATTTACTTTGATATAAACTTTATTTTGCAATAGAATGTGAAGAGTGATAGAAATAAAGTCTTTACTTCTTGTTTACTTATTACCACCTTTTAACTACTCATTAAATACGATATCGATATTTAATTCGCAAAATTTGACAGTACCTAAACATATTTTTGTTCATGTTTATTGGGTACAAACTTGATAGCAATTTACCAAACAATTTTTTAGCTTGATTTCAGTATAAGTTGTAAACAAAACTAACAAAATTAAAAATGATTTTTGACATTAGATTTTTCGTTTACGTACATTGCCAATGTCAAAATATTTTTCATTATTTATACAAAATTAATGTTGTTAACATGTGTAGGTAATATTCGGATATTACTATTTGCGAATAATTTCATAATAATACTGTTATACATATATATTTTTATATTTTATATATAATTATTTTAAAATAATTTCATTTTTCAGCCATTTTGACATCTCAATAATATGACAGATATTCAATTCATTATGTTTTTCCAAATTTATTTCACAGTGGACATATTTTTTGTGCATGTTTATTGAGTACAAATGTGAATAGAAATGTACCAAACATTTTTTTAGGCATGGTGTGATTTCAGTACAAGTGGTAAGCAAAACTATCAAAATTAAAAATTTCTCTCATATTTTTGACGTTTGATTTTTTTTCTTTACGTACAATGTCAGTGTCAAAATATTTTTTCTGATTCACAAGTAAATGAATGTGATTTAGCACGTGTAATATTTGGATATTATTAAAATAAAAATTTAAACAAATTATTAATTGCGAATAATTTATATTTTTATTATTATAATATTTTAAATTATTTTGAAATATTTTTATTTTTCGGCTATTTTGACATCTCAATAATGTGACAGTAAAAATTGTATATTATGTTATTATAGTAATTATAATTCAAGTTAACGTCAAATTTAAAGTTTTTAAACAACCGGTAAGTTATTTACGTTCTTAGACGTCTCACGATAAAGCAGAAGCCCTTCATGTTTTCATAAAAATCTTGGAGATAAGACAGATCCTTAAATGCTTGTCTATTATAATAATAGACATTTCTATTCTGCAGTTAATATACAGTATAGATGTATACCACGTACATATAAGCAATAGGCATTACAAATGAATTAAGAATAAATTAAGAATGGAATGTACATATGTAAAAATAAAATATAGGGATGGACCGATTGAATAATAATATGTTTCGAAATAATTTTCATCAATATCAATTAAAATGAACTGAAAAATATATAGTTTAATAAACACTAATGAGATACTACTTAGATTTATTAAACTATATTAAAAGATACTAGTATTAACAAAATACTAATTAAATTTACCGTTTATTTATTTTTTTTGTCTTTATTCTATACAACTATCTACATAAAATATAAAAATATATTGAGTATAATGTTGGAATTAAAATTGACGTGATGTAATTGACATGTATTTTAAGTTCATATTCAAATTTACCGTTTATAAAAATAAATTGTATGAATAGTAATTTTACAATTTTAATTTTATAATTTTACAAAAGTCTATTGAAAAAAAAAAATTAATTTTTGAATTGTAATAAAATAGTGAATAAAAATAAAAAAAAAAAAAAATATGTACGCATGAAAAATTGTTAAATTGTAAAAAAATATTATTCGATATTAAATATAAAAAATTTCAAATTTCGGAACTCTTGCTTAAATTTCAAACACTCTATCGTTGATATTTTGTAAGAAAAATGTCAACCACACAGAGTGTTCTATATAAATAAAATTTCACATTTTGATCAAAGTCAATTACATCACTGTTCTACAAATTTATGTGCAGTCACAATGTTATAAATAAATAAATAAAGTAAATAATTATACTAACTGACTAACATCAAACATGACATGACATGTTTGTATATGATTAAACTTTGAAAAAAAAATTGTTATCGGAAATGTCAAACTAAGATCAAATGCAAAAATCTTTGTCGATCAAGCAACAAAAATTTAACAATGTTGATAAAAATGTTTTTGTTTCAATTGCATTGCAAGTGATTGTTATAATTTGACTTTTGACATTATTGATGTTAATCGCAATTTTTTATAAATTTTAATTTTAAAAAAATTAAAACGCTTATTAACCAAGAAATTTTTACTATAATATACGAACAAAAAAAAAAATTAGAAAAACAATTAATAAAACATCAAAAACTATATTTTTTAATTACGTAATAAAATTATGTCAAATATGTCAAAATAACCATAATTAAAAATTTAATTCAAAATAATTGAATTAATTTATATAAAATAAATCGATCCAATTGAGATGTTTAGACTTCATAATAATTAATCAATATTTAAATGCTTAGAAACTGTTCTAAACTTTTTAGAGGAAGTAACATCAATGTTTTTAACAACTCTTTAATTTTTAACATTCACACTTTACAAACATATTTTTTTTTTTAATCCAATGTCTACCAACTTATTAGATGGTAAATGTACATGTATATACATACCAGTATGTAATTTGAAGTTATATTCTTTATGGTACTTACCTAAAAAGAAAAAAAAAAGAAAAATTAAATAAATTTTAACTATGGAATTAACAATTTTTAATATATATTTAAATAACAAAAAATCTAAGTACTTAATGTTAAAAATATATATATATATATATATTTTTTAAATTTTAAAACAAACTTTTTGAAATTTCATAGAATATGAAAAACGAAAATTGAAAAAAAAAAAAAAAGGAAATGTAAATGAAAAACAATAATAAAAATATAGCAACAACAACAATAAATAAACAAAAACCTGTAGTAATTGAACACTTCAACAAACATGACACTTTATTAAGTTGGGCGCCATAACAAATTATCATATTTTTCAATGAACGACTTAATTTTTTAATTTAAAAAAAAATAATAAAAAAAAAAAAAACAAAAATAATTTTTTCTTTGGTTTTAAGCAAATGAGCCGAATTACTTCATCACATTAGCAGAAGTTCGAATTCATGTTTATATTATATTTATGTATATTATTATATACCTACAGATTTTTTTAAAAATTTTCATTTTAATTATTATTTTTTTTTTTGTTATTTTGTTTTTTATTTTATTTCACCTCTTCTTCTGCATGCACATAAATATTTTTCTTCTGTCTGAGTTGTTTTAAATGAATTGATATATATATATATATATATATTATACAACTATACTCTTATACAAGTGTATATGGTTCTCAAATTATCATCACTTCTTTTGGTAACTTCAGATTTACCATTATGTTAATTTTATGTTGGTGTGTACATGGTATTTCAAAATTGAATAAATAAATTTGTGGTACAGGAAGTAAACAAATTTTTCTATCATATTTTTTTGTGTCGAATTCAAATTTACCATGTAAATTTCACATGTGTGTAGTAAAAAATTGTTGGTAGATAAAAACAGTGAGATTCAAAATTGATGTGATTCATTATGTTATTAGGAGGTATGTACAAGGTGGTTTAAAAATTAATAAATATATTTTTAATACATTATTTAAGTTAACAAATGTGTTCATCACTTATTGTTCGTTCAATGCTTCTATATTTAAAAAGCCCCGAAACTAATTTTTGCTTCATTAAAAAAAGTTTTTTTTTTGTATGGAAAAACGAAGATTTACGAAGATTTTCCATACAAGTAAAATCTTTTTTTAACGAAGCAAAAATTGCTTTCGAGGCTTTTTAAATAGAGGCGTTGGTTGTGTATAGCAGACTAACCATGTTAATTGGAGGAGTATGCAAGGTGCTTCAAAATTGAATAAATACATTTTTTTAGTACAGTGACAATTAAAATTGAATAGAAAAATGTTTTGATATACAGAAAGTTGACATTTTCCTTATAGGATGGATGTACAAGGTGCTTCAAAATTGAATATATACATTTTTTTGGTACTGTAAATATTAGAATCGAATAAATCAATTTTGCTTCAAAATCTTCAAGCTTCAACAAGGTGCTTCAAAATTGAATAAATACATTTTTTTGGTACAGTAAATATTAAAATTTAATAAATCAATTTTGTGTACAGAAAAATTATAGTAAAAGCTTTCACAATTATGTACCTACATCTCATGCAAATAGATTCAATCTCTTTTTTGTTATTTTTTTTTATTATTCCAAATCCTTCTAGTTGACTAGATCATGAGCTCTTCAAAAAAAACTCTTAGAAAGGCTACGAAATTGAAACAATAAAAACATAACTGTAAACATTCTTTGACATCGTAAATGTCTTCAGACAAAATTAAATACAACGTCCACATGACGTCTTAAATGTCTACAAAAGCTCACAAAAGCTTAAGGCATTGACTCATGATCACAATTGTTTTTGACAATGTCTTCTCGACCGGTTTGGCAGGTATTTGAGTTTATAAACATTTTTAAGAATTCAATAATGTACAGTGTTAATAAAAATTTTCTATTTATTTTGCTTGATAACAAATTGGAATTAAAACACAATGTCTCAGAAAGCTCTCATTACACAATGTTACCAACTTATCTTACGGGTAACATTGACAACTTAGTTTTCTTACATTATATCAGGTTGAAGTTTTTGAGTTTTTTTTTAAGACATTTACGATATCACCGATTCTTAACACATTCTAAAAAGCATTCGTAGTTATTATATTACAGACAAAATGACTTGTGAGACAACGATAGACGATTTTCATATGATTCATTTAGCAGACCTAGGATTCACATTTAACAATGAAAAATTGATGTCTGATTTTCGAAATCAAAAATATTTTATTGGCTTTTAACATTCAATTTATACTCTTTCAAAGTTAATATTACCTACATTTGGTATTGACTTGTTGAAATCCAGTTTGACAGCCCTGTAGCCCTGAAAGCACAAATGAAATCATTTCTAGTACATTATTCGTGTGTGTAAAATGTACATACAAAATTTATAGGCAAATTTTGATTTAAGCTGCCTGCTTAAATACGATTTTGATTCCTTCGGTATATATTTTTGATTCACACTGTTATAGATGATGATGATTATAATGATGATGATGATGATGATGATGATGTGTCGTATGGATAAACGCGGCGATGTGAAACATTTAAATTTAAAAATGCAGAAATTTTTGTTTTTGTTTTTTTGATTTTCAAATATGAATATGAATAAATTTTACGCTATATATATATATATATATACATATATATATACAGTATATAATAATATATGAATGGAAGTTTGTATATTGGGAATTATTGTACGTAAAAAATATATTGAGCAAAGAAGAAAAAAAAGAAGCTGGTGGAAACATTTAGGATCAAAATGTGAATGTGAATGATGATGATGATCGTGTTGAATTTGGATGATGGGATATTGAAGAAGAAGAATTGAATTTATTATTTTTGTTTTTGTTCTCTTTGATTTTTTTTTTTCGTTTTTTGTGTAAAGTTTTTTTAAAAATATTTATTTTTGTGTTTAGAGAAGTTTATTTGGAAATTAAAAAAAAAAAAAAAGCCATATAAATTCCCACGATCTGGAGTTGTGTGTTTTTTTTTTTGTGTTTTGTTATTTTATTGAGTTTCTGGTCACAGGAATTTTTGTTTGCATATACGTCGTACCTATACAAATATTTTATTTTTTTTTATATATATATTGTATATATATATATTGTACACATATTTTTAAATATTAATTATTTCAGGATCTTACCTGTTATCTATAAAAATATTTTTGTTTTTTTTTTTCATTTTTTTTTTTTTTTTTTTTAAATTATATTCGAGTCAATGAGTTAAAGTGATTCATTTTAGATACGCAGAATTGAGGTGATTTATTAATATAACATTGGATTTGTTAAAAAATGTTAATATATATGGATATGTATATATAGGACAAAATAAAGCAAAAAAAATTAAAAGCCTTTTTGTGGTTTTTAAAATTGTCCGATGACCAGAATGCGATAGGAAATTTGTTTAAGACAATTTAAATTGAAGTAAAAAAATGGAATATGAATTTAGATTTATTGTTAATCCTCTGAAAGTTGTGAAGTGATAAAGATTTATAAGTTTAATTTTTTTTCCCATATATGTACATGTAGCTAGAATCATTTTGTCTGATGGTTTTGATTTTGAATTTTTTTATTTAATTGTTTTTGAAAAAAAAAAATAAATAAATAAACAGAAGACAAGTATTTGCAAATAAATGAATTTAAATAAATGGGTTAAAATAATATAAAGAGAAAATGGAGAGTTAAAAAATGGAATAGTAGACTATCTATACGATACAAAAAAATATATGTAAGTAAAATATTGGGAGTAATATTTTTGATTGGAACTCACAAGTTGGTATAAAACCCCCTAATACCTGGAAAAAGACTATGTTACAAAATTGTGACTAAATAGGTTTACTGCAGTCCTTCGGTCTAATTGGGTAGGATAAAATTAATTGATTTATGTTTATATAGACCAACAAACCAACCAAACAAATTCATTGATCTTGAAATGAAATCAAATTCAAATCGAAGGTGCTTTACAATTATTGATTTAATGAGCTTGCCAAGAAATGATAAGGACAGATATTGAGAATATATAAAGTCAGATATTTAATTGTAAAGTCATAATCAAGTCAGAATGCTCCATTAAACTGTATAATAAAAAAAATAATTCCAATCTTTTTTAGTAATTCTTATTGTGCAATTGAAATTTTGTTATTTACAATAATTGGAAACCACTAATTTTGATCTTACCTTTTATTAATCATATTTCAATTTTGCCAATATTTAAAAATGATGAAAATAACTAAATATTTCAAAAGCTTCCTCATTAACAAAGTTAAGTAATGTCAAGTAAATTAGATTGCAATAGTATATGCAATTCATTAGATAAACTGACACAAATGACTAGTATTTATTAATTTTTTGGCATATCAACTAATTTTGAATGTTGTAAGCTACTATCTACAACTGCTATTGTCAGGAAGTGGTTGGACCTTCTTAAATAGTGTACTTTCATTTTAATAATTATAAAAAAAATATAAATAAAAATATAGGGTAGGTATATAGAGTTCCCATATCAATATTAATAGCTCAGATGCTTTTATATAGTGGCTGTTTCTGAATAAAGTTATAAAATCAGTAGTGGATAGAGTTGATCTTACAACTTCATACAGTGATTGTTATATCTCCGTATATAGAGATATACTGTATATTAGTAGGCATATTGTTTCGTTATACATTATTTTAAGTGCCGTATAAGACATCTTCTAAGCCATATCACAAATTATATATTATCGAAACCATCCACCAATGGCTCAGTGAACGAGCGATTTTGGCTACTAAAAATATTGATGTTAATGAAATCTTAAAATGCAGGAAGAGCTGCCTGACGAAAAATGTCGTTTAAATCAGTTGACACAGTTGTAGAAGAAGATCAAGTCGTAAATTATACCACTCGATTTGTCAGAATTTCCACCACATAATTTACGGCTGAAAATTGGTTAACCAATTATTTTGCTTCGAAATCTAAATGCATCAAGACTTTGCAATTGAACCAGATTAGTTATTAAAAAAAAAATATGGGAAATGTCACTGAAGCTACAATATTGAACGGAAAATTCCAAGGAGAAAATGTTTTGTTGTCAAAAATTCAATTGATATAGAACGATGTGACTTTTCAGTTCAAGCGATAGTTACAGTTTCCCATACGTTTAATGTTTCCATACGATAATCATTAATAAATCGTAAGGACAAACAATGAACATAATGTAAATTGAATCTAGAAAATCAGATTTTTTCTCTTGGCCATGTAGCGTGTTCACGAATTACCATCACACATCTTTTCACATGATGGTGACACCAACAATATTATTCATAATTTAGCATTAAAGATGAGTAAAAAATAAATATTTTAAAATATAAAAATAATTCTATTTATTTGTTATTCAAATTTTACACTAAAGGGCCGGACGAAATGTGCCGAGTTTGCTAGTTTGGTATATATTGCAAAAATACTTTTATCACCGTATACTTTTGTTCGTTTGCACTTTTCATTATGAGCCCCATATTCCCAAAGAGAGTACATAGTAAAAAATACAATTCAAAAAACTGCAATAAAATCCTGCGGCAAGATTTTTGTAAAAATCAAATACGCTCACTCCCAAAGAAATTAGTGTAGTAAAAACCTATATGAGTCTATACTGTGGTGGATGACAATATGAATACAGCTCCCAAATGATTTTTTATTTCAAAAAGAAAAAGTGAAATTAGTAAAAGATTTTTTTTTTTTGTATGTATACATAAAACAATTATCCAAATTCTCATAAACTCAATGAACTCTATAATAATTGAAGCCTACTTGATTTTAAAAAATTGTATTTTATCTTTTTTGTAATTTTAGATTAAAAGAAAAATTTCTAAATGTAAAAAAAAAAAAATTACATCAAAGTGAATTCAATTTTTTTTTTTTTTTAAATTAGACTTATGTTTAATATATATATATATATATATACACTTGAAACAACTTTCATGCACATATTATATAAGTATACTTACAACTATATGTATATATACAAGTATATATTATAACAATATTCTTTCATGCAATATTTTCGCATTCATTCATCAACAGAAGTAGGTACTTTTTTGTCTCTTCTTACTTTAATGTTTATTTTTTTTTTTTGTTTTTTGTTTTTTTTTTTTTTATTTTACCTTTAAGGTTACCTACCTTTTTATTAACGAATATTTCCGTTCCAGTGTTGTACTTATATATTATAATATTTAATATATATATATATGTACGATATATTATAGAGCTACTCCAAGACTGGATAATACCAGTGTTCAAATTTATAAAAAAATTTTTTTTTGTTTTTGTTTTTTTTTTTTATATCATTGTAATAATAATTGGTTTAAGAAATTTTTATAAAGGCCACGGTTTTTTTTTGCAAAAAAAAAAAAAAAAAAAAAACAAATAAAAAACCGGAAATGAAAGATTTATGAAAAAACGAATATTTTGTTTTTTTTTTGTTTATTTTTTATTGAAAAAAATCTCTTTTGTAAAGCCACATTAAATTGAATCAAATTTAATTATTAAAAAACTCATAAATATCACCTTTAGCAAAATTCTCAATTTTAAAATTTGCTGCAAGAAAAATAAACACAAAATTACCTAATCCATTCTATCATAAAAAAAAAAAAAAAACTAAAAAAAAGCATAAAATTAAATCCATTTAAAGGAAAGGAACCGGAATAAAAAGGATGAAAGAATAAAAAAAAATAAAAATAAGAAAATGTGACAATTTAAAGCTTAAAAATAAATTTAATTGTTGTTGAAAATCTGTGATGATGAAATGCAAAAAAAAACTATTAATCAAAACAAGAAAAAATAATAATAATAAAAAAATAAGAAATTGTTTTAAAATTGGGGTACGATAATCCTGGCTTTGTTAATATTTTGTTTTCTTTTTGTTATGTTTTTATGGATTTGTGCAATGGAGTCTATGGTAATGCCGATCATTCGTACCAATCGACCCGATTTATACCGATCTAGTTATACTCCTCCATCATATTGCGGCACCTGTACCAACTTAATTGTTGACTAATATCTATTAGGTACAGTTGGAGATTGTTGTGGGGACCTATAGTAGAATAACACACCATATAAAACCAATAAGCTGCTTGCTGTGGGTGAAAATTTGGGGTGAAAAACTAATTTTGTTTGGTATATTGGCAGCTTTTAAATTACCAATTCCCTTCTTTATGATTGTCATATTCTGTAGATCTCAATGCCGAATATCGTTATTTAGAGACAATATGGTGCTCCTGTAATTAGTCTTACTGTGTTCGACTGATATCATTGTAATATTTCAATATAAAGGAATTGCTAGCCACTCTCCATCATAGCTATATTTCGTTAGTCTATATGGTTCTTGGGATATTTCCGAATTCATGGTCCTCTTGTATAATTAATCTTAGCATTTTCGAATAAAATAATTGTAATATTTCAATATTCGGATTGCTGGCCACTCTCCATAGCTGTATTTCGTTAGTATATATGGACCTTGGGATAGTTTTACAAAATAATATGTTGTTGTTTAATGCCACAGAGTATAGAGTTGTATCCAAACAGCCATTAAAACACTTCCTGTGATAGTCCTGACATAATTTCATTTGTTAATATATAATTAGGTCCTCCATAAGGTATGAACGTGGTAATGAATAATAATGTTGATGAAGTAAATGTGTATCGAATTTTCTACATACATGCCACATCTTATCCAATGCTTGGCTAATGTTATACATGCTGTAATATTATAATCACTGAAAACCCTTCAAACCTAAATCAATACTAGATACGGAACATAGCTATGATAAAAAATAAAAACCAAAAACCGATATTGTGTATAATAGTGATACCCAACTGAATACTATAAATAGAAAATCAAATTTCACACAGCAATCCAATGTTGCCATAACACTAGATCACGTGTGGGCCAATAACGATCCCCTTCACTATATCACAATATGAACTGAAATAGAACTGGATTTTTGCTCATTCTCTGAGCTGAATCGTAGCTGTGGTGAATTTGTGTATTTAACCATATTTATCGCTGTACATTTTTTCTTTTTGAATATAGTTATTTATATATATATATATATATATACACTAATATATTGTATATGTACATCATATCACAATTGAATAAGAAAATTAGGAATACGGGAGAATGATATTCTGAAAAGGATGTGTACGTCTGAAATCTCTGTTAGATTGTCAAGCATGTTCCCAACCAACTAAAGTTAGTTTTTGTTAAACCTGCGCAGCCGCAGACAATATGCTTGATATCTTCCTGAGTATCAAGACCCTCGCAGATTCAACTGTTATCATAATTAACAAGCCTCAGTTCCATTATATACTAGATGTATATGTTATTTGTAGGTATATAATAACTATTGTCAAAATTGAAATTATTATTTAAACCAATTTGAAAATATAATAATTGAATTTCCTTAAGATAAAAACTAAAATGAAAATTGACAATAATTTTTCTTGACATGAAAAATTTCTTCTTGACTTTAAACAAAAAAAAAAAACAATACTTGACTTTTATCAGTTTTATAATTTTTAGATTATTAAAATAAATAAAATAATTATTTCAATATAGCTATAATAGCAATATACAATACACATATATATGTATATATACTTAAAAATTAAATATATATATAAAATAAATGCATAGGTACTTTATTTATTTATTTTTTTTTTTTTTTAATAGAAATTGAGACGACAACCACCCAACTCAAAAAATTAAATTTTATTTTTTCTATATGTACATAACATACATATATTATGTATATAAATGTATATTTTAAAACTATATCTTAAGAATAATATTTCATCATTATCATCATCATCATCATCATCACTATCAAGATAAATTGAAATTTTCAAGTAACTAGAGTACCAAAAAATAATTTATTCTTTTTTTTTTTTGTTTTTGCTTTATTTTTTTTTTTTTTTTCAAAATTAAAATAAATTAAAATTGATTGTAAAAACAGTTTTATTTAATGTAGATATAAGTGTACAGTTGTATTAATAGTGTTTTTTTTTTATTAAATTAATTTTTTTTTTTGTTATTTTGATAATTTTTTTAATATTAAAATTTGAAATTTTATTTATTTTATTAAAAAAAATTAATCGCCCACTGTTAAATGAGCGTTCTTCTTAAAATTTTATCAAATAAATATCATTCATTGTACACTGTATTAAAGAGTGAATTCAATTTGCTTTGACAAAAAACAAAACTTGTCTTTTCTTAAGTACTGTGGTAAAAGTATATATTATAAAAAAAATAACAGTAATGTTAAGATAATCAAAATTTTAATGGTATGAGTTTCAGAATTTTTATAAACCAGTAGAGTCTAATTGTTGGGAAACAGCAAAAATAATCAAATTTATAAATTCTACAACAATTTTTAGGTGTTCAACTCAATTAAATTTCATAGTTGGTGATCATTTGTTTTATTTACTTTATAAAACATAATTTCCACTTTAAGTGCAAGTTTTCTTGAAATGCAAGTATTTCTCTTTCAAATGCAAGCTTAACTTTTTATGTGCAAAGGTTTTAGTTTAGTTTAAGAAAAAGATTTTCCTTTTTCTAAGTGTAAATAATTCTTTTTCAAATGTAAATTTTCCTTTTTATGTGTAAAATTTTATTTCAGTTTAAAAAAAATTAATTTCCACTTTAAGTGTAAGATTTTCTTTTTGAAATGCAAGTACAAATTTTCCCTTTAAAACCCAATTTCCACTTTAACTGCAAGATTTTATTTTTTAAATGAAAATAATTAATTAATATTAAACAATGATCTTTGTATTATGAAATCCAAGATAAAATACGAACTAATAAACAGAATCTATCATCAAGCATTAGATATTCATCTAACAGATTCGAAAACTATTTAATGAAAACCAACAATCAATTTTTGACATTCAGGCAAGGGTTAATAGTGTGAGAGTAGTGAAATTGTTTAATTCATGATTGATAAACAATATTCATTCACAATGTTTAGTGTTGTATTCTGAATTATGTGTAATTTATTTAATTTTTAATTTATTATTTTCCCAAATTATCTTACCAAGCTCTTACAGAGTGTGTATTTGGTAAAAAAAAAGGATTTTATTATACCTTATTAATTATAATAAAATCATTTGAATTAATGTTCAAATACAGTTTCAAAAACGTAGTTAAGTATAACAGAAGAACTACGAAACAACCTACTTTCGTATGTACTGTTTCAAAGATACAACATGAGCACGTGACTGATAAACCAATATATTACTAACTTTTTATATACTAAAATTCAAAATATTTTAACTTCAATATAAACGACGTACTCTGATATGATTAATAAATAAATAATATAAATAAAATAAATAAAATAAATAAAATATTATTAAATAAATAAAATAACATAAATAAATAAAATAAATAAAATAAATAATATAAATAAAATAAATAAAATAAATAAAATAAATAAAATAAATAAAATAAATAAAATAAATAAAATAACTAAAATAAATAAAATAAATAATAAATAAAATAAATAAAATAAATAAAATAAATAAAATAAATAAAATAAATAAAATAAATAAAATAAATAAAATAAATAAAATAAATAAAATAAATAAAATAAATAAAATAAATAAAATAAACAAAATAAATAAAATAAATAAAATAAATAAAATATATAAAATAAATAAAATAAATAAAATAAATAAAATAAATAAAATAAATAAAATAAATAAAATAAATAAAATAAATAAAATAAATAAAATAAATAAAATAATAAAATAATATAATAAAATAATAAATAAATAAATAAAAAAAATTAAATAAATAAAATAAATAACATAAATAAAATAAATAAAATAAATAAAATAAATAAAATAAATAAAATAAATTAAATAAATAAAATAAATTAAATAAATTAAATAAATAAAATAAAGAAAATAAATAAAATAAATAAAATATACAAAATAAATAAAATAAATAAAATAAATAAATAAATTAAATAAATTAAATAAATTAAATAAATAAAATAAAGAAAATAAATAAAATATATAAAATAAATAAAATAAATAAAATAATATAATAAAATAATAAATAAATAAATAAAAAAAATTAAATAAATTAAATAAATAAAATAAATAAAATAAAATAATAAAATAATATAATAAAATAATAAATAAATAAATAAAAAAAATTAAATAAATAAAATAAATAAAATAAAATAATTAAAAACAACGTAAAATTCAAAATAATAAAAAAAATCCATTTTAAAATAAATCTATCTATACAATTACCTCTACTCACAAATACAAATTCAAAATTACTTCATATTATCGAAACTTCACTGTTGGTTATACTTTAAAAACACTCTTCGCCAATATTTATGATTATATAAAATTTCCAGCTTAAAATTTTAATCATAAATAAAATCAAAAACAAAAGGAAAAAAAAATTAAAATCTAGAATGTTTATTATATTTTTATTTTTGTTTTTATTTTATTTTAAATGTCACATTTATATTTATATCGAATACATCAAAATCAAACCACCCGTATTCCTCATTTTCTTATTTAATTTTAATTTAATGTATATAATATATTATAGTATGTATATATGAATAATTAGATTCAAAAAAGTAAAATTTGTAATGGTATATATATATATATGTACATATAAAATATATATGTATGTATATACAGATAGATATGGTTAAAGTAAAATTGATTGAAATTTCCTCGAATTCCATTTGAAGGAAAATAATAAATCACTTTTTTCTAACATTCTTTTCAACATACCTTTTACATACATACATACATACATACATAATTATATAAATGTATGTACAATCCCATAAGTACATTTTATACTTTACATTTCACAATTTTTTATTAAAGTCATTTATTATAAGTAGTTATTGTTGTTGTTTTTATAAATATATAAAAACAAATATATATATATATATATATATATATTATGTATATAAATTTTTAAATTAAATATAAAATAAAAGTATGTGCTATTTTGTGTGTCATTCAACAAATAAACACGAATGTACTGCACTAACTAATAATACTGATGTGTATGTACATATATTTGTATTTAAAAGAAAATGTCAAAATGACACGAATCAAAGTAGTAAAATAGAAAATTTATAAAAATATAAATAGAAAAACTATAAATAATATAAATATAATAATAATATGTGTATACTATTTACAGTGTTGAGTAATAAAGCAAAAGCAAGAATGAAAAAAATAATAAAAATAATAATAATAAAAAAAAAGAAGAACAGAACATAAGAATATAATCGACCCCAAGTGCAAGTTTTGTATGTTTTGTTTTTATCAAAAGAAAGGAACCCTTTATTTTTCTGTTTTTGTTTTGTTGTTATAATTTTTTTTTTTTACAATTTTGAATTGGTTTTTCTATTTTCATTGAAAATTTTACGGAACTGATATTTTACTATTTTGTTTTGATTTTTTGTTTTTTTTTTAATTTTTCTGGATTGCAGTATGAAATAATTTCGAAATTAAATAAATTCCAATAAAAATGTTGTTGTTGTTTTAATGTGATATCTACACAGTTTATTAGTTATTATAGTTATAAATTTTGCAAACTGATAGCATTATTACAGATTATTAAACTTAACCTAGCATGAACCAATTGAATTGTCAATCACTGTCTCTCTTTCTCTCTCTTTCTTCCTTTGCACTACTGTAATTAATTTCTTGGAGTAAGATGGATGTTAGCAATCACATTTTATTGAATACTAGAAATTATCTATTGGTTTTAGTATCGACCTTTTGCCAATTGGTATACAGATTTACCAAAGGATCTAATTTTAGTAAATTTCAAATATTTTTTCTTCATCAAATTTGATTCAACTACTCGTCATTCAATTTTTAAGCTTGAAGGTTTAATTAACAAACGTCATATTTTTTTATTACGCCAAAATGTATGATAAATAAATAAAAATGTGAAATAAAATACGATAACTGTTTGAAGGAAAAGTCTTTCAGTTTGTATTTCAACCAAATGTATATCAAGGTATGGGTATGAGTATGGGTATGGGTATGTTATGGATATGGGTATGGCTTCGATAAATTCATCATTTCAAATAGGCTTTTATTTACGTGCCCTCGTTTCAAATGTTCATGTATCTTTATACCACATAGTATAGAACAAGCCATACATATAAGATTTTGAACTTGTAATATATTTGTCTTGATATTCCGATTGCGGATCAATTTACAAAAATAATTTCAATGAATTTCAAATCGATTTTTGATCTGTTATACAACTTTCGTTTAGATTATATTCGTTTAGATTCGATTAGATTAGATTGGGTTAAATTGGATTAAATTAGATTGGATTATATTGGATTTATTTAGGATTAGGATTATTTATATGTCGGGTTAAATAATGTACATAATTGTAGTCACAAACGAGCTCATTGTGATTATAAGTAATAATGCAATTATGCATCTAAGGTCTTAATGATACCTGATTTAATAATTACACGTAAGACATCAAGATGGACAGCTCCCATATAGTCTTCATGTAACAAAATAAGTAAAAAACAATGTATGTTGGGCATCTACCATATAGTTTACATGTATAACAAGTTTTTATTTAACTATCAGAACTCTCATTGTGTTGGAATATTATCAATCAAAATAGTTATTCTTTTTGTCGTACATATATTTAAATCGTATATTTATATTTATATTGTCACTATGTTGATTTAAATTTGGCTGTAAAGTTGATTAATTTGATTTACTATTTGCTTTTGTAAATCTGTCAAATTGTCAAATTGTATCGTTTGCATAATAACGGTTATTGTTAATGTATGTATATGCACATACTCTATTCACTTTGACATTTTGATCGATATAACAAGCCAATTAGCTTTTTCAAATATAACTGCAGTAGTTATGCAGATATTAAAAAATAAAGATGGCAGAATATAGCATTGCCATACTTCTTTCAGCAATCACTCTCTCTAATAATTTCAACTTCATTCATAATGTTAGACTTGTTTTTACACTTTAAGAAAATTGATGTCAGTATATACAATAATTTTTGATATACTAACATAATATATGTATGTTATTTCTGTTAATAAAAACAATTTTTTTTACTTAATCCTGATTGAGATATTTACACTACGTTAGTAGTTTTTTTACATGTACCTGGGTACTAAAAAGTGGTCTGCCAGTTCCCGCCCAGTCAAATTCAAATCAAATGTGATTACAGAAAATACTTGCAAATTAAATTCTAAACGCATATAGTTTAAATATAGAAACATAATATAAATCAGTCTGATTAGAGATCGATAACAGAATGTATATTATTTCGCTTCGCTTTCTCAGATGGTCAAATTCATTATCACAAATATAAAATCAATGATTGGGAGAGATTAAAGATTTATTTTAATTCAGTGCCTAAAGTATGTTAGAGCTTAAATACATACTTTTGTATTAATACATATACTTTGATAACATATGTCAACTGATTATTTCTTGTAAATATATGACACAATCCCTTGGGATTTTTTACTATATAGGTTGGTATATTAAATAATTGTTATTGTAAAAAAACAGCTCCCATTCATTCACAGTTTTATCGATAAAATTATTAGACAAGAAAATCAAATTCCTTTATTATTATTATTTTTTTTTTTATTTATTTATTTTAACATAATAAAGTGCACATACTTCAATTATCTACATTACTTAGGTATGTGTATTATATATATATACCTATATTGTAATATTATTTATTATATTATTACCTAAAAATAATTCTTATGAATGACATTTGTTTTTTTTTTTTTATTTATTAAGTACCTACACATATACCTATGTTAATATAAATGTAAGTTTGTATATTCATAATTTTAACTAGTACTGTTTATAATGTACATATTATATACATTCATAATGTATGCTTAAGGTATTTATACTTTTTTTATTTATACATAACTATATAAATATGTTTGTTTATCAATGCTACGACGATTCTTATCTTCAGTTATTTGAAACTAACTTACATTATATTGTTGTACAATGTACAGAGGGCATACTGATGTATATTGTATAATCTATTTTAGACTATTTCGACATTCCAAAAACAACAATAACATCATAATAAAAACTAAAATTTCAAATAATACACTCCAAAAATAAACATAGAAAAATAGAAATAAAGATAGGAAAGAGAGAGAAAAAGAAAAATATATAGAGAGGCCTACCTTTAGGAAAATATCAAAACAAGTAAGTAAATAATAATATATGTAATGCGATAATATACATTTTTTTTTTTTTAAAATACACGTACATATTTTTTTATTCATACTTACTTTTTAATATAATGTAGGTACATTATTTAAATACAAATGCACAAATATAGTTAGTTATAAAATAAAGATAACCTTTATTATTTCATAAAAATGCCGAGAGTTTATAAAAAGCAAAAAACAATAAAAATGTAACATAACATACATATATGTATATATGCATAAACGTATACAATCATACAATGATCTGTAAATTTTATGACATTACTGTTGACTTAGGTTAGATATAGGTCCACCATACGCAACACAATTTCAGTCTTACAAAATATCCATAAGTTAATAATAATAAAAAAAAAATGAATTAAAGAAAGAGAAGGAATTCAATGTGTGTTGTATATATAGTTATTATAAAAGACACAGCATAGATAGAGAGTCAGAAAGAGAACATTAAGTTTAAATAAGAATGAAGATAAGAAATCAGTAAGCAAAGTTGATGAAAAATTATTTAAAAGAAAAAAATAAAATAAACACGTTTATCATCTACCGACCTATACTGAATCCATGGAAACAATAAGATGATGATAAAAACAGAAAATGAAAAGGGAAATATAAGAGGAAGAGAGAAACACTATATCTGGTGAGTGCTGAAGTAGTGCTGCATAATGCATATATTTTCTTTTTAAGGTTAATTATTTCCTTCTGTTATTTGTTTTCTTATTTTTGTTTTAATTTTTTTTTTAACTTTTTTTTTTTTTTGTAATTCCTTAAAACAAAAAAATTTGGCCGAATTTTTCAATTATTATTTTTTTTTTTTTTTTTTTTAATTAAAGTGCTGCCATTTTATGTCATAAATAATACTGTTTTGTGTTTAATGTTTAATTGTAAAATTGTTTATAAAACAACAAATGTTATGTAAATAAAAGCAGAATAAAACACAGAATCATAGCTGATAAAATTCTATTATCTAAACTCTAACTTAAATATAAGAAGAGTTTGTCATTATAAATTAGGTATACAAAAAATTTTTGAAAGTAAATCTAATCTATTTATTTGGCTTTGTTTATTTATTTATTAACAAATATTGACAGGTGTCACTCTTTTTCATAATAAAAATCAAAGAAAATTGTTCCAGTCGAATACTAACTACTGTTACATCCGTCCTCCAAATGTTCCATTTTTCCTAACTACTCTCACATCCGTCCCATTTGTTCCATTTTTCCTAACTACTCTTACATCCGTCCCCATATGTTCCATTTTTCCTAACTACCCTTACATCCATCCCAAATATTCCATTTTTCATAACTACTCTTATATCCGTCCCATTTGTTCCATTTGTCCTAACTTCTCTTACATCCATCCAATATGTTAAATTTTTTATTAATTCATTCAATATTTTTGACGTTTTGAAACTTCACGTGGGAACTTTAAAGAAATTTTCGCTCAGTTTTTCCTTCAAAAATTTTTGAAAGATATCGAAATTTGACTTATAATAATATTTGCAGAGCTTTCTTTGCCCATTTAGATTTAGTACTAATCATTTAGATAATTTAAAGTATTTATCTATACATATTTTAATTTAATCAGTAAATACTATTCTTAATTTTGTATACAAATAATCAATTAATATCTACAACTGGAAAGAATCCGTCCGTGACTAGCAAGGAGTTATGTAGTCTGTTGGCCACCTAAATAAATAAGTAAATATGTATACAGAAATACCTCAGAAACACAAAAAATAACAAAACCTTGTAAATTGTAGGCTTAAACAAAATGGCGAAATGTCAAAAAATTCAAATGTCAAAAAATGTTAGTAAGAAAAGTTTTCAAGCCATATTTTTGACGCTTTTTCATTACATTTCTTTTTGACGTTTTTATGTCTTTTTTTCACAAATGAAAAAATGAGTTGTCTAATTTAAGTGAAAACTGAAACATGTGAGACCGGGTTTTAGATATTAGGTCTAATAGGAAAATGAAATATCAATACAAATGTCAGAAAACTAAATAAAAAATTAAACGTGTTAGACCGGGTTTTAGATACAAGATATACTAGGAAAATTAGATGTAAACATAAATGTCAGAAAATTTAATAAAAAATGGAACATGTTGAACCGGACATTAGATATTAGGTCTACTGGGAAAATAAGATGTCAATATAAATGTTAGAAAATTGAATAAAAATGGAACATGTGGTACCGGGTTTTAGATACTAAGTCTATCTGTTTAATTCTCAATTATTACGGTATAATTTGCTGATACAATTTTTGAAATATATTTTTAATTCCTCCACACTGAAAAAATTCAAATTCAAACTTCAAGCTAAAATAAATTTTAATTGAAGAGATTATAGAACATGATAAGAATTAGTAGAATATACCCACATCGATCCACTTAATCAAATATACCTAACAATTAAAAAAAAAATAATAATAATAATATTAGTGATATAATTAACTTGAATCAATTTTTATTCGGCATTAAATGAAATATGAAAATAATATCTGGATATTATTGATACCGACAAGGTAATAGCAAATGTGATGGTTCCAAAAATTTCTAGAAAGCCCAACATAAATGGAGAAATTGTAAAAATAAAAAAATCATTGAAATTATTAGTAAATCCCACACGTAATAAATGTAGATATTTATCCAGAAGATGTATACTCCACTAAGTCAGTAATAGTAGTATTGTTGATTCAAAGTATAGTTATAGCTATGTACCATTTTGTTTTTCTACTATTTTATACATTTAATTTTTTATAAATATACACTTTGCATGAGCAGAATTGCTCTTTTGAGATTATGATGAATTAAAAATAAACAAATTAATAAACAAATGTTGAAATTTTTGCATTACTACACATAACCTCCAACCAAATTGTTGAAGAAAAAATGAAATAAACTTTAAAAACACCAGAGCATTAACACCTGGTAGGTACATACTGTCTGTCTTTCTTATGAAATCTTTAGAAAAAAAAAATTCATCTAACAGTTGCTACAAGCTACTCTTAGAAGTGCTGTTCTCTCAAAACTCAAAATCCAGTAATTCAAGATCAATATTCTATACGTTCTATATATATATATATATATATATATATATAATCAAAGATAATAACACCAGTTGCAATAGCCTGCCTTAAGCTAAACTAATTAAAATTAAATATAATTGTCACAAATATTCGACAGCTGATAATAAATATCACATTGAAAGAAGAAAGAAAAAAAAAAACAAAAAAGAAAAAAAAAATCCTCCAGAGATTATTCTTATTTCTATGAAGTGCACATCACCGTATAAATTGCCTAAATCTATTCTACTGGAAAATATTTATTAAAATTTATTCAAGTGTTAAATAACATGTATCGAATATGGATAAAATAAAAAATAAATTTCAATTCACAATATCGGAAGATAGAATGTGAAATTTTATTAAAAGTATATATATATTTTTTTTAATACACAAACACATACACAAAATGCCACATAGAAGAAAAATGTAACCAGAATTCAGATACAGAACAGTAAAAATTAAGATGATCTTCCTCTTATATTGATAATTATTATTAAATATATTTGAAAATTACAATTTCATTGTGAAATCTTCATTTAAATTTTTCTTATTATTTGTTTAAAACTACTTACTCTCTTTTTTTATATCTCTCTTTCTCTCTCTATCACCCTTTTTCAGAATAATTTTCTTTTTCTCAAATGCAATGAAATGCAATGCAATTCAAACCAATATTACGGATTTTTGCAATTTTAAATTTTTTATTTTTTTTTTTGTTTTTTTTTTTAGTTTTCTTTTCTTTCAACAATTCTTGTAAATTTTCTTTCTCTCTCTTTCATTCGAAATTCTTTTTTGTCTGAAATGACCGAAATGAAAAAGGATTTTTTCTTTCATTTTTTTGTAATTTTTTTTTTTTTTTAATATACGAAATGAAAACACTACCAACCAAATTCCAGAATTTAAAGAAAAATAAAAGAATAAAAAAAAAAACACAAATAAGAACAAGAAAAATAAAAATTATAAAAATTTTTAATAAGAAGAAAATGGGGTTGTTCTTGCTAATTATAGGAGAATTTTAATAACTTCTAATAAAATTTATTTTATAGTTAAAACAAAGTTTAGTTGAAAATTTCATTGTTGATTAATTTTCTATGGGGTGAATCGGGGGTGAGTCTATTGCGATACACTTTTTCTACATAAATAGAAAAAAGTCTATTGAGCGTAATCGCGGAAGTCTATTGAATAGAATTTTTTTTCTATTAATATACTCTTAAAATCGACGACATTTTCTTGATAGATTTTAGTGGGAATTTTTAATCTGGAAAATAATTAATTTTCAATTTATTTTTATTTCATTATTTCAGATTGATTGTAAGTAAACTAGTAACTATCAGTATTCAGTATCATATCAACTCTCAACTCAAATTATTACTATATTGATTCGATAGTAAAAATCATTTAGTTACTAACTGTAGATAGTCAATCGATCATTCGATAGTGTCCATCATTTATAGTAAATAGAGAACCTATTTTTTAATTTAAGAGAACTAAAATTTGTGATAAATGGGCAAAGGCTAGTGCAATTATTGTATTTTCAAAATATACCAAATTATATTTTTGACAGCAATTACTTTGAACTACATGTAGCAACGTTTTTGACAAGTCAATTAGTTTCAATAGACTTCCGCCATACAAAAAAATTCCTGATAGACCCTCATAGATTCTATATAATATCAATAGACTTCCGCGATATCATAAAATTTCTTGATAGACTTTTATAAAATCGATTCTATTAAATATCAATAGACAATTTAGCCCTATCATTATTTTAGGACATCTTCTTTGGATTTATTTGGGAACCGTGTATATTTTAATCGATAAGTATTGCTTGTATATTAAAAATAGAACTATATTGTAGAATATAACAACACTGGCAATCGAGAAAGTGAATGTTCAAATTCCATAGATGGAAAATATGTTTTTAAGGAAAAAATATTATTGATAAAAAAATGTTTTAGGTCCTACATCCAGAAAGAAAAAAATGCCTGAAAGTTTGACTCCATATTTTATATATCTTATATACACTAATTATTTTTTTTTGTCTGAAAAATATAGTGAGAAAATAATATTAATGCATTATAATGAGAGATGATATATTATATAATTACTAAATTGTTGTTGGTGTTTTGAGTTGTAATGTGCATACTTTTTTAAACTGCACTCAAACTTTACTAGATTAGCAATGGTGTTTTACTAGTATAAATATATTTGTTTAATTGATTTTTTAGTTATTTAATTTTATACATTTGTATGTATATGTATATATTTTGTTCTTATTTTATTTTCATACAGATTGCGGCTTTTTATACCCATTTTTGTTCTTTATTCTATTTTAACCTTCATTATATTAACTCTTTATTAATTTATTTCTATTAAACTGTCTTGCCCAAATGCAACTGACAAAATTATAATATTAAGACTGATTCAGTATTTTATAAAAAAATATCCAAATAAATTGATATTTAAATAAATAAATAAATTTAAATACATATATATACAATTAAAATCGCTTTGTGTTATTAATTTAAATTATTTTAATATCTTGTTTAAAATTTAAACTTTATATACAACTGTCAAAATTATAATACTTATAGAACTGAACACAGAGTGATTCAGTATTTTACAAAACAATATGCAAGTAAATTGATATATAAATAAATAAATAAATTTATATACATATACATATATATATATATACATTGTCATTGCATATATAATGATCGCTTTGTGTTATTTACTTAAATTATTTGTTATATAACAGTGTACAACATATTAGACTTACACTTCAACTAATTATTATGTCAAACAACTTCCACACGTATATTAATTTCTATAACACCATTAAATTTTTATTATTTAAATAAATCGAAAAAAAAATAAAAAGTAGAATAAAAGCTCCTTTAAATCCTTTACTTGCCACAGAGTTCTCATGGTCTTTAGTCAAATAAAATAAAACAAAACAAAAAAAAATATATTTTATGATTTTTTATTTTGTTTTTGTTGTTGTTTTTTTTTATTTTTTTATTTAAGATTTACTACTATGTAGTGTGCAAATATGTGGTATTACCTTTTAGGTGGTTACTGTACAACATTTTTTTCATCTTTTTTTTTTTTTTTTGATTTTTTAAATGCAGCATTTATGCACTTTCGGAATTCTTAAGGTTTGTATTTTTTTTTGTATATTTGTTTTGTAACAAGTTTCTTCCGTTTTTTTTCGATTTTTTTGTTTTATTTTTTTTTTTGTATTGAATAAATTTATAAAAGGATCTTTTTTAAAACAGAAATACATTTTATTTTTTTAGTGAAAAAAAAGATAGTTACAATTGAAAATCTTCAAACAACAAAAAAAAAAATTAAAAGCAGAATATTATTGATAAGTGGGTGGTAAGGAATTTAGTATAAAATATTTAAATGAAAAAAATTCCCACGAAAGCTAATCCCATAATTAAAGATTAAAAACCTTGAAATAAAAAAAAAAAATTAAATAAAATTTATTTTATCAGATTCCTTTTTTTATTTGATTTTGATTTAAAACCAACTTCAGGTTAAATATATATAAGTATATACATAGTTAATAAATAGCAAATGAAAGCTATTGCTGCAATGCGATTATCATGTCATAATGATAATCATTTTTTTTTAAATTATTAATTCAATCTTATATTTTTTATATACTTAATAAATTAAATTTTATTTATTATATTTAACCACTAATACCTGAATCGATTTAATTATTATAATTATGTATAGTATTACAAAACTTTGATTGATTTTATCCTTCTTCATATTCCTTCAATTGTCTCTTTCTCCTGTAACAATTATTGTCTTCTAATTAACTTCTACTTACAGATTTATCACAGAGTCATTTTTATTTAATTAACTATACTTCTAGAGTTATCTGATTCAACATTGTCTACTTATCTATATTTTTGGTCACCCTAAATCAATTTAATATAATTATTAATATTACTATTTAATTATTTTGAGAGAGAAATTAAATCATGAATGGCTTGTAAATCTAAAAATAGTACACTTAGCAAAATTAGACCGTAGACAGGAAGGGAAAACTTGAAAATGACTATAATAATACTATAGATCTGGACTACAAGAAGTACAAATAACTTCTGCACGATATAGAGGTCAAAAAGGTTGTTATGTTATATTATAATATGTTATGTTATTAATTATTCTGATTTTACTGTATAAAAATAAAAATTAAATAAAAATGTTATGTTATGTTATGTTATATTATGTTATGTTATGTTATATTATACCATGTTATATGCTATTGATTATTCTGATTTTACTGTATAAAAATTAAAATTTAATAAAAATGTTATGTTATGTTATGTTACGTTATAACTATTATGTTATGTTATGTTATATTATACTATATTATATTTTATTAACTATTCTGATTTTTATATATAAAAATTTAAATTAAATAAAAATGTTATGTTATGTTATGTTACGTTATACTATTTTATGTTATGTTATGTTATTAATTATTCTGTTTTTACTGTATACAAATAAAAATTAAATAAAAATGTTATGTTATGTTATGTTATGTTATATTATACCATGTTATATGCTATTGATTATTCTGATTTTACTGTATAAAAATTAAAATTTAATAAAAATGTTATGTTATGTTATGTTACGTTATAACTATTATGTTATGTTATGTTATATTATACTATATTATATTTTATTAACTATTCTGATTTTTATATATAAAAATTTAAATGAAATAAAAATGTTATGTTATGTTATGTTTCGTTATACTATGTTATGTTATGTTATTAATTATTCTGTTTTTACTGTATACAAATTAAAACTAAATAACTATGTAATGTTATGTTATCCATAGTTTTCCTAACGAAAATCAGTATGTCTTCATGACAAGTACAAATTTTCCAAAATCCAACCATAAATGTGTTAAATCAATAAATTAAATAAAAACAAAAACTAAACTGAAAATAGATTACTTCATCTTTAAAATCGTACACCATAACAGGAATGACCATAACAAGGAATCGACATAACACACGAATACACGTCTCAAATCTACATACTAAATAAAGTGTTTGACAGATAAGTTGGTCAATAAAACACTAAAATGGTAATAAAACGATATAGCACACACAGCAATTTATTAATTAAAGTTCATAACCAGTAAATTTGATATCCTGAAAGTCACCGAAACACCAAAAATCCAATTAAGTTATATGAAAAATAAGTACATAGTAACAAAACGACACATCACAATAAAAAAAATTATTACAGTAAAAAAAAACAAGTCACTTAAACACTAAAAAACCAATCAACTGTTCGACAATATAAATTTATTTTTTAATTAAATACATATATGTATATGTATGTACTGACTTAGTAAATAATATAAATTATTCCAAAAAAAAAAATGTTAATTTGAAATTACCTACTTATGCTAATAGCTACGTATAATTGAAAATTAAAACAAATATATATATATATATGTATATTATTCTACAAGTACAAAATTCTAATAAGTTTGTGCAATTAACATATACATAAATATACAATAAACATTCCAACTTAAATTCAAATTGAATAAGAAAAATATGCACTAATTTTTTTTTTATAACAATTTCTCTTATTCTCCTTTTTTTATTTTTCTCATCATCACATTTACTCATATACAATTATTATATATATACTCTGTTGAGTAAGTACCTATATATCTCTTCAAAAATAAAGGACCTGTTTCTAAATCTACATAATATATTAAACGAAAAAAAAAAAGACAAAAACGAGATAAACTACTTGTATATCCTAATACTATATTATCTATGTAGATACAATATATATATATATATATTATGTGAGAAACACAAAATATACCAAATAAATAATTTTTTTTGCTTTCAAATTCCCAAGAACACAGAACACAAGAAATTTACAACAGTTATACCTGCTTATCACCTTTATATTCATGACAACTACAGGATTAACTTATAATTCTATATATACATACTTTGTATATTCATATATACGTATATAAATATGTATATACATTATGTATAAATATACATAATTAAGTTATTTTTATTATTTATTATTAAAAGAATGCCTATTAAAAAGGTGATATATATATATATATATATATATATATAAATTTTTATGTATATATATTTCCATATGTCCATTTAAAACATACAATATCCCTTAGGAATTCGTTAGTTTCATTTTGAAACAGTTCATTTGCGCCACCAACCAAAAAAAAACAACAAAAACAAAAAAAAAAACCAATAAAAAAATAATAATAATAACAATAAAAAAAAAAAAAAAATTCAACCTTTCATATAAGTATTTTATGCATATAAATGTACCTCCAAAGAAGATATACATATCTTATAGTTACTTATATTGTGATATAGATATAAACCTAAGCATAAAATAACATAAAAATTCCAAATTAAACAGAATAAAAATAAAAACAAAAAAAAAAGAAAGAAAATCAAAACAAAAAATCTGAAATTTTCTGAAAAATCTCACAAAATTTTAACCAACTTAAACATTGAACATTAACGTTTCTATATGCATACATATATATACTTATATATATAATATATAGGTGCATAAAAGGTAAAGGTATGAATCTTACATATACAACTATCAAGAAATAACACCAACAATTACAAACAAACATACATATTTATACTCGTTCGTTACATATCTCAGAGGTTTTTATGATAAAAGAGTTCAGTTCACAAAATCAAAAAAAAAAAAAAAAAAACAAAAATCAAACGAAAAACTAAAAACTAAAGAAATTGTTTTTCGTCTTTTTTTTGTTGTTGTTGTTGTTCTTCTTCTTCTTTTTCTTATTCATCTTTGTGCAAGGAAGGAGAGATCTTTGTTTTTTTCTTCACTGTACATTAGGTATTGTGTGTTATTTATGTGAAAATATTTAAGAATGAGTTGAAAATACCTTGCTGGGCATAACATAAAAATATCAAAAAAAAAAAAAAAAAAAAAAAAACAAAAAAAAATGTATCTAAAAGAATTTCTGTTAAATTTTCAAAAAATTTTTATATTTTTTTACCAGAGGTATTTAATCATCTTTTAATGTAACAGAATTAAAATCGAGCCATATATATAATATACCTAATATAAAATTATCATTTTTGATATGATAAATTTGTGCAGGTTGCGCAGTAAGCTGTTGTAAATCAAACTTGAAAGGTATATACTTACAACATATATATATACTTATATACTCATAAGTACAAGAGTGTAAAGACTGTGAAATATATTATTGTTGTATACAATTGTACAGTCATTTATGTCTTTATTCATTTATTTCAAGCTTAAATCAAGATGCCCGAGCTATTCATTGCGAGCTTAAAATACATGAAGAAGAAGAATGTGTCTTAGACTACGTAGTAGAATACATATATTTTAATATAGACATATTAACTGAAGCTACTTAATTTGATTTAGAGAGTAACTATGACAGTTTTCGGAAATGTGCCATAAACAACACTTAATTTAACATTGAACATTTTTTTTAAGTTTAATTACATTCATTGTTTTATGGCAAAAATCGGACTAGATTTGATGCAACGTAACTTAAATGACAATTTAAATGTATCATTGACAATATTTGACCACGACACACATTTGAGAAATCTGAGTTTTAAAAGTACTTGTAAATAAACTTCAACAGTTCAAATTTGAATGAAATAAATTTTTATTGAGACAATCTCTATAAAAAAATTGTAATTAATAAAATAAATACCCTATGAGCAGAATTGGTAATATTGATTGATTGGTGATATTTGATCTAGAGAGTAACTAACATTTATATCTTTGTAAGTCTATTTAAAATATGTATAAAAAAATGAGAAGCAATAACGTCTAGATTACTGGTTTGATTCACATCGTCATATCAATGGTTCTATTGTAAAATAATAAATTAACTAGTACTAGCTCCTCAAAATTCAAAGAAGACAGAAAATCGTACTCAATTCCATTATGAATGTTTTTTATCATTTCAATTTATTATTTAGCACTATATAATATTTTTTTTTTTATTGATTTATCATAGACAACAACCGTATATGTAATCATTTAACTATTTTTAAAATTTTTGTATGTAAAGATGAATGTGTATGGGATGAAATTGGAAACCTATTACTGTAAGGTATGGTATTTAAATTTTTATAATTTGATTTTAGACCTCTTTTGATCACTTTATATATTATTGAACTGTTGAAAAAAGACTCATACAAGCACTTATCAAATTTCCTATATTATGATGTAGGGAAGATTTTAATAATTTAAAAATTACATTTTGTAACGAATAGACACGTATAAAAAGTTTTTGGAGATGTGCCATAAACAACACTTAGTTTAACATTGAACATTTTTTTGAAGTTTAATTACATTAATTGTTTTATATTATAATATATTTTTTTTTATTGATTTATCATAGACAACAACCGTATATGTAATCATTTAACTATTTTTAAAATTTTTGTATGTAAAGATGAATGTGTATGGGATGAAATTTTAAATTGAAATTTCTGATTATTTTAAATAAAAAAAAATATTCTATTTCGCTACGTCTCTTTTTAAATACCTATATCATTCAAAAGAATATAATAATGGTTCAGATATTTGTGATGATGATTTAGAAAAATTTCTTCAATCAAGTTTTATTTATTAAATTTTAATTATTCTAAGATATTTGATAATTTGAATTATAATATTGACTAGTCAGATACGCAATACCAAGAAATAACAACAACAACAATTGACTCTGGAGCTCACTTCTAACTTTTATCCGAAATTCAGTTCACGGTCTAGCATATTATTCAATGTACTGAACATTTTCAAATTCATTGAATGTTTATCAAATATAAATTGTGATGATGATAATTCGTAAACATCTTCTGCAGTTTTGAATATCAATATAGTTCTGTTAAAAATTCATTATCACAAAATAAAACGGTCTAAATCATATTATCAAAATATTTTCCTCAAAACTCAAATTTGTGGTTCTGAGACTATGATTCAGTTTTTAGTCATAATCATTTTCACAAACTAATTAATTATTTCACTCTTGCTATTCTACTTACTGCCACTAGGGAACGTTTAGCATATATACCTAGTAGGTTTTACATGGCTTACCGTTATTAAAATAAATAAATAGGAGCTATATAGGTGGCCTACAGATTTGACCCATTGATATAAATAAAACTAAAATTAAAAACAAATTCTAAAAATGTGAACAACAGTGTTAACGTTTCACAATTATTATTTTACTACTGAATAATCTATAATTTACTTAAAAAGTGATTAATTACTTTTTTATTGATTACTCCTTATATGTCACATATAATTAACATCATATTTATTTAATAATTTATCTATCTATCTATTTATTTATTTATTTATAATGAGTAATTTTTCATTTTCTATAATTTTTATAATTCTTAAAAAGAAATAAAAAAGGTGTGTTCTCTAAGTACGATATTAATTTGATTAGATTTAGAGACAGGAAAAATCAAATTAAAATAAAATAGAAATCATTACTTACATTTTATTACTATATATAATAGAAAATGGGAAGAACAGTAAAAACAAAAAAAAAAATATATATATATATATATATATATATATATATAATCAAAATAAATTGCATTTTCCATGTCAATGAAAATATAATTAATGTTATGCATGATTTGAATTTTGAAATGTTAATTTATAAATAATAAAAATAAAAAAAAAAATAACATTATTATTTAATATGAAATTAAGTACGTATGACTTTTAAAAATTTTTTTGTTAAAAATGTGAACACATTTTTTTCTCTATTGTTTAACAAATTTGTTTCAAATTAAATTGAATTTGAAGTGAAAAATAAAGGGTGTACCTAAATAATAAATCAGAAAAGAAGTAATTACAAATTAATATAATTATTTTTGTCTATAGTTACTATATACAATTTTTGTTAAATATATATTTAAAAGTTACTAACTAAATGTAATTAATTACTTTTTTTAATTACAAACTAAACACAAAATATTATTCAATTACTTTATTGATTATAAACTAAACACAAAATGTAATTAATTACTTTTTTTAGTTACAAGCTAAACACAAAATATTATTCAATTATTTTATTGATTATAAACTAAACACAAATGTAATTAATTAGTGTTTAGTTATTGACTAAATATCAAATGTAATCAATTACTTTTTTATATACTAACTAAATACAAAATGAAATTATTTACTTTTCAAGTTACGAACTAAATACCAAAAATAATTAATAATCTTTTTTGTTACTAATTAAATATAAAATATGATTCAATTACTTTTTTAGTTACTAACTAGATACAAAATGTAATTCATTACTTTTTAAGTTATTAAGTATACACAAAATGTAATTAATTACTTTTTTAGTTCTAACTAAATACAAAATGCAATTACTTTTTTTTAGTAAAAACATATTGCTCATAAGTACAGAGGTACTAGAAGTAATTGGTAAGTAGAAGTAATTATAAATAAAAATTAATGAATTAAATAAAAGTAATTCAATCAATAGTTATATCTAAACTATAGTCAGTATAATATATAGATATAACTTTTGAAAAAATAATTGTTTCTAAATTACACCTGGCTGATAGTAGACACAAATTTAATGACACATGATAACCTATTACTGTAAGGTATGGTATTTAAATTTTTATAATTTGATTTTAGACCTCTTTTGATCACTTTATAAATTATTGAACTGTTGAAAAAAAGACTCATACAAGCACTTATAATATCAAATTTCCTGTATTATGATGTAGGGAAGATTTTAATAATTTAAAAATTACATTTAATGTATTGTACACGTTTTGTAACGAATAGACACGTATAAAAAGTTTTTGGAGATGTGCCATAAACAATACTTAGTTTAACATTGAACATTTTTTTGAAGTTTAATTACATTTATTGTTTTAGGACATAAAATCAGACTAGATTTGATGCAACGTAACTTAAATGACAATCTAAATGTATTTGGTAAATGAATATTGACAATACTTGACCATGACACACATTTGAAAAACTTAAGTTTTAAAAGTACTTGTAAGTAGACTTCAACAGTTCAAATTGAACTGTTATATGAAATGAAATAATTTTGTTTATTGAGACACTCTCTATATAAAAATTATAATTAATAAAAATAAATACCCTAAGAGCATAATTGGTAATTTTTGACTTAAGGTTGTTAAAAATTTTTTGTAATGTAATCGCAAAAATAACAACAAAGCAATAACAATAAAAACACAAAATCTATTGTCATTTTTAACTATTATTTAATGATAATTGTTTGGAGAGCTTAACAGCTTTTGATGTAAAAATGATTTTAACTATAGTTATATTATGAGTTTTATAAAATTTAATTTATTAAATTAATGGGAGTTATAATTAGGTGGCGCCTAGTTATTTTCGTATAAATATTTCTTTTTTTTTTCAGACAATCTGACAATTATTGTTAATTATTATTTCAATTTAAGTAATAATGTATGTTAGTAATTTATTATAGAAAAGGTGTTGATTAAGTATTAACATTAATTATAATTTAATTAATTTTTATTTTTTTTTTTTCGATTTGACATTTTAGTAAATTATTACAATTTGTTTGTGTTTTTAATTAAATTTTAAATTAAGTATTAATAATGGATGAATATGAGTAATATTACTTTTTTTTTCTTTATTGTATTTATTTAATTATTACTTAAAACTAAGATTATAATAAAAAAAAAAATAAAATAAAAAATAATAATGAATAGATTAATTTTAAGACCTAGCTAAAACTCTGACTGGTCGAATAGATTTATATATAAAATCACATGTTACAAGCATTAGATGCAAGTTATAAATAAAATGGTTTTGAAAGTGGAATTTTATTTAATTAGTAAACTTAACGATTTTTAAGAAAAACTTAACGAACAAAATTGAAATTAATGTATTTTAAGTAAACACTTTATAAATCATAATTGTTCAACCACTTATGAACTAGTATAGACCGAATGAATCGAATATTTTAGAATATATTTATGTAATAAATCGGTTAGGGAGTGCAATACTTTAAAATTGTAGCCGCACGTTTTTAACAATACAAAAAAAATATTTATGTTCACCGCTTGTAGACCGTTGTAATTTAAATCAAATGAAAATTATGTTCACCATTTGTAGGCCGTTTCTTATATTCATATTTTCTATTGTATCAATTTGTAATGTTTGAAGATTAACTTATGTGTTTACGTTTTATAATTTACGATTTACTGTTTACGATTTACGATTTAGAATTTAGAATTTGCGATTTACGATGTACAATTCACAATATAAAATTTACAATACAAAATTTACAATACAATAAAATTAAATTTACAATTTACGATTTACCATTTACGATTTACAATTTGCCATTTAAGATTAGCTACATACTACTATTTACAATGTACGATGTAAAATTTACTGTTTATGATTTACGATTTAGAATTTACAATTTTCGATTTGCGATTTACGATTTACGATTTACGATATACAATTTACAATCAACAACTTACAATTTACTGTTTACGATTTACGATTTAGAATTTAAAATTTACAATTTACGATTTACAATGTACAATTCACAATATAAAATTCACAATTTATTAAATTTACAATTTACGATTTACATTGTACAATTGACAATTTACCATTTACGATTTACAATTTACAATTATTAACGATTTACAATTTAAGATTTACAATTTACACAATTTACGATGTACAATTTACAACATACGAATTACATTTTACGATCTAAGATAAACCTTATTAATATATGAATAAATAAATAATTATTATGTAACTGTTATAATTATTACATTATAATATGTTGATTATACATTAATTGCATATTTTGAATTTTAGTTTTATACTGATATATTTGATTATATTCTACATACTCTGTACGAGCAATTGGGCTCATTTGGGTATTATTAATTAAATAAGTAAAAAATAATAAATAAATAAGTTGTTGTTCTCATCAGAATCAATAACAATTACATTATAATATAGTAATGCACACTTATAAATGTATGTATCAGATAGATCAAAAACTTATGCATTCGTAGAACCTACAAATCTCTCTATTTAATCAAAATCAATAACAATTACATCATATTAATTGGTATCATATAGATATAGTATCTATTATCCTCTATTAAAGTATTAAAAAGTATTATAAATCATTAGACTAAAAAATTTATTAGACTGGAAACAAATATTAAATTCGACTTAATTAAGATGAGCTAAGATTAAGTGAAAATGAGCACTTAATTTATTCTTTCCTAATTCAATTAAAAAACTGAAATCAACTTTATATATATATATATATATATAAATAAAATATGTAAGTAGAATTTCTTGAAAGAAATTAATTATTGAAATATAAACGAAGAAAACAATTAATTAAATTTTGATTGATATGAACAAGTTATCTTTTTTTTTTTGTTTTTTTTTGCGAAAGTATTTTCAATTAATTATACTTAACTCAAATGAAAAAAAAAACAAAATTAGCAATCAAACAAAGAAATTTAATTGCAAAAAAAATAAATAAATAATAATTTGAAAATAAGCAAATACAAAAAAATGCAGTGTGTAGAGTGTATAACAAAAAACAATAAGAGATTGAACAAACCCCCATCATAATGTATATATTTATTAATTAAAAAACAAATATATACATTTATGATCGTTTTAAGTTAACACTCAAAAACAATTTAAAATCCCACCACCACCCATTTCTTTTGTCTCAAGTATTATAAGATGAGTTCAAGGTTTCTAAAACAAAATAAAAAATTACAAAAACAACAAAAATATTAAATAAAACTAAATTCACTTATCGCCCTCTATGTTGTAAATTTTATAACTAAAATTGCACACTTATTTAATTTAATAACAAATATTTACGAAACCACTCTATCATAATCAATGATGAAATTTAAAAAAAAAAAAAAAAAAAAAAAAAAAATGTTGATACAATCATTTAATTTTAATTGGTTAACAAATTATTTAATTTGATTCTTTTTAAAGAAATAAATTAATTTCTTATTGAAATATTAAAAACCTTTTTGTTTTTTTTTTGTTCTGCTTTCAAATAGTTTTAGCATTAAAATTATGAATGTCCTTGATCAGAAATATAAATTCAATTCAAATTTTATATATGGATACATCAATGTATGTCTAAACATAATTAAAAAAATATATAATTTTTATTAACAATTTATTTACCACATACATATATGGACTGGCTAACTACTTACTTACTGTGCCCTGGCTTCTCGATTATCAAAAAAAAAAACAAAATAAAATAAATTCAAATTTTTTAACCAAAAATGGAATATGATGGCTTTTGATAACCAAAAAACAATAAATTTTATTTATTTCTTAACCAAAAATGAAAAAATTTAAATCGAAACGTTAATTGAATATTAAATTGAATGAATCATGATGGCTACTCTCAGATAAAAAAATAAAAACAATTGTTATTATTATAAAATAAAATCATTAATATTCTTCAAAAGGATATCTAGAACCATTAAAAATTAAAAAAATTAGAAATGTATACTAAACTAAAATAATATAATGTATATTATATATATATATATATATATACAAATTAGAAAACATAAATTTAAATTCAATATAGGTACATTTAAAAATAAATAATAATAATAATAATAATTTATAAAGTGAGAATTATAGAAATACATTAAATACAATATCGTAATAATGTATAATACATAGTTATATATCGTAAATAAAAAAAATAACTTAAAAAAATGTTACTAGACAGACTTAATTAATTAATAGTAATTTAAAAACTAAAAACGTGTCCCAAAAAAATTAAAATACAATTAATAATAAAATATAAATTGTTAAATTAAAATTTTATTTTTATTTTTTTTTTTTTAAATATGTTTGCATCATTTCCTAAAATTAAAAATTGTGTTAGAAATTTTTTGAATAATAATATTCAATATATTAGATCATCATCATCATCATCAATTGTTATGAATTAAAAAGTAATAAATAATTATAAAAAAAAAAAAAAATTTTAATATTTAAAAAAAAAAAGAAATTATTGATACTTAATTGATTAATGGACCAAATGTGAAATCATCAATGGATTTTTTTTTTCTTGTTTTTTTATTATTAAATAAATAAATTAATTTTGGATTAAAAATAGAATTCTTTTTAATTTAAAAATCAAAGTTTGTTCTTATACAGCATATTTCATAGTAAAATAACATAAGTACTTGTATTATAATACAAAATATGAGATAACACTTATATAACAATCATTTGAATAATAATTTGCAAAAAAAAAAAATATAAGCCAATAGCCCTAGTAGCTAGAGCTTACAAATAAATTTATTCTAATTTTAATTGTAACAAATGTAAATATAAATAAATAAAAATAAAATAAATGCAAAATAAAGCGATAAAAAATATATAGTTATAATATATAAGGATATTATTCTGGAATATCTACCAAAGATATATCTATATATTAGAAAATATATCATCAAAATATGTTTGCCAAATCTCTGTGTAAAAACAGTTAGGGTGTTTATTCCATAGACTTAGATTTATCTAAAAAAAATTAAAAAATCTACAACAGATACATCTACCAAAGGTATCCAGAATCTATATATCTTCAAAATTAGAAAACTCATCATACAGATTTATAAAATTTTAAATAATAAAATCAACACCAATAATACATTAAATTTTCATTATATAATAAATTCATCACACTTACAACAGTGCTAAAAGTGCATCATGCATAGTTGTGTACATTTAAATTGAATCATTTTTGAATCAATTGAAATGCGAAAAGAAAATTTGAGTTAAGTACCTTGAGCAACTTAAAATGTTCATATTTAAATTGAATCATTTCGAATTGAAATATAGAAAAAACTTTAAGTTAACTTAAAATAATTTAAATCATTACGAATTGAAATTGAAAAAAAAAATGTAGTTACTTTGAGCAACTTGAAATATTCACAATTAACTTAAATCATTACGAATTGAAATCAAAAAAATAAATTGAGTTACTTTGAGCAACTTGGAATATTTACATTCAAATTAAATCATTTAAAAAAAATATGAATTACTTTTCGAAAAAAATTTGGGTTACTTTGAGCAACTGGAGATGAATTAATTGAATTATTTGGGGCGAAAATTAAGTACAAATATACAAATTTATTACTTATTAAAAAATAAATATCTCAAATTAAATTTTTGAAAAAATTGAGCAACTTTGAGCAAATTATTTTTTTGTTATATATTGACTTATATTATTTTATAAGTAATATTTTAAACAAAATCTTAATATGTTATTATAAAAATATTACTTATTAAAGAATTAATATTTCAAATTATTTTTTTTTTAAAATTGAGGTATTTTTTGAGCAACTTGAAATGAGCTAATTGAATTATTTTGGGCGAACAGTTAAGTACAAATACATATACAAATTTATTATTATTTATTAAAAAATGAATATCTCAAATTAAATTTTTGAAAAAATTGAGCAACTTTGAGCAATTTTTTTTTTTTTAAGTAACATTTGAAACAAAATCTTAATATGTTATTATATAAATATTATTTATTAAAGAATTAATATTTGAAATTAATTTTTTTTAAAAAGTAAGGCTACTTTGAGCACCATTGTTTTTTAAATAACATTGTATTAAAAGTATTATCTGAAATAAATCTTATATGTTATTATATAAATATTATTTATTGAAGAAGTAATATCTCAAATTAAAGTTTTGAAAAATTTAACAACTTTGAGCAACATTTTTTTTTGATATATTGTTTTAAAAGTAACAAATCTTAATATGTTGTGAAATAAATGTTTGATCTTAAACACATATCGTTATGTATTAATTAATTAT
This sequence comes from Argyra leucocephala, assembly GCA_963942445.1. Taxonomy (NCBI): domain Eukaryota; kingdom Metazoa; phylum Arthropoda; class Insecta; order Diptera; family Dolichopodidae; genus Argyra; species Argyra leucocephala. Next base: position 12,334,942 of record OZ012679.1, on the reverse strand, counting down.
ATTTGTATATAATATGATAAATTTATAATTTTGTAAAAATAGAAAAATGTGTAAATAAGTAAATAAAAATCCTTTTTTTTTGTTATTTATTTATTAATTCATTTAAAATTTAGCAACATTGCATTATTTAAAATTTAACAACATTATTAAATTTATTATTTGTATTAATTGAGCAACTTTGAGCAACTCTTTTTTTTTTGTATTTAGATTTTATTAATTTGGAAATATTATTATAATAACTATATTATTTATAAATTAATAATATATTAATTCCAGAAATAATTAAGTATTTATGTTGTATATCATATAGCAGTAATTTCATTCTATACTTTATAACTCGCAGTTATATAGATTTACATCTATTTTTCAGTTAATATATTATAATTCACAAACTGAATAACTAAGTATGTATTATAAGTAGCTTTAAAATATAAATTCATTTATCGATAAAAATAAGTGAAATAAATAAACATAAAATAAAATATAATTTACAAAGTGTTTGTTATTTGAATACACAACAAGGTGGAGTAGGATCGAATCCATAATTGAATGATATCGAATTTTGAAAATGGTCAAATATAATTTAGAACATCTCTAGTGAAGTCCAAAAATATTTGACCACATTTCTGAGCTATTTGAGAGTATTTGAAATTGAATAGTAAAAAAAAATTGAAATTAGAAATTAAATAATTTGAAAAAAAAATTAATAAATTTGTCAATTACCTAATCGAATTGAAATATGTGAATATTGAATGAACTTAAAGTGTACATATTAATTAAATTAATTAAATCAATAATTGATTGAGCACAGAAATTTTAATGGAAATAAGTTATGAGCTAGCTTGAACAACCTTGCAGTGCCTCTGATAATCATCATCACGGTACGTACAAACGAAAATGGCTATTATCACTTTTAAGCCAATTTAATAAAATTAAAAGGAAAATATTCAATTATTTTCAACAATGTTTTAATGTTTTTAAAATTAAATGTAAAGGTTCTGTCCTTACATATTTAGGGACTAGAGCCAGAATGATTTTTTTTACGTTATTATCTTATTTTTGTTTTTCATTATTGAAGATAAAATTTGGCTCCAACATTTTTTAAGGCTACTTAGCAAATTTATGGAACTAAGTACATAGAAATAACAGTATTTGGTAATCAATACAACAAAAAAAAAAAAATTAACAAAAAATAAATCAAAAAATTTACAACAAATTAAAAACTCTGCAATAGTTCTAGACACAGGATATTGGTGAAATTGTTTCCAATTTCAGAATCTTGATACATAAATAAATCAGAAATTTTGAATCATATGAAACAAAAAATAAAAATTATATAAAAAACGAAAATTTTATAACAAAAAATTCTAAATGCCCCAAAAAATTAATTTAGTATGAACAAATTTTTTTTTTAAATTTGGCAACACTTATTAAATTGCAAAAACTATAAAACAAAAACAAAATTATAATTTCGCAATAATTGTAATGTAAGTAGTTCTTGAAAATCATCTTGTCATCAGAACGACGATAGAAATTGATCTAAAAAAAAAAAGTTCAAAGTTAAATCAAAATAAAAAATGTGAACTAGTTTTTAAAGAAAATATAGTTTAAGTATGCCAAATTTGCAATCACTGCTATCAACCTACAAGGAAACTATTTTTCAATGACAAAATCAAATGCAAATTAATAATGCGAGATACGAAATCCAATAGTGGTGAAAAAGTGTTGATCAAAATTCAATTTAACTATTTCTAGAGTAATTTTTATCTATATTCTAATTTGTTGTTAATATTTTTTTGAAAACAAGTTAAATTCTGTTCATTATAATTTTTATTAAAAATTCCGTTATATAAGATTAAATAGAATGTGTCATTGTTATATTGCATATAAGTATGTATGTGAAAAACTTGAAAATTTTCAAATTGAATAACTGCTTTTATAAGCATATCTCTTTAGTTAATTTATTATATCGGTTCTCCTAATCAAGATTGTAGTTAATTAAAAACTCAATTTTTTTGCTGTTGCACAAGATAATAAAGCGTAATTTATCAAATATAATAAGTCAATTTACTGCAAGAGATCATATCAGTACAGATATTAAATGACTTAATACTCCTCAATATATGTAGTCAGTATTGCAAGATAGTTTACCCAGTAAATAACAAAATAGTATTTCATAATAAAATAATTAACATTTCTATATTATGTATAGTAAAATAAGATAATATTTCATTTTTCATTCATTCCACTTGTTTCAACCATCAATATACTCAATAACTGTGTCATTATAGTTAAATAATTTATGATTTTGAATTATGACAGTCTTAAGAGAAGAAATAATCGAAAATTTGCTCAAATATTGCATACATTTGTTTATTATAATATAATTTATTTATTTTTTGGTACAAAAAAGGCTCATAATCGATTTTTTTATTCAAACCGGCATAAAATATTGAAGAAATTATATTGAGTCAATGCATCATTGCTTATTGAGGTATATGAACAGATGTTTCTTTACTATCAATAATAGGTCAATCGCAGCATCAATTTTTATGTCTTAAACTGCTCAATAACAGTAATTAAGAATCATAAGCCAAGTAAATTTCAAGATAAGCCAAAGCCAGTTACAGTTTGGGATAAAACATTAAAAGGTATGGGTGCATATAATATTCCTGGTAAACAATTTAATAAAATCCAATTACACAAAGGGATGCGTGCAACGGAGCCAAATATTTGTACGCAAAATGTCTTGCAATCAGTAGCTACAGCACTTAATACTTTAAATCAACCTGTAATTGGACAAACTGATATATCAATCCAATCGACTTATTTTGTATATATTAATCCAAAGCAACCTTTAATGCAAGTTATTAATGTTTGAAATGATTATATAAGACAGCTGGAAGAGAGAGTTACACATTTACATAATGTAAATTTTAATATAAAATAAAAAATGAATGTATGTATGTATAAACCAGTTAGTTTTTATTAAATTTATATTCGAAAAACCAAATTTGAGCAATAAATTTTGAGTAAATTTGAGCAATTTTGTGAAATATAATATACACAAATTAAATAACTCTTTAAGTATTAATTATAACTGTTTTTCTCACATTTTAAAACATTTAAAATTGTTTTGTATTGATTTTGGATTGTATTACATTACATTTATTTAAAATTTGATCTGTTAACTGTAAAATTTCGAAATTTATTAGAAAATTTTCAATTCACACAGTTTCACTGCAATAAAGTTTAATTAAGGAAAATCTATATATAAAAGGTTATACGTATATTATACGGACGTTATACATTGTATAATATATACAAATTTTTTGTTTTTTATTGTTTTTTTTTTTAAATAATTAAAATTACTAAATTTTACTACTGATTTATATCACATTTTATTTTTTATGTAGTTTCTTTGTTACTGTTGTTATTGTTATTGTTATTATCTCTATTTCCTTAATTCTAATATAACAACAACAAAAAAATCATTAAATCTACATTCAGAGTAATAACGACAACAACTTAAAAAGCTTGAAATAACAACATACTATAAAAAAAAAAAAACAAAGCTATTAAATTCTATCATAGTAATTTTTTTAGTATGTAAGTCTTCCTATATAATATAAAAAAAAAAAAAAAAAAACATATTAAAAAATTCAAGTAAAACAAAAACAAAAGAACAATACAAAATAAGTCAATGGCCCGCAAAATTATATTTAATGATTTTAAAAACCGCACCACCACTGAACATTTTATATACACGAACAATTTTTTTTATTTTTTTTTTTTTTACTTAAAGAGCCTCAGCTCAGGAAATCCAGAGAAGAAGAAGACGATGAAGAAAAGTTAAAAGTTTTGGTAAATGGTCAATTTATTATTTCACATGTTTTTATTTTTCTTTTTTTTTCTTCTTTTAAAAATCTTAAATCTTAAAGTATAGGTATAGGAGGTAAGCATTAAACAATTTGGGGTAACTCTTTAAATCTATCTCTCTTTCACTCTCTCTCACACACATTCTACTTCGTTTTTAACCAGCAGACAAAATATAATGAAAAAAAAAAAAAAAAAATAAAGACCAAAAAGAAAAACGAAAAAAAAAAAAATAATAAAAAATAAAAACTTTTAAATCTGGTTTTCATTGCATCTCACATCGCATGTATTTTTATTTATATTTTTGTTTTTCTTTTTTTTGTTTTTTTGTTTTTTGAAAAAATTCCTTAGGTGAGTGACTGTGTGACTGAGCTGTGCAATGCGCTTGCTATGAACATTGATATTGATAAATATTGATGATGATGACGATCGAAATAATATTGATGATGATGATGATGATGATTATGGTGACTAAGTGTATATAAGTATGCATATATATGTATGTATATATATATATACATTAACAGACCGGTTAATTTTAATAATATTAATTCGATATTATAACGTATTTCTTTTTTCTTGGCAGAACATTAGCAAAAATTTTGTAAATTACATTATGAGCTGTAGCTCATAGTATGTCTACTAATGAAGTAGGACACTTCGAATTGATTTAAGTAATATTTTTTTGATTAACTTAAACTTTAAATTGTCTAACTTATGCTATTAATTTAGTGGACATTTGATTTGGCTTTTATAACTCACATATTATTTTCTGTGAAATGTATGTACATATGAGTTTTCAAGCTTTGCAAATTCAAATTAGAAGATGTATTAGGTAGTCCAACATTACTATAGAAGGTGCACTGAAGGTGTTCCAGCTGTGTCTGTGGACGAAACACTCATTTAATTTATTATTAATTCAACTGAAACTGATGGTGCACGAACTAAATGTCATAATTTGTGTCTATAGAGTTTTTGGCAAAAATAGAACAGGCATTGAAAACTGTTAGTAATTTACTAAAAAAGTAATAGATTTGTTGTTGGTACTTCGTGTTAGTAATTAATAACTAACTATTGCACTTTCACTATATATGGATCAGAAATATGGTGCAACTTACGTAATAATGTAAACGTATAGATTAGTCAAAATACCATAACCTCCTAATCCACCTCAAATGAATCAATTCGAAAATGAATTATGTTTGACAATTGTACTTCTAACTTTAGTTAAATTAACCAAATTTTATATAGCGACAAGTTCAACGACAGTTTAAGCTTGTTATATTGGTTGAAATGAACAAAATTGTTCGTTTACTAACTGAAAATAATGCACCGGGCAATGATCGAATCGCATTGACATCTTATTTTATTAAATTTATGATTTTTTAAGTATTTAACTGGATAGTCCAGATGGAAAGTAATTTTTTTCTTCTTTTTACAACAGAATAATCCAACGTCGATTATTGAACCCCCTACAAATTATTTATTACCCCCTATATCTGTTGGGTAATTGGTCTGACAAAATTAAAAGTATTATGCCCTAAATACAAACATTCCAACGTAATGCTAGAACAAATTTGTAGTAGACCCTTTTCGAACCAAAACTGTGAAATATGAAATCTTTTCTAAAACTATTCAACACCTTACCATATTTTGTGTTCCCACAAATATGAATTAGAAGTTGTTTATGGGTGAATAAATATCTTTTAACCAGTCCGTAAATTTTTGTTCTAACTCTTCTATTCTAAATCTTTTCTAATTTTTTTTTTTTTTATTACTCTTTACTATCCTTCTTTTGCTTTTCCTTATCTTTATATGGCTAAAATTCTGCGAAGGAAGTTAGGGTGCGTATTTTGGCCTAATAAAAAAAAATAAGCTGCCGTTAGTACGATCGAATCAAATTGAAGGTAAATCTCGTTAAACATTTGACTTTTAAAATGTTTAACATTCCGGAAAACAATTTTTTCTGCTTCTTCATCATCATATGACAGTACAATTCAAAGTTGATTATTGTGCCCCATACAAATAAACTACTAGAGGGGCGATCAAATCGAATTTAAAGTAGTTTTTCGTTACACACTCGACTTTGAAAATGTTTAACATTTCGGCAAATAATTTATTTTTTCTTTTTCATCTTGGAACAGCACAATCCAATATCAGTTATCGAACCACCGGATAACAATTAAATCGAATTGAATTGAATTTTCCGTTAGATATTCGACTTTGAAAGTGTTTACAGAAAATAATTTTTCTTCTTCTTCATCGTATATCATTATCGAATCAAATGTCGAATATTGAGCCCCCTACAAATATTTAAGCTACCAGAGGTGGGATTAAATAGAATTTACGGTAATTTTACGTTACGCATTCCAGAAACTAAATTTTTCTTCTTCCTCATCGTATGGCAGAACAGTTCAATGTCAATTTTTTAACCACCTGTTTGTATTGCCAAATAAGCTACGGGAGGACCAATTGATTTGATTTGCCCAAATTTCAGGTAATTTTTCGTTAGACACTCTTGACTTTTAAAGTGTTTTACTTTCCGGAAAATCATTTTTTTTTTCTTTTTCATCGTATGACAGTACAATCCAATGTCGATTATTTAACTCTTTACAAATAAGCGACCCTAGGACGGTCGAATCAAATTGAAGGTAATTTTTCGTTAGACACTCTTGACTTTTAAAGTGTTTTACTATCCGAAATATAGTTATTTACACTTCTTCGTATGACACTAAATTCAAATAGTTATCAGTTATGGGTCTCCAATACAACTAAATTAGCTATTGTACCTACTTCCCATCAGTACTGGAACAGTATTCCTATGTATTTCCCTTCATTACTTCTAATCTCTAGAATAGAAATCCATACCAAGCATTTAATTGAGTATTACTGTGCACAAAAACACATAAAAATACCCGTATGCATATCCATATATATATATATATATATATATATATATCCATAGTAGGTGAATATACATTATGGTTGATGGTGGTGCTAAGTATAGGTACTAAATATAAGGTATTCATTTGATACCTTGCTTTTTTTTTAATTTTGTATTTTTTTCATTCTTTCTTTGATCTCTTTCTAGTTTGAGCTTCTTTGGCAACGCAAGTAGGTAAAAATATTAAAAAAAAAAAAAAAAACAACAACAATGAAAATTAAGAAAAAATAAAAACACATTTTCTTTTATTCATCATCATCATCATCATCATCATCAGCATCATATGGACCTGACTGAGCAGCATGGTAGAAAAAAAAATTTCTGTTTTTATAATTTTTGAGTTGCCAACTGGCTAAACAATTTTTTTTATTATTGTTTTTTTTTTTTTTTTTTGGTTTGTCATAATGGTTTAGCACATCAAAAAAAATAAAAAATAAAAAAAAAATAGAAGTAACAAAATTTGAAAATTAAAAAGAGGAAATTATAATGAGAAAGGAATAAACTGATAAGGAATAATTCAAAAAGGATTATCCTTTTTTTATTGTTTTTCTTTTTTTTTTGTTATTGAAATTCTTTAAAGAGTATATATATATATACATTTAATTAACTGGCAATACTTACAATACAAGAGATGAGATTAGTATAAAGAAGGTAAAATTAAATGAGTGTAAAATTATTATAATTGTAAAATTATTTACTCGAAAAATATTATTTAAGTACTTTGTAACAAGAAAAAAACAAAAACAAAAACAAAAATAAAAAAATAAATTGTTTTTTTTTTTTTTTTTATATATATTATGGTCTGTTGGTCAGGTCGAATAAGTAAATTGTATGTACAAGAAATAGGATAATTGGAAACAAGTGTTTTAAAGAAAATTTTGTATTAACTCTCATTATTATTATTTTGCTAGCTTTGGTTTCATTGATTGAAGAGAATCGAATTTTGAACAGAATAGAATTTTTTTTTTTTTTTGTTTATTTTTGTTGTTGGGAATTAGTCTTATGGCAATAATTAATTATTATGAGTATATTTGGTTGTACATAATTTGTACTTTGTATAAAGGATTTCATTAATTATAGGATATCTTTTGGTGTATATTTGAAAGAAAAATTTAAACAATTAAAAATATTCTCTTGTTACACTTGAATTTTGTTTATTAGAAAATACTTAAAATTTTATTAAAGGTTTTTTATGCTTTAAAAATTAATTCAAAAAGGAGTTTGAAAATAAGATTTTAAATAATTTATTTTTGAATTTTATAAGAAAAATTAATTTTTAATAAATTCTGAATGTGTTATTGTCGTTGCCGCAATTCGAAAGAAAATGTATAAGAGTTTGTACAAATATACACAGAAAGGCCGATCCCGACTACAAATATTATTACTCTAATTATATTTTTATATTTGCCTTAATTAACTTGCCTTGGACTTTATATGTTTGTTTCAATTTGCTTCAATTCAACAAATACCCATTTCAATAACCATTTAACCAAAGTATATCCATAAAAAGAGTATGAACTCATGTATGTATTCATTTGTTTGCACACAAATTCATATGCAAATTGGATAAACATTGTCAGAAATAGACGATAATAAGAATTTTACGTGTAAGAAAAAGAAAAAATATAGTAAACAAAAGAGGATAACAAAAAAAGTTGGCTGAAATTAAATAAATAAAGTTTATAATTTTGAAAAAAGTTTTCGTTGAAATATTTAACAATATTATTTTCTAAATTGTATCAACTATGCATAAGATTTTTAGGAGACCCAACTAAAACAGCGTTATCATATTCTTTAAATTCTGTGATTTGTAAATAGATGTTGTCCACAGTATTATTTTATAATCGTATACCAATATAATAAATATTTAGGTTTACTAATATAATTAATAAAAAATTATAATGTTTGTAACTCCAAATTATTACTGACAAAAATATTAATAATATTTTATATTATTGTAATGTAATTATAATTTAATATTTTTAATAGGTATATACGAAAATAATAATGTTTAAAACGAGAATATTAAAATAATAAAAGATCAGAATTAATCCTCGTATAAGGGAACAAACTAAATTAGAACTAACATTTTTTTGCCACCCTGCTTCATATAAATAATGGGAGGAAATGTGAACAAATCCAAAGGAGAATAATGAGAACGCAAAATTATTTTACAGTATAAAGCAAAAGGCAAACATCTATTTTGTACCTTTTCTCTCTCATAATAAATTTGATATACGATAAGTAAATGTAAATTTTACCTATTTTAATTAATGATATTTTTGGTTTGGTAATTCTTAAAAATTAGGTTTACGTAAAATGGGAGTGTATATTCTTGTTAATATAGATTATAGATATTCTTTGCATTCAACTAAGGTGAAATTTACATATGTATGTGTACTAATAATGGAATATGGATATTTTATAAAGTTAAAATTTGCTTTCTCTTTAAATTCACTATATTTATTGACATTTCTATGGTGTAAAGAAGCAAAAAAAAAAAAACAAAAAAGGAATACAAAATAAATGTGTGCAATACAAATCATTACCATTATATTTCAATCATTTTCTATTATTATTCAATTTCAATTATTTTCAATCATCATTTTCATTATATTTTTTTTGTGTTTTTAATTTGGTTTCTTTTATTAATCTCTTTCTTTTATTATTTCTCTTTCTCTCACTAAGTATATATAAACTAGGGGCCCCTGTTGAGTAATTATATTTCAAGTTGAAGTCAAATTTTAAGTTTTTAAAAAAACAGTAATTTACGTACTGACATAGACTTCGTACGATATAGCAGAAACCATTCGTGTTTAATAAAAAGTTTTGTGGTTAGTAAGTTTTATTTAGGACACATAAGTACACGTCCCTCATATACTGCTTCTTCGTTTCCGATATATTCCCTATAGTAAGTGGCATTTAGTGGATAAAATTACTAAAAATAAAAAATTTTGTCATTAAAGAGGTATGTATATATATATATATATATATATATACCTACATAATACATAATTTTAATAAAAACTATATTATTACTACAAATAACCAAAATTTAGAAACAGTTACTTAAAAAGATAAAAATGAAGAATTCAAGTGATTTGTTTTTTTGTTGTTTTTATATTTTTTATTTTAGATGAATTTGTTTTTTTGTTGTTTTTTTTTTTGGCATATGTACATAGATTCATTTGCAAGTATACATATGTAAATTATAATAACTGATTTGTTTGCTTTTGTTTATTATTTTCATAAGATCTCACGTATATGCATAATGTATTTGCTGAATAATAAAATCGGATGTGTACAAAATGTTCAACTGTGTGCGCATTTTTGTTTGATATATAATCTTATATATTTTATATATTAGAAGTTCATTAAGGAGTAGGAGAATCGAAATAAAATAAAAACGGTGTCTACTGCGCAGGACCTTAAATGCTTGTCAATTATAATTATAGATGTACGTACATGTGTCATATAGGGCTTGCATTTGTTACATACATAATCATATGGCTTAGTTTAATTGAAAATAAAATCCAAATATTATTTATGGAAGAAAACAAAATTTGAACCTATCAGTTATCTATCACACAGTTAGAAATTACTCTTCTCGAATGTAAAAAAAGTTTAATTTCGATTTATGCATGCCGTTTACATGTCGGACAAAATCGAATATTATCGTAGATAAAGTCGGATGAGTGTTTACATTTCAGACTTTTTCTCAGATTTAATCTACGATTTTACGTCAAATATTTTTTGTATTTAACAGGGTTTCTTTTAAATAAAGTGCGTAATTTTTTATCGGTGAAAATTTTTTAATACGTAAATTAAAAAATTCAAAGGTATCTAATCAAAAATCTCCAAAAAAATTTTAAAAATATACATATTTTTATAAAATTTGTTACAGTAATATAAAATATAATTACACATTTGAAGTATGAGCAATAATAACCAAATTGCGTTAGAGTGAATTTTAGTGCCATTTGCTTTTTCCGTAATTACGATCATAACTTGCTATGAAAACATTATATCAAGCTGCGGTTCTAAAGTTTATTTTTGTAGTTTTAGTACGGTTAAATTGAAGGCAAATATTTCTAAAAAAAAAATTTTTTTTTCCTTATTTTTTAATATTAAAGTAAATTCAAATTATAGTAAAAGTGGGCCCAAATCGTGACCTAGTGGGTATTTGTGATCTAGTTAGTCAAAAATTGATTTGAAATGTATTTTCTAAAAGAATACCTTTTGGGAATTTATTTCAAAAATTTAATTATTTTATTCTACTATACTTGTACTTGTACTTTAATATGATAATAGAAAATTTCGTGGCAAAAAACCAATTTGTCATTAAGCACCTTACTTGTTCTCGTAATTTCAATTTTCGTCAACGTTTTGTAGTGAGAAATTGATAAAAATGTTTTTAATTTATAGCAAAAGGTTGGTATTATTATAAAATTAAAGGCATGCCTAATAATAAAGTTCCAGAGATTTTTTAACGTAAAATGATCGAAAAATGTAATTATTTTGTAAATAAGTTGAGTAATTAAATAATTAAAAACGGTCCGAATTATAAGCTATAACTAATTTTTTTCTGTTGAGGTATTTGTGACCTATATAGGTCACAATTAGAGTTTTGAAGTTAGGTTTTGTATAACCAAATAGTTGACTTTTTATTACTTTTTATAAATTTACATTACTTTATTTGGAAAGTATTAAGTACTTACTTGCTAAATAAAATTCAATTTGTGACCTACATTATGTTTCGATTGAAGCCTCATTTCGTCAAATTACTACAACGGTCACAAATTCAAGCATTATTGAAGCCGAATTATCCACAAAATGTATGCGAATTACATGTTTTAAATTGTAGTTGTTTTTTAGAATTAATTTAATTAATATATTTAATTTTATATTGGTCATGTCTATTTATTTACTGTAAATTAAATAAGGAATCATCGCTCATTTCGTGACCTAAACAACATTTAATAAAATAAGCTGAAAATCATTAAACATTACAGCGGTTATAATTATACTAGCTTTGTAACCCGTCATAAATGACGGAAGCAAAATTAATCCTAGTTTCTTTTTTTCTTTCATTAGATTCTTTATTCCGAAATTACAGTACTTATGTTTATATCACTTTTTATTTATTTTTATTTATGTTTATATTGGCCTAACACTAATCTTTTTTATATAACAGAAAAAGAAGTACCATACCAACAAATTTGTATAAAATGTTCGTATTTTTGTATGGTATACTCGTACTCACTTCCATTTAGTTATAATTCGTTAATTGGGTTCCATTTAGTATAAATTATACCGTATTAGCGTTATTGTGGCCTCTGGGAGAGCAAATTTAAAAATTGGATCTTATTTTCATATAAATTTTGTCTTTTGTATACTGTATAGGATTCTTATTTTGCTATATGAATAAACTGTTATTATGGAATTGTGTTATTTTTAAAAAAATATTCAAAATTTTGTATCTAAATTGGTAAAATTTACAAAAAATACAAAAACATTTTCATCAATAATTTTTAATTTAAAAAAAACAATGTTTTATTATCCGACGTAGAAGTAGAGTTAATTAACCTACTCTACTTCTATCAAGTTCTATTGATTGAACAGTGAACCTGAACAGTGAAGTGAACAGTGAACATACAGAATACAGATACAGCAAATAATAAAAAAAAACAAAAAAAAACAAAAATAATTTTTTTTGAGTGAAGTGAGTTACGCACACAATAATGACACAAATAAAAGGTATAAGCAATAAAGTAGTATAATGTATAATATTATACAATACAAATATACTGATACACATGTGTATTATTGTGTATAATTTTAAGTAATAAGAATAACCTTTGAGTGAATTATGTTTTTTTTTGTGTTAAATGCTGTTTGCCTTTTGGTTATTATACCATATTAAGCTATTGATTAAATTTCTATTAGTCCTTATTATTATAAATCAAAAAAATTGTTTGTTTATATTATTATTATTATTTTTTTATTTTTCCTTATTATTTGCGAAGAAGACTAAAATTAAATTAAAAAAATATAGTTCATGCAATCAATATTTCCTGCAAAGGTTCAGCATGGTAGATAGGGGTTAAAAAAAGCACCAAAGCAATTTGTATATATATGCATTTGTATACATATGCAATTTGTATATGTGTATATGTGTTGGAGCGTTCCGTCGAACTTACAAACATCCAGATAAATGCAGAATAATATATATATAATTCAAAACGGTCACAAATATGCCACCTATCTATTTTATATGAAACAAAAAAATTTAAGAGTACGAAAAAAAACTAAGTAGTAGGTACTTATACTATATTAATTTTATCATTTAAAAAGTCTCTATTTTGGCCCACAAGTCACGAAGATAAAAAAAAACGAAAGAGCAACAAATGGCTTAAAGAAAATTTTCCATCTGTAGCTAGAAGTAATTTATGGGTTGCTTATTACAAAAAAAAGATGAAGAAAAGAATAAAGCTTTGGCTAAAATATAGATCAACAACAAATGAAATAACGACAACAAAAACTCAAAATGGTTTATAATAAACATAATAAAAATAAACATAACGAAAGTTCTTCAATAGTGGATTCTTCAATAGTGGATTCTTCAATAGAAAGGGATTTTTTAGCATTAATGCAATTCTGATAAGTTTATACTTTATTGTAATTAGTTTACATTATTATAACAGTTTTTGTTTTTAGATATGTGATCATAATCAGGTAATTGGTTTTGTGAGTACAAGATATCCTGGTACCTCTTTGGAAAATTTATAATGGTGTCTCATTATTTACACTATAACTTTTCATATTGCAGTCTATTTGTAACAGGCCTTTCATTCCTATTAAAATTTATTTCAATAAAAAATTATTATGTAGAATAAAGTAAAATACCTACTTTCATTTCAACTTTTAAATTTATTTTTATTTCAAAAAATATCATAAATATAAAACAAAACACCAAGTGTCCAATATAAATAAAATATATTTGTATCTCTTTTATTTTATCCTTTCAATTCAAAATTGAAATAATTTGTACAAAATCTCTCTTTCGATGTCTCTTTCGTGGTAAAATTTTACATCGATAAACTTTATCGATTTCGTCGACAATTTCTGAACGATATCGTAATACATAATGGCAATTTTGCATTTTGACATTTCGTTCGATCAAATCGTAATCGTTATCGAAATACATAATAGGCACCTTAGAGTTAGTATAAATTTATAATTTTCTAACATTCTTTGGTAATAAATTACAAAAATGTATAAATATCAATATTTTAATATTAAGATCTAGAATAAGATTAAGCTTAAAATTATATTTTGTTTGTTTAATTTTGTACACTTATGTATGTATATTGTAATATGTTTGTGTTAAGCATAAATAAATAAATAAAAACCACAGCTAACCGTCACTGCTACAAGACTATATGTACTATATAACTATCGTCTACTACACAGCACAGTTTTGGTCAATACATCTGTTCCATGAGTACGGCTATCCTTAGGTACTCTCTCAAAAATAACCATCACGTATATTTTACCCTATTCTAAAATAATGAATTTAATCTCTGAAAAGCATATAATAAAATGTCTGGCAACTATATTAAAACCGCTTAAGTCGAAATTTAAAAATTTTCAGTATGACCATTTTAAAATTGTTCTAAGAAAATATTGGAAGGACATAAAAAGTCCAGTTTATGTTGGAAATATTCATTTTTATTGAAGTTAAAGTTTTAAATATATTTGGTTGAATAAGATTTGTTATTATATCATATTCAATATATATATATATAATCTAGCTAATTTTTAATCATCTTTGTTACAAATGCAATTTTTTCACCATTTTTTTTCATCATAAAAGTCTCAGTATTTTTGTGGAAAATTGATTTTTGAATGAAGAATGCGATCGTAAAAATATATGCCACAGAAATATTCATTCATTTATTGTGTGATGTACACACACACTATTTATTCACTATTTTAAAATTTTCAATTTTTCTATTTTCAAAACGAAAGCTTACAACATTTTTCATTTCATTCATAAATCTTTTCGATATGATTGAATAATTTTTTTAATTATATTACCTAGAAACAAGTTCAGGGAAATTTTTTAAACGTATTTTCTTTTTCTTTTTTTTTTTTTAATTATTATTTATTAATTTTTTTTTTCTTTTTTTAATATTTTATTATTAATTAATTTTTTTTTATTTTCTTTAAACAATTTCATAAAAAAATTAAGAAAAATTTATTTCTATTTTTAATTATTATAAATAAATATTTTAATAACACGCATATGTACTTCAAAAGTATATATATATATATAAGTATCCGGACCAATTAAAATATTTATAAAAAAAAAAGTAAATAATACAAAAAAAAAAACAAAAACGATTCTAATTACAAAGAAAATATGTAAAAATAAAATAAAAGTTCTACTTATATATTATTTTTATAATTTAATTTTTTAATTTCTATATTTATTTTTTTCTTATTTAATTTAATTAAAAATAGAAATTAAATTTTCTATAAACTAATATATTATAAAAATATGTTTGTGTATATATAAATAAATAATTATAATTAAAAAAAAATTAAAGAATATGAAAAGTATGCGAATATGATTAGAAATATGTTGTTGATGCCTACTCATTTTAATAAAAATTAATTTTCTCTTTAATAAATAAAATTTTTGGATTCACAAGTGTATTTTAGAATTTAATTAAAATATTTTGAGGTTATCCCACTAGTATAGTTTTGATTAAGAGGAACAGACAGTAGATATCTATACTTGCTGCTAATTGTGAATGATGTAAATTTTCTATTCTTGATTCAGTGGGTGCGCTTCATGTCTCAGTGATGGTACAACCAATAATTGTCCAAGCTAAAAATTGAAAATACAACCATTCTACAATAGTATAATATGATGGATAAAAAAAGTTGTAATTCATAACTTAATTGTAGAAATTTCTATTATTATTGACAAGTGAATATAATTTTTTATTATAAACTACCCAGCATTGTGTTTAAGTTTGCTATTATTATTATAGGCAATATTTTGTGTTTAAGTTTGTGTTTAAGTTTATGTAAGTTTGTGTTAATTTTGTTTTCGATTTTACAACCGTTGTAGAACACAAAATGTTAGTAAAAAGTTATAGGATTTAGCATGTTTATGTTTTCACAATGTTCAAAAAATGTAATTTCTTAATATTTTCACAAACAAATTCTGTTCAAAAATTTTTAAGTATTGGTATTCATTTCAATGATCGCTATAACTGACGTCTAACACAACTAAAACGACATATAAGCATGCTAGTTGTCTTTATCTATTAAAAATATTTTTGTAATAAATCATCACCGTATATATTTATCACCACCAATCCTTAATCCGTAAATTTAAAAAAGTATGGTACAAAAATATGAGCCATAATTATTCTTTTAAATGATAGATATTTAAAAGGAGACGTAGCGAAATTACTTAAATATTTTTTTCAAATTTTTTTAGAAATTTCAATTTAAAATGTCACTTAATTTCTAGGTCATTTTAACATACAAAAATTTGTATTTATCAAATTGCCGCAACTGCACCACTCATCGTCAGAATTAAATTTAAATCTAATTTTTTGATTTTGTAAATAAATTATTACGTATGTGGTTGTTGTCTAAGATAAATCAATAAAAATATAAATAAAATATATAATTAGTACCAAGTATAAATTGAAATGAATGAAAATAACAATTGAAGAGTACGATTTTTTATCAAACAAATTTCGATTCTATCTATCTGTCTATGTACCACCCCTAAAAATAAAATTTTTTATTTAAAAGTTTTTATTTTGAAAATAAATTTGAGACTTTGAAAAATATTTTTTAGTGTAGCAACAGTCTTGACAAACAATTTAATATACAACTATATAATAATTTGTTATACATAATAGCAAAATCTTATTATGTTGTCATTTGCTTGTATTCGTCAGTACAATTTAATTTCAGACTGTTGTAAATCATAATAGCACCATAGAACATTTAAATAGCATTATTTAATTAATAGCATACAGTAATCATAATCATAATCCTAATGCAATTTAAATCAAAATCTAATGAAAATCTGAGGTGTAAACAAGAAAATTTCTCTTTCAAATCTTGACGTGTAAACAAGCCTGATTTTCATTAAAATTTTCATTTAATCTGATGTGTAAATCATATACTTTTCATTATTACTAAATTAGTATTAATAAAATATTTTTGTATGTTTACAAAAATTGTCTGCACCACTCAAAAACTGCTAATCTACAATTTTAATACAAATTTTAGTTTATATTTTGTGACGTTTATGTTTTTTTAACCTGATTAAAACTACTAACATTTACTGAATATATTAATATAATTATTAATAATATTATATTTATTCAAAGCTACTAAATAAATATAATATTGTTAATAATTATATTATTATATTCACTAAATGTTAGTAATATGCATTTGCAGCAGTATGGAAATAATATTCTTAAATATGAAATGATAATATTTTGTGCAGATTGACGTTTAAGAATTTAAGGAAACAATAAATAACAACAAAATGACTTAATCGAGTCGTTGCATAAAACAAGCATAACTAAAACAGTGCTAATAGACTGTTCACCTACCTACCCAAAAAAAAAATTAAAATAAAATTTAATTGTTTTTAGGACCAGTATATTAAAAAATTATTTTTTCATTATAAAAATATAAGTAAAACAATAATACAAAAAACAAAAAAAAACAAATTAAAATTAAAAACGAATAAAATTGTTTTTTAATTAATTTTTCTATAAATTTTCTTAATTTAATTATAAAAATAAATTTATATGAAAAATAAAAAAATGCACTTATCTCAAGTATAAAAACGAGATAATTTCCTAGTTTTTTCTTTTGTTTTTGTTATTATTCTTGTTTTATTTTTTTTTTATTTTTATAAACAATTTAATTAATATTACTTAAGAATGCTATTACTATATGTAAAGTACATATACGAGTCCAGTATCAAAAGAATTTGCCCATTGATAATTTTTTACTGTTATGTAAAAATTAGGCTGGACGAAATATTTTGCATTGAAATTAATTTGTTTAATTATTTTTTTACTGTTATTTAAAAATTAGGCTGGACGAAATATTTTGCATTGAAATTAATTTGTTTA